>CM065119.1:30550217-31865217 GCA_033026305.1 Cirrhinus molitorella
TTGTTTTCTTTTTTGTTCTAAGTAGCTTTAATTTATTTTTATTTCTGTTAGTTTTAGTAATTTTAGTACTGTAAATATTTGTTTTATTTTATTTTTTGAACATGTACATGCCTTACTATTTCACATGTGTTTTAAACTAGGGTTTTCAACAAACAGCCAATCACGCTGACCTCTGTATGACCACATGTTGTACTAGAGGCTGTGGAGGAAATGGCAAAGGTGAAAGCTTAGCGGAGATTATGCAGAGCAGGTTCGACAGTGTGCCAGAGCATTGAGAAAAATGATTCGAGGGATTTGATGAATAAAAAGGCGGCTGTTGTTTCACTTGGGCTGGTTTTAGATGCTAGACGTGTGCTCGCTTTTGGTGGCGGCAGGTTTCTGGTGCTTTGATCTATTACGGGCTCCACTATAATAATGAATGGCGTGTATTTCCATCATTGGATTAGATGCATAGCTCGCCCCTACATCCCTGTCCCTCTACATCACTCTCTGTCAAAGAGCAGACGTGGCAGATTAAAATATTGCCTGTGCTGTTGCAACCAAATGTGAGCAGTGGACAAAATGTGTAATGGCTTTAGCATTAATAATGGATAAGTATCACTGAAAAAGCTTTGCCTACTCTAATGCATAATTCACTTCTGCACCAGCATGGAGATGGACAGTAATTAGCTGTCCAGTGCCCTATGAAAGTAAAGGTGCTTAGGGTCAGATTGTACCACACTTCCATCTTAAAAGGGCGAGAGTGTTAGACTTGGCCCACCAAGTTTGTTTTAGCAGCGGCTGTGATTTTTGGTCACACATTCACCAAAATTTGCATTCTGTCATTTACGCATGCTCATGTCGTTCCAAACCCTAATGAGTGCATTGCTTTCATGGAGAGAAGTGGTTTTTTACATGGAACATGGAACAAATGGTCAGGCTTCAACATGACACTTATGGTTTTTTTTTTATTTTTTTATATGTATTAATTTATTCAAAAATACATAGTTATACAAGTGTTATTTTAGTACTGTTTAAATACTGTTATTATATTTATTAATATTTTGATGTTTTTTTTTGTTTTTGTTATCATTTTGAAAATATTGCTTTTCTTTATGCAGTAATTTTGTATTAGGTTTTTTTTTTTTTTTTTTTTTTTTTTTTGTACTTCTAATTAATATTATTAATGTTAATTAATTTTAGTTAGTTGCCAGGGTAATATTATCAAAAACAATTTTAAGTAGTTTTAGTAAAATAAATAAATAAATAAATAAAAGATAAAAAATAGCACTGCATACAATAACCTGAGTACACCTCTTCTATTTTGTGCATGTTTTTAATTACGGATTTTTTATTATTATTCAAGGTGTAAGGAAAATAATTAAAAAATGTTGTTATTATTATGTGGGCTGGTTGGCTTATTTGGTTTC
The DNA here is from genome assembly GCA_033026305.1 of Cirrhinus molitorella. NCBI lineage: Eukaryota > Metazoa > Chordata > Actinopteri > Cypriniformes > Cyprinidae > Cirrhinus > Cirrhinus molitorella. Next base: position 30,551,627 of record CM065119.1, read on the forward strand.
ACCAAATTTATTATTATTTTTTAGAAATGTAAACCTGTTTTTTAAACTGCTTTTCCCCCCTTTCTTTTAACATGGCCAATCTTTCCAAGTCAGGAAAGTGGCTGTCAAGCACAGAGAAGGACAAAAATGACCAGAGCTGTAATTTAAATGATTCCAAATGTCCTAAAGCCGTGCAATTTGTGTGACGAAAAGGCAAAATTGTTCACTGAAAATTTCATCTTCTATCCTCTCCTGCTACATCCATCATATACACAACTGGTTTGTATACAGTCAGAAGCAAAATGCACACACCATAAAATAAGGAGATGAGCTTCATTTATTGCATCTAAGATGAACACGCTAGGTTTGAACATATTGAAGCATAAAGGACATTTGAAAGCTAGGATCATCAGTGAATAATAACATACATTTCAGTTTGTACTTCACAAAAGTGACACAAGGGTGAACAGATGATGAAAGAATTGTCATTTTTGCTTGAACTATCCCTTTAAAGCAGAACAGACTGAAGCTCTGCGTTTAAAGAGAGCCCGTGCTTTGTACAACCGTGTTCAGATTCCTTTTATCCGTCTCCCCGAGGTGCAAAATATAAGCCCAACAACTTTGTTCTTAAAGTGCGAGAGAAAGATTTCATGGGAGAGATATTTTACTGAAGCATGGCAATCAGCAAACTAATTAAACGAGGCATTAAGTCAGGGCATTAAGGTAATAGCATTTAAGCTGTAGAGAAAAGGTCATACTTTTCTTATATTGCAACCAAGATTAGTGAGAGAATTAGATAAAAAAACAAATAAATGACCAAAAAAAAAAAAAAAAAAGTGGATTTCCATGCAAAGCTGTGCATTTATGACTGCTGTATCTGCACACTGCATGTTAGTATTAATCATTAAACTGAAATGCACCCTACCGCTTTACAATCTGCTAGATTTTGTTTCCAGGTTAAAGCTTGACAGATATAGGCTGTGTTCAAAATATGTTTACTGCATACTGCACAGTGTGCATTCTGCCTTCTGTTTGGTTTAGATAATGTGTGCATACGAGAAAGAAAAATGTATGTGGGGAAAAAAAAACAGTTATTGATGATACAGATGGGTCAAAGACGAAAAAGGATATAAGCATAATAACAGTAAGTGTAATACTGCTTTAAACTGTTGTTGGTTTTCCCCAAAAAATATTAAAATTTTTATTTTTTTTTATTATTATTTATTTATTTATTTATTTATTCATTCATTCATTCATTCATTCATTCTGAACAAAAAATAAATATATTTTTTTCCCTAATTCACTGCCATTCAGTGTAACAATCTTGTCGGGCATATTTACAACAAAAATCAATTTATGACATATTAAAAGACTAATACTAATTACTTTCACCCCAAATACTAAATGTATGTGAGAAAAAATGGCATCCATTTATTGATATAGATATGTCAAAGACGAAAAAGGGAGTAAGCCTAAAAACAAGCAAGTGTAATACTGTTTTAAATTGTTGTTAGTTTTCAAAAAAAAAAAAAAAAAAAATAATAATAATAATAAAAATTATATAAATATATATAACGTTTTCTGTTTTAAGAAAAAATTAAATATATAATAAATACTAATTAGTTGTAATTCTACATTTGTAAAATTTGCCACCATCCTAGGTTTTGCCCAATAATTTTTTACTTATTTAAAACACAATAACATTTAATATGCTTCCTTATTCTTTTATATATTTTAATATGTACAAGTCAGAATAAGCATGTTTTTACGTAAATATTGTTACACTTTTTAATTTCAACCAAATTTTGACATTTTAGTAAAAGAAGACTCTACTTAAATTTAATGTGCTTTCTATGGACATAAAATGTTGTAAATGTAAAACTTTTGTGGACATCTTAATGTCTATGACCCAGATACAGAATACTGTATACATACCATTATTTTACACAGTTTTCATAAAAGAAGTTTCTAGATGTTTGACAGTGTGGTTAAATAATGAGTCAAGAAGATATTAAACTGTATATTAAAGTTGAGGATTTGCAATTTATATAGAAGGTAAACTTCTAGGTACATGTGGAGCCATAGCAGATATTAATAACAGTAATGAATATGAATGTTATGAATATTAATATCCAAAAGATATTAATGTTTTTTCTTGAATAGAATACTTGAATAGAAAGAGTAGACAGTAAGTCAAGTAAGGACTAAAACTACCAATTTCTGAGTGAAAAAAGGTGTTTACACACCTGGAAATTACGCCCCTGGCAAAAAAAAAAAACTCCATCTCATTTTCTCTTCCAACTTCAACAAAATCATCTGACATTGTTTTACTCTTTGTAAAGTCTTTTGACTTTTTTTGAACATTCACTTTGTAAACAATGGATCAGTACTTCCGCCTACTTTTCAACGTGACTACATAATGTGTGAAGTTGAGCAAGTGCAAGACAAGCATTTGTGTTTTTGTTTTTTTGTTTTTTTAGGAAATGACTGATCGTTTTGCTAGATAAGACTGTTGTTTCTCAGTTGAGATCGTGTAGCGCCCTTTGAAGCTGCATTCAACCCGTTGGCCACCATTGAAGTCCACGGTATGGATAAAAATCCTGGAATGTTTTCCTTAAAAACCTTGATTTCTTTTCGACTGAAAAAAGACATGAACGTCTTGTACGACAAGGGGGTGAGTACATTTTAGGACATTTTCATTCTGGAAGTGAACTTCAGCTTTAAACCGTACATTGTGTCTGTTTTTCACCAGTGTGATTTCATTTTGTGAAATACTTTATGCCTGATGGCTAAATGTGCCATTTTGTCAGGAATTTCCTAAGAGCTTTACAGTCTCTCCACATCTAACCTGGTAGACATGGGTGGTGAGTTCATCCAGCTACTCCACCTGCGTGTACTTCTTCAGCCTGTAAGGCCTGTTTGAGAGGCAGAGAGAATAATGTAAGGCTTTGGAGTGTTGTAGTGGAGAGATTCATTTAAAGCAGTGCTCTTCTGTGCTGTAGTGCTACTGTTTTTACTTACACTACTGAATGTACTATAGTGGAGTAAGGCTCACAACGCTCACAACTCGGCGTTTTCAGCAGAGCGCCTAGCGTTTTCTGCCGGCTAAAAACGCTTTGGTGGACACGCGTGTCCACCAAAGCGTTTTTAGCCGGCAGAAAACGCTAGGCGCTCTGCTGAAAACGCCGAGTTGTGAGCGCAGAGCGTTTTTTTTCCGTTGAGACGCTGTGGTTGCTATGATACAATATCCATTGAAGTAATGGCAAACTCATCGCTAATTAAATGTTTCTCCAAGCATTATTTTTCATAACAATATTATATTAGCCCGGCAATTCCATCTTATAAAGACATAAATACTCGAAGACAAGCAATATTAACTTCTGCAATTGGGGTGGTCGGTAGTCCCGCCCCTTCTCCACTCTGATTGGTTAGCTGACTAGAACGTGACAGTGATGAGCGCAGCGTTTTACTCAAAGTTGAACATTCTTCAACTCTCGGCGCTGAGGAAAAAACGCCCGAACACTCAGCGTTCAGTGCAAAAAAGACGCTCAGCGCTCTGCACGCTCCTGCCGTTTTAAAAAACGTGGCGCTCCCATTTAGAACAATTGAAAAAAATACACTAGCTGCGGGAAAAAACGCTTTGGTGGACACGCAGCCTAAGGCTTGCCATGGAAATATATGAAGTCTGTCGTGATGACGTCACTTTAAATGGCGCATCTAATTGGTTTATAAAAATCTGTCCCTCTGTGAAAACACAGAAATCTGACATACCTGGTAAAGTGACAGGGTTTGATATGTTTTTCTTCAGTTTTAATGATTCTTTCTTTAGTTTTGGTCAAGTATTTTCAAGCATTTAAATTAGTGCTGTTGAAATTAGTGCGTAAACGCAGGCGTTTTTTTTTTTTTTTTCTCCAGTTTAAAGGAGTAGTTCACTTCCAGAACAAAAATTTACAGATAATGTACTCACCTTGTTGTCATCCAAGATGTTCATGTCTTCTTTTCTTCAGTCGTTAAGAAATTGTTTTTTTGTGGGACACTTTCCAGGATTTCTCTCCATATAATGGATGTATGTGGTGGCCCAAGTTCGACCTACCCTAAATGTCTTGAACTGAAATACACTGTTTCGCTAGATAAGACCCTTCTTCCCTTTGAAGCTGCATTTAAACCTTCATTTTGGAAGTTCAAACTTGCGGGCACCATAGAAGTCCATAATATGGAGAGAAATGTTTTACTCAAAAAAAAAAAAAAAAAAAAAAAAAAAAAAAAAAAAAAAAAAAAAATATATATATATATATATATATATATATATATATATATTTATATATTTTACGACTGAAGAAAGAAAGACATGAACATCTTGAATGACAAGGGGGTGTATTAAATGACTAAATTTTTGTTCTGGAAGTGAACTTCTCCTTTAATATCTCTTTTGATCAATTTAATCAGTCCTTAATTTAAATCATTTAAAATGTGTACTGTTGTTTAGAGTATAATGAAATTGTTTTTTAATAGGTCACAAAAAACATTGCCTTAACATTTGCTGGCTTATTAGGCATAAACAGTGTAAGATTGTGCATGTAAACACACTTATTACATGTTGAACTCCTTAAAAGTAACAGGTTTTGAGAGAATTTTTTTCTTGGCTGTTTCCTGAATTATCATAGCTAGTCAAAGACTTGACTAAAATGACCGTCAAATCAGAAAATGATATATCAAAGCTGTAGAGTACAGCACTCATTTACTGCATATTAGTCACAGATGTAGCGGTAATGACATTGCTCTTTGATGTGAGGCGATGGACATTTTTACAGTACAATGAGCCAACATTAACAACGTTAATGTACGCACGCTGCTGTTCACTGTCTTAAATTGGACAATGTATGGTTTGTTAACGTCGCCATTTTGCAGCTGTCTTTGTTTTTTAATGTGTTTTTTGTGTAATAACCATGTAGGATATTACTTGTGACAGATGTGGCGGTGCTCACGCAAAGCCCTGCAGCTTGAAGCTGGAAGTGCTGGGAATGGTGACCTTTGAGTCAAACCCTCATACCATGTTTATCCTGCAACATATCTGCACACAAACACACACAATTAACAGCCGTCGGATACAGTTCCGCCTCCCTCTCGCGGTTCACGCTGCCTCAGTCTGTGGATGCGGAATGAGAGTGTTCTCTTGTTCTTCCCCTAAGTGTAACAAATGTAAAACACATTGCTTGGGGAGGTTTGCGCATGCTTACAGATTTACACACAAGCGCCTTTTCCTCTAGTCAACATCCTCTGTATTGATCAGTAGCGCTCAGGCAGAAAGGTACAATATGGGGAGGGTTTCTGGCCTCTCACCTTCACTCTCAACAACATGCCCGTGGTTCTCGTCTCTGAGGCTCCAGCAAGTCGGTGCATCCTGCTGTTGTTCAGCACAGCAAATGCTTGTGTAATTACTGCAAATTTCAGCCATTATCTTGCTTTTTGGACTTTATTGAAACATCCTGGCATTAGTCTGGCTATGGTTTGAGATGTTTAGGTCTGGTTTGACTTTAAAAGGCACTAAAATCTAAAGAGTTGGGACTCTGAATGCCTTAGTAACACACATGGGTTTTTAATTTTTAATAATATAACTATAACTTTTATTGTGCCCAATGTAAAGCCCCACCCTTTGAATGTAGCTTTAATACCAGGGTATTTTTTAGCATTGTATTTTTGGGAGTTTAGAGCACTGTAAAATGATTCAATGTTTTACTTACAGTTTCTTTGTAATTAATTGTGAATCTTACTAGCAGTTTCAACCATTTCAAATAAGTAGGACTGAAATGAAGACTTTAAATATGTTTTTTTCAAAGTTCAAAAAGATTAAAATGTTTATTTTCTTGTAAACTGTACTTCATTTTTTTTCACAGTGTACATTTTACAAGATGATAGAATATTTAATAATAATTGATTTACATCTCAGTGTTTAATTTATTGTTACTTGCCTTTTTTTTATAATTATTTGTGCAGTTGCTAGCAATTTTTGAGTGAAAATAGTTTCTACACCCTATGTTTGGCATAGTTCAGTACTTTAATGTACACTACTAGTCAGATGTTTTTGAACCGTAAGGTTTTTAATGTTTTTTTTTTTTTTTTCCTGCATTTATTTGATCCAAAGTACAGCAAAAACAGTAAAATTTTGAAATATTTTACTATTTAAATTAACTGTTTTCTATTTGAATACATCTTAAATGTAATTTATTCATGTGATTTCAAAGCTGAATTTTTATCATTATTACTCCAGTCACATGATCCTTCAAGAATCATTCTAATATTCTCATTTGCTGCTCAAAAATAATTTATTATTATGTTGAAAAAAAGCTGAGTAGAATTGTTTTCAGGCTTCTTTGGTGAATAGAAAGTTCAGAAGAAATAGAAATATTTTGTAACATTATAAATGTCTTTATCATCACTTTTGATTAATTTAAAGCATCCTTGTTAAATAAAAGCATTTATTTCTATCGTTTCTTTACTGACTCCATTTAAACCAGCGGTTTAAATATCGATGTTAATAATAATAATAATAAAAAAAAAATTCTTGAACAGCAGATTAGCATATTAGAATGATTAATGCAGGATCATATGTAATGATGCTGAAAATGGAGCTTTGATCACAGGAATAAATGACTTTTTAAAATATATTCAAATAGAAAGCAGCTACTTTAAATAGTAAAAAATGTAACATTTTTACTGTTTTTGCTGTACTTTGGATAAATGGATAAATGGATACTTTGGATAAATGCAGGCTTGGTTTCATTTTTTGAAACTTTTTTTCAAAAAATGTTGACTGGTAGTATACATGAATGGAATCTTGATAATTTTATAGTAGGGATGTAATGATTTACTCAGTTGACAATACGATACAGTACTGATTTCAATCACAAACAACATTTTTTTTTTTTTTTTTATTATGAAATTTAAGACTATTGCTTGGACAAAATGTAACACATTTCCTTATAAAATAGAAAAATGTAAAATAACAAAAAAAATCAATTAAATTTTTAAAACAAACCCCATATCATATAAAAAAAAATAGAGGTAACCACTGCATTTTAATCATGATCCAATAATGCTGCATTCATGCAACATGAGCAGTTAAAATTAGAATTTCCAAATCTGAAGCAATGCAGAAAACTTCTGCACAAAACAAAAACAGATGACAGACTGAATGTAAATCCAAATTCACTGTCTGTCACCAGGTAGCGCTTAAAAAGCAGCGATTCCGTGTTTTCTTGTTTACAGCTGTAAACAAAGCAGTCCTGCACCTGTATACACTACTTTAATATGCATTATACAGTTGTACATTATGCAGATTAAAAGAAAATAACATCTAAACTTTTCTAAAGACAGTCAATTCCCCTCAGACTCCAGAGACAACCGATTTGAATCATCGCATATTTGTATCGATTTTCAACCAGCTCATGGTGCATTGTTACATCTCTACTTTATAGTAATCAAAACACTTATAAACCATGGATTAGGACTAAATTGGAGAAAATGTCAAAAATACACTTTATAATAGTGATGGATATGCTTTGTTGATTGCCCTGCCATACAAAGCTGAAGTGTCATATCTTCGGATTGTATCTAGATTTGTCTGAAGAGACACGTCTAAAGGGAAAAGATCCAGAAATCGTTGAATACTGAGGATGAACTGTCCTAAGTGAGATGAGACTTTTATTATGCTGCTGACTTTACTGATGCTAATCTCTTGTCAGTATGAGAGCTGTTGTTGTTTAACCCTTGCACTTTTGGCAAATGTGCTGATATGCAATTTGCAGACGTATACAGTGTCTTCATAGCCATAAGTGAACAATAATAAAATACTAAAACTGATTAGTTTTATATATCATGATGATGAGTTGATATATCATGCAGATATAGATGTGCTTATAGTTGAATTACTAAAAACATCACAAAATGTTACTTGCCTGTTTAACATTACATTTGCATTTGTTCAGAATTGCTAGTGGCGCATAAAAGGATTTATCACATACACACACCGCACACACATGCAATCATTAACAATAAATATAATTGTATAACAGCTATACATGGAAAAAAAAAATCATACTATACTATAAAATCATAGTAGGTAGAGAGAAAGAAAAATAAAACAAGAATATAACAATGGTCTCTTAGTATAAATGGTTTTAGTCAGTTTATAATATTTTTTTAATGTCTTACATTGTAAAACATTGCACAATATATACCACTTGCTCAATTTCTCAGTTAATTGCTGGAGCATGTTACTGGAAATAATTGTTAATTACAGCCCACAGCAAAGCTTTTGTGAACTGGGAAAAAAAAATCTGTGAGAAAGACTTGATGAATACAGCTTTTCTTCTGCTTTCTGCCGTTTATTTTGCTCCAAAGCGCTGTCTATTTCGAGCTTTGCAGAGCTCTTTACGCCGTCATGCTTCTTTGTGTGTACAGCAAGGAATGACGTAGATGCGCAAGAAAAAAAAAAACAGGCTCATCATTGTGTTCAATAGCTATGTTTTCATGTTTTTGTACATTTCTGTGACTTTTCGAGTGTGTAGAAGTGCCATGTGACTAAGGGCAAAAAATAAATATAGTGTTAGTATGCGGCACACACACAAGTCAGTATAGCAGCAAGAATCCAGTGTATACTGTCAGATCTAATGGCTGAATGTGAAAGTTGAAGGTTTGTGTGAAAATGTCAGAGTTTCTCAGAGTTGAGCCTCTTATGAGAAGCTTTGTCTAGAGCACTTGTTTAAAGTACTGCAAGCTGTCATCCTTCAGGACGGTTCTTAACAGCGAACATCTGTGAAACGTGGTGTGAGGTGCAGCACTTCACTACCAATAAGACAAATGTAGCAGAGTACTGCGAGTTTAATTCTGTTTAATTCTAATGGAAAGTTAAAGAACATCTAGAGGCATACAAAAGAGAAATATACTCTGACAGCTGGCAGCTTGAGGTGGTCATATACACTAAAATGAACTGATAGGTTTTAATATGAAAATAATGAGGGAGTAATTATGAACAGATATACAGTCTATGTTGGAAAATTTGGGTATTTTCTCATATAACACCAAATATAAAATGCAGGTCTGTTGGCAACTTGATTTATACTTTGTATATTTTTATTTTGTACTTCACTTATACTGTATTGTACTTTTTTTTTTTTTTTCAATACAGTGCATACATAATTAGTAGGCATGTTGATATTCTGGTTACATTTTACCAATTCCAAACCACATCAATCTTAATAACTACTATTCATTTTCTATTAAATCATTTATAAGTCATATGTAATTGAAAAACTTCTTATATTCAGGTGTGCATAATTAGGTGTGAAGCCATCAGGAGCCATTTAGGCTTTATAGATGAGTTGAGAGTGACTCTTGAAGGGCCAGCAGCACATCCTCTTGTACCACTCTTTCAAGAATTTATCTTCAAGAATCTGTGGGAGTTCATTTTTAGTCCATATCTGCAAGACAGACTTTTGAAAAATGAACTCCTAAAACTTACTGCCAGATTCTTGAAGATAAATTCTTGAAAGAGTGGTACAAGAGGATGTGGTGCTGGTCCTTCAAAAGTCACTCTCAACTTATCTGTCTATAAAGCCTATGAAAAAAATCAGTCTTCATGTATTTCACAACACTTCAGCATGTTATTCTTATTAAGTGAGGATCATTTTTTTAAAGATTTTTTTACCCAAGCAAAGTCTCTGAGAACCTGACACATTGCACTTCTGGAGACACACAAATGGTGGCACTGAAGACTAAATAATTCCTGATGGTTTCACACCTAATTCTTCACCTAAATACTAAATGTAGGTATATTTTAGTCAATGTGCAGCTTGTATAGCAGTATACTGTCCCCTGAAAATTACTCAAACATTACAGCCATTATTGTCAAAATAGCTGGCAACAAAAGTGAGTACACCCTAAGTGAACTTGTCCAAAGTGTCAATATTTTGTGTTAGCACCATTGTTATCTTCACCTTCAGCTTCCTCATCAAGGCAGTTGTCATCTTGGTGGTGTGTTTGGGGTCATCTCTATTATCTTCTCCACCAGTTTTTTTTTTTTTTTTTTTTTTTTTTTTTGACCTTGCTGACCCAATGAGCATTTCGCTGTCCAATGGTCATGCCCTAACTTTGCAATTTCTGTATTGCGTTAGTTTTGAATATTTCTCATGGGCATTTAATAATTTTGGACTTTTCAGTCTAGGCTAAATCTCTTTTTTCACTCATTTTATCTGTAAAAGAAAACATGTCTAATAATTATGCACACACTGTAAATGGAGTACAAAATAAAATTATTAACGTAAATTTGCATTACCTTTTAAAAGTTTGAGGTCAGTAAGATGTATTTTGACAGAAATTAATGTTTTATTTAAGCAAGGATTCATTAAATTATTCAAAAGTGACAGTAAAGACATTTGTAATCTTATAAAAGAGTTCTTTTTCAAATAAATGGTGTCCATCAAAGAATCGTGGGGGGGGGAAAGGTATCGGGATTGTTACAAAAATATTGTTTTTCAACATTGATAATAATAAGAAATGTTTCTTGAGCACCAAATCAGCATATTCCAATGATTTCTGAAGGACCATGTGACACTGAAGTCTAAAGTAATGGCAGAATCACCGGAATAAATTATAAATTAAAAACGTTAAATTAGAAGAGTTATTTTATATTATAATGACATTTCACAATATTAATGCCAAGTTGTGTCATGAATGGTCCGGTAACACTAACTGATGATATTCACAGTTGGTTAGCATTCATTAGAGCATTTCGCAGTGCACTTTTAGAGTTCCTCTGAAACCTCTACCTCCCCAGCTCCACCTGTATAGATCTGGTATGGGTTATTATATATGCTGCTTGTGCAGCATCGGTACATCTTAAATACTCACAGCAGTGTATCAGTAAATGTATTGAGAGTAGCAATAGTCTACGACAATAGCAATAACCAACAGCAGCAATTCAGAAGTGTAGCATATCTATTCCGCCAAGACCAAATACATTAACATATCCATTACCATGCTAAAATCTTCTGAGAGTTGTCATGACAGAACTGTTTTGGTCAATAAATGCAATAAACCTAATGGTTTTAAAAAATGGTGGGACCCCAAATTGTACAAACTCTGTGGAGAGTGTCATTGGATGTTTTGAAAGAAGACATTAACATACACAATAACTCCACACCTGGCAAGTTTGGAAAGTTTTACACTTTCCAAGACTATCAAAGCAAATATCAATGGTTTAATGAAGAACATATCTAATGCGATTTGAAACTGAGAGGCATAAACTATAGTGATGGAGCGTTCTAACATAAGGCTTGCCATGCTATATTAAGTTTAAATGGCCCAAATACAAAATCTCAAGATTATATTGAATGCAGCCTGCGGACTAAATATCATTAAGAAGTTGTGGCATCTGTTGCTGTCTACATAATATGAAGCTTATGTTGTGTAAAGCTGTAAGCCTCTTCATGTCTAGACAGCAGAGCTAGAATGAAAGCATCATACTGAATGAAGCTTGTTATATTGTGTTCCGTGTGATGTTTGAGTTCAAAAGGGCAATGATGTGTAGTAAAGATGATTAGGTTTTCATTTCTGCACTTTATTTGATACATTACAATATATTATATAATCTTAAACGTGTTTAATGCATTATGTTGCTGAGGAAAAAGTTGATTGTATTTTCTTATCTAATAGATGAGTGTACTAAAAACATTTGTTGTTGTATGTGTTTGTGTTCTACATTCACATGAAAAACCAAATTCTGGCTGAACTAAAATTGCTAGAAAGCAAAACCTAAGAAGACACAGTCCTTAAAACCTTCCATCACAAAAGAATGCATAATTTAATGAACACTACAGAATGAATACCAAGTATTCATTAGTAAATCTGACTATCCCTCCACTAAAATTAGTTTAAAAGAATATTTCACCCAAAAACGTATATTCATTTATTCACTCACATGTCATTTCAACATTCCATTTAAACTTATTTGTTCAATTCTTGCATATTTTTTGCATTATCTTGCATTATCTGTTATTTGAATTCAGGCTTGAGCATAATACTCAATAATAAAAATCTTCTCGACAGTGGATTCCGAACAATAGGATCCTGTTCAGAGATGAAAAGTTCTGGGAATTATATAATAGTTATATGAGTACCATATGCTGAGCATGAAGTATTAAAAAATAGGTCAATGTTTATAAAAGCCCACAGGAGGGAAAAAAAAAAAATATTAGGGATGAGTAGTGGATCATTAAGAGACGAGAAGATATGTTTGACATGCTGCTTGACCATATATGTTTGCTTAAAGAGCTTTAAGCTAAAGCAGATACTGGTAATGGATTTTGTGAGTGTTTAGGACTAAACCATCAATTCTTAAAGCCTAGAAAAATCCAATGTTTGAAAAGCGAAATGAAAAAAGACCCGACAAGGGCCTTTCAACTTACTTTTCATGAGCAAAACTGTGGTAGTATCAGATGATAATACCATAATCATAATCACTCAGGGGAAAGAAAAAAATACACTTTTAAAAACACTTTTTATATATATTTATATACACCAGATATTTTTTTTTACTAGTGGGACTACTGCAGGACACTATAGTTATTTTATGCAAGTGAGGATAGCAAAATAAAATAAACTGTGACGTATTATACCCAAAAATTCTTCTTACAGTGAAACTGTGAAACTGATCAAAATTTGTGACCAAAAATAATTTTCAGACACCTCGACCTTTTTTTTTTTTTGTTTAATTGCTAATGGGATCTTTTTACACCATAAACTGAACAAAATTAAGCATTACATGGTAATTGGTTGACCTAATTTGATTTTATTAAATTGTGTAATATCTGACATTGTCAAGATGAATTTGTTCTGACACAGTTGAACTCTGAGTTCTTGTCTTATTTTATTAGCATGTTCTAAACTATAGCAAATAAACTATGATAATGTGAGAAAAGTTGAAGGTGTCTGAATAAATTTTAGTTTGACTGTATAGGCATGCTATCACAATGGAACATAGCTTATTTAAAATAATAATAATAATAATAATAATAATAATAATAATAACACCCACCTAAAATAATAATTTAGCAGTTTAAATATTACAGTTAATAAACCTATTAAAGGAATAGTTTACCTAAAAATGAAAAATTGCTGAAAATGTACTTGCCTTGCAGGATGATTTCTAAATAAATTTCTTTATTTTTAAATTTGACATTGTCACTTATGTCCACTCATCTGTGGATCCTGTGAGGTTAATGGGTGTTATCAGAATGAAAGTCAAAACAGCTGATAAAATCATCACAATAATTAACATTAACATCAATTAACATCTTGTGAAGTGAAAAGCTGAGTGTTTGTAAAAAAAAAAAAATAGATGCATCATCAAAGAGGTTTAACTTCAAAAAAAAGTCACTTCTGGACAAATCTGGAGTCCATAATCCATAATAATGTTTGCTCCAGTAAAAAAAAAAAAAAATCTGTTCTAGAATGGCCAGGGTAAGTACATTTTTAGCTAATTTTAATTTTGATGTGAACTATTCCTTTAATTAAAGTGATAAAGTAAGGAAAAGAAAAAATCTGTCATTAATTACTCACCCTCATGTTGTTCCAAACCCGTAAGACTTTTGTTTATCTTCGGAACACAAATGAAAATACTTTTGATGACATCTGAGAGCTTTCTGACCCTCCATAGACAGCAAGGGCCCTTCCACATTTAAGGTCCAGAAAGGTATGGCACTAATTGTTGAAAAAAGTATTTTTTATTATTTTTGCCGCACAAAAAGTATTTTTTTTAGCTTCATAAAATTATGGTTGAACCACTGATGTCACATGGACTATTTTGTCGATGTTTTTGGAAGGGTTGCAAAAAGTTGAAACATTTCCAGTTAATTTTGGAAACATTCCAGGATTTTTTGGAATTTTCCAGTAGTTTCCGGAAATTTTGCCGAAATGTTCCACCCCTTTGCAACCCTAGTTCTTGGTACCTTTCTGGACCTCAGAAATTTCATCAAAAATATCTTAATTTATGGGTAAACTGTCCTTTTAAATATTTTATTTAATAATGAAATAATAATAATAATAATAATTATTATTATTATTATTATTATTATTATTATTATTATTATCATTATTATTATTAATATACATAGATTTGATGTAATATATAAATGTAACAATATTAGTCCCAACTTGACATTTGTGACCCTGGACCTTAAAACCAGTCTTAAGTAGCACGGGTCTATTTGTAGCAATAGCCAAATACATTGTATTGGTCAAAATGATCAATTTTTATTTTATGCCAAAAATCATTAGGATATTAAGTAAAGATCATGTTCCATGAAGATATGTTGTACATTTCCTACTGTAAATATGTCAAAACTTAATTTTTGATTGGTCATATGCATTGGTTAGAACTTCATTTGAACAACTTTAAAGGTGATTTTCTCAATATTTTGATATTTTTGCACCCTCAGATTCCAGATTTTAATCCAAATATTGTCGTATCCTAACAAACCATACATCAATGGAATATTTATTCAGCTTAGTTTCAGGTGATGCATACATGAAACATGACTGGTGTTGTGGTCCAGGGTCATATTTATGATAAACGCCTATCCACATAATTTGTGTAATTGTTTTTTAGACTCAAAACTGAGAAACAGCTCTGTATGACAACTAGCCCTATTGTTGCCCATTATATTTTAGTAGTTGATTACCATGGTGTTTGGTCCAAGGTACTTCAGAGAATACCATGATGTTACCATAGTACCATATTCAACAGCACATGGTAATACCATTTTACTTTCATCATTATGAAAAGTGGATGGCAGCACAATCATCTGGACATCAACAGATTTAACCTCTCTGGGCAGGTAGCCAGGACCGTAAAGAGGCTCTTGCACCAGGATGTCCATTACTGACCTGTGCCACCCTACAGCATAAGCCTCTGCTGGCCTTCAGCCATGTTTATATGCATCCTAATCTCTTTGTTTTGGCTGTGCATTGATGTCCAGTATGATTGCCTTAATTGCACAAGAAAGAGATTCAGGATTGAACAGGAGTGGTGATCTGAGGTCAGGTCACTTTTTGCATGCTTTCTCTTAGTTTGTGATTTTAATAGAAAACTGAAACGCAAGATACGTTTGCTAGTTTTCTGGTTGGCAGACATAATTACAGGTTGCCATGCAACTGAATTTATGCTAAGAATTAGAACTCTGTCAGTGCAGTTGAAGGTTGTGATAAGAAAGGATCCTCTTTGCATATGAATAAAGTAAAAGCATGCCATCTGCATTGCTCTGTATCAATAAAGGTATATAGCACAACATATCGGCTCGCCGTAAATTATGTGCATTTGTGATTTCTTGTTTCGTTAGACGAGATTGATTTATGGCGGATTCACATTTGATGCATTACTTTGCCTTTTCCATTAGCTCTTAGATTTGTTTATTTGATTGTTAGTTATATTTGCTTTTATCAGAAGGATGTGATTAGTGTTTTTATCTATAGTTTGTAAAAAGATGAGCCATGTGTTTTTAATTAGTCATAATCAGAGTGTGCTGATGCACTTAATTGTAATCATTCTTTAAGGGAAATCCTTAGAGAACGTGTGCAACAACTGCACGCTTGGTTGCTTTGTAAACAAGGACTTGATCATTGTAGATCTACTAAACGTTTTTGCTGAAATTCTTGAAGTAGGTCAGTTCTGGTCCAGGTATATTTCCACAAAATCTTAACAGTGTAGTAAATATGCTTAAAAATACATTAAATATGGGTGGCTCTTTACAATAAGGTTCAATTTGCTAATGTTAGTTAATGCATCAGAGATCATTAACCTACAGTTATCATATTAAATAGCAATGTTCATTGATAAATATGCTATTAAAGTGATAGTAAACCCAAAAAATTGAAATTTTGTCATTAATTAATCACCCTCATGTCGTTCCAAACCTCTAAGACCTTCATTCATCTTTGGAACACAAATTAACGTATTTTAGATGAAATCCAAGAGCCAAAACTAAAATTTCAATGTGTTTTGTGCTCTCAAGTGTTGTTGTTTACTGCAGCTGTATTCATAGCAAATTCGTCCAGATAATGGATCCTTAAATGGACCGGTTTAAAATGGTTGCCTTGATGTGACTTGCTTTAGTGACAACGTTATATTTCACGTAAGCTTGAGTCAATCAAACATTGAAGCCTAGCTTCCAGAGTGTCCTTTAATCTACTGATCACAAATGCTTCTGTCACCGCAGCTGCTCCTATTGTTATGAGCTGACAGTTAAACCTTTGGAAATGCGTAGTTTGTTATAAATATATAAACAAAGAAAGCATAGCCATCAAAAATCATTCTTACTCACAGTATGACTAAAATATCTCTTCGGAACCATATTGATTAATTTGATAAGATGTAGCTTGGATGTGCAGGTGCTCATTTAAAAAAAAAAGATAACTTAAGCAAGGTTAAAGGGGGGTGCAATGGTGTTTTGTGTATTCACAGTTGTTTACAGTATTAAAGAGTTGGATTCTCATGCTAAACCAGGCCAAATTTTTAAAAAATAATTTGGACGAATGACGAAGAATTTCTGTGCTGAAAATCTTACTTCCGGGTTGCTACAAGTTTTGGATGGTGGACGAAACGTGTACCAACGCCTCCAGGAGCTCAGCTTTTTCCGGAGAGAATCAGAAAGCTGTATTTTTCTTTTATAAATATGATAAAACTAAAGACTTTTTGGAGATATTAAGGATGCAGTACTACTCTGTAGGTACTTTAAGATTTTAGAAAATCATCCTGTATCTATGCAAAAATTGACGAAAACAAGATCTTTAGTAGTCATTTGCTTCCCTTTACTATGGAAGTCAATGGATACCAATAACTGTTTTGGTTACCAACATTTTTCAGAATATCTTCTTTTGTGAGAAAATTAACGGAATAAATTTTAACAGCGAGATTGGTTGTAAATGGCTTTTCGCACAGATTATAATCTTTCTACTCGCCAACATAACACTATAATTGTTTGTAAAATTCACATGTAAATAGTCACCACAATAATTTTTATTTTAATTATTATTTATTTAAATAGTTATTTAATTCAATGTATTTTACTTTATTTTATTTTAAATGAATTTTAAAAAATCTTGTTTCTTGTATTGTATTTTATTTTATTTTACACTACCAGTCAAAAGTTTTTAAGATTTTTAATGTTTTTAAAGAAGTCTCTTCTGCTCACCAAGCTTGCATTTATTTGATCCAAAGTACAGAAAAAGCTGTATTATTTGTTTTATTATAGTAATTTATTTCTGTGATCTCAAAGCTGTTTTTTTAGCATCATTACTTCAGTCACATGATTTTTTTAGAAATCATTCTAATATTCTGATTTGCTGCTCAAAAAACTATTATTATTAGTAGTAGTAGTAGTAGTAGTAGTAGTAGTAGTAGTAGTAGTAGTAGTAGTAGTATGTTGAAAAAAGTTGAATATCATTTTTTCTGGTTTCTTTGATGAATAGAAAGTTCAGAAGAAAAGCATTTATTTGAAATAGAAATCTTTTGAAACATTATACGTCTTTATAATCACTTTTGATCAATTTAAAGCATCCTTGCTAAATAAAAGTAATCCAAGCTTCTGAATTGTATAGTGTATAATGTTACAGTAGCTTTTTATTTCAGATAAATGCTGATCTTTGGATATTTCTATTAATCAAAGAATCCTGAAAAAAGTACTCAACTGTTTTAAATATTATTATTATTATTATTATTATTATTATTATTATTATTAATAATAATAATAATAATAATAAAAATAATAATGTTTCTTGAACAACAAGTCAGTATATTAGAATGAATTCTGAGAGTCATGTGACACTGAAGACTGAAGTAATGATGCTAAAAATTAGAAAGCAGTTATTTTAAATAGTAAAAAAATATTGAATAAATGCATGCTTGGTGAGCAGAGATTTATTTAAAATAAAAGATATCTACAGCGTAAATATCTAAAACGTTTGGTAGGTTATTTCAGGTTTCACACACTAGCTCTTTCTCGTAACTTAAGTCTTGCAGAAGAGAATTCGGGATTGCCATTGTGGTCATTGATTTTGCATAGCAGTGTTTCACAGCAAGCCAGCACTCTGAAACTGTAGTTCTGTGGCTGCGCTAGGCCGCTGGGACTCTTAACAGGATTGCTGTCTCTGAAAAAGTTGAGAAGCGAGACGCAACTCCTGCCAACATACACACAAACAAATGACACACACATCCACAAAGACACGTCGAGCCTCGCACACACACTCGTAAGACTACACCCAGAGGTACACGCATCACAGTGTCATAAAACCCAGTGTGAAAACCAGCATCATATTCAAGGTTTACAACATCTCATGCCTGCAGGCGCTACTTTTCGCAGATACCAACAAGAAATATGTTTCAATAATAACACTGACAGAGAAGAAGACGGTATCCACACAACATTGTCACATCTCTATAGGCTCTGAAATGCAGAAATGTACAGCATGTGATTAGCCTGTAGAGAAATAGTTTTAACAAGCATGAGTTGTGCATTACTGTATCCAACTGTATCCTCCATTTCTTATGGAGCTACATCACACTATAATGGCTGTGCTTTGTTATGAAATAAAAGAAAAAAGGAAAGGATTCTAGCGCCATTTTCTTCTTTTAGACATTAATTCATGCATGTTTATGTGCAATAGAACACCTGCTCACAATGTAGACTCAACTGCTGGGATATGCAAATCATATCATAGTTTCCTTAGTTTTGAAATGAATTGGTCACACCCATATGATATTAAATCTGAATATGAATGAGGCATTTATTGGATAGCAATTACAAGATTCATCAGTCACTCAACAGAGATAATCAATTAGTCTAACAAAATGTTTCAGGGAATAATTACATAATTAATTTAAGTATGGCTATGTATTCTCTGGTATGTAAATATGTATTTTTTGTTCATTATTTAACTAATTAGATGTATTTCTATAAATTATGCTGTCTAATCACACAGGTTTTTTTTTTTTACCTCCATATAACACCACAAAGTCCACCATGTTGTTTTTAGATTTGTCAACCATTTCATCTTTCAGATCATTAATCATGTGATGTTTCTTGACATTCCTCATATGTTATGTTGCATTATGTTGAATTTTAATTCATACTGAATAACTGCATTTAAAACTGCATCTTAAAATTGCATCTAACTAACTAAAAAATCAAATATTTAGAAAATCGCCTTTAAAGTTGTCCAAATGAGTTCTTATCAATATTACTAAGTAAAAATTAAGTTTTGATGTATTTAGAGTAGAAAATTTCCAAAATATCTTCATGGAATATGATCTTTACTTGGCATAAAAGAAAAATCTATCATTTTATCCAATACAATGTATTGTTGGCTATTTCTACAAATATACCCATGCTATTTACGACTGGTCTTGTGGTATAGAGTCACATATTTCAGGGCCCCCACACAAAACTTTTTAACCTCAGAAAAGCATAAAAGTGATTCAGAACACCTTTTGCCATTGTAGTAAATTCCCATTCACAGCAAACAGAAGAAACACATCCAACATCTAAGGAGCAGAATTAAGTTCCTCTTATGGTTCTACATAGCGCCTACTTCTCCTAAGTTCTCTTATGATTCAAGCCATTGAACCACTTTTAGTGCTATTTAGCACTGTTTAGAATGTATGTAATTACAAAGCCCTCAGTTAGAACTATGGATAGGCCTACTTAGGGGTGGGTGATATGGCAAAAATATCATATCACGTTTTTTTCAGAAATATCACGATTAACAATTTTATCACAATTCTTCATCATGTTGGTTGTACTATATTGCAAGTTGTCTGAGAAGTACAGCCAAACTAATTTCCCTATTTTAAAACCAAAGCCTTACAATGTAACTAAATATACAATAAAAAGAATGGCAGATGTTTAGGCCAAAATGGGTGAAGAAAAAAATCTGTCATTTTTTTAAATCTTTGTTATCAAAAAATAAGTACCACATGTCTACATGTTACAAATACACATAATATACAAATAAAACTAATTTCACAGTTTCAGGTACAGTAGGTGTATTTAGCGGTAGCATTCAATAAATTGAACTAACAAATATAAAAATAAAACTCTATATACACTGTATACATAAATTATACATTTACTCTTATTAAAGCAACTGTGTTAAAGTTTTTCCATCAAAATAAATCGTTAAACTAAACTTATTTTGAAGAATGTGGACTAAACAGCTGCTAGTCTCCAGTTATTTCCATAGTATTTTTTTTTCCACCCCACTATCAAAGTCAGTGGGGACCAGCTACTGTACTGTTATCCACATTCTTCAAAATGTATAATTTTGTGTTTAGCACAAGAAAAAAAAAAAAAAAAAAATAATAATAGAGGTTTGGGACAACATTAATTTTTTTGTTGAACTGTCACTTTAACAACAATCTGCAGCATGTTTAGTTCTGTCGCTTCACGCATCTAATATACAGGCACGCATCCTTTTTCTCTCAACTGTGTACTTTCACTTTAGTTTTCACTTCACATAATCAACTGTGTTTACATGTAGTCCTTGTGTGGTTTTGTTAGTATTAGTGAATCAGAGGAAAAAAACTGACAGAGGCGCTGTTTGACAAGATTTTAGCGTGTATTGTGTGAATGCATGTCGTGTTGTACAGTATATTAAGACAGAGGCACGCTGTAGCACGCTACTATATTTTTTCAAAAGCAGATTATGGAGACATTTTAATCGTCTACGATCAAAAGTCATCATATCGCACACCCCTAGGCCTACTGTATTTAAAACCATCCCTTGAAGAGTTGCAAACTCTTGTCATGGCTCGATGTCATAATGAAACACTTGAGAAAGTTGGAAGGTCTTCACATGCGATGGCAGACTTGCATGCCTACGCTTTCACCTTGGAAACTAAAAGCCCTTGAGTTACTGCTGCCGAGTGTGGTTGGCAGAGTTCATTAGCGGTACCTGAAGTGGTCCCAGCCAGCTGAAGAAGAGCTTCCTCTCACCCGCACACTCCCACACATGTCGACCCTTAATCTCCTCAGTCTCTTTACTGTCAGTACGTAAATGTCTGCTGTTATTCCCTTATTCTCTGTGTTTCAAAAATGAGCAGGTACTATATATATATACAGCACCAATTACACACTATGCAAGGTGACTGTTATTTACATCTCTGTTTATCTGTTTTCCTTAAGTTATGTGTTTCAGTGTGTAAAAGCAAATTCTGTAACACCCATGTAAGAATCAGACAACAAAACTAACCAAGTTTCCATCCACTCTTTGCAATGTTTTGTTATGGACAAAGAGAATAAGCGTTAAAAATCGTTGTGAAATTTGCTGTCTTAAGCCTGTTTCCATCCAACTGGCCTTTTACCGATAAAATGGTGTGTGCACTGACGTCATCCTTAAAAAAACAAATTGTCACGTAAGTTTTGGTTTATTGCCAAAAAAAGTTGCCATTGAGCTGTTTCCATTCATAATTTCACCTGTTACGCAAATTACATAGGCTAGTAGCCTGTTCTTCATCCATTTGAAACAAAACTTTACAAAAACAACACTTTTTTTTGTAGTTAATCAAGTGATCATGTTGGTGCCTCCTGCACGCTACTAACTCGACAACACAGCCTGTTCATTGTTCGTAATACAGTATTTAAATTTAACGGTAGAACAGAACTGAGAACAAAACAAGAATGAAAATATAAGCTAACAAGCCAAAACGAATAAATGTAAAATTTTTGTACAAAATTAATACATTTTAACTTGCAGCGTACTAAAGGAACATCAAATTAAGATATGTGTATTTGAAAGGTAACTCGTCTTTTTCTTACCATATATAAAATAATTTTCTAATCTAATACTATGAATATGATTTAATGTGCTTTTGAATTACAGAGAAACGTGCTTTAACATGAGCATCACCACAAACATTAGCCTATAGGCTAATTCTGTCATGTGACACCACATTTATTTTGCGTTAAAGGACCTTTTCTCGACAAAAAGGGTTTCCATACAATTTTTTGCGACATTTGAACTATTGATATAGAATGTATGCACTAAAGTTAAATGGAAAAAGATTGTATCGACACATGAGAAATTTTATCGATAAATAGCATTTCCATCAACTATATTGGTAAAAAAAAAATAAGCGCTACATATTTTTCCGCAAAAAATCCTTGGATGAAAACCTGGCTAATGATGAAAAAAGTCCTATAGTTTATAGAAAGGTCCTAGGCCATATTTAGCGACCAGAATGTCATCTGGTCTCTGGACTTGGAGGTTGGCTGTTTTGACTTGGGCCAGTAAGCAACCACCCAGAACCTCCTGGAAACAAATGCAAGATTGTATCTCGTAATTTTGTTACATTACGATACAGAAAATTTCACTTACCACATAAACAGGGTAAGGAGAGATAAGTGATAGGATGATGGCGAATAAATGTGCATATCCTGAGCACCACTGACAAACATCTAATCTTGTGAAATGTGTTGTAAGTACTGCCACTCTGTAGTATACACAAAGTACAACAGATTGTGAATCTTGAAAGTGAAAGTAAAAAGCGGGCGCACATTCAAAAGCGTTTTTAGTGCCCTGCATATTAATAATGGCTCTCTGATGCTCGCAGTTTATATATTTGTATAATTACCCAACTATATAATTGTGAGAGAAAGCATTGAAATCTTGCAGTTATTCCCTTTAGGGGTTCCATAGTACGTGAAACACAAATCATGCCTCTCACTGTGAACATTTTACTTGTAAAGTGTCGTGGAACGTGCAGGAACAATATAATTTTACACAAATATCACCCCAGGCATGTTTTTCTGACGAGCCTGGGATGGTTATATCATCGGCTATTTGTATTCATTGGATCCAGTCGGCTAAATTCCCAGCAAACTGCAGCCTGCACTAAATAACTATCAACAACAGATATAAATTGCCAAGGCAGTGAAAATAGTAGTAGTCGCTTGATGAGACAACTTCCCCAAGTGATCCCTTCTAGGAAAAAAACATTACTCAGAGCTTGATTATTCTATCGACTTTCCCCCAATGGAAACGTTTCCCAAACAAGAACGTGCAAATTGTGTCCTGAAAGAGCTAGACTGGCTCAAGTGTGCTTGCGATCTATGCACACTTCATGTAGTCAATGTTGTGGAGCATGAACAGCCATTTGGTTTTATCCTCCCAGGCTTGATTGTCTCTCATGTTCATAAACGCTGCCACCTGTTATGTGCTCTAAACACCTGTGTTAATCAGAAAAGAGGAAATTGATTCGCAGCCATAACAGCCTGCTGTGCTGTGCTCCTGTTCTCCTGCTGGAAGACCCTAATAGTCGACGCTCAGCATACTGCATATTACCTTAATGTTCCTATTTTACAGCAACTCCAAATATCTGTAAATGTACAGGGCGAAGCTGCCATTTTGTTTTCTTTATTACCGTGCACGTCAAAAAAGCATCTGTTCAGCTGGTGATTATAGAGATTTTCTTTCTTTTCTCTTCAACATCCTCTTGTGTTTCCTTGTTTGGTTTCTTTGTACTGTCTGTATAACATGTATTCTGCATTCAGTTGGACATCTCTGTCTGACCTCTCCTCTGTCTGCTGGCCACATTTGCCACATTTTGTTTTCTACTCCATTAGAATGACTGTTTTGTTCTCTTTCTTTTTGCAGCCAGAGTGGTGTTTTAAAACAAACACAAAAAGGATGCTTTTTCTATGGAAAGGTCTTGTCTGTCAAACAGCATTGTTTGTCCTTATGGATGGATTGCTTTAATAGCTTTTCAGTGTGTATAATTGATGTTCATTGAGTCAGTTAACATACATTTTTGCTCAAATACAGGTTCTTTGCAGTGCCTATTCTTAAGAGACATTTTCACTCTATAGGATTGACTATGTAGTGTTTTTTATTTCATTTCTTTATGAGAATGGAGAGGAATAATGTTTTTAATGTTACATTATTAGCTCCTCATGTCAGTATTTTTGGTCTTTCTAAAATGCCAGTACATTTCTCATGCAAATAATAAAATGCAGATAATCTCATTATTGTTAGAATAGCAGAATTAATAGGCTTTTAAAATGAGAATAAAATACCCATATCTTTTAATTGTGATGCTAATGGCAGTGTGTCCAATCAAACTTTTCAGTATTTTACTGCAAATTCATCTATCAACACAGACAGTAGTGTGTTTCCCAAAAGCAGCTATGCTCGCAAGTTCCATCGTTACCAATAGAGATCAGTGGAACTGGCGACTGTTGTTAGCTAATGCTTTTTTAGCTTCTGGGAAATGCATCCAAGTCTACCTACTTAATGCCCCTCATCCTTTAAAAATCATGAATAAAAGTGTAGAGGGAAAAAAAAAAAGTCATGGAAAATGGCAAGCAGTACAATTAATCTTTAAATGTCCACCTCAAAATTTTCTATTATTCAAAAATCATGCCATTATTCAAAGATGAATAAATGTATAAAAAATGTTACTTCTTAGATGAACTATCCATAACAATATGATGGTGTTAATGGGGAGACTTATTTAAAAAAGTAAGTAAACAACTCACATACTTTGATATAAACACTTTCTTACGTCAAAATAAGACTCTAAAAGACTCAAAACAAACAATTTCATTTTTAATGACAAAAACTATTATGAAGATCTATAGACATTTACATCAATGAATAAAAACAAGACAAAGAGGGATAGGGAGGGATGATTTGGGTAGAGATTCATTCAGAACGAATCTGTTGCGTGGTTAGGAGGTTAGATATGTACATGAACCGTAGCATAGCCTATTGATCAATCCAGTAGGACATAGATTTGCTCATAAAATGTTCAAAAATGTCAATATCTGGGAGTAAGAGAAGAGCATATGGATAAATGTGATGATGCAGAACTCTGTTTTTCTGAGTTTAGACACAGAAGTGGCGCCTCTCAAAACAGCAAACGAGTACTCTTTCATGTCTCATGAACAGAGAAATGCACATACAATTATTTCGAATTGTTTTGACGAGTATTCACATAAACACACTCTGTAACTCTTATGTGAACGTAAACATTTGGGAAAATATCGGAGGTGTATCAGTACATTGCATCCTTGCATTCATTTTTTTAAAGGGAAAGCAGCCTGTTAGTTGCTATTGTCTGTGGCATTGATGTTAATTAAGCAACAATAGAAATACAGATAATCACTCACTGCTCTTGACTGAGTCACTTTAGTAGACCTAATAAAGATTAATCTAAATGTATTTATATAAATAAATATGTCTGCTTGAAAAAATAAAGAATGTGGTAAACAAGTTGTTATAAAGAATGTGTAATTTGTCTACATAACCATTGGTATTTCATTGAAAAGAATGTTCTTGTTTCTTTATGAGAAGTGGTTTCAGTTCTTTTTTTTTAATATAAAGGCATGCGTGTCACAGCAGTTAAGTCTGTATCTATCATGATTAAACCTTAATATCAAATCTACAATGAGTTTGGTAATTTTAGAGAAATGCTTAATAAATGCATTACACTATAAATAAACCCATTCCATTTTAGCTGTCAAAATCTACTGTAGATTTAGTTAACTAAACTGAAGCAAGAACAATTCAGATGACTAAAATATGACTAAAACTAAATGACATTTTAGTCAAAAGACTATGACTAAGACTAAATCAAAATTTGCTATCAAAATTAACACTGATCTGTGGGAGTTTTTAGTGAGTAATCAGCTTGGTGAAATTTAAAGTCAATTTGTCGGTGACCAATATTTACTAAGATTTGATGGCTGATGATCTGCAAAAAAAAAAGTTAACTATTAAAAAGAATAGCTGAGCATAAGTTCACAAATACAATATATTGTTTAAAATGTTACTGTCTTCAGTTATTATTTTGGAATAAATGTAAAATGCTTAAAAACCCTAACTTGATGAGATTCATACTTGACCTTAATAAATAGAATAATGATTACATTGTTAATGTAAAAATATAAAATGGATTTTATTTTTATTATTATTATTATTATTATTATTATTTATTTATTTTTTTTTTTTTTGATAGTGTAAGTAATGTTAAATAATAAAGATAAAGCAGAATTTTTTACAATCTCAAGTAAGATTATTGTTATCAAAGTTAAAAACAGAAAAGGTGATATTTATGTTGAAACTGTTAACTTTTCCACATAACTTTTTAACTTATTTGAGCTAGAAATATTTTGTTACATTATACACACCTTCACTGACATTCTCGCTGCATCCTTGCTGAATATAAGGAATCATTTCTTACCAAAAAAAAAAAAAAAGAAGGAAGGAAAATCTAACCCTGCACTTCCAGGCCATCATTGCTGGGTCCTGATGTAAACAAAGTTGAGAACCACTTTGATGCATTTTATCTAGCTGTAGAACTTATTTTGGCAAGAATAAGTGCACACTCTTGAACTTTAGATATTTGGAAGAGCTGCTTGTGTACTCCGTACCCTCCAGTATAAAGCTACAGCTCTTTCTAATGACTCCAGTGACCCTTAGACCTTTACAGACTTTTACTTTTCTCATTACTTTTACGATTAGCTCATCTCAGAATGTCTCCTTTCAAATGAAAGAGTTGAATTTGCTCTGACATGGCCCTTTATTATAAGAAGAATGGCCGAGCTTTCATTCATCTTTATGCCCAACAGTATTTAATCTTGACCTTGGCTTGTGGAAATTAGCTCTGCCGTTGTGGCGAGCCACATTTGATGATATGAACAATTTCGTGTGTAATAACAGACGTTATCGTCCAAATGTAAATCAACCAATAAAGTTTTCAGTGTCACTCAGTATCTGCGGTACAGTCAGTGCTGCTGGCACCCGCGATTGCGTACCTATTCATGCATAGCTAAACTAATGAAGGATTAAACCTACTTTGGCTTGGAACGCCTAATTCTGCCAGATGAGCTGTTTAATGTGGGCTGCTTTGAGGGCAAACAAGCCCCCTGGTTCGGCCCCTAGCATTTGCATAATTCCTTGGACATCTTAGTCCTAGTTATTGGTGCGCTCTGTTTATACATCAGTAGATTAGAGGTCATTTACATGTATATTTATGAAATGATAAGATAATGCGTAATGACATTCTTGGCAGAAATCACTGTGTTGAATGTAAGCACACATACAGCCAAAGCTGATTAAAGTGTTATGGCTGACAAAAGGGACGCTGGTCAGCACTGGTGGAAAAGGGCAAAGCGAGCACAAAGCTATTCGTTTGGCAGGCATAGGAGAGAACTGATAATTATCCTTCCCGTATTGGTTTTAAAAGGTGGCCATGAGTTAGCAATAAGTGTGTGATTTCAAAATACTTCAAAAACACTGTCCCAGTCAAATTTAACCTCTAAGTAAATGATTAAAAATAAATCAAAGGACAGATTTTTCTCAAAGAAAATGAAATGAGCATTTTTCTTTAGAAACCTCTAGCAAACAACATTGTGTGTCCTTATGGATGAATGGCTTTAATAGCTTTTTAGTGTATAATTGATGTTCATTAATATTTTTTTATGAGTAATAACATACTTTCTGGCTACTGCTTCTTCACACTGCTTCTTATTTGCAGCACTTCTTATCAAAACCTATTGTTTGCTTTATGGAATTAAGTTTCACAGCGTTCAATTATATTTTGCTTAAAGAAAACAAAGCCTATTATAGTTTTGCATTATGCCTTTTTTTAAAGAAAAAAAGAATAGAAAAGAAAATCTTAAGCACATTGTCTTGCCTGTTTAAAAAAAAATGAATACATTGTCATGACAGAAATGTGGAAAAAGAGCAACAAAAATTGTTAATTTAAGTAATTTATAGAAGTGTTATTTTAGTATCTCAAAAATACTGTAGAAAGTTTTTGTTTTGTTTTTTTTTCATTTAAATTGATTTTTAATTTTTTAAAAAAGTGTGTGTGCATTAGCATTTACAGAAAAAAAAAGTATCTCTTGAGATACTATTTATAATTCACAGAAAATATTTTAACATCATTGGAATAACAACAGATAAGCTACTACATATCAAATGTCAGAGAGAGGACATGCTAGTGTATTCATTTTTTCGAATGATTGATAATAGTGCAGTTCGTCCCCTCATGTGGCCTTTAGCATTACAATTAATTCAGCGTTACAGACATAAGTTATCAGCGATGCTTCGTTTCATGTTTTTAGAAAATGTTCCCATGAAACCCAACGAGCTGACAAGCATCACTTTGACACTGGATGATTTCATGGTAGCTAAATGTGGGTTAATTGCAGATGTTTG
This sequence comes from Cirrhinus molitorella, assembly GCA_033026305.1. Taxonomy (NCBI): domain Eukaryota; kingdom Metazoa; phylum Chordata; class Actinopteri; order Cypriniformes; family Cyprinidae; genus Cirrhinus; species Cirrhinus molitorella. Next base: position 30,579,878 of record CM065119.1, read on the forward strand.
CAGCATGAGGCTCCTACTGTTCACCAAGATAATTCCCCCCCCTGAGCTGCAGACGTGGAGGCTAAAGTGGGTCTCCATACGCCATCCGCTGAGGGGCTAGCGGTTGTCAGAGAGCTCCACGCAAAGGCTCTCAAGGGAGGAAGCTACAGCCCCTCCCATCCATCTCTCCCTCTCTCACATCCACTTTCCAAACCTCCGTAATGAGCAGTTAAATGTAGCCTAGGATGCTGAGAATCACTTAGGAGGATTCCCTTAATGCATGTCTCCAGACAGCCCACAATTAAAATTTAAAAATGAATTTAAGCTCCTGCATAATTTACGCAGACCCCAAACTGCTAATGGGGTCGACAGCTGACAAAGAGGGGTGGAGTCTGCTGCTCGACTTTTTGTCTTTGTGTACGCGCCGCTGCCCAAACCAGTGCTGGCAGTCACCAGCTCTCTAGCTCAGTGGGGAGGTGCATCAGGTGCATTTTGTGGTTTGTATAGGAGGGGTTGTTTGTTTATTTTTTGATACTTGATTGTTTGCATGCATTTTGTTTTCTCTGCTCGCAAGTTGCCAGAAGTCATGCATGTAATTCATACCAACTGTACCCAAAATGGCATCAGCATAATTGTAATGTTGACATTTGTAATCACGGATGAGCACGGAAATTACAGTAAATGGCTGCAGTTGGTTCCTGGCTTTGTACATGGGTCATTGTCTTGTTGGATAGCTAATTGAAAATTACCACTTGCAGACGTAGCTGCGTAGGTGTTTTACGTAGTTGTAGCCTGTATTTGCAATTGTGTGTGTATCAGTATGCTAATGGACCAAGCTAATGCATATTACACAGATCTCTGAAGTACTTCATTCTGAATTGTCAAGTTGCACAATTACTGAAATGTGCAATAGTACATTGTATTAGGCAACATATTTCCTGTCTATACATATAATTTGCTGCAGATTCCAATGCAAATTAACACTAGTGGCAGTAAAACACAAACAACTTTTGTTCCTTTTTACGCAAATTATGATTAAAAGAGCAGATTATCAACCAACAAAGACTTTTATCTGCAGTTCCTTGCACAACACTGTGGTATGACCTTAAAACACTCACCCTATGTATAGTTTTTCTGTAAACTTGCTCAGTAGCTCACCCGGTACAGCATTGCATTGAGTCTCGTCAAACATGTCACAGTAAAAAAGCTAAAAGAAACTTGTAGAAGTGATCTAAAATGGCTTATGTAAATGACTTTTTTCTTGATTTACATGATGGAGAATTAAGGTTTAAGTGTCACTCACCAGACAGTTCTTTTTCAAACTGCTTTAATATAAACAAAAACCTATGTAATAAAACAATGCCAGATTTGCGTTTAATTAGTTTCAGATAAAGCATTGCCGCAAAACTATTATGACTATTATCTCTTTATTAACTAATAACTATTTATACCATTTATAATTCACAGAATGTGTTTTAACATTGTTAGAATACCAACAGATAAGCTATTACAATGCTGTGCAATGTTGTACCAGGTGAGCTACTGAGCAAGTTTACTTCAACAGAAAAGCCATACATACGGTAAGTATTTTGAGGTCATAATACATAGGGCTGTGTATTGGCAAAGGCCTCGCGATACGATACATATCACGATACATGGGTCACGATACAATAAATCACGATATATTGCGATACAATAAATATTGTGATATATTGCAATAGTTTGTATTAGTATGTGTATCACATTATATTGATAACTTAAGTCGGCAGACAAATACAGATTTCAATTCCAATTTATTTGCCATCCATTCCAATTTATTAGAACTGCACAGTGTCACTGAACAGAGAACTCAATGAAATGTATATTGTGAAATGTGAAAATGCATATTGTTGAACACTTAACTAAAATGTATATGCCACTAAAGTCACATATAAATTAAATAAACAATTTGGTCGAGGAACTTAAAAATTGGGTCGCCAGGATGATTTAAGGAAGATTTATATGTATGTAATAAAGTTCAAGACTCAGGGAGAAGGATGCGGGAAGCGGCAAACGTCACTTGATTAACAAAATAAACATTAACAACAAAATGAAAGTAAGCGGCAGCCGGCGCACGCCAGGCTCCAGTGCATATTTGTGTTTGCGTTTATCAGAATCCACTCACCGCTCAAAACGCCTGACTTTTTTTTCAGTTCTGAGTCTTGCAAGCTAATTAATCCTGTCATTATAACAAAGCCTGTAGACTCGCATGTAGAATGCACGTTCAGTACCGCCAAGAGTTTCACGCGACCATTAAAATGAAACCGAAAGTAAAGGCGCACGCGCATTCAGAAGCAATTTTAATACCCTGCGTTTCAACCACAACGGCATTTGTTTTGTCTAATTCAGTACTCCCTGGTATACTGTTAAAACAAAAGTGCAGCCACACATAAGCTCTGAAAGCTTTTATATTTTCCGCCATGCTCACTCTTGCTTACTTCGAACACCGTTCTGCGTAGCGTGGTTAGCTTTGTTGATAGCGAGTTAGCGACATCTACTGGAGCGGAGGAGGAGGTCCACGACTTGGATCGATCCTTGAGGTTGAACTATTGAAACACTATCGTGAAAGAAATTATCGCAATAGTTAGAGGTATCGATATTTTTGCACAGCCCTAATAATACAGTATTGTGCAAAAAAATGCACAAAAAGTCTTTATGGTTGATATTCTGCGAAGGACTAAAAGTTGCTGCCCAACACTAAATAAATAACTCTAGTGGCAGTAAAACACCAACAATTTTTATTCCTTTTCACACAAATTATAATTACAAGGGAAGATTATCAACCAGCAAAGACTTTTATCTGCAGTTTCTTGCACAATACTGTGTTACTCAAAACAATACTCAAAACGCTTACCATATGTATGGTTTTTCTGATGTAGTAAACTTGCTCAGTATCTCACCCGGTACAGCATTGTAACTTAGTCTTGTCAAATGATTTATACAGAAACCTAAGTAATAAAACAATGGCAGATTTACGTTAATTTGTTTCAGATAAAACTTTCACTTTGAAAGTGTCGGAAAACTATTATAATTGGCTATTTATTAACTAATAACTATTCATACCATTTATAATTCACAGAATATATTTTTACATCATTGGAATACCAACAGATACCACAGATAAACTATTACAACAATGCTGTGCAATGGTGTACCAGGTGAGCTACTGAGCAAGTTTACTACAACAGAAAAGCCGTACAAATTGTAAGTATTTTTGAGGTCATAACACATGGAACTGCACATAGAAGTCTTTATGGTTGATAATCTGCCATTGTCATCATAATTTGTTGACAAGTAATGAAAGTTTCTACACCTGGTCAGAGACTTTTAGAATCAATCTAAAATGGCTTGACTGTTTCAGCAAATATATTTGATCTTGAAATTGCAAGATGGAGAATTAACATTAATTGTCACTTACCAGACATTTAATTTCCAAACTGCCTTGATATGTACAAAAACCTATGTAATAAAACAATGACCTGATTTATGTTAATTTGTTGCAAATAAAACTTTTACTTTGTAAGTGTTGTGAAGCTTCCAAAAACCGATTAATATCACAGCCATATTTTTCCAATGTGCCTGCATGGGTTGTTTAATGCTACTCTCTTGTATCACTCTGCAGTCTATTTCTTGTCACATAATGCAATTTCAGCTCAAATCAATATTTAATGTCTATTTATTTGTTTATTTTGTAGGCATCTAATACATGCAATAATGTACAATCAGCCGGTCATTACTGCAAAATAACTCCTACAGGGTGATTCAGGTCCCCATTGCTGCGTGTCGTGGTCCTGATCACCCTTTTGAGTTTATTTTGCAATAATGACCGGCTGACTGTACATTATCTCTTACTTAGTCATAAATACTGGGTCAAAGATCTTACTGACTTTTCCTACTGCATATGCATGAAGCAAATATCTAAGGTCAGAGTTTATTGTATAATTTTTCTACAACAAGATAATCATTAGTGGAAAAAGCCAAAGGTTTGCGTGTGGCTGTGTTTACACCCCTTTGCCTTGGACAAATGTGTAAGGCTCTGTTCAAAACCTATTGACCATTTGTTGCCTACATAAGCAGAGCCAAAACAAGCCGCACAAATAGCTCACTGCATGGAAAACTTGAATCACAATTAATAGAGTGGAACTCTGGAATTAAAAATACATTTTATTTTCTTTATAGGGCATTTTATTTTTAATAATAACCTAAAGGCGGTACATTATTTACAAATGCAGTAGAGCATTAACCTTTTAGCACCGCTCACTGGACTTTTTATATACATGATACTAGGGATGTGACTGAATAATCAATCTGTATTCGCAAAGGCATGGAACATAAATAACGCGTTGCCACTAAAGGGGCATGTTTAGGATTAGCCGCTTGTTAGCGGTAGCCTGTTACATTACAATACATAAAATTTCACTTTGCCACATAAGGATAGACATACTAATAGGACAATGGCAGATGTTGTGCACCACTGGCAAACATCTAATCTTGTAAAATGTGTGGTAAGTTCTGCCGCTCTGTAGTAGTCACTCACGATGCGTCATTAATCGGCCGTATTGGCAGAACGTAAACAATGCAACTGAACCGAACGAAACTTGCATGTTTTGCTGATTATTACTGCTCAAAATGGTCAATTATTGTCATGTTTTGGGCTGTACTAATCGGTCGTACCGGGAAAAACATTTTGAGTACTTTGGACTGACAAAGGTTACAACAAATCAGGGATAATATTGCTTAATACTGCTTGCACATACCTTTACCACCTATTAACTTTAGTTTGTCAAAATATTGCACCCTTTGCTGTTTAGCAAGTCCTATTCTGTATGATTTAGCAGCTTCCACATGTTGTTGTTATTTTTTTTTTTCCATGGTTTAGACATAGTAGTACATTAACTGTGCAATCCATGCCGCATATCCGGGTAATTGACCAAATCGTTACATAAGTGCAAACTGGATCAAACTAAACACGTTTAGCGCCACTTACTGGACAATTCACTTAAAAATGTTACGAAACATATATCTAGCAATGTAATATTTTGCAGAAATTTCACCACAGGCGTGTTTTTCAGTGATCCCAAGTTAAACCTTTGAAGGTAGTATAATGATCCATCTTTTTGTAAAAAGTTTAACATCAAAAGTAAGATTACTGTACAATGGCCACTAGCTTTTGGAACAGAGCTAGACTCCTAATCTCAATGCCAGCCATTGGCACGGCACTGCACAGAGGCCAGTTAGCTTCCGGGGGTTTTAAGGACACAGTGAGCCGAAACTGCCGCTGTGTGACTAGTACAGCTGCTGCCAGCTCCCTTTGTGCCATTACTCACTGTCCCCTCTCGATGATCATTGCTTGAATGGTAATGCAGTGTCGTTGCATGGGATTCTGGCTGATTTAACAAATAAGCGCTTGTGAACGTTTCCATCCTATTGGAATGTGGGAGATCCACAAATTGAATTTTCACCTCTCACAGCTGATGACTTCTGCCGCGCAGCTGTGTTATTAGCCAGTGGTTCTCCACTTGTGATGAGGAGGAGAAAGGGAAAGAGTGATGAAGAAGAGAAACAAATGACTCGCACAGGATTCAACATTGGTCATGATTGCTTGAGAGGACTGATGGCGCTTCCTCTGTCAGTTATTTAATCCATTACAGCTTTAGGAGATGGTTACTACTCTGCTATCTCTAAGCAGTGTGGGCTGACTGAGGAGACATAGAGCAGGAGAAAAAGACACAAAGAGAGAGAATGAGTCCTATTTAGAAGTCCATTATGTCCTTTCTGTCACATCACTTATTTTCCCAGGCTAGTGCACTATAACCTCTCCTTTCCAGTCTGTTAAATCTCCAGCATGTCCTAACCAGATGCAGTGCGACATGTGATTTTTTACTGTCTTCACTGAAAGCAAAATGGTGCCACAATGTGATAGAATCACAGTCAATCAGAGCCAGTTTTAAGGTGATGTTTTTAATGTTAAAACTAAAAGCTGAATAGTTTGCTCAATAGTTTGCTAAAATTTACTCAGGCCATCCTAAATGTAGATGAGTTTGTTTTTTTCTTAAGAACGGATGTGCAGAAATTTTGCATTACATCACTTGCTCATAAATGAAATCTCTGCAGTGAATAGCTGCCATCAGAATGAGAGCCTAAACATCTGCTGATTAAAAAAATAAAAATAAATAAATCACTATAATCCACAAGTAATTCACACAACTCCAGTAGATCAATTGACTTAAAGTGAAAATGTGTGTGTTCGTAATAAATAAATTCATCATGAAGATGTGTTTAACTTCAAACTGTTTCTACCTGCAAAAATTTGAGTCATCTGTCCATGATGTTGCAAAAAAAAGGCATCTTGTTTGAATCAGGAGAGAAATATGCACAAATTAAGCATGTTTAGAAACATTCCTTACAAACATGCAGATTTAACTGATCTGCTAGAGTTGTGTAGATTACTTGTGGATTAGTGTGATGTTCTGACGGCACCCATTCACTGCAGAGGATCTATTGGTAAGCAAGTGCTTTAATGCTAAATATCTACAAGTCTTTTCCAATGAAGAAACAAACTCATCTACATCTTGGATGGCCTGAGGGTGTATAATTTTTAAGCAAATTTTAAATTGTAGGTGAATTAGTACTTTAAATTTGTCTGTGCTTAATTAAAAAAAGTTATTTATTTTTCTTAATTATTCCCCAAAGTTTCATATTCATGCAAATTCTAGAAAAAAAAAAAACATTTTACTTTAAATACTGGTAATACCACAGACATAAACAATAATTGTTTAGGCACACATTCTGCCTCCCATTTGACACCCGAATGACCCATCTGAAATATTTGCTCATAAGACCACAGAACTTTTTGTGAGCCAGTTACCTTAGCTATAAATGCCATGCCGCAGTGGTAAATAAAGCGCTCTGAAGTCAATCATTTTTAACGAGTTGGACATTTGAGGCGACATGAGTGACAGCAACCGTTGGCGATGCGGGCGGTGGATTTAAACATAGTTTAACTTCATGCAAATAAGCTGTGAAGTTGTATAGACTACCAGTGGAAGTGAAGACAATAAAGCTCATGTGATTTGACAATAACAGTGGGAATGCCTACAAGCAACAAGAGTACAGCAAATTGCCATACTTGTAGCTTAACTGGTGTTAGCAAAGCTAGCATGTACTTTTAAGTGATTCTAGATAAATGTCTGCTCTCTGACATATAGTCCACAAGAGAAAATGATAGTTGAATTTATAAAAATGAGCAAGTTCAAAAAAAAAAAAAAGGTGATTCTGTGTACTGTGGTGTTACCTGAAAAAATCCACAGCTGTGTTTTTTTATTTTTTGTTTAGTGATAGTTGTTCATGAGTGCCTTGTTTGTCCCGAACAGTTAAACTGCCTGCTGTTCTTCAGAAAAATCCTTCAGGTCCCACAAATTCTGTAGTTTTTTGTGTATTTGAACCCAGCTGTATGATTTTGAGATCCATCTTTTCACACTGAGGGATTCATATGCAACTATTACAGAAGGTTCAAATGCTCACTGTTGCTCCAGAAGGAGAAACAATGCATTAAGAGCCGGGGGGTGAAAACTTATTTAATTTAAAGATCGGCGTAAATGTAACTTATTTTGTCTTCTGGAAAACATGCAAGTGTCTTCTGTAGCTTCTGGGCAGTACTAAATGAAAAAAAAAAAAATAATAATAAAAAATAAATAAATAAATCAGCTAAATAAGAAAAAATATACACACATTCATTCTGTTCAAAAGTTTACACCCCTGGCTCTTAATGTGTTGTTTTTCCCTCTGGAGCATCAGTGAGCATTTGAACCTTCTGTAATAGTTGCATATGGGTCCCTCAGTTGTCCTCAGTGTGAAAAGATGGATCTCAAAATCATACCGTCATTGCTGGAAAGGGTTTAAATACACAAAAAGGCAAAAAGGCTAAAAAAAAACACAGAATTTGTGGGACTCATGAAAAACTATCACTAAATAAATAAATAAATAAATAAATAATAATAATAATAACATTTTGTATTATTCCTCTTATTTTGGTAAAATAATTAACAAGTGTATATACACTTTTGACTTCTGTACATGTAAAAAAATAATAAATAAATAAATAAATACAGGAAGTGTAGGACCTGAGATAGGGTTTGAAGATTTTGTTCATTAAAGTTGAATTGGTTATATAGGAATGTATGCTTTTAAATAGACTGCTTTTTAAATAGGCTACTTCAGTTAACTGGTAATGTCACTTAGCCTTATTGTATTGTGTCTGGTTATACAATTGTATACAATTGTATGCTGAGAACTACAGTATTTCCTCTTGGTTTAATAAGCAGGGCTTTCTAACTTATTAATTGACGAGCGATTTAATTTGCCTAGAGTATAAAAATAGTAAAATGGTGTCAAAGAGGAGGGCGAGCAGACCATACACAGAGAGTGAAGCTCATTAACTTAAATGGAGGTCATAGGGAAATATCCACCTCTTCCTGCACTGTGTTTGCTGAGGGGGTCATAAATTTCTAGCTATTGTGAATTCAGGCCAGGCGGTACCTCCTCCGGTTCAGTCACTCCACATTGACTTCACCTTGGTGCTGATCTTTATCTCACAAGTTGAAATTACAAGACAAAGAATCTGAGATTTTACACTCTGTCTGTTTCGGTTACATCACCGTGACAGGACTAATAAGATGATTGCGAATCCTCATGTGCTGGTTCCATGTTATATGGCTAAGTGTCTGTCTTTTAAAAGCTTCAGACAGAGGTTACAATGTTCTGGGTAGAGTGACTTGGAACATAAAAAGCAGATACATAAGCACGTTCAATCTTTATTTGACTGGGAGGAAGAGGGAATCCTCAAGTGTAAAATCTCCTCAAGGCCTTTCCTTGACCCGTCAGTCTACACCCACCTCTCCGCCCACATGGACGGCCCCAGAAGATTAATCACTCAAGGACTGCTTACTGTTGCATGAAGTCTTGTATGTGTGCTGAGGTCCATAGCAGTTTGATGGGCTCTTGGACCTTGTGGGTTAAAGATCATCAGACACTCCTAATCTGCATGAATACTTTGTGTGCACCTGATGGTCATGTCTTAATCAATCAGAAACTATATTTGCAGAAGATGAGTACATAACAGATTTTTCATTTCTGCATGAACTAACCCTTTTAAAATGTAGGCTATTCTTCACAAAGGAAGGAACATTTTGTGTTATTTTTTTCTTCATTCATTTTAGAGAAAAATATTCAAATTAAGTCTATTAAATTACAGATGAATAATATAACAAGATAAAATCTTCATTCTCTGAGCTAAGTGTCTGGTATTCTTAAAGGGATAATTCTCTCAGAAATGAAAATTCTTTCATCATTTACTCATCATCATCTTGTTCCAAACCCGTTTTGGGTTTCTTTCTTTTGTATTATCATGGCTCTCGAGTCTTTTCATTTTGAGAAGACCCTGCTGTGATCTGATTTGACATCATACTGTACATCATTGATTACAATGCAGAAGCACAAATGAGGTTTTAGATGTTTATTTAAGGGAAAGATTATCAGTACATAATGAGTTATATTTTAATCTGATTCTGTCACGAAATAACATAAATACAGAGTTCTGGCATGAAACTCTAGAATGCAGTCCGATGGGTCAATCTCAATATGACAACATGACATCTTAATCACACGGCACAGCCGATGGTTCTGTACTGTATCAGTAGCCAATGAGCTCACTGCTCAACATTCAAATACATGACTAGTGCTAAATGTAGCAGTTTGCAGCATGCTTCAGAAACCCTCCACCTTCCCCAGCTCCACCTGTACTGATCTGCTATGAGGTGATTCATGTATGCTATGGGGGTTATTCATATATGTTATATGTATGTTATAGTATTTCTTACATGCCTACAGCAGCATGTTGTGGATGTATTGGCAGTAGCAAGTTTTGGCAGCAGCGTAGCAGATCTATTCCGCCAAGACCAAATACATTAGCATTGCCATGTACATTACCACGGCAAACCCTCCGAGAGTTGTCATGACAGAAATATAGTTCTAACACTCTGAGGATTTAGCATGGTAATGTGCATGACAATGTTAATGTGTTTGGTCTTGGGGGAATAGATCTGCCATACCTAGACTTGCTACTGCTGATACATCCACAACATGCTGCTGTGAGCATGTAAGAAATACTGCTGCTGCACAAATAGCGCATATATCACACATAAAATCACCCCATAGCAGATCTATACAGGTGGAGCTGGGGAGGTGAAGGGTTTCTGAAGCGTGCTGCAACTGCTACAGCAAGCACTAGCCATGTATTTGAATGGTGAGCAGCAAGCTCATTGGCTGCTGATTCAAAATGTACCTGCTGTCATTATGTCAGATTAAGTTACCTATCGGACTGTGCCATCTAGAGTTTCATGATAGTTGATGATGTTTTTTTTTCATTTCATTTTGGATCTGAAAAGTCCCTGGTCACTGTTTGCTTTCATTGTATAGAAAAGAAAAACCCAGGCTTACACTGCAAGAATACTTCTTCAGAAGCGATATTACACTGCAATGTTCGCAGCACTTTCAAAGTGAAATGTCCAGTGAGTGGTATTAAAAGCATGTTCAGTTTTATATAGAGCTGGGCGTAATGGACCAAAAATTATCCAGATTTTTATTTTTATTTTATTTATTTTTTTAACAGATCAAGGTGAAACTGGCTTTTTTTTTTTTTTTTTTTTTGGTTGCTTTATATATCATGGCAGTTCTAAGCAAACATGAGATAAAATGCATTTGATGCCATTTTAGTTTTCTTCTACAAGTCATGACTCGCATTTCACAGGATGCAATTGCAATGTCATACCAGGTAAACTAATTCAAAATGTATGCATTTACATATCATTCACTGTGGTAAAAATGTTTTGCAATATAGTACTATGTAAGGAACTATGTGAAAAAAGTCTTTATTAATTGATAATCTGACCCTATAATGATAATTAGTTTGAAAAGAAGGATTTTGTAATGCATTTCAGCTGAAAACAGTGTAGTCACTCTTTTGTATAGTCAAGTTTTTTGGGAGATTTGCAAAAATATAGATAGAAGCCCATTTTACCATTGAGCCGATGTTGAAAACAGCAGGAATAACATTCTTACTATTTCTCTTTTTGTGCTTTGTGAAAAAAGAAAAAGACATGAGTGTGAGTAAATGATGTAAGATTTTCATTTTTACAAACTATAGTCACTTCCTTAACTCCGTAATTGTATTGTCATAGAGTAAGACATACTGAGTTGAGATATATTTCCCTCACTCGCAGAGCCAGAAAAAGGGGATTTCCTCTGCCACGTGTCATGTGTTAATTAAACAGGTGTAAGGCAGTTAACATCCCAAAGTCCCTCAATTGACCTCCAAGCCTGATCTAGTAACTTTGTCTTCCTCAAAAATCACGCCGGTGATAAGCACTGCTCTATTAGCTCAGAATAAAACATGGAGCGAGCGGGTCAATTAAACAGCCGTGTTGTACAAGAGCCTATTGGTCTCACATTGCAGAGACCTCATCAAAATGGCTGTCAGATGCATTAAGAACGGTTTGATCTATGTCAGATAAATTAGGCCCCTTCTTAAGCTTTCTGACAGTAAGCTGATGAGAAAAAGTCACATACCCTGTACACATAAAATATAACGAGGCCTGAGTCATAGTCTTGCCTTTCAGCTGACACCTCCGAGAGGTGAGCCTGATATATCCACTCTCTCATGGAGACCTTTACCCACAAGGCCAGGGAACGAGATTGTCTGCTGAAGTGTACCTGTATAGTGTCTTTATAAGATACCTCAGAGGGTAAAAATGACTTTTCAAGTGACAAGTGCAGCCAAGGTTGGTTTGGTAGCATTTTGGACTGGCTTCTTTAAGCCTTGAAGCAAAGACATAAAGCAAGAAAGTTGAAATGGAAAACTCTGAAACCTCTAAGCCATCTAAGCCATTTGATTCTGTCTAAGAAAATGGCTCAGTATATCTACTTTCTTAATGTTCTGTACCGTTAATCTTTTCTTCTCCTACAATTTTATTATTTAGATTTTCTTATTATCTTTCTCTTGGTGATTTCAGCTTTAGGAGGCTTAGCTACTTAGATCTCTTTAAAAGGATTAACATGATCGCCTTATCATGTGTTGAATATTTTGAACGCAGTTGGTTACCTAGCCATGCCGTATGCAACTCTAGCGACATGCCAAGAGACACCGTTTATGCAATTATGATTTTATTCGGAGATGGGTTTAATCTTTGTAGAATGGATCAAGCTTAGTCTCAGCGTGATGTTTTCTTTTACAACTGAACTGTTCAATCATATTAAAAGAGAAGAAAGGGAACATAAAAGTAAAGTGAGAATGGAATGGATAAATGGATAGAATAAAAAGCTGCCACAGTTTCCTCGATTCAAATTTCATTTGAATATATAAATAAGGCCTTGTTCATTTGTTTGTTTTTGGTTGATTTTGTTGTTATCCTCCAAATGTATTTATTTATGTACCATGTGACCAACATTTAAAATTCTTTCCCTTTTGAATTAATGAAGGTCACATGGTGGTCTATGTCACTAATTTCTTTACATTTGTTTAGTGACCTAGAAATATTGCAGGAGCTGAAATATTTATATTAATAAATACAAAATATAAATAATATGTGTGACTATAACAAAATAATATATTTTACTATAATTTTAAATACTTAACACATCTCAGTCTTGTAACTTGATGTGTGACGTAAAAATAAATAAATAAATAAATAAAAGAAAGATGAAAAGTTGTCTGTGGCCCAAATAAATTAAAACGTGTCAGAAAGTGTGTTAGTGTGAAAAGCATGCAACAAAGAAAGCATGGACAGCCTCAAGCCGTTGGGTCAGAACTGATTGACTTAATTGTTAGTTTCAATCCCATTGAGGTGTCACTCATTTCTAACAGAATTTAAATGTCCAGATTGCAAGTTAAATTTAATGACAGCCGTAAATTGCAAAGCATGAAAAAAATACAAAGATGTGCTCCTCAGATGGATAATTTAGAAACATTTGGCGATACGTAATTGGATGAAGTTGGAGACAAATAAAGTGTATGAAAGAAAAGATGTTGCATAGTCTGCTATTTCTGATGCTAATGTCTTTATACAAACATCAGTCAATGAAAGAGAAGTCGGTTATAAAAGTTTTATACGCTGCAAAAAAAATTCGTACTCACAGATTTAGTCTTTTTTGTCCAGTAGAATATCTAAATATCATTAAAACAGGACAAAACAGTGACTTGAGTAGCACAGTTGTAAGAGTAAAAGTTTTGAATTTAGTAATAAATGTAGTGAAGTTTATGCCTTTAAAAAAATCATCATACGAATGCATGTTATTTTTTATTTAGTTCTGACCTGAATGAGATATTTCACATAAAAGACATTTACATATATTCCACAAGAGAAAATACAATTGTAACAGTTGATTTTGAAATCCATGTTTTGACACTGAGGACAATTGAGGGACTCATATGCAACTATTACAAAAGGTTCAAACATTCACTGATGCACTAGAAGGGGGAAACAATGCATTAAGAGCTGAGGGGTGAAAACTTTTGAACAGAATGAAGATGTGTACATTTGTCTTATTTTGCCTAAATATCTTTTTCTTTTTTTTTTTCCATTTCAGCTGTGGATCTTTCAAGTAACAACACAGTATTAAGAATCAGGCGTATGTAAACTCTTGAACGGGGTCATTTTTATAAATTCAACGATACTATATGTAAACGTCTTTTATGTGAAATCATCGCCTTAGAATTATAAGGTTCTATCTGACATTTTTGTCAAAATTTAGTTATTCACAAATTATTATTCTGTAGGGCTGTCACGATTCGATCCTTCGATACCTTTTGCGCATTTTGTCAGTAAAGCCGGTTCTGTAATGAGCGGTAAATGCCATCAGGTGCGTGAATTCCCATTCAGCTGTATTTACCACACAGAGCCGTTGTTCACTGACGAGCTGCGCAAAACCACATTCATTATCGGCGTAGATTTGCGCGGCTAGTCAGTGAACAACGGCTCTGTGTGGTAAATACGGCTGAATGGGAATTCACGCATCTGATGGCATTCACCGCTCATTACAGAACCGGCTTTACTGACAAAATGCGCAAAAGGTATCGAAGGATCGAATCGTGACAGCCCTATTATTCTGTGACAACATATTTACATTATGTGATGTTTCTTTTGTAAGCTGTGTACATTTTGGGCCTTTTTTTTTAAAACAAAAATGGTTCTATCTACAGACGTCTATGGAAGGCAAAAAATTTGAAGCTTAATATCTCAAAAGTGCTCAGAATTCAGATAGAACCTTATAATTCTACGGGCGACGAAATATTCAGGTCAGTACTAAATAAACAATAGCATGCATTTTGTATGATCCCTCTTATTTTAGTAGAATAATTAACAATTTGCCCATTCTTCAAGGTGTATGTAAACTTTTGACCTCAACTTTATATAGTTTTATTACAGAGAGGTTTTCCCGTCTTTCAAAGAAGTTTGAAATGTAGATGATCCATTTGGTTAGAGCAAAATTGCCATATGAGTTGCATATATTTTCATGAGTTTTATCTCGGCTATTGGCTAATGTAGTTTCCACCATCATTTGGTTAGAGCAAAATTGCTATATGAGTTGCATATATTTTCATGAGTTTTATCTTGGCTATTGGCTAATGTAGTTTCCACCATCTTAAACTGTTCTCGTGAGCATTAAGTCATTCATGTAATTGATATGCAGCTTGTGAATGTCCAAAGACAGTATATGCAGAATAGCAAACAAGGGTAACATCTGGACTCCTAAAAGGATTCGTGGTGTGAACTTTACCCGTCCTGTGAGCTCTCCCCAATATGCCTTAACAAACGGCCTCGAAAGAGCCCAGCAGTGCAGTTTAACCAGAATCCTGCTTATTGTGCAAAAGGCTGTGCCACGATTCAAAAGAAGAAGCCAAGAAAAATAATTGTTCTTATTGTTCGGTCAAATCCTGAGTGAGATGTAATTAAAAAAACACATGGCGGGTACATCTCAGGCAGCAACGAGGGGAACTGCTTGACATGAGAGATTATACATGACTACAAATGCATAAATGTAAATGTGATGGGTCTTGATGACTATTGTCAGGACACTTGTCCTGTGTGGGCGACCGGTCGATGTTGTTCTTGTAATAGCATGGGAGTCTAGATAAGCAGCATTTTGATTGTGTGTGGGTGATGCTCAGAGGCCTTTGAAAGGGAGTTTCTTATTCCATTCACCCCACTACTGAACACTGTATAATTGAATTGCTTTTTTGTTTGTGTTCCCACCTTCCCTTCAGTATTAGCTGTGAGTCAGTATGTTTAAGTTTCAAGTACCTCAGAAGCATCTTCCACCTCCAAGTTTACTTTTGTCATACGCTACATTGTCAGACACGTCATACACTACGAAGTCTAAAATCATTTCAAGATTGTCATTTTAGTGTAGCAAACTAAGGCAATAATGTTGAATGTAAGTCATATCATTACATTTAAAGGAATAGTTCACCTAAAAATGATATTTTGAAGCTCCAAAAAGCTCCAAAATATCCCTCGTAAAACTAACCCATACGCCTCCCGGGGGTTGCACATGTCTTCTGAAGTGGATCCATGGGATTTTATACCAAAAATATTTCTATTTTTAAAATTATAAACTCAAATAATTGACTTCCGGCAACAGCATAAGCGTGTTCATGTAGTCAAGATCCAGCTTCTTTGTTGATCTCTGACTCGACACATGACGTAAGCCGCATTCGTAGTATAAGCTCTGGTGAGAATAAACAAATAGTATAGAGCAATACTAAATGTTGGAAATGAATTAAAAGTCGGAAAAGAGAAGTAAAAAAAAAAATGACAGCGGATTTCACTATAAGAGAAGAAGAGCTGCAGTTTTTCTGCACAGCCTTATTTGTTTGAACCGGAGTAACACCGACCAGGAACTTGACTCGCAAACGCACATACGGTTGTTGCCGAAAGTCTATATTATATAATATATAAGAATATATTTTTTATAAAAACTGGAGCTTCAAAATATCAGCTACTATCCACCACCATTATAAAGCTTGGAAGAGCCAGGATACATTTTAAAACAACTCCGACTGTGTTCGTCTGGAAGGAGAAAGTCATATACACCTAGGATGACTTAAGGGTAAATAAATTATGGGGAAATTTTTCATTTTTGGGTGAACTATTCCTTTAAGTATCATACAGAATTATGTTGCTATTAGCAAGTTTTAATTAAAATCCTTTAGCGTCATTTCGTCTTTTTGTCTTGTCTTCGTTAACACTTCATCAGTGAACATTTTTGTTGATGAGATTAACACTGCTAGAGGTGTTAGCAAGAATCCCTTCTGCAGAGAGGTACCATGAGAAATAACGGTTTCCTTAGTTTCTTTATTGTGCAAATGGGCTAAGCTAGGCCTGAACTGCTATGTCTCATTACTTTATTGTGAACACAGAGAATAGATGTGTGACAACAAAAATAGAATAAAAATGTTCACTTCGCAGGCATCGCATTCTCAGAAATGTGTTCACATCCCCGGCCGGCAGAGCACAGTAACTCAATGTAAATCACTACATGCTGGCTTCTCCCTCAAGGCAATGTCATTATTTGTTAAAGCTCTACAGCAAAGGTACAAAATGGTGTGTGCTCCATTTGCTTTGCACTGGAAACATCTGAGAGAACAGTTTCTGTATAGTTTGTCCTTGCCCACCCATACTCTAGACTCTAATACCTTTGATGTTGGTGATACAGACGATAGGCCTCATGGGTAATGTGTGCAAGTACACACACACGCACACACACTCACAAAAATAAATTAACAACCCATTAACCCATTATAACCCACTGCTGCACACGTTCTGTGCCAATTATTTGAAGAAAAAAAAAACTAACACTTTATTTTTTTCTTTTTCAAACATTTACAGTTGAAGTCAAGAGATTACATACACCATGCAGAATCTGCAAAATGTAAATTATTTTACCAAAATAAGAAGGATCGTACAAGGATCATACAAATGTTATTTCTTGTTTAGTATTGACCTGAATAAGATATTTCACATAAAAGACGTTTACATACAGTCCACAAGAGAAAATAATAGCTGAATTTATAAAAGTGACCCTGTTCAAAAGTTTATACGCACTTGATTCTTAATGTGTTGTTAATGATCCACAGCTGTTTTTTTTTCTTTAGTGTTTTTGTTCATGAGTCCCTTGTTTGTCCCAAACAGTTAAACTGACCGCTGTTCTTCAGAAAAATCCTTCAGGTCCTACAAATTCTTTTGAGATTCATCTTTTCAGACTGAGGACAACTGAGGAACTCGGTTGCAACTATTACAGAAGGTTCAAACGCTCACTGATGCTTCAGATGGAAACGATGCATTAAGAGCCAGGGGTGTAAATTTTTGAACAGATTGAAGATGTACCCAGAAGACAAAATTTCATTCTAAAGCATCAGTGAGTGTTATAGTAATAGCGCATTAATTTTCCCTCAGTTGCCCTCAATGTGGATCCTAAAATAGAACAGTCATTGTTGGAAAGGGTTCACAAAAATGGTCAAAAAAATTCTGGCTGCTTTAATAGTATTTTATGCTCATCTGGCATTTATTTTATTACCAAACTATGAAAACTGTAATATTGTGAAGTATTACAATTCAACAGCAGTTTTCTATATTTTCTATATTTTAAAATGTCATTTATTTTTAGTATTACAGTCTTCATATGATTATTCAGAAATCATTAAAATATTTAACACTATATGTAACATTATAAATGTTTCTACTGTCCTTGGTGCTTGGCTTAATGAGTCCCTGATTAATACAAATATTAATTTCTTTCATAAAAACTTACTAACCTCAAACTTTTAAACTGTAGTGTTTGAGTCTGTAATGTGAAATGTTGTAGAAATATCACTATTTCTAGGTCACAAATCAAATGTAAACAAATTTGTGACATTGACCATGTGAAATCCTCAAAACGTCAAGTGATACTACTTTCCACTGAAGCAAAAGATGGTTTTTGAAACATGTTGAAAACATGTTGTATAACAAAGACTATCAGGTTTTTCTTGTGGAGGACTTTCAGCTTGAATGGCGTTTTCAAATCAAGATTTAAAAGCACAGTTTGCCCAATAATGGAAATTCTGTCATTAATTACTTTACCCTCATGTCATTCCAAACCTATGACCTTCCCTAAGAAATTTAAGAGCTTTCTGACATGCACGCGTTGTGGTACTCTCACGAACGGAGGAGAAGAAATTGTTAAATAAAATCAGTATTTTTGTATTCTTAATAACATTATTTTATAGCTTAATAACATTACAGTTGTCACATAGACTATTTTAACAATGTCCTTACTACCTCTCTGGGCCTTGAACATGTCAGTTTCACTGCCGTCTATGCAGGCTCAGAATGCTCTCTGATTTCATTATAATATCTTAATCTGTGTTCTGAAGATACACAAAAGTCTTATGGGTTTTGAACGACATGAGAGTGAGTAATTAATGACAGAATTTTCATTTTTGGATGAACTATCCTTTTAAATCTTACATTTTTCACTTAAACTTATTGATATGCATCTTCACAAGAGTTTGCAGTCTTTTGGACCTACTAAATATAATGTTTATTAAAGAATGGATTGTCTTTTTGACTATAGTAGCTCATAGTTGCAGTCTAGCTCTGTTAGGTTTGTACCAGGTGTTCAGAAGAGTTTAAGCAGTACATGGATTCAGCATTTGTCACTCTCAGCATGGAGTCTTTCCCCTTCTACAGAGCCGTGAATCACTCTACCTGTGATGAAAGCACTCCATTACACTCGCTGACTGGAAGAAGCGATGTTAACCTTTAACAATGTTGACAGCTCAGCTTTATCAATACAGCACCCCTTCTGTTTTCAGGGCGTTCTTGTTTTTTATCTACATGTAGTGTTTGCTTTATGCGTTATATTCCAGTGTTGAACTTTTATTTGACAAGCCTATTGTGAGTTTGGGGCGAAGATAAGAAAGGAGGTAAATGTGAGAAATGGTTGTGTGTGTGTGTGTGTGTGGTTATAGGTAATTTTAAAACCAGCATTATTATTTGATTTTCAAACTGTCTTTCACAGTGTTTGTCAGTGCACCCATTCAAAGCAAACAAGTGTGTGTTCCTTAAAAAAAAAAAATAAAATAAACAAACAAAAAAACACACCATTTGGAAAAAAACTGAAAAATGGCTATATTTTTTATCAGTTGTCCAAGTTATTCTAACTGTTTGCTTTTTCCTTTCTCTTTTTTATGACTCCTCCATTCCTGATGCAACAATACAGGTAAGGCTTTTTCAGCTTTTTAACATGGCAACATGCATTTTTGTTGGTGCATCACAATAATGCTTTTTCAGAGAAACTATATATAGTTAACCTTCAAGCTCTGCAGCTATCGCTCATGCACAGAAAATGGGTAAACTAACAATCAATGATGGCATTAAAACATGTTGTTTTCCTGCACTGAATTTAATAACATAAAATGCATTTAATGGGACAGTCTTGATTAATAAACTTTTCGAAGCTATGAAAAAGGGTCAAAAGTCATGCATCAGCCGTATGTCTGGGCCGCAGGGCTGCCATTAGGTATTGTCAGATCATCTAGTTTGTCATTATTTCTGCAATGTGAACGAAAAATCTGCCACCTAAATATATGAGGGCATTGCAAGGTCTAAGTTGAAGTTTGAAAGTGTGAAATGGAAATGAAAATGGACGGTCATTTTAGAGGTAGGCTCAAAACATTGCTGGGAATTAGAGATTAAAAGTGCTGGTTTTGTAATGGACATCATTTTATCCACCTGTTCTCAGAATGAGCTTAAAGGTTATCAAAACCTCACATCTATTAGAGAGCGCAGTCCATTTTATATATCAAAAATAGTTCTTTTCATAAGTCAGATATGGACTTCAGTCTCATTTAAACATTCTGCTTTATAGGTGTCGACTGAGAGCTCTGTGAGTGCTTGTGTGAGTGCTTTTACTTTCTGTGTCTTTGTGTGACCACAGAACTGCGGTTTTGATGTTATTTAGGCCTTACTCAGTAATAATAGCATGCAAGCATTCTTATGTGCAAAGAAAAGGGTTCCACATTGAATTTCCACTGTTTTTTGGCATATTTTTGCCTACTCGACCTTCAGCAAAAAAATAAAGCCAACCGTTTTTGTTACTCTTAAAGTCTATATAAAAGCAATTCAGAGAATTGTTTCTAAACACATTATAAATGTTAGAAATGTATTGCTGAAAACAAGTTATAAAGACTGTGAACTAAGTAGTACTGAATTGTGGAGTTAGACCGAAATAGAGCTAGAAATAGAATATGCTTGTAGAAGATAATATGTGACCCTGGACCACAAAACCAGTCTTAAGTAGCACGGGTATGTTTGTAGCAATAGACGGAAATACATTGTATGGGTCAAACTGTCATTTTTTTTTAATACCAAAAATCATTAGGATATTAAGTAAAGATCATGTTCCATGAAGATATGTTCCATTTCCTACTGTAAATATATCAAAATTTAATTTTTGATTGGTAATATGCAGTGCTAAGAACTTAATTTGGACTGTTTTAAAGGCAGTTTTCTCAGTATATTGTATTTTCAAGTAGTTGTATCTCGGCCAAATATTGTCCTATTCTAATAAACCATACGTCAACGGAAATCTTGTTTATTCAACTTTCAGAAGATGTATACCTCTCAATTAAAAAAAAAAAAGACCCTTATGACTGGTTTTGTGGTCCTGGGTTACATATGCTTGTTACTAATTGATTACTAATGCACTATATAAAACGTTAAAAAAAACATTATCTCATATCAAAACAGATTACTGTTTAATGTATATTGAAATGCTTACAAATGCCATTAAACTTTTAATTCATGTGATGAAAAATCTTCAAATGATTTTGACAGATGGTTCACAGTGATTAAAAGCTTCATTAGTAAATCATTAACAAACATACACAGTCATGGCCAAAAATATCAGCACCCTTACAATTATGTCAGAAAATGCAACCCTTCTCTCAGAAAATTGTTGCAGTTGTATGTATGTAATGTTTTGGTACTCCACGTTTATTTTTTTATTTTTTTATTTTTTTGTTGTTGTTTGTTTGCATTGGACAACACAAAAAACAGAAAAGTTAAAGTCAATTCCACACAGAGCTCAAAAAAATGCACTGGACAAAATTATTGGCACCTTTAACTTAATATTAATCTGGGTTCTTTATCCACCATTCAAACAATCTTTTGTTGTAATTTTTCATTAATTTTGCTCTTCCGTCCACGTCCAGGGAGGTTAGCTACAGTGCCATGTCCTGTAAACCTCTTGATGATATTGCACACAGTAGATACAGGAACATTTAGAACTCTGGAGATGGACTTGTAGCCTTGAGATTGTTTGTTTTTCCACATTTTCTTCACTCAAATCCACAGACAACTCTTTACACTTCTTTCTTTTCCCCATGCTCAGTGTGACACACAGCACAAAGGTTGAGTCAACTTTTCTCCATTTTAACTGGTTGCAAGTGTGATATTATATTGCCCACACCTGTTACTTGCCACATGTGTCTAAATACAAATTACAAGAGCATCACATGCCTGAAAAGAAATTATTTCTTACATTTTGACAAGGTGCCAATAATATTATCCAGTCCATTTTGGAGTTCTGTGTGAAATTTGATCAAGTTTGGCTTTTCTTCTCTTTTTAGTTTTTGTTTGTGTGTGTGTGTGTGTGTGTTGTTGTTGTTGTTGTTGTTGTTGTTGTTGTTGTTCCAGTGCAAACAAAAACAATAAGCATGTGAATACCAAAACATTTAGAACTTGCAAGGGTGCCGATACTTTTGGCCATGACTGATCATTAGTTTACAAATATCAACAAACTTTCATACAGTTCAAAACAGTTCATGCAATCATACACTTTTTACAAATCTGCAAATGATTTTAACAGAAATTATACAATGATTGCAAGTCTATTTGTTAATCTACTTTCAATGCTAACAATTGTAATTAAACTTCAGTTTTAGTTATATTAATATATACCTATTAATGTTTTTTTTTTACATTTACAAATGTTATGGAAAAATACCTTAATTAGCCATTTTAAGAACTTCACAAATTATTCATGTTAAAATATTATTCATTTACTCATAACCACAGTCTGTAACAGTCATAGATTTGTATCTTCATATTTTCACGTCTTAATAAATCATTTATTAATTATTTGTACATGTTTTTGCAGAACCCAATCTAAAGTATAAACTATTCATCAATTGTACATTTTTATAAATGTTTACTAATCATAATACACTACTGTTCAAAAAATTGAGGTCAGTAAGATTTTTTGGTAAAACTTTACAATAAGGTGTCAACATTAACGTTATAGTTAATGTATTAACTAACATTAACAAACAATGAACAATATATTTATTATTGTATTTATTATTTTTTTTTTAATGTTAGTTCATAAAAATAGTCATTTATTGTTAGATCAGGTTCACAGTGCATTAACTAATGATAACAAACACAACTTGTGATTTTAATAATGCATTAGTAAATCAACATTAACTAAGATTAATAAATGAAGAATTCGGATGCAAAAGCCTCTAAATCCATCTGACATCTTTCTTTAAAAATGTATTTTTATCAGACTTTGATGTATAGGTTTCTATGTAAGTAGTGGTTCTTCTGATTGGGCTGAGGGTGGGATTTTAGCGAGTTTGAAGTAAAAGTATTTGATGGATGTATAATATGTGTCAAGAGCATTCATTCAGTATCATTATCTAATTTTTGACCGAGATTGCTTTTAGCTGGTTTTGCATCTGAACTCTTCAAATGCTGTAGAAGTATTGTTCATTCTGACTAATGAACCTTATTGTAATGTTACCAATTACAAAGTCTCTTTATTTATTTATTTATTTATTTATTTATTTAAAACTACAGTAAAAAAAAAAAAAAAAAAAAAAAAACATTAATATTGTGAAATATTATTACAATGTTTGTCATTTTTTATATATTTGAAATGTAGTTTATTCTTGTTGATTTTTCAGCATTATTACTGCAGTCTTAAGTTTAACATGATTCAGAAATGATTCTAATACACTCATTTGCCGCTTGAAACTTTTATCATCAATGTTGAAAATGGTTCTGCTGCTTAATATTTTTGTAGAAACCATGATCAAATTTTTAAGGATTCTTTGATAAATAGTAAGTTTAAGCAGTATTTTTCTAAACATTTAAAATAGAAATCTTTTGTAACATTATACATGTCTGTAATGTCACTTTGATCATTTCAGTGCATTAATGCTATATATTAATAAATAACATCTTGCAGACCCCAGTGTTTTTTTGGCTTAACACAAAAAAGGACACAGTAATTTAAGTGCATGTGATATCAGTAAATTTGACCTTATATTTAAAATGTGCACTACTTGTTTGAAAATGCAGAGATTTTCCTTCTTTTTTTTATTGGAACACTATCTTTCTCATTTTTGGGAGTTGAACCCTTCTATATAAGAAGTCAAACTCAGAGCAAAAGGTGTTGTAGGGTTTGGTTAGAAGTTAGAAGCAAGTAACACATTTTTGTCTGATACCAAATCGACTCTCACAAAAGTCACATTCACCTGAGGAGGTTACCATAGCAACAGTAGGCTGCTCAAGCGATTTGCATTAGGATCAGTATGGGTACATCAATAAAATATGACAAGTACTGTCATTATATTTCTCTTTTATTATATTGTAGATTTGCATATCACACTTATATCACCCCCCCCCAAAAAAAAAAAAAACTAAAAAACAAATCTAACGACTGAAGTTGGCATTTGTGCTTTTGTGGTAATGATGTTTGTGGCATGAAATGACTATTTGAGTTGGAAAGAAAATAAAAAAAACATGGATACATACACAAGTCTGCACAGACTGGAGTGTTGCTTAATAGGTGTCTGTTTTTACTGTCCTGTCTGTTGAATATCATAAACCTGTTAGCCACATGTTTATAGAAGTGTATGATGGTGTGATTTTTACGGCCACAGTTATAGTGAATCACAAATAAACTATTGCAGGTCCTTGTCACAGTTGACACAGTGTGTAAACATACAATGAAGCTCTCTGGGCCTGTGCATTAGCTTTAGTTTCAGATTACTGCTCTAATGCTCCAGTAAGAGCAAAACCAGTTGAAACTGGACACAGAAAAGCTAAAGGCTTAGGGGACGTCCTGTCTGATACATTTTTTTCTTAATGACATCACTTCATAGAGGCCTTCATTTTATTGATCAGTCAATTTGCTTTGTTGTCCAGACAAACAGAATCCATGAGCACTTTACTGTTACTGTATAAATAGAAACATGCTTCCTGTAATTCATAACAGTGCACATAGCAGCTGTCTTATGATTAATATGCGTTTCATGTTCTAGAAAAGGGAAAACGTTTAGTATTAATGAATATGGATGATGGAGATCAAACCATGAAACCGTGAGATATATAAAGTGAGAGTAATTTATTGTATATTTAAAAAAGCTGATTTAGCTTAATATTTTTTGTGGAATCCACACATTTTCCCCCAGCATTATTAGATGAATATAAAGTTCAAAAGAACAGCTTTTTTTGTAACATCATCTCAACTGTCATTTTTTAAACAAGTAAAGGCATTCATGCTTTTAAAATATATATTTCTAGTTTTTGTTTTTGTTTTCCTCACATATAAACAAGTTGGCTTAACACATATAATAGCCAGCTTTCATTTATATATTCAGTTTGATGTTGTACAGATACATCTTTTTTTTTTATAAGAAAAGTAATACCCAGTGGTCCAAGTAATGTTGCAAAATGTAAAACATACAAACAGATAATTATTTTCTATTTGGTATTAATGGCTCTATTTACTTTCTTCTTCTTTTCTCAGTGGAGAATGTTTTTTTTTTTTTATCTCTCTCTCTCTCTCTGTATTTTCTTTTCCTCTCACATGCAGCATATACATAATATCTGTCTTATGCTGAAAAGAGATTTGAGAATTGCTATATAATTGCTAAGAGATAGTGTCTGTGGAGTGTTAGTGGGAATATCCTGAGGGGAAATGCTTTATAATACACAAAAACTAGGGTTTGTGAGTTTATTAAAAATGTAATTATTGTTTGGGTAACTGAATAAGAAGTTTATTAAAGCAAATATTGTTCTGTGTAGTTTTGTGAGTAGCTTTCCATATACAGGCAACACTGTTATATTGCTATATCTTTTTTTTATTATTTAAAACAAAACAAAACAAAACAAAAAATATATAAATGATTAAACGTTTGTGTGAATACTAACACAATAAATCAGTCAGTCAGCCAACCAATTAAAAACAGGCATTATTTTTCTTTTTTTTTTGTCCTCCCACAGGTATTTATAGTGCACTCTATAAAAGCACTCTATTCGTTCTTTAAAAAGAAATAGTTCACCCAAAAATGAAAATTTGTTCAAATTTATCCAGTCTCAGGCCATCCATGATGTAGATGAGGGTTTTTTTGTTTGTTTGTTTGTGTTTTTTAGAAAAGATTTGGAGAAATTTAGCATTGCATCGCTCATCAGTGGATCCTCTGCAGTGAATGGGTGCCGTCAGAGTGAGAGTCCAAACGGCTGAAACGGCATAAAAACATCAAGTAATCAACTTTAGTCTATCAATTAATGTCTTGTGAAGTGAAAAGCTGCATGTTTATAAGAAACAAAACCATCATTAAAGCATTTTAACTTTAAATTAATAAAGGAAAAACTCATCTCGGATGGCCTGAGGATAAGGACATTATCAGCAATCAGCATTATTCTTTTTGCATAATGTTATATAAACCGATCTCTACCAAAAATAGAAAATCAAACTATTTAATATAGAAGTAAATATAATTAAAAAAAACCTAACATTTCTAAAAAACATTACAGACTATGGAAGCCCGTTTTTGCCACTGAATAAAAAACGAAGAAAGGTAATTACGACTTTTTATATCACAATTCTGACTTTTTTTCTTGCAAATGCAAGTTTACATCAGAATTGTGCATTATAAACTTTTTTTTTCTCAGAACTGCATTATATAAACTCACAATTGCAAGTTATAAAGTCAGAATTTCAAGATATAAATTCAGAATTGTGCCTTTTTTTCTCAGAATTGCAAATTTATATCTCGCAAATGTGATTTTTTTTTTCTCAAAATTGCTTGATATAAACTCTCAATTACGAGTTATAAAATTGTGAGAAATAAACTATTAAATCCAACAGTTTTTCCCCCTCAGAGTTGCGTGATATAGCCTTACAATTGCAAGTTATAAAGTCAAAATAGCAAAACATAACCTTATAATTCTGAGAAATAAACTCACAATTCTAAGAAATAATGTCAGAATTCCAAGATATAGTCAGTTTTTTTTCAGAATTGCACGTTTATATCTTGCAATTGTGACTTTTCTCAGAATTGCGAGTTTAAGTCGCTCAATTCTGACTTTATATCACACAAGAGACTGTCCTCAAAGAAAATACGACCCAGTTGTACGTTTTTGAATCGACCAAATACGATCCATTCTTACGTTTTAAAGTTAAGCGCCCTCTAGCGGTCGTAAAAATAATGACAGTGTCGCGTTGGATCTGACGTCATCGACGTATGAGTTTTTATACGATTTCAGGGTAATTTAAAGGTGTTTTACTAGGTGTAATTCGTATATATGACCACACCTAACCCTACCCTAAACCTACCCCTTACAGAAATAGTGCAAAATCATGATTTCTAGTGCATATTTAAAAAAAAAAAAAAACATACAATGAAAACATATGCGTACTCCGGAATCAAACCTGTGTTCATATGATTATACCACTCCGCAGTGCAACGCGCTACTAATTGACCTACACATAATGCTTAGACTGAGTTAGATACCTATTACTGATAAGGGAGCAAATGTTGAATACGCTTTACAGAGACGTATTTGAGGATTTGTGAAAACGACTTTAGTCGGTCGTATAAATTGGAGGACATGTTGCACACAATTAAGTCAGAATTGTGAGATGTAAACATATAATATATAACTTATCAAACACAAGTCTGAATTGCAAGATGTAGACTCAAGAGAATTGCAAGATCTAGAATTATGAGATACAACCTTGCATTTGCAAGTAAAGTCTGTCTCTGCGACTTTATTTCTCGCAATTGTGAGGAAAAAACTCAGAATTGTGAGTTTACATCTCACAGTTCTGAGAACAAAGTCAGATTTCCGCATTGAGAAAAATTTATAATTGTGAGATATAACCTTGCAATTGTGAAAAAAGGTCAATTGCAAGATACAAACTTGCTTTCGCAAGAAAAAGTCTGAATTGCGAGTTTAAATCTTTCAATTCTGACTTTATAATGCACAGTTGAGAGTTAATTCAGAGTTGAGAGATATAAACTGCGAACATATCAGTATCCCCCCCTCAAAATTGGACTTTATAACTTGCAATTGCGAGTTTACATTTCACAATTTCTTAGAAAAAAAAAAAGGCAGAATTGAAAGATATAGACACGCAATTGGGGGAAAAAAAGTCAGAATTATGAGATACAAACTTGCATTTGCAAGGAAAGTCTTTATCTCGCAATGCTGATTTTATTATTCTCGCAACTATGAGTTTACAACAATTCTGAAAAAAAAAAAGTCAGAATTCTGCGTTTGCGTCACATAATTCTGAGGAAAAAGTCACAATTGCGAGACATAACCTTTCAATTGTGGAAAAAGTCAGTTGCATGATACAAACTCGCATTTGCAAGAGAAAGTCAGAATTGTTTTTATCTTGCAATTCTTGAGTTTATATCACTAATAAATAAAAATTCTGAGTATCTGTCATGTAATTCTGAGAAAAAAAAGTCAGAATCGCAAGATATAAACATCAGAATTCTGAGATACAAGAAAAAAAAGTTATCATGTATCATGTAATTCTGAGAAAAAAAAAGTTGTGAGCTAAAAAGTAGCTATAACATTTTTTTATTATTATTATTATTATTATTATTATTCTGTTTCGGACGGGCTTCCATAGCAAACAGCGAGATGGTATTTATTTATTTATTTATTTTTTTATTTATATTTTTGCAAAAGCTTGCATGGTGGTTATTTCTCAAATCTATCAAAACTATTTATTCAAATAATTAGCTTGATCACAAATCAAATTAGACACTGTACATTCAATGAAACCTTCCTACTTCAAAACTGTTTTCGTTCAGTCTGCTGTACTGCAGTATATATACAGGAACCAAGTGATAAAATTATATCAGTGATATGAAAGAAAAGTTGCTTGTGCCTTGCATCAGCCTGCCAAATCAGGATTTTATTTGTCACAACATCACTTATAATATATGTGAAAGCAGCCACACACATGCCAGGTCTATTGTATGGCACTTTTTTTTTCCTTTTAGTTGTCTCTTAAACAGAATGAAATAAAATCGAAACTCATTAGAAACTTGGAGTGCTGGTGCTAATTAAGGGGGTGAGCCATATGCACGGTAATTACCAGCTGCTAGTGCACTCCCCTTGGCTAACTTTGAGGTAGAAATGGGCCATCCAGACGTCTCTGGAGGACGGTATTGCGATTTGAAACGGTGCATGTGCTCTTGGTTGGGTTCCAGCACATGCTTATTCGTGCAGTACAGAGCAGAGAGAGCAGGTGGGGATTTGTCCAGGTGCATGTATGTGGTTTTTAGAAAAACTCATTTTTCAGATACGTTTTTAGTCCTGCTTTATGTAAGAAAAAACACTGAGCTTATTCAGGAACTAGTCCTATTCGGACCGTAATTGTTTTACATTTACAGGTGTTAGCACAAACCTTTATTGCCATCTGAACAGAAATTGTTCAAAAGTCAGTTTGAACATCTAAGTGCCGTCAAGCTGCTTTGTGACACTTTTGCAGGTGATGAGCATATGGGTGTTTGACACAAAGAATTAAGGACTGAAATGAAATATGGCAAAATTCACATTGCATAGCTTTGTGAGTAACATAAGTTTTCTAAAACACACACACACACACACACACACACACACACGTGTGTTCATGTATAAAGATACTATACTATATGAGAAATGAAACACATTACCAATATGATTGCATATATAATCAAAGATTAATATTCACCATTGAATTAATACAATATTAGATGCATAAACCTGAAGAGAAACATTATTAACTCAATTATATAGTGTCTTTCAGGTGTAGCACTTGAAAATCTATTAGTACAGAATCTTTAGTTCAAAATATAATTAACATAGGTTAACTTTGACAGCCATTTTCTACATAATAAACTCCTTTTTTCTATTCAATTTTCAATTTAATTGATATCTGAATGAATAACTTTTACAAGAGGCATGCAAGTGTGTGTAGATGTGTAGATCTCGCCTTGAGAAACATTTACTGTTGTTTTAGGTTAAACATAGCCTGGCATTAGAAAATGTAACTTTTTATAACTTATTTTTTCTCAGTGTTTACGTTTATGTAATCCAGACTGAGATATAAAAATGTGCGACCTCCGAAATTCTTGGCATTTTGCTTTTCCATGCGTTAACTGAGAGCGCCAAATTGCCTGTGAGGTTGCCTTTATTTTTACTCTGATAACAAGCTCTTCTAAAGAATATAGAATTTCATGGTCTGACTAATGTAAAAGTCTTAGGGGGAAACAATCTCTTAGAAGCTCTTTCCATTTAGACATGTTATGTAAAGACAATAGGCTACTCGAATGAGGTTGGGATTATTTCACTAATGTGGGTGACCATGATCAATAGACAGGTAATGAGCATGTGGGTGTTTGTTTCTTTCGTCTTTTATCACTTTCTTTTATACTCTCTTATGTCATCATAACTGGTTCTTCTGCTGTTATTTTTGTAAGGGAAATATTAAAGGATTTAGAGGACTAGATTAAATAAGATCCATATGTGCATATATATATATATATATATATATATATATATATATATATATATATATATATATATGGAATAATACAATACAATACAATGTAATATCTAAAATTGTTTCTTGAGCACCAAATCAGCATATTTTAGCATATGATTTCTGATATATCAAATGCATTAAACTATAAAACCGTTATTTTGAGTTGTAATAATATGTTTTCAATAATATCATTTCAACTGTATTATATACAGTTGAAGTCAAAAGTTTACATACACCATGCAGAATCTGCAAAATGTTAATTGTTTTACCAAAATAAGAGGGATCATACAAAATGCATGTTATTGTTTTTTATTTAGTACTAACCGGAATAAGATATTTTACATAAAACTTTTTTTTTTTTTTTTTGGTTTAGTGATAGTTGTTCTTGAGTCCCTTGTTTGTCCTGAACAGTTAAACTGACCGCTGTTCTTCAGAAAAATCCTTCAAGTACTGCAAATTATTTTTTATTTATTTATTTTTTTTTTTTTGTGTGTATTTGAACCCTTCCCAACAATGACTGTATAATTTTGAGATCCATATTTTCACACGGATGACAACTGAAAGACTCATATGCAACTATTACAGAAGGTTCAAATGCTCACTGATGCTCCAGAAGGAAAAATGATGCCTTAAGAGCCAAGGGTGTAAATTTTTGAACAGAATGAAGATGCATTCATTTTTCCTAATTTGCCTACATATCATATTTTTTTTCATTTAGTACTGCCTTTCAGGAGCTACAGAAAATACTTATTTGTTTCCCAGAGGACAAAATAAGTGAAATTTATCCTGATCTTAATACTTAATGCATTGTGTTTCCTTCTGAAGCATCAGTGAGCTTTTGAACCTTCTGTAGTAGTTGCATATGAGTCCCTCAGTTGTCCTCAAGATGGATCTCAAAATCATAGTCATTGTTGGAAAAGGTTTAAATACACAAAAATGCTAAAAAAAAAAAAAAAAAAAAACAGAATTTGTGGGACCTGAAGGATTTTTCTGAGGACCAGCGGGCAGGACAAACAAGGGACTCATTAACAACTATCACTTACTAAAAAAAAAAACACAGCTGTGGATCATTCAGTTAACAACACAGTATAACAATCAAGTATATGTAAACTTTTGAACAGGGTCATTTATATGCACGTAACTATTATTTTCTCTTGTGGACCATATGTAAATGTATTTAATGCAAAATGTCTTATTTAGGTCAGTACTAAATAAATATAACATGCATTTGTATGATCCCTCTTATTTTGCTAAAATATTTAACGTTTTGCAGATTCTGCAAGGTGTATGCAAACTTTTGACTTCAACCGTAGATGGATAGATAGATAGACAGACAGACAGACAGATAGTATAGGAGTACGTTATATCCATTTTACCATTGCCTAGATTACCGGTTATTAACTGTCATAAATGTAGAGGATAGACGTCATATGCAAATTAAATTATTTTAAAAAGCTGAAATGATTACGTCCGTTATGACAAAATTGCAGTATGTGGCCACAGCGTTTGACCCGTGCATCTGTCATCAGTCATGCAGTCATAATGGAGCGCAATACAGATGGGAGTTTTTGTGCTTTTACACAATCAGGGTATCATAGAGCGGGCAAGTTCATAAGCACCCATTGGATAATCTTACCTGGAAAAAGAGAATTTCAGCATGAGATTGTGCAAGGTGATTATCCTGATTAGTATGCATACTGCATCTGTCTCTGACTTCCCCTAGTCAAATCCAACCCTCAGTCCAGATACGTTTCATTTATCGACAGAAACCCAGTCTCCTATCTGAAGAAAAGGACATTTCTATTAGCTTGTCCATTGTCTTAAATCTTCTGAATGACAGCAACAGGATATTAGGCCTGGTTAGGATAAGACTCTGGCTTCATTCATTTTTATTACAATATTGTCTTTAGGTACTAAGCCAAAAAAACAGGTAGAAAGCCAGAGTTGGCTCTCTTCAGCATGACGCTGTAGTACATTTGCTTCTTATTTCCTTGAAAGCTTTTGAAGGTGACAGTAGCTGAAATTGAAATACCCCTGCAAAATGAACATATACCTTGTTTTGCATTAGTAAGAATTCATTTAGCATTAATGCCTGGCTACATCCTGGGGAATAATGTCATGAAAATGAGCGATTAGCATGAGACTTGCTTATAGGATATTGTAATTTACATATTTGCCTCTTTAGATCCTGTATCATTTTGTTTACTCCAACTGTCAGCTGTTAAAAAGCTCTCACAGAGAAATAATTATTACAGTCATATATCATATAATTCAGAGGATGGATCTTAGACATCTGTTTTTTTTTTTTGTGCTAATATAATGGTTATATTATTACAAAAAAGGTTTGCAGGGAGTTCATAGTGAGACAGAACAGGGTGTTTTTTTTATTCGGTGTTGACCCCAGTCCTGCTGTTCTGCTGAGGAGCTGTTGGTGGTATAGAGAGACCTTGCTTTCCCCTCGGTTGATAATATTGGACATTTATCATGGTTTGACACTAAGACTGAGGGGACAACCATAGTCCATTATGACTGTGACGTGGGCATCATATTTCAAACCAACCCTAGCAGTCTCACAAAAAATATATCAGTGCTGCCAAAGAAGGATTTTGAAGTATGGTTTGAACTGCAAAATTGATTTATGTCACATTATTTGTCACATAGATGAGAATCTTATGGTAATAAATTAAGAAATCACCAATATGCGCTTGTGTCAGCTTGAATACATGGTTTATGAGGACACACATGTATAATGACATGGGTATTACAGCATAAACATGGTTTATGAGGACGCTTCCTGTGTCCTCATAAACCAAATGACTTTAAAAACATACTAAACTTCTTTTTTTTTTAGGGTTAGCAAAAGAGGATAGCAAATACAGTCTGTACAGTATAAAAACCATTATGTCTATAGATAGTCCCAATAAATCATGTGTGAGTGTGTGTGAGAGAGATTTTTTTTGTGTATATTTGATTTAATTGCTTGACTCTCTGAGTTGTTATTATTTCTCAGTTGTTTTACATATTATTTAAATATGTATGTATTATGTTATGGTCATCAAGGTTGCATTTATTTGAAACAGTTTATTGTTGGAAACAATTTAAAGGAAAAGTTCACATTCAGAACAAAAATTTACAGATCATTTTTTTTTATCCTTTTTAACCTCAAATGCTCGTCTTGTCTAGCTCTGCGTCAACTCTGTGTATTCCGGTTCAAGACAGTTAGGGTAGGTTGAAAGCTTCCCATTCTCATTCTCATTTTCTCTTCCAACTTCAAAATTTTCCTACATTGCTACAGAAGTACCAACCCAGTGTCTACAAAGTGAATGTGCACAGAAGATTAAACGCTCTTTACAAAAAAAAAGGTAAAACAGTGATGTAGGATTATTTTGAAATTGGAGAAGAAAATGAGATGGGGATTTTTCGACATTGCCTAACTGTCATGAAACCAGAATAGATGCAGAGCTACTCAAGATGAGCATTTGAGGTTAAAAAGTATATACATTTTTTAGAAAATAACCAATCGCTTCACTAGATAAGACCCTTCTTCCTCTGCTGGAATTTAGATCCCTTTGAAGCTGCATTTAAACTACATTTTGGAAATTCATACTCAGGGGCACCACACATTATATGGAGTGAAATCCTGAAATGTGTTAGTCAAAAAAAAAAAAACAATTTCTTTACGACAGAAGAAAGAAAGACATCTTGGATGACAAGGGGATGAGTAAAATCTGTAATTTTTTGTTCTGGAAGTGATCTTCTTTAATGTTGTTGTTTTGTAATACTTTTTTAAGATTCTTTGGTGAATACATATTTTTTTAATAATAATATATGCAAAAAATGCATTCATAATAAATAAAAATGGGTCATTTTGAATAGTACTGTATGTAATACAGTCATGGCCAAAAATATCAACAACCCTGCAATTCTGTCAGACAAAGCAACACTTCTCTCAGAAAATTGTTCCAATTGCAAATGTTTTGGTATTCACATGCTTGTTTTTGTTTGCACTGGACAACACAAAAAAATGAAAAGAAAAGTCAAACTTGATCACATTTCACACTGAACTCAAAAATGGACTGAACAAAATTATTGGCACCTTGTCAAAATTGTAAGAAATAATTTATTTTCAAGCATGTGATGCTCTGGTAATTTGTATATTAGGCACACCTGTGGCAAGTAACAGTTGTGGACAATATAGTAATTACACTTGCAACCATTTAAAATGGATAAAAAGATGACTCAACTTTTGTGCGGTGTCTCACACTGAGCATGGAGAAAAGAAAGAAGTGTAATGAGTTGTCTGTGGATTTGAGAGAAGAAAATGTTGGAAAACATGGACCATCTCAAGGCTACAAGTCCATCTCCAAATATCTTATTGTTCCTGTGTCCACTGTGCGCAATATCATCAAGAGGTTTACAGCCCATGGAACTGTAGCTAACCTCCCTGGACATGGGTGGAAGAGCAAAATGAATAAAAAATTACAACAAAGGATTGTTCGAATAGGGGATAAAGAACCCAGATTAACTTCCAAACAAATTCAAGCTGATCTGCAGACACACGGTACAACAGTTTCAGCACGCATTATCTGTCACCATCTGAATTAAAGGGTAGAACACTACTTCTGACACAAAGGCATGACTGGAGTTTGCCAAAACTTATGTGACAAAACCACAATCCTTCTGAGAGAATGTGCTGTGGACAGATGAGACAAAAGTAGAGCTTTTTGGTAAAGGACATCATGGCACTGTTTACAGAAAAAGAAATGAGGCCTTCAAAGAAAAGGACACAGTCCCTACAGTCAAACATGGTGAAGGTTCAAAGATGTTTTGGGGTTGCTTTGCTGCTTCTGGTACTGGATGCCTTAACTGTGTGAACAGTATCATGAAATCTGATGATTACCAAAGAATTTTGGGGTGCAACGTAGTGGCCAGTGTCAGAAAGCTGCGTCTCCACCAGAGGTCATGGGTCTTCCAACAGGACAATGACCGAGCAAAACAGCAGTTAGGAGAAGGCATCCTTCAAATCTGAATGACCTGGAGCAGTTTGCAAAAGAAGAGTGGTCCAAAATTCCAGTAGAGAGGTGTAAGCAACTCATTCATGGTTACAGGAAGCGACTGATTTAATTTTTTTTTTCCTAAGGGAGTGATACCAAAAATTAAGTTAAGGGTGCCAATAATTTTGTCCAGTGCAATTGTTGGGGTTCTGTGTGGAATTGTATCAGATTTGTTATGCATAAGATGTGTAAACACAGTTATAGAGTTAAGGCCATGTGTTACACGTGTTATACATCCAGTACATGCACGCCTGAGAGTATGTGTCATAACTCATGTGAAAAGCAGCTGCGGGTTGGTAAAGATAAGCTTTGACATTTTCTCTCTGTTGTTCTTCAAACAGACTATGCTGAGGATGCTATATAACCACGCTTTTGATTTATGTGCGGAAGATGAAGTTAAATCGTCTTGGAGGTGTGGTGTGCTATAAAGACAGAATATTGAACCGGCAAACTCACAGCCAATAATATTTATATGTTGAGTTCTATTTGAAGTCTGCGAAGTGACGATAAAAAAGAAGTCTGTTCACTGCCTTTTGAATAATTGACTTACACTGCCAGTCTCAAAGTCTTTCTTCATTCTAATTACAGCATAGACAAACATAACATTTTTAACATCCATTCTGTTTGTTTCCCAGGAGGAAGGAAATTTCTCATGACCTTTTAGCATCAAGAATCGCATAGAAAGCAAATACAATTTGCCCTCAAACACAGTTGTGCCATTAAGATGCACCATCCGTCAATGGCATTGATGTAACTTCTTTATGAAGGGGATTCTGGCCCAGATGCTACTTGCGCTTCATCCATGATGGACTCCAAATGACAGCTTGGGTGGAAAAAGCCTCGGAGTGAAACTGAATTAGCAAAACAAATGAATTTCCTCTCTGCCAGACAGTTCACTGTCATGAAGTCAGGCCGTCCGAAGATTGAGTCGTATATCATGACCCGAGGCCTATAACCTCAGAATGACAGCTATAAGGCGAGCGTAAATTCAGAAAGCTGTTATTTGTCAAGGGAGGGCTGTCTATTTAATTTGCACAGACTTGTGCACTGGGATTGGCATTTATCAACATGGCAGCTGCCTGTCATGTGACTAGTTAATTGGATAAGCTTTGCATCCTTTGCACGGCTTAAAAAATATATATAAAACAGACACAAAAATGGGCTGTCCTCCATCAAAGATCACAGGAAGATTGAAAATGATTTGTTTATGGGAAGGGAAAAATAAATAAAACTTGTTCTCCAAATTGCACAATGCACCACTGCAAGTAAATTATTTACTCGTCCTGCTCTGTATAACAGCGTTTGGCAATCACTTCATGCTATTCAAATTGTTAGAGCTCTGAATCTGAGCACAGACACAGTTTTAAAAGCAAAAGTGATGGCATGCAAAATAAGATCCCACACATGGGAGCAACAGCACGGAAGTCACTTCAGGTTCATCAAAACATCATTCGTTCTGTGCCTCTTATTTATTTTCCATATTCAATAAAAGCAAAAGTGGCAGATCTGTGTATGCTCATTGGTTATATGTCAACCAGCTTTAGAGAAACATGAGATAAATGAGAATGTGTGTTCGGTAATTGAAGAAATTGATTATACAGAGGCTACATTTAATCATGATCAGTTAAGTCAAAAAACCTAAATCGATTTTGATTCAGAATGTTCATGTATCGGTTTATTAGTAACAGTAAACTGCACAAATATTGTATTTTAAGTAGAGACTGAAAGCTAAGGGGAACGTTGTGATGCTAACTGGGGTATGAAGTGCAATAGGAAAGATCTTGGGTAAGATATTGAGAGAATACACATGAAAATAAAAAAGCATGTTTAAAGAGATTTTTGGTTCCAAAAATGAAAGTTCTGTCATTAATTACTCACCCCCATGTCGTTCCAAATCTGTAACACCTTAAGAACAATTTAAGATATTTTGATGAAATCCAAAAGCTTTCTGACCCTGCATAGCAATGCAACTACGATGTTCAAGGCCAAGAAAGGTAGTATGGATGTTGTTAAAATATTCTGTAAAATCAGTGGTTCTTTTTTGTGTGCAAACAAAACAAAAATAACTACTTTAAATAACTACTCTGACAAAGAACTCGGATGTTTCTCAAATGTGACAGTCTGCAATCAAAAGTGAGGATGTGAAATACTTCCAAAATCAAATAATCTAAGATATCCAGATTAATTTGACACAAAATTAGAAATTGAGAAGAATTTGTGGTACTCTTTTGCATACAACAATCACAGATACCCCATCTGTGAAGCTCCAGAAAGGACAAAAACGGCATTAATGTATGAGAGTTTTTTAGGAAGGTCTGTTTTACGGGCAAATTACTCTGAATTTACTTATACATTTGCACATGTTGAATGAATGAGGGCCACTGTACATAATTTTAAAATCCATCCATCAAATACTTTTACTTCAAACTGGCTAAAATCCCACCCTCAGCCCAATCATAAGTACCAGTACTTACATAGAAATCTATACATCGGAGCTTGATAAAAATGCATTTTTTAAAGAAAGATGTCAGATGGTTTTAGAGGCTTTTGCATCTGAACTCTTCAAGTTATAGTTGCCTCATTACAAAAGTTAGTATTTATTAAATCAGATGCTATTTATTTTTTATAGAGTGTATATATATATATATATATATATATATATATATATATATAATATATTGTTGAGTATGCCAACCAATTTTATGGAGGAAATTAAATAGACCAGAAATGGGTATTCGAAGAAACTGAAGTCAAAAATCCTGAATAGAATATAGTTTGGCATGTTCCCTGATTGCTTTATTAGTAACGGTGAACTGCACAAACATCAGATTTCAAGGGGTCATTGTAGGCTAAGGGGTGTTTACTGGGGTGTAACTTCCTGTAAATCGACTGGTAAAGCATGGGGTTTGCAAAAAGGTCATTAAAAATATGAAAAACTCGATCAAAGCATCTGCCAAATGAACAACTGTGCATTTCCATATCACAATTACCTCATTCCAGCTTCAAATGTTTACTAAATCTTATTTGTCTCCATTCTGTTTCAGTTGACTTCTTTGGCAGTGGTTTGAATGAAGCAGTTAACCACTTGATAAGCGTAATATTCCTCCAGCAGTACACAACCCACAATATGGGAAGCCTGGAAGTGTAAATAAATGCTAGTTGTGGGTGTTTCCACAGTGATTGCAGTGCTTTTTCTCTACATTGGTCTCTAGCAGATTTAAGAGGGCTCAATTGACTGATGTAGGTGGCGGAACAAGTGCAGCATGGTAATCCTCTGCATGCTGAGTTAATGGGGTTGTATTGACTGACCGGCTTGTGTGACATTTGCTACTTAGTTTTGTTCTAATTAAATTCTAATCAAGGACCAGCCTTTGCAGTGTTACAGAACCTGGACTTTATGCATTCTAGCTCATTTTGGATTATCCAAAATGTAAAGGTTGAAATTGCCATTTAATAGTTTACCACGATTTGGTGTACTTTACAAGAATTTTCCAGAATTGAAAGTTGCAGGTGTTTAGCGAACGCAGAGTTTTATGCTGAAAGTGGCACAATTGTTTGTTAAATTCACCCCTACAAGTTCATTTCCGTCGCTCTTTGTTAGGATTTCAAATATCTTTCTTCAGATTCTTTTTCTTCTTCTGTGGTCTCTTGAGTGAGTGGTATTACATGAATGTCTCTCATAGCTCTGTTACTCCAGGACTGGGAAAAGCTCTATTATGGCAGGCCCAGCCTCTCTGAGCTTTAGTCCATCATTGATTTCTATAGCAGAATTGATAGCCAGCACCGCTCCAGTCCGAAACTCAATCCACTGGGGCTGCTGCAATTAGAGGCTCACTCATCCCTCTGCTTGCCTGCCCTCCTTCACTAATACTTTCTTTCCATCCAGCAAGTTGAACAGCCACCAGTATGACTCAGCTGTTTAATCCCATTTCTCACGCTTTTATGTCATGTATATGGGAATTCAGAGCCAAATCCATTGGTTTCTTTTTATCTTCTGCAGAAAGGGCTTCCCTCAGGCTTGAAAAAAAAAAAATATTCCTTTAATAACTCAGTCCATTATCCTAGAAATGGATACATGGAAATTGCATGAAGACCTAAATTTGCTTACCATATTTTGCAGTAAAAAAGTTGCACCTGGTCAGAATTGAACAGTTGGGAGTAAAAACACAGATAGGTGTTAATATTTGTTCATATAAATAATATTTGATTATTACATTTAGACATAATGTAAAACACCATTAGCATTTCAGTTTCCTTCTACAAGTCTTTAAGCAGTTGGGACTCTGTACACACTTTGTAATACAGTACCAGGTGCACTTTCGAGCAAGTTTACTACATCAGAAATGCCATAATAACAGTATTCTGCAAGAAACAGTGGGTATATATGTGTTTATTAATTGACAGTCTGGCCCTGTAATCATAATTTGAGTGAAAAAGGGTAAATATTGTTGTTTTACTTCCATTAGTGTTTATTTCAGCTGGAAACTGCAGCAAATTATATATGTTTTTGTAATTTCCGAAAAAGTTTCTTAAATGCGACTCTGCAATTTAAAGCGAGATGTGTTCAAATGCATTTCTTATGAAATACTTTCAAAACCAAATGATCTGAACATCCAGATATCCAGATTAATTTTACACAAAATTTGAAATTTAGAAGAATTTGTGGTACTTGTGGTACAGCTACCCCATCTGTGAAGCTCCAAAAAGCACGAGAACACCATTAACGTGTCAAAGAATATACCAGAAATAGATGTGAGGTGCAGATGGGACATTAAGCAGTGAAAAAGTTGTACATGAGTGGAATAGACTACTTTTATCTGTCCATTTTGGAGCTTGAAGGAGACCTCATGTACTGTGCTGTATTGAAAAATCAACATAAAACTGATTTGGAACTACATGATGGTTAAATAATGACATAATTGTTCTATTCCTATTGATTCATTGGGCAATGCTGTTTTGTACTGGGTTGTGTTAGAGAGGCTGTGATTGACAGTAGGTTTGCTGTAGTGCTTCTCATATTGTTCTGACTGTGCTTGTTGGTGCGTTTATGGGTGACACAGCATTTAACGCTGTAGGTATCGCATGTCCCCGTGCTGGTCATATTCTGTACCAACAACAAGCCACAAGAACCAGCTCGGAATATGAGCCTGCCTTTTGGAGATAAGCAAATGCTTTACTGTCTTGTTTCAATATACCACAATATGTTTAGCATACGTTAATCCCTAGGCATTTAACTTGACCCTGTTATACATAAAAAGAACAACATCCCAGTTACAAAACTGGCGGGCATAAGATGACAACGTGAGATTTATCTACTGCCAGTTGTTCACCACTCCCGAGAGCTCAGAGTCAGGTGCATGGCTGCTGATGCACGGTCTTCATCAAGAATGTCCCTCCCCCAGAAGGGACATGTTGAAGTAAAATTGCATTTCCAATTGAAGAGGCAGATGATACTAATATCACACTTCAGTTGGCAGCACTTAAGCAGTTGCGACAAACGATAAGAGAGACGGATAAAAAAAAATTTAAAAAACGAGAGAAAAAAGGCTCCTTTCCTCTGACAGAACAAAGTCTCCTTCCACTTGACCTTCACCGTCCCTCTTCAACTCTTGTCTCACTCCATGACAGAGTTTCTAAGTGAATGCTGAAAACAAATGATGGTGGCATCATCACCAGCTAACTGCGACATGTCCATATTACACATTCATTCCCGCACATGAGAGGGGCAACAGCTTGTTTTTATGCTTTAATTTAATTAGGCCACAGACTTTGCAATCCAATTATCCCCTTGTGAAGCCCTTTGAGATTGCACACTCTCGGCCCCTTTCAAGCAAAGTACCTGCAGATTGTTATGGAAGTCAGTGTCAGGATAAATGTCTGTTAGATTTGTCAGCGTTCATCACAGCATCCTGCTTTATTGGCTGCATGCATGCTGGGAATGAGAACAAAGAGCCTGAGGCACCTCGGTGGCCGCTTATGTTTTTGTCACCCTGGGTTTGGGGTAATTAATTTATGAGGTACAGAAAGTAATTGTTCATTAAATTATTGTCAGGGAAGTTGACCTTCTCTGTTCCAATCAACAATAGCGAGCACTGTGCAGCGCTTTGTGGTTCTTTTTTTTTTCACCTGAGGGACATTAGGCAAGGACTTTTAAAAAGGATAAACTCATATAGCTCAGCCTTTCAGCTGAAGATTAAACAGCACTATCCTCTCAGCAGAAGAGTCTCACATAGATTGAACCTTTCAGCATTGCATGACCACAATCACAAAACAGTAAACCATAGTTCAGTTTAGTTCATGTGTGTTAGCTTTGAGGTCATTTGGTTGTGTATGTCTAAATGCCGTGACACACCAAACCGACATCAAAGAACTAGTGCAGACGAAAGCAGACTGTGGTTTTGGCTGTGTCTGGGCCAAAAAGACTGCAGTCAGTGGT
Source organism: Cirrhinus molitorella (assembly GCA_033026305.1). NCBI lineage: Eukaryota > Metazoa > Chordata > Actinopteri > Cypriniformes > Cyprinidae > Cirrhinus > Cirrhinus molitorella. The sequence goes on from CM065119.1 coordinate 30,621,323, forward strand.
CAACTAGCACATACATTCTACATCTACGTGAGAGGAAATAACTCTCCATAGCAGCAGGTGGCAGTAGTCTGTATTTGACATTCAAAATAAAAATCGAAAGAGAACTGCAGATTTAGGCTAGTCTTAGCCTCAGACATCACTCCCACGGACCGTTGGCTGAACATCTGATGCATATGGCACACTTAAGGAGTTTAGAAGTTGGCATCATGTGTCGCCAAATCCCTTAATGGAAGAAGAATGCCATCGCATTTACTACTGTGGCAATGAACACTTATCAGTATCAACTAATGCTAGATTTTTAAAAATATCTCAAATATGTAAAGTTTGCGGCATAGACTATTTAAAATATGTTTTACAGTTGTAAACATATTTTTACACACCGGTCTGTTATTGTTGGGACATTTCCATGCCCCTAAACATGATGCGGCACAAAAGGAAACATGATTGGTTGTTTTACCTGTCAGTCATATGGCCTCTTGAGTGGTCCTTGGCCATTCAAAGCGACCAAGGTTGTCAGACCTTCTGCCATGAGTCTAAATGTCTGGCTATGTGAGACTAGATATAGGTTGCCCTTGAAATCGTACTTTGGTACTTCCAAAAATAATCTCGGACAGGCTTTTGAGGTAATACAATGATCCGATTATCTGTACAATACAATAGGGATAGCTCTGCTGGTAACAAGAAAATGTTTATTTACTACACATCAACTTCATTTTGTCTTCATAAATTGGTTAGTAGACAGGATATGACAAAATCATTGGATTCAGAGGTGCCTTGTTGCCTTCCTACCTCCAAATGCTCTGCCTGTGTTGGTAGCATTTTTCATCTTACAGACTTTAAATAAAGGCGTGATTTACTTTCTGCATTATGGACGGTCATGTTGGCATGGAAATGTTTGTGTTTTAGGATGCTCAGATGATAACTGAGAAGAATCTACTGTGCATGTCCTTCGTCGTTTGCTTGCTTTTGTCAAGTCCAGGGTTCTTCTTGTGCGCTGGTTTTGTTGAGCAGCCAATCAGAGAGATTTCTTCCACTGACAGGTTCTGCCACCAATTCAACATGCTCAGATGGACGAAAGTCGCAGATGGTGGTCCAGCTAGTGGCAATGGTGTGAAACACACCACAAAAACTAGGCCGCTCAACAATGGCCCAAAACTAGCCAACAGCTGACAATTGTCTTGTGTGTCAAAGCTTTAAAGGGTTAGTTTAACCAAAAATGAAAATTCTGTCAATACTTACTCACCCTCGTGTCGTTCCAAACCCAAAAAACCTTAGTTCATCTTCAGAGTACAAATTAAAATATGTTTGATTAAATCTGAGAGCTTTCTGGACCTGCATAGGCAGCAACTTAACTACCTATTTCAAGGCCCAGAAAGGTTCATCGTTATTTAACAATTTCCTCTCTTCCGTGTCAGTCTTTGACACGTTCACAAGAGTACCATGGCGCATGTGTATGATGCTGCTGACGCAGGTCCTGACATTCTGACGTAGGATCCTAAATGCGCTGCACCTTGTTTGCAACCAGTCACAGAATGGAAGAGAAGAAATTGTTGAATAAAGTTGTTATTTTTGTTTTATTTGCACACAAAATGTATTCTCATAGTGTCATTAAATTATGATTGAATCACTGTTGTCACTATTTTAACAATGGCCTTACTATCTTTTTGGGCCTTGAACGTTTCAGTTGCATTGCTGTCTATGAAGGGTCAGAAACATCAAAAATGTCTTAATTTGTGCTCCGAAGATGAACAAAGGTCTTACAGGTTTGGAATGACATGAGGGTGAATAATTAATGACAGAATTTTCATTTTTGGGTGAACTAACCCTTTAAGTGTTGAAAAAAAAAATCTTTAAGTAGGACTATACACATTCAAAATGTACTACCATGTTTAAATATGCAGAAATTATCCTACACACATCTGTTATTTCCAAGAAGTTACCAAACGTTTCTTGTGAGAACTGTTGCGGAAGTACTCTCTGTAACTTCACTGTATTAAACAACTGGCTAAGCTGGATCATCTTACTGCATTATAAGCACTGAACTCATCTGGGTTTGCTTGGAAATAGAGGGAGCATGGCTCTAAATTTGAAATAAGTCCTTGCAACACTGAACCCTCAAAAAAGTGAATATCAAACTCATGTCAGATCAGCATAAAAGATCACCTTTCTCCTGACCCCTCATTTCAAGGTCGTTGCCATTCAGCAGTTATGACCTGCTCTATGTTTTCAAGTAACTCAATAACCCCATTTGAATCCCCCCCACAAACCCCTATTATAAATTCACTGAGATCTGATCCCTGTACCCCTGAGCTTACTGGATTTCCAAAATCGCTGGCCAACCAAACGTCTCCCCAGGTCCCCTCAGTGCTGCAGTAGTCAGCTCGTCTGAAATTGGACGCGCTTGAGGGACCATCGAATGGAGCCTTCCCAGGATTCCGCCAAGGCTGCTGAATAAAACATGAGATAAGATCTGCATTTATTTGTTCATTTATTTATTTAGAAAAAAAGAAAATGTATATTTAGAAAATATATTCAGCTTTTTTGTTATTCTTAATTCAGTGTGGAATATTTATTACAGTTTTTGTGCGTATCTTTTAAAATGATGATTTAATATCATATAGGATCATGTTCTGCTGTGCACAAATGATTTTTCATAGTTTTTTTTTTAGTATTTAGTCGCCTATAAAAAAGACATACCCCACATTTCATGTATGATAAGCCCTCAGCCATTCATCAGTTCCGCCCACCTAGGAAGATAATGAGAACCGAGTACGTAACCCTGATGTATACCTCATCATTATATACCTTAGAAGTGCAAAACCATTAACAAGCAGCAGATTGAAAACATGAGCTCTCTGTTTTATTGTCGCCCAGCTTCACAGTGAAAATATTCTCTGAGCTGAAAGAAAATCCACTCCAGCACTTTTCCAAGAAAGAGCGATAATTTAGCCACCAGCTGCCGTCTGTTAGCTTGTTAGCGTTCTGAGGAACAGAGATAAGAAAGCTTTGTCATCATAAGAGAGGCTTTGGTTCTTGTCTTTTTAGGTCTGTTAAAGAACTGATCAATGTGTAATGGAAAGAAACCCTGGGTGACAATCAAAACTTGAAGCCCTTATTTAAAGGGGTCCAGTTTCTTTGTGAAGGCTAAGGGGCAACCGCATCACAAAAGTAGGCTGTGGCCCTTTGAGCTGGAATCGGAGATTATTTGTTCAAGAGATAAAAAATAGAAACATTCTGATGTCGCTTTGAAGAGGAACATAAAATGTATGTGGACCTCAAAGATAATTTATTTTGTCCACCATTAATGTTCAGCATCAAACATCTTTTTGGGACACTCTACTCTCATTTATTTATCGCATTATTTTAAGAAAAGAAGAAAGAAAACTGCCACAGGGATGGCACAGAGAAACCGGACTTAAAACAATATAATGCAAAGTGCTACTGACTATAAATGCAAATAATAATTTATATATATATATATATATATATATACACAGACTTTAAAAAAATTATGAAGCAATAGCATAATTTTTTGTTTTTTTTGTAGAAATCTATATAGAGGAATGTATTTCTAATGTTTCCAATGTTGCTCATTTATTTTTTAATAATGGCATGATTTAGGCATGATTTTTAATTCTCTTGTGCTGTAAAAGCAGGTAGTAAGTAAAACTGCACAACAAAACAACAAACAAATCAATACAGCTAGTCAGTCTGCCTCACATCACTCTGTTCTTCAGTACACTGAACGTCTGCACATGTTTTTATGTGCATTTGGTGCCCCTGTCCACTGCTCTGAAATCAATGGGTGATGGGGGTAATGTTGTGATTGTCATGTCGGCCAGCAGGTGCTGTGGCCTGACATTCTGTTCCCGATTGTCTCCTCACTTAATCCGTCTTTTGTGAGAGATTAGCAATATCCTGGTAACTCCTCTCTGGAGAGTGGTGAGGGAAGAGCCCAGGCAGGCACAGGACAATGCCGAACCATGAAGCACGCTGTCTAATTTCATTACCCTCATATGCTTGGAGTGAGGGAGGGGGTTAGACAGCTGCAGTTTAGACTCTAATGTGCCATAAAAGGGCCAGCAGAACTTCAATGGCCCCCAAAATAACTTGATTAAAGAGGCCCTCCATCTGATTCTCTCTCCTGTGCTTAATATTATAGAATTCAGTGGAGCTCCCTATGAAATTGTGTGTATGTGTGTGGGAATATGTGAGTGTGCTAAATGAATTCTCCACTCTTCCCTTCCAAGGATGCCCCCTGTCAGTTTATGAAATGAAGTATTCATGACCACTTTGGTTATGTTATGATCAACACTGACACTTTGCTCTAACATAGTAGGCTGGACTATATATATGGGCACACACACTTTACTGTGTTTGTTTTTAAAGAAACTAATGGTTTGATTTATTAAAGATGCATTAAATTGACCAAAAGTGACAGTAAAGACTGTCAAAAATGGTCCTTTTATGCTTTTTGACTGTACTTTTCTGATGTAGTCCTGTTGTCAAGCACCCTTCAGCCCTCAACCTTCAGATGCACTTTAACAGATGCTTACTTTGCTGTGTATTTTGTCTCCGGAAGGTTAATGTGGAACATTTCCTCAATCAATGGCTCCTGCTTTGCCATCTTGTGTCTGTCAGGAAAGCACTTCATGAAATATCTGCTATCAATAACAGTTTAAGACCCCACGTCGCCACCCATGCAGATGTTTTACTGAAATAAATTTTTCAGAAAGACTGCACGTAAACTTTTGGTTTATGTATTAATTTATGCTGTCTACTTCCATTATAATTAAATATTAATATTTTTCTTTTTTGACCAAGTAGGGCTGTATGTTTTCAAGTACTTCACGTCATTTAGAAGCATGCAAAACATTATTTTACATGATAAACAATATGATTTCTGTATTTTCCTCCAAGCTGCAGTCTTTTAAAGTCCTGTGATCATAATCACACTGAGTTTTGTTTATACTGAACCACGAGGTGTCAAGCTATCTTACTCTCCACATGCTTAATTTGCGAAATAAACCGTGATTTGGTGTTTGCATTTGTGTCCATAGCCTGCAGACTTTAGGTGATTTGTTAGATGGTGTGACAGCTATGGGTAATAAGATTATGAAGCCCTGATTGATTTGCTATAGGTGGCAGCAGGTGTCAGGCACAGGTTGATTGAGGCGTGACTAATGATTGGCCCCGATCACATTTATGTCTCAAGCTGTGGCTTCCTGCTGCACTATTAGCACTTCTAATAGGCTGCCAATTAACAGAGACATCAAAAAGGCATGCATGATCACAGCCCTGACGGAAAGTAAAGAGCTCTCCTGCGTTGCACAGTTCTGTCTGTCTTTTTCCTTTCAAACAACCTTGCTTGGGCTTAGTTTCTGGGAGAACATGAATCACAGCCCCTAAAATGCAACTAGTGCAGTGTTATGGAATATAATTTAAAAGTATAATATAATTTAGAAGGAACTGATTCACTAGAATGAATCATTTAGATGGAACTTTGCAATGTTTCCCCATTCCCCAAGGTCTTTGCGATGGTAGATGTGAGAGGATCATGTAGAACAGTAGCGTAGCCAGGATTCACAATATGGGTGGGCCCAGAGAAAATTGGGTGGGCCTAGTCAAAAATGCCTCTGTTATCAAAATTGACCAACACAACAACACTTGCTTGAATAATCAGAGCATAAGCCTGTATGTCATTATAAGCAGAGCATAATGGTAAGAACAGCATATGAGCAAGTGGCCACACCGCTTCTGAAAGACGCAACACAACAACATTTTGCCACAAAGCACCAGCAAAAATGAATACAATGAATGTGTCGGGGGAAACGGTAAGAAAATATTTGAATGATTTATTAATAAGCTAGTGTATTCTGAGATGTCGCAAAGAACCTGATTTGCAATCTACACTTTGGACGCACTTTTAAAGAGAAATTAATCTTTACAGATTTGTATTTGTTTTATTTCGTTAAGTAATAATTTAAAGCTTTCTATTTATATATTTATCATGTTTGTGAGGCATGTATGTACTGACTTTTGGTTTCATTTTTGTTTTGTGCTCCTATTGAAGTACAAGACGGCTCTTACCTTTGTGAGCAAAAATGACGGATAATTTTAAACTGTTTCCACTGAAAATATGCGAATGATCGCACTGGTGCCTCCATGTCCTGCAAAGCGGCTTCAGGTTCCTCTCTCTGCAAAAGCGATTGGATATGCGCCTAACAGCAAACATTTATCTAGGTTTAACGTTTAAACTAACATCGTTTCATAACTACTTTAACTGTTTTATATCTATAGATTTTATTTTAGATAAGTCCTGATGATTTGAGAAGGTAAATTGATCAAACAGGCTAAACAGTCTTCCGCTGGCCGCTGTTTGATCCTTTAAAAAATGAAAACTTATATTTAACGAACAAAAAAAATGCTCCAGACGTCTTTCTAAATTAACTTAATAAAAAAACGAAACGAAATGTAATAACTTTGCCATTACGTACAAAATGTAACTATTTTAATAGCTGAAACAGTAGCTATAAGCTGTTTTGGGAGAAGGGGGAAAAAGACGGTCGGTCACAGGTCGGACTCTGCCGAGAATTTTGATAAGCTGATTCTGATTAGGCAAAGTAACTGACTGGGTGGGTCTGACTGACAGGTGTAGAAGAAATCGATTCACTAGAATGAATCATTTAGAAGGAACCAATTCACTAGAATGAATCAGTCTTTGTGATGCTAGATGTGAGAGGAAGGATAACTTCTAAAGTTATCTACAAACATTTAGAACATTTGAATGTTGAATAATATATGTAATTAATTTCTGTAATTACATGTATAATTACAATGTTGACCTTAAACCTAACTATACCACAAAACCTTTCTATAAATTTTACCTGACTAACTTTACCTGATTAATGTTTTGACATAAGTACGTAGTTCAGTAAACAAAGTATAAAGTATCGGACCATTAATATAGACTTTTTGAAGTAAATGTATGCAGCAAAGCTGCATTTGCAATACAATGTGATATTAAGAGCAGCCCACCACACTGTTACTTTCCGGAAAAAAGTTGCCTATTCCTAGAAAAGCTACAGTATTTCGATGCTTTTGTTAGCAGCTTCAATATTTCTAGTTAGTTACTCCCCAGCACTGCAAGAAACATTTAATAACCTGTGGAAGGCAGCCCTCAAAGTTAAGTAAATAATGCCATCTGCACCAATAAATAATATTGCACTCCCCGTTTCTGCTAGGAAATGAATCTCCTGAAGAATATAGCTTATTTTCGGGAGCAAAAAGATATTAAGATTCATATAAATCTTGGAGGACAGATAATATCTTGTTGATTTTCAGTAGGGCTGCCAGGTTGTGTAATGGTACAGGAAGAACCTTTATCTTCTGCCTGTGGAAGTCTTGCCATATCTCACCCCAGTTCAGACCAGACCCTGCTGGTGCTATCAATCTCACAGAGTTACAACTGCAGAAAGAGGGGGGAAAGGAACTATATGGGTCAGAAAGTATGAGAAAGAAAGAGCAAAAAAGAAAAAGTAGAAGCCAAAGGGCACAGAGGGGTGTCATGCACCTCACAGCTTTAGCAGTGGCCCTTCCGCTGAGGCCAGAAGAATGAAGCAGGGAGTCTTTGCAGCCAAGGTTGACACGTGTTTGCTTTACTGATGTCCTGCTTATATGTGAGTCGCACGTGGAGCAAGAACAAATGCTCCCTCTCTCCACCCTACCAGAAAATGATCTCTCAGGCTGCATTCGTTGTGTTCATGAGTTACCCGCTGAGAGACACAGGCCAGAGTTTCAGCCTGAACATCCACTGCAAGATACCGCTGGGCAGCAGGACTGCAAAATCTCTTTTGTCCCACAGGTGACTGCAGTGCATTTGGTCATTGAAATGCTGACTGGGTTCTTCTCTTCAACCAGGTAGGGGGTTCATTTGCCAACCCCCTTTCTGAGAGCCATTTTGTTTATGGGAGGTTGCAGGGTTTTACTTTTCCTCATTTCCTAATATTTCACCTCTTTTTTTTGTACATATCCTTTCATTTATTACATTTTTTTTATCGTTGTGGCTCCATGTTTCTGTAGTGTGTAAAATGCCCAGGAAAGGTTTATTACACCTGCAGGGCTTTAGAAGATAATTAAGCCATCAAGTGGAAACACTGAATGGACAGATATCATAAACAGCGTTCCTGCAGCTTAGACAGTAAAGCATGACGTTAGCAATGCCAAGGTCAGGGGTTCAGTTTAGCTGATGATTCAACGATGATGATTAAATGTATCACCTGAAATGCAATGTAAATGCATAATAAAAAAAAAACTTAAAATAAAAAATATTTCTATAAAACAAAACATTGTGTATTTTAAAATGTATCTTTGTGTTTATGTTGGTTTCATATGGTTTTCAACATCTTTTCCACCATTTTCAACAAAAAAAGTTAAAATGACTACAAATGTCATGTGTTATTTTTATATTTTATATAAATAAAAAAAAAAGAAATATTTGTATTTTTATTTAAAGGTTTTTTTTTAAAAATATCCTTTTTCAAAGTATAAGCCATTTTTACGAATATCATAAAATATTAATTCACAAATGTCCTTACATTTTTGATGAGTCACATCACATTCAATTTTACAACTTGATCTAACCTTTTCTTGTCATAAAAAAAGTTGTCTTCATCTTCGTTGGACCACACAACTTTGATCTGACAGACAAAAGTTGATCAAATATTATGTTATTATGATGTTTTTTAATTAAAATATATTATTTTAAACAACTTTTGTTTTGTTTTGTTTTTTTTTACATTTTATGTTGCTGCCCAGCGTTAATTTTGACAGCAAATTTTACTTTCGTTTTAGTCATAGTCTTTTGACTAAAATGCCATTTAGTTTTAGTCATACTTTAGTCATCTGAATTGTTTTTAGTTTTTGTCTAGTTTTATCATAAGATTTTAGTCGACTAAATCTGCAGTAAATTTAGTTGGCTAAAATTTAATGGGTTTAGTTACAGTGCAATGCATTTATTAAGCATTTCTCTAAGATTTCCAAACTCATTATATAGGTTTGATATTAAGGTTTAATCATGATAAACACACAATTTAACTGCAGTGATACACAACATGCCTTAATATTAAAATGAAATAAACCACTTCTCTTAAAGAACATGGTCTTCTTTTCAATGAAATGCCAATGGTTATTTAGGCTAATTATGCATTCTTTATAGTAACTTGTTTACCATATTCTTCATTCTTTCAAACAGACATGTTTATTTCTATAAATGAATTTAGATTCATCTTTAGGGCTACATAAGTGATTCAGTCAGGAGCAGTGTGTGGTTTTCTGTCTTTCTTTTGTTGCTTGATTAATATCAGTGACTTGGACAATAGCAACTAAATGTGGCTATCCCTTTAGAACCGAATGCACTAATGCAAAAGATACAATGTACTGATACACTTTCTCTCTACTTTTTACGTTCATTTAAGATGTAATCGGCTGTGTTTACATGAATACTCGTCAAACAGGACAATTTGAGATAATTTTGTGTGTATTTCTCCGTTCATGCAACGTGAAAGAGTGTGAGACGTGCTTTGTATGTGCATCCTTAGGTCAAATGTATATGTCTGCACTTCTCGTACTCCCACATAGTGCAGCTCCTATCCTTTTGAATGGGGAAACATCAAATTCTCCAAAACTGTTCACCAAGTTTGATTAAATTTCATATTTGGAATCACCAATGAAATCTGACAAGAACTGCCTCATAAATATGGTTCCTTGTGCTCCAATAGCGTTAAAAACACTTATTTTTCAGGCTAGATTAGCCAGTGCGCATGCGCGGTACTGAGCGCACGTCTTAGAACGCCAACTGTTTCTATAGCAATCGGGACTTCTAACGGCAGCTGCAGTGACGCGCTGACTTTACTAATCAACAATTGGCTCTTTCGTTAAGAAGGCGGGGTTTCGCAGCCATAATGAGCGTTGCATTTGTCCCCATTCAAAACTGTACGAGTGACACATCTTGGGTATTCTGTAGTCTTTAGTTTGTACGCATCTAACCTACTACGCAACAGATGTCACACCCCTGTGAACTGTCTGTTTTGGTTTCTCCCTCTTGTGCCCATATTTGGAGTTCCTGTCTGCATTCTGTGTAACCACCATCATCTGTCTGTGTGTAATTAGCATCTCTATAAGTTGCTTTCAGTTCATTGTCTGTTTGTCCGGTATTGAGGTTATTTTGGTTGTTCGTGTTCCATGCCTGCCTTCCCTTTGAATTACCCTTTGTGTGGATTATTATTAAATACTCTTTTTGACTACGTCGTTGACTATGTGCGCCTCATTTCCACGAAAAATGATAGCCCAAGCCAAGTATTTTATTTTAGATATTTTATTTCTGGTATGCTAAATGACAAAGAAGCATTTTAGCAGAATAGTGTTTCGAATATCTAATACTTCTAAACATCATAGTTATATTAATAAAAAATGGAACAGAAACAGCAAGTAAAAATATTTTTGCACTGTAGATGCAATGACTAATCCATGCTTTACTTCTCATGCTCTACTTTTTGAGGAATACAATGCTATCATATCCACAAAAAAAAACAGTAGCACTCTTTTGTAAGTGAGCTCACAATACTAATGCATTTGCCCTAATTCTGCTAATATTCACTCTAAAGTCAGTGATTCTCTTGATATCTGTAAGAACACCGCCTTTATCACAATCACTACATGAATTTGTCTGTCAGCGTGATCTACTTACTCGAAAAATCCTAAAAGCATTTTATTTGGTTAATGGCGCACTGTGCTTGTTTCTCTTAACTCGTAGCAGCACAGTACACTTGTAAGCACTGGGCTCAAGCAGGGCTGCGCTATATTAAGCCTGTGCTTTATCATTGCTCCATCTCCCATCGGATTCATCACAAAGACTTCATTACCTAGCTGCCACTCAAAGGACACTTTGAGACGGTGTCAGCGCCACATCAGATCCTCCTCTGCCTCCCCCTCCTCAGCCATTAACATGACATCCTTGGCTTTGTGAAGATATTAGTCATGTATCAGGCCCGGCTCTCCCACATTATTGTCACTTACGAGCCAAGATGATGAGGGATACCTCTTTCATATCAAACCGACTCTGGGTCTCAGCATTGGCATAAGATGCATAGAAAGGTGCTTTAATATGGAACCTTTCACCGCATCACAAGCCTCACAGTTTTCCTCAGATTCCTAGTTTTGTTTCAAGATAAGTTTGACATGAGTACGCAGTGCCACACGATGCTGAGATCAATCCAAGATGGGAAAATTCACGACCTGAACCTCTTAGACACGCCAGGCTAAATTGTACATTACGGTGTTAAACACAATTCCTGAACTGACACGTTAAAAGGTATTTTGCGGTAGATAGGCTGTCATTTACTAGGGATTTAGTTTCACGACTAAATCGTCCTGCGCTAGATCTGTCTGAATAATCTTGCTGGGCGATGTACCTCTCTTCCTCAAATCAAGCTGATCAGACATGTTGGACATGAGCGGAGATTTGATGTCAGAGATTAGTGCAACACATGCCCTTCTATCCAGATAATGAGTTTAGCTCTTGTTCGTTGAAGGAAGAGAGAGAGTGGATGTATTTCCTGCTAATTTCGACTGGGTTTTTTGGAAGCCCATCCCAATGCTTTGCCCCAAAGTCCCAAAAGAGCTAAATTAGACTCCTACTGGTTAGGAAAAAAAGGAGTACAGATGAAATGAGGTGACATCATTTTACTGTGACCTTCTTGTTATGCGATGCGTCTATTATTTTTATATAACCTATATTGAAATGAATGCCACGATGGATTTTGTATTGAGAGGCCAGTTGCTGACAGATATTTGAATAGAATGTTTGCATGAAATTTGGGGTCGGTAAGATTTTTTAATGCTTTTGAAAGAAATATCTTATCAGCCTGAAGTCCAATAGACCACCTAATGCGTAAAAAAATAATAAAATAAAATAAAATAACTACTACATTGTACATATTACTATATACTGCCAAAAATTATAACAAATCAAGGAGAAGAGTGCAAAAACTCTTTGGAACAAAAGGAGTTTGTGGTTGGCCAAACTGAACCAGGATTTCCAGAGCAAGAATCTTGACAACGTTCATGTTTTTTTCTTATCATTGCTGGTTAGGTAGGTGAAATATTATGCTAATAAATTAATTAATACTGCTTGTACATACACTATATTGCCAAAAGTATTGGGACACCCCCTTCTAATTACCAGGTTTGACTACTTTTGTAATTTCCATCAGTACTAATCTTAATTTTGAAGCATATAATGATATTTTAGGGAATTGTGTCCCAATTTTATAGCAAAAGTTTGAACAGGACCCTTTTTATTTTAACATGACAATGCCTCTGTGTACAAGGCAAGGTTCATAGAGAAATGTTTGATTCAGTCAGTGTGGAAGAGCTTGACTGGTCTGCATAAACCAAGTCCTAATCCCAGCTGAACACCTCTGGTGTGACTTTAAATGCAGAGCTTGAGCAAAAAACTCCAAAGACCAAACACCATTGACTTGTGCATATAGGTACAGTCATTTTAGACACTTCCAAAACTGAAGCAACAGAGATGGAAATACGATTTTTAAATACATGAATTATGCTTCCATCTTTGTTACTACAGTTTTGGAAGTGGAAGTGGTAAACAGTTGTCAAAAATAACTAAATAAACTGAAAGAACTTTGTTCAACAGTTCTTCTCCTCCATGTCATCCTAGCATGTGCTTTGATCTGTACGTAAACAATGCATGCGCATGGTGCTGCTGATGTAGAACACTCCAAAATGGTACTAGGGTGACGTGGAGGAGAAGAATTGACTAATTTGTTCTTGGTACCTTCCTGAACCTTAAACATGGTAGGACCCTTGCTGTCTATATAGGGTCAGAGACCTCTTGCATTTCATCAAAAATATCTTAATTTGTGTTCCAAAAATGAACAAAGGTCTTAGGGTTTGGAATGACATGAAGGTGAGTAATTAATGACAGAATATCTCTCTTTTAGATTGAACTTAATAATTGATTATATTAAGCTGCCCTAAACTAAGCAGCTGATTTCTAGTTCTAGTAATATTTAAGAGAAATTAACTCGTTTAATCAACATAGGCTCATTGGAAATACATACCTCTATATACATTTCTGCAACCCTGAAAAAACCTATGTACGAATCACTGCAGTTTCCAGGCAATACATGCCTATAGCAATGTATTAAAAATGTGCCAAGGTCACATTTTAAATGTGTTTTAGCACCACTTTCAAGCCATTTCACTTGAAATGTATGTAGAGGCTCATATTTCCAATGTGCCTGGGTTGCATTTAATTTAGTTAACTAAATCACTGTCTGATTTTACCATGAAGCCAAAATTCAATTGAGCCACTCACTCAGACCTTGTTTACAGGTACCTGGTAGCGTTGTACACCTTGTCAATTCAACAGTGGTCAATACAGGTGTAAACTCTGGGTTGAATGACTTCTGAATTTTTAAAGTCAACATTTATGTGATGAAAGTCGAGTCGACATCAACTAGACTTGAACACCTTGTGCACCACTATAGCATATTACACTGCGCTGCTCACATTGCTACTGTTCCTATAATATCTCATTTTTATCAGTTCCTTTGTCTTTGGGTCATTATATTTCACTCGTTCTTAATCAGATAAATATATTAAGATTAATGAGAAATAAATAGGCATTAGTGAGAGAGTGGTTGTGTGTGTGAAATAATTCTACCTGACAGCATCTCTCTACTAATAGTAAAGCTGTGGGTTTTAATTACTAAGAAATATATGCTTAAACCTTTCGGTTTATAAGCTGTGTTATTGAGAAATAATAGAACAGTGCTTACAATACGTTTATGTGATTCTCTGTGTGCCTGATCTGCTTATGTACGAGTTACTGTCTGTAGCCTATGTGTGTGCGCGTTACAACGCACATCGCATTAGAGTAGAATGTCGATTAATTTACCTGTACAATAAGAGGCCGTTCACGTTGCGCCTAAAAACGCGTGGAAAATACTTGGCGCACAGCTTTCTCCTTTTTTCCAAAGCGCGTTGTAGCTTTCGCTCCTGTGGCGTCAGCCGTTGCTAAGCAACCATGACTTGCGATCTCCATGAAGATGCAGAAGTTTCAGCAAAGGATAAATGTATTTCCAGCATTAAAAACTGGAAAAATCGAGCACGTGTCACGACCGCGTCACATCCATTATGAGCACGCATACTGCCCTTCTACATTTTAAATAACAAACTTGAGCGTGCAACGTGAACGGCCCCTAAGCTGTTTAAAACATGCATTCTCCCTTTCAATTTCCAGCATCCAAACGGTATAATCAAATGTCTTATTTGTCATTTTAAGTGTTTGGAAGCAGAGTGTAAATGTTTTTTCCTGTTGCGTCCTCTATTTAGGAACAACGACTAGTCAACGTCAACCTTAAAGTGTCATGGCAGAGCATTAAAGTCGACTAGTCGGTGCAACCCCTAGTGTAAACCGAGTCTGAAATGTTTTGAGCTTGTCCGCTTTTGACCACTTCCAGAGGTAGTCAAAAATGCAATCAAAACTGTATTGTAGACGCTCATGTGATCCAATTCATTCGAAACAGCCACCTTCTTTCCGCCTGCTGACCTAATTCTTAAACATTACAGCACGTTGTTGAAGTGTCTTAGCCAAATGGGATTTAAACTTTGTTGTCTGAAATTGTAAGTTTGCTTTAAAGGGAAAAAATGTAACAAGCACAGCACTCAGCATAGCTTTGCAGCTATCAGAAAAGAAACAAACTGCTGTTCTCTGTATCATTTTCTCTTGTCTCCTTTCGTGTTTATAGGTAAATTACGCAAGCATATTCCACAATATTAGATTGAAAATGCGTACACCCACACTGTAATCCCAAATAAGTTGGCAAAACTCAAAAAAATTGAGGTAATCAGTTACATCAAATTGTTTAAGTTGTGAAATGTCCACTTTTAAGTAAGCAGAAACATCTAGTTTTGAGTTTGTTGTACTCATGCAAAATAATTTCTCCTAACTTAAAATACTTAGTCACCCAGCTCAATCATTTTGATACACTGTAAAACCTGATAAGTTAAGAATACTCAAAACATTTGAAGAAACTTATTGCCTTAAAACATTTGAGTAATCCAACTCATTTTTTTTTAAGTTAGCAAAGCTTTACATTCTTATAGCAAGAGTGGCGGGCCGAGAGCCATGGGAGCCAATCCCAGGCTTGCTTCCATGGTCCCACCCCACTCATCATAACAGTAATATACACATACTGTGCATCCTCAACCTAACCACAGGCTCTACTCTTTACCACAACGGTAACACTACAAAACCAACATAAGAGAAACTTATGTAAATCCTAACATAACACAGCATTTAAGTACTAACTTATGTCTCTCTACATTAATCTTGTGCAAAAACACACAAAATAACACTTAATTTCAGCATTTATTTTCCATGTTGTCTGATGCAAAGCATGCTGGGAACTAGAAAACTCAATCATTTTAAGTTCAGTTTACTACAACTGCATTTTGAGTTTACAGAACTTATTTCAATTAAGTCCAATGAACTTTCATTATTATTTGAGTGAAATCAACTCATTTCATTTAATTAATTTCACTGTTCGGGTTTACAGTGCACCCATGTTTCTCTAGCATCTACTTGATCCAATCGATCTTAATACCAGGTGTAAACAGGGCGTCAACTTTCACCACATAATCAGTGCTTCCAGGTTATCAGTGGTGCTGTTTACATTTATTTTGATATTGTGTCAATAATGTTGGTATTTTTATCTCATTCTCACATTTAAGATCACATCTTTCCCACAAAACCACTCAATTTGTTGTGGTTTACAGCTGACAAATGGATCACTTACACAAACATATGTAGCTTCATATGCATAGTGTCTTGTACTGGACTGTTATGTGGTTTGTAATTCACTCACATTAGCCCATGGACATGCATCTGTCTCTGTCAAACAACAAGTCGTGTCCTTGCGGGATGAGATTAACAATTCTCAACTCCCTTTCCAGCCCCCAGTCTCCCCTGTCTCATTATACCTCAGTGTGTGTGAGCTGCGCATGTGATGGCCTTAGTGAGCGAAGGCAGGCAGGCAGGCCTTAGTTTGAGATGCACTCCCTGGTGTATTATGCTGTCCCGAAGGCTGTGGACTTGCTGGCGGCCCCACTGACCTGACAAACAACAGCTATGACAAGCCAGTGACGAGGCTGTCAGAGGCTCTGACGGATGACACGAGCAGTTGCCTGTCACCCTGAGCCAGTGACATCACGCAGGAGGAAGAAGCATCTTCTTGTGGAGGTGGTGATGGGCATGTTCGGTAACTGCCGTACACTTGTATGCATACAGATGTGAGGCATGACATGATATATTCACATTCAAATGCACATGGGAGGTCCTCAACAAAATGGATGCAAAAAAACAAGAGCTGGTTACCAGAATGCATTGTGTTTTTGAAGCTGGTCTCAAGCATAGGACGTTGGAGTGTTGGTCTCTCTATCAGACTTAGCTGGTGAAGAGAAGAAAAGTGTCCTACCTGATCTATACGAAAACGTACCTGTTGGAACTTTTTCGCAAGATGGGAAAAAGAAACCATGTTTCTTTCACCATATCAGCACATTAGGAGAGTCAACATTTAAAAATCTTGTTGACACACACACAAAAAAAAGGAAATTTTACAAAACTAGGACACCTTTAAAAAAAAAAAAAAAAGTATAATCCCCTTATTTTAATTCAGTAATTACAAACATGCTTATTCTAGAAAAGGTGTATTCAGGTCACTGTGTGTGGTCTGCATTTTAATTTACTTTTTAAATAATAAATTAGTAGACAGGACAAAAACTTGGTTGTGTCATTGACCCATGAACTGGCCTGGAAATAAATGCTAGTCTAAGCTATTTTTCTATGCAGTGATGTGAGAAACTGATTTTTGGTATTTTTGCTTGGTGGTGAATTGTCTCATTGCCACTGTGGCTTATGTAATTGCAGGACTGGAGAAAGTGATGGGGCAATTTCTGTCTGATTTTGGACTAGTTTGGTTTTGAGAACAGTGTGTGAGTTATGCGACTGACATTACCTCGGCTAGTAATGAGCCTCTATAGTGACATGTTGCGCCATGCCATCCAATGCCAATGAGTGATACATCACCCACACCTTTGGGACTGTACAGATGTATATTCCATATAAGCTTATGTAGCAACAACCTTGAAATGTCCATGTCAGGCCTTCTTAAAATAAAAAAAAAAGTATGTAAGGAAAACACTTCTAGTTTTGTATAGCTTAAATAAATGCAAAACCTCCAGAACAGATTTAGTTTTTCCATCAGTCACTTGAATGAAACAAATAATGGCAGTCACAGTATGTTAATATAATAATAAATAATTCCACTAAAATATAAAAGACCATTTCAACACTATTACTCTGTAGAAAACAATCCCATCTGACTGAGTTAATTTACTGTGTAATATTAAATACATTTACTTAACCTCTAATACAATTCACAACATAAAGTGTGCTGCAGACATACACTTTTAGACAGGCATCTTCACAGGCATCACTTATCATCTTATGGCCGAATCGGATCTCGGACTGAATTCACTGACATTGACACGCAGTTGACAAGCTGTCAGTAAACTGGTGGAAAAAAAAAGATCTAGATCTGCTCTGGAGTTTTTGCATTTATTTATTTTTGCATTATTATTACTTGACTTATTATTTGAATCACCATATGGGGGGGAAAGACTGGTGAATTTAATAATGAGAGACGTATCACAGATGATCACTAAAATGGAGCTGAAAGGCCAAATGTGTCCTTAACAGTCAAATGCTGAGGCGTTGTGTGCACTTTGTAAACATGATGCTTACTGTACCTTTAGACTAAATTTGAACACACATTTACTCATCTCACTTGGACAAAACCAGATTCAGTGTTCCTCACAATGAATAAAAACAGTGAAATGCAAACTTAAAATAGAACTCAAACCTGCAATAATTAAACATGTTTAATAAAACATGTCCTTTATGTATTTAGTAGGGCTCTGAATCTTTGGGTAAACAGCGAATCAATTCGATTCATGTTTCATAGGGTTTTGATTCGAAACGAGCGATTTTTGCAAATTCAGAACGATTCAATTTGAGACAATTCACAATAAGATTTTATGCGATTCAATTAACGATTCGATTCTGCATTCTTTAAGTGCATTCACAGGATTATTCAAATGCTTCCCTTAAATATGCTTATCTTTATCTTTATATGCTTAATCAGGGGTCAAATTACACTGTAGCCTTTATGGAGTCAGAGAGTGAGGTAAAACAAAAAAAAAAAAACACTTTTGTCCACTGTGTTAGATGTTCAATGATGCTATGGCTTGACATACAGCATAATTTACCCAAGTGAAAAGTTTATTTCAAACTAAACAGAGTTCAAATCTATAAACATATTTACTGATATATCCCTCGAGATTTGTTGATATAAAGTTTAATAATTTTTATTTGGAGTGCTACATGTCCACAATGCACATTTCTTAATATTAAGCCTAAAATGTGTTTTAATGTCACTATTGCTGAGGATTTTATTATCTTTGAATAGTAAAGGTCTTTAAATTAAATGCAAGACCTCAGCACTACGCTTCCAATTTAGCACACTTTATGCCAGTTTAGTATAGGCTAGTAAAGTACAATTGTAAGTTTTTTTTTTTTGTTTGTTTTGTTTTTTTAAGAACATAAATATGTACATTTATTTGTAGTATACTTAGCATGAAATATATATATATATATATATATATATATATATATATATGAACACACTGAAATGTATTTGAAAAAAATATATATATATATATATATTTTTTTTTTCAAATACATTTTGGTATATTTATTTTGCTTTATTTTTTATTAGCCTGTTAGCCAAGATTTAAAAAGGCTTTAAAACTAGACTATCGTGTAACTATTGTGTAGCATACTGTAAATGTATAAAGTAACATTTTATGTCACATTTTCGCATGATGTGAGCTTCTTTATCTTATTTTCATAAAATAAAATGCTACAACATTGAAACTATTACTTTTTAAATGTTCACACGTTGGCTGCTCATAAAAGGTGTCAGTGAGGGTGTGTGCATTTAATGTGTATATATTAATGCAGTGATTTGCTATAGAAGTCACGATTCATTTGATTCTTAGTGTTTTAGATCAATTACTGGCCATAATCAATGATTCACAATTCAAAATCCATGTTTCAGGATCGATGCATATGCATCATCAGGTTTTGTACTCGATCCATCGAGAAGATGAGTGAATCGTTACACCCCTAGTATTTAGTTTCTTTTACTCATTTCACTTTGGTGTGAAATGGCTTTTACATATTTTATATACACTTTATTTTAAGGTCTAATTCTTGTTATTAACAAACCTTTAACTAGAACTTTTGCCTCAAACTCCTAAATACCTGCTTAATAATAGTTAATAAGGTAGTTGTTAAGTTTAGGTATTGAGTAGCAATAGGGTTGTAGAATATGGTCATGCAGAATGTGCTTTATAAGTACTAATAAAACAGCCAATATGTTAATAATAGGCATGCTAATAAGTAACTAATTAACAGTGAAAACCTGTCCCTATACTAAACTTTATATATATATATATATATATATATATATATATATATATATATATATATATATATATATATATATATATAACAAACCAGCAAGTGCAGCCCAGATAAGAAAAGTAATGCAAAAGTAACACATTACTTTTCATAAAAAGTAACTAAGTAATGCATAGTTACTTTTTTTAGGCAGAAGTAGTGGAATATTGCAATGCATTACTTTTCAAAGTAAATTTCCCCAACACTAGATCTCATAAAAGTTACAAGTTGTTATAGGTAAAATACATATTCTTCATCAGGTGAGATTATCAATCACTTCATCTACAACTTCTCTAACCATTGATCTTGCACATCTGCCACGTTTGTAGTTTTTTTTTTACACTTTTTTTTTTAATTATTATTTGTGTTTGTAGTTCTCAACCAAATAATCCGGTAACAATTTACAATAAGGTTCATTAGTTAAACATTAATGTATTAACTAACATGAACTAACCATGAGCAATACATTTGTTACTGTATTTGCTAATCTTCATTAATGTTAGTTAATGAAAATACAGGCGTTCACTTCATTGTTTATTCATGTTAGTTCACATTGCATTAACTAGTGTTAACAAGATTTGAATAATGTATTAGTAAATGGTAAAATTAACATTAACAAAGATTAATAAATGCTGTACAGTTCATTATTGGTTCACGTTAACTAATTTAGTTAACTAATGTTAACTAATGAACCTTATTGTAAAGTGTTACCAATAATCCTTTAAAGCACAATGGATTCAGGAGAAATATTAGCCTTTTGAGTGTGTAAGGGTTTGCACTACAAATTTCCAATGGAAATAGTAGACCATCCATGTACCTTTGGGATCCTCATTTCAACATATGTGGAACACTCTAATTCTAATTTAGTATGAATAGTGTACTAATTGAGACAGAAACTCTTTTCATGATTTGAATTATTCATTTAAGTTATTTGTGTAGAAATGCAGATTCATTCTTCATTGAATAATTCACTTAGCCGATTAATTCAAAAACTGAATAATTTAGGAACAAAACATTATCACTGTGTGTTCTGCTGTGACTGTTTAAAACTAGTTTCATTGGTGAAAAAAAAAAAACAGATGAAGTAAATGGTAACATTGACTGTTTTGTTAAGTCCAACGAGAATTAACAAACTAGCAACTGCATAGCATGAATCTGTGGCATTTGAAAGTAGCTTCACACACACAAGATGAACTTGTTAGATGAACTGTATTTAAAAGCAATATCACACTCATAAGAGTGCACTGTTTATTAACAGCATTCTTACAACAGAGAAGCAAACTTGCTTCTATTGAGTAAGTCTGTCCTGCAAACAAGTGAAACAGAATATAATATAACTCTTAATACCTCACTTAGCTTTCTTTCTTAGATAAATGTCTTTTAGACATTTTTATTAAAAAATGAAGACAAGGAGACTTTTTAGAATAGTTTTAGAATAGTTGTGGTCTTGCACAATGATGCAATATTATTAAGTGCCAGTATTACTTAAGATCTCTGTTGCATTAGCATGTTTTTTGGTTGATTGTTGTTGGTTCACATCCAGTGGACCTCACCTGGGGCAAAGAAACATTAGTCGGACTATGGGAGAGGTGCTTCTCAGATTCACTTGGGTGTTTCCTTCGAGGACCCCTTTTGGCCCGAGCAATAGCTCTGGCTCACCACGAGGGGATTTGCATGTGATTTATAGCAAACAGTAGTGTACAGCTGTGCTGAGGCATTTGTGTTTACAGATGGAGAAAAATAGACCACTGGGAGCTAGGAGATTGTTTTGACTCTGTTTTGGGTCATCTTTCTTTTGCAAATTGCTATCTCTATTTTGGTTTCGGATGATTAAGGGAGTTGTCCGGTGATGCTTCACTTAGCCAAATAGCTGCTGCATTGATTCCAATTACTGCCTATTCAGAAGAAAATATAAGCTTTAAGTGAGCTTTTGATTGAATTTTCCGACTTCCACTCTTTTCCCTGCAATACACAGTAAAAGCGGATTATAATAAAATAGGTCAAGTTGAAAGAAATTACTGCCCAACAGCTGTTTAGGTTCATGTAGTTCACTAATCCAATACTTCACTAGGCAGCCTATTACAGAACAGTGAATTAAATTAAGTGCTGTTTTGTATTCTTAAAAATAAAACAGTTGTAACGTCATCAACATCTTTGAAATTTATTTGCTAAGTAGATGTTATTTGCTAATACAGTTTTATTGGTAAGACTGATGGTGGAGAATCCGATGCATCTTTTTTTGTATGTAGGCATATTTCATATTTATTAACACAATTCATTTTTGCCAGATGTTACCAATTATAAGACTAAAATATAAGACTTCAGCTGATTTAAAGAACAACAATGAGCTGTTAATCACAGAAACTGTATTCTCCTTGAGGCTCTAACATCTGCATCTCTGCCCTGAGTGATAATTTTGCTAAACTGGGTTACTTATACACTTATACACTTTTTTTTTTTTTTTCAGGGTGGATTTATTTCTGAAAGCCAATTTCTGTATAGGGACCTTTAGTGCATAAAATATATGGAACATTTGTACAATTATTGCTCAGGAAAAAGACAAACAGTTAATTAAACATACATTAACCTTTTGTGACAAGAAGCAATAGTTGTTTTACAAAAAAAAAAAAAAAAAAAATTACACAGAAAACAAAGAAACACAATGACAATAGAAAAGGTCATGTACAAAAACATTGTTTTGATGAAATTGCATCATTTTCAAATAATGAATTATATAAAACTGCAACATTTAAAATGTCCCAAGTCTGTTTGGAGCTTTCTTCTGTGGAGCTTACAAAAGGGCATTTGGAGAAATGTTTTTTTTTTTTTTTTTTTTTTTTTTGTCACTACAAAAGAAGTCAGTGGCCACAAAACGTTACCAGCATTCTTCAGAATATCTCAAAATATTATTTTATGTTCCAGAAAAGAAAGTAAGTCATACAGGTTTGATTCCACATTCAGGTGAGTTAATAATTACAGGCTTTTTAGCCATAGAATAGCACATGCTGCATAATATTCAGCAATATTCTAATATTTTGACATGTCTAGTAGCCTCATTAGTTAATTAAAACACCCACATGGTTGTTCAGAGGTCAAGTTTGTGGTTAACTTAATAAAAAGACTGCTGTATTTTGTCAGTTTCATTTTAGTGATGCTGTTCTGGATCGTACACGCATACCAGAGCAGCTTGCATAAATGTTTCGATTTAATTTGTATTTATTTATTACCATTTTTTAAGATAAAAGTAGCCTTATCGTTAGAGTAATGTGTACGGTAATCAGACTCATTCAGTCATGAACTACTTAATGAACTACTAATATTAGCACATTAGCTCATTTAACAAAACATTTGTTATAGTAAAGTCTCGCTAGTATAATCTCTAAACCAAATGTCTATGTAGAGGGCAAAATGTCTGTTGCAAAGGTTTTATTCATTCTTATTTAGTAATTTTGTGATGATTAATTAAAGCATTTAAATAAAATGCTGAGAATATTTTCCTGACAACTCTAAAGCAGTCAAAAACACTTTTCCGGCTTCAAGAGACACCTTGACACTTTATTTTTAATGTGACACTTTTACTTTTGGAAAATTATTCTGAGTCAGACAAGTCATCCTGATGTTCCAGCAGTCAACCCTGATTGAACTGTCTGTCACGATTGGTGGAACGTCACAGTTGGGCAAACAGATTAAAATGGCAGAAAAAAGAGAGAGAGAGAGATTTTTTTTATTAACTGAAATGGAAAAAACTAAGCAGTGTTGACAAAATTGGCACCTGCAGATTTAAATCCTTTCAGCATTTAAGCCTTTTCATTTAAGTGCAAGTGAATGTTTTTTTTTTTTTTTTTTTTTTTTATAACTGGCAGTTCAGTTGCAAAGATGTCAGTAGTAAAGTGATCAAATTTTGTCATTATTTACTTATCCTGATGTTGTCTCAAACACATTTCAGTCACTTCCTTTTGTGAAAGAAACTCTAAAAATCCAAGGTCCAAAAGAGCATCAGAATTCATAAAATAAGCCATATGTCTTGTGCACTATATTTCAAGTCTTATATATTAATAAGATTTATACAACATATCCTTCTGGTCCTTATATCTGATTGGCTGAGAGGAGTGCAATATTCTAGTGATATCGTAGCTTTAAACATTTCACCGTTTGTATCACTGCTTGTGGTATTTCTCATATTTTCCCAGCTGCAAGGAGCGATTACCAGGGTTCAAGTGCTTTATGGCATTTAAGCACATGAAAAAAGATTTAGCAAGCCTGTAACCACCTAAATCAATTATTTAAAAAAGCATTTTTGGCAAATCCTGGTAATTCACCAGGTTTCTTGAAGTTTTGAGTTTTCCTTTTGGGCTTTTGGGTAAATTTGGACAGGCCTCTTTTCTAAACGACCACGGTTATAGCTTCCCAAAGGGTAAATTTCAACATTTGTTTGATAATTATTGACATAGAGAGTCCAGAGAATTGTACTGCAGTGTTTTTTTTTCTAGAATGTGCAAAAATGAAAAGTTTGTTTTACATTTTCTCAATCATTTACCAAACTATTCAATTGACAGCAGTGGTTCTACAGGCAAAGTTGTCCGGATTGAGGAGTTCTATCATATGACATGAATATCACATGTATGTGTAAAAAAAAAAAATGCGCAATGTACAATCGTTTACACCCTTGAAAAATACTCCAGTGGCCGATTTCTTTCAAATTTCTCACAGACCTTTGGGGCCATGAGTCAAACAGTCTCACCTCCGTTAACAGGTCTAACAGGTTCTCAAACCATGTTTTTCTGAGATGCTCAAATGTCCTTATAGATATTTGTGGTACTTTGGACCATGACCATGCACAGCTATTTTCATGTTGATAGGAATTAGGGTTATAGCCATTTTTATGGTTTTTCTCTCTTATAGCACCACCAAGTGACCAAATTGTCCCCTGTTGCCTCAAATTGAACTCTTATACAGGTGTTCTGAGTTTGGTGAAGATATCTCATTAGTCATATAGTCAGGAGTTTTACTAAAAGTGCCTCTTTCGCACATTTTGGCATCCCTTTGCAACAGTGAGTCAAATATATATATATATATATATTTTTTTTGATAATTATTGATATTCACTCTCCAGTGACGTTGTCGGCAGTATGAGTACGGCCATCCCTCCAAGTTTTAAAGTCTCTAAGAATTGTGGTAGATGATTAATCTGCATTATCAGTTTTATGTGGAGATCGCTGATCCTTGGCCATTCTAAGAATTACAATAGGGGTTCAAGCACGTAATAAGTCAAAGTGGCTGACCTTGGAAGCCTTGAACATTGAAGATAAAAATGGCCTCACCCACTGTAATGTTAAAAAATTGCTGAAACTGTTTGAAAAGAAACAGGCTAAAATGTATTTTTCACTGATGGTCTTCTCCTTTAGTGAGCTGTTAACTTGAAAACTGCTGCAACTGAATCATTGAATCAATGAGTTGAACTTTTATTAGCTAACAAACCAGTCAGGTTCCTGAACAAATCGTTCAGTATTTCTGTGAACTGGTTAAAAAATATATTTTTTCTCTGATTCATTTCAGCATTTTAACTCACTGACTTGAACCGGTTGCAACCATTTTTGTGTTAACGGCTCACTAGAGGGGAAGATTAAATGTGAATAAGGATTTTATTTTCCTCACCTTTTTAGCGCTTAACAGATATGATCACTCTGAACTGGTTTAGAGATTCTTCTAAATTTATCCTTTTGTGTTCAACTGAAATATGGCAGCATATTGTTTTTTAATTACAAGAAGGTAAATAACTTTTAACTTTAGGTAGCTTGTTGTTCTCTACCTGGAACAGTACGTCCCAGCTTGTGCCGTGGCTCCATTAAAGGCAAGATTCCCCTGCTAATCTGTTTGTATGTAGTATCCTAGGATGAGTCGGGAGGATTGAGAGTTAGCAAAGCAGCTTAATTAGTCGGGATCTGTTTGTGTGGGTCAGAATCTGTCAGTGTGTGTTTGTCTTGTAGAGCTGATACTGACTTAGCAAAAGGCACGACAGAAGAACTGGACAGCTGTCAGGGGCTTTAATGAGGAAAAAGGCCATATCAAAGATCAGCTCAGCAGCCTGGCTAAAGGGCTTTTCATTATTACCACCCAATACGCGCTAAAGGTTTCCAGGCTTTGTGTGTGCGCGACGCTTTTTCCGCAGAAGCCTCCAGCTCTACGATCATTGAGTTTAATCACTTTAATCGTTCATGTATAAAGCACAGTTCTCTTTCACAAGCCAGTTGAAATGAACAATCTTGTGTTGACACATTCATACTGCTTGAGAGAATACAACTGTGATCCTCAAAGTAATTCCCAGCACTTAATAAGGGTCTGCCAATTTGTGACCTTAATTATTGAGAACAGGTTTTATTTAATAGGAGCTCATTAACAGCTACAAATAAACATTTGAGAATAAGCATAATAAATGGAAATCTTGCTGTATTAGAAAATATTAAAAGAACATCTAGTGACATCAATTGACTTTACAGTGTATTTTTTATTTTATTTATTTAATTTTTTTACCTTTGTGTATAAAAATAGATTATCAATAAAAGTGACAGTTGAATGTCTGGTTAATACATTAGTGGCATAATTTCATGTACACTATGGTTCAAAAGGTTTGTTTTTGACTGTGTTTTTGAAATGTTTTTGTCTCTCAAAGCTCAATTGACCTATCGGTAAGTCCCACCCCCCTTAGTTACCATTGCTGCCTCGGACAAACAAACAGAGTTTCCCACTGTCTTACAATGACAGCTTTCAGTGTGAAAACCTTGTCCGAAGATGTTTTTGATCAATTTTGAAGGACCAGAAGTCGAGGAGTATTCAAGTAGGGCTTTAATATGCCATGGAGAGATAAATAAATTATTTTAAAATAAATATGGTGTGTAACATGATTAATTTGAAATCGAGGGTTTACAGATCGCAATGCAAATGGAAGAAATCTCATGTTACGGTCGTCACGATCACAGATGACAACATCCAGGACAACATACTGTTCATGTACCGCAGTGTAAGATTAATTATTTTACATGTAACCAGTTTAATTTGAAGAGGCACTGAAATGTAGACCTCCGTTTATGTGTTTTTGACCTACACTGTACATGACGTAAGGATAGTTAGCTGAGGTTTGTACGTTAGCAAAGACTCACCAACTTTAACATTAGCTAGTTTTAGCCAGAGATGTTAACGATATTTACAGACATTAACTGCTTGAGCAGATGAAAAAGGCCACTTGAGAGTATGACAACCAGAAAATAAACATTAAATAATAAAATAAATTCCAAATTCCATTGCCAATCCTCTCAGGATACCTGGAATCAGTGTTACAGATACCTCAGGCACATTGTTTTATTATTTTTGTAGCATAAGTTAAAACCATTAAAACTATTAGAGTTTGGATCTTCCAACATTTCTCTATAGCGTTGCAACCTACAGATGTCCGAGCTCCATCTCCGTGCAGCTGATACTCAACTGCAATTGGCTTATCTGGGTTTTTGTGGCGGGGCTTATTGATAGGTCAATTTGAGCTTTGAATAAAAAATGCTGTAAAAAACAGTAATATTGTTAAATATTATTAGAATTTAAAATAACTATTTTGTGTGTTAATGTATTTTTTACTCCAGTCTTTAGTGCCACATGAAACTCATTTTTGAATGCAAAAAACAGTTGTGCTGCTTAATATTTTTGTAGAAATTATTATAATTATTATTATCAGTGCTGGGCAACAATTACTCATGATTAATCGCATCCAAAATAAAAGCTTTTGTGTACATAATATATGTGTGTATAATGTGTGTGTGTGTGTGTGTGTGTGTGTGTGTGTGTGTGTGTGTGTGTGTGTGTGTGTGTATATGTGTGTATATATATATATATATATATATAAACGCATGTATATATATGACAAAAATGTTGTTCATATATTAAATTATATGAATATAAATGATGTGACGAGTCGGTTGCCTCCCCCCTATTTATCATCAACACCCCGTCCCATAATCGCCGCCCTTCGCCAGTGGGCGTGTGGGAGAGGAGAGGTGCCAATCAACCACATCTAGCGGAGTGTGATGAGGCGCACCTCTGACGTGCGTTAAGCCTCATCACCGCCGCTGTTTAAAAGGCGCGGGCGCCTCTCCTCAGGAGACCGGTCTCTTCCCAGTGCATGCACGCTGGTGTCCTCGTGGGTCCAGGAAGGTGAGCGTCGAGATAGGCAAGGACCGCACCAACCAGACGGCCATCGGGCCAGGATGACGGGCCGTCGGATCCCTCCCTGGCCGTGCCGAGGGCCGGGGAGGACG
Organism: Cirrhinus molitorella; assembly: GCA_033026305.1. Taxonomy (NCBI): domain Eukaryota; kingdom Metazoa; phylum Chordata; class Actinopteri; order Cypriniformes; family Cyprinidae; genus Cirrhinus; species Cirrhinus molitorella. Next base: position 30,649,295 of record CM065119.1, read on the forward strand.
AAGCCGCGCAGAAGACGCCACCGCCCCTCGCGCCCCGGACCCGGACCCGGGAGGGGAGCACGTGTGGCCGCCGGACTCCGCCCCTTCCTGGACCTCCCTCATCGGACACTACCCCTCCTTCACCGTCCTTTTCACGACGAGGACACCAGATCCCCTGTTTATTATGGACACTGTTTATTTTCCCCCATTTTGGACACTTTATTTTGTATTTCTGTTTAATAAAAACCTCTCCGAGGCCTGACGCCACAACCCCTGTCTGTCTGTCGTGTGCTCCTCCCGTCACAATATTTTCAAAATATATATACTGTATGTGTGTCTTTGTATATGCATAATAAATATACACAGTACACACACACACACACACATTATATATATATATATATATCTAAACAAAAACTTTTGTTTTGATTTAACAATCACGAGTAATCATTGTCCAGCACTAATTATCATAGGATTCAGATACTTTTATTTTTTATTTTATTTCATTTTTCACGATTCCAGCTGAATAAAAGTATTAATTTCTTATGATTTCATAAGGTGCATCCATAACTGGATTCTTTTTTGCTACTTGCTACTATTTATATACTGTAGCATTATTTGGCACATGTGAATGTTACGCATCTGTTACATCTTTCAGGGAACTGGATTGTGTTGTTTGAGGTCACCTAATATCTAAACCTTTGGAGTGGATTTCATTTGAATCCAGTCTTGCTTTATCTAATGTTTGCACAGCTTTTGTAAAAGGCTTTAAGGCTGAACCGCGACCACAAGAAAGATTAATCTTAAGTACCGCGCCACCACAGTCATTTTGACAGCCAAATTAGAAAAATGTCTTTTCACCTTATTTGTTTATATCGAGGCATCACCCATGTCAGCCTTCGGTTTCAGAGCGGCACGGAAATCACAGAAGCCTTTGTTTACGCCATTATTTCATCATTTTTAACATTCACGCTGTGCTATAAATGCCTGTGTTTTCCTTTTTTTGTTAACTTCCGATCCTTAACATCCACGCTTCATCATGCTCATTACAGCTAATAACCAAATGCAGAGAGATTGCTTAGAAATGCCTGTGCATATGTTTAAACAGCTTTTCAAACAGTCTTCGGAAGTGGCAAGCCTCAACATGTCCCCTCCCCTTAAAAACGAAAAAAAGACAAAACTTTCCCCGAGCCCTTTTTGATGCCGTCCTCATGCATAATTGAAGTGGCTTCCTTGTACCACGGGACAACATCAGAAGAGCTTTAGCGTGATTACAGCGAGCAGGCAGTCTTTTGTTCCAAGCCCGTACATGAGGGTGGAGATGCTAGGACCTCTACACAGATGTTCACACATAAGGGTACTAAATACAGCAGAGGCAAACAGATGGACCCAGCTTGCAGCTTGCTCAGCACCATTGCTACCAGAGCAGAACATAGCTTAATATTTATACTCGGAGCGTGAGAACATTTTCTGAGTTGGCAGCAGAGCTTTTAAGATTATGCGAAGAGGACAATGGGTGCTACTTAGCAGATGCTTTACATCCGGGCGACTAACACTGTAATAATTGTAGGGCCGTTCCCTTTGGAGCTACTTCGGGTCAAGTGCCTTGCTGGAGAACACAATGCGGCTGGAATGGAATCTCAGTTAATGTTCAGATGATGAGTCAGCCCTGCTTGGAATTAAACTTGTAACCTTATATAACAGGTTAAGTCTTTAACCATTATGCTACACTGCTGTGCTAAGGCAAGATGCAGTAACTACGCTTTTTGTCATAAAATACTCTTAAGAATTAAATTATTCTGATTTCTTATTTTCTAACTTTGAAGTTAAGAATATTCTATATATCTACAAAACATTTCTTAAAAATGTTTTTATCCTAGAACAGTTCCTGAAAAGAACGTTCATACAAATAGAAAAATAATAATAATAATACATTTATCTCAACCAACAGTTGAGATAAATTAATTTATTGGGTTGTTTCAAATATAAACATTGCAGCACATTACTAGTTCCATTATGTCTGTACATCTGTAGAAATAAAAGTATGCCTTCTATGAAAGCCTGTTTCTGCCATTGAATAAAAAATGTAAAAAGGTAGTCTCACAATTCTGACTTTTTTTTTCTCGCAATTGTGAGTTTACATCTCGCTGTTCTGACTTTTTTCTCAGAATTGTGAAATATAAACTCACAACTGTTAGTTATTGTAACGGAAGGGGCTGAGACATATGGATCCATTTGCAAAGCTTTATTAACAAAAGCAGTGGTGAAACAGGCAGGGTCAACACGGGCTAACGGTATCAGGGGAGAAAGTCCAAGAGTGGTCATAGAGTCCAGGCGTAAAGGTCGGGGCAGGCAGCGAGCAGAAAACGTGGTCCAGGAACGAAGCGAGGGGTCGAAAAGGCCGGCGGAGAACGATCAGGAACCAGGAAACAACAGAGTCGGGAACGGGGAAAACAAACACAGAAAGACGCTCGGAAATGACCAGGGGTTAGCTAAATCAAGACTTCGCAAATGGCTGTGTGTGTGAATGGTTTTTTATATTGTGATTGATGAGGTGTAATGATTAGCAGGTGTGCATGGGTGAAAGCAAGATGGCCGACAGGGGTGAGAGGGCACAGGAAGTACATGACAATGGGATTATGGGAAATGTAGTGAATGAATGGAATGAGTCCATAGTGAAATGAAGGCTCCCTCTGATGGTGAAGGGAGGGAGCCACAACAGTACAGTTCATGACAGAGCCCCCCCCTTAGGAGCGGCTTCCAGACGCTCAGCACAGTCCAATAACACCAAGGGGAGGGGGGGTGGGACAGAGTACAGAGGGGAGGACCAGGTCCATGTGGGCTGACAGAGTTAGGCAGGGCAAATGGTCCAGGAGCTGCCGGAACGGCAGCAGAGCAACAGAGCTGCCAAAGATGCTTAAGAGACCACCAAGATGGAGCAGACAGCCTCCAGGGCGGAGCCGGCAGAGCAGATGCCCACCAGGGCGGATCAGGTGGAGCAGGCAGCCTCCAGGGCAGGGCAGATGAAACAGACGCCCTCCAGGGCAGAGCAGGCGGAGCAGGTACCCTCCAGGGCGGACCAGGCAAATCAGACGCCTTCCAGGGTGGATCGGGCGGAGCAGGCACCCTCCAGGGCAGAGCAGACGAGTCAGACGCCCACCAGGGCAGATCGGTCGAGTCAGACGCCCACCAGGGCAGATCGGTCGAGTCAGACTCCCACCAGGGCAGATCGGGCGAGTCAGACGCCCACCAGGGCGCATCAGGCAGGACTAGAACCCTCCAGGGCGGAATGGGATTCCTCCAGGGCGGAGCAGACAGGACAGGAGCCCTCCAGGGCGGATTGGGCAGAACTAGAACCCTCCAGAGCGGCACGGAAGCCCCCCAGGGCAGAGCAGACAGGACAGGAACCCTCCAGGGAGGAACGGGATTCCCCGAGGGCGGAGCAGACAGGACAGGAGCCCTCCAGGGCAGAACGGGATCCCCCCAGGGCAGAGCAGACAGGACAGGAACCCTCCAGGGCGGCACGGAAGCACCCCAGGGCGGAGCAGACAGGACTGGAGCCCTCCAGGGTGGATCTGACGGGACAGAAACCCCCCAGGGCAGAACAGGCAGACCTGGAACACAAAGCATAGACAAACAAACATGGAGAGAGAGAGAGGGCTTGGAGCCCAAGTTCTTGGCCTGATCAAGCTGGGCCCCCAGCTTATAGAAGACCTCAGAGGCCGAAACAGAACTGGGTGAGGGCTCACTAGAGGGATGTGGGTTGCTGGGCGCTACCACCGTGCAAGGAGCAGGTGCGGCTCCCCCCTCGGCATGAGGATCCGTGGTCTCGACCACCTCCTCCAGGGGAGCCACCCTCAGAGGTTCTGCAGCGAGAGCCGCCACCTCTGAGGACTCGGTGGAGGTATAAGCGGCCCAGACGACCCCTAGAGCAACTCTCAGGAGGAGCGTGGCCTCAGTGAAAACCAGCTCGGGAATGCTAGTTGTGATAGGGCTTGGTTCGGGAGCAACGGCTGTGACTTGACCGGGTATGTGTGCAGCTGCGACGAGGCTTGACTCTGGAGGAGCAGCTGCGACGAGGCTTGACTCTGGAGGAGCAGCTGCGACGAGGCTTGACTCTGGAGGAGCAGCTGCGACGAGGCTTGACTCTGGAGGAGCAGCTGCGACGAGGCTTGACTCTGGAGGAGCAGCTGCGACGAGGCTTGACTCTGGAGGAGCAGCTGCGACGAGGCTTGACTCTGGAGGAGCAGCTGCGACGAGGCTTGACTCTGGAGGAGCAGCTGCGACGAGGCTTGACTCGGAGGGAGGAACAGCAGTGACTTGACTTGGGTCTGGAGGGACAGCAGTGACTTGACTTGGGTCTGAGGGAACTGCAGTGACTTGACTTGGCATGGGAGGCGGAGCTGCGGCTTGTTGTAACTCGCGGAGTGCAGCAAGGATGTTATCCAGCCGGTCGAGTGTTGTAATGACATGAGACACTTGACTTGACTTGACAGTGGCCGCTGTGACAGGACTTGATACTGGAAGAACAGCTGGGCTTGACACTGGATGGACAGCTGTGACTATACTTGACTCTGGATAGACGGTTGAGGCTGGACATGACTCTTGACTTGGCTTTGGAACGATAACTGGGACTGGACTAGACACTGGAGTGGTGGCCATGACAGGTGCTGACTCAGGAAGGGCCATCTTGACTTGTGAAGAATCTGGTGTGGCGGCCATCTTGACGTGCTTGGGAGACTGGGCAGAGTGGAAAATAGTAAGCGCTGAGAAGTCCTTGAACTCAGATCCGCATATCGGTATGGCCGCCATTTTGTGATCACATGCCGACGCAGCCACCATCTTGTGATCGTGCGGCGCCACAGCCGCCATTTTGTGATCGGGCGCCGGCGCCATTATGTGATTGCACGCCAGCGCGGCAGCCTCTCCGCACCACAAAGCATAGTCCAGGAAGTCAGAGAGGCATGAACGTGGGCCCTCATATCTGAGTCGGGATTTTAGCGGCTCATCGAGACCGTAACAAAAAATGTCCATGAAATAAGCTTCATCATAGAAGGGGATCTGATACATTAGATGACTGAAAATTTTAACATAATGATCAATGGACATACCATGTTGTCTGAGGTGAAGCAGTTGGTCAAAAGGGTCCATGGATGAGCTGGGGTGTGAAATAAAGCTGCTGGATCCGTAGGTGGCGAAGTCTTCTGTAACGGAAGGGGCTGAGACATATGGATCCATTTGCAAAGCTTTATTAACAAAAGCAGTGGTGAAACAGGCAGGGTCAACACGGGCTAACGGTATCAGGGGAGAAAGTCCAAGAGTGGTCATAGAGTCCAGGCGTAAAGGTCGGGGCAGGCAGCGAGCAGAAAACGTGGTCCAGGAACGAAGCGAGGGGTCGAAAAGGCCGGCGGAGAACGATCAGGAACCAGGAAACAACAGAGTCGGGAACGGGGAAAACAAACACAGAAAGACGCTCGGAAATGACCAGGGGTTAGCTAAATCAAGACTTCGCAAATGGCTGTGTGTGTGAATGGTTTTTTATATTGTGATTGATGAGGTGTAATGATTAGCAGGTGTGCATGGGTGAAAGCAAGATGGCCGACAGGGGTGAGAGGGCACAGGAAGTACATGACAATGGGATTATGGGAAATGTAGTGAATGAATGGAATGAGTCCATAGTGAAATGAAGGCTCCCTCTGATGGTGAAGGGAGGGAGCCACAACAGTACAGTTCATGACAGTTATAAAGTCAGAATTGAGAAAAAAACGCACAGTTCTGACTTTATTTCTCAGAATATAGTTTATCTCGCAATTGTGACTTTTTTTCAGAATTGTTCTCGCAGTTTTGACTTTATAACATGCAACTGCGAGTTTATATGTCATAATTCTGAGAAAAAAAGTCAGAATTGCAAGATATAAACTTGCAGTTGCAAGAAAAAGTCAGAATTGTGAGTTTATATCATGCAATTCTAACTTTATTTCTTAGATTTGCACATTTATATCTTGCAATTGCTAGTTAATATCTCACAATTCTGAGAAATTATGAGATAAATAGTCACAATAACCTTTTTTTTATTATTATTTAGTGGCGAAAACGGGCTTCCATACATATCACTGTTAGTAGGGATGTACATGTTTATGCATGAGTTTTGATGTAATTTAAAATCAGGAAACCTTATTATATTAACTCAACTTTTCCACTGCATTCTGCACATAAGTAAGCACAAAAAGTGCAAATAGTGCAACAGACTGCTTAAGACCCATCTTGAGATAGACTTATTCAAATAACTATTTAAAATACGTCACATTTGTGAGTGCTGAACTCTCATCAAACTGTTTTTCATTTGTTCTCAACTGATTTTCAAGAGTTTTTATGTTGATCGCCAAGACTTATGCAAAAAAAAAAAAAAAAAGGTTTTCTGAAGAAAATTTTGCACTATTAAGAATTACACTTTGGAACAGTGCTACAACCATCTTTTTTTAATCTTAAGAAATTCCTTAACTAAGATATTCAAGATATTCCTCCAACCCCAGGACTCTTAGACAAGTTCTGGCTCAGGAATCAAAGAGAAGATTCAAATATAAAATCAAAATTCAAACTTTTCCCCCTTACTTTCAGGGTTGGCCTAGTTACTGCATTAGCCTTTGTAGGACAGCATAACCACCAACGTACGGATGTGCTGGTGTGCATGTGGACATCTTGTTTTTGCACATTTTTCAGATATGACAAAATTGTCATCTCATGTCAGAGTGTAAAATTAACACCCACCAAGCTCCAAATGCGAATGAAATTGGCTTTGGCAACCAAAGACTCATTTAGTGGGCAGTAACTTTGTAAGAAAATGGTTTTGGAAGTCGAACTGTAAGAAGATGCGCAATTCAAATAAAAGGTAAACCAACGGTCTACTTAAGAAAACATGCTAGACGTCACATTTATTTAGGATGTTTTTTCAGAACTCCACTTGCTCAGACTTACACATGGAATATTCATCAGATTAAACCACCTAGAGAATACTTTAAGAATACTTTTTCAGCATTTTTAACAAGAGACTGTAAATAGCTCAGCTTGTATGTGATGCAACGAGTTTCACAATGACTGCTTATATGCAGAAGAGTACAGAAGTATTCATTGAATTTGGAGCTATTAGGAAAATTGTGTCCCCAGCCTGTATGATTTTTTTTTTTTTTTTCTTTTTTTTCTGTTGAACATAAAAGAAAATATTTTGAATAATGTGAGTAACCAAACAGTTGTTGGTTGCCATTGAATTGTTCAGCAGAAGAAATAAATATTTACAGTTTTTTGACAACTCAAGGGTGAGTAAATGTTGACAGAAATTTTGATGTGATCTATCCCTTTAATTTTGTTTTTCAAATACTGCAAGAAATGTCAAGTCCTGCATTTTGTGGCCTTGTCCACACTACTACAAAACATCTTTGTCTCTTTGTTTTGGCCTTCCGTCCACACTGAGGCAGTGTTTTTGTCTAGGAGAACAAATTTTGTTTCTGTTATGTGCTATTTGTTCACACCTTTGCTAAAATATGTTGTTTTGTTCTTCATATTACAGTTCTGCAAAGATGGCAATTTTGTTTTTTACATGCAATTGTTGTCCTGCTGCAAAATGTGAAAGCTGTTGCATTTTAGATCAAGCATATAATTGTGAGTGAATATGACCTGGACGAGTTATTGAGTGGTGATATATTTTCTCTTTTTCTGAGGTTTTGCACATGCGCAGCAAGGTCAGTTTAGCATCTTCCTAAATTTCAGTGTGGAGGAGAATGATTTACAAAACACTTAAAAATGCTGGTGTCAAAACAAAAATGCTGTTTTCAAATGTGTCCGGATTAATGTAGACATAGCCTCTGTATGGTGTTAAGAATATGGATGGAAAATTAATAAGTTGATTAAATTACTGCACACAATTACTAAAAATGCAGAGTTAATACTGACACAACCATGGATTTTCCATGGATACTAGCAGATTTTAAAAATATTCAAAATATGCTTATACCTAGAATGTAAGCAATTTTTTGTAATGCAGTCAGAAATAGAATGTGGACCTTATTTTGAAAATTATGCTTAAAAAAATATTTATAGACAGGAAATTAAAATGGAATAGACAAAAAATGCCATATGATTTCTGTCAAACAAAAATGTGCAGAGATTGTAATTGAAATTCTTTCCAAACAAACAACTTTAAACTGATGCAGAAAGGAAGGGGAAAAAATTATTATTGCTGTCAGGCCGTTTTGATAAGTATTTTGCCTAAATTCCACAGCGAGTGTGGCAGAGTTCACGTTTATTTTTGAAGTCCTGTCTACTGAATCAACCTGTAATCATGTTATTATTTTTTTTGTTCTCAGGTGCTTGTTAAAAGCATTTCCCAGAAAGCTTTAATCCACTAATTATATGTAAGGTTTAAGACTTTATTTACCACATAATTTACCTTCTTTTTTAGTGCTATGTATAAGTGCCAAGTCAGATTTAGACAAAGGGTTTAAGACCTTTGGTTGTTTTGAACATTGCTGAATTCTTTCTTGAACTGTGTTTAGTTGTTTTGCAGCAGAAGTGTGTAAATGGTTTAAAATCTTTATACAGTGGCATGCGAAAGTTTGAGAACCCCTTGCAGAATCTATGAAAATGTAAATAATTTTAACAAAATAAGAGAGATCATACAAAATGCTTGTTGTTTTTTTTATTTAGTTCTGTCCTGGGTCAGATATTTTACATAAAAGATGTTTACATACAGTCCACAAGACATCAAAAATAGCTGAAATTATTAAAATACCCCCTTTATATGTTTAGGAACCCTTGGTTCTTAATACTGTGTTTGGTTACCTGGATGATCTTCAACTGTTTTTGTTTGTTTTTTGTGATAGTTGTTCATGAATAACTTGTTTATTCTAAAGAAACTGAGCACTGTTCTTTAGAAAAATCCTCCAGGTCCTACAGATTCTTCAGTTTCCCATCATCTTTTGCATATTTGAACCCTTTCCAGCAGTGGCTGTATGATTCTGAGATCCATCTTTTCACACTTAAAGGACAATTAAAGGACTCAAACAACTGTTAAAAAATGTTCAAACATTCACTGATGCTCTAGAAGGAAACACAATGCATTAAGAGCTGGTGGTGAAAACTTTTGAACATTGGATGTCCACATTTTTCTTTTTTTGCTGAAATATATTTATATTTTTTCCATTTAGTACTGCCCTTCGGAAGCACCTAAAAAAACTTGCGTGTTTCCCAGAAGACAAATCAAATATAATTTACATTTAAATTCAAAGGGTTTTCACCCCCCCAGCTCTTAGTGCATCATGTTTGCTTCTGGAGCATCAGTGAATATTTGAACTTTTTTAATAGTTGTGTTTGAGTCCCTCAATTGCCCTCAGAAAAGATCTCAAAAATATACAGTCACTGCTGGAAAGGGTTCAAATATGCAAAAGATGCTGAAAAAACAGAAGAATCTGCAGATCAAACAACAAACTCATGAACAACCATCAAAGAGTTCACACATTAAGAACCAAAGATTACCAAACTTTTTGAAGGGGGCTTTTAATAATTTCAGCTTTTTTTCTGTCTTGTGGACTATAAACATCTTTGTGCTATAAAATATCTTACTCAGGACAGTACCAAATAAAAATAACATGCATTCTGCATGATCGCTCTAATTTTGATAGAGGTATTCACGTTTTCAACAGTTTCTGCAAGGGGTTCTCAAACTTTCGCATGCCACTCTATTAACTTTGTTATTTTATAGTTACACTGCCAGTTAAAAGTTTGGAATAATAAAGAAATAATTAACTTTTGCTCGACAAGGCTGCATTTATTTGATCAAAAACGCAGAAAAACAGTAATATTGTAAAATATTTAAAATATTTCTGTTTAAATATATTTTCTAATGTAATTTATTCCTTTGAATTCTGAAGGGTCATGTGGAGTAATGGCTGCTGAAAATGTATCACAAGAATGAAAATAATTAAATAAACTGGTATTTTAAATTGTAATAATAGTTCACATTTTGATCAGATAAATAAAATGCACAGAAGAGACTTTTTTCAAAAAAATCTTAATTTTTCCAAACTTGACTGGCAGTGCATAATATAACCATTTTTGGGTTGTGGGAGGACAACAAAATTATGAATATAAAAATATTGAAGATATTAATGTTTAAAATATGAAAATATTGTTTGACACTGTTGTCCAGAGCAGTGAAAATGTATTAGCAGGGCAAGTAAAAGTCCCCGTTGGCCTAGATTGGCCGACTTTTGATGAGAACATGCACCGAGAGAAGCGCTGCATATTTTACATGAAACGTTCTGCTTTGCTTCAGTCTGCTGAGAGCGTGGCACTCCTGTCCCGACTGTCTCGCAGTCACTCACAGGAGGGGGGGATTTTAAGCAGTGACAGTTGAAGTGTTTTCCAAGGGTTTAGCTTCCCTGTCTTTTTAGCTATTCTATGAGGGCAAAACCAAGGTAAAGCTGTCACAGGCGGGCCGTTAATCTCCCATTCACACCTCTTATCACCATGACAGAGACAGAGATGTGATAGACTGCTCCACAAGCAAGGAAATCCTTTTGACAAAACTGCTAGTGCTGTTTATCCTTGTGCCCGCTCTTCGTCAAAGTGCTTCTCTTCTCGCTTACGACCAGAATGCACAAGCACATAATGGAGCTCAGCCTCTTACATCCCTGTCGGACACAAGGGAATCTGTTGTGAGTTTCAGAAGCACTGACTGATAGAAAAACAGAATTATTTGTTAGGAACTTTTTTCTTTTTGAAGGGTTTGTGGGAAAAAGAACTCGAAAATGTGTAAATTTTGAAACCACACCAGGCAGAGATGGGTAGAAAGACATTTTCTCTGTTACACTGTATTTTGGGGGGGTTTTACCATTTACTTGCAGGACTGTCAAACAGACGGGAAAATGAAAAGAGAGAGGGGGAACGTGAGGACATGATTCATGTCAAATTTAAACCTGGATCCCTGTGAGCCAACAGCTCTTATTTGTCACAAGCAAGTGTGCTACTTGTTGAAATAAGTAGGAAACTTAGGAAATTATGTTAACTGTTCATTTATACACTTGTTTGTTTACACTTGTTACACAATAGTGTATTCTTTATTTTAAAAGAATTAAAAAAAATATTAAATAAAAAACTGCTAAGGTCAATATTATTAGCCCCCTTAAGAAATTATTAGTTTGATTAGCTATAGATTTTTTTTATTATTATTGATTAGCCTAGTTAAACCTTTAAATTGCTCTTTAAGCTGAGGATTAGTATCTTGCGAAACAAGTAAAATAATGTGCACTGTCATCATGGCAAAGACGAAAGAAATTAGTTTGGACTTGAGAGAAAGAATTGTTAATGCTCATAAAGATGGAGAAGGATACACACATTTATTAAAGCATTTTCACGTGTCAAGAACTGCAGTAAGATGCATTATCAAGAAGTTTAAAGAGACCAACACAGTGTAGAACAAGACGGGCAGAGGCAGGAAGCGAAAGATTTCAAAAACTTTGGAAAGAAAACTAGTGAGAGAGGTTTCTAAAGACCCAAGAACAACTGCCAAGACACTAGTGAATGACCTAGCCAAGTTTGGAATTGATGTCTCAACGAAGACAGTCACTAGAGCCCTGCACAGGAATGACCTGCGAGGTTGCCAACCAAGAAAGACTCCACTTCTGAAGAAGAGACACCTCCAAGCTAGAATGAAGTTTGCTAAGGATGACTTTGGGGAATGTGATGCATACTGGAAACGTGTCCTTTGGTCAGATGAGACAAAACTAGACCTTTTTGGCTATAGAGATGTTGCCTATGTTTGGAGAAAGAAGGGAGAGGCATTCAACCCTAAGAACACCGTTCCCACAGTGAAACATGGTGGTGGGAGTATAATGCTGTGGGGATGTTTCAGTGCGTTTGGAACTGGGAATCTCATCAGGGTTAAAGGAAACATGAAACAGGAAGACTATAAGAAGATTTTGAAAGACAACCTCAGACAGTCTGCAAGAAAACTTGGTTTGGGTCGACATGTTGTCTTCCAGCATGATAACGACCCAAAGCATACCTCATTTCTGGTAAAGAAATACCTCCAAATGAGCCAAGTGTGTGTACTTGACTGGTCTGCACAAAGCCCAGACTTGAATCCAATAGAAAATCTGTGGGGCAAACTAAAGTCCAGAGTTTGTGCCAGAAGACCAACAAATCTGGAGGAGCTTGAGAGATTTGCTAAGGAAGAATGGGCTGTCATTCCTCAGGAGACATGCTTGAAACTTGTTAAGAACTATAGCAAACGACTAAAGGCTGTTATCAAGCAAAAGGGATACACTATTGACTATTAACATCAGAGGGCTAATAATTTTGACCAGTAGACTTTTTTAAATTCTTTGTTATACATTTATTTCTATTTGTATTGCAAACCCTAAAAGCTTCCTGAATAAAGTATTATGTTTAAAAATGCTGTGTTGAAAATATAGCCTTTCTGTTAAACAACACTTGGGAGTTATTTGAAAAATAATGAAATATTTTATAAGCATAATATTTTATAATTTTGTCTTCAACTGTGTGTGTGTGTGTGTATATATATATATATATATATATATATATATATATATATATATATATATATATATATAAAAATAATATTTTTGTATAAACATGTCTCTTAGGCTCATTAAGGCATTTCAGTTGGTCAAAAATACAGAAAAAAACAGCAATATTGTGAAATATTCTTACAATTTAAAATAATGGTTTTGTATTTTGATATACTTTAAAATACACCTTTTTTTGATGGTAAAGCTGAATTTTCAGCATCATTACTCCAGTCTTTAGTGTCACATGATTCTTCAGAAATAAATCTAATATGAGGCTTATTTTTATTTTTTTTTAATCTGTGATTATTTTTTTAGGATTCTTTGAATATAAAGGTAAAAAGAACAGCATTTATTCAAAATATAAATCTTTTCTAACAATAGAAGTCTTTACCTATATCACTTTTTTATATAAATTCAGTGCATCCTTTTTTAATTAAATGATCAATTTCTTTATAAAAAAGAAAGAGTAAAAATTTACTGACCACAATTTTTTAAACTGTAGTTTATATTGTTACAAAATATTTATATTTCAAATAAATTATGTTCTTATTAACTTTTTATTCTTCAAAGAATCCTAAAGAATGCATCACAGATTCTAAAAAAATGCATATTAGAATGATTTTTGAAGGATCGTGTGACAATGAAGACTTAAATGTTGCTGAAAATTCAGCTTTGCATCGCAGGAATAAATTCTATTGTAATATATGTTACAAAAAAACAGAAAAGAGTTATTTTTACATTTTAATAATATTTTACAATATTACTTTTTTCCCTCTGTAATTTTTATCAAATACATGCAGCCGTGATGAGCATAAGAAATGTAAAAAAAAAAAACAACATTGAAAATCTTGCTAATCCCGAACTTCTGAATAGCATGTGTATTTATTTGATTAATCTCAGATATATTGACCTATATTAGTTAATTAACCCACTAAAATTATTCCTTCTACATTTTTTTCTTCAAAAGCAATTTCAGTGAAATGTTAATAAATATCTTGGATATTTACATATTTATTTTCCTCCCTCATCATATTTTTTGTTGACATTATGTTGACTGTCTAATTATCACAGTGCTGATTTTGTCTCACCTTTGTTTTACTTGATAAAATCCATGTATTTTGGGGATTACCCATTTTCATCAGTAATTTCATTGACAAGATTAACAGGACTAAGTGGACACTTTTACTCCGATTGCACAACATTCCTCTTACTGCTTTATTAATAATGCAGTAAATGTTGTGTTTATTTACTCAGATAGTCTTCAGCATATTTGGCCAGTCACACAATCACATCTTGCTTGTTATTCATAATGAGGTCACAACTCCAATCAACAATCTCGAACTGGCACTCAGTTCTCGCTGGCTATGAAACGTGTTTGGCAATGAGCATGACTGAGATGAGACATCAAACAAGCCAGTCGGCTGAGGCAGGACACCCATAGCGTCTCATTTAAACAGTTTTTTTTTTTTTACCAAACTGGAAAAACGTAAGATAGCTTTCTGAAAACCATGCACATTTAGGCATACAAACATTTAATTGTACACTTAAGAAAATGTTGCAGTGAGCCATGGTTGTGGTGATGCTCATCAGTGTCAGAAACTAACTACCTAAATTAAATAATGCCAAGATAAATAAAAATGCCATTAAAAGCTGAAGATTTAAAGGATTATTTCCTGCCATCTAAGATGTTCATGTCTTTCTTCAGTCAGAGAAAAAAAAAAGATTTTTGAGGAAAACATTCCAGGATTTTTCTCCATATAGTGGACTTCAATGGTGGACAACGGGTTGAAGGTCCAAATTGCAGTTTCATTTGAGCTTCAAAGGGCTCTACACAATCCCAGCCGAGGAATAAGGGTCTTATCAAGCAAAACTATCTGACACCCAGTGTTTACAAAGCATACGTGCAAAGATAAAACGATGAATGATTTTGAAGTTGGAGGAGAAAATGAAATGTTTTTCGCTTTTTTTCCGAAAATGACCTATCGTTTCGCTACATAAGACCCTTATTCCTCAGCTGGAATCGTGTAGTCTTTTGAAGCTGCATTGATACTTCAATTTAGACCTTTAACTTGTTGGACACCATTGAAGTCCACTATTTAGATAAAATAGAGATAAAAGAAAGAAAGACATGGGGGTGAATAAATTCTCAGGAAATGTTTACTCTGGAAGGGAACTTATCCTTAATTTATCACCTGAGCAAGCTGTTCTTCCTATATACATATAATATATGTTAGTTAATTTTGTTAATATTTGTCAGTGATGTGTCACTTAATGTTTACTCCTGTATACATATGAGGCATTTGTAGGGTTTAAATCACACATCATATGCACAAATATACATGAATATATGTATGTAAATCATACCGGATGTTTCCATTCTGTTTACACTGACATATTCACACACTTAATTTTCAGTACCTCCGAAAAATCCAATAACAACCATCTCCATAGCACACGCACAAACACACAGCTTTCTCTCTGGATGGAAAGTGTAGCTTTGAATAAGTCAGAAACAGTTTTTGTGTCATGTTGATTTGATGTACACGTTTGCAATTGGAGAACTGGAACTGTGTGGTGTTTACATGATGTAGATAAAGGCAGTCAGATGTTTGGAAAATGTCTGTTTTTATGAAATCTGTTGTTTTGAAAAATCACAGGTTCTGTAGAAATGTATCCATCACAAGATGATTTGCAAATCTAGTGTCTCCAGGGACAATACGTGTGATTTATAACTGAGACATGCATCTTTTCACAATCTGCAAGCCTGCTTTAGTATATCACACCTCTCTTATAGTGTGTTCTTTCCATCATGATGTTGTCAATTAATATTTTAACACCAATTTTGATACAGATCCTGTCAGAGCCCCCTTTTTTTAGCCTGTTTTTTTTAAAGCCACACTCCAGATTAATATGCTTTAAAAATTCATAGAATTTGCTATTTTTTTTTAGTTAAATTAAAAAGTCATTAATAGTTCTTATGTTACCATCAAAGTTACCATTAAAGTGCAGTACTCATGGCGTGAGATGCTGAAAAACAGCAAGACAGTGCAGTATCAAAGATGTCTGTCTACATCTGCACATAATTTTTAGCATCTGTGTAAGGCTATCTTGGAGGTGTAAGGCTGGATATCTCCCTCCATGAGCTTTAATTTAGCCAAATAGTGATTTATCCTCAAAACATTTTTTTTTAGTATTATTATTATTTCTTATGTTTTAGGCCAGTCTGCTAACAGCAGTAAGTCCTCAATTGTATGCACAAGTTTTTGCATCATAGCGAACGATTGACAAAATGGCCAAGCAAATAATATTTTACTACTTAGTGTGCTGTGAATTTCAGGGGAGTGTTTCAGTCTGTTTAAGCACCTCTCATGCTAATGATGCTAGCAACCTACATGACAAGGAAAAGATGGATCCGCTACACAAATTTACCAGCCTGTCAGATCATTTTTGTTTGTCAGTCAACAGCTAAAGCAAGTGCAAAATCATCAAACATAGCAGGCCCTTTTCAGAAAGAGCATTTCAAAAACTCTGTTTAGCTGTGCAGTTACCTTGAGAGTATATTTGGAAACACTGCCCTGTACAGAGCCACAGGATCCCATTT
The DNA here is from genome assembly GCA_033026305.1 of Cirrhinus molitorella. NCBI lineage: Eukaryota > Metazoa > Chordata > Actinopteri > Cypriniformes > Cyprinidae > Cirrhinus > Cirrhinus molitorella. The sequence continues at coordinate 30,665,459 of CM065119.1, forward strand.
AGAGTCACATATCATAAGAAAAACAGGAAAAACAATCCATCTGTTGTAACAGGGACAAAGTCTGAAAGGGTTGATTTAAACAAAAATAGTATTAAACAAGTGTTTTAAACAAGTTAAGACTCTGAGCCAATCCACAGCTGATTTAGGAGCACTTATGTGACCGGCCGTGTGAAATTGAACCTGGCATACCACTTTTAGTGTGTGGACCTGTGCTTATGCTCTGTCGGGACTTTGAAAGTAATTGTAGTGGGACGAGGCTAAAAAGATGGGGTAGTTACACTGCCCTGTGGTTTAGATTTACTCAAAAAAAAAAAGACAAAAAAAAAAGACGAAAAAAATCAATGATTACATAAAAGTTAAGTCATGGATTTTGCACGGTTCAGTTCAAGTAGTTCTGATGTACTGCAAGGTGCTTTATAGGATACAAAAAAAACTGAGGACATTGCTTAAAATATATAAATATATATATATATATATATATATATATTAGATAGATAGATAGTTCAAATGCAATATCTGCCCTAATGTACTGACCTGAATGGCTTTCTTTTCTTCTGTGGAACAAGTAAGAAGATAGGAGACAGCAGGGCACAACCTAACACTTTTTGACTTTCTCAGTTTGTGTAATTTTACACTTGTCTACTACAAATATGTGGTTTTGTTATATAATTACCTTTTTTTCTTTATTTACTCAAAAAAAAAAAATGGAAGTGAAATGTGACAACATGCCCTATTGTGGGGCACATTGTAACATCTGAGGGGCACTAACACAAACATATGTCAGCTAAAAAAGTTTTCTGATCTAATGAAATAATATATATATACAAGACAAGCTAAGATGCTTATTTTTCAAAGAAAATAATGGCGTTTTTAAAGAATTAAAAATAAATACTTTTTGGAGTTTGACAATGAACACAAAACAGCCAGAATGCTTTACATTTCTTTAAACAATACTTTCTGAACACTGAACATTGACAGCCTTTATTCAGTTGCATATGGTTTCTCATTAAAACTCATAAATGTAAATACTGTAAATTACACCGGTAATGTTATCAAGCAGCTTAGTTTAATAATAACAGGGTGCATTGTTACGCAGTGTTACAATGATCTCCATCCGCAACTGGAATTTAAAGCTGGTTAGTGTCTTCTGCTATTTAGTGAAGCATTAAAGAACAGTCTAAACCACTAAATAATCTACCTAATCTCATGACAAAAAAGTACTTGTAAGAACTTTCTCGCAAATGTGAAATACGTACCAATAAGTACATATCACTTAAATATCACTTACATATCACTGTTTCCCTCAATGAACTGTAGCTCCACAGTACCATCAGCACTCATGCAGCCCCAGACCATGATGCTACCAGCACCAAGCTTGACTGTAGGCAAGACACAATTTTCTTGGTACTCCTCACCAGGGCACACATACTTGCACCATCTGAGCCAAACAAGTTTGTTTTAGTCTCATCAGACCACAGGACATGGTTCCAGTAATTCATGCTCTTGAACAGGTTGTCTTCAGCAAACTGTTTGCAGGCTTTCTTATGAGCCAGCTTCAGAAGAGAAGCACTGAGCACTGACAAGCTGACCTTCTTCTTCTGCAACCTTTAAAGAAATGCTGGCAGCACTCATACATCTTCTTTTTTTTTTTTTTTTTTTTTTGAAGCCAGGTTCTGCACCTGACGCACAGAATGAGTATTCAACTTCGTTGATCGACCCTTGCAAGGCCTGTTCTGAATGGAACCCATGTTGGAAAACCTCTGTATGACCTTGACCACTGTAGTGTAACTCAATTTCAGGGTGTTACTAAACATCTAATAGCCTTGGCTAACTTTGGGGAGAGAAACAATTCTAATTCTTAAATCCTCAGCGAGTTCTTTGCCATGAAGTGCCATGTTGAACATCCAGTGGTCAGTATGAGAGAATTGTACGCCAAATTTTAACTCCTCTAATACAAGATACACAACTCTGGATTGTCCTATCAAGCTGACAAAAACATAAACATGATGAATAGGGCATGTGGCTTTACATAGTTAAACAACATACTGATGTTATCACTTAGGGTGTACTCACATTTGTTGCCAGCTATTTTGACAATAATGGCTGTATGTTGAGTTATTTTCAGAGGAAAGTAAATCTATACTGCTATACAAGCTGCACATTGACTATTCTAAAATATATCCAAGTTTCATTTCTATAGTATTTTCCCTTGAGAAGATATACTAAAACAGTTGCTGAAATATGAGGGGTGTACTCAAAGACTCAATCTTGTGAAAAAATTCCCATGAATTTGTATATAACAGGTTGTAAATAACAGGTTGGAGATTAAAATAATAGCAGATTTGTCTCATTTTAAATAAAAAGTAAAAATTGAGATGAAAAATGTACTTCAGCCAGAAATTACTTTTGTTATGGTTAATTAAATTTTGGCACCTTTTTTTCTATATATCATGTTGATTCGGCAACTAGTAAATATTGTAAGTTTTGATATGCTAGCATATGTGGAAATGTTTAAACCATGTGTGTTACAACTAACCCCGCATTAGTTTGTGCCCCATGCACCACTATTTTCAGGCATGAAAAACCCTCACCTTTCGGCGAAATTCGCCGTTTTGAAGCCAAAACAGGTGACCCACGTGAATCGTGTTGATTCGATGAGAATTTTGCGCGCACCAGGAGGTGGGGGCGGGGCGAAGCAGGTTCTAATTGAACAGAGCATGCACATCGAAGACATATCTGCAGACATTTAGAAGCTGGAAACTCAACTGACTGAGTGATGTTTCAATCATTTTTTATATTTTCTGGTATACCTAAGTTACCCAGGAGCTTTGTTGACATAGGCGTTGTTAGGTACAGCGTGATGAATTGAGTCACTGAACACAGCTAGAGAACACGGTGGAAAATGATTAGTTAACGGTACTGTTAGCTAGATATTGTTAGTGATGTTAGCTTCGAGCTTGTATAGCTAACGGTAAATTACAGAAAAGAAACGCTATAACTCGTATTTCCAGGACGTGTGGATGATATTGAAGTGAGAGGACTGGCGAGGCTGAAGGTGAAGTGGTCACCGTTCTAAACTAGAGAACACCTAGATACTGTAACCCACCCTCTGTAGCCTTTCGTGACACAATAAAAAATACATTATGAACTCTGACGTGTTCTACATTCTTAATAACAGTATTGGATGGTATTTATTGATTAATTAAAACTTAATATAAAGTGGATTTGAGCCATTTCAAATCGTGAAAGCTGAGCGTCCCGCGTTCGTAGACCGTGCGCGCCATCCACTGACATCCAGGGCGCCATTTCTTCCTGCGAGACAATCCGCGTGGGAGAAGACGACAGGGGCCATCCACAGCGCCTTTTGCGCGCGCAAGCTCTTTATTTTTAATGGAGCCGCGCGGTTTAAAATCCAAAGCAGAAATGTTATTGTAACTGACAGCGCCTTCATGGTTGCCTAGTAACGGCAGACGCTATAGAAGCGCGAGCGCCCAAGCGCTTTGAAATTGGTGGAGGAAGCGACGCGCCTCGCGTTTTCCACGCGTTTTTAGACGCTTCATGTGAAGGTACCCTTAAGAGGGTAAGTTACATTTAATACTAAAGTATCGTTTTTCTGGCATGCTCTGTCTGCAATTGCAAATAGCATTTGTGGTTGATGGTATGTTTTTCGATAATGGTAGAAAACACTTATTAGGTTGATTTCTTTGCCCAAAAAAACAAACAAACAAACAAACAAAAAAATTGGCTGGCAATCATGATGGAAAAATAAACAAGTTAAGTTACAGCATGTCACCTAATGAGGCCATAATATTTATTCTTTGGGAGTCCCCCCACCTCCCGGCCCCATCAAAGGCCACATCACCCCTCGAGCACCCTTCTCACCTTTTTCACCCCTGACCCATTTTCATGTCTGTATTTTGGAGTATATTAGTTTTCAAGCCGTTTTGATGCCCATTGACATCCATTGTATAGACCAAAAAAAAAGTGCTCCGATGTTCAGTGTTATGTATGGCATTATTAAACTAATACTCTGTTGTATCTCCTATATGCAGAATGATCTGTTGTTTACAACAGACCACATCTTATTAATTTCCTTTGATGGGATTGTTTCAAACCACATCTCTCAATTCTCAAGCGCTTCTTGACCTTTTCAATATGTCAGGCATGCTAATGTATCACGATAATGAGGACAAGTTGTTAATGTAGTATCTACATATTTATATCTATGTTGAAGACAATTAAAAGGAGACAGGAGAGAATTAAGAAAAATGGCCTCTAACACTAAATTACAGTTGGTGCAGAACACCACAACACACATTAAAAGTGGACATTGGAGAAAAAGAAATCCTTTTGCAATACCTTTACAGTACAGGTACCAATTTAAATAAACTAAACAAATACACTATTTGTTTTTGCCACTAGGGACAGACATTTGTAGGCTGCAGTACGTAAATTAGATCAAACCAAACTTGTGTATGCTGGTGGGATACCACAACCTTAACCGCACACGGACATTGGCCTTTACAAGCTGTATAAATGCATAGATAGGCCAAAATGCAATGGGCTGCAAAGGTACAAACAACATCCCTACTGTGGCCTATTAAGGAGCAAAAGCCCAACATAGCATAAAACATCCACTTTGTAAAGGCGCTTGTTGTATGGTGATCCTGAACGTCCTGTATTCCCTAGCCTCAGCTTGATTTAAAAAAACAAATTGCTGTTTCAGCTTTTTCCCCCTCTCAGCCTATTTCTCCAGTCTCTAGGTGGATTTAATATCTCCCCCGAAGGATTGTTTTGAAAGAAGGCTAACCTTGGTGCTAGCTTTGAGAAAAGTTCCCAGGGCAGTCCATTAGCGTCTTGTGAATGGTGTTAACCCAATACAGCCGAGCTAAGCGTTCAAATGGCTCTAGAGAGGTCCTGGTAGCTCTTCTACCTCGTACACATTAATAAAAAGTTGCCTTCACTCCAAGGAGCTTTTAAAAAAAGTTGCTCTCTATTGTTCCGCTTTTTCAATCAATAAATCATACGCTCTGCTTGTGAGAGTTTCTTGAATATTTAATAGAAATGGCTTGTTTCCTTTTATCTGCCGGCTCTCGCAAGAGAGATCAAGAAATCATCGCTAACCATTGACTCGGCATTGTTTCCTTTTATCGGCCTGATCTGAAGCATGACAAGTCTGCGTTGAAAGCATTGTGCAACAGGTTGAATATGTTCTGGCCTAATAGCATGGCCTCATTTTCAATGCTTTCATGAAATTGGAAGCTTTCCCTTTGAAAATGACTTCAGTGATATTACACGTGTCCTTAAAAGGCCTGCCTGACCTGAACATGACTCAAGCTGTTTGTTTTATGTCCTGAACTGGCTGTGATTTGCTTTGTTTGGTGCTAATTAGATTTTTGACTTATAGCATTAAGTTTGATACTTACTGCAGCTTATTCTGGCCATGATTCTGGCAGAAAAGGGCGTGAAAATATGTATTGACTTTGTGTTAAAACTTTTTGGTCATCCAAAAGTAGTATGTTTTGTTTATTTTTTAGGGACGTAAGTGAACAAAACAAAAAAATTTAAGCTGCATTATTTAATAAAAAAATCCAGACAAAAGATGTAAAATAACTTTTTTTTTAATAACTTGATAATATTTTCAAATGCAATTTATTCCTGTGATGGAAAGCTGAATTTTTAGCCTCATTACTTATTCATTACTTAGTCTTCAGTGTCACATGATTCCTCAGAAACTATTCCAAAATGCAAATGTATTACTTTTATTATCAATGTTGGAAACAGTTAAGCTGCTCAATATTTAGTTGGAAACTGCCAAACTTTTTTCAGGATTCATTAATAAATTAAAAAGTTAAAAAGAACAGCATTTTTTTTAAACAAAAATCTTTTGTAACAATATAAATTACCATTTAAAAGTTTGTGGTCAGTACATTATTCATTTTTTTAAGAAATAATACTTTTATTCACTAAGGATGTGTTAAATTAATAGCAAAGACTTACATTGTTAGAAATTGCTTCTAGTTTGCAATGTAGTTTAAACAAGTTTAACAAAAAGGTACATAGAGTTGCACACCACCACTGTCTAAACAAGTCTAAACAATAGAAAATCAGAATCTGTCAAAGTGCACTCAGGTTGGACTGTGTGAGTTTTGATTTGCTGAGTAAGTAAAACTGTCATATATGGAGGTCAGTGATAATGGTGTAAATGTATGTCCACTGAAGCTGAGGTGTGAGTTCTCAGGCGCTGTGATATCGATGGCCCCTGTCAAACTCAAGGCTGCATCTACAGCTCTGTTCTCTCTGGGGAAGTGTCAGCAGGTAACAATCTATTGACATGACCGCTTTAGCTCCAGGGTATAGATATCCCATCAATACTGATGTCTGTCGTCTGATTGTGCTGTGTCGAAAAATACTAAACACCTGTTGAACATTTATAATGAACTGCATTGCTGTTGTGATAGACTGCGCTCGTACTCATAAACCACGCTTCATTAGAGACATTTTATGGGAATATTCAATGCAACCTGAATCACATTATCATTAAAAAAGCACTAACAATATTAATGTGTAAATTCACAGTGTTCTACAACATATACAGTTTCATTATCTCACTACATAATGTGTTTAAAGCATATAAGGAATACTGTTACTTAAAGAAACATTTAATGAAAACAGGATTTACTTTGCTCTTTCTCGTATTCACAATGTAAATCTCACCCACATTATATCACATCTATTCAGTATACAACAGATAGGTGGGGGTGTTATATTCATTTCACGTGTGTGTGTGTGTGTGTGTGTGTGTGTGTGTCTGTCAGGTGTTAACTTATACAGCTTGCAAGGTTGAAAATATATAGATTAATGAATGCTGTTTAAAATGGTTCATTGTTAGTTCCTGATGCCTAATGCAGTAAATTTCTGGGCCTTGAATGTGGTAGTTGTGCTGCTGTCTATGCAGGGTCAGAAAGCTCTCAAATTTCATTAAAAATATCTTAATTTGTGTTCTGAAGATGAACAAATTGTCTTACGGGTTTGGATGACACAATTGTCATTTTTGGGTGAACTATACCTTTAAAAAATTGGTAACACTTTACAATAAGATTCATTAGTTAAACATTATTAATGTATTAACTAACATGAACTACATTTGTTACTGTATTTAATCGTTAGTTAATGAAAATACAGTTGTTCGTTATTTATTCATGTTAGTTCATAGCGCATTAACTAATGTTAACAAGATTTGAATAATGTATTAGTAAATGTTAAAATTAAATGTTAACAAAGATTAATAAATCCTGTATAAGTGCAGTTCATTATTAGTTCATGCTAACTAATGTTAACTAATGAACCTTATTGTAAAGTGTTACCAAAAAAATTAACCTTGTAATAAAGTGTTGTAATCTTTGCTTTTTAAACATTGATTACATTATGGGCCATTCATACATCTGGCGCAAGTATTTTTTGCTAGTTTCAGCCCAACACAGTTGTCATTTTCATGTCCTGTGCTACGTTGTCTAAATTTGTGCGCCTATGCGCATGCTGGTCTGAAAACGAGGTGTGTTGAGGCGTTGCTATTTTGAGGCAATCGACGCAATGGTGCAATATTTTTTTTTGTTATTTAAAGAGAGTGTTCAGTAATATGCGCCTATAGGCAGGTGTACAACGCGCATACAGTCTGCTTTTTACACACACAGGGATGTGTAGCAGCACACAAATATGCCAAATATTAAAAATGAAAGGATAACAATATAAAATATTATTGCGTAGGCTACATAAATATAAAAATTCCTAGGCTACATGTCATAATCAATAGTCAATCGCTTTCTTATGTTTGCTGTGTTTTTTTTTTTTTCTTGTTTTGTTTCACTTTCGCTTTTGAAAATGACCATGTTCAGCAAAGAGGATGGAAAGGTATAGTAACTCATTTGGGGGCACAGCCCGCAAATGCCCCTTGTTTAGTCTTTGTTCTTGCAAGTTCCACCGTATAAATAGCAAATCTGCCATGCCGCGAATGCAACTGGTTCTTAAAAGGAATGAGAGATGAGACTTAAGAAATTAGGGAAAACCCTTTTAGAACATGCGCTGGCCATTTTTCCTGTCCTTAAAATAGCAAAAGTAGATTCGGACACTCCCTAAGTGCACCTTTGTTGTGCGCTTTAGACCATGCGTTTAGATCATTAAAATAGGGCCCTATGTCTTTCCAAACCTGTATTCTGTCCTCTGTAGATCACAAAAGGAAATATTTTAAAGAATGTCTATGTAGTAGAAAACCCCTGAAAATTGAGTTATTTAAAACCCCCCACATCATACATACTTTGGACAACTCGGAAAATAAAAAATACTGATACGAAGCCACATTGTGTGGCTTTTGGTTGTTATTTTCTTCTCAAATGGCAACAAGAGAAGCAATTTAAGTTACTGCTTTCTAGTGATAAGAAGAGGAGAATAGAATGCGAAGATGCCTGTGGACGAATAAAACTTCCTAAAGACATGCGTCTTTGATCTCTCCACTTTAGCCCTGATGCCTTTGAGGCTTTTAGTAGACCACAGCTACTGAAAGAGCTTACAAACGGCAGAGACAAGAAACGCTAGATGCCATCCTGGCAGGATGTAAACATGCTGACGCTTGTCATGACGCTGCAGCCACTGAATCTCTCCATAATCTTTTTCAGTAGCTGTGGTCATCATATCAGTATTTTATTGTCTGGGTTGTTTTGTGGTAAAAATAGCAACAGGTTGCACCAGTAGCTCACCGAGTGCAACCATTTCATGTCATCAAAATAATGGTGCCCACCATAGTCTAAAATATGTACATTTAAACAATGTGGATTTTTTTAAATAACGTAAGCTATACATGTCTTAATATACAGGATTCCCTTTAAGGTGAAAACAATCTCCTAGGTTTGCCAGAGGGTACTGTGCATTCTTTGAAATGTCAAAAAATGTCCTTCCTAATTGTGTGAGAGGATTCCTAATGGGTGATTAGCAAAGTGATCCTAAAGAGCTCTGCTGTGCCAAAAGACATGCATCTCTTAAGTCTACATAAAGATGATGCTTACATATTCATTGAACTTTTCCATTGTGCCTGTGGGCACAGTGAAATTTAGAGGCACTTTGGTGACAGTCATGCATGAAAGGTTGATGACAGCTTGAGTGGCGCAGTTGATGCACAAGACATGTCACATCAATTTCCTGAGTATCTTCGTGTATGTTGCGCCAATGTTCATATCCAGTAGCTAATCAGTAATGATTTGAATGAACTTGTCACATGAGCGTGTAGTTATTTTGCTTTGAGAAAAGACAATGAATATGGTCTTGTGCAGTAAAATGTCTGCATTTTATAACACAAGCAGTAATAGTGCCTGTAATTTCTTGTCATTTAATCTGGCCCTGTTCTAGCAGTGACTTATAATACTACATTAAACTTTAATGTTCGTATTTGTCGTAAATCACTATTACATTTGAATAAGTACAATCGTAGCTTATCAAGAGCAGTGTCCCCCGCGGATTGCAGCAGCTGACAGGCCAAGATCACAATCTTTTCAAGTTCATCAGCAATATTCAAGGCTTAAGGTTTTACGGTTTATTGTATTTACTACTTGTCGATAAGCAGTTTGTCAGGAACGGGGAGGGTGTTCATCTCCAAATCCTTGGCCAGCTTAGTGAAATCATTCCAATAAAAGACCATGACTAGCATTTCTTGAATGAAAACTGTTCTGAAATAGTGCTCTTCGGTGCAGACGTTAATGAAAAGTGTTCTTGTGAGTCTTAATCTGCTTAATCTGTGGCAATCAATAGTCTCACAGATAGAACATCTGGAGATATTTCAAGATTTTTACTTTGAGCGTTGTTTATTCCTTATAAATAATGTACCAGAGCCTGTTGGTTGTTATGGTGACTTGGTAGGGGGTTTTAGGGGCCCATCCCATTTAGGTGAGAGACGCCTGTTTCATGTATTTATTTTTAAAATCACTATTACATTGGGCAGTCACATCTTATGAAGTGCAGTGTCCCCTGTGGACTGCAACAGCTGACAGTCCAAGATCACAATCTTTTCAAATTCATCAGCAATATTCAAGGCTTAAGGTTTTATGCTTTGTTGTATTATTGTTCAACTTGCTTCTCATAAGTAGATGGGAAGATGCATGTCTGTTTCATTTAATTTTTTTGTTTCTGTTTTCTGGGGTGAATTTTAATGAAGTTTTCATGAATGTGGGCTCTCCATCATGCTTTTCCCATATGATGTACCAGTCATGTCTAATAAAAATATGATGACAATGCTTCAGGCATTTTACAGTTCATGAAAAGTGTACATAAATGGGTCACTGGCATGTCCCTGCCGGGTAACATACTACATTCCATCTAAAGCTTTCAAGTTGGCATGAAATGAAAAATCACCCTTTTCTAATGCGTTTTATTGATCTTGATTGACATTCAATCTTTTAGTATGCAACCAATGGATAGAAGCAAGCCTCTGCCCAATATTTTTGTTTGTTTCAATAATCTGCTAAATTCGGTTGTGCATCACAATACAGATAACGTTAAATCAAAAGATTACCATATACCTTGCAGAATCTGTAAAATGTAAATTATTTTAACAAAATAGGAGGGGTCATACAAAATGCATGTTATTAGTACTGACCTGAATAAGATATTTCACATAAAAGATGTTTACATGAGAAAATAATAGTTGAAGGCTTTGGAAGGAAACATAATTGCATAATTTTTTAATTTGAAGATCAGGGCGAATGTACCTTATGTAAATTTAGGGTAAATTTAACTTTGACTTGGGAAACATGTATGTATCTTCTGTAGCTTCTGAAGGGCAGTACTAAATGGAAAAGAAATATGATATTTAGGCAAAAAAAAAAAAAAAAATACAATTATACAAAATTATACAAGTTTACACCCCTGGCTCTTAATGCATTGTGTTTCCTTCTGAAGCATCGGTGAGTGTTTGAACCTTATGCAGTAGTTGCATAGAGTCCCTCAGTTGTCGTCAGTGTGAACAGATGAATCATACAGTCATTGTTGGAAAGGGTTCAAATACACAAAAATGCTGAAAAACCAAAGAATTTGTGGGACCTGAAGCATTTTTCAGAAGAACAGTGGGCAGTTTAACTGTTCAGGACAAACAAGGGACTCATTAACAACTATCACTAAGAAAAAAAAAAAAAGAAAGAAAAAAAACACAAAACACAGCTATGGTTCATTCAGGTAACAACACAGTATTAAAGGATTAGTTCACTTTCAGAACAAAAATTTACAGATAATGTACTCACCCCCTTGTCACCCAAGATGTTCATGTCTTTCTTTTTTCAGTCATAAAGAAATTGTTTTTTGAGGAAAACATTTCAGGATTTCTCTCCATATAAAAACAGCATTGTAGGACAATTTTGAAGTTGAAGACAAAAACGAGATGGGAGGTTTTCGACATACCCTAACTGTATTGACCCAGATCACACAGACGAGACAAGACGAGCATTTGACGTTAAAAAGTATATAAATTGTCAATTTGTTACGAAAATAACCAATCGTTTCACTAGATAAGACCCTTTTTCATCAGCTGGGATCAGAGTCATTTGAGTCATTTTAGAGCCATTTGAAGCTGGATTTAAACTGCATTTTGGAAGTTCAAACTTGGGGGCACTATAGAAGTTCATTATATGGAGAGAAATCCTGAAATGTTTTCCTCAAAAAACATTTCTTTACGACTGAAGAAAGAAAGACATTAATATCTTGGATGACAAGGGGGTGAGCACATTATCTTAATCCTTTAAGAATCAAGTGTATGTAAACTTTTGAACTGGGTAATTTTCATAAATTCATCTATTATTTTCTCTTGTGGACTATATGAAATATCTAATTCAGGTTAGTATTAAATAAAACATTTTAAAGATTCTGCAAGATGTATGTAAACTTTTGACTTTAACTGTACATTTTTTCCATTCTTTGATTAACTTGTAATGTAATGGTAATATATCAGCCTACCTGTACTACTAAAATCTGCTCTATGCCGTAAATATACATAATATGTAATGACCAAGTGACCAAACCAAATGTTTAACAAACTTGTACATGTATAAACATAAAAGATAATCAAATGCGATGCACCATGCATGGACTTTTACTGTTTTTCAACATAATTAATAAGGTGACTAATGAACAAAAACCTTATTTTGACAATGTTTTGCTGTAAATTTGCATGTATTTTTTTTAAATAGTTTTTAAAAGTTTCACTGTACATTAAATGGTAGCTCATTTTTATATCCAGTTTTGTTTGTTAAATCTAATATCATTTATCACTGTATTTGGTAAGGTAACTGACAACAGGTTCTTTCTGTACCTTTGTGTTTGTGTGTGTGTGGTTCAGGTATACCTAATGTTATGAAAACAAAGTGTCCCCACAAAGATGGTAGTAACAAAAATCCTTGGCTTTCTGGGGAATTTTAAATTGTTTTTTTTTTAGTTCCCATGAGGAAACAAGCTTATAAATCATACAGAAGATTTTAGAAAATCTAAAAATGCAGGAAGTTTCCTGTTCCAGTTTAGGTTTAGGATTTTGGTAAGGGGATAGAAAACATTTAATATAAAATTTAGTATAAAAACATGACACCTATGAAATGTCCCCATAAAACATGGAACGTGCGTGTGTGTGTGTTTCATATTTTCTCTACTGATTGTGGCCTACAGAAAAGATTTAAATATGGGAAAGTGTGTTAAATTGAGCTAAAAATACTGCACTCTTTCTGGTAGCAGAATGCATAATCAGAAGTAGCCAAAATACCTGTTAAATGATGGGTGAATATGTACAACATTGTGAATGACTGGAGTTTAAATTATGCAAAACTTTTTGTGCGATTCTGTGGGTAGCGATACTGTCCAGGCCAGTTGCGTACATGCATTTTATTATGCAATTTATGTCATATTCTACAGAGAATTAAAATGAGAATTCCACCTCTTTGAAACAATAAGAATCACATTTTTATAAAGACCACTGAAAACATGTTTTCTAGGGCTGTCAGTCGATTAGATTTTTAATGTAATTAATTGTTGTTTTGATTAATTAGTCTAATTAATCGCACATCAAATTTGGCTGAGAAATTACTCCCAAAAGATAATATAAAGTCATTGGCATCAAACAGACAGTAGCTTCAGCAAGAAATAATTTGTTTAATAAAATTTATTTTATTTGATTCAAAATAGAATTATTACACATAATTATTTAGGCTACAACGGCCTAATGTAAACTATGGAAAAGAAGATAATTTGAGAAATATCTCAGTGTTTTTTGTTCATACGATGTAAGTCATCATTGGTAACCAAAACAGCTGTGTTACCAACAGTTTTCAAAATAACTTATTTCATGTTCCACAAAAGACAGGTTTGAAATGATAGAGGGAGAGTAAATGATGACCGAATTAAAAAAAAAAAAAAAAAAAGGTTTTTATACTACTTCTTTTTTTATATAAAATTATATTCTGAATCTGAATCTGCCAGCAGGTGGCAGTAAATGTCATTGATGCGTTCAAACAGTTGATTCATTCAGGAATTAAGTAAATGGCTCTCTGAATCATTGGTTCACACTGTGCGTTCAAAACGAAACTAAACACTGCTGTGTTGGTCGGAGACGCACAACAATTCTGCTATGGCTTCAAAATATGTTCTCTGCAAAATTGAGCAAAACCATAATATTGTGTTTAAAATAAAACAAAATATCAACCTCTATTTACTAAACCGTTGTATAAAATCACATATAAGCGTGTGATAGATCGGGACAAAATCAGCACGTCATATTGCACTTGCTGCCCCAGTGATTTTGTGTGGTATATGATAAATAGAAATATGAGACAAAACACATACAGGGGCATTTTTTTGCCCCAATATCTTGAATTTTAGAGCATAACTGCATTAATGGAGTTGTTGCCCTGGATCATATTTGTCAACAGTCAACTGTATGAAATGTACAGGTCTGGGGGTGGGGCCAGTGCGTTAACTGCGTTAAAATAATTGAATCACGTTATTTTTGTCTGTTCTGTGTTCGAAAGATGCTACAGACTGCATTGTTTATGAAGGTGAAAGCAATGTACTTTACTTGTAATCATTTATCAACATACCCAGACACCTTCTAAGTCAATACACTCATTAAAAGTCCCAGTGGAATAGGTCTCTCCCTATTGTGTTTTTTTTTTACCATGCTCATTAAACAGTCTTCTAAAGTACAATCAATGCAGTTAGCAAAACTACTTGTGTGTTCGTGTCTGTGTGTGTATTTGAGGGCAGGTATGAATACACTTGTTTAGGTCAGACGTCTTATTTCATATTCTCTGATCCATTAGTTCTAAGTCAGTCAAATCACACTGTAATGGTAAAAAATTGTATCTTATATATTAATTACTGAGTCAGTGTTTCTAAAATAGTTTATATGGCTGTAATACAGTTAATATTTTTCCTTTGACAGGTAGTTTATCCACTTCTGGCTTTAATCATGGCATATATATTCAAATGTTGAAATTGTCATTCTAGCATTTTCACAGCTTCTGGAAGCAAGGATAATTTTTTTTTCTCTACTGCGCATAGAATCATAATTTTGCTTAGTTGCTATAATTAGCCATTTAAATATTTCATAATCTGAATGTGTGGCAATGCGCCTCACCATCCGAATTCACTGGATTCTGATTTATATCCTGTCAAATACTTAATGACAAATCTCCTCATTCCCTTTCATTTAATTCTGCCATAAATGACTTCGCAGCAAAGCAGTGGCACCGCATTAGCAATCAGCTCCCCGCTCAGTATCTCACATTTTCTGTTATTAAGTCAATTTTCATCCACTCATCGCAAAAGGCACTTGTAGGACAGACAAGGGCAAGTGGCGCAAAGAAGAGCAAATACATTAGGTCTCATAGTATTGAATGCTGAAATAACGGCAAGATATGGTCAACGGTTTAGAGTCTGAATTTCTAAAAGCCCAATTCCCTCTAAACACTACCTTTCAACACCTTCTCCTCAGTAAAAACAGAAACCATAGTGTTATAATGAAGAGAAAGCAATGCGATGGTAGTCACTATTTGTGATACGGCAGGGCCTGACGCGATGCTAACGGTGGCAGCGCCTGTTTCTTATGCAAATCACTTCATTTGCAACTGTTGCTTGTCATGCTAACTCAAGCCAGAGTTCATTCACTAGCCTCTGAATCACTCCGACTGACAGACTCGTTAGCATAGCTATGGATCAAAAGGTTCGGTGTACGCTTCAGACTTCCTATAGTTATAAATTCCTGCTGGATGTGTTTTTGGTGAATTAATGGACTCTTTATCTGGCCTGTCCGATGAATGCTGATGATACAGGTGATATGAAAATAGCTGACATTAAATCTCTTAGTACAACTGTAAAGGGCTTCACACTTAATCGAATAAACAATCAAGATTATGACTACGGCTGCTGTGATTAACTAAACGTGAAACTGCCCATTACACTATTCCATTCCATTTAGGTCTGCCTAAATGAGGTTCCATCAAAATGTTCTATTTACATAATACTTTTTGCTTCGGCTGAGTTTTGTAACCGACTGAGGTTGTCTGTTTTGAGCATGAATGCGAATAAGAGGTGTTTAAGTTACTCTTTAGACCTGTCAATAACAATAAACACCTAATGAGGAGATTTCAGCAACCTGATCCACTGATATAGATACACAAATACATGTTTTATATTTTATTTCATTTTTCAGTGGCAGCTTCAGTGATTATAACATGATGGGAGCATCATAATTCTGCATAGCATTCTATAAGCAATTTCTACAAAATATGATGAACAGTTTTGTTTTTTAATGCTGCTAAAATTTGAAGATATTCAATGTGTTGGTTGGTACTCATGCATAAAACAGAAATAGATTTATCTGAGACACAGTTGCCCCAAACAAAATAAGTAAATCATTGTACATTTTATTCATGAAAATGACTTGATTACAGTCTCAAAAGAAATAATAAACAGCGGTTTAACTGCTTAAAATGCTATTTCTATTTATGAAACAAAATCTTACTTCAGTTTAACAGATGTGACGTTGTCAGTCACAGACTTATGCAAATTTTTTGTTTTTGCAAATCGAATGCTGCATTCTCCTTGTCTGTCATATGGTGATTTACCTTTCAAATTGCATCATCCCAATCTTTGATCACATGTCACATTTTGTATTCTCTCACTGCCTCTTCTTCATTCAATTTCCTCTCTGCACATTTCCTTTGGGAACACCTGAATGCAATAATTCAAATGGAACAATTCCACAAGCACTTCTTGTGTCTCTTTATAGAGATGTTTCTGAGGTACAGCTCATTAATTAACACACTACCCTGTTCAATTTGTTCAGTAATTCAAAGCAGGAAATGCAGTGCCATTTAAGCATTTTCAAACATTAACAGATTCCTAAATAAATGACGGCATTAAGATTGCAATCGTAGGTTGCACACACTTTCATAACGTGTGTGTCTGTGTGAATGGTGTATGTGGGTGAGGGACTTCTGTACTAATGCTTATTGTTGTCACTTTTTTTTTCTAAGAAAAAGCCGCATGGATTATTTCCTAGAGCAATTGCCCCACTGGACAGATTATTTCAAAGGAAATTTGCATGCTTGTGGGGAATTTCTTATTTTCCTTCCAGCGTCTTACATTGCCCATGTGGCAAAGAAAAATAAAAAAATAGTAAGTGTGGGATTACAGAGAAAAATGACAGCAACGGCGAGTTAAATGAAACAGTGGAACTGCAACATTTGAAAGGCGTAATACGCATGACGATTCCATTATCTCTCATAAGGCTGCAGCTAAAAAGCTGCAGAAAGCCCCCAGGATTGTATCGAGCCACAGTCATTGACCAACAGATGTGTATCCTGTTACTGAGTTCAGCAACAGCAGCCGCCACTCCACTACACCCAGAGGTCTATTAGTGGGTCTGGGAGGAGGGATCGGGGTGGACTTTTGGTGTCATGTTGTAGTCCCATATGTGCCTTCTCCCATATGTGAGTCTTTCCAGTGATGTTTTTGAATTTGTGACCTCTCATAATGCCTATCCCTGAGGAAACCGCAAGCACATAATCCGATGATGCTATTGAAATATATATATATATTAGACTCCCTGTATCTGGATAATAGTTGAGAGGAGCTCTTTGGTGTTTAATGTGTTTGTAATGGATTGGCTTTCAGAGGCATTAGCTCATCCCTTTAAGAGGTATTCATATCTGTTTCCACAGGCCACAGCCACACCAAAAGGTGTTCAAACCTCTGAGCATGAGTGAAACCCAATCTACGGGCTTTTATAATCTGAACCTTTCCGTTGAATGGGCGCGATGATAAACGTCAGAAATGTAATGGAGCGGAAGGAACCTGTCTTAGAAAGAAGAGTCTCAAAGATGTAATTTGCTTCACAGAAAGTGGCACACGATAAATCGCATTCTGGCTGGAGAATGTGCTAGTTAGAAATCGTGTGAATAATGTTTGGCTGCTGTTTGTGTAGACTTTTCATTTGTTGTAGTAGTAGAGTAGCTTGGCACAGAGTGTCGTCCCACATGTGATCGCTGAGCTCTCGAGAACTCACTGATTGTTTGGAAGGGTTAGACGACCCACCACCTTCAACCCCCATCCCCCCTCTCCATTGAAAAGTATCTTCCAGAGGCTGTTGGATGAGGAAAGGAGGAGAGCTAATTCGTCAATGATCTTGCTACTAATCCCCCACTCTTTGCCTGAAGGCGCCCAAGCTATGCATCCCTCCCCCAAACCCAGCCCCCCTAACAAATACACTCTCCCTCACACAGACACATTCAGAGTCTGCCTCAACACGTCCAGTGGGAGAAGATGAATGTAATAGGGTAGTTTGTAGTCTGCCACGGTGGTGTCCTGGGAGGAGTGCTTTCGCACTGGCTGTGAATGAAAGCTAAAGAGTTTATTACAGTTTGGGGTGAGGTGTGGTGAGACAGGGCGGTGTCTAGGCTTTGTCTCGGGCTGTAAGAGGAGAACGGGATCTGCTAGGAGGAGTCACACTCAAACAGGAACTGCAGAGAATAGATGAAGTGAGCGAATGTTAGTGTGTACTCACTCCGATCATGCTGCAGGGCAGGAGGTGCTTTCAGAGCCTCCCAACAGGCACAAGTGATCAGTCTCTCTCAGATCTTTGAGCAGGTTCT
This sequence comes from Cirrhinus molitorella, assembly GCA_033026305.1. Taxonomy (NCBI): domain Eukaryota; kingdom Metazoa; phylum Chordata; class Actinopteri; order Cypriniformes; family Cyprinidae; genus Cirrhinus; species Cirrhinus molitorella. Next base: position 30,683,632 of record CM065119.1, read on the forward strand.
GGATACGGTTGGATTACTACTGAGAGGATACTACTCGTGTGCTTTCAACTTTGGAGACTTTGAGCAGGGTTTCAAAGCTTGAGCTGAGCTTGATCTGCAGCACGGATACTTTTTATTGTGTACCTACGAAGTGATTCAAGTTGTGAAGTACCCCGTTTAAATGCAAAGCATTTGTGGAATATGGGACATTTTGTTGTTCGAGTGGATTTGCCATGGATTCTCTGTTCACTTCGAGTTGTCATTATGATAAGTATGTTTTATTGTTTTGATTTTTGTGGGCAAGTTCTACAGTTGAATACAGTGCATGTGTGCCCTTAAAAAACATAAGACAGTCCATTTTTATACATTACTAATATACAAACATTACGGTTACTCTCCAAGTGTCTCCATTTCTCTCCAGTACGGGGAGATTATGATCGGCGTATTGAAGTTTCACAACAATCGATTGGGCATCTAGTCTTAGGTAGTTAATCTTAGGAGCCCGAGAGATAGAGATCAATGATGTCTTCTGTGTACAATATGTTATCGGACAAACCGTTGCATGCTAGTCAATATCTCACCTCACTCTAAATAGTGAGAATTTCTGTTAAAGATGACCAGCTCTGTCCTCTCGTCGAACCCAGTGTATTCATTATACATTTATTACTCATTATTTGAATGTAAACAAATCCATCTAATCTGAAACATTTCGGTTGAAAACCTCTCACTGTTGCATGCCATTAATCAGTGTCTATTGTCAGAGCCAACTGATCTCCCGAGGCATGAAAGGGAGAACAAGCATTCACTTTCTTGCAAATTGGAAAATATTTTTCTACCACCAGCAGATACAGAAAAGTTCTTGAATTCTTTATTTATTGCAAAAATGAGCTGTAATAAAGCCAGCACATTGCTACCTGTAATTTTGAGGTAGTTTTCCACCAAGAGCCTCTTGTACAGCTGTGTAAAGTTCCTACTTAAGTGCCTATTTAGGGTTCAGTGTTGAGCAGGAGCACAGTTTTATGAACTCTAGAGTTCCTGAATCTGCTATACTGAGTTTAAATCTATGCTAGCTAGCACCGTCTTTTGTCAGTGCATGTTTAACACTATATATTTTTTATTTTATTTTTTTTGTCTTTGCAGTTGCTGGTAAAGTTTCCCCTACCAGTTCCGATGCCCTCTTCAGTGTCCCAGTTCCTAGTACCACCTCCAGCCCACCAGAAGTTTACCTCCCTGCCAACTTTAAGCTCTCCAACACACAGTTGGCCTTCTTTCTCCAGGAGATCAGAGTTCCACCATATGGCAGTCAACGTGGACACCCTCTTCAGCGTTCAGAAAGCTTTGTGGTCTTCCAGACCAAGGAGCTGCCTGCAGTCAACATCTCACTTGGACCTTTCACTCAAGACCAGACATTGTCCAAGGACCTACTGCAGCCGTCAAGTCCTTTGGACATTCCTGGAAGGCTGACAGTCAACTGGAAGGTCCGGGCCTTTATTGTACAGTCTAGAGTTTTTGCTAGCAACCCATTGGTTCAGGTGCTGTTCTATATCGCAGGACGGGACTGGGATGACTTCAAAGTTCAGGACAAGCTTCCTTGTGTGAGGCTGCATGCTTTTAGAGATGTTCGGGAGATCAAAACATCCTGCAGGCTTCAAGGGAATCTGGCACAGTGCTTGGCCCAACTGGATCTCCCTTCCACATGGTTTAATGTTAATGTAGCACCTTTGGGTCGCAGAAAGTCCTCAGGGACAGATGGGCTTGAGTTGAGTGGGGAGACCCTTCAAGTAGAGCTTTACTACACCCTCCATGATCCAGACAGCAATGATGAATGTGGGGAGAGTTACCCACGCCGAGGAGGGGCATCCAGAGGGGAGAGCTCATCCCAACAACCCCTTCTCCGGATTGGGAGCATCAGTTTGTACCAGCCCAGTCAGGAACAACTGGTGGTAGACAAACAGCTAGATAAGAACCTCTTTCTAAGGCTACCAGAGAGGCCATTAAAGCCAGGAGAGACCCTCAACATCTACCTGCTTCTGGTCCCAAATTCTACTGTGGAGCAGTTTACACTCAAGTAAGTGCTTTTCTAATTTCTTAGCCACGTATGCATGGGGTGGTCTAGTAGGTCTTATACATAATAATAAGCAAACTGCATAGCTATTGCATATGCATGGCATGCACCAAGTCAAGGTTTACTCTTGTGTCATTCATTGTCTCGGTTTTCCAGAGTTGAAAAAAATCTCATTGACTCAGATTCCTTACAAGGTAAAAACTGATTTCCAGGAGACGAGACACAAATCACGGCGGATCTAACTAAATCTCTAGTGGAGTGCCAGGCTTTAGGAGATTGTGAGAAGGATTCTGCTTTTCAAAGTAAAGACATAATGGGTATTAATTGACATCTGTTCAAATTAAATTTCTCATGAGCTTGACCCAGTTCTTGTTGAATTAGAGCCAAGGGGATATGAGGCATATTTCTCATATGGCCTGTGTGTTTTATTTCTAATCGTCAACAGAATAGAAGGGCTGAGGTGCTTGTGTAGTAAAATTATTGTTTAAATCCTTGAAGGCGGAGGAAAATTAGCCTTTTTTCCTCAGATGAGAGAGAAATGGGAGGGGAGGTAGGATATTAGTTGCTCTTTGAGGCGTGTCGAAGGAACGCTTCATAAACACAGTCCCTCTAATTGTAATGGAAACTCGCAGACTTTAATTTAGAATTCACCATGAATTAATTAGGCTTCGATAACTCATTAACCCGAACAGGAGCAGGCAGAGCTGTGGTGTAGCCTTAGCGAGTAAAGTTCATTGAGTTTTGTCTGACATAGTCTGAACTTTAGTCTGAGTGGGCCCAGTTTTTGTGAAGTCTTACAGTCATTATGGGTTAGATGTTGTTGAAGTGTGTGCAGTAGATTTTTATTTGGGTTGTATTTTTGTTAGATTTTCTGGATTGCCACTGTACTGTAGAACAGTAAGTCATTTTTTATGGCAGTTGTCTTGGTATACTGACACCTAGTGGTGTGGATGCAGCATCACACTATGCCCTATTCACTGTCAGACATGGTTCATTCAACTAGCAAAAATTCTGGTAACAGGAAGCTTGTTGAAATAAAGTGAGCAATATTCATCTGGATATGTTCTTAACAAGAGTGTCTCAGTGAGACAAATGTGGGGAGATCAGTTTTTATTAGGCTGCTGATTATATGAGTGTACATGATTTAAACAGATTTTTCAAAAGTGCTGTTCATTTTTTTGTGTAAAACATTTAATGAGCTAAAAAATATTGAGTGCACCTTAAAAATAGTTCTCCTTTTGAGGACATATAAATCGATGTAATGTGTCACACAGCCTTTAAAAGAAAAGCCTGCTCAAATTACAAAGCAGATGTGGGCGTATCACAGCGATGTGTCCAGATAGTGACAGAGTACATTGCTGCTTGTCACTACAAGCATCATGATCCATTTTCTGAACCTAATCCTCTTAATGTTACGGCATATGTACAGAATTATCCTTAGTTTGGAAGTGAAATCTGGGAGATTTATCTTCATCCTAGGGCATTTCGGCAAAAAGGGCCATCAACCTGATTGATATTGTAAAGAAGCAGTTGCCTAATTTCTATTCCACGTCATGAGGGAATGATTTAATACCTTTTTGCCAATCTAATATCTTCAATGAAAGTTCATCTGCAGTAGTTTTTCAGTTTGCTATGATATTAAATTCCAAACAGTAAATCTCTCTGACCTCATACTTTTATGCACTCGTATTGGAGTTTTTGTGGTCCAATATGGTGGCATTAATTCTCCAAGGAAAAGCTGAAGAGCAATAAAAGCTCAGGCAGAAAGAAAGGAGATGAAAGTCTGAAGTTGAGAGCTCTGAGCCAGTCAACTCAATGGGAGGTGAATTAAACTGTGCTGGGAGCCAAAAGTTGAGGGATACCAACAAAAAAGGCTATTAAAGATGTAATAAAGGAAGTCTTTAAATATGAATTAAGCTCAGCTGAAGTCACCACCCCCTTCACATTCCTTTCCTCCATCAGGTTCCTTTCATTTTTCCTACAGTTTAAGACATTCTACCGTTTTCATCTGTTATTTATAGAGATTGCATCTCAATTAATCATGGAGAAATATTACATTTTGGATCTACAGTGTTGACCCGTTAGTCATCGCAGATTCAGAATTACTGTTCACTGTGGTAGAATGATCATGAAAAACAATGTGTTGTACATTTAACAACTGAGAGAGAAAAAAATCACAATATTTGGGTCTGCCAGGGGGCTACTTTAGAGCTGTTGAGGCAATACAAGATTGTTTTGAGTATCTTATTAGCATTTAAATGTCTTTTAAATTAAATTGACTACATTAGTATGTGTTCAATCGGTTTCAAGCAATTCAGCAAACAGCTGTTGTGAGGCAAAAGCCAGTGGCAACATTCAATCATTTGCCTACCCAGGAGGTCACAAAACAATTCTAAATACAATGTTTTCAAACTGAAAGCAGAGCTGTTGAATTGTAATTGAAGTCAGAATTGTTGGCCTGTAGTTATCAGAATATGGTTAGTTAGTGTTGATTAATATTGGTGTGAAACTACAGACATGAATCATGTTCTGAAGAGCTGTGACTATTATTTATTTCTAGCTTGCACATTATAAAACTGTCAAAACAACTGGGGCCATATTTAGGGACCAGAATATCTTAGAGCCTTGGAGGTGGACTCCATGGATTTGAGCAGTAAGCAACAACCCTAAAGTCCTTAGTAACCACCAAGCAGCACCATAGCAACAACCCAAAATAGCCTAGAAACTGCATAGCAACATTCTGAACAAAGCCAAAGTGTTGTGGCAGTGAGATTGCACTTTTTATTCAGAAGGTGTGGTTAAGTGTGCTAAATCAAGTTCTGATTACTATTTGCATTAGTTTTGGACCTTTTTGTCAACCCATGAAAACAAATTGCATCCACAAATAACATGAAGATTTGTTGGCAAACAGTGAAGTACAGTGATAATTTACATTTTTTACAACACTTTGCCAACTAAATGTTTCAAAGTGATTGTCCAACTCATCCTTTGCATACATATACAACCTTGTAAGAACTGACATATAAAAGATGGCCAGAAAAATCTATCTTTTGGAAATGGAACAGGCTTTTAGACAAAATGTAAAAGAATAAAAAAAAAAATGGTAATTTTTTCCCCCCTTAATTGATACATCAGGTTTTATGGCTCACTAAGTGTGATTATACAAAATATAGAGCTCATATTCAAGGAGGGCAAAACATCTCTTCAGAAGCTTAAAAATATGCATTTTTAATGCAGTTTCAGATATATACATTCTCAAAAGTAAACCCAGTAAGATCTTTATAACAGTAAAACAGACTACTTACATAATACTCTATAGAGAGTGGGGTGGCCAACCCTAGCTCCACCCCTGCGTAAAATATTTTTACACCATTAAACTGGAAAAATGAATTGCCTGCATTAATGCGCTGATTTTAACAGCACTATACTTATACTAAAGGGCCTTTTACTTGCTAAAAAAAAGTATACACTTTCAGTCAGATGATGCAAGGCATGTAGTACATTGCATATAGGTTTTGAAGAAAGGTTTTGATAATGTAGAGGCCTTAGTAATGTGCATATTAAATATGACACAGTAGGCTCTGTTGGGTTAATAAATTCTGTTACCATAGTTTTTTGATCATGACAGTATGCTGAGGATGAAACAATGTTGTTTGCACGTCTTTGTCATCGTTATCTTACCTCTAAGAGATTTCATAAATTATATTCAAGAACTGGCGTCCATTGTCTGCATATGTCAGAAATGATGGAGATGTTAACATTTGTGTATCACAGCAACCTAATGAGAGGACAGTGACCGCATGTTTCAGCTACAGCTCACATCCATCTATGACAGGATAAATGATAGAGGACAGTAACTTTTAAAGGTACACAAGCATGCCATTAGAGACAAGAAGAACGGCTGCAAGACACAAAACAATCCATGAGTTATCATGATGTTTGTTGCAGAGGGTGAAGGTTATGAAAGCACATATATTCCAATTACTCCCAGAGAGGTTTAGTCCTCAAAAAACTACATTGCCTGAAGGTCGTGTATCGTCGCCCTGTGTTGTATAGCTCATTGTGTTCAGTGAGCCCTATTCTCCCCACGCTTCTTATAGGATGTGTCATCGCTGTCGCCACGTCTGATTGGGTGACTCAACAGGGTGTCACCTCAACGCTGCTATGCTCTGCTGGTCAGCCACATCTGGCCGCGTCACACTCGCTCTCATCAACGAAGCAATGCGTCCGCGATGCCCCATTCCAAGCCCCACTGCTGACCGCCCCCATGTTTTCACATCTTTATGGCTGTCACTTTGTTTTTTACTTCTGCCATAAAATAGTTTAATTAAACACACCACCTGTGTAAGCATTCACCTCAAGCTTGTAGTTATTGGTGCCTTATGAGGAAATATTTAGCAGTAGATAATTAGCATTGGGAAGCAACCATGCTACACATAATTGAAAGTAGTTAAAGGCAAAATATGTAAGATTTTTTTTATTAAAATATCTAAAAAACACTAGAACAGTGTTATATATTTTGCAAACTTGTGTACTTACATTATCCCAAATGTTTCCGAGAATGTTTAAATCCAGGGAAATAAGCAATTTTAACTAACATTACGGACCTCGTCATTGCGTCGCCTGCCAGTGACACCATACATCTTTGATTTTCCGGTTTAGTTATGTAGAAAACATGGAAACTGCAAAGAAACTTTAAAGGAATATTCCACCCAATAATTAAAATTTCCCCATGATTTACTCACCCTCAAGCCATCCTAGGTGTATATGACTTTTTTCTTCTAGATGAACACTGTCTGAGTTGTTTTAAAATGTATTCTGGCTCTTCCAAGCTTTATAATAGTGGTGGATAGTGGTTATTATTTTGAAACATCAAAAAGCACATATATCCATCGTAGAACTAACCCATATGCCTCCAGGGGTTAACACATGTCTTCTAAAGCAGGTCCATGGGTTTTTATAACAAAAATATCTCTATTTTTAAAATGCTAAACTCCAATTGAAAAAAAATAAATAAATAAACTTCTGGCAACGGCCGTATGCACGTTCGCAAGTTCCTGGTCGGTGTAACATTACTCAAGTCATATACACTTAGGATGGCTTGAGGGTGAGTAAATGATGGGGTAATTTTAATTTCTGGGTGAAGTATTTCTTTAATATGTAATGAATTTTATTTTACAGGTGACAAATGCATTATAGCAGAACTTTCAACACACTCTAATGTATCTAGTATTATAAAGCGCTGCTTTACCTAAGTACGCATAACCAGAAGAAGCCTAAGTGATTGACTGTGGCATAATAAAAGTTCCACTGCTCTTGAGTCATGTATCGCGCTCGTCCTTCATTAACAATTGCTCCAGCATCCTTGCTTCATTTCAACGACTTGCAGTGACCTTAATAAGTCTTTAATACATTAGCTCATCCATGGACATGATTACTGCCCGAGTCCTGTCAGATTGCTTCAGCTGTGGGAATGAAGACAACAACTTCCATGATTCCACACTCAATCATGACACCATCAAACTATGCCTTTGTTTTAAATATGCGCCCACTAGCTGTGAAAACGTATATATTGTGCCAAGTGGTCGGCTACATTTTCAAGCTGTTAACGACTATATGGAGGCTATTTATACAAGCAATATATTGTATTGTATTTTAAGTAATTATTTATTGCACATAATAACATATGTACATTTTATGTAATGAAATGAATCAGAGCAATATTTATCTGACTCAAAAACAGTGAGGGTTTTTGTAATGAATGAATCAATCTTGATTAGAGTGGTAGCGTTAGACTAGACTAGATCATTTCACTTCAAATACAATTAAATTGGCATGAAATGTAAAAATGTACACTCTCACCCGATTTATAAATGCATTTTAAATGTTTTGTTTTATTTTTTTGCCTTGAAATGTTTGGTCACCTGTTGAAAATGACAGACCTCTCTTTGGAGACACACAACATACTGGACTTTTCCAAACATTTCGTCCACATCTGTAACACATCCACATTTCGAAATCCAATCAACAAACTTGACAGAATCAAGTCTCAGCCCTACATTTAGTTTTCTTTCCATAATCCATTACATTCAGAAGTTTGTCACAATATAAGAAAAGATCTGTCGCTGTTTCTTTGCAGCAAAAAAAAAATATCATAAACTGTCATGCAAGGACATTGTTTTGGTACAGCAAGTTTGATTATCGCCTCGTTTTCTTCATAAGTAATGTTGTGTTCACAATGAAACAATGGGGTTGTAGAGTTTTGACAGAACATCGCTTATTACAACAAGATATAAACTACAGTAACAGAAGAAAAATGAAGAAGGAATAATTTACAACAAAAGTTTTTTGGGGGGTTTTTGCCTGTAGACTTTTTCAGATGGTTTTGTTAGAACTAAATATATTGAACTTTTTAAATGCTGGCTGTAACATTTAGGAACCGCTAATCGACAGTTTAAAATGTGACATGACATTTATTATTCCCAAAGGAGAAAGGTCTCTTGTTCTCTCCTGTGTCTCTTGCCCTTAAGAAGATAAATTGAAGCACTAAACGGACAGATTTCAGTCATCATACTCTCATTTCAAGTACTCAAGTAAAGTTTGAGTGTCCCACTTCTCGCATACTGCCAAATTTACGACACACAAGGTCAGGTGAGTGTTTACTTAACTGTCCTTTAGATCATACCAAGGCCTTTTGATTTACAGTGCATCACACGGAAATTACTCAATGAGCTTAAGGGTTTGTTAACTCAAGCAACAATTTCCAAGACCTTGGTGTTTGGTATTCTAATGTGTTCTTTAGAGAAATGAAATGAGAGCTTTGCACAAATAAAACTTGTATAAAGCAACGCAACTGCTGTCACCTGAGGATGCCACTTAATTTTATGTTTGCAAAAGCAGTATTGGCAAAACAGTACAGTTTACTTGCCAAGTTCTTTTGCTCATAAAACATGGCCGTCTGTGCCGCCAAGGATTATATCATTACAGCAAATTGGTCATGCAGCACCATTCTGTCAAAGTCAATTGAAATCTTATTGCGCTACATTTACGACATTTTCTTACCCGCTTGGTTAAGTCTGACCAAGATAGAAGCTAAATGCTTCTCATGACACAAACAACATATGTTTTACTGTTGTGATATGCAGAAACAGATTTCTAAATTGACCTCATGCAAATACATCACAGTCAGAACAAAGATACGGTTTCTATTTTCCCGATACGGTTTCAGGTACACAACCACAGACTTGAAAGTTAGCTAGAACCAGTGTTTTTTTTTTTTTTTTTTTTTTTTTTTTTTATTAATAGTGTACTTTATGCTGTAATATACTGTGCATGTGACCAGCAGCTTATGTACACTTTGTTGACATTTTGGGTCACAAGCTGTTTTGTATCTCAGCCACTCTTGGGGACTTTTCTAAATCATAAAATGACAAATTGGACACCCTATGGTCTTGTGGACCATTGACGTACAATCAGAGGTCAAGGAAACAAGTCATTGTGTCATTTGGAAAAGGCTAATGCTAAATTGTGCTGTTTTATGCAGAATAATGTAAAAAAAGACCCCTACTGGAAAAAACTAAACAAAAAAAAAAAAAAAAAAAAAACAATAGAAACAATCACAGAAATTCGAATGGTTTTCACTACAAATACCATTACAAACCATCAGCTGTTAGCCATTAAAACTATTAAAAAATGATTTCCTGTAGTGTTTTTGTGACGTATTCCATTAGGATTTAATGGCTTTAACAAGCTACCCAATAGAACATGACAAATTACCAGTAGAGAACAACAGGCACCATTAGAGTTTCCATTAAAACCAATACAATTCCCATTATAGCCAGTAAAACCATTACAAATTCTGTGATTGTTTCATCAGGAAATATGGTAACACATGAAAGAACTGTGCTCTACAAGTAATTTAATGGGGTCTTTAAAAAGCGACCTAAATAAAGATTGTTGAAAGCTTTATCTTACCAAAGAATTGGCCAGAGAGTAGAATCATTATAGCTATAAAGGAAAACTTCAATACTGCAGTGAATTTTGGCATGTGCTTATGTACTGCAATCAAGCTTTGAACCTTCGTAAAGAACATTTCCTGTTGAATAATTAGTTAATCTGTCAAGAAACTGATATTACACAAATCTAGTCTTATATAGCTGATTCAGGATCACTGAAGAATTCTATTAATCTCTGCTGCATTCTGACAGCTTGAGGTGTACAAATGAGCTGCTGTGGTTAAAAGTTAAAGTGTATAAATTTCCTGCGTTCTATAACTTTTTGTTTTTCCAATTTAATATGCAGGCTAGTATAACAAAAGGTAGATCTCCCAGAAAAGTGTAAGCATAATCAAAACATTGCTCTGTTTGTTTGAGTGTCCTCACCAGCCCCATGCTGCAACTTGATGTGCACTTGTGGTTTTGCGTTGTGTCCTTGAAGTCCACAAGACCATAGGGTGTCCTATTTGACATTTCAAATTTCGAAAGGGTGCCTATAAGCACCCCATTGTGGCCACTATGTGCCTTTAATGTAACCTTTTGTCGATGCTGGCTCCACTGCAGACATCTACCCAACAGCGTATTCAGCATTATGTGACTGAAGTATGACAACAAGAACTTAGGGCAGCTTTTTGGGACAGGGCCTATGTCTGTTAATGAACACCCTTGAATTAATACACCTTGGACACACAACAATATGCATTAACATCTCCTTTAAAGATGACTTTGTCTCTTTAGCTGAGTTGCAAATTTAACTTATTTGCAAAATTGGAATGTCACATAAAATATTGCATTTGCAAATAAACACCGTTTCTATCCAACAAGTCAAAGAGAACGAAATTGTCACTTTCTGATAAACTGGCACTAAATATCACTAGGAAAAGTAGGAGAAGCCACTGAATATAATAATGTTCATACATAATAAATTACTTGTGCCTCAGAATGGGCGGATGAAACACAATGTGATCATTACTTTAGAGGAGGATGCCTGCTGTTTAGGAATGTAGTCGTGAAAGAAGTTCTGAGAGGCAATTTTACAGAAATATTTTGACAACAGACTTTGCTTGGGTATTTAAAGAATGACCATAACAACATTTCAGATGCTATGCAACAAGATCAGTCCGCTGGATAGTCAGGCTATGCTGCAAAATTACGTGGCTTTTTTGATGTACATGGAGAAATTTATTAGGCAAATACGTTTTATATTATTCACAAGAACCCCTTTTCGCACAAGTCAAAAACCAACTTTTTTCACAATTTAGCGTTTTCATCACTCGTTTGTGAGGCGATACTTTAAAAATGCACATGGAAACGATGATGGAAACGTAGATGTTGTCTAGTCTTTCGAAGTGGCTTCTCAAACAGTCAGTCATCTCGAAAGAGTTTCATTTTAGTATTATTTATATACTAGGGATGTCAACGATTAATCGACGATCGATTAATTGTCGATAATCCTTTTAATCGATAAACCTTACTGACGGTCATCATCATTAACCTGCATTAAAGCAGCGAGCCAAAACACTTACAGCAGTGGTGAGGGAAAAATGAAGCAAGCACGTAGGAGTTTAGTTTGGGATCTTTCTATTTCAAATGGCGCTAATGTTACTTGCAGTACTTCAGGTTCACTCTAGTGCACTCCCATCAAAGCCATCGATGATAGCGACGATGCTGGATGCCAGACACAAACATCTAGGCTTTCTACCGACATCAGAGAGGCTGGCTGCCAACGCAAAGTTGCACGAAATCGCATCCGCAGTGGTTCTGACCGGGTTCCACACAGAAAATTCAAATAGTGGAGTTTCTCAAAGCGCACAGCAGGCCCAAGCTGGAAGTGATGATGGCAAGAGAGCCCTTCGGACGCTTCTAGGAGGCAATTACAATGAACGGTCTATCAACAACTCGGAAAGTCGGGCTGTGCAATTGATCGAAATTTAATTTTGATTTTGGCTTTAAACGATTATGAAAATACAATAATCGAGAGAAAACGATTATTGCTCTCTATTCCATCTCCTTTGCGCGCTTTTGCTCCTCCATAAAAGCCCAATTGCACATGCAAATCAGTAAAATGATGTAACGTGACTTGCATAAAATGGGACATGCTTGATTTATTAATGTCTATTTGATGTTGTGTTTTTAAAAGCACGAAAGCTGTTCTGTGTACGTGTTCAGAGACGGAACATGGACAAGTAAAATGAACGTTTATCAGCTATTAAAATAGTTCAGTTTTGTATGTAATGGCAAAGTGATTAGACTTATATTTTGTTTCGTTTTCGTTTTTTTTTTATTATTAAGTTAACTGGAAAAATTGTTGGGAGGATTTTTTGTTTGTTTGTTTGTTCAATTTTGTTAAATATAAGTTTTCATTTATTAAGTAACGAACAGCGGCCAGCAGAAGACTGTTCAGTCTGTTTGATCAGTGTGCCTTCTCAGATCATCACGACCTAAAATAAAATCTATAGATATAAAACAGTTCAAGTATAAAACATTAAAACAAATGTTGATTTAAACGTCAAACCTAGATAAATATGCACTATTAGGCGCATATCCAATCGTTTGTGCGGAGAGTGAATGCTAAAGCCGCTTTACAGGACATGGAGGCGCCAGCGCAATCACTTGATTTTTTTTCAGGCATGATAAATATATAGAAAGCTTTAGATTATTACTTAACAAAATAAAACAAATCGAAAACAAAAACTTCAGATGTTTTTTTTTTCCTTTTAAATATTTAAAGTTAAAAGTGTTGCACAGTTAATACAATAGCTAAATGTGCTAAACTTTAGAAATGAAGACTATTTTTGAAATGTAGGTTTCAAATGGTGCAAAGTTCATACAACAAATGTTTTATTCCTTTATTCTTTAAATAAAAGTGTTGCAGAGTTGCACAAATATTTTAGGAATTTTAAATTAAGTCAGAACAGATGTTGCACGTTAAAAGGTTAGTGCATCAAATGTGTTTAATTATTTTTATAATATTTAAAATAAAAAGTGTGTATTGCTTTAAATGTTACAATTACTCCATAAATGTAGTAAAATTAAAAATAAATAAAACTCAAAATTAATGTTGCAAAGTTAATGCAATGACGTTAAAATGTTTTAAATATTTTTAAACGAAAGTGTTGAAAGGATGGGATGGGGAAATTAAGATAGTTTTAATGCATCAAATTTGTTGAGTTATTTGTTATTTTCAAAGTGTAAATTGGCACAAAATAAATGTGTTGAAACTGTTTTACAAGTGCAAACTGTCACATGTGTTTTTGGAAAATGACAGCAAAATAAAGCTTTATCTGAAAAAGACACGATTAATCGATTAACTGATCATTTAAACGATGATCGATCATGAGAATTTGGCAAAATTGACATCCCTATTATATACTATTATACTATTTATTCAAATTTTGAATGGCCTTCTATTTTTATATATCTGTTTTCATTTAAAAGATTTCGTCATTTTATTATGTGCTTTTGTCATTTTTGTGATTTATTTATTAAAACATTAATGTATTTATTAGTTTTTTTTTTCTAATCTGTAAGGACGTTTATTTGTGCATACTCATAATAGCAACAAAACATTGCGCTTTTGTAAAATAATGAAAGCAAACACAATGTGCTTTCTGTCTTCTCATTTTCTGTGAACTTGATCTATAGATTATATATTATCTATAGAGAGTGAAATGTCTACTTTCTCAGATTATGTAATCCATATGAAACACGCATTCAGGTGCATCACAACTGCGGAGATAACGAGTCATTGTCGCCGACTTCATCTCTTAAGCTGAAAACAAAGAAAGCACTGTAATTTATCAATAAATTATTGAAATGTTAATGCAGTCCACTTCCCATTTTATAATCATTACTTCTGCGGTGCGTTGTGGCAAGCTTTATGCGTGTTCTTGAGAGCTTATTAGGCATTATATATATGTAGGCAATTAAAGGCTTATTATAATGATTTAATTGGTTTATTAATAAACATGCGACTAATAGTCGACTAATGCTTCAAAAGAGCGATTACTAGTCGACTTAGTCGAGTACAACCCTAATATGGACTAGCTTTTTTTTTTTTTTATACTTCCATTTATTCAACTTTTATTTCCAATAAAGTGAATCATTCTTAATAGTTCTAGCAACATAATAGAACTGTCCTGAAAAACAAACGAAAATGCCTATATCCAACCATGAGTGGTAAATAAGCAATTTAGCAAATGTGTGCATCATTTATATCTCAAACAGTCTACAATTTATGATTCTTCCAGTCTGTCTATCATATAGAAGTCCTCGGTTTCCAACAGAGAAGGGACGGTACAGTCCCCTCCCACTCCTGGTACTTGCTCAACATCATCTACCATTACCACAGCGAGAGGGACTCTGAGTACAATAGGCAGTTTCAGCCCATTTTTGCCTGAGCATTTTCTATCGACTGGTTTCTTTGGCTCCCTGAAGCTATTTCATTTTCATGTTTTTGATCTTGCGTTTTTGTGCAGATCAATACAATCTCAAAAGAAGCCTTCTAAGCCCCCAAACCCCCCTTCTTGCGAGCTCTCTCACCAGACGAAGAGGTCTGAGCCTCCCATGTCTTTACAACAATTGTTTTTTTCTTAAATACCTCAGGAGATTTTCTGGGTGCTGTTACAAAGTACTTCCAGGTTTTTTTTCACCTTTTTAAACTCATTTTGCTGTCACACAAATGACACAAAATTGTGCATATAATTTCTCCTCTATTCCATGGCACTGTTCTGTTGACACAAACAATAGCATGAAATGGCATAGTCAGAAGGCCACTGGCTGACATTGATATTGATTCCAGTGTTCACATGCTACTTTTCACAGTGCCAAGAAGGATTGCCCATTGACTGAGTGTCCAAATCATTACATGTTCCGGCAGATAGAGCCCACAAATTAATTATCCTATATGAATACTAGACTGTGGCAGCATGCAGTGATGTGTGTGGGTATATGCTTATATCAGACGGGGGTGGATGCATGCTAAAGGTGACATTATAAATGCATTTTCCCTCCTTGTGCTGGCACGGAGTATAAACATTAATGCAAATATATTGAGACCTCCTGTTACATGCCTGTCCTGATGACACTTTTGAACTTTTGTTAGAAACGCATGCGTGATAAATGCTCTCTGCTGCACACTATAGATGGATGTCATTGAGCCGAGGTGGTTGGATATTTATATTTGTCTCTGAGCTGGTCTCTTTATTAGCCAATTATCAAAGACTGAAAGGTCACACAGTTTTTTTGTATTCTGCTGTAGTGCTTGTCGAAAGGGCATGTTTATTAGAAAGCCTGTGGTAGGTGTTCGCTTATGTTAAGAAAAGATCTCTTCGTTTTTTCTGGTGATTACCATGATGTTACTCTATGCCAAGCCATCCAGCTGGTAATTGTAACACTGCAGGATATTTTTTTTCATGATTGAATTCATTATGACTCATTGCAGGTCCACAAGGAAGCTGCTACCGCGAACTCTGCAGACCTCCGCAAAATTGGGATGCTAATCATTCAAAGTTCTCCACATTGTCCTCCTTTCTGTTTGTTTGATTCCAGTGGTCCAATCGATTGAACAAACTGGTCCTGAACAGCCTGACTTCAGAGTGAATTATGGTATCTATCCTGATAGATAGGCAAGAGTGCTTTATTCAGATTTTGGCTTTAATTCTAATTCACAGATTTTCCTCAAAATGATGTTTCCACTCAATAGCCAGAAAATTGTATTTACATTTGTATGTACATAAATTCCATGTCTTGCACGGTGTTGACTATCGTGAATGCAGCTGGAATATACATACAGCCAAAGTATCAGTGTGCAACAAACTTGGATCATTAAATTTCTTTCTGAAAAGTGTTTATTTTGTGCCACAGATAATTGATGAATGATGTTGTTCATTAGCCTTTTAAATGTTCCATCTTGATGCATAAAGTATGACACTTTAAGCATACACAAAATGCAACGCGTTCTCTCTTTGGTTATTTAACATGCTCCAGAATAATGCAAAAAAAATAAAAATAAATGAAATACCCCCTGACCGGGCCACTGGAGAGACATGATTATGCAGTAGCTATATGTGAAACAGTAGTGAAGGTTTCTGATTTGATTTGCAATAGTCTTGGATGAGATTACAGTGATGATATCATGTGCTGTTGTGTCGTGTATTGGTGTAGTGAGTATCAGTTTAAGCAGCAGACAGTGAATGAGACTAAAAGGGAAGTAATTGGAGTACATTACAGTAATTACCCTGACACTGACATACTGTCCTGCAGTCTGAACAACTCTACTCAGACAGGTCCTTCCTTCCTCGGTGTCTTCTTAACACACACACAGACACACACAATCCTCAGGGTGGTTTGCCTGGGGCCCAGAGATAAGGCAGTCTTATGGGCAGCTGTATTAACAAAAGAGTCAGGACTTACACCCTGGGCGCCACTGCATGTCGCCTCATACACACTCACTCACTCTCACACACACACACACACACACACACACACACACACACACAAATTACACGTTTACCATTTAGTTGGTAAAATGAGGACATAATGTAGGCGTGGCCTCTTTCAGGCCATGGGTTTTATTACTGCATATAGGGCAGATTTATGTCAAATATTAGTAGAATATTTTAAATATAAAATAATTAAATATTACTGACTAACTCAAACCCCAACTTAACCCTGATTTCTGCATTTTTGAATTACAATAAAAATATTTTATGGCATACTGACACTTGTGGATGTGTCACTGTGTACTACAGAAGGCTATTTTCCTAATAAAAAAACCTCCCAATTGCAATTTTATGTAAATTTAATTTTAAAGTCAAAATTGCACATTTATATCTCCGAATTCTAACTTTATAACTCACAGTTACAAGTTTATATCATGCAATTCTAACTTTATTTCTCAGAATTGCAAGTTAATATCTCACATTTCTGATTTTATAATTCCCAATTGCAATTTTGTGTCACTCAATTCTAAGAAAAAAAATAAAAATGGCACGTTTATATCTCAGAATTCTGACTTTATTTCTTAGAATTGCAAGTTAATATCTCACATTTCGGATTTTATAACTCCCAATTGCAATTTCATGTTACGCAATTCTGAGAAAAAAGGTAAAAATTGTGCATATCTCAGAATTCTGACTTTATAACTTGCAGTTGCAAGTTTATATCATGCCATTCTGACTTTATTTCTCATAATTGCAAGTTAATATCTCACATTTCTGACTTTATAACTCCCAATTGCAATTTTGCCACACAATTCTGAGAAAAAAAGTCAAATTGCACATTTATATCTCAGAATTCTGACTTTATAACTCACAGTTGCAAGTTTATATTGTGCAATTCTGACTTTATTTCTCAGAATTGTGGCTTTGTCTGGCAATTCTGACTTTATAACTCACAATTACAGGTTTACATCTTACAATTTGGAGAAAAACGAGATAAAAGTCACAATTACCTTGTTTTCTTTATTTATTCTTTTTTTTTTTTTTTTTATTCAAATGGTCTTCCATAGTGTACAACACAGCACTGGCTAAATGTGTATTTATTTATTTTTAAATATACATTTATTTTTAGAATTCTGCATATGTATATTATACCTATAAATTAGTTTATAATTTTAATGTAATATTTTAAATATAGATATTGTAACGGTTAAAATATCGATGATTCTACTAGACAAGAATTAAAAAAATAAAAAGTAAAATGACTTGCACAGCCAATTGGCTTATAGTTAAAAATTTTGTTAAGTGGGTGGATTTTTTTTTAGAATATATATATTGAAAGTCATATTCTGCTGGGTAGTAATTGATTATATGTAATTTGGATTACATAATCAGATTCCAAAAATGTAGTACTTATATTATGTAATTATATTATATTACAAATGGCCATAATCAGATTCCAGTTAATTTTTATGGATTACATGATTATAAATTATTCACACAATGGCAGTAAATTATTCATAGGTTGTTGATCTCTTTCAAATGTTTCCTTTATAAATAATTTTATTGTGCATCATATCATTATGAGCTTAGAATAATCATAAAATGGCCATATAAATGTCATGTAAATTAATTTGCGATCGATGCTTCTGAACTTGGGGGAAAATTCAGAAAAAGTAAGTTTTAAAAAGATACATTTAATTTGTTCATTTTAATTCTTACAGTTTTATGATTTAATTAATTTAATTAATTGTTTAATTATCATTTCATCAACTCATAAACACTCTGCACTTGGTTCATTTACCCTAGTTTGGGGAAACCCTGGTGTAATGTAATGATTATTGCATTACATGATGTTGATGATAAAGAATGAAATATATATGATTCCTCTTTGCTTTTTATAATAATAATCCTACTTACAATTATAAGCAAAGTAATCTAAAAGTATTCCAGAAGTAGTCAGAATACATTACCTAAAATTAGTAATTAGACTAGATTACGTCACTGACTAAAATTTCCATCATATAATTTGTAATCGGTAACAGATTACAATTTCTAAGTAATCTATACAGCACTGGATTACACACATTACAATTTCACGTTGATATTCAATAGTTGAGTCAGCGTCATGAGGTTCAAAGACGGTGATGCCTACAAATATGCAGCAAACACGCTTTCAGACTGACTTCATCACAGAGGTGTATTAATCACAAGCTATAAACAATCCACACTTCCTCAGTGCAAATCAGGAAGTGCTTGTGCTGTATTTCTCACGCTCATACGCTATCCACTATCCAGTTTTGCTGGAGCATGAGGGTTGTGTCCAGTCCTCTGGGAGCTGATGGATGAGATGTGATGGATGAGACCCCTCATGCTCTCAGCTTCCCTGTAGCTACAGCACTGCAACTGCAACACTGCCTCTCACACTTTCATTTCTTTGCTTCTTCATCTATTCCGGCTTCTTTTGAGCAGCACGTACACTTGCCTAAGAGGCCTCTCACTGTGACACAAATGAATTTTGCAATTAAAAGGGCATATGAGAAATATTATGATCATTGTAATTCAGCGTCTCGTGTAGTGGGGTGTTGATAAATCTAATCACACCAGTTTAAGGTGGAAAGATTAGAGGAAGACATTTATTTCAGCTTTTCGTTTTCGTAATTATAACACATAGAAATGGTTTAATTTCCTGCACAGAAGATGAAAGTGGTTCTTTTCTTCATTTCTTTTTCCCTGATAGGAGTGAGCATGCGCACATGTATCCAAACAGTTCAGTCCTTATTTGCATGTCTCTGTGCATGATTATGTTACATTTGAAGTCGACATAAAACGGCATTCGCAATTCATTTTGCTTCTGTAGTGTGAGGTATTTACAAGTAAAACGCTATTAAAGGAGAATTGGGAATTGATTGGATTTTGAAAAGAGGTCTCTAAGTGACAGGCGGCTAGAGGGGAGAGCTTGGTTTGGCGCTGGTATGCAACACAAACATCTTTAGTGATTAATTTATTCTATGATCTAACTGTCAGAAAACAGGTTAAAATGATGAGTATTTGTGATATCAAAATATTAGCCGTCATGTGAGGGCGACCTGCTCCGTCTTCATAAAATGAAAATTGACTTCATTTAGCAAGCTTTTTATTTATATATAAGGGGTGAAACGTTTTAATAGGAGAAAAGGTAAAGGGGTGCATTTGGTCAGCTGTGATTTCATGTTGAATTGAAATACATAATTTAAATATTATTTAATAAATTACTACCATTATTTAAAAATGTTACATTATGTAAAATGTATGTACAGCGGGGAAAATAAGTATTTGACACATCAGCATTTTTATCAGTAAGGGGATTTCTAAATTTCCACCAGATGTAGCCATCAAGCCAAATATTGAATTCATACAAAGAAATCAGAACATTTAAGTATACAAGTTGAGTCATAATAAATAAAGTGAAATGACACAGGGAATAAGTATTGAACACATGAAGATAACAAGGTGCAAAATGGCATAGAAAGCCAGGAGATCACCTGAAATCTGTCAGTATTGAGAGAGAAACCCTGCCCCCTATCAGTACTAATTGATATCAGCTGCTTTAGTCCTAATTGATGGCCTATAAAGGCTTCTCATTACCCAGGAGGCACACAGGAAAGACTTCATGATGGGTAAAAGCACTGTGGGGGCCATTATCCGGAAATGGAAAGAGCATTAGTTCACCATAAACCAGCCACGATCAGGTGCTCCACGTAAGATCCCTGTCCGAGGAGTCCAAAGAATAATCAGGAGAGTTCTCCAAGAGCCAAGAACCACTCGGGCAGAACTTCAGGAAGACCTTACATCAGCAGGTACTGTTGTTTCAAAGAAAACTATAAGCAATGCACTGAACCGCCATGGCATCCATGCATGCTCACCACGCAAGACTCCATTGCTGAACAAAAAGCATGTTGAGGCTTGGTTAAAGTTTGCGAAACAGCATTTGGAGAAGCCTGTGGATTATTGGGAGACTATAGTATGGTCAGATGAAAGCAAAATTGAACTTTTTGGCAGTCATTCTACACACCATGCTTGGAGAAGAAATGGCACTGCCCACCACCCCAAGAACACCATACCAACAGTTAAGTTTGAGGGTGGAAGCATCATGGTTTGGGACTGCTTTTCAGCAAGGGGTACTGGCAGACTTCATATTATTGAAGGCAGGATGAATGGAGAAATGTACCGGGACATTATGGATAAAAATCTGCTGCCATCTACCAGAAATCTGAAAATGAAGAGGGTGGACATTTCAGCAAGACAATGATCCCAAACACAAGGCCAAGGAAACAATGAAGTGGTTTCAAAGAAAGAAAATCAAGTTGCTTGAATGGCCCGTCAGTCACCTGACCTAAATCCCATAGAAAATCTATGGGGAGAACTGAAGATCAAAGTTCATAAAAGAGGCCCAAGGAACCTTCAAGATTTAAAGACTGTTTGTGTGGAAGAATGTGCCAGAATCACTCCTGAGCAATGCAGACGACTGGTCTCTCCATACAAGAGGCGTCTAGAAGCTGTAATCACCAACAAAGGCTTTTCTACAAAGTATTAAAGTGTGTTCAATACTTATTCCCTGTGTCATTTCACTTTATTTATTATGACTCAACTTCTATACTTAAATGTTCTAATTTCTTTGTATGAATTCAATATTTGGCTTGACGGCTACATCTGGTGGAAATTTTGTGTCAATAGCCCACTTAGAAATCCCCTTACTGATAAAAAGGCTGATGTGTCAAATACTTATTTTCCCCGCTGTAAGTTTAAACTGAATAATAGTGGTGAGGTTTGCCCACCCCACTCAAGTGCTAAAGAAATGTGTTTGTGAAATGTGACGCAGAGCGCCTTTATGAGCACAGCAAACGGGAGACTTTTCAGACGTGGCTCCAACTTCACTTCAGCACCAGACGCAAGTCAAACGAGCGCGGAAGCAGTGCTGTTGACAGGGAGCTTTAGTAGAACATCAGTGAACTGCGGTCAGATGAGATGGTGTCAGGCCAAAACGGTGTCAGTAAAAACGAATTGACTTGTCCTGCAAGCCGCTATACTGTGCTCGTAGCGCACGCTCTTCAAAATGTGCTGGTGCACACTGTAGGCCTATAATAAAGCGCTGTATCGCATTCAAACAAAAGTTAAACTGCGAGTATGCATTGTTGTAGTTATGTCATCAGTTAAGCATACATTTACAAAGAAAGGCAATTAAAGCTGCCTTAAAACTGTGCATGTAAGTATTATTATTTATGAGTCGCATTTAAAGAAGTGTCAGATTCACAGCAATTTCAGCAGCGCCAGGTTTTAAAGTAACAGCAGCCAAAATATCCTAATAACCTGCTGCTGTTATATATGTTAATCAAAGAACAAAATTAAAAAGAGGAAATGAACAACTTCTGTATTTTTAAGCTTTATCTTTGTATAATTTAGTGATTGATAACTGTAGACTATTTTTTATTGATGAAGGGCACAGGTAGCTAGCCTATATAGTGTTTATTATAATGTATTTATGTGAAGATTGTTTCAAGTTAGAAGTAATTTTTTTAAAGTCTAATAAATGTTAAAGTGATAGCTCTCAATTATACTGTAATGTTGAATTGTTATATTCAATGGTGAAATATTAAGAAAAAAATCATGGATAAAACAGTTGGAATCAGTGATACTTGCCTTCAGTCATAAAAAAGATGGCATTAAACAAATATTACAAAAATGTTGTTTCTATATTAATTTAAAGCATGAATGTGAAATTGCAATATAAAAATGTAAATAAAAACTTTAATGTCAGATAGGATTAATCATGATTAATTTCAGGAAATTTTTATTTTTTATTTTTATTTATTTATTTTTTAATCGGTTGACACCACCAATATATATATATATATATATAATAATATTATAGTTTGGGATCAGTATCTTTTAAATGTGTTTTAAATACGTTCGTTATGCTCATCAAGAATGCATTTTATAGAAGTGCGAAAAAAAAAAAAAAAAAAAAAACTGGAAAAACTGTAATATTGTGAAATATTATTGCAATTTAACATAACGTCTTCTGTTTTAATACATTATAAATTATAATTTATTCCTGTGATGCAAAGCTGAATTTTCATCAGTTCTTACTCCAGTCATCAGGATCATCACATGATCCTTCAGAAATAATTTTGCTGATTTATTATCAATGTTGAAAACAGTTGTGCTGCTTAATATTTTGTTGGAACCTGTGATGCTTTTTTTCAGGATTCTTTAATAAATAAAAAGTTAAAAAGAACTGCATTTATTTGAAGTAGAAATCTTTTTCTTTCTATTTCTGAGAGAAATTAATACTTTTATTCAGCAAGGATGTGTTAAATTGATAAAAAGTGATAGACTTGTTAGAATAGATTTCTATTTTGACTAAATGCTGTTCTTTTTAACATTTCATTCATCAAAAAGTCCTGAAAAACGTATCAAAACCTTTATTTTAAATTGTAATGCTATTTCACAATATTACAGTTTTTTTTCTGTATTTGATCAAATTAATGCAGCCTTTGTGAGCAAACTTCAAAACTTTTGAACGGCAGTGTGTGTGTGTGTATATATATAATATAAACAAACACAAAAAGTGACAGTAAAATAATTTATAATGCATTTCATTTTTATTACACAAAAATATCAGCATATTAGAATGTTTTCTAAAGGACAATGTGGCACAACAGAAAACTCAGCTTTGATGTCACAGGAGTACATTTAAAATATATTGAAATAATGTGAAATATTTTTCATTATTATGGTTTTTACTGTATTTTTAATCAAAATTTGATTGGTAGTGTGTAAAACATGGTCATTGCATTAACCATTTGTTGACACTTCCACCACAGCTTAAAAGAAATGTAATTCATAGTAAGTCAGCCACTAGTAATGAAGTCACCAGCAGTCACAAGTGAAGTAAAATTACATGAATGTTTAATTCACACTGTGTTTTTGTAAGTCGCTGCATAGAGTCATCAAGGCTGCAGCTGACAAGGACTGTGTGAAACCACTGTCAAAAAGCTGTTCATATCAAATGGTATTAAACTCAGAGGCAGTGCTTTCAAAGCACTCTGATCCAACCTCGGAATTCAGTTCTTCACCTTTACCTGTAAAAGCACATTATCACCTCGGCTCACAAATCTCTTACAAACTCGACCTGAACCTATGCTGTTAACATAGAAGCTTTCACAACAAAGAAATGGTTCGAATAACAACTGGAAGCATATGAATGTTGCCCTAGATATGGCTGTCTGCTCACTTTAATATATTTACACCAATAGATGATCACACGGTGCTGCTGATCTCTGCCACCCTGAGGCATGGCAAGCGTTCCTTTAAATAGATTTTCGTCAGTGCAATGGAACTGTAAATAGACAATATAAAATATATATTTTTCCCACTACTTCGTAACTTTGCCTGCCAAAATGGTGATATGCCAAGTACAGACCCCTGGGGCATTCCCCTTATCTCTCCTCATTTCACTGCCAAAGGATTCACCTGTGAAATATGGAGAAAGAGAAGTGCAGTGATCCTAAGCGCTTTTTGCGCATAATGTTATTTCATTTTTTTCTGCTGAAGGTGTACTATACTTTGAATAGAAGTATCAGAAGCTTCCAGTATTTTTTGACACTTCATCTCTGTGGGTGGTTGTAAAGGGTTGATAATATGTTGTTGTGTTTATATATATATATATATATATATATATATATATATATGTATATAGTATTTAAATTTTTTTTTTTCTTTATTATATGGCATATATATATATATATATATATATATATATATATATATATATATATATATATATATATATATATAATTTATTCATTTTGTAACACTTTTAAAGACAAGTAATT
Source organism: Cirrhinus molitorella (assembly GCA_033026305.1). Lineage (NCBI taxonomy): Eukaryota > Metazoa > Chordata > Actinopteri > Cypriniformes > Cyprinidae > Cirrhinus > Cirrhinus molitorella. The sequence goes on from CM065119.1 coordinate 30,707,987, forward strand.
TGCTGACAATTAAAAGTGTTATATAGCCTACTGAATCATGGGGGATAACTGCCAGGTGACTTATTTCTTAGCACAAAAGAGGACAATGGTACAAGAAGAATATCAAATTATTGTTTTAAGTGTGAAAAGCCTTCACTTTAAGTTTTCATTTATTGAATTTTTGCTTCAATCAGTCTTAGCACTCTTGAGCATGATGAATTGATGAATTGAGCAACACTCCCCATTAAAGACTAGGGCATTTAAGGAGGTCGTCCTCCAGAAGTTAAGACCGATGTGAAAATTGTTGTGATTTGTATATTCAGATTGGCATCAGGCCACTCAAGGACATACACAGAGTTGTCTATAAGCCACTCTTGCTGTATGCTTAGGGTAATTGTCCTGTTGGAAAGTGAACCTTCTGCCCACTCTGAAGTTCTGAATGCTCTGTACTGGGTTTACATTAAGGTTATCTCAATGCAATGGTACTCTGCAGGTGATCAGTAGTTCCTGGTTTCCATTAAACATGATGCTTGGAATTAAGGTTCATCAGACCACATAATCTTGTTTCTCAGAGTCTGAGGGTCCTTTAGGTGTTTTTGGAAAATTCCAAGTGTGTTTTCATGGGTCTTCACTGAGGACAGGATTGAGTCTTGCCACACCACCATAAAGCCCATATGGGTGGAGTGTTGGAGTGATGTTTGTCTTTCTGTAAGTGTCTCCCATCTACCTATGTGATCATGGAGCTCAGCTAGAGTGACCATCAGGTTCTTGGTCACCACTCTAGCCAAGGCCCTTCTCCATCAATTGCTCAGTTTGATCAGACCAGCTCTAGGAAGAGTTCTGGTTCTTTCAAACTTCTTCCATTAAGGGCAATGGAGATTACGTGCCACTGTGAACCTTCACAGAAGACTGATATTATACAGAGATCATGCAGTCCTTAATAGTGATATTAAAACACATTTTAGGCATAATTTTAAGAAATGTGCATTGTGCAGTAAAGACATACTCCAAATTTAATTACAATTTAATTACAATTTAATTAAAGTTTAATTACTATTTTAAGTAATATGTCAATAAATAAGATTTTTATTTTATTTTATTTTATTTTATATATTAATAGTGTTTATATATATATATATATATATATATATATATATATAAACCATATAAAAAAAAAAGTAAAATTTAATTTAATTTAGAAATCAAGGGAAATTACACTTTATTCACAGCATCTAACTTGTGATTTTTTTATTCTAAGTGAAATTTTTGTGCATTTAAGGTATGCCTACATATTGCTATGAAATTAACCTTAGCAGGACAGTGGTGTAGGCGGTTTTATTCCAAACATGTTTAAAATATTTAGTTGGTTCAGAAAAATACTGATATTTGAAGAAACACTGATTTATGTATGCATGTCTTTGTGTGTTTCGTAGTTGTTAAACATATTCAGACTTCATATATGAACCACGCATTTCTCTTTTCGCTGTGGGAGTATGTTAGAAAACATATTTGTACATCTCTGCAGTCTGTCTCAGCCAACAAGCCCTGCTGAGAATATTTTTTTCCCCTCTCAGTGCTTGTTTTATTTTAGTGCTTTCTCTCTTTCTCTGTCTGGGATGATACAACAGAACTCTCTAACTAGCATGAAGCCTATGACAGCTCTAACTGCCGAGTGTGTGTGTGTGTGTGTGTGTGTGTGTGTGTGTGTGTGTGTGTGTGTGTGTTTGTGTGCGTGAAGTACTCGCTTCTCCATGGCTGGGCGCCACGGCAACTGAGGCCACTCCGTGAGGCTGGTTTAAATGAGAAGGAGAATCTTAGTGTGGCCTTGTTATGGGGCGCCTCCCAGCCAACTGGGCCATAGTCACTCTGGCTTTTACCGCTGGCCTCCGCTCATCTTTAATGGCTGTTTAGTGCTTTGTCCCTCACTGTGCCCTCTTCCTAAGAGGGCCGCTTTTTTTTTTTTTTAAATAGTCATCTGAGGCCAAAGATCTTGAAGATTTGCTTTAGGAAGAGAAAGATAAACTCGTTATTTAAGCAGGACTTCAGGGTGCTCACGGAACGGAGGTGGAAGAGTTGCCACTTTGTCATAATCACATTAGTCTGTTCTCTCTCTCTCTCTCTCTCTCTCTCTCTCTATCCATCTATCTATCTACAGTTGAAGTCAAAAGTTCACATAAACCTTGCAGAATCTGCAACATGTTAATTATTTTACCAAATTAAGAGGAATCATACTAAATGCATGTTATTTTTTTGTATTATTTAGCACTTACCTGAATAAGATATTTCACATAAAAGACATTTACATATAGTCCACAAGAGAAAATAATAGTTGTGTTCTAAAGTTTATATACACCCGATTCTTAATACTGTGTTGTTACTTGAATGATCCACAGTTGTGTGTGTGTGTGTGTGTGTGTGTGTGTGTGTGTGTGTGTGTGTGTGTGTGTGTGTGTGTGTGTGTGTGTGTGTGTTTAGTGATAGTTGTTAATGAGTCACCTTAATGAGTACAAATTTTGTGGTTTTTCAGCATTTTTGTGTATTTGAATCCTTTCAATGACTGTATGATTATATGATCCATCTTTTCACACTGAGGACAACTGAGGGGCTCATATGCAACTATCATAGTTGGTGAAAACTTTTTGATATTGAAGGGTAAATTTCACATATTTTGTGTTCTGGGAAACATGTAAGTGTCTTCTGTAAGTTCTGAAAAGCAATACTAAATAACATGTATATAACAATAATATGATATTTAGGCAAAATAAGAAAAATGTTCTGTTCAAAAGTGTACACCCCTGCCTCCTAATGCATAATTTTTCCTTCTGGAGCATCAGGTTTGAACATTCTGTAATAGTTGCATATGAGTCCCTCAGTTGTCCTCAGTGTGAAAAGATGGATCTTATAATCATACAGTCATTGTTAGAAATGGTTCAAATACACAAACATGCTGAAAAACCACAAAGAACTTGTGGAACCTGAAGGATCATTTTGTATTTATTTATTTATTTATTTTATTATTGAATTTTTTTTTTTTTTTGAAGAACAGCAGGCAGTTTAAATGTTCAGGACAAACAAGGGACTCATGAACAATATCACTAAACAAGCAACAACAACAAAAACAAAAACAGCTGTGGATCATTCAGGTAACAACAGAAACAAGTGTGTGTGTGTGTGTGTGTGTGTGTGTGTGTGTGAACTTTTGAACAGGGTAATTTTAATAAATTCAGATATTATTTTCTCTTGTGAACTATATGTAAATGTCTTTTATATTAAATATCTTGTTCAGGTTAGTAGTAAATCTCTCTTCTTTAGGTAAAATGATTAACATTTTGCAGATTCTGCAAGGTATATGTAAATTTTTGTTTTTGCAAATAGCTCTGTACCTAGCTACCTAGTTATATAATCTAGCTCTATGATCTGTCATCCCACACAAAGATGTATAATAATAATATTAAAAATGATGCATGGAAAACTATGTCAGAAGTTGTTTGTATTCTAAGCGAGCTTGATTCATGCATTGTTAATCATGAATCTTATTCATGATGGATTATATTACACTGCTGTGATTTATATACAACTGCAACTATATATTTCTCACCAGAATGCTAATGTTAGTGTCACATAAACAGTTTGATTGTCAAACTAGAGTGACATATGAGTTTTACCCATTTGTGATCAGATTTTCAAATGCTCAATAGCCTTATGGTACCAAAAAACAACCAACAAAACAGCCACTGAACACTCTCCAGAGATAAAATCCCTGTCTGTGTGAATGCACCTTAAGACTAATAGGCCTCCATTTTCTCTGAAAGCACAGCTCCCTTTAGGTTGATCTTTTCCCAAACAGTAGGTAAGCCAAGCTCAACTTGTCCCCCTCTATCAACCCCATGAGTAGATTTCTGGACCCAAACCCTGTTTAGAGTGAGCATGTAAGCTTGATGGGAAAAGACAGGCTTTGCCTGAGGAAAATAGCTTCTTGCTGGCCTTGCACACACTTTCTCTCTCCTTCTCTGTGTGTTATGGATGGCCCTCACAGGTCTCAGCCTCATGGTGTGCTGGGTGAGAGTGAATGCTGGGGTGAGTCTCAGTATGGTAGTTTCACACTTACGGGGGTGTGTAGGAGTGTGTGAGTGAACACAAGAAAGAAAGGTGGTAGATGTGAAGTGCTGGAATGAGCCTGCCTTTGTACTCTTGGCAATCTATGCATGCAGGTGCATAAAGATATGCAAATGTTAAGTCTCAGAGTATGGCTCCTACTGTATCTTTGGGTGCTCAGAACTGCAGCTGTTATATTGTGTAACACTTATGTTCGCTGGATCCACACCTGAGCTTTTGTTTCATATGCACAATGGTGCCTTCTTTATAGGCTTACCATCTTTTGCAAATGGTATCAGTTCTGTTCTAAAATTGCAGCTTTTAATTTGCAGATTACAAAATTCACCCACCTAAATGCAAAAGTAGTTATCTGTTTGATTAATTACCGCTGCCTTAATTAATGTACTCTGTTCTCCCCTGGACACATTATGTGAACTCGTGGCCTTTTCTGTAGTCTCTAAATAAAGCAGCATTTCAGTAATTGCTTTAATTTAACTGGGATTATTGCAATCTCTTAGAAAAGGGTTCTGTGGCAGTACCATGGCACAGAATCAGATTGTAATTTGATATGTGAGCAATATCACACTCGTAGTCAGTGCAATATGGTTGTACGGCCATATCACACAGCTACCAGTGTGACATTGCCTTCATACAACAGTTCAACACCACAAGTGTGTAAATGCATAAGAAACAACAATGGATTGTCTTTAAAAACCCTCTTTTTTGCAAACTACTTCCTTCCACCATGGATTCTATTCTCATTTTGACAGTTTAACAGCTGAACCTGAAACTCCCAATTTGAAAATGTTGTTTTAGAACTTGTAACAAAGGAATGCTGAACTGCTTCATTACAAGCTTATTTGTACTATATTAAAAGCTCACTATATTATGTAGAGTATTATGAGAGAGAGATGAATTGAGCAAGTGTGATTATCCGCATCTGATACAGCAAAATTCTTTAGCTTAATCTCATATTCACGATAAAACATTATTTAAATGTCCACTGAGGAAAGCGATATCTTTGTCATACTATCTTTTCATTTGTCAAGGGTGATTTCCAATGACAGCGCTGATCAGTCTGTTAGCTGCATCTGAAAAGGTGTTGTTGTATAAAAATAACTTTCTTAGGGGCAGTTTAGTCAGAAGTACAAAGGCAGCACTCTAATGTACAGAACTAAATGTACATGAAATATAATGCAATGAGATTTTGCGAATTACAGAATTATATCTCATGTTTAACTGGTACAGAGACTTCAGAGGCAAATTCTAGAAGATCTTGCAGAGGTAAGGCTGCTCGCGGTGGATTCATGAGTGCTTTTTTTAATTTCTAATTTTCAAATAGACATTATCTTTATTAACAAACCGCATATTTTACATCTACATTTTTGTCTAAAAAAACTCTTCAAACTACATTCAATGACACATTGTTATTTATACAGTTATGGTGGATTTGGGTGGCCACCATGACACACACTGTGAGAAATACCACAAGCAGAGTGATACAAATTATGAAACCGTGGGAGTTTCACTAGATATCACTAGAATATCGCACTCCTCTCATCCAATCAGATTCGAGGACCAGAAGGTAAAAAAATTCTACTGTTTGATGCTATATTTAAACATCATGGTACACTACCATTCAAAAGTTTGGGGCTGGTGTCAGGGTTGCCAGGTTTTCACAACAATACCCAGGGAATTTGTACTTAAAACTAGCCCAAAACTAGCCAAATCATGTTTCGAGGTGTTCAACCCACGGACATGAAAGACAATAAGCGGCAACAGTGTTAAAATAGCAGCCTGATCTCGTGAAGAAAATGTACCTTTGGGATTTTTTTCTGCAAGTCCCAAAATACATACTGACATGTACGTTTCGTGACATATTTGATGTGAAATGTCCACTGAGTGGTGCTAAAAGAGTGTTTGCTTTTTTCTCCTGGAACAGATGTATGCGCATATGGTTAGTTTGTTGGTTTTGTACGTGTCACCGCAGTTCTGACTTGAAATGTCTGTTTAGTGGCATTTTAACTCTATTAACTCTATTATAACTAATTATAATGCTCCATGACGTTTTAAAATAACGTACCATCTATACGACACCTAAACCTACCCGACAGTATGAACAAAAGCAAATGTGATGTAAAACACAATCGCAAGCATGCCGTTTTAGCTTGTTTTTCGATCTCTCATCTTTCAGCTTTTTCGTCATGTCATGTTTTTCACAGGATTCGTACAGGAGTCATTCCGTACCGGCTGAGCTACGGAGCAAGCTTGCTATGTATGGAAAATAAAACATATGGAGCTGTAATCATAAAAATTATTACAAGTGCTTGTTGTTTTATTGCCTCTAGTGTTAATTTCTGTTGGAAACCGTAGTGATACGTACTTATTGGTACGTATTTTGCTTCTTGTGGAAAAGTTTCAGGATACCCTATCAGGATTCAGAGTTTGCAGTCTCTTTGCTAACATCGTTGTAAAACTAGAAATGCAAAACCTGAATCTTGTAAGATGAATCAAAAATTTAATACCTTTCTTTATCTTTTTATGAAGTAAAAATAAACCCATCTGGCAAGCATTTGGAATTTTCATTCGTTAATTAAAAAGACCTTTTAAATCTAGCTTTAAGAAATTGAGTGAAATCACTCAATTCCCTTCAAATTGGCATACATTATATTATAATTTGCTGGGTGCATGGCATCATTTGTCTCTATGGAAACCTATGGCTTGGCACATTTGCTCCTACATTAATAAATCATTAGATTCATTTAATATAATGAGGGAAAAGATTGAAGAGCTGAAGGTGCCAGTGTTATTCGAGCCCTACCATCTTCATTCTGTGAATGCATACTCATGAAAATGTGCCTTCAGAAAAATCATTTTGAAAGTTAATAGCTGTTTTCATGCCTTAGTTTTATGTAGCCGTATTGTTTTGGAGTCTTAAAGCCAGTCACTTGCTTAATGTCAACATCAGGACCCGTATTGCATGAGCATTATTTTTGTGGTGGAGAACAACGCGATTTATGAGGGGGATCGTATGATAAAACAGACCTTTATGAAGACAGTTCATTGAAACTTGGTTATGAGAACCCTTGCCACAGTCCCTGACCCCCAAAACGCACACAATCCCCCAAGCACAAAGAAAGAAAAGAACGCTTTGTTCCATTTGAGCAAACGCTGCTGTATAAAGCATGTCTGTCTTCAGAGCGTGTGAAAAGTAAATGTTGCCTCATCAGCTCTGTGTGGTAATCTGGTCTGATCCCTTGATGGAGCTCAGATTTTAGATTGCACACATCTCTCTCACATTTTTGTACCCCCTTTTTCTTCCAGATTACTCATCTACTTTTTCTTAATTTCTTACTTTTTGTTTTTTCATCTTTCATCAAGGAATATTCCGGGTTTTATGTAAGTTAAGCTTTGTCGACAGCATCTGTGTCATGCTGTCTGTTACTTCTGAAAATATTCAGACTCGTACATCAGTTTGGGATGGGCAGATGCAAATAAGTATTTCTAACATTGAAAAAAGATGACATTTCTGCTTTATATCTAAGTCTCTCAACATGAGCACAAAAAAAGCACAAAGTGTGAGGTGCAGTAGAGGAGCTGCATGGATGACTGAATGTCAGTGTTAAAGCAAGGCCCTGAGCAAGACAGAGGGTCAGAGTCTGTTAAACAGGCTGGATCTCACTAACATTTGAGACCCTTAGTGCTCGTCGCTGAATGACGGCGAATGGTTTACATGTCTTGATTTAAGGATGAGAAATCGTGATCATTCTTCATGATCAGTCTTCACTGTGTCAGTACCACATATGCAGCCAATCAGAGTACAACAAGAAATATGTAGGATAGTGTGTGTGGGGTAGAGTGTAAAATATTATGATGGACATCCAATGTGAGCTCAGGGTGTGTTTGATCAGCTGGAATTGTCTCTTTCCAAAAAAAAAAAACAAAAAAAACACTGTATGGTGCCCATGGTTGAGTGATTTATGTACTATGTTATTTAAATGTTACCATGAGTTCTTCAGATATGGAAAGCAGTATTACTGGGGTTTCTCTGTTTTAATAACTTTGATTGGTTTGTTGGTTTTATGTTGTGATTTAATTATTCTTTTGTGTTTTAATTAGTTTTTTGTTCTTTGCTTTTTTGTTGTTGTGTTCAAAGAATCACTAAGTATATCTCTTTAATATATTTTTCTTTTCTATTCTTTTTTATCTTTTATGTTTAGTTTTAGAGCAAAGAAATGTACTTTAAATTTCTTTATTTCTATTTTTGCATTGTTTTTGTTTTTGGTTTTATGTTTTGATTTGATTTTTGTTTTGTGTTTTAATTAGTTTCAGATCAAAGAATCGCAAATATTACCCCTTTAATATATTTTTCGTTTTGTTTTGTTTTATTTTATGTTTTAATTTGATTTTTGTTTTGTTCTGTTTTCATGTCTTTATTTGCTTTTCTGTTCTGTTTTGTTTTGTTTTCTGTTTTAGATTAAAGAATTACATATGATATCTCTTTAATATTCTTCTTTCCTTTTCTTTGTTTTAGAGCAAAAAAATGTACATATTATTTGTATTTTTTTTGTTGTTCTTTTCTTTTCTTTTTTTTGTTCCAGATCAAAGAATTACATAAAATCTCATTAAATATGTACAAAATAATTTGACACATTTATTTATTATTATTATTATTATTATTAGTGTTTTTTTTTTTTTTTTTTTTCCAGATCAAATAATCTGTGATATCTCTTTAATATCTTTTTTGTTTGTTTGTTTGTTTAATTGTTTTGTTTCAGGTCAAATAATTATACATAAAATCTATTTATTTATTTATTTTTGTTCATTTTTTAGGTTTTGTTTTAGATTGAAAAAAAAAAAAAAAATGATTTTATTAACATCTTATTATTTCGTTTAGGGCAATAACAAGATCAAATAAAGAGCAAACTAAACTTTGTGCTGATTTTTCCTGAGAAAAACACCCAGTAATTTTGCATTTTGCCTTCAGCGTTCCAGAAGAGACCTGAATAATTTCTGTAGACTTGCTGAAATGCCACAGTCTGTACATCACCATGCTCCGTATATCTATATGCTACATATCTATATATAGCCTATACTATATATACTTTGTGTTAACAATTGTCTACAAATTTTAGGATAAACATAGTTAATGCCTCTGAAACGTACTGAGCTATAAAACAGCAACCTCTAAGCAATAAAATGTTGCTGTAATCATACACAAAAAGTCCACATGAGTTCAAAAAACAGTGGTGCAGAGTCATCACTGCATCATTGCTGTGGGCTGATTAGACCAGAGCTACCAAAAAAAACATATACATAAGCAGGGACAGCAGCAGTGAGGAGAATGTTTGTGTATATGTATGTGGGTGTGCGTGCATTTGTGCACATTGCCAATGCGTTTGTGCATCCATACGTGAAAGCAAAAGAGAGGAGGGACAAAATGAGGAGACAGGAACTGATGCACAACGGTTTAAGCAGTGCCAGGGGAAGAAGATTAGGATAGAGGTGACCATGAGGACAGCTCAGTATATTAAACAGAAGAACGGGCATGTGGGGGTGAGCCAAAGATCAAAGAGTCTTTGAGCCCGCTCAATTATGTACTTGTTTTGTTTCCATGTATAATTTCTCTTTCTTTGTGGAATATTTTCCCCTAAACTAACAAAACAAAGCATGATTTAAATGAAGAAACCATGACCTGACGTGACACCTCAGCTCTGAAAATAGTTCCAGAAAACAATGAACTGTTTATTTAGCATTTTAACAGAACTTAGGCATGCTAAATGTAGACCGCACAATTATCCTGCCTCAAGATATGCAGCTTTGACTAAATTAGAGAATGTTTCTAAATATTTTCATTTGCTATTTATTAAAGCCAAGTAGTTAGTGTTTTTAAGCATTTTACATTTAATTACATTTTGTAACAATTTAAACAATACGTTTTATTTGTGAACTTATGTTGAGCTATTCTTTTTAATAGTTCACTTTTAAATATTTTTCGGATCATCAGTCATCAAAGCTTTGTAAATATTGGTCACAGACAGCACCAAGCTGATTACTCATTAAAAACTCCCACAGATCATGTTTTCATGCCATTTTAAGTCTAATTTTTTAAGTGGTTATATCTAAGTCTGTGACTACCTACTGAAGATTTTCTAAAGTCTGTCTCTGAGACACTACATATCTTACTTTTAGAAATTCCTTCAGAAGTTTTCCACTGTACATTTATGGCATGGTGTTCTAAATGGAAAATTCTGGCTCTGGCCTGACTATAGTAATCAAGATGCTGACCTTGTTAAGGAGGTCCAGAACCTTTTGATCTGATGGAAGTGTGCTGTACTAGAACCCTCTGTAGCAACAGACCTCCTGCTGGACAATTAGATTTACTGCACCACACTAAATACAGGAAAGAGGACCAGATGTCCTGTTTCTCCCAGGACAGTCCTGTGCATTAGATGCTTTTCACGTGTCCCAGCTCATTTGAAATACGGGACAGTATCCGGGAAAACGGGACATCTGGTTGTCCTAGGAGAACAAACAGAAAACGACTCCCCAGTGTAACGCATATTACCTCAACTAGAGTGGCCTACTCATAGATCTGTCTTAACAAGAAATGATTAAGTGGACTCCATCATAAAGCTGGTCCACAAAGAGCCTGTAATGCTCCAGGCATTGGAAACGGTGAAAGATAGATGCAAAGAGCCTTTCCAAGCACCTCTACAAGGAAAGAAAGGCTTGATTGAGGCACCACCAAAGCCTAGTGAAAGTTTCATAGAGCATCTGTGCTGTAAGAAGTGATTTATTTAAGAGGAAAAGCATGTACGAGCGAAAAAAAACACTAGAAAGTGTGGGAGCAATGGAAGGAAGAAAAAGATTGGGCAAGGGTGGGTGGTGAAAGATAGTGGTCTGAATGTAATAACTATTGATGTGTGGTAAGAAGTGGAATGGAAAGAGAGACAGAGCGCGAGAGATATGCCTGCTCTCACAGTGAAGATGTGCCGTTTTGTTGCATTTGTCATGAGGAGTTAATGAGAAAAGGCTCTAGTGTTGGTGCTGTATAAACACACCTCAGCTGGTTTGACACTCTGACATAGAGGTCTGAATAGTTTGGCAGGCGATATATGAATGTATTTTCAGATGCAAATGAACATTTGCAACAAATATGCAGTTTTACAGTTAAAACTTTTAACCTGATCTCTTGACGAAAACGTACCTGTGGGAACTTTTTCGGAAGACACAAAATACGTACCGGCTTGTACATTTTGTGACACATTCATACATGTGAAATGTCCACTGAGTGGTGCTTATAGTGTCCATTTTTGCAGAACAGATGAACGTACATATGGTACGTTTTATGTGACATTGGTTTTGTACGTTTCGCCGCAGTTAGCTCTAACTCTAACTCTAAGGCGAATGTGATGTAAAAACGCAATCACAAGCATTCCGTTTTAGCTTGCTTTTCGGTCTCTCATCTTTTAGCTTTTTCATCGCAAGCCAAAACATATGGAGCTGTTATGTGCACAAAAACAATTACAAGTGCTCACTGTTTTACTGCCTCTAGTGTTCATTTCTGCAGTGATATGTACTTATTGGTACATATGTCGCATCTTGCGAAAAAACGTTGCTACAGGTACGTTTTCATCATGAGAGCAAGTAGCAACTTTTTAAGCTATCCGACGGTAATGGGCATGTGAGATGGGTCAATAATGGGTATTAAAAAATATATACAAATTATTATTGAAATTATTATTTTAAGTTAAGTTGCATGTTTCATGACATTTTAAAAGTGAGTGGCGCTAGAGGCTAGTGCTCTATAATAATAATGTGCAACCTGCACTAAATCCAACAGTGTTAACAGAAGCAAAAATTACATAAAAGCACATTTGCTAAAGCTAACATGCCATTTTAGCTTGCTCTAAAAAGTCTTTAAGCTCTTTTATCATTACTTGTGTTATTCTTTCATGGGACTTTAAACTGCAGTGCTATACCAGGTGAGCTACCGAGCAAGTTTACTATGCTAGAAAAGCCATGAAGCTGGTTATGTGATGTAAAAATATATTAGTTTACATATTGTGCATTATGGTAAAAGTGTTTTGGGGTCATATACAATTCTTTGTGCAAAGAACCACACAAAAATATCTTTATTAATCGCTAATCTGACCATGTAATCATCATTTGTATGCAAATGGATTAAAGCTGTTGGTGTTTTACTGTCATTTACTTGTGTATATATAGGTACATTGTTGAAGTTTTGCAAAAACGTAGATAGAGGCATGTTTTTACAATGAGTCTATGTTGGTGTAATTATTGTTTCTTAGAAAAATAAATATTTTTAACAAAACTACTTCACTGCTCATTAATATTTGGATGGCAAAGTTGCAAAATTTCCTTTGGTGTGATTCCCCAAAAACATAATGATATTAATGAATTAGTAATGTTGAAATATTTGATATGATGTAAGGAAATATGTTACTATTTTTTTAAAGGTTAATTTAATATTTACACTTACACATTTCTTGAAAATGGTAGAACAATTTCTATACAAAGAGTACAAAGAGTTTTTCTTTCTTTTCTTTATTAAAAACACTATTATTTGTCATTGACCCAGATAAGCTTTTGTTTAAAGTAGTGGTCAATAAAAGGTTCTCAGAAGTTAAAAGCTTCTCTTTCACTCTTTGTCTTGCTCTGTGTTGCTTTTTCGTCTGTCCTGTTACACTGTTGACTCTCTTATTGTCTTTGACACTGATTCAATTTTGAAAAGAAATGGGAAGAGTGAATGAAAAGGAGAGAGATAGTGGTATTTTGCTGCATTTGTCATGAGGAGTTAATTAGAAAAGGCTCTTGTGCTAGTTTTTGTCACCACACCATAGAGGCTTGATCCACTTGAAAGGCTCAAGTGGCAATAAGATGTATGAGTGTTTTTCTGTGTAGTCCTTGCCGGAATTACATTTTCAAATTTCACGTTACACTTTTTTTCCCGCTCCTTACACCTTTATTTTCATTTTTCTCTTTCAGGCACTCTTTCAAAGTATGCCTTCCAAACCCCTGTGGCAAACATTGCTGCAAATTTGCCACGTTCACATGCAAATTAGATTTGTGGCAAACAGTTTGCCTCCAATTTATTTCACATTAACAATTGGTTTACCTTAGAATTTCAAGGTTGCACACCCACATTCCTTTTTTAACTACTAAAGTGTCTTTTGTAATTATGAGAGATTATGAGAGAAACTTTTGTTCCATAGAGTGGTCAGTACAGGGCTGTCAAAGGCCTCTCTTTTGGTTGCTCTCGCTTGGCTCTTTGTTGCTTTCTTATGTGTCCTGTTAAACTGTTGGTTCTCTTATTGTTTTTGACACTGATTCAGTGTTGAAAAGAAACCGATATTTGGTTGATCTTCAGAAGCACTTGGCTTGACATTTATCCTCCCATCAAATTAATTTATTGCGTCAGTCCCTCAGTTTTGAAAGTGAGGCCGGAGAAAGAGAGAGATGAGGGCTGAAAGGGCGGATGCTTGTGAAAATGTTTGCAAATGTAGATGAAAAATCTCTTAGAACTTGTGTAAAACTCAGATCTGATCAGTACTTAATCCTAGTGTACGTCCTCCTGTGGCTTCCACTACTGTCAGATCTGTCCCAGCATGCTATGCGCCCAGACAGGCTGATTCGATGACAGATCTGTCCTTCTTATGGAATGAGTCTGTGACACTAGAGTTGCATCCAAGTTCATGTGCTGCCACACTAAAAATGAGATTAGGAAACTAAATGTAGATTAGGAAAGTACTCATTAGTGTTCTTTTTGTTTAAGAAAACTGATGAAAAAATGTTTGTTGACAAGCTTTTTTTCCCTAGACTAAAACGACCATAATGAGACAACAATAAGATCTGTAAACTGTCAGTTTAAAAGACTAAGACAACATTTGAAAATGGCTGACAAAATTAGCACTAGTACTCGTGAGTGAGTGGTATGTCATAAAATTGATACCACAGATCCCATGTTTCCTAATATTTTAGTTGCAGTTGAGGTCAAAAGTTTACATACACCTTGCAGAATCTGCAATGTTAATTATTTGACCAAAATAAAAGGGATCATACATAATGCTTGTTTTTGTTTTGTTTTTTTTGTTTTCTTTCTTTTTTTTAGTACTGACTTGAATAAGATATTTCTCATAAAAGACGTTTACATATAGTCCACATGAGAAAATAATAGTATGACTGTATGATTTTGAGATCCAGCTTTTCACACTGAGGACAACTGAGGGACTCATATGCAACTATTACAGAAGGTTCAAACGTTCACTGATGCTCCAGAAGGAAAAATGATGCATTAAGAGCTGGGGGTGAAAACTTTTGAGTTTGAAGATCAGGGTAAATTTAACTTAACTTAACTTCTTCTGGGGAACATATAAGTATCTTCTGTAACTTCTGAAGAGCAGTACTAAATATATATATATATATATATATATATATGTATATATATGTGTGTGTGTGTGTGTGTGTACAGTTGAAGACAAAATTAACCTAATTAACCTAGTTAAGCCTTTAAATTGCTCTTTAAGCTAAGTATCTTACGAAACAACTAGTAAAATAATATGCACTATCATCATGGCAAAGACAAAAGAAATTAGCTTGGACTTGAGAGAAAGATTTGTTAATAAAGATGGAGAAGGATACACACGTTTATCAAAGCGTTTTCAAGTGTCAAGAACTGCAGTGAGATACATTATCAAGAAGTTTAAAGAGACACCAACACAGTGAAAACACAAGACAGGCAGAGGCAGGAAAGATTTCAAAAACTTTGGAAAGAAAACTAGTGAGAGAGGTTTCTAAAGACCTAAGAACAACTGTCAAGACACTAGTGAATGACCTAGCCAAGTCTGGAACTGATGTCTCAACGAAGACAGTCACTAGAGCCCTGCACAGGAATGAACTGCGAGGTTGCCGACCAAGAAAGACTCCACTTCTGAAGAAGAGACACCTCCAAGCTAGAATGAAGTTTGCTAAGGACAACTTGGGGGAATGTGATGCATACTGGAAACATGTCCTTTGGTCAGATGAGACAAAACTAGAGCTCTTTGGCCATAGAGATGTTGCCTATGTTTGGAAAAGGAAGGGAGAGGAATTCAGCCCCAAGAACACCATCCCCACAGTGAAACATGGTGGTGGGAAAAAGTGAGTGTACTTGACTGGCCTGCACAAAGCCCAGACTTGAATCCAATAGAAAATCTGTGGGGCACACTAAAGTCCAGAGTTTGTGCCAGAAGACCAACAAATCTGGAGGAGCTTGAGAGATTTGCTAAGGAAGAATGGGCTGTCATTCCTCAGGAGACATGCTTGAAACTTGTTGAGAACTACAGCAAATGACTAAAGGCTGTTATCAAGCAAAAGGGATACACTATTGACTATTAACATCAGAGGGCTAATAATTTTGACCAGTAGACTTTTTAAAATTCTTGGTTATGCATTTATTTCTATTTGTTTTACAAACCCTAAAAGCTTCCTGAATAACACTTGGGAGTTATTTGAAAAATAATGAAATATTTTATAAGGGGCTAATATCACTAAACAAAAAAACACAGCTGTGGAATATTCATGCAACAACACAGTATTAAAAATCAAATGTATGTGCACTTTTGAACGGAGTCATTTTTATAAATGTAACTATTTTTTTCTCTTGTGGACTATAGACCCTTTTTCTGTTAGTAAACATAGGTGGAGGCAAAAAGACTCCCCAGGCCTCTTCACTAACGCTAGCTATTACGTTTTGTTAGCATGTTTTATAACAATAACTGGATAAAATCTGATTGTACCTGCATGTGTAAGTTCACTCACTGTCCGGGACTGCAACTGCTATTGGAATAAGTTAACTTTAACGGACGAATCCAGATTGGCAACCCATACACGTTCACTCAAAGGAGGGACGATCAGACAGGATTACCTCGGTTGAGTGATACACATCTATTAGAGAAACCCCATGCATATTAAAGAGAAACCCACCTTCATCTAGTCATGAAGAAGTATATATATTTCAATTTCAGGAGGCAACTATTTTTACAGCTAGCTTACATGAGAGTGAATTGGGCCAAAATACAAGAAAATGTTAACCATGGATATGTTATTTGAAGATGTATGTATTATCTAATGGCCAAATAGTTATTTTAAAGTATATACCTCCTGCAAATGATATAAGTTTACAGTGATATTTCAGTACTTTTGTATTACCTACATACAGTACATTTAATGTAAGATGTATATTTTCTAGAAATAAAAATTCCATGAACTGCTAATTTTGAACTTTCTGTATTTAATTATGTTCGTAAGTTAAGTTCCAGCATCGATCAATCACAGTTTGTTGTTTTACATACATGCACACAGACATTATTTCATACACTACATAACGTTAGTCAGGGATACATAAGAATTATTTAAGTGCGTAACACAAACCATAATCCATAACAACAAAAGACAATCCTTTATTTAACCTTTTCTGATAAGAAATGTGCCCTGCAAACGCGAACATTTTTGATAATCATATCTATCCAGTACCTCTCGTTTTATCGGGTTTAACCATAACTTTTTTTTTTTTTTTTTTTTTTTTTCTGGCAAAGGTATGTGATAAAATTTCAAATTGAAGCCTGTACAACATCAATTCTGGAATACAACATCACAAGATGATATTTATAGCCGAATATGTGATGGTTTGAATTGGCCGCCTTCAGTTTTCCATTTGTTTTGCCTCCAGCTAGCGCTACAATGTAATCATGACGTCGACACTAAAAGGGTCTATATGTAAACGTCTTTTATGTGAAATATCTTATTCAGGTCAGTACTAAATAAAAAATAACATGCATTTTGTATGACCCTCTTATTTTGGTAAAATAATGAATGTTTTGCAGATTCTTCAGGATGTATATAAACTTTTGACCTCAACTGTATATGCGGTTTCACACAGATCGCCCCAATGATGTATAAAAAAATGCCCCTTTTGATGTCCAACTACAGTCTTCTATTATTTTTGGTTCCCAGTAGATGACAAAAGTGTGTGGAAAGTGTGTCTTTGCTGATGCAAGTTAGTGATACTTTTCCATTTCCTTCAGCAAATCAGATTGCAATACATTTGGCTGCCATAACAAATAACATGCTTGTTGCTGCTCCCTGCAGTCCTCTCAGTGTAAGCAACATTAGCAGGGTAGCCAGGCTGAGAAAATGGCCAAACAAAAAGCTTTGAATTAGATTTTAACATTTGGATTCTGATCTTTTGAATCTTTTGTGATATTTATTATTATTATTATGAAATATGTAAGTCTTTACTTTCTTTTGTAAACGGGTTTGGTTTTTGTTTATTTTTGCATAAAACAGCAGGGAGGTACATAAATAGGGCTTAAAAACACTTGGCTTAGACTAAAGACATGACACTTATATAATAACCTCTAACAGCACTATAATTGTCACACATTTTCTCTGTGAAATAAACTAATATTCTTTTGGAACTATTGTCATTTCTGACGTCCCAAAATTTTACGATGACCTCATGTGCGTCCCGCTGTCATGCCAAATCCTAATTGGATTATGTGTGACAATTTCAAATAGGATATGGAAATTATGTACAATGTGATATGAAATCAGACCAATTGTCAGCACTATGCTAAGCTATCAAAGTAATTGTAACCTCGCTAAACGTGAGCTACCTATAAACATAAAGAAAGAGAAATGTTTACATAGGGGAAAAAAGGAAAAGGTAGTTGTGAACCCATTCTTAAATAAAGTCATTTTTGTCACATGGACTTTTTCAACGATGTCCTTACTACCTTTTAGGGCCTTGAACATGTCAGTTGTGTTGCTGTCTGTGCAGGGTCAGAAAGCTCTTGAATTTCATCAAAAATATCTTAATTTGTGTTCTGAAGATGAACGCAGGACTTACGGTTTGGAACGACATGAGAGTGAGTCTAATGATGATTTAACCGTAAATGTTCATTTTTGGGTGAACTAACCCTTTACAATGATTAAATTAAATGAATGGAATGTATTATTCTTGTTAAACTGTTTCCCCAGCTGTACAGACTAGATGCATATACAGTTGTATAGACTATATGGTTTACCCTTTGAAGAAAGACTTTTATTTCCCACACTTCAAATATATATATATATATATATATATATATATATATATGAATCATACATGAAGTTACATATCTCAGTTTTGAAGTGGCCAATGAAATGTCAGCTGTCTGACGAGAGCTGGCTGAGGGTGCGAGGGTGATTTTCCTGTTCTTTGCAGCAGTTGGCAGGACTGAGTTCCGCTTGCCTTATCAAATAAATTGGAGAGCCGCTTTTTTTCCCCTATTGCCTCGGCAGAAAAGGTTTTGGCTCACCCGAGGGTCTTCCGCTCATGCCTGCTACTGATGGGAAAACTACTTAGAATAATTGTGTTCCAGGCAGGAGGATTGCAAACCACCACATGGCTCTCTCTCTCTCTCTCTCTCTCCTACACTGTTGCTCAGTGTCTCTCTCTCTGTCTTTGCTCCCTGTATCGTTCTGGCTCATTCTCTTTTTTTCTCTGTCTTGCTCTCTGCATTGAGAACACAGGACCTTCCCAGCCTCCAGCAGGAGGAGAAAAAAGGGGGGCCAGTTGAGTCTCTGCGTCAGCCCTGTAGCCAGGCTTATTATGTAATATCATGGTGACGTTGTTATTTTGATTAATTGATAAAGTTTAATCATTGCATTTTTTTGCATTAGGACATTATTTTAACTTCACATCAGTAATCATAGAGTATATTGTATAATCACTATATTATGGTCGGACACAATGATTATGATTATTATTTTGAATGAAAAGTTAAAAGTTTACATACACCTTGCATTATCTGCAAAATGTTAATTAGTGTATCAAAATAAAAGAAATCATACAAAATGCATGTTATTTTTTATTTAGTAGTGAACTGAATAAGATATTTCACATAAAAGATGTTTACATATAGACCACAAGAGAAAATAATAGTTGAATTTATAAAAATTACCCCAAAGTTTACATACGCTTGATTCTTAACACTGTGTTGTTATCTAAATGATCCACAGCTATGTTTTTTGTTTGTTTGTTTGTTTGTTTGTTTGTTTGTTTTTAGTGATAGTGGTTCATGAGTCTCTTGTTTGTCCTTGGTCTTCAGCATTTTTGTGTATTTAAATCCTTCCCAAAAATGACTGTATGATTTTGAGATCCATCTCTGTCATATGCAACTATTACAGAAGGTTCAAATGCTCACTGATGCTCCAGAAGGAAAAACAATACATTAATAGCCAGAGGTGTAAACTTTTGAACAGAATGTGTACAAATAACATACTTATGTTTCCCAAAAGACAAAATAAGTAGAATTTACTCTGAAGTTTTCACTTAAAGCACTGTTTTTTTTATATATTTATATATTTTTGAGATTCACCCAAAATATAGTCTACTTTTCTTTGCATTTTATACTGTCATAAAGAATATGAATGGTGTCATATCCCCTTTTATATTTTATCAGACGTAAAGCATTTTCAAATTGCCCCAGCATTTTTATTTGATATGGTGGAAGTCAAATAGATCGACTAGATATGATCTTATTCTGAATGCCCTTGTGTTGTTAAGTTAAATGGTGTGCCATTTTGCTCAGAATATTTTTCTTTCCTCTTTTGATGAATTGTCATCTTTGTGCAAATCCTCGCTGGCAGGTTCAGCTCTGTCTCACTCTGTTCTAAATCTTCTTCCGAAATGACAGAGAAACGCCATAATTCTCTTAAATTCGGTGCCAGCGTACCCTCTTTCTGTCTCTCTTCCACACTGTCATTTTTCATTGTGCTTAGTTTAACAGTGTTTTGAATAGTGGCAGATCTTAGCACTCTGAATTGTGCAAAATAAACATCTGCCTCTATAGATCCTCCCTAGTCAATAGTACGAAACACTCGCACACAGAGAATGAGTCGGATCATGTGAGCTATTGATGTTTGTCTCAAATGACCAGTCTAAAGAGTTTAGTCTGGAGTATGTGAATAAAATAATAGATATAGATAACAGATTTAAGAGAAATAGATATATTTATGCAATTTATCTATACATACATGCATATATATGGAAAGATTCCACTTTTCTTTTTTTTTTTTTATATTTTCCTATTTAAAACTTGACTCTTCTGTAGTTACATCGTGTACAAAGACAGACAGAAAATAAAAAGTTGCAATTTCCCAGGCTGATATGGATAGGAACTATACTCTCATTCTGGCGTAATAATCAATGAACTTTGCTGCCGTACCATGGATGCAGCAGAAGCAATAACATTACGCAGCGCCTGAAAATGGTCCCCAGCTATTTTACTATTACCTTAGTGGCTTAGTGCCGGTCACGTTGGAAGTTACCTAGCTGGAGACTATATTCAGGCACTGCGTAATATCATTGCGCCTGCTGCATCCATGCAGGCAGTGGTGGACTGGGGCTAAAAAATGGCCCTGGACTTTCTGGCACAGTGCGGCCCACCACACCTGGTCCGCAACACACCACACCATAAACCCAGCAGCTCATTATGCGCAGAGCAATTTTTAATTTTTAACAACACTTAATTACACATGCTTCCATACGAAACGGGTCGCTGTGAACAAAGCTGTTTTTGACGAGGTAAAAAGGTGTTGTTTTACACAACCATTGAGAAATTTTAACAAAGGTATGTTGCAGACATTTTATGAAGGCCCTAAAGAATCCCATCGACTTGTGGAAAACCGGCATTCAATGTCCCCTTTAAGAAAGTGAAATGTTGTTGCTATTATTTCCATAATTGTGAACTAGTGAACATATGGAATACTTGTTAGGGAACAGATGTTATGTAGCGCTAAATGGAAGGCAGAACTCATATGCATGCAATTATATAGTCTAAAAATACTGATCCAAGACACAATTGACCAGTTTTAGGAAGGCGTTGGTGGAACTAATGCTGTCTGACATTGATACGTCAACATTTCATTGCAGTTCACAGTCACAACAGTGATAAAAATGCAAATTGATCTGTAGATTTTAGTGTTTTTACAGAAATAATTAATAGTTGTCTGTTTGGACAAGGAGGGTTTTTCACATGTATGTTCCACTTGAAGATGTCATTTTAATATTTCACGGAAAAGGTTCTAGTGACATGCACTAATCTTTGTGTGTTGTGACTCGGATATGTTTGCCTGCAGACCTCCAGCGATCATTTATTCATGTCAAGTGGCCCTTTCTCTAGTGGAACTAATGGAAAGCCCTGGTTGTACAAATGGGTGGAAAAAAATCTTTGCTGGCCAGATTTAGACATTGAAGAGAGGGACAGCTTTTGCAGTAATGCAGAGAAAGAGGGAGTGAGTGCCTAATGCCTTAGAGACATGCATCTGCTGACATTTCTCATCCTGCTTGTTTATGTGTTTTTTACGGTAATTTTTATGGTAAGAGACTACGGGGAAGGCTGGAGTTATTCATCACTGCTTGTGTCTCACATTGCTGCTATAGGCAACTTTGGTGTCTGGTCATTGTTCTAGATAGAGAAAGTCAAATCATGGTTTTCTTTGCAGTGAATTCATCCTAGATCAGCTCTATAAGCTTTAAGTGTTTTGTTTATGTACAGGCTGTCAAATGACAAATTTCTTTTGAAACACCACTATGTCCTTTCACCACAGAGGACACTTGGAGATTTCTGAAAGGTTGTAAGGCCTGCTGTTTTATATTGCATGTGCACATTTGAAATATGAAGACATGTTGCTTAAATTCAATTAATTTTGAATTAGAAGGATGATGGTAGTGATGTTCTTTCAACAGAATTGTGGAAGATAGTTTTGTTTTTTGTTTAATATAATTTGCATATCATGTCATCATGTGATTTAAAAAAAAAAAATGTCTGTCCAAAGTTTTGTGACCATTCATATTTTTTTAATGTTCTTGATAGTCTTTTATGCGTACTATGACTGCGTTGTGAAGTGTAATATTGTGAAATAATATTACACAAAATGCAAAGCTGAATTTTCAGCAGCTATTGCTCCACTCTTTTGTGTCATGTGATCCTTCAGAAATGATTCTAATATGCAGATTTTCTGCTTAAGAAATATTTATTCTCATTATCAGTGTTGAAAAGAGTTGTGCTGCTGGATATATATATATATATATATATATATATTTTTTTTTTGTTTGTTTGTTTGTTTGTTTGTTTGTTTGTTTGTTTGTTTTGTTTTGTTTTTTGTAGAAATGGAACGTCTTTACTGTCCTTACATTTAATTATAAATATATTTATTGTTATTTTGGGTCATTTTAATGTGTCCTGAATAAAATAATTTATTAAAAATAATAATAATAAAAAATAAAATACATCTTTGGAAAAGAAAGCTAATTAAATAACTTACATTTCAGATCATTCTATGTAATTATAAACTGCAATTAGATCAACATGAAACCAACCAACCAATTTTAACTTTAGAGTGTAAAACAGTATATTCAAAAAAAGATACAGAGAACATGGTTTCATACATCTGGAGTTCGGTGGATAATGACACGTTACACATGTTTGTGTGTAAGGTTTAAAAAAACAGAAGTCTAAAAAGCAAAGTTTTTTTCAGAGGTGGAACATTTTGATGACAGATTACAAACAAACAAACAAACTATCACAGTAAGACTAGCAATGTGAATTATGTGTATCAGTTTAGGTTAGATTTCATGGTGACATTAAGTGAACATCATGTTTACACTTTAATAATCGCCTTATGGAAAGTAAGATATTAAGTGGTTCACATTCATTTAGAAAATTGTACCACACAATGTTTTTTTTTTTTTTTTTAGCAGGCGCTGTGGTACTTTGTTTTGTGTGTTTGTGTGGAGTCTGTTCTGTACTAAGTGTACTTTCAAGTGCTGATTTGTTTCTTTAAAAAAGTTCAAGCTATTGAAATTGCTCATTTAGTAGCATATGGCCTGAAGACGTAAAACATTTGTTAAATTTGACGGTTGAGTGTGGATTACTGTTAATTAATGTGGACAATGTAAGGCTTTTAAGATAAAGTAATTCAGCGCTATGCTTAATAAATTGAATAATCTAATTGTTGCACGGTACTCTCTATCATCACACAAAATGATGAGCTTGCCTGCCAGTCATCTTCATTTCCGGCTCTTTGCTGTGTAATGTGAAGAGCTACATCAAAAATGTGTTATTATCGCTCTTATCTGTAAGATATTGTGTTTGATTTGAAACAGAGTAAGGCTTTGCTGTCAGACCTGGTTATTTAATATTTATAAAAGTGCAGTGCAGGCTATGATCATCAGTACTGTGCTTGATGGAGGGGCTGAGGGGGTGAGATAAGGCTCTGTTGACGGAGTTGTTAAAATGGCCGACTGAAGCTTCTGCTATTGGTCATGGTCTGCTCCTCAAAGCACAGGCCGCCTTTTATCAGGTAAGTGCAATTCGAAGCAGCAGTTCAAAGAAAAAAGACTGAGTTTTTGAGGTTAACCTGTCTGAGGTTAATCCTGGAGACCGTTTCTGCTATCAGTGAATGTTTCGTCACGTTACAAGTGTTTGGTCAACCATTTAGTGTGGTTCCCTTCTAATGCACTGAAGAACAGCTGTCTTATAGAACTTTCTTGTAAAGTTCTTGCTAGTTCTTGAATGAAAACAGTAATGATTAAATGATTAAATTTGAGTGCTCGATTTTTAAAAATTCTCGACTGCAATTTACTTGAGTCGAGTAACCGGCAAAATACTGGAAGTGGCGCATTCCATAAACGGCTGCATGATATTTATTAAATAAATGTATTCAATGCAGCTTTAATATAGCCTATGCACTTTTTTAATTATATGAGCGTTTTAAACTCCATCTCTGCATATTCCTATGAGTTTGGATTTATTATAACGTTTATCTGGGAACACGTGTGTCATTTCATCAGATTTGTAAGGTAAATCTTTAATAAACCTTCACAAACACAGGAGAATACATCAGTATCTTTCTATGCTAATCCTTCCATGCTAACTGTTCGTAGCGATTTCAAAATAAAAGCTCAAGCCCTCTTTCTAAATTTAGTCAATATTAAACATGGATTAGATTGCGCAGTAAAATCAAAACGAAAACAATCGTCAGGCCTTTGGCGCCCTCTGCAGGCTTTTGTGATAACTTATAAAGTATGTTATATTGTTTATATATATTACATTATGTATTTTAACAGTTTTGTTGAATAAAACCATATGATTACTTGCTTTTGATAGGCTACTTTATTTAAACTAATTATCATTTCCTTATTGCAACTGTATTTTAAGTAACTTTAAAGGCTATTGTTCACATCTATGTTTATTACCACAAAGGTCTGTTTATATTAAATAGTAGCAATATGACAAAACACATATTAAAAATAATAATCACAGTAAACTATTATTTGTTTTATTTATTATTATTAGTAGTAGTAGTAGTAGTGGTATCAGTTATTTAATTATTATTTGTTTGCCAAGTGATATAATGAATGAGCCTCATTGATTATATCAGTTATCAACTGTAGGCTGTTTAGCATTCTTGTTGTTTGTAGAAAAAAATGGGGCTACTTAGAGTCAGTATATCATTCAGAAATTGCTTAAATTTCAGAAATAATTACAAAGAAACTGCATGTGACACATTGAATTAAATGTGAAATTTTGTAGTAGACTAAAATAGTATTTTCTTGTAAAATGCCAATAATCTTAAAAATTAAGATTAAAACTGATGAAATCCTATTTTTAATGTTTTTTAAATTCTCTCTTTTTCTAGTCTTACATTTTTTTCCCCTCTCATCTTGTCTCTTCTTTCACGTATTGCATGTGTGCTATGAAATATATGTATAATGTTGCAGCATTGAAGCTACATGGCTCTTTGGTGCGGCCAACCTCGAAGCGGTTGATTTTCACTGGTGCTCTAGGTGGATATCAGAGAGTAGACATTCAGATAGTGGTCAGTAATCTGGCAGCTAATCTATGCATGATTTACCATGTCTTGTGTCACTGCACCTATTCAAGGTGTTAAGCAGTACATGTATGCTCATAGAACAGCAGCAGCTTCCATCTATTGAAACATAAGCTGCTGGAAACCCAGCACGACTGTGCTGTTTGAAGTTATGGCTTCTCTGAAAGAGCGGGGGTGTGTTCCACAGGGATTTTATCATCGGAATCTGGTTTCGGATCAGAGAAAAGGCTGATGTTTTTGAATTTTAATGGACAGAGGGGAAATGTATGATGAATATGAGCTTTAGTTGTGCATAAATTGATTCACAAAAGATGCATGGTCTCAGAGGTCATAATGAAGATGCTGAAGCCATGTGTGCTATCTATGGGAAATAAGATTTGTTTTGAAGCACAGATTTGAAGTATTTCTGTACATTCTGAGTTTCTAAGGGAGTGGATTTATATAACATTAAACAATCCTGCAAGTACTGGACATGGTTTAACTTTTTATCATGCTATATCATTTTATATAAATATACACTGCTGGTCAAAAGTTTGGAATCAGTAACATTTTTTTTTTCTATTTTTAAAAACATTAAAATCTAATTTATTCCTGTGATCAAAGCTGAATTTTCAGCATCTCTCCAGTCACATAATCCTTCAGAAATCATTCTAATATGCTGATTTATTATCAGTGCTGGAAACAGTTGTGCTGCTTAATATTTTGTTGGAACCTGTGTTAGTTTTTTTTTTTTTTTTTTTTTTTCAGGATTCTTTGATGAATAAAAAGTTAAAAAGAACACTGTTTATTTAAAAAAGTATTTTTTTTTTTCTAACAATATACACTACCATTTAAAAGTTTGGGGTCAGTAAATTTTTATTCTTTATTCTTCCTTTATTCTTTTTTTTTTTTTTTTTTTTTTTATTCTTAAGGATGTGTTAAAATGATAAAAAGTGATAGTAAAGACATATTGTTAGAAAAAGAATCCTGAAAAAAAGTATTACAGGTTCCACAAAAAATAAATAAATAAATAAATGGCAACATTTAAATGGCAACATTTATAATAATAAATCAGCATATTAGAATGATTTCACTTAGGACTTGACTAATGGCTGATAAAAATTCAGCTTTGCATCACAGGAATAAATAATATTTTAAAGTATATAAAAATAGACATTTATTTTATATTGTAATCCATTTTTGCAGTATTACCTTTTTTTTTCTTTTTTTTTTCCCTGTATTTTTGATCAAATAAATGCAACCTTGAAGAGCATACGAGACATTACAAAATTGATCCCAAATTTTTAAATGGCGTTGTGTATACAGTGGGTACGGAAATTATTCAGACCCCCTTAAATTTTTCACTCTGTTATAGTGCAGCCATTTGCTAAAATCATTTAAGTTCATTTTTTTCCTCATTAATGTACACAGAGCACCCCATATTGACAGAAAAACACAGAATTGTTGACATTTTTGCAGATTTATTAAAAAAGAAAAACTGAAATATCACATGGTCCTAAGTATTCAGACCCTTTGCGCAGTATTTAGTAAAAGCACCGTTTTGATCTAATACAGCCATGAGTATTTTTGGGAAAGATGCAACAAGTTTTTCACACCTGGATTTGGGGATCCTCTGCCATTCCTCCTTGCAGAGTTCTGTCAGGTTGGATGGTAAACGCTGGTGGACAGCCATTTTCAGGTCTCTCCAGAGATGCTCAATTGGGTTTAAGTCAGGGCTCTGGCTGGGCCATTCAAGAACAGACACAACAGAGTTGCTGTGAAGCAACTCCTTCGTTATTTTAGCTGTGTGCTTAGGGTCATTGTCTTGTTGAAAGGTGAACCTTCGGCCCAGTCTGAGGTCCTGAGCACTCTGGAGAAGGTTTTCGTCCAGGATATCCCTGTACTTGGCTGCATTCATCTTTCCCTCGATTGCAACCAGTCGTCCTGTCCCACCATGCCACCACCATGCTTCACTGTTGGGACTGTATTGGACAGGTGATGAGCAGTGCCTGGTTTTCTCCACACATACCGCTTAGAATTAAGGCCAAAAAGTTCTATCTCGGTCTCATCAGACCAGAGAATCTTATTTCTCACCATCTTGGAGTCCTTCATGCGGGCTTTCATGTGTCTTGCACTGAGGAAAGGCTTCCGTTGGGCCACTCTGCCATAAAGCCCCGACTGGTGGAGGGCTGCAATGATGGTTGACTTTCTACAACTTTCTCCCATCTCCCGACTGCATCTCTGGACCTCAGCCACAGTGATCTTTGGGTTCTTCTTTACCTCTCTCACCAAGGCTCTTCTCCCCCGATAGCTCAGTTTGGCCGGACGGCCAGCTCTAGGAAGGGTTCTGGTCGTCCCAAACATCTTCCATTTAAGGATTATGGAGGCCACTGTGCTCTTAGGAACCTTAAGTGCAGCAGAATTTTTTTTGTAACCTTGGCCTGATCTGTGCCTTGCCACAATTCTGTCTCTGAGCTCTTCAGGCAGTTCCTTTGACCTCATGATTCTCATTTGCTCTGACATGCACTGTGAGCTGTAAGGGTTTATATAGACAGGTGTGTGGCTTTCCTAATCAAGTCCAATCAGTATAATCAAACACAGCTGGACTCAAATGAAGGTGTAGAACCATCTCAAAGATGATCAGAAGAAATGGACAGCACCTGAGTTAAATATATGAGTGTCACAGCAAAGGGTCTGAATACTTAGGACCATGTGATATTTCAGTTTTTCTTTTTTAATAAATCTGCAAAAATGTCAACAATTCTATGTTTTTCTGTCAACATGGGGTGCTGTGTGTACATTGAGGAAAAAAAATGAACTTAAATGATTTTAGCAAATGACTGCAATATAACAGAGTGAAACATTTAAGGGGGTCTGAATACTTTCTGTACCCACTGTATCTATATAAATATTACTTTTTATTTTGTTTTATTTTATTATTTTTTATGTTTTTTTAGTTTTACTGTGATTTTCTTTTTTTTTTTAATGTATTATTTTTAAAATAGATTTTGTCTCATTATGCTAAATTGTCTTGTCTTGTCTCAAATTTCATTACGCTTCAGTTTGTTTTGTGTATTTTGCTCATTTCAGCAGCAAATGAAGCTCCATATGTTAGTTTTGTTGTGTTGTTTTCTTTTTTCTTGTTTGGTGTTTTTGTTTTTTACATGATTTGTCTGTTCAGACCAATGCAGAAAAAAACAAAACAATGATGGAATGCAAATGTACATGTCAGTGTAAGCAGATGAATTGGCAGATATTTCTTTGAAATTTAAATGTTTATTATTCTGAATTTTCTGAATATTTGTCCTTAGTGATGCATGTCATGGCATTAAAACACTTTATATGATATTTAAAATATTGGAAAGCTAAAACCGAGTCTTCCAAAGTGTCTGAGCGCTTATGCATAACTGTCTTGTTAGACTCCAGTCATATATGTTTCTTTTAAACTCTCCATGTCTCTTTTACAGGGTGAAAGCAAAGAAAGGGGTAAATCTCCTCAGCACAAAGTCGAAGAGTAACCAGTGGAAGGTTGAATGGGATGTGCAGTCCGGAGCCAAACACTCCATTGCAACCGTGGAAGCCAGCAAGATCAAAGGAGTCCCTGGGTAAGTCAGCTTCCCCGCTTTTTGTACACTGATCTAGGAACAGCTTCCCCAGTGGGAAACTAAGCGGTGTGTACTGAATGGCAATCTGGTTGCATATCAGCAAATAAAAGAGAACCCAAACTTTCATGTTTGAATCGTAACATTCACCCACTCAAACATCTGCTAGTTAATCCGAATAACATTCAACTAAAACAGAATGGCGTCTGTTCAGTTAAGACCTTTGTTTAAGGATGTTACTTTCTAATTGGAGAGGCTTACGTTCAATGAAACGTTTGTACTCACATTAATTAGCACTTCCTGTGTATTCTTTCAAGCTAAATTGATTGCAGGGCTTTATGACAAAACCAGTACATTAAAGTCTGTATTCAAAAGCCTATTGTAACCATAAAATAAAATAATAAAGTCTTCCTGAGCAAACTAACAAAAATGTAAAAGAATAAAAATGTATCCATAACATTACAATCATATTTGCTGCATAGAGGCTTCTATAATACAACCTTTCTATTTATTTTCCATTCCATCTTCAGGAACATTGAGTGATTCATCTAGTCGGTAGAGTCAAGTGTTATTTTGCTCTTTGTCAGGTAGGTCAAGGCGTTGTGATTTGAGAGATTACCAGCAAGGTCATTTGAATTAAACGTCATGCTGTTTCGTTCATGTTTCTAAGCCTCTTAGCCACTATACTTCTTTTTTCCATCTGTATCAAGTGGACCCTGGCATATAATTTTTCTTATTGTGTCAGACATGTGCAAGGCCCATGTCACTCACCTGCAACCCTACAATTCGACTACATGCTTGCTACCAGGAAACTACTTTTACAGGAATACCTCATGCCTTTTCCTGGCGTCCATTGTACTCTGACATGTGCCACAGTATGCATGTTTCATAAGTTAGAAGCTATTTTTTAAAAAAAATACACTTTCAATTATGACTATTCAGCCACTTTTTCAGCAAAATACAATATAATACTACAGTAGAGAAAAGTTTCTAGTTTTTTGTAAATGTATTAATGTATCAGTTTTTATTGATCATTTCTGATTAGTGTAAAAAAAAAGCAATGTGACGCAGCATACTACAGCTATTTCAAGCCATTTTCATTTTCATGTGCAATGACACTATAGAAAATCCATTCTAATGGTTTAAGAATGATGTTTAAGTGTGATCAACAAATTGAAGACTACTGAATAATCTGAATCTGAATCATTTTCATATTTTTGAAAGGAGTCTCTTATGCTCACTAAGGCTGCATGTACACTGCCATTCATAAGTATCAGTAAGATTTTTAATGTTTTATATATATATATATATATATATGTATATGTGTGTGTGTGTGTGTGTGTGTGTGTGTGTGTTTGTTATAGTCATTAAGGCTAAGTGCATTTTATTTGATTAAAAAAATACAGAAAAAATGTAATATTGTAAAATATTACTGAAATTTAAAATAACTTATTTTTTAATATGCTTTACTTTTTTTTTCCTGAGATGCAAAGCTGAATTTTCATCAGCCATTACTCCAGTCTTCAGTGTCAAGTAATTCTTCAGAAATCATTCAAATATGCAAATTTATTAACGATTTTGGAAGCAGTTGTGCTGCCTAATTTTATTTAATTTATTTTATTTATATATTTATTTTGGAAACTGTGATGCTTTTTTCAGTGTTCTTTCATGAATAGAAAGAAGAAATCTTTTGTAACTATATACAGTACTGTTCAAAAGTTTGGTATTTATTTTATTTTTTTCTAAATGCTAAATGCTGTTCTTTTTAACATTTTATTTATCACAAGTTCCAAACAAAATATTAAGCAGCAACTGTTTCCAACTTTGAAAATAAATCAAAACATTAGAATGATTAATGCAGGATCATGTGACACTGAAGATTAAATAATGACTGCTGAAAACTAAGTTTTGCATCACATAAAAAAATATTTTAAAGTATATTAAAATAAAAACATTATTTTAAATTGTGATAATATTTCACAATATTAATGTTTTTTCAAATGTTTTTTCTTCACATTTTTGATCAAATAAACACAGCCTTTTAAAAATAGATAAAAATTGAATATATTTCTATATGAATATATTTATTTATGTGATGAACTGAATTTTCATCGTCATTACTCCAGAAATGATTTTAATATGCTGATTTGCTGCTCAAACTACGTTTCTGTTTGATTAAATATAAAGTCTAAAGAACAGCATTTATTTGAAATAGAAATGTTTGCAACATTGTAAAGTTCTTTAACTGTCACTTTTGATCAATTTAATGCATTTTCTTAAGAAAAAAGAAGACATTTGGATATACTCCTTATACATATTTATGAATCCTTTATATTTAAAAAAAAAATGCATAGTTGCTTTTTACTATTATACAGATATTTACATTTTAGATGCAACATTGTAACAATAATTTTAGTGTTTAGGTAAACATGAAAATATTATGTGGTTACAAAAATGTAATACATGCTATATTATCATATTTTTTTTTTATATTGCAATGTACAAAACACAGTGCACTGTATCTCACAACCCCAAACCAATTTATTGTACTGTCTGACACACACAAGAAATGACTCCTTTTATTAGGAATTTAAATGACAAAGTTTTACTATAACAACTTTAAAAAATCACAGTTTATTTATGTGCAGCACATTTCAACAGTGTCTGACATGTTGCCAAGCGCCATTGTGACTCCAGACTATAGAGGGGTGTTGTTTGCTATTTTTAATGTGAGTTTAAACAGCTTTTCACTTTTCTCCACAACTAACAAAATGTACTGCTTGTTTTGAGACTATTTCACAGTCAAAGTCGTCTCTTTGTTTTGAAGAATAAATGTCTAGATGAGGCTGGGAGCTTTTTGTATTGTAGCAAAATAATGCCTGCATGAGCTTGTTGTCTGGGAAGATTAATATTTTTTAGCAAGCCGATGCCGTTTCCCCGTATATATTTTCAGTTAGCGCAGCTCGTTCTGTCCACAGACTGCAGTTCTCTTTTTAGACTTGCAAATTTCTTTGCATACGCCGCCCATATTCTTTCACCATCTATCTTTTCTAACGGCTTTAATGAGTAACTCTACTGCTAGGAGCAAACACTGCGCATGAGGTTTAGGGCTGGCCTTGGAGGCAAAGCCAGCGTTATTTGTCAATATAAGACAAGCCTCATCATTCCATTAGTGTATTTTCAATTAGAGATTCAGCTGCTGGCACACTCACGCCACTTCGTTCTCTCCTTATGTTTCTGCACTCCAGAATTAAGCAAGCCTAAAATGACTCCAAATGCACAGTGTTTTGAAAGCTGGCTCCTGTTCTGGCAGTGCTTTAATGACTGATTGTTAGCAAAACTCTTCCCTGGCCTCCTCTCTTGTTGTGCTGGACAATCAATTTGCAGCAATGGCTAAATAATTAAGGCAATATTAACTTTGTTAATACAGTGTCCACTGAATGGACATCAAGAAAGCAAACACGTTTGATACAGATTGATTACCATTCGCCTTAAAATATTTCTGTCCAAACAAAAGGAAAAGTAATTAAACTTTTAGTGGGAAAGTCACACTTAATGGCTTTGTAGTTTTAATTGGCCACATCAATTGCAAATTATCCAAGCAACAATTAGTGACAAAACAGTATCTTCTAACAAAGGGGCTTTGCAAACCCTATAGTTGCCCACTAGACTACTAGTGTAGTATAATTCACGCTAGAATACTAAACCAAATGCAGCATTTGGTTTCTAGCACATTCGTATATATGAATGTCATTGTATTACATTTTCATAAAAAGAAGTTTCTTAGGTTTTTTCAATGACAAACAAATATATTGTTCAAAATTTAAGGAAAAAAAGACTCTGGTTGTCTTAAAAGGATAGTTCACCCCCCCAAAAGACATTTTTGTCATTGTTTACTCACCCTCATGTCATTCCAAACCTGTGTGAATTTATTTCTTATGCTGAACATAAAAGAAGATATTATAAAGAATGCTAATCAAATAGTTGTTGGTCCTTATTGACTTCCAGAGTATTTTTCCCCTACTATGGAAGTCAGTTGGGAACCAACAACTGTTTGGTTTTTCAAAATTCTTTCTTTTTGAGTCAATGATGACAAAATGTTCATTTTTGTGTGAACTGTCCCT
Source organism: Cirrhinus molitorella (assembly GCA_033026305.1). Taxonomy (NCBI): domain Eukaryota; kingdom Metazoa; phylum Chordata; class Actinopteri; order Cypriniformes; family Cyprinidae; genus Cirrhinus; species Cirrhinus molitorella. Next base: position 30,740,709 of record CM065119.1, read on the forward strand.
TTAAATGCAGCAGTTTTAACCAGAAAATATTTGAATGCATTTAAAGCATATGCTCAGCTAGGGTGCATTTATCAAAAATACAGTACAAACTGTAATGTTGTAAACTATTAATACAGTTTTAAATCATGGGTTTAATATATATATATATATTTTAAATGTAATTAATTCCTATGTTGTATTTTCAGCATATTTATTACAGTCTTCAGTGTCACATGGTCCTTCAGAAATCAGTCCATTAAGCTGATTAAGCTGAAAAGAGTTATGCTGCTTTATATTTTTGTGAAAAATATATTTTTTTTTCTTTTTTTTTTCAGAATTCTTTGATAAATAAAATTACATCTGTAACCCCCTTTCCCCTCAGTCGTTCACTACGACAATATGTTGAATAGTGACGTATTTGTTGAATGACACTATTCAATGTAACGTCGTAGAGAACAGATAAGGGGGAACAGCATTTTTTTAAACCTTTGATAATATAAAGTGTTTTGTAATATTATAAATTGTTTTACTGTCATTTTCTGTCATTATGCCCCTTTTACAAGATGTAATATAAGTCTCAGATGTCCCCAAAATGTGTCTGTAAAGTTTCAGCTCAAAATACCCCACAGATCATTTATTATATCATTTTAAAATGTTTTTTTTTTTTTTTTTTTTTTGAGTGGAAGCAGAAACAGGCTATTTCTGTGCATGTCGCTTTAAATGCCGCCAACCCCCTTTTCCATAATAGGGCTGTGCTTTTACAGCTCATACCTCAGATACCTCTGATCCTCATGTCTATAACACTGAAAACCATGTGTTTTTAAACCATATCAGTTTAAACTTCTGATATACAATTTTCTGAGCGCACTCTCTTTCATGTCTTATTACGCTTAAACTGTCAAATACAAACTGACTCTGTAAACAGCTAGGAAAGAAATCACATTTATATTACATCTGTGTATTAAGTGACAGCAGCATAATATATAGTACCTTCTGCTGTCTACGCCGTTAATATGACCCAAACAATAAAAGAAAAACAGAAAATCATTCACTGATCTTCAGTGAATAATTTCTGTAGCACTAATAAGAAGATATTTCTTACTTGAATGCTGCTTTTAAATGTTCAGGCGTTAAGATAAGCATGGAGGGTTGTTTGTGGCGCACTCAGGGTAATGTCTCTGCTAATATGGCAGTGTCTGTCAACAGTCATGGGCGGGGCCTGTAAAATGTGACATCACATTTTACAGATTCTGTGAACAGCTTGTTTTGAGAAACTGCTTATGATTTATGGGGATTAAAAAAAAAAAAAAAAAAGGAGCGGTTGAATTTTTATCATCATAGGGTGGTTGTATACACACACTGCCAACACACATTTATTTACAAAAAAACATGTAAAAGTTAATTTTGCATAATAGGTGCCCTTTAATGCGTCATTGTGTTTTTTTAGGGGAACTGTATCCATTGACTTAAAATTGCTTTGGGACTTGTCGTTAAAAGTGAAATTATTTCTGAGAAAAGGGGTTGCATCATTTGTTTCAACATGTCCCTTTTTTGATATTTTGTTATGCAATTCAGTGACATTCTTACATCTCAGATATAGCTTATAAAGTATCTAAATAGGACACTGTAAAAGACTGTTTTTTTTTTTTTTTTATTAAATTAAATGTAACATTACAATATTATAATTATTTAATCTAATTACATGTCATATATATATATATATATATAACCATAATAAGTTAAAAGAGGGACTTATCTTATTCCTCATAAGAAGAAGTTGTTGATTTTGTAGCCCTGACACATTAATTACCCCCCACAGATAACATTTTGATAACCCTGCAGCATTTTTCCACAGGCGCACCCACTCCCAGCAAGGGAATTTATTTTTTGGCCGGTCTCTCTCAGCGTGGTTGTCAGCTGCTATCAGTACATCAACCTGTAGAACAGGAGTCTCAGATAAAGGAAATAATCCTTGATGAGTGTGCATGAGATCAACAGACAGAACTCATTTAGCCTGTCACTATCCATTATGGAGGTTTCCTGCGAAGGCTCTGAAGAAACTATCTGCCCGGGCACTGTTGCCGTCTTTTTCTGTGTCGTCAATTTAATTCCAGTATGTTGCTGAACTGTTGTGCTCAGCTGTTTTTATGACTACGTTTGTGTTCATTTCACCAATGCACCCTAAACCAAAGATTATTGTTATGAGAATGTGCAGCATTTTTGCTTTTATTGCTTTATATTAAAAGTGATGCACACTTTTTCCTCTGTTACAGTAATAATAATAATACATTTTCTTTATACAATACTTTTCGCTATCCTAGCTTAATATGCAGAATAAGCCATTTATAGGTTGATTCACCCAAAGAGTAACTACACTTCTCAGTGGAGATATTCAACTATTTGTTTGAATAGTCTGACACACCAATATTGGTTTCCTCAACCAATAAAGAGAGTTTGGGGTGGAACATCCTGTTTGGACGTTTCAGCAAGATGCACACCATCTCATGTTTGCATTTGTTTTGTTAGATTTGTAATTTGTAAATCCGTTTTTAGCCCCTGTAATCCAGTCCCAAACAACAGATGGGCCTTGCCCGGCTCTCTGATTGATTCATTTGCTTATTGTTTCAATATATAATACCTAATACATGACAGAACATCTGTTTTTGTTGATGACCAGCATATTAAACCATTTAAGCTTTAAATACATACCTGACCCTAATTAGAATCTTCTAAATTACCTTAATGGCTAAATCTGGTGGATAGCCTGCATTTTTTTTTTTTTTTTTTTTTTTTTACAGCATTATTATTGATTAATTTAGTGTGCTCACAGTCACATGATCTTGTTGTATCTCTTCAGGGACATGGCTGCCAGCATCGAAATTATGCAGCTAGACTTTGAGATGGAGAACTTCACCAGTCAATCAGTCACCAGAAGAATCAACTGGAATATTGATTACCGCGGCCAGAATCCAGCCTCGGATGCAGAGAAGGTGGTCACAGAGCTGACGGTTGTGCAGAAGGACATCCAAGCCATCATTCCACTTTCAATGGTAAGACGTTCTTCCTTTCTGTCACCTAGGATCCATAAAGTTTGAGAAACGAGACTGCACTTCAGTCTATTTCAAATGTAAATTAACTTGTCAAATCAGTAGATCACAACAATTACCGCCCACTTTTCTAGTAGCCTTGATTCTGGAATTATTTTTCACATTTATTTCTTCATAGGCTTTTTAATGAATATTTTAAGCCATGAATCACACCCTTTCATTGGAAGCAAAAACATTTGCCAAAGATCAGACACAAAATACATTTTGTGACAATTCTGCTGGCTGCAATTGCATTTTTATGGTAATGGCAACTTTTGGATTCAACAAAAAAATCTGCAAACGGCCTTGGATTTTGAAAATGATATGGAAATCATATTGAAGTTTGGGTCTACAGAAGCATGTACCATTGCTTAACAACCTTAGAGCACAGCGTAGACTGACATTGATAGATTTTGATAGGTTTATACTTTATCACCAGACCCGCATGACGTCTGTGGCCACACAGAATTGGAATGCCTGTCGATCACAAAATACCACGCACATAACCCTTGTGTGTTTGTTTATTAATCATTTTGGCTTATTTGTTGAGAATTTCGACTGCCAATGAAAGTGCAGTATATTCATCTCCAAAAAAAAGGTCAGCAGATTCCATCTAGGCCCAGTTATTAATATGAAAAAACTGAATGAGATTTCGTTCATACCTCTTTGCTCTGCTAAATTGTCAGCCACCTACAATATTTACATTATCATTAAGCAATAGATACTACAGTTGTGGTCAAATGTTTGCAAACACCTTGCAGAATCTGCAAAATGTAAATTTTTTTACCAAAATAAGAAGGATCATACAAAATGCATGTTATTTGCTTATTTAGTACTGACCCCAATAAGATATTTCACATAAAAACATATAGTCCACAACAGAAAATATAGTTCAAGTTTACATACATTTGATTCTTAATACTATGTAGTTACCTGAATTTTTTTTTTAGTCTTTTAGTGAGTCCCTTGTTTGTCCTGAACAGTTAAACTGCCTGCTGTTTTTCAGAAAAATCCCACAAATTCTTGTATTTTTCTGCATCTTTGTGTATTTGAAACCTTTCCAGCTGTATGATGTTGAGATCCATCTTTTAACACTAAGGAAAACTGAGAGACTCACATGCAAATATAACAGAAGGTTCAAATGCTCACTGATGCTCCAGAAGGAAAAACAGTGCATTAAGAGCTAGGGGTGTAAACTTTTAAACTGAATTAAGATGTGCACATTTTTCTTTTTTGTTGCATAATCAATGCTTGTATTTGTTGCAATGTATGCAATGTTTAATAAATTCAACTTATTTTCTTTTATGTGAAGTATCTTATTCAGGTCTGTACTAAAGTAAAATAACCAAGCATTTTGTATGATCCCTACTATTTTGGTAAAATAATTAACATACAAGGTGTATGTAAACTTTTGACCTTAACTGTATATGGACTTTTATCAGACATTAGTAATGTATAGAAAATCTATCACACTGCTATTTCAAGAAACACATTCAATCTATATGGTTAGATTTTATGTAAATTGGAATTATTTTCACAAACAATAGTTTCTGAGCTGCTGCCCTTGTGAAAAAGAAGTATACGTAATTGTATTAAATGTGCATTTGCAGTACTTCAAATCAAAGGTATATTTAAAAAACTGTACATAAACACACCTTTAAAAATGTGGGCTTTGTAATAATTTTAAAACATTTTAAACATTTCATCCTTTAGAGCTGCCATTGATTTGATGTGTGGATTAAAATACTAAATCACTAACTGTAAAGAACTTGATAACTTGTATTAAATTAGCAGGTAATATATATTATATATATGTAATGAAATTATATTAAACATATTAAATTGCAGTTTCATCATTACAAATAAGTAATTATAAATATATAAGTACATGACATACATGTTTAAATAAAAATTAAAGTATATTTTAATTTACCATATTTTCCATTCAGTACATTCGGCAGTACTCTTTACTTATGCTTTTAAAGGCAATAGAAGTAATTATGAAATTCCTACTTAAATGGGTCAAACAGCACTCTTATCTTCAACTAATTGCATTTAATAAAATGCATGTTAACTATAATACATTTTAATTGAATTTCAATTAACAATTAACTAAATTAAATTTAGTTAGTACTCAAGTATATCTTTTAATGTAATCTATTTCCATAATATGTACTCTTTTTAAATTATTTAATCAAATTAATATCAAAATTGAAGTTTTTTGAGTTTTTTGAAGCTTTTGAGATTTTAGCTATCATGCGCTGTCAAATGCAGCTTTACCAAGCTCAGTGACTCTGGTCCAAGCTGTGAAATAAACAAAATGCTATTGGCTATTTTAAGAAGGGGGCTGCTTGATATGTCCAGCACTGTCTTCCTGTTTCAGTTGAAAGTGTTACATGGAATAACACTGCGTGTTTCAAAGCACTATAGTAGACTTTTAAGAATATTCTAAAGTGTGCATCTTTTTTCACAAGGGTTTTCACATTATCTTTTAATATAAGTCGGAAAGAAGACTAATTCACACGTTTTACCATAGAGTTAAGGTAATACGTCTCTGGAAATGGCTAGAAAGATTCCTTCCTTACTCCATCAGTACAAAACTCCATTATTGACCTATCAAAATTCATCTTTTGTTGGTTAGAGCGATTTGCCCTCCCCCATAATATGTGTGTATGTTTAAACTCTAGCATGATTCAGTACACGGGGACCAGGTGCAGCTGAGAAGACACTTTGCTTCATGTAGAGAGGCTTCTTTGACCTGTCAGTATCCTCCATCCCTCCCTGAAACCTATCGGTGTGTTTCAAAAGCCCTGCGCAGGCAGAATATAGCGGTTCAAATAACAAGAAGTGAATACAAAACAAGACAGTCATGAGGGAAATACTGAAAACTGCAGCAGACCAAGAGCCAAGGCCTCAATTTTTCACTACCTCCCTTCATGCACACACACAAAGGATCCAAGAACAGATATAAGCTCAGTTCCAAAACCTAGTGAGCTGCTTCTGTAGGCAGCATTTTAAGTCATCATGGGTGGGCTCCAATATTCCTGCTTCCTAAGATACTTTTTTTCAGCCAAATTCTAAGGCAGCACCACATTTTATTCATTACAGAGAAGGCAAAAATAGCTTTATGTCATTCCTCTCACTTCAGTTTTATTGAAATCAATTGGGAGACCGTTCCACATCAGTCATTACGAGGTTCTATATCAGTTAGGACACTGCCTATGTAGGCAGCAGACAGCGAGGCGGCTCACTAGGTTTTGGAACGGAGCTTAAGTGTTAGACACAAGGATGTAAGTGTTCAATAGCTGGAAAATATGTGATATACACGATACGCCATGTGTTTATGTGGGCTTTATGCGTGAAAAGAGCTTCTTTATACATTTTCTAAATGCTCGAGAGGTCTGTTCGCCCTCTTTGGGGGATTTGTAAGTAGGAAGCAATCAGTAAGGCTCATATAAGAGGTGTTTATAGACACAACAATGGCAGGACCTATATATTGTATGCCAAAAGCATGGAATGAATCCTGCACTGATTTAGGCGAGCAAATCCCACTTCATACACCCACAGACACGTTCACGTTCAGAGCTTCTAATGAGTATCCCACATACAGAGCAGACGCACATACGGCAAGAATATACATACACAATAGGCAACACACATGCATTTCTTTGAATTTCCGAATATAAATCCCTGGATACAAAGGAGGGTTTGAGAAAGATGGTGTATATACAGCATATACACAGTGGAATCCAAAGACCACACTGAAAGTCTAAGATGTAATAAAAATATTAAATTATACATTTAAACTTTCAAATAAACAAAACTTTGTTACATTTTGAGATCTGAATCAAAATGTATAAAAATTAAGAACTGCATATGATTCTAAACAATTTCTAGGTCACTAATAAGATTTAAGATTCACTGTAAAAAAATATAGCAACCTATGAAATCTGAAATCTGTTTTGTACTTTCGTAAACCACCAAAAGCAGGTGGTGATGAGAAAGTCACATGATGAACCAAAGCCCATCACAAGCAGCTTTTAAATACTAACATGTATAGAAGGTGCATAGTGTCATTTACACAAACACTGAACTGATAAAAAAATAAAATAAAATAAGCTTAAAAAAAAAAACTATTTTGAAATCAAATTAGAAATGTAAACAGGGAATTCTGAGAATGTGAATTTATGGTTATTTACTGTAAAACAAAAATTCACTTCTGAAAACGGTATACTATTGTAAAATGACATGCCATGTCCAATGCCGTTTTTCACTGTATATAGTAGTGGAGCTTACTGTTAACCATTTAACAGGTTTTTCCTGTAGCATTTTTACAGTCTCTTACCATTGAATTCACAGTCATTTTTTCAGTGATGTTTTTGTAGTTGGCTACATTATCTTTTAATGTTATTTTAATAAAATAACATTTTTATTTAATTTTTTTGTATCAGTTTGTTAAGTCAATTACGTAAATGAACGATGGTTTTTATTGTACTAAAAGTGTAGTAACCATGTTTTTTTGTTTTTTTTTTGGCAAATTGATTACCGTTGGTATAACCACAGTTTTACTACAAATATTATGGTTAAACTAGCAAAAAACTGTAGCAAAACCTTAGTTAATCTGTGGTTTTCTCCAGTTTTGAATACAGTGACTGGGCGCTTAGTATGTGTTAAAGTTTTCTAAGTGCTGTTGTAATGCAACACCAATATGATTTCATTTTAAAACTTATCTTTTTCTTTTCGTTTTGGTCTTACATCCCAACTGAGTCAGCATTTTTGTCAAGGAAAACAGAGCTTTTAAAAATGTGGATACGTTTGAAAATGCTGCTTTCGCATTGTGTAGACTGTGAAAACAGAAGTTTTTGAAAACATTGACGCATGTTTAGTCATGTAATGCATAATGTACAAATAGATATCTATGTTTATATCGGTGCTGTGTCTTTTATGTGCTATTTTCACACTGCTGCTAAATAAAAGTTACGCTGTACACTCTTCATATTACGGTCCTGCATCGATGACAGATAATTTACTCACAATTGCTGTTCTGCCTCAAAACATGAGGGCACTTTTGTTTTAGATCAAACGTAGTGTGCAACCTGGATGCCAGTTAATGGTGGAATATTTTTGTAAAATAAAATCAATTTCTGGCAGAAGAATTGTGTGAAAATTGAAGTCTGTTCAGTCTGTATCGTCTCAGTGAGCTTTTTGGATTTATGAGCCAAAGCCTAAGTGCGTAAATAATTTTTGGATTATTTTTTTCATGTAGTTTAGGATTCATTTGAACATTTCCAACCTGATCTCATGATGAAAACATACCTGTGGGTACTTTTTTGTGAGACACAAAATACATACCAGTAAGTATAAATCACTGCAGTTTTCAACTGAAATGTCCACTGAGTAGCGCCAAAAGAGTTTTTGTTGTTTTCCCCCGGAACAGATGAACGTACATATGGTGCGTTTTATGTGGCATTGGTTTTGTATGTGTCACTGCAGTTCTGACTTGAAATGGCCATTGAGTGGTGCTATAACTAATGCTCCGTAATGTTTTAAAATAACGCACCATCTGCATGTTTACCTAAACCTACCAGATAGTATGAACAAAAGCAAATGTGACATAAAAACGCAATTGCGAACATGTCACACTCTCTCTCTGTGTACAAAAACGATTACAAGTGCAAATCTGTTGCAAAGTAGTGATATGTACTTATTGGTACGTATTTCGCATATTGTGAAAAAGTTCTTGTCATGAGATCAGGTAGGAACTTTCAGAATCTGAAATCGAATTGGATTATTTTTGGACTGATGAAAATTAGTTAATGTTAAACATACTGATTGTTACAAATGAAACATGTACCACCTCGATTTCAAATGTCTTTTTCAGTAGAAGCATTTTCAGAGGTGGTCTCATACATTTGGCCTCTACATTCTGGATGAAACGCTATGACTTATGTATAACCTCAGCCATTTTTCCCAACAGGCTCAGTCTGGCCACAATTAGCCCTCTTACCTCACAAAGCCAGTCTCTCAACCTCTATTAACATAAACTGCTCTTTCAAACCTGGCCAGCGAGAGAGGCCTTTTACACGCATACAGGATCAGCTCCTCATGTTCTCTTGAAATAGCTCCGTTTTGGCATGTAAAGGCGGTCCTCGATAAGCACGCGGGGGACAGAGGATGTGTTGCCTACATGGGCTTCACTTCTGTTCCTGCTTCAATAGTACATCATAAATAAAATATGACGTGGCCTTCCAGTCGGGGCTAGTATCATGAGCACGCACATACACACACTTTCGGACAAGGGAATAGACCTGGTATATAAAAGAGGGAAGATTCTGGACGTGAGGTCACGATGACCTTATGTTTTTTCCTCAGGCTCTAAACCTGAGGGACAGATTAAGACTTTAAAGTTAACTCATCCCTTTTAAAGTAATATTGACACTTTTTTACTTTCTTAATCCTGTAAAATCTATTTTTTATTAGATTGTATATTGAACCTTTAGACCTTTGTGTAAATATACAGTATATAAAAATCTCTTTTTGTCACATATTTCTTTATATATCAGGCTTTCATGGTATTTTTTAATAAAGTAACCTTTTTATTGTATTTTGTAGCAATGGTGAATACATTACATGGTTTAAATTAACTTCAAACAAGTGCTTTCTACAATATAAAATATTGCCAAATATCTTATGAACAGGTTTGATTACTTTAGTAATTTCCATGAGTACTAATATTAATGTTTAAGCATATATTTATATTCTAGGGAATTGTGTCCTAATTTTATAGCAAAAGTTTGAACAGGACCCTTTATTCTAACATGACAATGCCTCTGTGTATAAGTTAAGGTTCATAGAGAAATGTTTGATTCAGTCAGTGTGAAAGAACTTGACTGGTCTGCATAAAGCCAAGTCCTAATCTTAGCTGAACACCTCTGGTGTAACTTTAAATCACCAAACACCATTGACTTGTACATACACTATATGGACAAAAGTATAGGGACACCCCCTTCTTTAGAACAGAAAAGGGCATTTCCAAAACTGTAGCAACAAAATGGAAGCATAAATCATGAATTCCATCTCTGTTGCTTCAGTTTTGAAAGTGTCTAAAATGACTGACCCCTTATACACAAGTCATTGGTGTTTTTGGCTCAAAGTCTGCATTTAAAGTCACACCAGAGGTGTTCAGATGGGATTAGGACTTGGCTTTATGCAGACCAGTCAAGTTCTTCCACACTGACTGAATCAAACATTTCTTTATGAACCTTGCCTTATACACAGAGGCATTGTCGTGTTAGAATGAAAAAGAGTTATGTCCTAACTTTTGCTATAAAATTAGAAGGACACAATTCCCTAGAATGTCATTATATGCTTAAACAATAAGATTAGTACTCATGGAAATTACTGAAGTAGTAAAACATGTTCATTAGAAGGGGGTGTCCCAATACTTTTGGCAATATAGTGTATTTCATTTAGTCTTATCTTACACTGGAGTTAAAGAAAAAAACAGAAATATCAGTAAAAATATCCTTTCATGTCACTTTACGGAATTCAAATGGCTTTCGAATGCCATTTCATGTTGACTGTAAAATGCCCATATTTTATATCAAGCCACTTGACCATAGCAACATACATCCTTGTTTGAATACATATAGCATTTGCTGCTATATGCCAAGCTCTGGTTATTTGTAGTACAGCACACACAAATGTAAATTGCTTTGAAAAATCACATGGTAAGGGCGATCTGTCACCTCAGCAGTGTCTTATATCAAATCTCCTGTATTTTTTGTATCTTTTCCGTATGTGATAAGAGGCTCAGGTTTACCTTGCTCTGACTGTGTGTGAAGTGTTTAATGGCTTGCAAAAGCTCCCTTGCTGTTATTTACAGCTAAAGCTGTCTATATCCATCTGAGCTGGCGGTTTCAGCCATCACGTGAGACCGTTCGGCTCGCGTTGTCTGTCACTGTAAATACTGCCCTCCGTGAGAATGATACTCCCATTTGCATTCCCAACCACATGCTCGCACACTGCTGTCACTTTAAAATGATTCAGAATGAAGGGCAGCGTTGACCCATCTCTTGTGTTACAGCAGTATGCTATATTACTAAAATACTAAAAATGTATCAAAAACATGTTATTACCACAGTGTTAACATGAGAACATTGTAAATATATCAAAGTAGCAGCATTAACTGTGGTCAAAAAGAATACCATGCTATTGCGGGAATATGTGTTATGGTAACACTATGGCATTTTCTGAATCACAGTGCAAATTCCATGGTATTATGATCTAATATGTCACCATGGTACCACCATAGTACTTTTTTTGCAAGGGATGCAAGACTTGATGTTATTACTGTAGTCTTTTCTGTGCTTAATTATTATTTGCCGAAAATAAACCTGGATTTGAATCAGCTTCCTTTGCTGAGAGTCCCTGTGTGTCCGTGACCATCTGTTTAGGTTTTTGCTTGGAGTGGAGGAAATGACAGCGGTAGGCAACACCAGCACAATAGGCTTTTTCCAAACATGAATCGTATGAATTAAATAAATTCAATGGTTGGATGTTGTTGACCTTTAAAGTTTACCTTGCATAAAAATGAGACGTCAGGCAAAGAATTGAGTTGGTCGGCTACGGGATGAAAAGCCTTTGCGGAGGCCTGTAATGAATTTATTTCTTAGTGCAAGTACCCAAGACTTCCATTTAAACAAGGCAGGCAGGCCAGTAATGCACTTTGAATGAAAATTATGATTATGCAGTTTCAGCTAAGGCTATCAGAGTAATTCTGAGCTAATAACTCATTTGCTCAGTGGGGAGATATTAAAGAGAACCTAATTCAGATGTTATTTGCAAGTCCAACATTTACGACCTTTTTCATCTGGTGACTTTGCTCATGCTAAAAAATGTGAATAAAGAGACAAAGCATTGTATATACTTTCTGATGAAATAAAAAAAGACTACAGCACAATGTGTAATGCAATCATGCAACAAGGGATATATTCTATAGTGCCATCTCACTGTGGTTGTTACTGTTAATGAAAATAAGGCAATAAAAAATCATTTTAGTAATGGAAATGAAGCTGAAATAAATAATAGAAAAAAAAATGTTGGTGTATCTGTTTTTGGATTTTTTATATATATATATATATATATAAAATGTGTGTAATTTTAATTTTTTTTTTAACCTCAAACTCACTAATATCCCAGCCTCAACCCAATCATAAGTACCAGTACTTACATAGAAACCTATACATCGGAGGCTACTAAAAATGCATTTTTTAAAGAAAGATGTCAGATGGATTTAGAGGCTTTTGCATTTGAACTCTTCATATATATACACACACAGTTGAAGTCAAAAGTTTACGTCCCACAAATAATTTGGTTTTTCAGCATTACTGTTTATGTGAACCCTTTCCAACAATGACTGTATGGTTTTGAGTTCCATATTTTCACACTGAGGATAACTGAGGGATTTGTATGCAACTATTACAGAAGGTTCAAACATTTACTGTTGATTAGGGCTGTAGCTATCGATTATTTTAGTAATCGAGTATTCTAGCGATTATTCCATTGATTACCTGAGTAATTGGATAAGAAGAACTTTTCGTTTATTAAAGAGCAATACTAAATATACAAGAGAAAATAAGACAGGTCTCTTAAAACGAACAACTGATTTGTTTACTTTTTAGAAAAATTTACATTTTTGTTGCTGAAATTGCATACATTAATAACTGTGAAAACCAAATTTAGTGCATTTAATTTCTATATTACATTAAAAATGCAAATACAAATATATAAATAAAACAAAACTAAGCTTCGAGACAAATTATTTGTTTGTATTTGACTTACTCAAGGAATCGTTTTAGCCCTACTGATGATTCTGAAGGAAACACAATGCGTTAAGAGCCGGGGGTGAAAACTTTTTGAATTTGAAGATCAGGGTAAATTTTACACATTTTTTCTTAAAATAAGTATCTTCTGTAGCTTCTGAAGGGCAGTACAAAATGAAAAAAGTGTGCTATTTAAGCAAAATAAGAAAAATGTATAATTTCTATCAAAATCTTAAGTTAGTTCAAAAGTTTACACCCCTGGCTTTTAATGCATAGTTTTTCCTCCAGAAGTATCAGTGAGTGTTTCAACCTGTTGTAGTAGTTGCATTCAAGTCCCTCAGTTGTCCTCAGTGTGAAAAGATGGATCTCAAAATCATACCGTCATTGTTGGAAAGGGTTCAAAAGACTAATTTAAAGAAATAACAACTCACTCACACAGTTAGATTACTTGGATCACACGGTTTGTCATGTCAAAATAAGACTTAACATAGCATGAAAACATGATCTGTAAGAAATAATCAGCTTGGTGAAATTTCAAGCAAATCTCCATGTCTGTAAGCAATATTTACCGAGCTTTGATGACTGATGATCCGAAAAAATTCAAAAATTGTTAAAAGTTAACTATTAAACAGAATAGTTAAACATAAGTTCACAAATAAAATATACTGTTTAAATTGGTCTTGCCGTAAGTTATTATTTTACAATAAATATAAAATATTTTAAAACAAATTTGATGGGATTTATACTTGGCTTTAATAAAAAGAATATACTGATTACATTGTTAATATAAAAATATGAAATAGAATTTATTGTAGTGTAAGTAAGTTTCTTTAACCAAGAAAATGTGACTGGGACACATTTTCATTTGATTTAAAAAAAAAAAAAAAAAAAACACTATGTGATGCGATCTAGGAAAACCCAACATAAGGTGAAATTTGACCTTTTTTAGGTTTTGATACCACATGAAAGCTGGGTTCAGGCCCTTTCCAAAACTGTTTTTATTTTGTCCATAGCTTAAACGTAACAAAAGGTATGGCTGGCTTTTAGGTATGATTTTCAGGAATGGAATTTTGAGAAAAAACGGGTTTAAAGTGAGACGGGTTTTACTTTCACTTCACGGGTTGAACGAGCTGTCTGTCAAGTCTGGATCGATATACTTCATTACTTAGACTAACGTCTGTTTTCCATTGTTTATCATGGGCATAGTCTCTGAACTTTTGATCACGCCTTGTATGTTTAGCGCAAATAGTGTACATGGTTTACATTAGAAAAGCGAGCGCAGCGCAACTGTTCGCGCACCTGTGTGTGCGTATAACAGACTGTCCTCTTTAGTAACTTCATCATTTGATAAAACAGAAATGGCACAATGAGTCCCTGAACAAAGCGGTGGCCAAAATCAAAAGTCGCAATGAGGCCACCAGTTGTTTTAAGTACTATAGTGCATTACATCCTCATGGACTGAACCAGTTACCCCAAAAATGATGCACCAGGTTTTGATTTTAAAACAGTTTAGTCTTGCGAAGCCAAAAAGAAAGTATGTTTTTCCAAATGAAGAGTCATTTTATGTGGAATACATTACTTTCAACCATGACAACCTGAAAGGGCACTCTAGAAATAAAAACGCTCAAGTAATGTTGATGGAAAACCAGTTCAAATAAGGCTTTCGCTTTCTCATTCATACATGCATGCTTTTATTTCTACTGTTTTAAATGCTTGTTTAAAAGCAAAGGGGTTCGATGGAAAGTTTCTCCTCAAATATGCTGTTTTGATTGAAGCATGAGGGAGAGAGAGTGGAGAGAGAGCTGCATAATCTTTGCTTTATTCCTGTGGGCCACAAGGGAAATAATTTACAGTTAGTTGTGCAACATCCCTGCAGCAATTCTATCCAAAATAATGAATTGATTTTTCTTGGAAAGCAATTGTGAAGCCAATGTGCTCTTTAATTGGCTTCAGCTTTTGAGATGTAATTGAAAGCATAGATTTATTTGCATGTGTCATCTAACAGGAAAACTTTTAAATTGGTAAGCTCAGGATAGACTATTTTAAAAGTTAATCCATTACCGTGGAGTACTATAACTGCTGTAGCCCGAGAGAATTTATACAAAGTGAATGAGAACCTCAATCCCATTTGAGTTCGTCACAAATGACTGTTTTGAACATGTACATCCATTTCTTCAAGCTTCATATATTTTACAGCATGTATTCTTCTTTTACTTTCTCATTGACCATTTTCTGATGATGAACCATGTTCTGGTAAGCATTTATTCCATAAAATATATTTAAATGCTTGACTACACTTTATTTTAAGATACAGTTCACGCTATTAACAAACCATTAACTATGGCTTTTGCCTCAACAAACTCTTAATTTGCTGCTTATTAATAGGGTAGGATTAGGGATATAGAATATGGTTATGCAGAATATGTGCTTTATAAGCACACATTCTGTCTATACTAATAAGCAGCCAATATGTTAGTAATAGGCATGCTAATAAGTAACTAGTTAATAGTGAGAATTGTTCACTATACTATTGAAGATTTCCTGTATACCAAAAATGCTTTTGCCATTTATTTTAATTCAATTTTAGTAATTCAGCTCATTAATTCTCATGATTGTCCTTGACAAAAGCACACAAAAGCACAATGAATTAAAAAAGATGTAGGTCGTAACACTGTTCCGGTGCTTTCACCTGTCTATATATTGATTTATGTTCACTGCTTTTAAGGTTTTTATAAAATGAATATGCCTCATTGCACAAAAATGTTTTATGACACATAATTCTGTGCAAACATAATACAAGAATATGTCAGGAATCCGGAGTATTAGCGATAAAATTGCACTTTGAAATCAGAATACAAAGCAAATGATCTACAGAAGTTAATAGTATTTAAAAAACTAACCAACTACTTATTATATATATTTTTTGACTTAAAGAACTCAGAAAAAAAGAATGAAATGCATCTCAATGTAGTGTTTCACTTATGATGTTTTTTTTTAATGTAACTCAGATAGACTAAACACAGCATCTTGTGGTTCAACCCTATTTGCACTCTTCCCAGCAAGCACTGGGGTATAAATAATAAATGTGGTTGCATTGTTTGACTGTTTGTCAGTTTTATCTAAATCATTATTGTTGATGATGGTGTCACAAGTAGTAACTTAAGGTGTCTTGTGATGTCAGGATGAATTTGTTCATTTTCTCAAATAATAACTGTTGATTCTAACCATTGTTGTGATTCATGTACCAAGCGTTGGCATCTGTTTGTGGCAACTGAAGCTAATTTGTGGGCATTTTTTGTTTTGAGAGTTTTTAGGTGACAAGTATTCATGTCATGCAAACCTTTTCAAACTATTCTGTTTAAAGTGGGCGACTGCATTTAGACATTTATTCTATGGTATTTTCATAGAAAAATCATGCAATGTAATTATCAATAATACACATATTTTGAAGAAGCTGCCTTGGGAAAACTGAAGGGACTCATTCCAGGGATGTGAACGCTTGTAATTTCAGGTGTCTCAATGAGTTCTAAAACAGTCAAGCAGAGTTTATATTGCTATGACATTTTTTCAGAGAGAGAAAAGCTCATGGCTTTTGACTTTAATATAGAAACTGTTTTTACACTTTATTAAGCAGTCTCGCACTTACTTTCCTGAACATTCAGATCTTTGAAATGATGAACTTCTACTAACCTCCTGACTCATGCTCTCTCTCTCTTTCTCTGTCTCTCTTTCTTCCATATCTAGGACACTGAGATTATCAACACGGCCGTTCTTACTGGCCGAACTGTGGCCATTCCTGTCAAGGTGGTTTCCATAGAGCTGAACGGAGCAGTCACTGATGTGTCATCCTTTGTGCAGTGCAATTCATTCAATGAGGACATTGTCAAGGTACGTCACGCCCACGTCGAAAGGTTTAGCGATCTAGGACTTCCTCTACTATTCTCATATCCCATCACGGTCAACTTAAGAGACCATAAAATGACCATCAAAACCTCATTAAAGCGGAGTTTATATATGCTCCTGTGGCCACTGCTTTCGTGATCCCCTCGAGGGATCGATGCCTTTTCAGTCTCAGACAGTACATCAGAAGTGCTCAGTGCTCTGCAGAACAGCATTTCCCACTGAACCGCAGCAGAGGCCACACATTTGACTTGTGTTTAATGCCTCTTAAATGAAGAGTCTCCTAGAAAGCAGTGCACCAAAGCTCTTTTTATTAACTAAAATGATCTTGAGGATTAGATGCAAGCAGAGCAGGACAATTCGGTTTAAAGTGATGAAAAATGGAAACTGCATCATTTACCTTTAATCATTCTGAACTATATATATATATATTTTTTTATTATTATTTTTTTTTTTTGGGGAAGAATCATGCAGCTGTTTTCCATACTGTGACAGTTGTTGTGTCATTAAGATTCCAAAAATGAAACCTAAAAAAAGCACCGTATAAAAATAATAAAGCACCATAAGGCCTCTGAATCCATACGACAGCTGTGGGTGAGGAATAGACCCAAATTTAAGTAATTATTTAGAAATATTGATCCCATCCAGTAAAACTTGATGTTTTGAGATGCTGCAGAATGAAACACGATGCATTAAGAGCCAGGGGTAAAAACTTTTTGAATTAGAAGATCAGGATAAATTTAACTTATTTTGTCTTCTAAGAAACATGTAAGCATCTGCTGTAGCTTCTGAAGGGCAGTTCTAAATGAAGATATTTAGCCAAAGTAAGGAAAAATGCTTTCCCTTCTGGAGCATCAGTGAGTGTTTGAACCTTCTGTAATAGTTGCAATATGAGTCCCTCAGTTGTCCTCAGTGTTAAAAAATGGAACTCAAAATCATATAGTCATTGTTAGAAAGTGTTCAAATACACAAAAATGCTGAAAAACCAAAGAATTTGTGGATTTTTTCTGAGGAACAGCAGGCAGTTTAACTGTTCAGGACAAAAACCTTAATAGTTTTTAATGACCCTAGTCATTACTAGGGAGTTATCATGCTCTTCACTTTAGAATACTGTTAATAGTTAGTAATTCCTTCTGAAGTATTTGGTAATACCTGAATCATCACTAGTGCATTACCATGATCTTCACACAATTAATTATACATTTTTCATTATTCACATTAATTATGAACATGTATATAGTAGTTCTCCAGGTGATATGAAAACAAATAGTAGTTACTGAAACACGATGGATTAAGAGCCAGGGGTAAAATAGTAGTTACTGATTAGCTAACAGTGAACTACCACGTTCAACCGAGCGCTATTATTTGATTTGTTTGGTTTGGTTTGGTTTATTTATTTATATAGCACTACTAAACAAACGCAAGGGTTACCCACAGTGCTTTACATATAAACAAATAACCAAAAAACAATCACACACATATTTAACAGTCTAACCATCACATATAACCTACTGTATAGTTTAACTCATATAAGCTAGCTTTCTAAAGTGAGCTTTCAGCAGTTTCTTAAACACTGACAAAGATTTAACAAACCTGATATGTAACGGCAACTCATTCCACATCATGTTTTCTTGTTAGTTAATAGTAGTTATCTAGACTGTTAATAGTGCATTAGTCATTTGTTTCTGTGTAGTTATTCATTAATGACGGAACAGTATTCTAAAGGGTTACCAAAAACAGTATTATTTATAAAATTATAGTGGGTTTGTGCATTCACCATGACACTTGCTGTGAGAAATACCACAAACAGAGTGATACAAATGGAGAAACGGTTGGGGTTATCACTAGAATATCACACACTTTATCTCACTAGATTTGTAATGTAAATCATTTATAACCTATGCCAACACAGGTGAATACGTCAACATATTTCTAAATATGTAAATTGTTGTACATCATGATTTCAATATAAAAGTTTAAACTCTTGCTCTGAGATTGCATGTTGCCAAATATTCAAATTAAATGGATTTAATCATCAAATCTCACTTTAAAGTAAAATATCACCTGGCCAGGTATTTGTTATAATGCACTTAAGTTGCCCATGTTCATATTGTGTATAGACATATTACATTATGCATTCAAACAGTGTTGTTCAATAAAACCTTGGTTTTAATACTTTATTTAAACCTGTTTGTATTGCCTCATCATTAGTTTATATATTAATAGCCATTCTTAAGATTTCAAAAATTTTGTGAAAAATCACACACTGCTTTAAAATTAAATTTTGGATCTTGTATGAAGTTCCATCTCAATTCAAACGCTTAGCTAATGCATTTGAGTCAATGGATAAATTTATGTCTCTGTATTTGCTCAAGGGGGCAGTTGGTCCCACCTGAGGGGTTATAACTACAGACCCGAAAGCATTGCAGTGTCCTTTGCTGAAGGAAACAATCATTTCAGCAATCTTCGCCATCTGTTCCACGGCACGACAGAATCTAAAAGTAGAAATCCAATTCGACTATAAACCCTATCCAAAATGTAGAGAAATAATAATATGCTTCAGAGTGTCATCTGTCCAGCAGAGATTGAGATCCATAAGTCATCCGAGACGGCCTGTGAGGGCATTCGTTGTTTATCTGTTTTAAGATTCAGAATAGCAGTGTGTGCCGCAGTGCCTGGCCAAAGCATTAGCTCGGGTGTTATTGAGTGGGTTTGCTTGGCCGCCCGGGCCATTGAACTTTGGAGGCTAATTCAAGATGAGCCCTTCAAGCTGAGACAACATGAGTCCTGACAGTTCAATAAAACGCTCCATGCAGTGGCAAAAAAAAAGCGTCATGCAGAAGGCAAAGGTTACAGGGCCCAGTAACATCTTTTTAGCTTATTTTATTCAAAAGGTAGTCACGAGTATCTATTGTAACAGAGTTTATTCGCCTAGAGCCGAAGCTTTTACTTCTGGATAGGGACGCCAGAACAGATGGGTACATGCATGACAGTGAGAATGACATTGTATGCTGCACGCATGGAAATGACTTTTAATATCATGTTTGCCGCAGGTTCTGGTCATAAAACCTTCTCATATGACCAGCAGGGTGTATCTTTTGAAATTTTTGCACACATTTGGATGGTATAGTTATTTGTGTGTCTAATGAACATCTACAGTGTTTTATGTATTATATGTGTGTGTTGAATGATGAGACCCTGTGGGGGCTTTGTGTTTGAGAGCAGGAAGCTGTAAACAGTCTGTCCCAGCTGAGCTCGACTCTCAAGGCTCTGATAGTCACACTGGCCATCTGAGAACACGTTCCCATTCCATTCCACTGCTTAGCCACAATCCTCACTGCACACATTTCCAATACAGCAAGCACATTTAGACATGAATAACCACATATAGAATGCAGAAGGCTTAATTAGATGAGTCACATACCTTGATTCCAGTACAAATGCAGAAAATGTCATTTTATTATCTTCTGCCTTTAAAGATGATGTGAGTATCTTTTAAATGTTAAAATGCTTTCTCCTATCAAAGGTTAATTGTAAAGAATAAATATTATGAAATGGATAGTTCCAGTCCTGGAAACTGATTGGTCAGTACAGAGTTCCAGCAGTGCTATCACATTTACCATATCACTGTCAAATGAAATACATGTAGTAGAAGCATGGCACTTAAGTTTTTATTGATTTATTTACTTATTTTGAGACACACCAGTTTTAAAATTCTGGTCAATACAGATGAGCTGATAATTAATCATTTAAAATGAATCATTTAGTTAAATAAATTGTATTTAAAAATCGTTTATTATACTTATGATAATATATGAAATACATATATTATAGATATGACAACATTACAACATGATTTATGTTTGCTAAATATTTAACAGTGTTATACAATTATTGCTATTTATTTTAGGTTAACTTTGACAGCAAGCATAAATTAATGAATGAATGAACATGTCTTGACTGATGAATGATATTGTACCAACATATTGTGCAAATGCTAAAAATGAACTTCACAACATTATATCACAACATTTTAAAATTTGCGAAATATTTATTTTTGCTAAACATTTACCAGTCTTGATATTGTCTAAGTTTAACTTTAGGTGTGCTTTGACTGAATTAATGAATGAATGAATGAATGAATGAATGAATGAATGAATGCATGAATGAATGAATGAATGAATGAAAAATACAAGAAATATACAATATATATATATTTTTTTTTTAAATTCAATGTCAGTCAATGCCAATAAATCTGAAATATTGACTGGTATTGCACCAATATATTGTGCAAATGCTAAAATAAATGTAAAAAAAATAATATAGAGAAATTTGCAAAATATTTATTTTTGCTAAAAATTTAAGTGTCATAATTTTTTTTTGTATTTTTCAGAGACTAACATTAAGTGAGCTTTGACAGAATAAATAAGTACATTGATGAATAAATTAATAAATGGATAGATAAATGAAGGAATGAAAAATAATAAGCAATAATTTTTAAAAAATCCAATATCGGTCAATACCAATAAATATGTAATATTGTCTGATGACTGATATTGTACCAATATATTGTGCAAATGTTAAATAACTTCTAAATGTGAATTTAGATTTTAGAATTTAAATATTTATTTTTGCTGACATTAGCATTTAACAGTAGCTTTAAATTATTACTATTTTTCTAAGATTTATCAAGATTAGGTGAGCTTAGATTGATTGAATCAACCAATCAACCAATCAATCAATCAATGAACAATGTTTTAAAAAAATCCAATATCAGTCAATACCAATAAATACATAATACTGACTGGTATTGTATAACTATATTGTGCATTCCTAATTTCATTTGAAGTACAGCACCCTTTCACTGTTACTATAAAATAGATTGGCCTCTTGTACATTGTTGCCTAAATTTAGCAGAGCTGAAACTCTGTAGTCTCCATTTTATACCAATATTTTAAGTGTGAAAACATTGTGTTTGTGTAGAGGCTGGCTGTCATATGACATTAAATCATCAGTTTCTGCTTCAAGCTGTAGGCAGTATGTTCGTCTTTAACCATGTATTGTCTGCCTTTGCATGATACCATCAACACAGATAAAAGTGCATCTGCTTAACTGTGTGACGGCAGTCTGGATGGTGGAGGGTTACAGAGGGTGCTTTTTGGATTAAACACAGCTGGCGGGTGTGTGAGGCTGGAGGCGTCTCAATGGGCAGCACTATCCTGACCTCGCCCCTGCCACTCCTTTGGAACCACGCAAGGTGCCAGGGCAGATTAGTGACTCCGTGGAACTTTGACTGCCGGCTGGCACATAAAAAGTACTTTCAGCTGGCCCCTGCTGGCTAGTGACGCCCACAGTCCTTAACTGCTTTTGACTTAAAATTATCCATCCAAGTTTATTAGAAGCCCCAGGAGCAAGTGGGTCAAGACTGAGCTCACATCAACAGAAGTGGCACAGCAGGAACAAATTTACGAGACTGTAAAGTGCGCTGGAAACCAGACAGAACATGCTCAACTACTGCTGCTTTTGTTGTATGCCACCTGCACCTATTGAGAGTAACAATAGTGACTATTTTAGTGTTTTTTATATATATATATATATATATATATATATATATATTACTTTTGTAATTTCATCACTGCCAGAACCAAACACATAGTACCACTTGAACTTGCCTGTTGAGCCAGTGTTGGGGTGTATGACTGGTCGGGGTGCAAACAGCCACATAGTATTTTAGGGTGCTTTCACATCTGTAGATTGATTGCTTTGTTCCGGAACAGGGATTAAAATTATTACAATGTTGCATTTTATTCTTGCCGCGGTTCGCGTTTACACTGCAAAGTTTCTAAATGGACCAAATTTGTTAAAGGGTACATAACATACACAGTTTCATCTCATGTTAATCCTGAGTACCTATAGAGTAGTAATGTTTCCTTAATATCTCCAAAAAGTCTTTAGTTTTATTATATTTATAAAAGAAAAATACAGCTTTCCGTTTTTCTCCGGAAAATGCAGAACTTCTGGAGGCGCGCCGTGGGCGGAGCTAAGTTTGACGATCACTAACGTTAGGATTGCCAATAAAACAGACATTTGATGCCGTTTCACTTACCATCTGCAGTTCTGAATCATGAGCGGGATCTTTTATAGCTGGGACCGCTCCGTCTTTCAGTATCAGACAATGTGCAAATCCAGCATCGACCTGGTCCTCGTATATGAAACATTCATCAACAAACACACACTTGCAAAACTCCATTGCTGCCCTGGAAAAAGGAACTGCATCCACTGTTCACATAACGCTGGGTTCTTCAGGAAACTGAGCAAAGTTATCTATTCCTTACAACCATAACCACTCTTCTTTAGACACATTCTTCCCGAGTGAAATCCTTGCAGAGTGCAGCCAAATGAAGCATGTTGATTGGCGCGCTCTCTTTCTCACGATCTAGTCGATGTGATCGCGGGTGTTGCGGGCGTCGCGGGCACGCTTTTCCGGGACAAATGCTCATATAAGGAGTTCCCCCACCGATTACGTCATTAATGCCACGATCGGAAAAAAAAAACAGCCGAAACTTGTACCAACCCGGAAGTAAGATTTTCGGCAAAGAAATTCTCTGCCATTTGTCCAAATTATTTTTTTAAACTTTGGCCATGTTTAGCATCCAACTCTTTACGCTGTAAACAACTCTGAATATACAAAACACCATTGTACCCCCCCTTTAATACAAGTCATGCGTCAGTAAACTGTTCTCTCATTGGTCAAAGTTCCGCAGTTTATTTTCCGGGATTCAGCTCATAGCTGTCATCCGTTAGGATGGAACGATACAGTTTTGTGAGCTTTTTATTGCAACGCATCCATGTTAGGGAAAACATTTTTAAAATGCACCTACTACGAAGAAGAGCAACATTATAAAATGAAAAGGTGCACTTTTATTTTGAATGTCGAAGACGTGCTCATGCACTGATATTCGCGGTAACGTTATTGTCAAAACAACAAAGCTACACGGAACTGTAATAACCCATTATACATTGTGAGAAAGCCTGGTTCGTTGGTCCATTGGATCGGATCACGTTCTCACCACAAACAAACCGCTCCAGGGTTTGTTTAAAAGCGTGCCGAGACCACCTCTTCAAGGAGGTCTCGATACGCTAGTTTGGTCCGCATTTGGTGCACACCTGAGTGCGATTGCTGCATTCTCACCTGCCCAAACGAACCACACCAAGAGGGTAAACAGACTGTAGTGTGATTCAACTGAACTAAATAAGGCAGGTGTGAAAGCACCCTTACTTATATTTCAATAATTACAACTGCTACGCTTTTGCTGCTGAAGATGAAGTAGGAAGAACCTCAAGGCAGATTTAGACAAGTGGTGCTGGGGAGGTGGAGGACTAAAAAATTCTCATGGCATGCAGTACTGAGCTGGACCAGGTTAAGTTGGGAATAAGGATGTATATAGAGATTGATTGGCTTAGGTAGCACTTGATAATTACAGACAGCTGTGTTGGAACTAAAGTCTGCAGGTAGGTGGATCTCCAAGAACAGGGTTCGGCAACCCAGCTCTACACGGTCCCCAAATCACGTTTTGTCATAAAAGCACACGAAAAGTGGAACAGGAATGACACAAAACAACACGTGAAACAGGAGTCATTTATTTAAAAATGGACATCGGGAAGAAATTAGTGCTGCAATCTGTTTGCATGATGATCTGTTCTGAAAAATTTCACAGCCCGACTGCTAACTCGTTAGCTTTTAATTCTTATTCTTATAACACAACTTATTATTATGCACAATTTACCAATTCGTTCCCACATATTAAGTAAATTGTGCATTCCATATAATAATTCTTGCCCTCGTTTAAGTAAATATTGCGCACAAAATAATAATTCTACTGCCTGTCCACATTCTCATTATTCAATTTAGTAAACTGAAAGAATGAATTAGTAAATCATGTGCACAATTTCCTTTTTTTTTCTCCTGCATGTCATGTGCAGGGCTC
This sequence comes from Cirrhinus molitorella, assembly GCA_033026305.1. Lineage (NCBI taxonomy): Eukaryota > Metazoa > Chordata > Actinopteri > Cypriniformes > Cyprinidae > Cirrhinus > Cirrhinus molitorella. The sequence goes on from CM065119.1 coordinate 30,765,486, forward strand.
CATAGAAGAAAGCATTTTAGCATAATAATAAATCTGCCTGGTCTCATGACGAAAATATACCTCTGGGAACTTTTTTTCGCAAGTTGCAAAATACTTACCAATAAGTACATATTGCTGCAGTTTCCAACAGAAATTAGCACTAGAGGTGATAAAACAGCACGCACTTGTAATCGTTTTCATACACAGTTATGCTCCATATGTTTCGCTTCATGGACATAATAAGCTAGCTCAGCTGGCACAGAATTGGACTTAGGATGTGGAATCCTTGGGTACGAATCTCGTCAAAAACATGACCCACGATGAAAGAGCTGAAAGATGAGATTGAAAAACGCGCTTGTGTTTTTATGCCACATTCACTTTTGTTCATACTATGGGGTTGATTTAGGTGTAGTGCAGATGGTGCGTTATTTTAAAATGTCACAGAACAAGTTATAGCGCCACTCAACAGACATTTCAAGTCAGAACTGTGATGACGCGGACAAAATCGACGTAAAATGTACATTCATCAGTTCTGGGGAAAAAACAACAAACACTCTTTTAGTGCCACCCAGTGGACATTTCACATCAAATACGTCACAAATCGTACATGGTGGTCTGTATTTTGTATTTTGGGTTCCCAGAGGTACGTTTATGTCATGAGACCAGGTTGAAATAAATAATACAATTAAGAAAGAATAATGTTAAAAATTCTTGATAAATCTTAATAAAACAAATTACGTTAAATCCTTACTAGCGAGGTTACCCGATTCTTCACATCTAAGATTTAGGCCAAGCAAGGAAATGTTTCATTTGAACATGAAAAGTGCTCTCTGTACCTCCCCCTCACTGCTGTTATCCTCTCTGCACTTTCACCATATGTCAGTTTTTTTTTTTTTTTTTATGAATAGCAGTCCTTTTAAAAAAGAAATGCAGTGGGCAAGCAGAGTTTTCCCACAGATTCTCCTAAAGGCTACCAGGGAGAGAGAGCCATCTCCTCTGATCAATTCTCCATATTGATGATATGGATAAGAGGGGTAGCTGTCTAGCAGGCCTACATATTTTATTACACAGATATCCCCCACTATGATGAATCTCTAGTCTTGGATAGACTGCAGCTCCCGACCTCCATTTGAGGGAGATTACGTTCTCTGATTACAGTGTCAGCTGCCTTAGACCCCTAGATAAATCATGGATGGTACCCCACAGCAAAGCTTCGGCTATCTATTACAGTAAATAATTTATTATTAAAGACTGCTGAGTGTATATATGAAATGTGTTGACTGGAAGGAATAGTAGAGAACTTCTTTGGGTGCTGTAATGAAATTTCCAAAACTTGAACATTTAAAAATGTGTGTGTTGTGTTCATTAGTGTGTCTGTTTGTGTGCTTAGAAAAAGAAAACAGAATGTGGTGAATAACAACTGCTTCTTTGAGAGGAAAAAAAAAAAAAAACAATGCCTGAGGAAAAAGCTGTCAGACCCAGTTCCTATGGGTTGTTATTTTAGGAAACAGGGTTTTGAGTAAAAAGACCTCTTTACATGTTTTGAGCAAAAAGACCTCTTTTGCTATTAAAAGTACTTTTTAATGCATTATTTTCATGTTTTACTTAATGCTTTTGAGAGTAAATCAGAGTGACACTTTAACCCTGTCTAGTGCTAATTGGTTTGAAAGGGAAAAAAAATGTTAAACTATGCCTGTCAATTTATTGTTAATTTTACTACAATTATTATATACAGCTGAAGTTTACATACACCTTGCAGAATCTGCAAAATGTTAATTATTTTACCAAAATAAAAGGGATCATACAAAATGCATTTTATTCTTTATTTAGTACTGAGATGAATAAGATATTTTGCATAAAAAAACATTTACATATAGTCCACAAGAGAAAATAATCAATTCAATTTATAAAAATTACCTTTTCAGAAGTTTACATACACTTGATTTTTAATACTGTGTTGTTACCTGAATGATCCACAGTGTTTTTTAGTGATAGTTGTTCACAAGTCCCTCTTTTTTCCTGAACAGTTCAACTGCCTGCTGTTCTCCAGAAAAATCCTTCAGGTCCCCCAAATTCTGTTTTTTCAGCATTTTTGTGTATTTGAACCATTTCCAACAATTACTGTATGATTTTGAGATCCATATTTTCACACTGAGGACAACAGAGGGACTCGTATGCAACTATTACAGAAGGTTTGTATGTAAACTTTTGAACAGGGTCATTTTTATAAATTCAAAATAATTTTTTCTCATGGACTAAATGTCTTTCATGTGAAATATCTTATTTAGGTCAGTACTAAATAAAAATAACATGCATTTTGTGTGATCCCTCTTATTTTGGTAAAATAATTAACATTTAGCATTCTGCAAGGTGTAAGTAAACTTTTGACTTCATCTGTATTAAAAATGGCTGTTTGGCATGAAATGATTGTGGAGCTGTTCATGGATGCGTTCTTGACTGAACGTAATGCAATGCAGTGGTCTCGAAACACATTTATAACACAGCATGTTGCTCATGGAGTTAGATGCTGAAAAAACATCCCCTATCCTCTTTCAGTTCTCATCTGAGTCCACATTTTGGTGATGCAATGCTGTGTAGACTAGTAGGTAGCAGTCTGCTGTGGAGCCAGCACCAGTTTGGGAGGTTTTCTTGACAAATATTGATATATCTGATGATTTGATTTATTCAAATAAAAGTTTTAATTTACAGCCCTATTCCAAACTGACATCCATTTGCAGATGCCCATGAAGAGCTTTTGTATTGTGCAACCTCTCCAGAGAATGCAGTGAAAGCAATCAAATCTCTCTTTGCTCTCCTCAACAGGTGTCCATGAACTGTGACTATGTGTTTGTGAATGGCAAAGAGACGCGTGGCTCCATGAACGCTCGGGTGATTTTCAGCTATGAGCACCTGAGTGCCCCTCTTGAGCTCACAGTCTGGGTGCCCAAGCTGCCCCTTAAAGTGGAGCTCTCAGACAACAGACTGAGCTTCATCAAGGGCTGGAGGGTGCCCATCTTACCCGACCGCAGGTAAGAAACGTCGATGATCTATACTTGAACTCTGACTGCTTTTTATGCATATTGAGTTTCCTGGTAGCACTTCCAATGCATGTTTGCTTTTATTTCCGTTGCTTGTTATTTCAATCTTCGTAATACTTGTGGGTGTTATGAGGGTGATAAAACGGTGTTATAGTTTAATTAGTGGAGTTGTTAAAAGCTTTAAAGCTGGGTCACTAAGGGCTGTGTTAGTTACAATGCAGCTATAGAGCCGATGCCTCATGGGACCCGAATGTCATTCTTCATACAGCCCATTTACTGTGATTTTGACAAATTGAAGCAGTGTTGTTGTCACACTGTGCACGGCAGAATATCAGCACAGGCATTTTTCATGAGGAACCTCTCCAGAATTAATCACGATGGAAAATATTCTGGTAACTCACTAGTATCATTATTGCTCCCTTACAGAGGTCTTTCTTTTTAGATGTAAATCTCTAATTAAATTCATTCAAATGGGCCATTAAAATGGAAATATGATCTGATTCAGTTATGCTAATCCAATTTGGGAGCAAATCGTCAATCTACATCTAGCCTTCATGTAGGGCTGGCGGTGTGACGCATGTACCATGCAACGGAAGAAAAAAGTCAACAATTAGAAATTCAGCTGTAGAGGTTTATCTTTGGCACATTGGTTCCTAAGCAACATTGGAACATTTAAAAATATCAGAAAAATAAAAAATATGATCTTGATACTACGCATTAATATACAGTTTGCGTGCCTATATAAAACCATGTAGGAAACTATAAAGAAGGCGTGAGGTGAATCATTTATTCTTGGTAAGTGTATATCTGTGTGTGTGTGTAGCTGCTAGGATGCATTTACCTCACTTAATTAAATATAGATAGTTTATTAAAGTTCACTGTTATCATGCTGTAGTATGCAAAGTCTCTCAGCGCTGTTATATTTTTCTGTTTTATATATACAACACACACAATACAAGTGTGTCATTACATTTGCATTTGACCTCAATTTTAGTGCATTTGATTCAGCTTCCTCTCAGGACCCCTGATCTCCTAGGCTTTGTTCACTCGTACAATCTCTGTGTGATCAGCTCAAAATCTGATTTGTTTTCCAGTTCCAGTCCTTTATCCCAATGTCTGCACTGGCATTTTGCAAGTAAAGAAATCAGATGTGGTGAATTTATCTGGTTAGTGTAGCTATGACTTAGGAATCAGCACGGCACCAAAAGACATAAGACAGTAGCTGTCACTGCGGAAGGAAGAAGATGACAAAACTTGTCTCTGCTCATATTCATTCTGACATCTTGTCACAGTGCTGAGCTACGGTGCAGAAGACTTAACAGGGTACCAGCTAATCCTGATTAATCTCCTGATTTTGTTCAGCTCCTTTTTAAATAGAATAAGTTTAAAAGAAAATAAGGTGCATAATCTCTGCAAGCGTATACATTTGTGTGGATGACACTAATAGCAGAAGAGTGTTTTTTTTCACCTTTGAAATCATTTGCTTTTAAGAGACCATAATAAATTAAAGTCAACTGAAACTGTGTCAAACACACACACGCATATATAAACATTATTGCAATAATTTTACTATATTATTTTATATCATTTCATATATATATCAAATACTACACAGGTAGATCTTTACCTGCTAAGGAATAACTGCCTGATGCACCGCACCTCCTACGGTGCCTATGAATACGCAGTCTGCAGTCTTCAGCCTTACCACCGCTCATTGATGTTTCGCCGCTTTAAACCCGGAAAGCCTCCAGGTGGCGGGGCAGTGACAAGCGACATTCTCCCTGTCACCCCCTGCAGCCTGCATCTGTGTTAGGTGGTGCCCCAACACATGTCCTTCCTCTTTATCCAGAGCCAGAAGCTACCCTTATCTGCTTTCCTCGGCCAGGTCTTTGAGGGCCTTCCTAAAGCTTGCTCCAGTCACTCCCAGGTCTCTCATGAGGTGGACAACTGATGTCCCCACAAAGCCATGGCATCCAACTTCTACTGGGTAAATGATTGTTTTCCATCCTGCTTTCCTGCATTGAACCACAAGATCATCGTATTTCAGTATCTTCCTTTCCCATGCAGCCTCCATCCCTGCCTCCCACGGGATGGTTAGTTAAACAAGGAGTACAGCTTTGGAGTCGCTGGACCGCATTACAATGTCTGGATGCAGGCTTGTGCTGGTGATCTCGGTGGGAAACTGGAGCTTCCTGTTGAGGTCAACTCTCATGCTGCAATCCTGGGTCAAGAGGGTCGGTTTCCGTGGTGCTCTCGGAGTGGCGCTTTTGCCACCTCCCCCTTCTTGAACAAACTGAATGTACTTGTCTGCTGGTGCAGAGTGCCCTCTGCTCGCTTCCTGCCTCTGTCTCTCCAGGATCTATGCCATCCTTCTAAGGACTTGATGCAATCTGTAGCGGTCTTGGGAGAATGCTGTCTTGCAGCCTGACAAGATGTGCTGGAGGCTTCCACTCTAGGTGTTGCACAGAGAGCAGTATTCCTCCTTGCCATACCACAGACACAGGTTCTGTGGAGAGGGGAGTGTGTCATACGTCGCCCTAATCATAAAACTGAGTCTTGCCTGCGGGATCTTCCAGAGGTCTGCCAAGCTGATGTTTCTAGCAACCACACTCTCCCACGTTGTCCAGTTCCCCTGGTGTCCCTGGGCTACGGCCTTGAACTTTTGGCGCTCACACTCTGTGTTCGTCACCTCTGCAACAACCAACTCCTTCCTCTCTTTCCTGCTAGCCTTGGACCAGAACTTTGGAGCTTCTCCATGCCCAAGGCCTGCCCTTCCTGCTTGAACTCTGCCGATGATCTCTTTTTGCTGCAGCCTGCTTATTGCCTGGTCAACTTCATTATGGGCTTTCCATTTGCGGCCAGTGCAAATCTAGACATATATATATATATATATATATATATATATATATATATATATATATATATATATATATATATATATATATATATATATATATATATATATATATATATATATATCCTAATTTGCTGCTATTAAGGTAGTCGTTAAGTTTAGGTATGTGGTAGGATTAAGGGATCTAAAATACGGTCTTGCAGAATAAGGCATTAAGAGGGTATGTGTTTTATAAGTAATAATAAACGGCTAGTATGCTAGTAAAATGCATGCTAATAAGCAAGTAGTTAATTATGTTGTTATTAGAATTGGTACTTAAATAAAGTGTTAATATTATTATCAGATAGTTAAAACAGTAAACAGCTGATTAATATGTTGTGCATTTGTCTGAATCATATTTATAGAATCCTATTTCCAGCACTAAATAAAAAATGAAATACGGTTATTGCTATCGTTTTTCTTTTTTCACAGAATTGCGATTGTAAGTCAGAATTGCATGAAATAAACTTGCAGTTGTGATTTATACAGTAAGAATTGCAAGATATAAACTCACAATTCTGACTTTTTTCCCAGAATTGCATGATATAAAACCACAACTGTGAGAAATACTCAGAATTGCAAAATAAAAATAAAAAAACCCTCACAATTATGTCCTTTTTCTCACAAATGCGAGTTTATATCTCGCAGGAAAAAAAGTCAGAATTGCAAGATAAAAAACTCGTAATTGTGATTTATAAAGTCCAATTTTGAGGAGGAAAAAGGCTGGTATGTTCTTAAAATTGTAAGTTTATATGTAGCAACTCGTAAAATTGTGTTTTGACTTTATTTTTCAGAACTGCAACTTTGTCTCACAATTCTGACTTTATCACTCATGAGTTTATATCACACAATTCTGAGAAAAAAATGTGAATTGCATGTTTATATCTCACAGTTCTGACTTTATAACTGGGAGTTGCAAGTTTATGTCATGCAATTCTGAGAAAAAAGTTGGAATTGCAAGTTTATATCACACAATTCTGAGAAAAAAGTTAGATAAAAAGTCACAATTACCTTTTTTTTTTTTAAACATTCTTCCATATATATACTTACCGTCTTACAACTGTTAATTTCTTTTTAAAAATAAGTAAATAAAATAAAATAAAACAAAAATAAATGTAAAATTAAAAAAATAATAAATACACAATTAAAAAAAAATAAATAAATAACAACCTCACTGACCACAACCTTTTAAACGGTATATTTATAAAATAAACTAGATCAGTTTTAGTTTCATGCTGACTTCAGTGAGAATGCTAAACAACATCCAGTATAATATGAGTTATTGAACCATTCTTGTTTGTGTGGATAACTGATGGAGCTGTGGGGGGAAAAAAAGGAGAAAAGATGGGAAGCTGCGTGAGACAACACAAGCATCAAAGGCATTTCAGTACTGTTTACACATTTATGCATATTCTGTGTATAAAACCACTCATTCGTTCACTTATTCATAGTGAATTTCACATGTAAGCAGAAATGAGTAAATTCAGACACAGCAGTTCAGCTCTGTTTTGTGTGCGACATTAGCCTACTTATGTTACATCCCAAAAGACTTTTTTTTTTTTTTTTTTTACTTTTGAAATCTGATCTAACCATTCACACTGAAATTTTCATACGTTTGATTATTATCAAATAACCAACCAAATTTGACTACCCCACAGAATCCGCTGCCTGTTTAAGCAATACTGTATTCTTATTTCCTTCCTTCAGCTATTTTTCTCCTCTGCTCGGTCCATTTCGTTCCACTACATTGCTCAATGTTGAGACGTGTCAGTGGGCAGGTTTCTCGCATTGGCCTTCCATACAGATTGATCGATATAGCTCTCTAAACTGGTGAAACAATGATGTGTCTGCAAAACTGGACACTGATTTTTATTGGGTGAGCGGGTTCCCGTGCATGAAATCTCTAGTTTTCCTGACATCCTAATGAGTTCAAGCAAAGCCCCACATTTGAGGTGTGTTCTTCTGCTCTAAAACTCATATTAACCGGTATGAGGAGACAAGAGAGTACAACTGTCCTCAAGAACACAGAGTACTTAAGTCTGCCAGGTTCAGCGCTCTTCAACTGATCCAAGAGCCTCTTGTTTTTCACCTCCATGGCAACAGGAGCCAGTGTTTAACTCAGAAGAGAGCAAAGTGCTGATCAACAATTGCTTTCTACTTTCATGAGTCTTCTCCTTCTGCGTCTGTGTGCCTGTCAATCTTTCGCTGTTACTGAGAAGTAGCAGTGTGTCTCCTTACATGATAACGCAATGCTTTACATTCAGCTCAATTTAGGCTAATCGATGGGAAGGGCATGCTTTGTCAGTCACAGGCAGACAGCTGTCTCTACAGCTCCAGTTATCTGATTAATTAGTTGTGTGTGTAGAATGGATGAAGTGGCATTCAGCTTTCAAGATCCACCCAGCCCTTACCATGCCTCCTCTCACTTATTTCACATGGTGACAGTCTGCGGAGGGAGCAGATTAGATTGAATGTGATGGTATGTGTGAGACATGCAAGATTCACTGATGCAAAACCTCCTTGAAACAGGTCTCAAGATAATGCACTTTTTGCCGCTGGAATTTCTAACAAACTTTGTGGGGGGTAATTTATTGTTATGCATTGTCCATTATTTTAGCACCCATTGCACTTATGAAATGCAAATTCATTAGGTAGTGCATGCCAAAAATCTGTGCTAAACACATTTTAAATCTTGGAAGCGGGTACAGAACACTTTATAGCATCATTCACTATATATAAAGTGGTCTGAACTGTGCAGTGTGTTTGAATATACAGTTGTGCTCAAAAGTTTACATACCCCTTGCAGAATGTGCAAATATGTTCATAATATTATCAAAATAACAGGGGACATAAAAACTGCATGTTATTTTTTACTTAGTACTGTCCTGAATGAGCCATTTCACACAACTGATGTTTATATATACTCCATGAGACAAAATAATAACTGAATTTATAGAAAATTACCCTGTTCGGAAGTTTACATACCCTTGAATCTTAACGCTGTGTGTCATTTTCTACATGTTTTGTCATGGTTTTTCATGAGTCCATTGTCTGTCCTGAGCAGAAAAATCCTCTAGTTCCTGCACATTCTTTGGTTTTCCAGCATCTTCTGCATATTTGAACCCTTTCCAAATATGACACTATGATTTTGAGATCCATCTTTTTACACTGAGAGCAATTGAGGAACTCATACATAACTGTTACAAAAGGTGAAAACATTTACTGATGCTTAAGAAGGCAACACAATGCATTGAGAATCAGGGACTGTTTATATATGTGACCCTGAATCACAAAAACAGTTTTAAGTAGCATGGGTATATTTGTAGCAATAGCCCAAAATACATTGTATGGGTCAAAATTATCGATTTTTCTTTTATGTCAAAAATCATTGGGGAATTAGGTGAAGATCATGTTCTATGAAAATATTTTGTAAATTTCCTACCATAAATGCATCAAAACTTAATATTTGATTAGTAATTTGCATTGCTAAGAACTTTTGGACAACTTTAAAGGTGATTTTCTCAATATTGAGAAATATTGCATCCTTAGGTTCCAGATTTTTAAATAGTTGTATCTTGGCCAAATATTGTCCTATCCTAACAAACCATACATCAATGATGATGATGTATAAACATCAATATTAGCTCTTTGTGGATGGTTTTGTTATGTTGTATTTTTTTTTTGTTTGTTTTTGTTTTTTGTTTTGTTCTTGTTTTTGCTCTGCCTTTTTGCTTTGTTTCGTGCTTTCTGTTGCTTTGTGCTTTGTGTTTTGTTTTTTTGTTGTTGTTGTTTTTTTTTGTATCTCGCAATTCTGACTTTTTTTCTTACAGTTCCGATTTTATATATAACTCGCAATTGACCCTTCGCAAAAAAACTGCCCTCCTTAGTTGCTATGTCTGACAAACAATGCCACTCTCACACTACACATCATGTTCTTACGCAGTAAAAAGTACATTGAAGAACAAAAAGGAAACTGACAACATGCAGACCGGGTTACTTCTGGTATGAAAATTTTGTGGCTCTTTAATGTGTCTTGACAGATCACTGTTTATGAAGGGTCAACTGCATGTTATAAAGTCAAAATTGTGTGACTTTTTGTGGGTGGGGGTGGGTTGTGTGTTTGTTTTTGTGTTTTTGCTTTATTAATAAAACATGCTGTGATATTTTAGGATGGTGGATCAGCAAATTGGATTGAAGACTGATGATTTTTCATCATCTGATCCTTTATAGTTCGTTACTCGACCTCAAAAAATATTTGTTCTCATAATATTCAATGTAATAACTTGCTCCACCGCTGAAACTTCACCAGTCTAATCATTTGTCATTGACAAACTGATGTTAAAGTGTACTACAGAATAATACAAATCTACTAAATGTAGATCTACTAAAATCTTCTATACTTACACTTTTGTTTTTTGTTTTTTTCAGGTTGCCTTCTAAAGTGAAATTTATATTCTCTATTATACATGTTTAGGATAATAATAACAATAAAAAAAAACATATATATATATATATATATATATATATATATATATATAAAATGGTGGTTTCACATAGGATTGTTTGAAACCACTACAGTAATATTTCCTATGTAGTTGTTTTTCCTAAAGGCAAATGTTAAGATCCTCTGTTAGTCTCTATTTGACAAATTTCAGTTTACAGTTCACCAAACTTAAATGCTAACTTAATGAACAATGTTAGAAACAAAAATCTTATTACACGCTGGTGTACGTGTTCCTCCACATTTATCATACTTATGAATGGAAGTTAATTGAAAATTCTAGTCTGAATTTCTCATCTACAGTAACTCATAATGTCCTCTCCCTCATCTCCTCAGAACGGCCAGAGACAGCGACGATGATGATGAAGATGACCGTAAAGTGAGTCGAGGATGTACGCTGCAGTACCAGAGGGCTCAGGTGAAGGTTCTGACCCAGTTCCACACAACCTCTACTGAGGGCACAAACCAGATGATCACTATGCTGGGTCCTGACTGGCAAGTGGACGTGACAGAGCTGGTGCAGGACTATCTGAGGGTAGTGGATGCCAGGGTGGCTGAGCTGGTGGACAGGACAGTGCTTGTGGCCAACGAGCTTGGATCATCCACTCTGAAGGTAGAATACAAATAAGAACAGATCATATGAATACAAGATTGATGGATTAATGGGGGATAGGTATGTGGATGAAAAATGTGTTTTGGTGAACTCTCAATACCATATAACATGTCAACTATAAAACCAACAATTTAATTGAGCTATATTATGTTCTCTTCATCAAGAATTATTGGACACTGGTCCTTACTCATGGTTTTATACCTGTCAAAACGTAACACAAAGTGTCTTAGGAACAATTATTCAGTCCCTTTTACTGTTTCATATATAAAGTACAAACTTTACTTTCACTTACTTATCTGGTGTTATGTTGTGTTGGACACTGGCAAGGCTGACTTGTTTTGTTTTATTTTTTGCTTGTTTTTTGTTTTCGGAATTTAAATGGCCATGCCGGAAGTGTAAATGGGTTTGGAGAGTGATAATTTTTCATCTTATCCTTTCTCTTTCATTTTGTGACAACAATTGCTCTTAGTTCAGAGTCACCGTAATTAGCTAATAGTTTTTAAACAGACACATTCCTGATAAAATAATTTTAGTTTACAGATAGAATCAATAAGCGTGTCTATTTAAAGTTTTTACACTGAAATGATCTAAGTTAGCTCTGCAGCCTGTCTTTATCTTTTAATGCCCCTTTAGAAAGCTATTCATATGCATATTTAGTCCCAGTAGGCTATTCAGAAACTGGGATGTTTGGAAAGAGAATTATCTGTGTGGTATAAAACTTCAATGGTCTTAATTTGGGGGAATCATTCTTGAAAGTGAAGTTTTCTCTCCATTGAGTCAGCACACAATCAGTTCATTGTGTCCAAACAGAGGGAGTTTTGATTGTTCGTGACAGCTTGATCACACCTCTCCAAAAGTGTCGTCTGTTGTTTGGCTTCAGAAAGTGTCTGTTTTTCTCCATAAACAAATTTGAGCATAAAAGAAAAAGTTTGCTAATTAAACTAGGGAAACTGCAAAGGTCATTAATAATTAATGGCCAACGTAGAATTGGAATGTTTTCGCTGAGTGCGAGCTGAAAATAAACGAAACTGAGCACAGAGCAACATTTCACCCTTACAAAAAAAGAGAAAGGTATGAATAATGTTGTTTATAACACACACCAAGGCTTTTTTGGCTTATTTGGTGTGCTTTGATCTTCATCTGCTTTGCTGCTCATCCTCCACCTGTCACTTTGACCTGAACACAAAGACGCACAACCTTTAAGCTTTGAACATGCTCACGACACATTGTTTTGAGCATCTTATTAACAGCGGAAGTTATTGTTGACCCGTTCTCAGCACAGACTGAGCTGTAATGGTCTTGTGAATCCATCTAGAAAAGCACTAAGTGTACAATCCTAAACCTCCAGGCCTGATTGTATGTATTTCCTATGACTTAATTGGCTTTCCAGGTCTACCAAGTACAGTAATTAGGTTTTGGGAAATAGGCAGGCCCCTTTTAGCCTTTGAACACACTCTATTCAAGCATCCAAAGCTCTAGTTGTAATGCAAACATCAAAAGCTGGTATATCAGCAAGTATAATAAAACTAATTGCAACCGCCTGGATACCAAACAAACGAGCCATTCTGGCAAGAATTTGTTTTTAGTTCCGCTTTTTCTATCTGTCATTTCTTTTCTCTCCTTCAAATGCACTGTATCTTTGAAGCTTGCCTTGAATGCAGGAAATAAAAAATGCAGGAACAAAACAGTTCAGTTCAATTATACATTCATCTGGATTCCCCCCCGGCCTACATCCCCTTTCCAGCCGGAGGAAAGGAGATGGGATTGTATAAGGACTGGATGGTCAATGAACTGTAACAGCCTGCTCCAAAACATTAGTGCATTGGGACACAAACAATGTGCATCTGGGACATATGGGTCGCAAGTCTAGGCTGGATCAGGAAAAGCCTGGGTTCAGCTCCCCAGCGCCCAACACACGCCAAGAGAGGACTGTGCGCTTGAGCGAGAGAAAACTGAAAAATGACTGGATAGGATTTTCATGCCAAAAGATGGCCACTTCACAGACGAAGTATAATCAACAGCATGGCTAGTTCATAAACCTACATCAGCGTCGAGGGCTTTTAGCTGAAGATGGGTAATTTTGAAGAGAGAAGTAATAGTAGGTTGGATGAAAATGTTTGCTGCAGAGCTCAGAGATTTTTGAACACCATTAAAAGTCATTATGGACTTTATTGGGCTTAATTATCAAGAGAAAAATTTGCTTTGCTCCCTCCTGTGTGGTTAAGCCAATTATATGAAGGTAACATTATTGTTCTTCGTTTGGAAATGCAGTAATTGAAAAGAAGGATAATGGAGTCAGTTCGCAAATATAATTTTGTCAAGGCAAAAACAGCTTCGGTTTCTGTCAACAACTTTTAGTCTTCTTTACTAGTCATAATTTTTTAAACTTCTGTTTGTCAGGGAGAGACTTGAGGAGTCAGCTGCTGGCAATGGTTCAGTCTGTTTTAAAATTCATCCAAGCTCTATGTACTTCTCCCTCTGATTATGTCTTTCTTGAGGCAAAAAACACTCCACGTAGGCTGGCTTGTTCTTGTCTTGCAAAATGCGAGTTTGAGTTAATCTTCCTGAATTATGAAAAGTAAAAAAAACAGGCTTGTTTGGTGATTTGAGGCTCTTGGGGTTGCCAGGGTCTCGTGGTTCAGCAAAGACACACAGGGAAAAAAAAATGAGAATCTCTGACCCTCCTCGTCGTGCTGCCCCACTTGACTTTTCACTTGGTAAGTCCCTAGTGACCTTTAACGGTGGTGGGAGGTGAAGAAACGGTGACATAATGGGTTTGAAGTGTCAGATGGAGGATTTATGTGGAGGGCAAAGTGCTGGTCCTCTGGAGAAAAGGTGTATTTTTTCCCATGCTTCCTTTACTCAGCGGGCCGTATCTTGAATATGTGGCATTATCCACTAAACGTTTTTATATGACAGGCGTTGTACTTTCACTCCCTCCATGCTTTCTTCCATTTAAACTGCTTTTCGCACTGTAAACGCATCATGTTTTATTGGTTTCAGGTTGAATCCCCACTGGCCGTGGAGGCGGTGCTGGGTGAAACTCCGTTCTCTGTGGTTGACGAAAAAGTGTCCATAGTGGAGCTACGTGTTCATGCCATTTCGGGACTGGGACTTAATCTTCAACCGAGCCCTGGCAACAGCCATACCATGGTTGCCAAGGCAACTGGTCTGCAGACTCTCTCCGCTCTTAAGCAGGTATAGTTGATTGCTTCATTGTTTTTCATATCTTCCACAATAAATGAGATTTCATCTTGCTTTCTTGACGGTATTTTATTAAATCTTTTGGTATATTCTTAGATCAAAACTTTTTTATAACAGTCTTAGGTTATGAATAAGTGTTTTAAACAGACTGAAGACTCTCAGTACAGTGTTCAAGCCAATTTTTTAAACTTTTGCATTTGGTTTGTTTCTGGTCCAAGGCAGGATTATTATAGTTAGCTAAAATGAAAATTAAAACTAAAACCATTAAAAAAAAAAAGTTACTTGAAATAAAATAAACATTAACTGAAAATAAAATATAATAATAAACTTAAACTTGTTTTAAATAATTTTATTTTTGTTTGGTTCAAGGATTAAAATCATTAAAACTAAGTAAACAAAAAAGAATAAAATACTATATAATATAAAATACTATATTAATAAAATAAAATAATATAAAATAAACTTCACTTCTCTTTTGTTTAGTTCAAGTATTAAAATAATTAAAATGAAATGAATAAAATACTATAACTAAACTGAACTAAAATTAATAAAATACTATGTCTAATAAAATACTGTATTAATTAAATTAAATTAAACTTGTTTTAATTCAGATAGTTGCCAAGATATCACTTTTTTTAGTTGAAGTATTAAAATAACTAAAACTAAATAAAATTAATAAAAAACTGAAATTAAATGTTTATTTAAAATGTTAACAAAACACTATAATGGTATATCAATGATACTAAAATAGCACTGAACTTGACCAAAATGGTCTACCAGCTCACCCTGGCCCCCATTTGCCAGCAGACCATTTTCTCAACTCAAAAATCCACATGAATCATCTATAAATCATGGAAAACCATAATTTTATTTAATTTTTGTGTCACATATTATGATTTGAAACCCTAGAAAAAGAAACACATTTAAGAAGCTAATGGTTTAGACCAGGGGTTTTCAATTCCAGTCCTCGGGCCTCCCCTCACATAATGTTTTAGATATTTCTCTATTGAACATATTAACAAGTTGATGAGATAATGAAGTGATGATTGAATCATTAATGATGAACACCTGCTGTTAACAAACAAAATCACTGAAGAAAACATGGACAATAAAAAGTCACATAATTACACTGTTTTTTTAGACCGCTTTAATGTTTTCAAAGTTTTTGTATTACAGCAAAGCACAGCCAAAATGCTTTTAACTTCAGATGAAGTTAGTTGTGTGTCTGTGTTTGGATATGGTGTATTGTGTTTTGTCTATGTTGAAATTTAGTGCTCTTAAACAGTGTTGCGGTAATCAATTATTATGAAGAACTAAATAAAAAAACTCAGTATCAACCACTGAACTAGTTGGCCAAACACAGATGTCAAGGATCAGTGAATGAATCTCAACAATGGTGACAAACTAATCAGATAAACATATTAACTCTTAACATCACAAAACAAGCTATGTTATGTTATAATGTTATCATAAATGGTTCAATCATCACTTCATTATCTCATTACTTTGTTAATGTGTTCAATCGAGAGATATCTAAAATATTATGTCAGGGGAGGCCCGATAACTGGAGTTGAAAACCCCTGGTTTAGACTACACAATTTGTTTGTCAGTTACGACCAAAACTGTGTCAGATTATGCGAGTTTGACTCTTAAATTTAGTTGTGTCATGAACAAGAAACATGTCAGGCTACACAATGCTGCCCGACCATTCATCACTTGCCGTCTTTAACTGTGCGCGTGCTGAGAAAGAAAAAGAAAAAGAAAAAGAAAAAGAAAAAGAAAAAGAAAAAGAAAAAGAAAGAAAGAAACTGACAATGGACACAAACCTTGACTGTCAAAGAGAACTGAGGTAAAATAGTTTTTATTTGACCTTTTTACACTCTGTCCCTTAAAGAAACATCATAAATGCAGGAGTTTTGTTGCCATAGCTTCACGAGCATTCTTTCTGTTTTGGCGCTTATATTGGCCAGTGTCGCAGATGTGATAAAAAAGAAACATGCTAGTCTTTCTGTTGTGATGTTCTGAAGCATCGCAGACATAGCATCGGTTATCGTCCACTATGACGCACTACACGAGATGAAACGATTGAATCTTGCGTCCTGACGCCTATTGTCATTTGCGAATCACCCTGCTGCAAGCAGATCGTGCCAAGATTGGGCTAAGTATAGTCTGAATAGGCTATACAACATACAAACTTGTATCTTTACATAATTTTCCAAATATGACAGTATGATTCATCATCATATCCTCCTTAGCTGAGTCCTAAGAAAAGCTCTGACCACTGGACCCTTCCACTAATTATGCAAGTGACATTTATGTGAAATTACTCCTTGTTGCTTAGGATCATTCTGCTAGTGAAGAGTTAACTCTGGCTGAACTTAGCCTCATATTGATGATTCGAGTCTCCATGAAGGTTGCACACCATTGGCAAATTAGCCTCAGTTCAGTCTTTCAGCCGGCCCTTACTGCTTTAATAAAGGCTTGTTTGGCATTCAGACATATTCAAATCTCCTTTAATATCAGCACACCAAATGAGCAGGCATCTTGCTTAATAAGAAGCCACCGCCACTTCTGTTCTCTGCCGTTCTCTAGTGTCATCAGGGGAGCTTGGTGCATTTGCTGTATAATCTTTTCAAAGCATTAATTGGAGCACATTCGCTCGTATTTTCCAGCGAGGACCTCGTATGCTGGCGTGCTAATTTATACAATGTCTTGGGCAGGTCACGGAGCCCTGCCGCGAGAGCTCGGGGCCTTTTTTTCTTGCTCTGTACTTAGCCTGTGACCAACATCCAACATCAGACGAGGGTGGCTGCTTTCAATTCACGCATTAAAATCCAGCAGTTCTCCCCCGCTCTCTGCTTCACCACCTTTGGTTTTAATTAGCGTAATGTATCAGCCTAAGTGCTTGTGGAGACTGTGCTATAAACATCACTGATGACCCTCCTCCTCCACTGCTGCCTCTCTGTCATTTCAATCCTTCAGTGCACTTACCTACTTCACCTCTACTGGCGCAAAATAACAGTAACTTTGTGACCGTTTCTGCCTCCAGTTGTGTTAGATTCCTGGTGACACTTTACAGAAATGTTCAATACATTGTTATTAGTTAATGCGCTGGGTACCATGAATATTGAAGAACAGCATTTATTCATCTTTGTTCAAACACGACTTTCTTTTTTCAGACGAATACAGTCGGAGTTATATTAAAAAATATATATATATCCTTGCTCTTTCAAACTTTATAATAGCAGTTAAAGGGTTAGTTCACCCAAAAATGAATAATAGCCCATTATTTACTCACCTTCCATGCATCCTAGGTGTATATGTCTTCCTTCTTTCAGAAAAATCCAATCAGTGTTATATTAAATATTATCCTGGCATTTCCAAGCTTTAGAATTGCGTAGACAGGTGTTTCTCTTCATCAGTAGAAAACAAGTAAAAAAAAGTGAACCTATCCATAATAAAAAGTGCCTCACACGTCTTTGAGGGGGTGAATAAAGGCTTCTTATAGCGAATCGATGCGTTTTGTAAGAAAAATATCCATATTTAAAACGTAAGAATCACTTTAATCTAGCTTGCACTGGCTGGTAGTACACAGAAGCAGCTCTGAGCGGATGACGCAAGATGTCTGCCAATGCGTCTCGCTCAAATGTTTGTTTACAGGAGCAAAGGAAGCAAAATTTAGCAAAAGAAAACCAGTCTCCTCTTGGTTTATATCTAAATCCTCCTACATTTTTCTTTACAAATCCTCGTTTTGAACTTCTAATTTGTGACCATTACTGTGTTTATCTCTCTCCATGGCGCACTTGCGTTCGGGACTTCAGAGTGGCGCATGCGCAAAGCCGATGTCTTACATTATCCGCATGGAACTGTTGTACGACCAGCCAAAGCAAGCTAGATTGAAGTGAATTTTAGGTTTTAAATATGGATATTTTTCTTACAAAAACGCATTGATTTGCTACAGGATGCTTTTATTCACTCCCCGTAGCCATGTGAGGCACTTTTTATTATGGATGGATTCACTTTATTTGACTTGTTTAGGACTGATGAAGAGAAACACCCGTCTATGCAATTCTAAAGCTTGGAAATGGCATGATAATTTTTTATATAACTCTGATTAAACATTTTAAAGAGAAGAATGCATGGAGGGTTGCATAAGATTATGCTACTCTTACAAGATCCAAGTTTTCCGACATTTTTCTTTACAAATCCTTGTTTTGCATTTCTAATTCATGATCTGTGTTTTGTTTTGCTCTCTCCTCTGCGTTTTCATGTTCATCACTTGTTAATGAGCTTACGCTATGTTTACGACCTACATCACTTACTCATGAAGGTATGTACAACAGTTAGCGGAAGCTAGAGATTGTGGTCTATAAAGTTTTAAATATTTATATTTTTCTTAGACAAATGCATTGATTCACTATAGAAAGTCACTATTAACCTCCCAGAGCTGTGTGGAGCACTTTTTATGATAGACTAATGCACTTTTTTGGGCTTCAAAATCTTGACCTCCATTGACTGCCATAAAGCTTGGAAGAGCCAAAACATTGTTTAATATAACTCCAATTATGTTCGTCTGAAAGAAGAAAGACGTATACACTTTTACTTGCATGAACTCTCCCTTTAATTTATACAAACTATTGCAATTTAAAATGTGTAAAAATGAACATTCACCTATATTAATACAAGTATTTTTAGTTCATGATTACATTAACTAATGTTAACAAATTGAACCTCCTTACGTAGTGTTTCTTATTTTCTTACTCTTTTACATTTTAGATGCCCCTGTCTTTTGTCTCACCAGCAGCCTTAAATAATTGATTTTGCTCTATGCTAGTGTAAGCGATTATTCTGTTTCAAAGTTCCAAGTGTCTTGGATGCTTGAACATTTCACTTCTGTAGATTGTTACATACAGTGAATCCAAAATTACCTTCAAGATAGATCTCAAACACTTTTAACTGTTAGAAATTTAATGACACATCCATGTAAAAGTTACAGTGTCATCTCCCAAAGACTGAAGCTTCAAAAATCAAGGGCCATTCGTGATTGATGCCATTTTATTTAGTGGCTAGAGTGATCTCGAAAGGTCCACGAGGACAACATGTCGTCTTCAATGTATTATT
The DNA here is from genome assembly GCA_033026305.1 of Cirrhinus molitorella. NCBI lineage: Eukaryota > Metazoa > Chordata > Actinopteri > Cypriniformes > Cyprinidae > Cirrhinus > Cirrhinus molitorella. The sequence goes on from CM065119.1 coordinate 30,784,835, forward strand.
CAGATCATGCATATCAAAGAGTCTCTTCATCTTGACAAGCAGCGTTGACAGAGCCTGAGCCCGAATGTCAGAACAACCTTGAAGTTAGTGACGCGACAGAAGAGTTTTTTTACAGCCTCACAACAGGCCATTGCAGATAAATACTTCTCTTCCTGAATATAAAAGCAAAGCAACACTTCATTTCTGACTAAAAGCACTCTGGCAGAGTGGTTTCATTTTGTCTGCCTGCCAACAGGTGTAAGGTGTTGTGCTGTTCCTTTAGCAGAGAGCAAAGCAGGAAGGCAACTGTCAAGCTTAGGCTTGTTATGAGGTGACAACAACACAAGCATTGCGCCACTTCCACTTCCCCTCAGCCTGTTTCTAACGGTCAAAAGCATGCAGGCCCTTCTAATGTTTGGCTACATGTTGTTTGCTCTAGACAGTTGTCTTGTATGGACCAGTAAACACAGGATTAGGAATATTTAAAAGAGTTTTAAAGTCAGGAGATGAAGATGGCAACATTGATAATCTCTTTGCAGATTCACTTTCTAAAGCGATAGCTTAGGATTTTAAAAAGTGTGCTATGCTAGCGCCAGCTCTGATGTTGCATTAAGGATTTCTTGAGAATTAAAAAAAGCATAATACAAAACTATTACCTGTGGTTCCTGGTGACATATTGAGTTTTTGTTATAAAACAAAACTGTGTGTGCAAGAAACTGAACGTTATTTCCAACATTATATACCATTTACTTGATGCCATATACTGTCAGAATTCATTTTTGGAAGTGCCTCACAGTCGAAATGAGCCAATAAACTGGTCTCTGTGATGGCAGTTTTTGCCAACCCATTCAGCACTCCAGTTATTCCAACAGTACACTGAACTGAGGGAAATGGACTCAGTTCCAAGAGCTGATGAGCTGCTGATGCAAGCATACATGAACCGAGCATTTGAAAGGGGTGAAATTAAATTTTTTTTTATGGTTTCTCATGGTTTATGTACAAAAGGCGATTTGTTAAAGACCAGCGGCCGGATTCACAAACATCTTCTTAAGAAATAAATTAAGAAATTTCTTAAGATAAATTCTAAGAAGTTCGTAAGAATGTTCTTAAGTGCAATTCTTGAAAATTTTTTAAGAAGTTCTCAAATATGTTCTTAAGAACATCTTAATTTTTTCTTAAGAAGAAAATGACACATCTTTATTTGTGTGAATACATGGCTGAAGACGCATCGATAAACTCATACACCATGGATTGTCTTTTTGTGGTTTCTGCAAATTATCATAATAATCATAATAAGCATGCACAAGCCTGTTTTCGTCACGACCTTGATTGGGTCTGCGCTGTGTTTTTGAACAGTTACCTTGAAAGAGCCTGTCTTAAGCTACAGCAATCTGTTTTATTCATTTTCATGTTGTGTTTTTGTGCCCTCATCCGAATGAACGCTTCCAGTAACGTTTTGTGTGTGCGCATTCATCTGCGCTAAAGACGGTCCAAGATTGTCGTATTTATAGGCTAAATAAAAGAACAAATGTTCAACCAAACCTCACTATCTGACTCGTCTTTGTAGAGTTGCTACTGAGTTTTGATGTCAGCAAAAAAAAAATGGTCACATCATGAGCGATCATTGTTTACATTATCAGTCATTGCTGTCACTTCAGAGAACTTGTGCACATCCCTATTAAAAGTCCTAATATGTATTATATGTAGCTAGCAGTGTTGTAATGCTTAAATATAACAATTAATTTGAAATAACCCAATAAATCCATTAAATAATTCATACTTTTTGGGATTTAAGACAGGTCTGGGGCTATCCTAACTTTAAGAAGTTATTTATGATGGTTTTTAAGAAGATTCTTTTCAAGAATTTGAATTCTTCTTCAATTTTGTCTTAAGAACAATCTTAGGTAAAAAGATAAGAATATTCTTAAGAAGAATTTTCAGGAATACAAAATATTCTTAACTTTTTACTTAACTTGGAAAATAAAAAGAAAATAGCAGTTAAGAAGAAATTTCTTCTTATGAATGTTTCGTGAATCCGGCCCCAGTTTATTCACTTTATATGCTTTAGACATGTAAAACACCCACAAGCATCTTGCCTGTATGCTTGTTTCCACTCTCAAGTGACAGGAGCCATTGACCTTTATTTATGTATCACAAAGGACCATGGTTTTACTGTTACAAGGTGTATTCATGCTCACAATTTCTTTTGTTTTGTGTTTGTAGGAGGCCAGTCTGTCCATCTGGGTTTACTACAGCGACAATACTGCCGCCCCTCTGAGTATGTATGACCCTAAAGACTACAACCTCAATGCCACCACAGCAGACGATAAGGTGGTTACAGTGGCTCAACAACCCCAACAGCGGTGGCCCGTCATCGTGGCCGAAGGTGAGGGCACAGGAGAGGTAGTGCACGTGGAGATGACCATCTGTGAAACCTGCCAGAAGACTAAACGCAAGAGCGTCATTGCTTCATCTCCTGTGTTTGTCAAAGTCCGCTTTGGACCAGATGAAGACTCTGAAGAGGAAGTGGATACAGAGACTGAAATAGACACTAGAATGCCTGCCAACACAAGAAGGCCTGCTATCGATCCTAACGTAGGTGGTGGAGGGTATGAACCATCTAATGAGCAGCCCGCAAGTGTACCCATTGATTACACAAATTTTCCTACAATAAGCAATCCGGAGGAACCAACCGAAGAAGATGAAGAGGACGACGAGTTTGTGCACAGTCCCCGCAGCATGACCGACCTGGAGATCGGCATGTATGCTCTTCTCGGGGTGTTTTGTCTTGCCATTCTGGTCTTTCTCATAAACTGTATTGTATTTGTGTTGAAGTATCGACATAAGCGCATACCTCCTGAAGGCCAAGCCAACATGGACCATTCCCACCACTGGGTGTTCTTGGGAAATGGGGAGCCCCTGCGCACCCAGAGTGATCTCTCGCCTCAGACGGTGGAGAGCCCCAGCAACACTTTGGAGGGGGTACAGACTTGCTGCCACGGGGACCACCACAGCAGCGGCAGCTCTCAGACTAGCGTACAAAGCCAAGTCCACGGCCGAGGAGACGGAAGCTCCGGTGGTTCCACCAAAGACCACGGAGAAGAGGCCAGCTCACCGACCTCCAAACGCAAGCGTGTCAAGTTTACCACCTTCACCCTTCCCACAGAGGATTTACCCTACAACTCCATCCCCATTGCCAACGAAGAGGACATTCAGTGGGTATGCCAAGACATGGGCTTTCAGAACCCAGAGGAACTGCACGACTACATGCGCAGGATAAAGGAAATTGCCTGATCGGGCTGTGGGCTTTCTAAAGACGTTCCTTTCTATTTTTCTCTCTTAATTTTCACTCTAGAGGAAGTACTTTCACGAGAAAAACAACCAAGGCCCGGTGTCCAGTTTTGTTGGGGTTTTCTGCACAGTGCTGTTTCCCTTACACATTGACACTTGTACGAACTTAAAAAAAATATATTCATGACGCTGCCAGGGAAGCCAAAGACGAGTCTAAGGGATTCTAGCAAAAACGGCTTTAGCGGTGTGTATGATTGCTGCTCAGTAGAAGGGTGAGTGTACAATCTTTAAGGGAAACGTAGGGTTTCAGTTGTAAACACTGATATCAAAATGGATTCCTGAAGTACTCAATCATGTGTGGGTCACCCTACTGTGGATAGGAGCTTTCTCAGAGGAATGCCTGGGGTCTTGGCACTGTGTCCATTCTTCTTCTTCTTCTTCTTCTCCTCTTTTTTTAACACAACAAATTCTTCTCCAACAAAGAGGCCTTTGAAGTGCGGATTCTACTTTTGTCCCAGATTCGTGTTTGAGATGGATCATTTTCATGCCATTGTTGATAAACCTGACATTTAGCCACATAAACTGTCAGGGACGTTCAGGAGAACGTGCCATGGATTCTTTCTGTCAGTGTTGGAAATGTTGAATGGTTTTATCCCCCTGCCCCTCTTTTCGGCGTTATCTTGGTTCAACACATGCCTTGGTTGCTGAATTAGTTCTTCGTCTGTCTTTGGTATTTCATACTCATTCTCAATCTGGATGCCACCTCTGCTTCTCTCACTGTCTCGGTTAAGTCTAATGCCTTATTAAACGGATCTCAATAGTCCCAACCTCGCTCTGTGCTGACACCACATTTGTTCATATTGGTAAGGGCCAAAGCAGGGGAAGCTCTACAGATGTCTGTATCTCAATAAGACGTGTGTTGGTACAGGAAAAGGCAGGAGCTTGTACATTGTGGAGTTAGATATCTTCTCCAACATTCCTCTGCATGAATGGAGACTTGGAGGCACAATTAGCGCAATTTTGTTTCTTTTTTACTTTGTAATGTTTGTATTGTGAGAATTATCTAATCATACATAAATGATAATAGAGGACATATCATGTTACCATGCATTACATGCATGTGCCAGACCCTCCCTCCTGTGTACATACCATGTTCAGTACATAACAACCGCTGAAGCTTAACTCTTGATTACTCAGTTGGCCTGAGGAATAGGGAAGGCAGATGCCATATAGGGACTCGGCAGCCAGATACTTGAATTTCAGTGAGGCTCTCTTTTCTCTTTCTCTTTTTCTGTCTCTTTACTGATCTCCCCGTGAATTCCCATCCAGGCGGTAATAGAGTTAAGATCTCTGGTAAGGATAAAATGCTATGCAAACACACTGGAGGGGTTGGTTATTGTGTTTAAGTAGATGCGCCCCAGATATCGCTATAGCACCACTGTTACTTTCATTAATATTGAAGAAATATCTCAAAACTAGGTGTAACATCTACCACACACAAAAGATTAAAAAAATGTTTTGAGATTTGTTAAAGAAAACACCACAAAATGCGGTAGCACAGTAGATCAAGCCCAAAACTGTAAACATTTACTAGTTTAGAAAGGGTTCAGCTGGTAACGGGTCTGGAGGCTTTTTTTGTGGTGGGGATATCTGTATTGCTGCTGACCTTTCACAGGTTAGTTTCAGGGTTATAGTCCCGCCAGTTGCTTCAGGACGTCTAAATTCACACACTGTATTAAATGTTTATTTTCCCACTGTGCTGTAAATGTAACATGCAGGATTTACCCATGACTTTGTTTTAATAGTCTTAATAGACATTTTCCTGTAACCAGGAAGGAACACCTATATTTTGTTTCTTTGTTTTATAGATTTTATTATAACATTATTTTTTATTTTTAAAAACTCACCCCTAATTTAATCAGGGGTCATTTGCACTCCAGATAAAAGTCACAGAGAACTTATTACTGACACCACCTTTCTCCTATGATTCGTAGCCCCCTTCACCTTTTTCCTCAAAGAAATCTGATGAGTAAATCCTCAGTCATGGTGTGTGATAAAATGTTAATTGATAATGTATCATGTCAAGGTTTTGACAGACAGTTGAAGTGTTGGTCAACGGTTGCGTTTGACCCACATTTTACCTTTATGGAGGCTCAGAACTGAATGTAAACTTTTAAACTGTACCTTGACAAACAAAATGAACAATTTCCAATGAATAACTAAGGTCTTCTGATGGGGTACGTAAGTCTCGATATGACTACTAGCAAGTCTCTGGTAGCAGCTCATACGTTTCCATTTCCGAAAAGGATTTTCCTAAGTGTAACATTACTATTAGGACATTTTTGGTTTTCATATTGTTTTCTACTTTCAACTGATGTATGTATGTATGTATATGAAACAGCAGTTGCAATATCTGCGCTTTCATTTTTCTTTTTCAAGAGGAGCTGCTACTAGGCCTTTGCCTTGACCACATGCTGTGTTGTGGTGTAGATTTGAGCTGTACTCTCTGACCTGCTGAAGCACGGTACTGTCAGCCACGTGCTGCCACACCCTTAATGTACAGAGCACTGTTACAACATCCTGTATCCTCCCTAAAAAAAACAACTGTTGTATTTCCCTCCTTATATGTAAGTACTAAAGAAAATACAATGCATAAACTTGGTCTTGTGTTTTTTATTTGACAATGTACTTTGTATTATAATGCTGTGTCCAAACAATAGCTGTCTAATGAGCCTGCTGAGCTGTCTAGACAGCTGCTAATTTATTTATAAAGAAGACTATTGCTGTTTGTTAACAGTAATCAGCAGACAAAAGGAATGGAAATGGGGTAATTCTAAAAAAGTTCCTTTCCAAAAATGCTAGTTTATTTTATAATCACTAACATCAGTGCACAAGGCACACAGCACACTTTGTTGTTTTCCTTTTTAGTTAGTTATTTAGTTTAGTTATATTTTGAAGACTTTAAATGTTTTTTGCCCCTTTTTTACAAGATGTAACTTAAGTCTCAGGTGTCCCCAGAATGTGTCTCTGAAGTTTCAGCTCAAAATACTTCACAGATCATTTATTATTATCATTATGAATATGCCCATGTGAACAGGGCTCCGCCTTTACAGCTTCTAGCTCAGAAACTCATGTTTTAAACCATATTATTTTCTGATATAAGGTTTTCTGAGTGCACATATCCAAAGCATGTGCACAGAAAGTGGCTGTCACATGGCATGTGAGTACTAAACTAAATTCTCTTTCATGTCTTATTGAGCTTAAACTGTCAACAGTTTATGTTAAAAACACACGAGTTACAAAATCAGTCGATTATGTCTGTGAAGATAAAGATTAGATCTGTGCGGCAGCAGCGTAATATACAGTAAACAAATCACAGTCACAGGGGCACGAAATCTGAGTGGTTTGTGTTTTCACAAGCTTGCAGAGAAAGGCGTATAAAAAAATATTTTGACTAAAATGTGAATTGTTTTAGTTGACTAAATATCATACAATTTTAGTTGACTAAATCTACAGTAATTTTATATTAAAATTTAAATGAAACCACTTCTCATAAAGAAACAAAAATACCAATGGTTATATAGGCTTATTATGCATTATTTATAACAACTTGTTTACCACATTCTTCATTCTTTCAAGCAGACATATTTATTCAAATAAATAATTTATGAAATAATGAAAGATGAAAGATTAATCTTTATTGGGGCTACTAAAGTGATTCAGTCAAGAGCACTGTTTTTCTTTTGTTCATTGATTAACATCAATGCCACAGACAATAGCAACTAAATTAGGCTGCTGTCCCTTTAAATATGTGAATGTGTGAATGAATGTGACGAGACGTGAGGCCAAGTATGGTGACCCATACTAGGAATTTGTGCTCTGCATTTAACCCATCCAAGTGCACACACACAGTAGTGAACACACACACACACACACCGTGAGCAGCCATTGCATTGCTGCGGCGCCCGGGGAGCAGTTGGGGGTTCGGTGCCTTGCTCAAGGGTCTCACCTCAGTCGTGGTATTGACGATGGAGAGAGCGCTGGATATTCACTCCCCCCACCGTCAATCCCTGCCGGACCTGGGACTCGAACTCGCAACCTCTTGGTTACAAGTCAGACTCCCTAACCATTAGGCCACGGCTGCCCCATAATATAGAACATAACCAAGTGTGTTTATATGAATACTCATCAAAACGAATGATGCAACATCATTTTGTGCATATTTCTCCTTTCATATGATGCAAAACAGAACTTGTGCGCTGTGTCAGAGGTGCTGCTTCAGTGTCTGCACTCAGAAAACTGAACTGAATTTAGTTCTCTTTTGTGTTGTCAAATTTATCCATGTGTCTATTCTTCTCTTACTCCCAGATATTGACATTTTGGTAACATTTTAGTATTAGGACCAATTCATACTGTTAACCAGTTGTTTATTAGCATGGTAACATATTGGCTGTTTATTAGTACTTATAAAGCACATATTCTGCATGACCTGCATCCCTAATCTTAACCAATTCCTAAAATTATCAACTACCTAACTGTTAATAAGCAGCAAATTAGAAGTTTATTAAGGTAAAAGTAATAGTTAATGGTTTATTAATGGTGAGAACTGGACCTTAAAATAAAGTGACAACATTTTTTTTACATTTTATGAGACTTGCAGCAAATGTATGCTAGCTTATGTCCCGCCGGATAAAGCAATATGCTTCAATACAGTTTAAATGTACGCATCTAACCTCCTAACCACACATCAGATTCTTTCTGAATGCATCTCTTCCCAAATCGTCCTTTCCTAACATTTTTGTCTCATTTTTATTCGTTGATGAAAATATCAAGATTTTCGTCATAGTTTGTGTCATAGTTAGCATTTTGTTTTCAGTGGTGAAAAAAAAAAAGTCAAATTATGACACAAATTTTTGGTCAATGACATTAACACTGTTTAGAAGGCATATAGGTTCTTAAATATGGGAACAGTTTGTTTTTGGAACAAAAACAGCACAGGCTTATTGAAAATGCACATTCATTCTCTGCCACTAGGTGGCACTTTTGGAACAAAAAAAATATAGTGGTTTTCCTTGTAACAGGTGTACAAAAAAGCAGGGGTGAATTCACAGACGTTAATTAAGCACTATTGAAACTTTTCTAAAGACAGTCAGTTCCCTTTAGCGATACATTAAAAAAACAAAAGAAAAAGAAAAAAACAGTATTTGACTTTGAAATGTGCAGCCCATATTTATTCAATGAAATCATAGCCAACTGAAGTCTAATCTTCACATTAAGCCACATTGCAATTCTTATCTTTCCATCCCCAAATTTAAGACCTCTTAAAATTATGCATAAGACATTTAAGACATTTATTTTACCATGCCTTAAACAAAAATTTACTGATAATGTACTCACCCCCAAGATTCATGTCTTTCTTTCTTTAGTCATAAAGAAATTAATAGTTTTAATTAAATTAATTAAAATAACAGTAAATCATCCTTAATTACATGCAACCCCAAACAAAGCCCTAATGCTAATAGACACTATATATACTGTAACAAGGATAGCTTACATATTGCAACTATAGCCTATTACAAATGTGTAATTACAAATATATTTAAAAATATAACATGTAAGTGTCATTAGAAATATAGTATATTTTAGTTAAACACCTGTCAGTATTTTAATCTGCATGTAAAGTCTGCATGTTAAACATTTTGAGCACACAAGTGTACATTTAATACTTAAATCCTCAGAGGAAAACTTCACAAAGCAAAATCGTTATATTTTTCCAGCAGAAATTCAGCTATTATATGATTTATTCAGGTGATTTAGAATGGCTTGTGCTTGGCATTCAGTGCTTTAGATCATTGCTTTTATTTCCACCATTGCTTTTGCAATACCAGACTCGCACATAGCCACTCTAGAGGTTAGTAGTAGGTAAAATGAGAATAACAACCGCCTTCATGGCATCTGTGACTGCCTTCGAGGATGTACAGTCTGTGCTCAGGCCTCCCATGGGAAATAATGTGGGTTTTGAACTGATGCAAAGACTTCCTCACTTACAGGTCTGTTATGCTGGGTCGAAATGTGAGAAAAGAAAGTGTTTCTGTGGCAGTACATAAAACAACACCTCTTTTCACCCCTTCACTTTATGTACTTGTCCTGCATATCTATACCAGCTCTGAGGTCGAGGCCTGTGTCAACATAATGTGTATCTCAGAGCCACAAAACAGATTTTTGAACTCTGTGTGTGGCACATAAATAAAGTCACACTCATACACTGTCACACTGGTCATTTCTCTGGGAGGTATATAACCGTCTGTCATCAGAGAAAAAAAGCTCTAAATCACAGTGCAGATCTATTGGTCTAAAGGGAGAAAAAAAACTGTCTTCAGCACATCGGTCTAATTGGTACCAACAGTAAAGTTGACGGCAGAACAAAGCCAAGGTCTTCATTTAGAGACCAGTGGCACAAAGGTGACTGTAACTGAAGACTGATATTATTAAGCTGGAAAAGAGAAGTGTAGTATCGCTCCCCAGGTATGTGTATTGTGGGAACACACATCAGCTGGCGAAGTAGCCTGTAATATAACCATGCAATGTTTCCAGACATTTCATCAGCTGGGAGTTGTCAGGAATGTCACTGCTTGAAGCCGCTCATAATTAAAAGGTTGGGATTTAGCGCACATCACAGAGTTGCCAGCATTTGATGGAGTGCGGAGAGACGTTCATTTGGAATGCATCCTAATTGAAAGCTTTTATTGAAGAGATGAATTAAAATGAAAAATTAAAAGGAAACAAGCAAATACTGGAGAGTAATAGTCTTGTTTTAGTTCTGGGTGCATGTGTATAAATCATTACAATTTGAGTCCTTTGAATAATTATTCACCTGGTCCATGACTGTGCAAGGTTTAGTCTTTTAATTATTATAGAAAGTCTAAGTAGAACTCTTTAAGATTAATGCAATTTTTCAATCAGAGCTTTGGAGCGGCCCCAGGACTTGCGTCAGATTAGGTTCTTTCAACTCTTTTATTCATGTAAAATTTTAACATAAATACAGCCTTTAAATTAATAGTTAAATCCATGTGTCCTTACAGAAGAGCTTTGCAAATTACACAAATAGGTGAAACTTACTGTAGTATCTCTTCCAGTTAATACACAACCAGTGCTGGGGAAAGTTACTTTTAAATGTAATGCATTACAATATCGCATTACTCCATAGTTGCGTTACTTAGTAATTCTTTACGTTACTTTTGCATTACATTTTTGTCAGCAGAACTATACTTGCTTATTTGTTTTTAATAACAAAAAAAAGTTATTTTTTCCATAAGAGTGGGCATGGCCATTTAAAAATTGTATGGGTCTCGCTTCCGGTCTCATTCGTGTCCAGCTATTTTGAGCTGTACAAAACAGTTAATTTTGCTGCTTGATATTTCAAATTGGTGTGTCTTTCCATATTATTTTAATGTATTATCTTGATTATGAACACACTGGTTTATAATGCAAATAGTTTTACTGTTTACTGCACGTTGTTATTCTTCACGTTATTACCTTGTAGTGGCTAATGAGCTGGAAATCTCTGGAAAGTATTCAGACCCCCTTAAATTTTTAACTCTTTGTTATATTGCAGCCATTTGCTAAAATCATTTAAGTTCATTTTTTTCCTCATTAATGTACACACAGCAATATCACTGAAATATCACATGGTGATAAGTATTCAGACCCTTTGCACAGTATTTAGTAGAAGCACCCTTTTGATCTAATACAGCCATGAGTCTTTTTGGGAAAGATGCAACAAGTTTTTCACACCTGGATTTGGGGATCCTCTGCCATTCCTCCTTGCAGATCCTCTCCAGTTCTGTTAGGTTGGATGGTAAATGTTGTTGGACAGCCATTTTCAGGTCTCTCCAGAGATGCTCAATTGGGTTTAAGTCAGGGCTCTGGCTGGGCCATTCAAGAACAGTCACAGAGTTGTTGTGAAGCCACTCCTTCGTTATTTTAGCTGTGTGCTTAGGGTCATTGTCTTGTTGGAAGGTGTACCTTCGGCCCAGTCTGAGGTCCTGAGCACTCTGGAGAAGGCTCGTCCAGGATATCCCTGTACTTGGCCGCATTCATCTTTCCCTCGATTGCAACCAGTCGTCCTGTCCCTGCAGCTGAAAAACACCCCCACAGCATGATGCTGCCACCACCATGCTTCACGGTTGGGACTGTATTGGACAGGTGATGAGCAGTGCCTGGTTTTCTCCACACATACCGCTTAGAATTAAGGCCAAAAAGTTCTATCTCGGTCTCATCAGACCAGAGAATCTTATTTCTCACCATCTTGGAGTCCTTCAGGTGGGCTTTCATGTGTCTTGCACTGAGGAGAGGCTTCCGTCGGGCCACTCTGCCATAAAGCCCTGACTGGTGGAGGGCTGCAATGATGGTTGACTTTCTACAACTTTCTCCCATCTCCCGACTGCATCTCTGGAGCTCAGCCACAGTGATCTTTGGGTTCTTCTTTACCTCTCTCACCAAGGCTCTTCTCCCCCGATAGCTCAGTTTGGCCGGACGGCCAGCTCTAGGAAGGGTTCTGGTCGTCCCAAACGTCTTCCATTTAAGGATTATGGAGGCCACTGTGCTCTTAGGAACCTTAAGTACAGCAGAAAATTTTTTGTAACCTTGGCCAGATCTGTGCCTTGCCACAATTCTGTCTCTGAGCTCTTCAGGCAGTTCCTTTGACCTCATGATTCTCATTTGCTCTGACATGCACTGTGAGCTGTAAGGGTTTATATAGACAGGTGTGTGGCTTTCCTAATCAAGTCCAATCAGTATAATCAAATAATAAATATATGAGTGTTACAGCAAAGGGTCTGAATACTTAGGACCATGTGATATTTCAGTTTTTCTTTTTTAATAAATCTGCAAAAGTGTCAACAATTCTGTGTTTTGAATGATTTGAATGATTTTAGCAAATGGCTGCAATATAACACAGAGTGAAAAATTTAAGGGGATCTGAATACTTTCCGTACCCACTGTATTTGCCAATTACTGGTATTGTGCATTGTCGCTTTTATGGAATTGCACTCTAATGCTAATTTGGCCTGTTTAGTAAATTTGGCCCATAGTGTTCAAGATATGTGCAGCTCAAAAAATTAGAACATTGTGAAAAAGTTTTTTTTTTTTTTTTTTTGTAACTTATTCCAAAAACTGAAACTTTCATATATTCTAGATTCATTACATGTAACGTAAAATATTTCAAAAGGTTTTTATTGGTCGAAGTTACTTTTAAAAGTAATGCATTACAATATTGCGTTACTCCCTAAATAAAGTAATTGTTACTTAGTTACTTTTTAACTAACTTTTGTGTTACATTACTTCCATGTTACTTTTGTTACTTTTTCTGGGCAGGGCTTGCTTGTTTATTTTTTTAATATAAAAAGTTAAATTTTTAGCAAATGTAAAAGCCTTTTCACACCAAAAGGTGAAATGAATAAACTTAAGGCGAAAGGGAAAGTAAATTCACATCTGTACAGTATACCTGTAGGAAAAGGAAGTTCAACACTCTTCAGCAATGAGAAAAAATGAAACATAAATGTTAGTTAATCTAAAGTAAGTTAGCTGCATTTAAAACTGATGAGCACACATGCACAGCTCTCGATCGGGGCTCAGTTAATGAGATTTTTTTCCACAAAATGATAAGAGCATTCAGTGCCAGACATGGACAGATACACTGGTATGCAAAACAAGTACTGTATAGGAATGAATTAAGCCAACAACAGCACAGCTTAACCCTGTGCACACTTTTATATTTAGCTATACTGAAAAGTTTCAGTTTAATTAATTCAGTCAATCTTTTTCACGGCATTTTAACATGGATTTCTATAGAGACTGGAACAGGAAAGCACCCAAATGGACATTAGAATCCATTATGGCGGAACTCATTGGTTACTCAGGAAAAAGGTAGATAATACAGTGGTTTTAGAGAGACTTGTTCCACAGTAAATGCTGCTTCTCATGAGTTTAATGTGTATTTGGGAATGCAGTGTGTGCTAGGATCCACTAGGATTACTGACATTCACAATCATAAAATTTCCAACATTTTTATAATAATAATAATAGTAATAATTATTATTATTATTATTATTATAATAATAATAATAATAATAATAATAATAATAATAATAATAGGCTAAGTTTACAGCGTTTTGTCAATATTCCACACAAATAAAATATATGAATGTTTGAAAGTGAAACATTAAAACGTAACTACTTGTATCCTAACTTGTAGTGTTTGTTGGCTCTTGTAAAGAATAAATTCAAGTATGAACACCCTCAAAAGCAACTGTTTCTAATAGCAGTAGTGTTATAGCAGTAGCAATGTGAGACATTCTTACAGGAATTGAAATGTCATATTGCAGTTCAAATATATGACAGAATAATCAAAATATATATATTTGGCCAAGTTATGAAGCACTACACTGCAAAAAAATGCTTTTCTTACTTAGGTTTTTTGTCTTGTTTGCAGCCCAAATATCCAAGCATTTTCTAGACAAGTAAAAATCTTGTTTTCAGAAAAAGTAGTAGTTAAAATTAAGAGTTTTTGCTTGAAAGAAGCAAAATAATCTATTTTTTATTTGCTTGAAATAAGATTATTTTTCTTACCCCATTGGCAGATTATTTTGCTTGTTTTAAGCAAATTATGACTTATGACTTCTTTTATCTCAAAACAAGACAATAATTTTTGCTTGTCTAGAAAATCCCTCTTGATTTAAGAATTTTTAGATGTTTTGGCTGGAAACAAGACAAAAAATCTAAGAAATTATTTTTTTGCAGTGTATGTTCATAAATAAATTTCAAATAAAAGCAGTCAACAGAAAACACTTACTAAACAAACAAACAAACAAAAAGATTAGATATTTATATGTTTATTTGAATGTCGTGACAAGTAACCCTCCATATATGGAAGTCAGTGGTAACCAAAAAAAATAAAAAATCTGTGATCCACATGAATAAGAAAGTCATACAGGTTTGAAACAACATGTTGACAGAATTTTTTATTTTATGTGAACTATCCCTTTCATGATTGCCCATAGTGGATGTTATACATTAAAGGTTTGCTGATACTTGAAAGAATATTGAGGATCATTTACAGTCTAATGTATATGAACAACTTTTGAGCATACTGCTGCTTTTTTGAGAAAAATATATACTTTTCCTTACCTTATAAAAAGAGAACACAATGTGCCTTTACAGTATTCATTTACAATGTGGACATAGCAACTGAGCAGGCATGACTGTTGCATCACACCAGTCTCATGATATTCAAAAGCAATTTGGAAAAATACTGCACAGACATTAAATAGTAAATGACCTGGAATATTTCCTTTAAAAAAAAAAATCCCTTTCTCTGGTCGACAGCTCAGAGCCATGGCTGTAATTATAGGTACTGGAGCCCTGCAGTCACTAATATTGACTGCAGTTGAAGCTATGCGTGGCTTTGTTCACACTGCACACAAATCCGAATAGGTTTTCAAATCCAGTCTTTAGGACTGACTAACTGCACTGGCACTCTTCAAATGATGAAATCGAAGCCATTTGTTCAGATAGTCAATATCTACTGTACATTGGCTAATTTATGTAAGCATATGATGCAGAAGACTTGGCAGAAAAATGAAATTTCTACACTTTTAGTGACACTGTTCTCACATTCACTTTTTGCAACATATTGTGGTGAACATCACAATCATAGTTAATTAAAAAATAATGAATCTGATCACATTTCCAAACAATATTGAATATGTTTCATGCTATCCGTAACCCACATACTAAATGATCCTTCCAAAAACTGGGGTTATAAACATTGAATTGTCATGTGTTTATTGCTATGAAGACTACACAAAAAAAAAAAAAAAAAAAAGTCTACAATTTCAGTTTCATAAAGCCATAGTAACAATAGGAGGGAACACAATTACAAGGTGAGAACTTAACCTAATAACTTTTTTTATATATATATTTTTCAAACTGTGCACCTGCCTCTATTTGGATGTGTTATTAAAGTTATTAAAAGGCTTTTGGTCCATTGAAGAGTCTATGATGTGTATGTAGACTGAGGTGATTGGGTTATGATTAGAATTGCTGTAGATTCAAATAAAAGAGGCAACAGAAAGCTTTTCTCCACAAAATTTCAAAGAGGAAAAATTACAAGATAACAGAGCGCAAAGCTAGACAACATAATAGCCCTAATTTTTGATCAGAGAGTAACATCTGAAGGCATCACTGATAGCTCAGGTACATTACAACCACAAAGAATTTGTGATTTGAAGAAAAATGCTGTTTTCTATTTAAAAAAAAAAAAAATTGTTTTCTTGTAAAAATATATAAATATATAAAACCTTAAACGGTTACTTGGAAACAAGCTACTTTACTCAACCATCTCTGTGTACCAGAACCTTTAGGTTAGGAAATGCTATTGTTAGCATGTATAAGTATTAAAGCAAAACTACTGGTGATGAAAGACCGAGGGATGTCACCATATGTGAAGTAATTGAGGCATATTTGAAGGCTGTGATTAATATGGCTATTTGTCTTCCTCAGGGTTGGAGTTGACAAATCACTTTAAAATGACTGAGAGCATGGGCGTAAGTTGACATTTGAGCTAGTGGGGTCAGACCATGCCAGTCACTTTGGTCAGTCACCAAGTTAATTGCACCTTCACATTCATACTCCATACAGTCTCTCGATTAATGTTATTAAAAAAAATTAATAAATAAAATACAAATTGCAACTACACACTTACAATATTTGATTTGTAGGACACATTTCAAAAATAATTTAACACAGAATATTCAAGATGAAATGTGTCTACATACATAATATCCAAGTGCTTTTCCTATGATGAAAGAGAAGTTGCCATGGCAACCAGAAACATAGTTATGCCTATTTTTTCCTGCGCTAAACTTAGCATCATTGAAAATTCATGATAAACATGTTTACCATCATGATCTTGTGACTTATACTTATACGCAAGTGACACTGGGAGAGGGGTTAGCACATCTGAGTTTATTTATTTTTGTATATGTATGTATGTACAGTGCATTGCAAAAGTATTCATACCCTTAATGCAGTACTTACCTTTTCAGCCTCAAGTCTTTTTTGGGTATGATGCGACAAGTTTTGCACATCTGCATTTGGCAATTATCTGCCATTTCTCTCCTCACCTCTTCACCTCTCAAGCTCTGTCAGCTTGGATGGGGGCAGACACACTTTCAGGTTTCTCCAGAAATATTTGATTGGCAGGCTCTGGCTGGACCACTCAAAGACATTCACAGAGTTGTCTATAAGCCACTCTTGCTGTGTGCTTAGGGTCACTGTCCTTTTGAAAGGTGAACCTTCTGCTCAGTCTGAGGTTCTGAATGCTCTGGACTGGGTTTCCTTTACGCCATCTCAATATTTTGGTGCATTGAGCTTTTCTTCTACTCTGGTGAGTTTCTCAGTTCCTGCCACTGAAAAACAGCCCCACAGCATGAGGCTGCTACCAGTACACTTTACTTTTGGAATGGTATTCTGCAGGTGATGAGGAATATAGGTTCATCAGACCACAGAATCTTGTTTCTCACAGTTTGAGGCTCCTTTAGGTGTTTTTTTTTTTTTTTTTGG
This sequence comes from Cirrhinus molitorella, assembly GCA_033026305.1. Classification (NCBI taxonomy): domain Eukaryota; kingdom Metazoa; phylum Chordata; class Actinopteri; order Cypriniformes; family Cyprinidae; genus Cirrhinus; species Cirrhinus molitorella. Next base: position 30,801,728 of record CM065119.1, read on the forward strand.
GCAAATTTCAAGTGTGTTTTCAGGTATCTTGAGATTGAGAATACGATTGAGTTTGGCCATACCGCCATAAAGACCAGATTGGTGGAGTGTTGCAGTAATGTTTGTCCTTCTGTAGGTTTCTCCCATCTGCATATATGATCATGGAGCTCAACTAGAGTTACCATCAGGGTCTTGATCACCACTCTAACCAAGGTCCTTCTCCATCAGTTGCTCAGTTTGGCTCTAGGTAGAGTCCTGGTGGTTTCAAACTTCTTCCATTAAGGTTAACAAAGACTGCATGCTTCTGTGAACCGTCAATGCAGCAGAATTTTCTGAACTCTTTCCCAGATCTGTGGCCTGACTCAATTCTGTCTCTGAGTTCTACAGGCAGTTCTTTTGACCTCAGTGCTTGGTTTTTGCTCTGGTATGTATTTTAAGATGTAAGACCTATTAAGACATGTGTGCCTTTCCAAATCATATATATTCAGTTGAATTTGCCACAGGTTAACTCCACTCAAAGTGTAGTAACATCTACAAGCAATATGAATGCTCCAAAGCTAAATTTCAACTGTCCCACATAAGGGTATTGATAGTTATGCAATGGAATCATCAATCATCTTTTTTTTATTATTATTATTTTAATACATTTGCAAAGACTTTTTTGCTTTGCTATTATGATGTATGGAGTGTTAATTGATGTGGAAAAAAAAGTAATTTCAAACAGAGGCAACATAAGAAAACGTGAAAAAAGAAGGGGTATGAATATTTTCGCAAGGCACTGTATGTATGCATAGAGTATGTATGCATGTATGCATCTATCTCCAGTACTTAAAAGAACAGAAGGGTAATTAAAGAGGTAACAACAATAATTTTTACTTACCTTAATCCCTTTTGACATATGAGTGAAATAAGTTTTTGATTCCCTATCAATCAAGATTGATAGGGTCTTTTATACAGGTAATGAACTGAGATTAGGAGCACTCTCTTAAAGGGAGTGTTCATAATCTCAGCTTGTAACCTGTATAAAAGACACCTATCCACAGAAGCAATCAATCAATCAGATTCCAAACTCTCCACCATGGCTGCCTATGACCCCAAGAACAACATCCCCACCGTCAAACATGGAGGTGAAAAAATTATGCTTTGTGGGTGTTTTACTGCTAAGGGGAAAGGACAATTGCACCTCATTAAAGAGATGATGGATGGGACGAGAACCTTGGGTTAGAACCTCCTTCCTTCAGCCAGGGCATTGAAAATGGGTTGTGGATGGGTATTCCAGCATCACAGTGACCCAAAACACACACTAAGGGAACAAAGGAGTGGCTAAAGATGAAGCATATTAAGGTCCTGGAGTGGCCTAACCAGTCTCCAGACCTTAATCTCATAGAAAATCTGTGGAGGGATCTTAATGTTTGAGTAGCCAAACATCAGCCTTGAAATCTTAATGATTTGGAGAGGAGTGGGACAAAAAGATGAAGCTGCCAACTGTATTGGATCTGACAACAGCAATATTGCAAACTGTAAGTAAACAATTTCATAATTCTTTCTTTATAAATAATTTTTATGGATAATGTTTTCAAAACACTTACGGTCATTTGTACATTTTATAGGTCTGGTTTCTGGTCTCAGCTGCTTTCAGCCATTTTTAGTTGTACAAAACAGCTTGTTTTGATACTTGATATTGGAAATTGGTTTACACACTGGTTCGTAGTGCTAACTGTTTTACCAGGGTTGAAAATAATGCTGTTTTGTGTGTGATAGAGAAGAATAGAGGGAGAGAAAAAAAAAGAAAAATGTTCTTTTATTTTCACAAAACAATAACAGTATTTTGGTTTGGAAAGACAAGGGTAAGTAAATTATTTGTAGATGAACATCTCTTCAATCTTCGGAGGGCGTCTTGACAAGGACATATCAAAATACAGTGGTTAAATTAAAGAAAGATATTGGACAATAGCAGGAAAAAATATTCTGTCCACATAACACCTACACACTTTGAAAGTCACATATTTTCTAACACATGATTTGTTCATTAAAATATTAAAGTTCATTAAATTTTGAGGACAGACCTGACAAGGACATATTAAAAAACAATGATTAAATTAAAGAACATTGCTTAAACAGAGAAAAAGGGAAAATAATGTAAAAATGTGCAACAGTAGTAGAAAAAAAAATAAATCAAAAGCCAGGTTTTTAACATGTGTGTCTCTCTCTCTCTCTCTCTCTCTCCCTCTCTCTGTCTCTCTCTCTCTCTCTCCCTCTCCCTCTCCCTCTCCCTCCCTCCCTCCCTCCCTCCCTCCCCCAGAAAGGCTATCAAAGCCAGGTAACCAAGTTCATTAAATTCATTCACAATATGCACACACCCTGCGGCCTCCCCACTAGCTCCATCCATGATTGAGAGTCATTTATTAAACCTACCCAGGCCATTCTACGGCAGCAATAGTGCGTGGACACCCTTTCTCTATGGGTCAATACTTTGAGCATAACAAGGCTGTATATGAAGAAATGTGACAATGAGTATTGTTTCAACTGAGCACACAGCATATGGGCTATGATGGCTAATGCTTTATCTTCATTCTGCGCCAACCAGTGTTTCCTTCATTTCATTAGCAAGAGTGGAGACTTTTCTGTGAGTCTTGGACAATAGAGACAGAGATGGATTAATGCACAGGCCTGCTGAGCATCTACCCAGGGCCCCAAACCAACAGGGGGCCTTAATGAGTTGCAGAAATGGCTTATATTTGCTGTTTGTGAAATAATTTTTGTTTTATGCGAATAACAGAGCAATCCTGAACGTAGTTATAATAAATGCCAACATACTAATATTCTTTTCTGTTTATTTGTGCTCCTAGCTGTTTTCAACAACACCATAAAAACGAGTCCAAAGTATGCGGCCCCTGATGTGCCCAGAGCACTTTAATATTGTAATTTCTGATTCCTCAGAAAGCAAAGATAGCAAATAATTGCTCTCTTTTAGTGGTTTCATCTGACAATGCTAGTGGGTTTTAGTGGTTTAGCGCTGGCCACAGTTGATTAATGCTGTCTGATAGGCTTCAAAGAGAGGCCTGCTAATAAACATTTGGTTAGAAGATCACCACTGAAAAAAGATAATAGGTTCATTTCAAGATCTAGTAAGTTCCCTTGCTGCATTTTACTATAGTCATGTGGATTACTTATGAATTATTGTGATGTTTTTATCAGCTGTTAAGACTCTCATTCTGATGGCACCTATTCACTGCAGAGGATCTACTGATAAGCAAGTGTTATAATGCTGTTTTGATGAGGGCCGGCCTGAGTACATTTTCATTTTTGGGTGAACTTTTTGGGAGTGCTTTCACAATGCGTCATCAATCTGCCATATTGGCAGCTTATTGGAACAAAAGGCGATTGTGGTTGACCAAACCAGGATTTCCAGGACAAGAATTTTTTGATTTCTTGACAACATTCATGTTTGTTTGTTGTAATTTCTGGTCAGGTAGGTGAAATATTAGGCTAATATCTTAATTAATACTGCTCGTACGTATCTTTACCACCTATTAACTTTAGTTTGTCAAACTATTGCACCCTTTCCTGCTTACTAAGTCCTTCTCTATATGATTTAGCAACTTCCACACATTTTTTCCATGGTTTAGACAGCATAAATTAGCAGAACAATGTAATCGGTAGTATATTAAACATGCAATCAAATGCTATTGTTTACACCGGAGTATCTCTAATATGGCTGCGCACCCAAGTAACTGACCAAACTGTGACGTACAGTAAGTGCAGACTCTCTACTGCTTTAATCTTCTATTAAGATGTTAAATTAATCCAAATTTACTTGGTAACCTACTGCATGAACTGTATGTGCAAGTATGAAATCTTCTTACTGGAATTCTTAGCCTCTATATAAAAATAATGAGATTAAACTGATAGTATTGGTTATCTGTAATGCAGCCCACAAGTGGTCTGGATGAGAACTTGAGGGTCTAATTAAACTTGTATTCGTTAATTATTTTAATAAACAGTGAGGTTTTAGATAATAGCAGGAGAGCTGTGGTCATTTGTCAAAATCTGATTAATAGCTGGCTCTGGATGGCTAGAGATGAGTAGATGCTTTTTAATTTATTGGCTAAACATGCTTGGCACCTTCTCCACTCAGTTCACTTTTTATACGGACTGATACTGAATTAAATGGATGGGCCCCATTTCTGTTGTACTGCTGAGCCAGCTGTATTATTCCACCAATTAGAGATGACTCATCTGTGCCTACAAGACAGGACATATCCAGAAACTAGAACAATAATGACACTTAGTCAGATGTGAGGCATGCCATTTGCAAATGTTAAACAGGACTGAAGCAAACAGGGATCAAATTTGGAAATAAAGTCAAGTACTGTGCACCACTATATTGCGAAGTGCTAGAATCTTCCACACTTTCCTGGAAAAACGAAAGGGGAATCATGGGTTGCATTGCTAAACTTTTTTTGTTTGTTTTGTTTTTTGGCCTTTGCAATTCAAATGCATTTCTGACAGCCAAAGAGAATGAATCAGTTTCTCTTCTAATGCTAAAATCAGTCTTAGGATAGTGAGGCTGGTTTTAATTCATTTGATTATAATATTGCCATATGTTATTTATTATAGTTACAAAAGATATATATATATATATATATATATATATATATATATATATGTGTCACAGCTACACAGTGTGAAGGAGTGGGAATAAACTCAAAATAACAGCCTTTAATGAAAATCTTCGTAAGGGTAACACAGAATAAGCAGGAACATACATAAAGCACAAAATGACGTAGAATAACATTGACGCCAAACACTGAACACAGGAAACACTGGGCTTAAGTAACAGGGAACTAAATGAGGAAATTAATGAGACACACCTGAAATCAATGAAAAATCAAACACTAGGGAGAGGGAGCACATGGGGAAAAAAAACAAACACAAAAACAGTCCATGGGCATGACAATATTCACTTGTGATTTCCACAAAGGGGAAAATGTAGGAATCCAGTCATAAAATGGAATATAACAAGGAATGTCACAGAAGTTGCCAAATTTTGTAGATAATCAAAATGTGATGTGTCTGTGAATATTAAGCTGCAAAAATACTATGACCCCTGCATGTTCCTCTGTCTATGTGGGAGTGTATAATACATAAGTACACGAACACATAAACATAATCTCTAGAACTGCATTCATAGTCACTTCATGAGCATTTTATCATTTCTTTTGAGAAAAACTATCGTCATATTATATACAAAAAAGAAACTTAAGGTCTTCACAGCAACCTGTTAAAATACAATTTTGGTTTACTGAGACAGAAATACTTCAATGTAATGACAGTACCACAACTACTAATAAAATAATTATGTAAGTATTATTTTTAAGGAGTATTTACCAGAAAAATTATTTACCAGAATTTATTTAGCAGAAAAATGTAAATGCATAACACAAAGCATTTCTTTTAAACACTAATAATAACAATTCTAAATTGTTTCATTTAATAAAATCAACTAATTATAGTTGTTTGTGATAATTAAAATTTAACAAAACCAATAAAATGGACTCCAGAAAATTAATAAAAATAAATAAATAAATAAAATTTGGTAAAATTAAAAATTAATTTAAGATGGGGGGAAAGTATTTTGCCATTAAAACTCTTGTCTTTGGTTTTCTGTGTTCATTTTCCTAATTTGTGTCATTCAGTTCACCTGCGTTCCATTTATTCAGTCATTAGGCTCTCACTTGCATTTGTATCTATGCCCCTCTGTTCGTTGCTTATTGTGTTGTTTAGTGCAGTGGTTTTCAAACCTGTCCTGGAGGCACCCCTGCCCTGCACATTTTGTATGTCTCCCTTATTAGACACACCCAAATCAAGTCTTGGAGTCTCCACTAATGATGTGATGATTTGAATCAGGTGTGTTAGATAAGCGAGACATGCAAAATGTGCAGGGCAGGGGTGCCTCCAGGACAGGTTTGAAAACCACTGGTTTAGTGGTTGGTTCTATAAACCAATTTGGTGTTTGGAAACAATGATTTTCAAGTGACAGAATAAAAAAAAGGTAAATTTGAGTTTACATTTCAAAATTCGGACTTTATTCTCACAATTCTGAGATTATATCTCGGAATTGTATCATTTTAATAAGAAAAATCATCTTATTCTCTGTTTTCCCCTCGGCTCAGAATTATAACTTTATATCCCATCTGTCTTTTTTCCCCCCAGAATTGACAAACTTGCTATTGCTGAGTTAAATTGAGTTATAAAGTACGATGTTTGAGATATAAACTTGCATTTGTAAGAAAAAAAAGTCTGAAATGTGAGATAAAATAGGAAAAATGTACAATGTTATAGGTTTAAATAATATTTAATGTGGTAATTATATAAATATAACACTATTGTTATGAATTGCATATGTGAATATTATGTAGACATATTGTTTAAATCAAATTAATGGTTTAAAAGTAGAGTAATTATAGCAGGTTTCATAGTCTGTTCATTTAAACGTCTGCATTTAGCTTCAAATGGCATCTTTGACGATAGTATTCTATAAAAATCATTCAAAAATCATTTGCATTCCAATTCTGACATCCAAAGGCACAACAATATTTTTTTTTTCCCTCTTATTCCATGGATTTTGCCTGTATCCCTCCACTTGTTACCAGTGTTTTTGCTGCCACCATAATGTACGTGCAACACACACAAGAGACATATCTGTGATGTCTATTATTTTATTAAAAGATTCTTTGTGGATTATTCTGTCGCTGTGCCAAAAACAAAAACAGAGTCGGAAACAGGAAACAAATGGAATCCATACAAATGCAAACAGAATTTGTAAGAAAGATAAAAAATAGATTTCATATATCTGTGGAATATAAAATCCATTTTGAGAAAATATGAAAGATGTTTTGAAAAATATCTGTCCCCACTGATTTTTGTCCATACTATGGAAGTCAGTGGTAACCAAAACTACAAAAAAGGCAACCATCAGTGCTTTCTCCAACTGAACAACAAATCTGGGACTTTACACGCATAAAATAGCAAATGATTACTTTTGGATCATATTTACTCAAGTCATGAACTCATTCAAAGCTCTACCTTTACTGAGAACCACAGCTTGGCAGTAAACAGCCTGCTTGGGCATTTTGTTACGGTGAATTATTTGAAAGTATATTCTCTTGGAAACTGTTTTCCATTAGCTGGAGGTGTGCAGAATCCACAAGTAAAAACCACCCTGAGGTCTGCTGCTTTTTAACCTAACACAGGTTAAATATGGAAGTTGATTCTGAGCATAAGTGAAAGTGAAAATGTTTAACTTTACAAACTCCTCAAGAGTATAAATGTAACAGAAACTTTCAGTTCATTTTAACAAACACGTCATGCCGATGTCATTGCGCTAACTCTCAGAAGCCATTGCCGTCTTTATGATTGCTTCATTAGCTGCCTAACTGTGATAAAATAAGACCTTAAATCTGACCAATACGCATCATAAGAACAGACAAGCACACTGGGAGTAGTGTCCATACCTTTAGTCTTGCTACATTAGTTTCGGTGTGAGTAAGAGGGATTCAGTCATGCATGGCACCTATTAAAAGGCCCTGAGTGTCTGGCCATCTCTTTGCGGTTCACTGAGAGGAATCTGTTCTATATCAATCATTAATCTCTGCGTATGTATATACATAGACATCGCCGTTCTCTTTCCGAAACCCTTAGGCTCTGAAAGCTTACGGCTGCTGATAAAAAGAAAGGACATTTATTTTCGTCTGTGTTCCTTTTTCCAAGGTATATTTCCACAGTCCACTTGGTAGAGGGTTGGGCTGCTGACACTAATTGGTGGATAAAATAGCCTAGGCGCTCTAAAAAGCAGAAGATTGAGGCTGTTTCGCAAGGATGAGTTTGCTAGCCTGAACTGCCTCAGAACTCATATTTATGCTGAGATGTTTTACACGCAGCCTCCTGATCTGGAATCCACAGGCTCTTCATTTCAAGCTTATAGTTGATTAACCATTTTAATTAATCCTGCTCTTAAAGTGTGTGTGTGTGTGTGTGTGTGTGTTTGAGCCTTTAAGATACTGAAAAGGCAGACTGTTGTTTTTTTGTGTGATTCTTGCAGTCTCAGGATGCTATTGACAGCATCAATTAAATGTTGAAACATCTGCTATACTGACACAGCTGCAATGCCATAAAGGAACAACTATTTTATCATCTGAACATATAAATATGAACATATAAAGATCTCTTTTTTTTATTATTATTGTTGACACAGCAAAACACCTAAGATACAGTTTTTTGTTTAACTAAATGTTTAAACTATCTTGAGCACATAACCCTTAAGTTGTGTAAGGACCAAGACAAAAAACTGCAACCAAATATAAGCATTTTATGCAATTCTTGCTATTAAATTTCACTATTACAAACTGCAAGTAACACACTGAATTAAACATTCAATTTTGAAGTAGAAAGACTGATATATTTTTTTTAATACATTACCAGTCAAAAGTTTTTGAATAGTAAGATTTTTAATGTTTTTAAAGAAATCTCCTCTGCTCACCAAGCCTTTATTTATTTAATCCAAAGGACAGAACAACTGTAATTTTACTGTTTAAAATAACTGTTTTCTATTGAATATATTTAAAATGTAATTTATTCCTGTGTTTTTACAACTTTTTAGCAATATTACTCAGATCATAGTCACATGATCCTTCAGAAATCATTCTAATACTCTGATTTGCTCCAAAAACATTTATTATTATTACTATTATATTAAAAACAGCTGAGTAGAACTTTTTTCTTTTTCTTTTTTGTTTTCTTTTTTTAATAGAACGTTCAGAAGAACAGCATTTATCTTTGTAACATTATAAATGTCTTTATCATCACTTTTGATCAATTTAAAGCATCCTTGCTAAATAAAAGCATTAAGGATCATGTCACATTGAAGACTGGATTAATGATGCTGATAATTTATTTTTGGTCACAGGAATAAATTACATTTTAAAAGGTATTCAAATATAAAGCAGTTATTTTAAATCATAATATTTCACAGTATTATTGTTTTTGCTGTATTTTGGATCAAATAAATGCAGGCTTGGTGCCGAAGAGAAGAGCATAAGAGAATTCTTTAAACAAAACATTAAAAATCTTATGTTTTGTTTGTTTGTTTGTTTTATTTATGCTATTTACAGTTTGAAGCTCTTTCTGATAAGATAAGTCATTATTGCTATAGCTAGCTTTCCAAGAGGTCAGGGATTAACTAGTTAAAGGCATAGTTCACCCAAAAAATGAAATTTATATTTTAATATTTTAAATTTATAAATTAATATTTTCTGTAGTGGATAATCACATGAGGAGGGCAGTTTTGTTCCCTCTCTCTTTCTCTCTCCATACAATGCATATGTGATATATGCAGATTCTTGTGATGGCTGATGAACTTGAAATGTCCCTACCTTTTTTTTTTTACCCTTTGTAGCTTTATGTGAAAGAAAAAAAAAAAATAACTCACAATTTGTCAGTCATACAGTTCCCCTTTCTCCTCTTGCAGTCTTTCTTTTTTACCCTTGAGCTGTCCTGAGATATAAGCAAAAAGGCCATAAAATATATATAGTTTTAAAAATTCCACTCTAAAAATAAATGCCTTGCCTCTCTTTTAAGTTTGCAAAAACAAACACTTTGCACACCTTTTCAAAATGCTGTAACTAAATAACTATCAAGAAAAAAAATAAATAAGCAGCTCCCTTTGAACATGCTCTCGTCAGGTGCCGTAACATGTGTGAAATAGTGCAGGGTGCAGAAGACTGAAGCAGATTTTTAAACCTTAGATCTCATACAGACTGACATCAAAGATAAACTCAAGGGTGAGTGGACGAGGACATGCCCTAATAATCACTCTTTGGATATCCACTTTTTCTTCCATGTTTTGTTAGTCTGATCCCAACAGCATCAGGTGCAAGGTCTTTGGTGGCTGTTACCATACCAATGTTTCTTCTTCACAGAATATTCATTAAAATTTTAAACTATGGGGAATAAAAGAGATAACTTACAAGAAAGGGACCACAGAGCGAATAAATATATTCAACTGAGTCTAGATAAATATTTTTCAGTAGATGCATTCTTTCCTTTTGTTTCTCTGCTGCTATTTTAAATGCAACTGTCTTCATGGTTAGTGCTGCTGGATTCAGCACCATGGACAGTTACTCTACAATTCAGTGGTTTATTCAAACTCGCTCAACAGACATCATTATTTATCTTTCTTCCACTGTAGTTACATAAGGATGGCGCAGACAGTAAAATCCCTCAGTTGTGGATCTTTTTGTCTTTCACATCATATTCATTCTTCTCTTTTGAAATGGTAGGCTCAGACACTCCCCTGGCGTGGGTGTAAAAGCTCTGCGGCGCTGTTTTGTCTCCTCATGAGTGAACTCTTGCTTCGCACTCATCTGAACATTTCATTGCTTTTGTTCTTGCACTCACAGCTGTGTACTTCTCATTTCAAACATTGCGTTTGTCCAGCGCTCAACTGAGTGAGACAACCTAAGATCTGTCAATCTTCCTCATTCTGTGTCCAGTTTAATGCAAACAAAGGCTCTGCTCTGACAATGCTGTGGGAAATGTGAAGGAAATTGTTGCCTAAACTGAAGCTAACCAGCAGAAGTCATTTCTATCCACTTTAGAAAGTAGACCAAAGCTTTCAAGCTTCAAAAAGACATCAGACATCATCTCTTTATATAAAGTTGGACATGTTAGTACATTCAACTTATACTGTTGTGAAGTGCCATATACTATAAAACAAATCTCAAATGGTTGATTGCTTCTATCATCGCAAAATGTCATTGCATCCCTATTCTGCTAACTATCTGCTAAATTTGAACTTTTAAGATATTAAGGTATTATAAATAATAACATCATGATTTTCTGTACAGCTGCTTTAAATTAATGCGTATTGTACTGCCCTGCAATATAGACCGTTTGTATTGTTCTATACAAGTAGATTTCTATGAAACAGACTGAAATTCATTATTATGAGTGACTTCCTGCCAGTTCTTCAGAAAAGAGCTGTTTTACATTTAGCACTTTATTCAAATTGAGCTTAAAATGACCATAAAGTGTGTGGGGCTGCAACATGGTGTTTTCAAAAGATTGATGGCAATTTGTGCTTGCATCAAGGCAATCAGGTGGATGAGGGCAAATTCAGTATTTTACACAAATTATGATAAATCGCAGATGGCGGTCATCATGATCTTTTCTGCTCTAATAAGATGCAATTGCTGGGCAATTGGGTGTTGGTAGATTTGTATCTCTTGGAAGTATTGCAAAAATCCTGCAGTCCTGAAGATTAACTGGCTGCTGGTGGTTATTGGCTTTTTGAGGAAGGAATGTGCAAATAAAAAACAATCAATGCTGATAAAATACATCTTTGCAGTTATTTCTATATGTTCGTATGTCAAATATCATTACTCATGTGTTAGTCTGGTGAATCTTAATGTATTATAGATATGGTTTCTGGGCCCCCTGAACAGCATATTTACTTGGGGGAAGGGGCCCCCCTCGGTAGAATTGTGTTCTTTGTGTTGGGGATTGCATTAGACCCCCTATCTCATCAGGGCCCTTGGAATCATTCCTTGAAATCATTCCTTAAGAGGCTATGCTGATCTTCTATTGGTCACCAGTCTATACGTGACACAAACTTGCATTGCGGAGTTCACCATACTTGAATACTGAAACGCAGCAGAATTTCCGCATTCACGCATTTGAATGAAAGTCAATGGAATGAAACGTTTGGTGTCATTGTTTTCATATGAATCTGTACACTCTTATTAATAAATATTATGTGATAGATTCAGGCCTAAGGTTTGGGGTTGAAGCTTCATGTTTACTTTATCCAAAAAGGAGCCTATTTCATATGAATGTTTTCATAAGAAATCACCACCCCATAAAATAATTACATTTTTATCATAAAATCAGTTCGGAATACAACAAATCTCCAAATGAATGAAATTTCCTGATAATTTACTCATCCCCATGTAATCCAAGATGTTCATGTCTTTTTTTCTTTCTTCAGTCAATAAGAATGTCCAGGATTTTTCTCCATATAATGGACTTCAATGGGGATCAACAGGTTGAAGGTCCAAATTGCAGTTTCAATGCAGCTTCAAAGAACTCTACATGATCTTATGCCTAACAGTGATGTGCGATATTATATTCATATAAAAACATTTTTTTTTTCTTCATACTCCGTGTGGTCAGTTCACAGCAGTAACAGAAATTAATCTTTTCCAATAAGTTCACATTGAATTTTACCTTTTATAAAGCATTTTTTTTCTAAAAGTGTACATCAGCTTTTGAGTCAATTTCTTACATTTGGGTTGTTTCCGAGCAAATTAAATCAGTATCAACAAAAATTCATTTGCGCAATGCAGAGGAAACACAGAAGCTGCATCTGAAGTGGCATTTAGATGTATTTACACACTGTTTAATGCAGCTCATATAGATTCAACTAGTTAATCCCCATTGAAGTCCACTATATGGAGAAAAATTGTGAAATGTTTTCCACAGAAACCTTAATTATTTTTTGACTGAAGAGAGAAAGACATTAACATCTTGGTCAGCATGAGGGTAAAAAATTATCAAGAAATTTTCATTTTTAAGTTAACAAGTATTATATTATTACATTATGCTTGCCTGAAGAACCTGGAAAAATGATTGCATGTGTGGGGTTAATGTAATTTAATCTATTTATTGTCACATGACCACCACCAAAAATTTATTCTGTGACTTCCACATAATGATGTGCAATCTGGGGCTGAATTCTTTTCTCAAAGGTACAATGCCGTTTCTTTCAGTAAACCTTCTGGTTTCAAGCCTTACATCACATGGACCTGTAACCACAGGAAAGACGTATTCTGAATTTTAAGCAGACATCTCAATCCCATACACCTAGAAAGGAACAAAGCATCAGACAGCAGATAAAATTCTGTCCAAGGCTGCTATCATATGAAGGCTGTCTGTGTTTTCCGTTCACTTGCAGATTCACTCTCAGGGATAGTTTGCACCACCAAGTCCTTGGACGAAAGTAAAAGGTCAGCTATCTTCCAGTGGATTCAGTCCACATCCCACAAGCTGTCACAGGCTCCAGCTTGTTCTGATGGTAGCAGAACTGCCAACAGACAAGCAGTGCTCCATCGTAAACAAATGGTGAAACGCATACATGAAAACGGTAAGGAAAAGTTTCTGAAAAGATCAATATGCTCTTTAAAACATTGACAAGTTAGATTTTTAGCTTCAGGGAAAAATCCAAACTCATACCTATACATACAATTCACTGCAGTTTCCAGCTGACATAAATGCTAGTGGCAATAAAACACCAAGATTTTTTATTCATGTTCACACACATCGATTACAGGAGTAGATTATCAATAAATTAAAGGGGTCATGAACTACCTTTTTTATTATTTTGTACTGTTCTCTGAGGTCCCCTTATAATGTTATAATCATTTTTGCATTAAAAAAACATCATAATTTAGAAGCAATAGCTATTTTTGTCCTGTTTTAAAACCCCCTTGTCAGAGCACATAAATAGTACATATCAAACAATCTGTCATAACAGAAAAAGCAATAGTGCCCACCATTGTTAATTTTGACAGCAAATGTTGATTTAGTTTTAGTCATAGTCTTTTGACTAAAATGCCATTTAGTTTTAGTCGTATTTTAGTCATCTGGATTGTTTTTAGTTTTAGTCTAGTTTTAGTCGACTAAATATCATAAGATTTTAGTCGACTAAATCTACAATAGATTTAGTCAGCATAAATCTAATGGGTTTAGTTACAGTGTAATGCATTTATTAAACATGCCTCTTAAATTACCAAAATCATATAGGTTTCATATTAAGGTTTTATCATGATAGACACAGATTTAACTGCTGTGACACACAACCTTTATATTAAAATAAATTAAACCACTTCTCATAAAGGAACAAAAACATAGTCTTCTTTTCAATAAAATATTTATAAAAGCTGGTAATAAACCTGTTTATCACATTCTTCATTCTTTCTAGCAGACATTTATTTATATAAATACATTTAAATTATTAGATATTATTAGATTATTTATTAGGGATACAAAAGTGACTCGGTTAAGAGCAGTGAGTGATTTTCTGTCTTTCTTTTGTTGCTTGATTAACATTAGTGCCACAGACAATAGAAACTAAATTTGGCCGCTGCCCCTTTAAACCGAACGCACGGATGCAATGTACTGCTACACGTCCGGTAGTCTCACAGTTGTTTACTTTCACATCAGATGTAACCGACTGTATTGTCGTGAATATATATACGTGAATACTCATCAAAACGGACAATTCGGCATTATTTTTTGTGTATTTCTCCATTCATGAGACGCGAAAGAGCAACTTACTCGTGTGCTCCGATACTTCTTTTGCATCGTCAGATTTATCCATATGACTGCTCTTCTTTTACTCCTAGATGCTGACATTTTTGAACGTTTTATGAAACATACAGTGAATGTATGCTAGCTTATGTCACACAGAATCAATAAGCTATGATAAAGTGTACGCATTACCGCGCAGCAGATTCGTTATGAATAAATCTCTTCCTAAATCGTCTCTCCCTAACGTTTTCGTGTCGTTTTTATTCGTTGACGAAAATGTCAATAGATATTCGTCAATAGATACGTTATCGTCTAGTTTTCGTCGGTGGAAAAATGTCATTGACGAAAATTATGACGAAAATATTTTGTCAACGAAATTAACACTGGTGCCCACATAATAAAAACTCACATTTGTATGTTGTTTGACATTGACATTACTGTCAAATTCAATATAGCTGGCACAGCATTGTCTTTTAGTTTCAAACTTTCTGAAAATCCCACATCCAATGTTTGTAAATGATTCTATGGTAAAACTAAGTGAACAAAAGACCAAGTTCTTATTGACACCATCTGGAACTTATCATAGCACGTGATTTGTAAAGTAATACATTTTGACATTTACATCACATAACTGTCTATATGGCTTTTCTAACATGGTAAACTTGCTCGGTAGCTCACCTGGTACAGCATTGCACTTGGAAAAACACATGAAACATGGGACACAACACTTGTTAAAAGAGATTTAACACTTGAAGAAGAATGCTCAAATGGCAGGGTTGGGTTTATTTTCAAATGCAATAAAGCATTAACAATTCAGAGCCACTTACTGGGTATTTCATTTCTGAACTGCCACAATATGTATAACAGTCAATAGACATTTCACTTTAAAAGTGTCATAAAATTTGCAAGGAACAAAGTAATATCTTTTGCAGAAATTATGACATGGCCACTTTTTCCAGACAATTACTAAGCATTTAAGAATAGAAAATTTAAAAAATAAAGTAGAAAGTATATTAAATTAAGTTCATTTGGAACTTACATTCTCTGAAAAGATTTGACAAAAACAAAAAAATCACTAATTCACTTTTATATTGAAATGAGTGACTAGGAGCCTATTTAATGTGTTAACTGCTGCCTAAAGCTAATGGAGAATGGGGCAGAAATGAAAATGAATAAAATATCTGTGTGAAAATGAATAACTAATACATTTTAATTTGTATACATGATGCAAAAATAAGTTAAAACTCAAATAACATACATGATTGATCTATTAAATAAATAAATGATGCAGCAAACCAATCTTGCATAACTTTTGTACTCATTTGTTAGGCTGACCTGCAGTATAGGCTATTACATAAGCTTGTTTTCCCGAATGCCTCTGCTGGACATCAATACTTTTATATGCACACTAGAGCCAAAGGGCTCATGCCTCTGGGCTTTGGATTGCCTCACATGTTTGTAGCATTAATCATGCCCTTCAGAGCAATATGCAGTTATTTAACAGCCACTTCTTCAAACGTCTGCATGCAAGGGTCCTCTATACTATTTTAAAAGTCTCAAATGTTATTGAACTAAGCTCAGTAGTACTTCTGAGCCTTAATAGGCATGTTTTAAGTTCTGTCATATTAGGTTTTCTTTCATCTCCATGGTTGCCGCTTTGTAGTCATTTAATGAAAAAGTTACAAGAGACTTCTTAGTGAATAAATAAAGTTCCTCTGTGAATTTATTGCCAAACCACTGTGATTCTTGCAGTTGGTGACAAATAGGACCTCTCTGTGATTACAATAGATAGAGGAGCTGAATGAATTTGAATTGAATTATATCTGAATTGATTGCTGCGTGCATGAGAGGACACAAGAGCAGTAATCTGCATTTTTTGGGGCCACTGTGAAAGTCATGACAGTAATTGCTTTTGCTTCATTCCTTTAAGGTTTCAGCTGGTTATTTGCATTTTAATTCCTGTGATATCACATCGGATCTGCTGCTGATGTTTTAATTAAAGGGCAGTTTGACTTTAAGCAATAGAAATCTTTCTTGCATCTGGACCATATTGTTCCTTCACTCTGAGTTTGTCTTCTTTTTAATATCATGGCAGTTATTGCAGCGTAAACAAATGTCATACTTATGCATGAGCCAAAGTAAGATGACACTTTTTTTTGTCTTTACAATGTGACTGAAGTATACTGGGAAGAACCGAAGAAAAATGTGCTGATAACGAAAGGTTAGAAGTTCAACAAACTAGAAACTTTGGACAAACTGTTGAATTTCAGATACAGTATGTTCTTACTTTAATGTATTTGTCTAAACTGACTGAAATGAAGCTAACAACTCTTGTCAACCTGTTCTTATTTTGTATAGGACAGTGTAAAAGTACCTTCAGAAGCATATGGTGGGCATCTGGGGCAGCATTAATCTGAAGAATATTAAAAACATTTTGGCAACTATACTGAAGATGAGGTCAGATATGTGCATTACAATAATAAACACATAGGCCTACTGCTGAAAAAATCTGTTGCAATCGCAAGTTCTGAAATCATAATGTTTACACATTAGACTCAATATATAAAGCTTTTCCTGTGGACCTACAGTGGATATAAAAAGTGTACACACCCCTGTTAAAATGCCAGGTTTATGTGATTTAAAAAAAAATAGACCATGATAAATAATTTCAGAAATTTTTCCACCTTTCATGTGACCTATAACCTGTACAACTCAGTTGAAAAACAATCTGAAAGCTTTATTCAATGGAGAAATAAAAATACAAAGCTAAAATAATGTGGTTGCATTAGTGTGCACACCCTTACAACTGGGGACAACTGGGGATGTGGCTGTGTTCAGAATTAACTAATCACATTTAAACTCAAATAGGAGTCAGTACACCTGCCATCATTTAAAGTGCCTCTGATTAAACCCAAATAAAGTTCAGCTGTTCTTCTTTTCCTGACATTTTCGCATCTCACAGCAAAAGCCATGGTCCGCAAAGAGCTTCCAAAGCATCAGAGTGATCTCATTGTTAAAAGTCAGGAGATTTCTAAGGCATTAGATATACCATGGAACACTGTGAAGTCAGTCATCATCAAGTGGAGAAAATATGGTGCAACAGTGACCTTACCATGAACAGGACATCCTTCCAAAATTGATGAAAAGACAAGAAGAAAGCTGGTCAGGGAGGCTGCCAAGAGGCCTACAGCAACATTAAAGGAGCTGCAGGAATTTCTGGCAAGTACTGGTTGTGTGGTACATGTGATGACAATCACCCGTTTTCTTCTGGGCTGTGGGGTAGGGTGGCAAGACGAAAGCCTTTTCTTACGAAGAAAAAGCCCGGCTCAATTTTGCAAAAACCCATTTAAAGTCTTCCAAAAGTCGGAAAATGTGTTATGGTCTGATGAAACCAAGGTTGAACTCTTTGGCCGCAATTCTAAAAGGTATGTTTGGCTCAAAAACAACACTGCACACCAAAAAGAACACCATACCCACAGTGAAGCATGGTGGTGGCAGCATCATGCTTTGGGGCTGTTTTTCTTCAGCTGGAACTGGGGCCTTAGTCAAGGTGGAGGGAATTATGAACAGTGCCAAATACCAGTCAATATTGGTACAAAACCTTCAGGCTTCTGCAAAAGAAAGCTGTAGATGAAGAGGAATAAATCAACAAAATAATGGCTTCATAAGAAAAAGATTAAAGTTTTAGAATGGCCCAGCCAGAGCCCAGACCTGAATCCAATTGAAAATCTGTGGGGTGATCTGAAGAGGGCTGTGCATAAGAGATGCCCTCGCAATCTGGCAGATTTGGAGCGTTTTTGCAAAGAGGAGTGGGCAAATATTGCCAAGTCAAGATGTGCCATGCTGAT
This sequence comes from Cirrhinus molitorella, assembly GCA_033026305.1. Classification (NCBI taxonomy): domain Eukaryota; kingdom Metazoa; phylum Chordata; class Actinopteri; order Cypriniformes; family Cyprinidae; genus Cirrhinus; species Cirrhinus molitorella. The sequence goes on from CM065119.1 coordinate 30,819,922, forward strand.
AAACTCATACCCAAAAAGACTGAGTGCTGTAATAAAATCAAAAGGTGCTTCAACAAAAAGTATTAGTTTAAGGGTGTGCACACTAATGCAACCACATTATTTTAGCTTTGTATTTTTATTTCCCACTAAATAAAGTTTTCAGATTGTTTTTCAGTTGAGTTGTACAGGTTATAGGTCACATAAAAGGTGGAAAAAAATCTGAAATAATTTATCATGGTCTCATTTTTTTAAATGACATAAACCTGGCATTTTAACAGGGGTGTGTAGCCTTTTTATATCCACTCTCTATATGTGACCCTGGACCACAAAACCAGTCATAAGGGTTTTTTATTTTTATTATTTATTTATTTTTACTTGAGATTTACACATTAGCTAAATAAATGAGCTTTCCATTGATGTATGGTTTGTTAGGATAGGACAATATTTGGCCCAAGATACAACTATTTGAAAATCTGGAATCTGAGGGTGGAAAAAAAAAAATCCAAATATCTAAATCTGAGAAAATTTGCTTTAAAGTTGTCCAAATTAAGTTCTTAGCAATGTATATTACTAATCAAAAATTAAGTTTTGATATATTTACGGTATGAAATTTACAAAATTCCTTAATGCAACATGATCTTAATATGCTTAATAAAGAAAAATCTTTAACCCTACTATACTACTAGAGCCAGATGTTTTATTTTAGTTGTCCCCTTTTTGCTGTTTAAATGCATTTCAACTATTCATATTTTTCATAATAATCTATTTATCTTAATCAAAGCCATCAAATGTGATATACTTCCATGTGCATATGGTCTATAGTTATTTAACATTAACATTGTATGAGCATTATTTTGTTATTCCATTTGGTGGTGCAGAAATGGCATGCTTTACTTTTCTACTAAACAGAATAGTGTGAACTAAAAAGAAGTTTTAAAATATAATGTGTGTAGTGCAACACAAATGCACAAACCAAACAAATCATTATTACAGCTGAGAAGAACCGACAGAGGATCTAAAAAAGCTGCACAGTAGCTAAAATTCCATGCTAATTAATGGGTCTAGACATGATCTATATAAAACTCTGCTTTAGCTTCCACCTACCTGCCATGGCTAACAAATATTTACCTTTGGGGAGAAAGGGAGAGAGGGAGGGAGAGAGTACTCGTCATCTTTCACATGTGGCTTCCTTCTCCTTTGTTCTTGTTTGGCGACTCAGTCGAGTGTGCAGCAGAGGCTCTCTCTGTGCAAACACTTTCCCTTGAATTCCTGTCTGCACTGTCATCTACCGTCTCCTCTCATTTGTGTGTCCCTCTAGAGGAAATACTCTTCAAGATGTTCGTCCCTATAGATGCGAAAATCAGACAATGTGAAAAACAACAAGGTGTCCTCTGAGAACAGGGCTCTGAGACCCATCCAGCAGGCAGCATCTATTAGATATGTTTTTTTCCCCACCAGTTGTAAACACTGTTGAATATTCAAGCCTCGCCAGGAGGAAGCCGTGTTAAAAATTCAATTTTATAAGAAACTGCGGCATGACTTTTAACTGGCCTTTCAAAATGACACTGCGAGTTTGATGATGAAAACCAAATCCTGTTTATTATGCTCATAAGAATAAGGCAACAATTTATTTGAAGAATAAAGTATCGGTCATTTGTGCCATCATGTTGTGGTTTATGACAGTGTGAAATATAAACTTGTAGCATCTTTATATTGCAAGCCATACAATAGCGTACTTGAAATATATAATATCACATTCTGCACATACTTTCAAGGTGCCTGAATAGGGTGCGCACCTGGTAATTGCTCTTTTACAGAACAACAGATTTGATTTTGCAGGGCATCTCAGAAGAGAGACAAAATATAAATATATATTGAATAGTATTCACTTACATTAGTTGAACACCTTTTTTTTTTTTTGTGACCTTGGATAATAACATGCTTTAAATCAGCAATAAGATTTAAGTAATTTGTGATACAATCTAATTTACCTATTAAGTCTAATAAATACGTGACCCTGGACCACAAAAAGTAGCATGGGTATATTTTTAGCAACAGCCAAAAATAAATTTTTTCTTTTATGTCAAAAATCTTTAGCATTCCATTCATGTTCCATGAAGATATTTTGTAAATTTCCTACCGTAAATGTATCAAAACTTAATTTTTGATTAGTGATGTGCATTAAGAACTTCATTTGGACAACTTTAAAGGTGATTTTTTCTTAATTAGTTTTTTGTTTGTTTGTTTGTTTGTTTGTTTGTTTTGTTTTGTTTGTTTTTTTGCACCCTCAGAATCCAGATTTTCAAGTAGTTGTATCTCAGCCAAATATTGCCATAACAAACCATACATCAATGGAAAGCTTATTTATTCAGCTTTCAGATATTGTATAATCTTTAAAAAAAAGACCCTTATGACTGGTTTTGTGGTCTAGGGTTACATATAATGAACTGAATGAACATAGCCTACTACAGTAAAATCACATTTTATGCTAAAATAAATGTACTTATTTGGCAACTATGTTCCTTTTTTAAACTATGAACATTACATTCATTTTACTGAAATCACATTTTATGCTAAAATACTGGAATCGCATTTTATGATAAAATAAATGTACTGAATTGGCAACAATGTTCCTTTATTAAACTCTATGAACATTAAATACATTTTACTGGATTCAGTGTATCTTGAACCTATATATTTTTTTTGTTGGATCTGGCAGCTTTAAACAGGATGTTTGTATTCATTGTGTGTCTAGAAGCCCTGGCCAAATGTTGGACCCTGTGCCTTATTCAACTTTTAAAGGGTTTCTGCAGGTCTTAAAGTCTTAAAAAGTCTTAAATCATGCTTCAACAAATTAAGGCATTAAAATGGTCTGAAATCAGACCTGGTTTTACAGACAGGGCTTAGACTAAGCCAGGATTAGGCTATAATTCAATTAAGAAATAAAAGTAATTTTTTATAAACGTGCCTTAGAAAATAACATTACTGGTGTGTTTCTTGAAACAAAACAAAGGGACTGATTATATTTTAAGATCAGTCAGTGCAAGTTTCTTTCAGTTGAAACAGCTCAGACTTGCATTTTAGTCTTGTTTGTGACACTGGGGGTTAGATTTATAAAGTCATGACACAAAATGCTGCATGCACTGCAAAAAAAAAAAAAAAAATCCACAGAATTGTTGTCTTGTTTTCTAATAGAAATATATAAACAGCTTTGAATCAAGATACATTTACTTGAAATATAAAATGAAGAGATGGTTCAGGTCTTGTTTTCTGAAAATTTAAACACAATTAACTGTGTCTATGCTTAAAACAAGAAAATCTGTCAATGAGGTATAAAACGGGTACAGTAAAATTTATATTGTTTCTATATTGTGTTTAAGCATTCCCGTAAAATGAATTTAAAAAGGAATTTAGGCTTTACTCCCTAAAAAGTAACTAATTCTGTTAGTTACTTTTTATGGAAAGTAATGTGTTACATTATTTTTTGCATTACTTTTGCATTACTTTTTATATCAGGGCAGGGCTTGCTTGTTTGTTTTTGATATAAATAGTTAGTTTTTTTTTTTTTTTTTTAGCAAATGTAAAAGCCCTTTCACACTGAAAAAGCTGAATGAAAAGTAAATTCATGTCTGTACAGTAGAATTATGGGAGAAGGAAATCCAACACTCATCAGCAATGAGAAAAATGAAGCACAAATGTTAATCTAATGTAAGTTTTGCTTAGTAAGATCAGCAACAAAAACATTGGTTAATAAAATGGGATTAAATGCATAATGGAAACAAAGTAACTTGTGTTACTTTTTTGAAAAACTATTAAATAAATATTTTTTGTGTAACTGAAAAGTAATGTTACTTTGCCTGCCTTGTAATGCATTTTCTGTATCCTTCAAGGTATGAAACCAGTCACTGGAACTGTACCTTTTCAAAAGGTACAACTTTGTACCTAAAGAGTCCATATGGTACTTTAAAGGTACATATTAAGTGTAACTTTTGAAAAGTGATAGCTTTATTTGTGTGAGTATAGAGAACATATTGACATTTGGTACTTATATTTTCTTTACTTTGTCTTAAAAGGTCGTAAAACTCTTAAACTGACCTTCATAAAACCTGCAGAAACCCTGCTTTCACTTATATTGAGTGGCTAGTACTTTCTGCAACATTTGACCTGCTGTGTTCCACTGAAGAAAAGAAGTCAAATGGGTTTGGAATTAGATTAGAGCAAGTAATTGATCACAGTACTTTCATTCTGAGTGAACTATCCCTTTAATAATTACCTGTGCTGACAGACTTGTGCGTGTAATACTGTAAAACATCCTGTATGGCATCCTAAATACATCTGAAACTCTTCCTACCATGTAAAAGGTCTTAAAATGTTTGTCTGGCACAATGACAACTGCAATTATGCAACACATTCTTGTGCTACTTCGATACAAAATCTGATTGAGACATCAGAGCTGCTGTTTTCTGTGCATGTTTGCAAGCTGTATAGTAGATTCTCCTCCTGAGTTTCAAAGTCATTCGCTTAAAGGATTATGTTGCCTGACAAAATCCTGCTGCACCTGTACTTTGTGGCAGATCCACCAGAGAGATGCTAAATAATAAAATGTATTTAAAAGTTCAGATGTGCTATGGCATGTTAGGGTAAATTGATTTCCTTCACATTCCTGCCCCCTTTTTTTCTCATACACTGATCTGGAATTGCTTGTCCAGAGTACTTACATGTTAAAACCAAAAACATTTCACCAATACCGCTTTCCATATATAATGTTTTATATATGGAAAGCGTTTATTTCTGCTTTACACTCCTTGTAGGCACACAGAAAACAGCAGAGTCATGAATAATGTGCATCTTATTTTCTACCTCAATAAAACTGTATCCATTGCATTTATGTAAATTTCGCAGCAGAGATATCACTTATTAAACGCTGACATGGAGAGTAATATTTCTGAGCATGAAAACAAAACAAAGTCAAAGACAGGACTAGAACTTTTTGTGATCAGCAACAAATAACCAAAAGTAAACATAATTTTTCATGACAAGTGCATACACAGACACACAAACACTCTCCACCTATAATTCTGCATGTCTTTAGGCTCCATCTGTTCGGGGTAGAGAAGCGTAAGTGGGCTGGACTTTGTCATTTACCATCTGACTGAATCCATTCATTATATATGACGGGGGTGACTACATATGACAAACAAACAGGGCAAATGTACCTCAGTCCACTGTTTCAATTGATAAAATAACACGCCTACATATTTCAGCCCAATCCAAAACAAACAAAAATTGATCTTGTGATCAATAGGTTTTGAATGCTATCAGAGGGTCTCCTCTTCAGCACAATAAAGTCACTGACCATTCATCTGTTCCTTAATTGGAAAGGGCTGTTATCGTATTAAACCTAATGGACATTGCATAAAGAATCTTGCTGGGCTGCTTTAGAAATGAGGAAAAGTTATTGTAGTAGAGTGTTGTTGCCATGCTATCAAAATGCTGTTATTTTCACCCTGATTGCAGTAATTCAGCAATATTCTCTGGGCCTGCAAAGAGGGCACTTGGGACAGGGCCAATGTGAACTAGGCAGTTATCGAATCAGTGCATACTGGACCATCTAACCAATCTGAGCCCATTACGTATTTCTGAGGGAGAGGCTTTATAGAACCAGGAAGTCAACAGCCCATTGTTAGGAGAATGGAAACAGTGGTATAGAATAAAGGCAAAATACAGTTGAAGTCATATGCAGAATCTACAAAATGTTAATTATTTTACCAAAATAAGAGGGATCATAAAAATGCATGCTATTTTTATTTAGTACTGACCTGAATAAGATATTTAAATGTTTACATATAGTCCACAGGAGAAAATAATAGTTTTTAGAATTTAAAAAAATGGCCCTGTTCAAAAGTTTACATACACTTGATTCTGAATACTGTGTTGTTACCTGAATGATCCACAGCTTTTTTTTTTATTTGTTTGTTTCTTTCTTTCTTTTTTAGAGATGGTATTCCATTGTTCATGAGTGTGACGAACGGGACGTGGACAGTAGGATCCAAATGCAAGCTTTTATTATGAACAGTAAACGTAGTGAGACAGGCAGGGTCAGGCAGGAACAAACATGTACAACGTAGAACAAACACAGAGACGTCAGTATCCGAGCGTGGGGGGTCAGGGCAGGCGGCGGGCTAAACTGGATAATCCAAGGACAGGCAAGGGTCGGTAGGCGGGCGGAGGAGACTCAGGAAACCAGGGAACAAACTGGACCGGCAACGGGAAAATAAACACGGGAAAACGCTCGGAATTGACAGTAAACTGAACAAGACTTCGCGAACGGCTGTGTATGTGAATGGCTTTTATACAGTGGGAGATGAGGTGAATGACTGTCAGGTGTGTGCGGGTGGAGGCAAGATGGCCGACAGGGGTGAGAGGTGAGAGGACACAGGAAGTTCATGAGAAAGGGATGATGGGAAATGTAGTGAATGAATGGAATGAGTCCATAGTGAAATGAAGGCTCCCTCTGATGGTGAAGGGAGGGAGCCACAACAGTACAGTTCATGACAATGAGTCCCTTGTTTGTCCTGATCATTTCAATTTTTTCAGCATTTTTGTGTATTTGAACCCTTTCCAACAATATGATTTTGAGATCCATCTTTTGACACTGAGGGACTCATATGAAACTATTACAGAAGGACACGCGGTGCATTTAATTCTGTTCAAAAGTTTACACCCCTGGTTCTTAATGCAGATGTCCTCAGTGTGAAAAGATGGAAATGGTTCAAATACACAAAAATGCTAAAAAACAAAATAAAAATTGTGGGACTTTTAAGGATTTTTCTGAAGAACATCGGACAGTTTAACTTAACAGTTTAAAAGCAAGGGACTCATGAACAACTATCACTATCAAAAAAAAAAAAAATGTGGATCATTCAGTTAATAACACAGTATGTTGAACGGGTCTTTTTTTAAAATTCAGCTTTTATTTTCTCTTGTGGACTATATGTAAACATCTTTTATGTTAAATATTTTCAGGTCAGTACTAAAAAATAGCATGCATTTTGTATGATCCCTCTTATTTGGGTAAAATAATTAACATTTTGACTTCAACTGTATGTGAAAAATGATGCGATAAATGGATAGAAGATCATTGACAGAACACCTTGATAGATCCTTGGGTAACACCTGTGGATATAACTAAAGGGGTCATATGATGTTAAAGGAACATTATTATTTGTGTATTTTGGTGCAATGCAATGTGTTTACATGGTTTGAGATTCAAAAAAACACACTATTTTCCAAGCGAAGTGTTCTCTAATCAGCCAGCTATCCATTGGCCGAATACCTCAAGTGTGTGACAGATATTTTACGCCCCATACCATGTTGTGATGCCATGTCCTGGCACAAGAAGATGAAAACAGCAAAACCCATTCTAAATTAGGCATTTGTTGTTTCCAGTGAGGACATAATTACTGATTATAATGACTCATGCTGTCTTAAGCATTGCGTTGCATCACGCCGCAAAAACATAACACCATGTCTGAATTTGTGATTGTAGAAACGACAAACAAGCACTAGCCTACTCTACACTTCCTCAACTTGCGTTTGAATAGCCAGTAGCAAATTCTTCAAATATGAAAATGTACTTACAGGCTGTGATCCTGACGCGCCAACAAAGTTGGAATTGCCCCACTTTATTAGTGTTCACAGCCACATTGTAGGCAACTCTCCCAGGTTCAGGAAACAGTCCTATACAACTAAATACAACTTAACCACTGGTTTCCAGTTGTGTACTCATTTGGAAGGCCAAACAAAGTGCTTTTGTATACGCCTTTTTCTTTTGCGTATACATTTGGGCAGTGTTATGCAAATCTTCCCACACCGTGACATAGACATGGGGGTGTGTTTGAATGAGCCATTTTAGGAAGGCGTCTTAACTTTTATAAAGAATATCTCTTTGGGTTTGAGACGCTTTATCTTTTGCAACTTTACAGATCTTATATATGCACAAAAAGCTTGTAACATTCCAAAGACGAAGGAAAATATGAAATCTCACCATATGGCCCCTTTAAATAAACAAACCAACATGCAATTTTGATTCATTCTTTCTGTTGGATTAGAAATCACAATGTCACTGTCAGCCACTTTGAAATACAGATCAAATATACATTAAAATGTCATCTGCCATTGGCATGTTCAAAGAAAATGGATAAATATTTATAATGGCTGAACAGGTTGTACTTAATAGGACTGATTTGTTTGTAGTTGAAAGCAATTCTCTGTGGTTGTAGTTCTTTAGGGAGAACATGACAAAGAGCAGAGATTATGAAGATATTCATTAAAAAAAAAACAAAAAAAAACTTTCAAACGTGGCCCTGCTGCTTGATAAAAAAAAGTTTTGAAATATTAGGGCTAAATAAGGACATCCATATTATTAATATTTGTACCTGTAATATAATGTACCTTCAACTATATATCCCAGACACAAAGGTCATATTTGCTCTAAAACCTTTTTGAAGTGTTGGAAACAGCTTCAGCTACCACCAGTGTCACTTTGCTGCCCTTCACATGATCAGACAAAGCCAGGATGACAATTTAGGCCATTAATAATTAAGCACATGCTTTTAGATGAGTGGAAAATAAAATGCCCAAAGCCTGTGCAGCTGGCCTGTAGAATTTCTCAGATTTTTCATTTTGCAGACATAAATAATTTAGATGTGTCTGCAAACCAAGACTGAATATTTTATAGAGGACTTGTAAAATTCTGCCCCAAAACTTAGCCAATTAGGTGAGCCTAGCCTCTGTGGTTTCACAATAATCTTATTTGTAGAGTTCATTTAGGCACCAGGCAAATAACTCTGCATCGTGCATTATAAACTCATACTTGTGTTTTTTGCTTTAGCTCCATCTGGTCTGTTAAAATTACCAAGTAGCCTATTTGTTTTTGTATTCATTTTGTGAGAACTTCCGCTGTACAAACCACTAGATGACACTACTGGGACTTTTGCTGCATGGTTATTGTTTCAGAAAGTGCTTGTGTGTTATTTGGCTATTGCCTTCACTTGTTTAGCTATTTAGGATCCAGTGACAAAATAGTTCCATTGTCTATTGTTGAATGTGTTGGGCACCGATTACTTAGAGATCACCAAATTTGTGAATTCAAAATACAGCAAACTTAAATGGCAAATGTTTGGTCATCTCACCAATATGTGAACCAAAGTTTTTAGGAGACACATAAGGGTGGGCAAATCTAAAACTGATGCTACCACAATTATTGACTGGCACACAATAACATTTTTGATTGCAGTTCTGGGAAATTCCTCCGTTTACTCATAGTCTGATTAATCTGACCAATTCAGAAACACAGGTACTGCACCTACATTAATCTCAGGTGGCATTTTCTCAAGTTGGCTGACTGTCCAGTCCAATTCTTCCAGGACCTTCCAGATGTGCAGCAGATGGCCTTCCTTGCTCTCCAAGCAGATGACTCAGAGTTTGAATTCTTTCCACTTTGGGCTGTATAACCAACAGTTGTTTTTCCTCACCCTGCTCAGACACCACACAGTAGAGTAAGAGGACCAGGCTGCAATATTGCTTCCTCTTTTATGCTGGGTGTCTTCCTGCCCAAGTCCAGCAGCTGGTCAAACTCTTGCCATTCCAACTCAAAGTGGAGCGCTATGCTATATCCACTTTCCAGGGACCCTGGCTGAGATTGAAACTGGCACCGCATGCACAGATCTAGTGCCCCATGTATACACATCAAGTGGGGTCTGTTTCTAATGAATGACAAGCAAGAGAGGATAAAGGGTTGAGACTGATTCACAGCGCTAAAGTGGCAACTTGAAGACCCTAAATATACACTTGCACCATGACTTTTTCTGGTCCTTTTCCTTATTTTTTCTCAGCGGAACCCATCCATCCTTGTTTGGCATAAACTCCACATGATATGTGTACATGGGGATGCTACAATTGTGTAGACAGTTCCAGTATCCATCTGGCACAATTGAAACAATATATGCATGACGTAAGTTTGGGATGAGCTTTTTCATCGAATCCCTTCAATTATCTTCCAAGGGTATATAAACAATAACGCAAACTACCCTCCTCCAATAACATTTATCTAGCATCCCTCCACCACCACTCCACCTTTAGGTCTATTTCTCACTTTAGATATTTCTAGAGCAGGGATGCCCAAACTCAGTCATGGACAGCCGGTGTTTTGGAGAGTTTAGCTCCAATCCCAATTAGACACACTTAAACCAGTTTATCAAGTCCTTACTATAGCCATGTCCACACTAATGAGTTTTCGTTAGAAAACACATCTTTTTCTCTCCATTTTGGCCTTTCGTCACACTGAGACAGCGTTTTTGTCAAGGAAAATTGACCTTTTTGAAAACTCTCCAAAGTGGATAAATTTGAAAATGCTGTTTTTACATTGCAATGTGGACTGTGAAAATGGAGGCTTTTGATAACAATGATGCAGGTTTAGTCATGTGACGCACATTGTACCAATATACATCTATGTTTATACTGGTAATTGTGACTGTGTTATGCGCTATTCACTTTCACACTGCTGCTAAAGATAATCACCTTGTACACTCTTCATATTACAGTCCTAAGAAAGACAGAAAGTGTACTCACAGTTGCTGTCCTGACTCCTGCGGCAAAACACGATGGCAGCTGCTTTTTTAGATCAAATATGAGTAAGCGCAACATGGACGTGTCAGTGAATGAGATATTTCCTTAAATAAAATGATCCTGCCAGAAGAATTGTGCGAAAACTTATTATGTTTTTGGCGGTTTTACGCATTTGCAATAAGGCGAATTTAGTGTTTTCCTACATTTCAGTGTGGATGAGAAACTTTTGGAAATGCTATTGTGGACTGAGAGCGTTTTAAAACAAAAACTCAGTTTTCAAATGTATCCAGATTAATGTAGACATAGCCTAGGCATACTAGTGACAAATGGGGGATCTAAAACCTTCTACACGCCGCATGATTTTAGCAATCCTATAAGATCATTGCTGATCACACTGTGCGATATGGATCTAATAAACTTCAGAAAACATGCATGTAAACTGTACGATGATGGCATCTATTGACTCGTAGGCTACGACACATGTTACAATAGAAGAATAAAATGTCATCAGCATGCAGTTGTAGTTTTTATGTGTGCTGAATTAGCAGTGAAAGAGGAAGAAATAAGAGCTTGAGGTAAGCGGTTTTAGCGCTGATGAACCACTGATGTCACATGGACTATTTTAACAGTGTCTTGGTAGTTGCATTGCTGTCTAGGCAGGGTCAGAGAGCTCTGGGATTTCATCAAAAATATCTTAATTTGTGGTCATCCGAAGATGAACAGAGGTCTTACGGGTTTGAAATGACATTAGGGTAAGTGATTAATGACAGAGTTTTAATTTTTGAGTGAACCATCCCTTTAAACCCTTATCTGGCATTTTAGTTTTTTCTCTCTCCCACTATCTAGGTGCCCAAAAACAGAAAACCTAATGTAATGCACTATTTTGACAGTTCCACCACACCTGGATAAGAGCCCAGAACTGTTCATTCTGAGATCAAAATGGTGGCACCCTTCCAATGGAAGATTGAAACAACAATCAGGGGAACACAGGAGCAGGCAGATCCCGCTAATAGTCCTTCAAGCCACTATTTTGTTCCTAACAATATATGCTTTGATGCAGTGACATTCATTGCCACTGGACATCCATGGATGATTAGGGCCTTCTGTTCCTCTAGAGGTGTTTCTAGTTGTTAAGCACAGAGGAAGATGTGTGATCCTGCATGTGTAAGTATGCTGTAATATCTGTGAAGTGCTGGGTTTGATCTAAGTTCTATGTTCTGTCAGAAAGTTATACGAGATATAATGCATTTGGGCCATGACAAGCAATAGGATATACACTACCAGTCAAAAGTTTTTGAACGGTAAGATTTTCTGCTCACATAAAATATTTTGTAACATTATAAACGTCTTTATCATCAATTTTGATCAATTTAATGCATCCTTGCTAAATAAAAGTATTCATTTCTATAATTCTATTCTTTTTTGAATGGTATATGTATGTTACAAAAGCTTTATATTTCTATTAATCCAAGAATACTGAAATATTTATCTTGAACAGCAAATCAGCATATTAGAATGATTTCTAAAGGATCACGTGACACTGAAGACTGGAGTAATGATGCTGAACATTTAGCTTTACATTACATACATTAACAATAAAATAAATCAATTAAATAGTAAAAATACTTCAGAATTGTACTGTTTATGCTGTACTTTGGATCAAATAAATGCAGGCTCGGTGAGCAGATAAGATTTCTTTAAGAAACATTAAAAATCTTAAAACTTTTGACTGTACTGTACTTTACTGTACTGTACTGAATTTACTGTTATTTATGAGACAATGAGAACATTTTTCGGGTTTCCGCAATTACACATCTCCTGAATAAGTCCAGAATCTCCCGATCAAAAACACTGGTGAGGAACAAGCAGAAATGAGCCATCTCGTATGTAGGCAGATGCATATGAAAAATAATGCTATCATCAACAATAAACAGCATATAAATGAAAAGGTTACATGTGAAATGTGAATTTTGTGTGAAATGTAAATTCAGGAAATAGTCAAAGACTGTGCAAGCTTTGGGGCTGCTGATGGAAGTAATCTATCCTTTGATGATCCTACTGAATATGATCCAGATGTAGTATTTCATAAAAACGTAATTTTCTCAGATTTTTGCTCAAAGTCTTGCATTTTTATGAAACTTGCCTACATTCAAGTGTCGATTAAAAAAATGCTTTAAGCTAGAATAAAAGTAGGCTCTGTTCTTCATTTTGATGTATTGGATGTTCAGATATTAATACAACAAAATACTCTCAGGGGGCATGCAATTTTAGTGAAAATGATAAAAAAAATGCTGGCTACTTTTTTTTTTTTTTTTAACACTGAAGGGGAAAGAGTTAAAAAAAAAAAAAATCCAACCCTAATCAGAAAACCAGCTAATCAAAGTTTTCAGAGTTACTTGAAAATTAGACAGTTGTGTGAAATCAGGACTGAAAATGGCACATGGCTCGAAAGGAACATAATGGATTAGCCCTTTACCAGTCTGAAGAGTGCAAAAGATACTGACCACCGGAGATCAACTCCTTAGAGGTAAATAATGATAAGACCACTCAAGCAAATAATTTCAACTCACTGAGCACCAGTGTGCACTGATGGGAATTAAACTCATCACTCAAGCCTTCTGTGAACTATACAGAGAGAAAATAAGTGGGCTAGGGTTTTTAGCACCTGCTACTTAATGCATGTAGCCTACTGGCTGGTAATTTTAATGCGATGGGAGTTTATCTATGCCGAGTTTTGTAAAGCAGCCTACTATAAATAAAAAGCACTTGACTAGTTAAAAGGTTTTGTTTTGTGCTATAAATGCACGAATAAGCAATGATTTAATGGTTGATGTATTTCTTGTGCTGCACAAGCTAATACTATTAAAGTTACAATCCTCAATTCTCAAAGTCATTTCAGACTACAGCAGTTTTGGAATCAAAGCCATGCATTTTGAGGAAAACAACTTGCAGATGACTTTACTTCCTAGTCCTATTTTATCAAGTAACAAAAAGTGTTTTATTCTGGATTTTTGATCTTCTGTCATAAATGGTCTGCTCGAATGGTCAGATCTTCCATCTAAAACACAGTAATAATTTAAGATTGACAGTTTTGGATTTTGTGTTGGCTTGCTTTTATCTCATGAGCCTCTCACTTTGTCTACTTTGATTTTAGTGTTTGCTGAGCTTAGTACATAAGCGTTTTATGTGATAACCATATTGCAAATAGACTAACTACACACTATGACTGGCAAGAGAAACACTCTCACAAGCCAACCACCAGAAAGCCACCAGATGGTTAAAATAATTGTTCTTGAGAGCATTAACTCGCATCCAAACAGCAGCACTTGGTACTAAAGACCTAATCAGATCCAGAAATTATAGCAAAACTCAGCAGTCCTCAAGTCTGCTGTTGTTATGAGATTTCAGCGAATTACGATTACCCATATGTTTCATACTGCGAGCATGATTGAAATTCTCCTCCTCTTCCCCTCGCATACCTGAATGAAACTTTCCTTGACTGTCTCTCCAGTAACTTTGAAACATTAAGTGTTTCTGACAAGTTTTTCTCAAGTAAACATCTCAGTGAGTAGGTAAGCAGTGCATGTGGCGTTCTCAGAGGTATTGTCATCATCATGGGCCTGTCTGCTTGGCTGATCTGTCAAAGTGATTGGTATGGGAACATTCATATAGTCACAAAGGCGACAGACCATATGTTAAATCCATTGGCAAACACAGATGCGCATGATAATAATAACAATTCCTGCATGAGATTCTCTTATGCTGTAAAAGCTTTCACTGGAGAGGTCATGAACCTGGTAGATGAGAAATATTCCATACTCCATCAAATGGAAACTTGTGAATTGTTTTAAAGCAATCAGATTTTCCTTTATCTTTTACGTTCTCTTGATAAAAATAACTTAAAGTACATTGAAAATGCTAGACTTTTCAGAACTTTATATTTCTTCCGCACTGAAAAGCTAAGCTACAAAAACCTTGTTCTCAGTAGATGCTCTGCATGTCCTTCTGAAAAATTCCAGTGTTAGAAACATGTAGCTTTACTGTATTTTAACAAGATCCCTGATCATTTCAGTCCAGTTTGTATTTTACATTTCAGCTTTAATTGTTTTGAGAACAAATTAAGTTTTATAGTGCAATAACAGCAGATTTTGCAAGCTGTTGGACTCGACAATAAACTTCAGCATTGATGTGTACAGCTAAGCATTGTACCTTAATTAGCTGCCCCTTTGTTGATAATTTATTTGAGCCTCAGATAAGTGTAACTTTCTGTGCCTGCTTTTGTATAAATATATTAAGATTAATCTAAAACATACACTAGCATTTAACATTTTTTAATATTGCTTAAAAAAAGTATTTTCTGCTCAGCAAGCCTGCATTAATGTGATCCAAAATACAGCAAAAGTGAAATATTTGTGCTGTTTAAAATAACTGTTTTCTATTTGAATGTATTTTCCTGTGATCAAATCTAAATTTTCAGTATCATTACTCCAGTCTTCAGTGCTACATAATCCTTCAGAAATCATTCTAATATGCTGATTTACTGTTCCAGAAACATTTCTTCTTATTTTGAGTATTATCAATATTTAAATCTTTTTTAAAAAACGAAACATTTTTTCAAAGATTCTTTGATTAATAGAAAGATCTAAATGTCAGCATTTATCTGAAATATATATATATATATATGGGGAGGAAGCATCCTTGCTTCATTTAGCAAAGACGTTTTCCAATTAATCAAAAGTGATGATAATGACATTCATAATGGTACAAAAGATTTCTATTTAAGATAAATGCTGTTCTTATGAACTTTCTATTCATCAAAAAAACATGAAACCGTTCTACAACTACCTACCATTTTCAACAACATAATAATAATAATAATAATAATAATAATAATTTTTGGGCAGCAAATCAGAATATTAGAATGATTTCAGAAGGATCATGTGACTAGAGTAATGATGCTAAAAATTCAGCTGTAAAATTATAGGAATAAATTACATTTTAAAATATATTCAAATAGAAACGCCACTTTTTCTCTGGTGAGCAAAAGAGACTTCTTTTAAAAAAAAAAAACATAACAAAAAAAATCTTACCATTCATTAACTTGTGACTGGTAGTGTATTTATTAAACATTTCATAAAAATCCAAAATTCAGTCATGAAACTCCCAAACGGCACTAACTCAATCTTACATAATGACATCATTATTCACAGCTGATTTATTTTTACATCAACAGCCAATGAGCTGCTGTTCAACATTCTGAATACTCAGCTAGTGCTCACTGTAGTAGTTACAGTGCGCTTCAGAAACCCGTTATGTGAACAGTGGATGCAGTTCCTTTTTCCGTGGCAGCAATGGAATTTTGCAAGTGTATTTGTTGACGAACATTTCATATGCAAGGCCCAGTTCGATTTGCACATTGTTTGATACTGAGAGATGGAGCGGTCCCAGCTATAAAAGATCCTGGTCATGATTCAGAACTGTACATGATAAGTGAAACGGCATCAAATGTCTGTGTTTTTTTGGCAGCGTGAGTGCTCCGGAGAAAAACAGAAAGCTGTATTTTTCTTTTATAAATATGATAAAACTACAGACGTTTTGGAGATATTAAGGGTGCTATACTACTCTATAGGTACTCGAGATCAGTGGTGGAAAGAGTACTAAAAATATATACTCAAGTAAAAGTACCATTACATTCCCAAAAATGTAGCGTGAGTAGAGTAAAAAGTACTTATTCAAAAAACTACTTGAGTAAGAGTAAAAGAGTAGCCTATTTAAAAGTACTCATGAGTATTGAGTATTGAGTACTGAGCTGTGGATTCTACCCCCTTATAATAAATGCCATACACTGCAATTTAAACATTTATCAAATGTTTTACATACTGATTCCCATTATCTTGTTTGTCAGAAAGAATTAAGAATATCTATCATGCAGCAGTTTTAAAATACATCAAAACAACACAGAAAAACTATTAAAGTGATGAACAGATGAAAGTTTTTCTCAGTAGCCTACAATCATCACCATTTAAATTATATAGTTTTAAATAGATTTAAAATCAAGTGTAAGGCCACTGAGACAGCATGTTGTTGTTGCACATAACATATTAATGTTTAGAACAATGCAAAGAATACAAACACCATTAGAAACTCATACCAGAGTTCAGCATTACACACAATGATATAGCTTAAAATACGTTTAAAAATAGCCAATTTCTCTCCAAAACGTTGCTAAGTTTTAGCAATTTTCAAGAATGATACAGAGCGAGAGATCTGTTAGAAAGCCTAGATATGTTATATAGCCTAATTTGCGCACATTGGAGAGATCTCTAAACGCGGGGTATAAAATTGCTTTTGAATGCACATGCGCGTTTTACTTTCAGTTGCACTTTAACGATCGCGTGAAACTCTCAGCGGTACTGAACTCGGTACCTTCCAGAACTCAGGACTGAACAAAAAGTCCGGCGTTTTGAGCATTGAGTGGATTCTAACTGATAAATGCAAACACAAATTCGCACTGGAGTCTGGCATGAGGCGGCAGCCGCTTACTTTCATTTTGTTGTTAATGTTTATTTTGTTATTAAAGTTACATTTGCAGCTTTCCGGATCCTTCTCCCTGAGTCTTGAACTTTGTTACATACATATACAGGTCCTTCTCAAAAAATTAGCATATTGTGATAAAGTTCATTATTTTCTGTAATGTACTGATAAACATTAGACTTTCATATATTTTAGATTCATTACACACAACTGAAGTAGTTCAAGCCTTTTTTTTTGTTTTAATATTGATGATTTTGGCATACAGCTCATGAAAACCCAAAATTCCTATCTCAAAAAATTGGCATATTTCATCCGACCAATAAAAGAAAAGTGTTTTTAATACAAAAAAAGTCAACCTTCAAATAATTATGTTCAGTTATGCACTCAATACTTGGTCGGGAATCCTTTTGCAGAAATGACTGCTTCAATGCGGCGTGGCATGGAGGCAATCAGCCTGTGGCACTGCTGAGGTGTTATGCTCATCCAGAGTGTTGGGTCTTGCGTCTCTCAACTTTCTCTTCACAATATCCCACAGATTCTCTATGGGGTTCAGGTCAGGAGAGTTGGCAGGCCAATTGAGCACAGTAATACCATGGTCAGTAAACCATTTACCAGTGGTTTTGGCACTGTGAGCAGGTGCCAGGTCGTGCTGAAAAATGAAATCTTCATCTCCATAAAGCTTTTCAGCAGATGGAAGCATGAAGTGCTCCAAAATCTCCTGATAGCTAGCTGCATTGACCCTGCCCTTGATAAAACACAGTGGACCAACACCAGCAGCTGACATGGCACCCCAGACCATCACTGACTGTGGGTACTTGACACTGGACTTCAGGCATTTTGGCATTTCCCTCTCCCCAGTCTTCCTCCAGACTCTGGCACCTTGATTTCCGAATGACATGCAAAATTTGCTTTCATCCGAAAAAAGTACTTTGGACCACTGAGCAACAGTCCAGTGCTGCTTCTCTGTAGCCCAGGTCAGGCGCTTCTGCCGCTGTTTCTGGTTCAAAAGTGGCTTGACCTGGGGAATGCGGCACCTGTAGCCCATTTCCTGCACACGCCTGTACACGGTGGCTCTGGATGTTTCTACTCCAGACTCAGTCCACTGCTTCCGCAGGTCCCCCTCTCGTTGTGCAGCGTTTTCTGCCACACTTTTTCCTTCCCACAGACTTCCCACTGAGGTGCCTTGATACAGCACTCTGGGAACAGCCTATTCGTTCAGAAATTTCTTTCTGTGTCTTACCCTCTTGCTTGAGGGTGTCAATGATGGCCTTCTGGACAGCAGTCAGGTCGGCAGTCTTACCCATGATTGCGGTTTTGAGTATTGAACCAGGCTGGGAGTTTTTAAAAGCCTCAGGAATCTTTTGCAGGTGTTTAGAGTTAATTAGTTGATTCAGATGATTATAGGTTAATAGCTCGTTTAGAGAACCTTTTCATGATATGCTAATTTTTTGAGATAGGAATTTTGGGTTTTCATGAGCTGTATGCCAAAATCATCAATATTAAAACAAAAAAAAGGCTTGAACTGCTTCAGTTGTGTGTAATGAATCTAAAATATATGAAAGTCTAATGTTTATCAGTACATTACAGAAAATAATAAACTTTATCACAATATGCTAATTTTTTGAGAAGGACCTGTATATATCTTCCTTAAATCATCCTGGTGACCCATTTTTTAAGTCCCGTGACCCACCCAGGGTTTGAGAACCACTGCCTTAAAGGAAAATGCTGATAACTCGACTGAATTGATGCTTGAAGAATGCCCTTCCAGCAGCCATGATTAACAGCAGTTGGCACATAAAGTTTTCTATGCACAAGCTGATTTGACTAGAGTCACGAGACCGATTACTCTCTCTCTCTATCCAATCACATTGATGGATAAAAATAAAACTAAATTAATGCAGCAGCAGTACTTCCTACATGCTTACAGTAGCCTGTCTAGAGATGTATTGGCGGCAGCAGCAAGCCTTTATACTTGCTCAGCAGCAGCAGTGTAGCAGATTCATTCCACCAAGACCAAACACATTAATGTAGCATTGCTATGTGCATTTACTATGCTAAACTCTTTTTTTTTAAATACAATTATGAAAAAAGCTAATTAAATTAAAAGTAAATTAAAGTAACTATGTAGGCTGCTTTCAGTTAACCTTTCTGTTTCACATTGCTTCTAATTACTTCACTCAGATGTGTCTGTTAGTAACACAGTGAAGATGTGTTGAATCTCTCAATTCCTTGTTTTTGCAACCCTGCCAACCCTTGCTTACCGTCACAGGATCTTGATGAAACAATCTTCTGACATATACATATTTAGCACAAAATGTTCATTGAAACTGATAAAATCAAGAAGAATTTCAGTGTTAGAAACAAATAGCTTTAGTGTAACACTGACTTGTTTTGTGAATTGTGTTGTACTTGTCTGCTGCAATAATGCAATGCCTCAAAATCATCTTAATTTGGGGACATTTCTGTGTGATTAAATCTGTTTATTGATTGACAGTCCTGTTATGTTTTAATTTCTCAAAGCCTGCACCTCCTGTTCTTTTACTGGGCAAGATGGGCCAAGCTGTTTTCAGTTTTGCACATCTGGCACCAGGTTCCCTCTCCCACTTGGTTTAAATTTCCATATGCAGAAACATATCCTGTTTTCATTCAAACTTCATAATTTTGCATATGGAGGTTAAGTGAATTATTATGACAGAAACTGAACCCGCATGAGTGCGTTGGCTGTTAGCAGGTATGTGTATGATAAATGGCCACTCTCTAATGAATGACCTGCAGAGCAGTGCCATCTGGGTGGCATGTGCTGGACACATCTGTGTTAGCAGGCTCTGGTGGAAAAAAAAAAAAAAAAAGCGGTTGTTTTTTTTGCTGTTGTTATTGTTGTAAAATTTGTATGCTTGTGCATATCTGCTTTGAGAATATATTTTAAAACACAAAACAGCTTGTAATAAATATATGGATAGCATGAATAATCTGAATAAATATATGGATAATGAGAAAATATAATGGATGAAATTAAAACTTTGCATTAGATAAAAAGTACAAAAATAACTTTAAAAACTTTATAAAGCAGTACTTTTATTTTTATCTTGACCTTTCCACCCACAGGTCTTGCTTTAATTAAGAAGGGTGTGCTGAGAAGTGTTTCCTATCCTATTAGGAGATATAACCATGAACATTTCGTATTCATGAAAGCCTTGCTTCACCTGTGCTGCTATTTCAAGACAGTTGTTCAGTTCAAATCCCACCAAGTGGCAACAAACCACCTTTAGTTCTTAAGCCTTGAGGTCACTTCTTATAATAGAAAGTTCTATCCCGCCAAATTGAGGTTTGTGGCGCAGTATTTGCTCTCTGTCCTTTTCGGAGTCTGTCCATTCGCACATAAGTAACCAGCTCAGCTCTAAAAAGATTTATTGCCCTGTACCCCGAGGTATTTCATCATTGGCGGGACCACGTAATTATCTCTATCGGTAAACATTGTTCAGCTCATCCCGAGTTTCTATGCCCAATCCACATCCAAACAGTGAATCTTGCAGTCTCCAGCAAGGCTACATGGTCACTTCATTTAAAAAAGCGCCTGACCTCTGAATCCCTGAGCTCACCAGCTGGAGCTCACATCCCTCATGGGACAGACTAAACCACTTTTGAATCTCTGTATCACAGTTTCTTTCACAATGCTCAAGGCTGGAATCTGAAGTTGGTTCTAGGTCATTGAAAAAGGGGATGCATTTTACCAGGAGCCCAATTGTCCAGTGTTTTGGTGTGAGCATTGTTTCCTTCATGTGCTTCAGAGAGCTTTCAGCATCAAGAGCTGATTGTGCTTTAGGCGCACATGTATAATGAGCGGGTGAGCGGCAGCATCCCAGGTCAAAGCTGAGGGAGGGCTGTGTTTTGTGTTTTTTGTTTTCTCCTGATTTCTCAGATCTCACTAAGATTCATTTTCCACTATAACATTTGTTATTGTTATCTGGTGCATGCAGATTCTTTTGTCGCACACAATCAGCTTAATTTTCTATTAAAAAAAAGGGAACGCGCTAAGATAAAAAGACACAATCAAGCTGATATGTTTTTGTAAAAACACATGAATTACCACTCAAGTGCTTAGTTGTTTCTCATCAAACCATTTGTATATTCACAAAGAAATTTCAGCCTAGGCTTTTTATTGTCTGGCATTCTAAATTTTAAACTACATGGTCAATAATGTGCGTTTACATAACGGAATGATTATTGCCAACATAAAACTTTTTTTTTTTTTGGAATATTGCACTATTATGACTGAGTTTGATTCTTCCAAACACCCTTTAACGCCCCCCCTTAATTTCAAAAGACATCATCTTGATAAACAAACTGATCAAACCAATGCAGTCCTCCTGAAACACAAAGTACGCCAGTAAAGTAGGGCCCCCGAACTCCCAAGAGCCCCCCTTGCTTTCACAGAGGATTTAAAAGGATAGTTAACTCACAAATAAAAATTCTGGGTAACACTTTATTTTAAGGTGTCCATAATACAGAGTAATTACCTAGTTAAGTATTCAGTAGTAGCCGTTGTACTTACATAAAACAAAATGTACTATGTACAAATGTACAAAATGTACCATGTAACTAAGTTATGGAACAGACTGTACTTACAGTTTGTAATTATGTACATGTAATAGGCAGTTACTGTTACACATATGTGACCCTGGACCACAAAACCAGTCTTAAGTCGCTGGGGTATATTTGTGGCAATAGCCAAAAATACATTGAGTCAAAATTATTGATTTTTTTTTTTTTTTGCCAAAAATCATTAGCATATTAAGTAGAGATCATGTTCCATGAAGATATTTTGTAAATTTCCTACAGTAAATATATAAAAACTTAATTTTTTGATAAGCAATATGCATTGCTAAGAACTTAATTTGGAAAACTTTAAATGCGATTATGACTGGTTTTGTCATCCAGGGTCACATATGTAACAGAGCGAGTCTCTTACATAGCTAGCTACTTATCTATACTGTACACCTTATCGAGCTGCACCTTAGTTTGATTTAATCCACCAGTACACAGCTTAAATACATGTAATACCTTTCTAATTACATTTAAATTACAGAGTATTACACAGGCATAAGCTACTTAAAGTGTATCAAGATTGTACTTAAGTGTACTTTGTGTGTATCTATACTGTACACCTTATCCAGCTGCACCTTAGTTTGATTTAACCCACGAGTGCACAGCTTAAATACATGTACTACCTTTCTAATTACATTAAAATTACAGAATATTACACAGGCATAGGCTGCTTAAAATAAAGTGTTTCAAGATTGTACTTAACTGTACTTTGTGTGTATCTCTACTGTACACCTTATCCAGCTGCACCTTAGTTTGATTTAACCCACCAGTACACAGCTAAAATACATGTAACACCTTTCTAATTATATTAAAATTACAGAATATTACACAGACATAAGCTACTTAAAATAAAGTGTATCAAGATTGTACTTAAGCGTACAAGCAGCTGTGTAACAGACTCATAGCCAGCATTCTGCCGTACAACCCGGATGCAAGCAAAAACCTTGTTTACAAGCAAAAGACGACACATGCTATACATCAGGAGTGTCCAGACTTGGTCCTGGAGGGCCGTTGTCCTGCAGAGTTTAGCTCCAACCCTAATTAAACACACCTGAACCAGCTAATTAAGGTTTTACTAGGCATACTAGAAACTTCCAGACAGGTGTGTTGGAGCTAAACTCTGCAAGTCACCTGCCCTCCAGGACCAAGTTTAGACACCCCTGGTGAAACTACATCTCTTAAATGAACACTCCACTTTTTTTGCAAATAGGCTCATTTTCCAACTCCCCCAGAGTTAAACAGACGAGTTTTACCGTTTTCGAATCCATTCAGCCGATCTCCGGTTCTTCCGGTAGCCCTTTTAGTATAACTTAGCATAAATCGTTGAATCGGATTAGACCATAAGCATCACACTCAAAAATAAAACCAAAGACTTTTGATATTTTTCCTATTTAAAACCTGACTCTTCTGTAGTTACATTGTGTACTAAAACCAGCAGAAAATGAAAAGTTGCTGAATATAGTATCCAGCTAGATAACTTCCAACGTGACCAGCACTAAGCCGCTAAGGTAATAGTAAAATAGCTGGGGACTATATACAGGTGCTGCGTAATATCATTGCGCCTGTGCACCCATAGTACAGCAGCAAATTTTCTTGATTATTACACCAGAACGAGAATATAGTTCCTATCAGCCTAGAAAATCGCAACTTTTCATTTTCTGCCGGTCTTGATGTACATGATGTAACTACAGAAGAGTAAAGTTTTAAATAGGAAAAATATCAAAAGTCTTTGGTTTTATTTTTGAGCGCGATGCTTATGGTCTAATCCGATTCAATGGTTTATGCTAAGCTATGCTAAAAGGGCTACCAGGAGAACCGGAGATCGGCTGAATGGATTCGAAAACGGTAAAACTCATGGTGTTGGAAAATGAGCATATTTGCAAAAAAAGTGGAGTGTTCCTTTAACCTCTGGTTACAAGCTATGCTCTGATATTTTACACCTAGAGATACCACGGGATCCCTTGCTCTTCCTGCTATTGCACGATTCTGCACTCCAGCTAAATTTGCAAACCTTCGAATAATCATCCACCCCTAAAACTATTATGTGGCTATCATATTTTAGAGACACTACTGCTAAACAAAGGACAGGACTATTCAGAAATTGCTGTAGTGTTGTTGGACAAGTAAATTCCCTGATCTTGCTTATTTGATCTATCCTATAACTTTTATTTTAAGGTGGGCAGTTTTCATGCATTTTGTTTCTGTATAGTTTATCTGATTTGTGGCTTTGGATCTATGTTCTGTTTGTTGAAATTTTTGAACAATAAAAGCTACTGTTAAACTACATGCTGTTTATACCCCTGATATAGCTGGTGATGGTATTGCATCTAAATGCTGTTTGCCAACCATGACAAAACTAAAAAAGGTGTACACAGTGTGTAGCTACTACTGCCAAACAAAATCATGTCAGACATGACCATGTCAGCAAAACACTGTATCCACACACAAAAAAAGTTAGCTTGGTGAAGCAAGTGTAAGACTTTCCAGTGTGTAGTAGGTGCCGATCTACAGTCATTTTGTTGTTGCTGTTGAAGTAAATTAATAAAACCTATACTCAAAAAAAGGTTTAAAAAAAATAAAGGGCCAAAAGCCAAAGAGTAACTATTTCAAGTCAGTTCAACATGATGCAATGGTGTTTGAGTGTTATTTACTCTAACATTTAATAAAAAAAATATAACTTTAAACATGCATAAATTTGATCAAACTGGGTTTGAGCAGTCAGAACTTGTGTCTGCAGCGTGTGCATTGCTAGACTGTAGACCCACTGGAAATCCCACTGTGAATAACTCTATGATCTTCCTTTCTAATGTGGCAGAGATAGAATGCAAAGGGAAAACAGTGATAATTATCAGCAAAACACTCCACTGAACTACCAGCCCGCAGAGGAAATTGACTCAGTGCGTTGTCTTCTCCAATAAGCATAGAGCCATAGAGTTAGTCACAGCAGTCCTGGATCAATTGCTCTTCAATTAAAACGCTCAATTAAATAGACTTTGAGGAAAAATAATTGTGAAGTAGCACGATGCTCTGACTGTTGTTGGACGATGAATCCGTAGTGTGAAGACATCTCGTCACTGGATTAATTCTGGAAGTACAGAAAACCTTTATCAAGAGAAAGTTAACACATTCTTATACCTTCCAGACTTTTAAAGGAACAGCTCACCCAAAAATTCTGTCATTAATTGCTCACCCTCATGTCGTTTCAAACCTGTAAGACCTTTGTTCATCTTAGAATGTAAAACCTGGATGGTACTCCTGTGAATGCCTGCCAAAGACTGACACAGAACAGAAGAAAATCATTATTTTTGTTTTCTTTGTGCACAAAAAGTGTTCTCATAGCTTTATAAAATCACGGTTAAACCACTGATGTCACATGGACTATTTTCAAGATTTTCTCTAACTTTCTGGGTATTGAATGGGTCAGTTGCATTGCTGTGTCAGAATTTGTGTTCTGAAGATGAACCAAGGTCTTACGGGTTTGGAATGACATGTTGGTGAGTCATTAATGACAGAATTTTCTTTTTGTGCATAAGAAACCATCATGTATAACTAGAGTCAGAGAATAGATTCTCTCACAGTTATCGGTTATTAGAGTCCTGGACAGCATGATCTTCCACAACCAATTCCAATTATTGCTCTTTACATGCTCTTCAAGCTTTGTAATCAAGTAGTGACTTTGTACCGACCCCTCAGTCTTGATAAGTACCCATCTGTGCTTTGTGCATCTCCCTGAGTAGAAGGCAGATTTTCTGCTTCCATGCATGGGAGGATGGCAGTGATCAGTGAAGCAGTGTATCCAAGATTCAACCTGCACACTGAATCAATAGAGACTGATAGGAAAAGAAGGCTATTGATTCTTTTGTCCCATCCCCTCCCCATCTGCTTGTGGAATAACGTAAATCAGTGAATTAGGAGATAAATCTGCTGATCGTAGGGTCTCCAATCCCTCATCTAGATATATCTGTGATGAGATAATGCCTGGATGAAATGTTTTCAGACCTTCAAATTTATATTACGTGCACCGTTCAGTCTGAATTTATCTTGGAGAAATTGAATCGTTGTTGAAATTTTTCATGGCTCCCCCACTTTTACTTTGGGGATTGTTAAAGGTCAAAATTAATGCTAAAGGAACTTTCAAATGTCAAACTTTTTCACTTCATCCCATTGTGCCGTTCCTAAGTGATGCAGATATTTTCAAAATGTTCCTATTCATCAAATGCATGTCCTGAGTTCCTGCTGTCTCAAAGTTCTCACAATCTGTTGTTCAGAATGACAGGAAATGAAATTCATGGTCAAACTTCAGAGGGGGCATATTTTACCCCATGTGGTCTCTTCATCACGATAAGAGAATGTGAGCGAAGAAGTGTAAAGGGAAAGGAAGAATGGTAGAGAATGATAAAGAGAGAGATAAAGAAGGAGAGAATTATTGTAAGGGGAAAATGAGAACCCTGCAGTTCCCGCAGTCACAGGCCCAGCTAGCCATACAAAACTTTAGAGAGATAAGTGTAAATAAACAGAAAGGGATCAAGCATCATCTTTTGATATATTTAAAACACACTTGTATAACGATATTTTTTATTTATTTTATTTTATTTTTTTTATTTTTTTTGAGCATAAAAGAAGATATTTTGATGGATGTGGATAACTGGACAGTTGCTGGTGCCCATTAACTTCCACAGGATTGGGGAAAAATGGTATGTTACCATAGCTTAAGCTCACATAGAATGAATGGATGAACAGATAATTAGATAGATCTGTTGTTATTTTTCACATTTAACATTGGATGTAGTAGATGGATACATAAATTGATGGATGGATGGATGAAAGGACAGATTCACATTCTTTTGGTCATATTTACATTTGCGTGTGTGTGGGTGGGTGGATGGATTGATCTGCTGTTATTCTTCACATTTAACATTTAATGAAGATAGATACATTGATGAATAGATGGAAGGACATTTGGTAGGGAGGAAGAGAGATTGGTTTTTCACATTCACATATAACATTGGGGATGGATGGATGAATGGATATTATAGTTATTCTCCACACTTTCACAATGGATCTTTTTTTATTCATCTCACTATTAGTGGAGATGGATGAATATATCTGTTGGGTACAGATAGATGGATGGATGGATGGATGAATGAATGAATGGATTGACCGATAGATCTGTTGTTATTCTTCATATTTAACATTGGGTACAACTGGATGGATGGATGGATGGATGGATGGATAGATCTGTTGTTGTTATTTTTCACTTCGGGTGTGGATTGATGGATGGATTAAACCAATAGATGTTGTTATTCTTCATATCTAACATTGGGTACGACTGGAAGGATGGATGGATGGATGGATGGACCGATAGATGTTGTTATTCTTCACATTTAACATTGGAGATAGATAGGTAGATAGATAGATAGATAGATAGATAGATAGATAGATAGATAGATAGATAGATAGATAGATAGATAGATAGATAGATAGCTCTGTTATTATTCTTCACATTTAGCACCAGGTATCTACTTTTTCCATCATTTCCCTTTGGATTTTTTTATACAATGATCTCACTGATCTATATGATATTAAAAAGTTGCATCCCTCCCTTTAACACACAGAGGAAATGAGAACAAAAAGAACAGGCTCTAGTGGGCAGATAAAACACACCACACAAACACTGAACTAGATGCAATTAAATGATAGGGGACTGGTCTCCAAAGCCTTAAACTGCCACTCCTTCCCACATGGCAGGAGATGGATTCTTATCTGCAACTCTCAAAAGAGCAATGACATCTGAAATGCAGATTCACACTGGACTATTATCATCACCTCACAATATCCTGCCACAGTTTATGCTTTGAGAAACACACTGGAATGTCCTCTGAGGGCTGAGGAAATATAGCATTTTGTCAGGGGCAAGGAAAACAAACTTGTAGAAATGCATTTGGGTCGAATGACCTGGTGTTTGTCTTCACGGAATGGTGATTCTGGGGCTAAATCTATTCTTTGTTCAAACCACTGAGGCACAGCGAAACGGGAAAGGTCAGAAATCACAGGATTAATACACATTTACTGGGCTACGGATTAATGTATAAATATATATAGGCTATATATAACATAATGAGGGTGCGTTTTCTACTTTGAAAGCCATAGAGGGTCCTGTCTTTTGGGGATAATTCACCCAAAAAAGAAAATTACAGCTACCAACTATGTCATTTAACAATGTCCTTACTACCTTTCTGGGCCTTAATCGTGTCAGTTGTGTTGCTGTCTATGCAGGGTCAGAAAGCTCTCGGATTTCATGAAAAATATCTTAATTTGTGTTCCGAACATTAACGAAGTTCTTGCGGGGTTTGAACGTCATGAGGGTAATGAGTAATTAATGACAGAATTTTCATTATTGGGCGAACTATCCCTTTAAACTAATATTTTCTTAGTTAAACACAGAGAACAGAACAAAACAAGAGGAACCAACTAGAGCAGGAGCAGATGGCAGAGGCATGCATGGAGATGTGGATAATAACACACACAGTGGATCACACTCCCTTTCAATCGGCCCAAAGGGGCCACATGTTTACCAAACAAAACAAATCTTCAAGACTAGAGTAATCTCTTGTTTTCGCTGCTACCATATGGAGCAAGCAGTGAGACTATTAGGATTCAGTATTCCCTTTAACAAGAGTAACTACTACTCAAGTGGATAACCAGATTTGTCACATCTTTTTGTGTTTGTTGTAGCTTCCAATAAGCCTTGCGCAATTGTACCTGCTCAGCAAGTGTGATGTGCTCATTTCTATGCTTTTCACATTGAGAGTCAACAAATAATTTTTTGTATTTTACACTGAATTTTGTCTTGGCCCTTTATTCTGTAGGATTTACATAAAAATAAAAGTTTAAAAAAGCTGCTTAACCCCTTAACTGTCACTCCCATTTTTGAACATAGCCGTGAAAAAATCATTATCCAAATAGTCATAATTTAAGCCGTTTTACCCATATGCAAGGGACAGGAATGGTACCCCATTTTGTAAAACAGTGGTTCTCAACAAAGAATGCGGGGCCCAGCCTCAGGCTTTTTGTTTCATAATTTCTCCATCCAGCTAGGCGCACATGTCACACCTCTGTTCATCAATTTGCACTTGCTACTAATAGCTGCTTGCATAAAATTCAAAGTATTGATGCTTGCCTACAAAAAAAACACTGGCTCTGCAACCCCTTACCTATATGTGCCCTCCAGAAGCAAGTGTTCCGCAAGTGAACAGCGCTAACCCCTATTTTTCAATTTATCCGGTCCGAGAGCGAGTCAAAAATCACCGTATAATGAACAGGTTCATTTCTGTCACTGTTCCTTTTTTTTTTTTTTAAGTAGCACTAGTGCTCTTAAATAATTTTAAGAATGTAATGTTACC
The DNA here is from genome assembly GCA_033026305.1 of Cirrhinus molitorella. Lineage (NCBI taxonomy): Eukaryota > Metazoa > Chordata > Actinopteri > Cypriniformes > Cyprinidae > Cirrhinus > Cirrhinus molitorella. The sequence continues at coordinate 30,849,072 of CM065119.1, forward strand.
TTTTAAAAACTAAGTGCATCTACAATTCATGCAAACCAGTAAATAAGAAGTGTTTTGAGGGCTTATAGCTAAACAGGCCAATTAGAGACATTTTTAGAGGACTTTTTTTCACACAAGAGGGTCATTAATAATGCTCACATGCAAATTCACACACAGCTTATCTTAAATTTGGACAGAATTGCAGGTGCATGTCTTAATATACAAGAAGGTTTAAAGAAAATCTGAAATAAATTGTTAATAAATATTATTATAGATTATAAAGGGTTTTCTAATTAAATACATCTGAAAGGTCATCTAAACTGACCATTATGAGTCCCCCCAGTGAATTTTGTCCTTTTCCACCTCTGTGTAAAACTCAAAAATGTGCTAGCTAACCATGTGCTGATTAGCATATTTGATCTCTGCCCAATAGTATCTAAAACCGTAACAGTCACAGCTGAAACATGTTAGTGTTATTTCAGCAGCAACGAAAGGGAACACGTAATCCTTTATTTGGAGCACATAAACAATTTCAGTACAGTTACACACATTTGTAGTACTTTAGCTTGTTTTAGTGTTTATGTAGTGTTTTAGTATGCAAGATAAAATTGTGTAATGTGATGTGGTTCCTACCAAAAGATTACTGTCACTACTGAAAATGTGCAGTCACAACTGAAACATGGGATGTTTTGTCAAAAATAAAGTATACTGAATTATCAACTAAGATATTATATTGGTTTTTGGTTCAGTGTATATTCAAACAAATAAATCCTTAAGTTTGGAATCAGTATGATCAACTTTTTGCCTTTTACAAAGAAAATTTAGATTCAAAAAACAACAAATCTCATCAATTACACTTGAAATATTGTTAAAATTGTCATTATTATTGATTTACCTCTGAAAACGTTTTAATAAAATAGCAAATATGTATATAGATAGATAGATTTTGTACCTTGTAGATTATACAATGTGCATCAATACAAAATTTGTATTTTAATGTTTAAACTGGAAAATTATGGAAAAAAGAAAGCAGAGTTTGGAAAAATATTTGTGTTTTCAGACTATTGTCCATATTTAGTTTATTAGAAAAGAAAATTAAGAATTCAATAAAAATAAATTTATTATACAAGAAGGGAGGTTTCAAGGCAGCTGTTTAGGGATTCTTTAGTGACTGTCAAATACGACTGAATGAATTCAAGGTGCACTTCTTCATTATGCAAAAAGCAAACATTTTGTGTTTCTTCTCACTATATTCTTAGCACTGTATCACATAGCCTCAAAGACCTTTGCAAAAATCAAAAACTTTTATGTGCGCACAAGAAACCATTAAACCTAGCATATAGGACAACGCACACTGATCCACCTATTGTGCCATCAGCCCATTTCACAGTGTGGTTTCTTGGCTGCCACAGACTATGCATTAAAGTGACATAAGGCCTTGAAATATGGCATACTGCCCTAATGAAAGCCGAATTTTAAACACTTTTTTACAGTACCAGTCTTTTTGTAGACCCTTGAACTTGACAAATTTTATGCCGTCAGCCCATTTTGTGTTTCATGGTTTCTCTGCCACCACAGAGGATGTGGTAAATTGAACATTAGACCTAGATATTAGAGGTACTACTATAAGAAACGGCAAATTTTAGGTCGCTAAAATTTAGAGTAGATCTGTTAATTCATATTTAATTGTTTTATTTTATTTTAAGGGCTCTGTATGCTGTATAGCCTACTCATGATTTTACTAAAATGCGGTAATGAATTAGTAAATCGTACCCACATTTTACTTGAAATGAGGTGATGAATGAGTAAATCGTGCTGATGCATTAGGGCTCATCAAGGACCCATGCCTGTTCCAACCAAATTGTGAATATTTTCAGTTAGCTTAACTCTCAAACAGCACAATATAATCTCAGCAGTAGACATTGATTTAGATCAGGTGCAAAAAGGCTGGATGTAATTAACACCACCGTTTAACGAGACTGTCCCATGGACTAGACACAGTCATGTTGCTAATATCTGAACAGTCACCAGTTCTCCTGCTATGTTACCACCTGACACAGGCAGATGATGAGCAACGTGGCTGCCTATTTCACTGCCAGTGGGACAAGACCCGTCTCTTCTGCCAGCTGTAAGCCTGTGTGAGGTGATATCTCACACACAGAGCTATGATGAATATGGAGACAATACAAGTTTTATTTCATTTAGACAGCTGTGCTTGTTTTTTTATAGGAGAGTGAATTCACTCAGTAAGTCAGCTGTCATTTTGAATTGCACTGTATTAGATTCTTTGCAAGAGACAATGATGTACCAATATTAAATATATACCCCAATAAAAAAGTAACTTTGTCATACCTAGATCAGTTCATTTATGTCAAGAAATGTTGCATTCAGGGGATTCGGGTTGCTTTAAGGCTGCCTTAGGCCTGTATTTGTGTTCAGACATTACTGAGGTACCTGTTTAGATTGTGTATTATCAGATTATGTGACTGTGACTTTTCACAATACAAGAAAACTGGAGAGCAAGGACATTCATAACTACTGATTTGTAGTTGTGTTTGCTAAGGTAAGCATTTCTATTGCTCATACTTAGAGTTATGGATTTGTTCAAAACCTTTAGCTCTAAATATTAATCTTCGCTGTGACTCAGCCTGCACTGTTTGTGCTTAACAGAGGTGTTTTATCAAGTGGTTCATTATTTTCATCCATTGGATGATGAAAATTGGAGAAATGAAATTCCATAGATATTGAAAAAAAAAGCATTTCTACCTCTGTAGCAATTGTCTAAAAAATATAATCTCAAATGTCATATCCATGGCCATATCACCCTGTGGCCCAAGACTGGTTGCCCACTGAAGCTAAGCAGGGTTGTGCCTGGTCAGTACCTGCATAGGAGACCTCCTGGGAAAACTAGGTTGCTACTCCTGTGGTGTGTGTGGGTCCTAATGCCCCAGTATAGTGACAGGGACACTATACTGAAAACTGGTTATTTGTGGTCATTAAAAACTCCATGGTACTTCTCGTAGGGAGTTAGGGGAGTATCCCTAGTGTCCTGGCCAAATTCCCTCCACTGGCCTTTGTCAATAATGGCCTTTTAATAATCCCCATCCACTGAATTGGCTCTATCACTCTCTCTTCTCTCCACCTGTAGCTGGCACTGGTAATCACCCAAAACACATTAGCAACTTTCTAGCAGCACTCTAGATACTACACAGCATACCCTACCAGCTGCCTTGCAATGCTTCTGAGAACCTCTGAGAACATTCTAACAACCACCTGTACACACTAACAAGCTAGCAACTGCCTAGCAATGCCCTAGCAACAATCCAAACACAATAGCAAGCTAACAGCTGCATAGAAATTCAGAATATTCTAGCAATCACCTGAACACACTAGCAACTACTTAGCAATTCCCAAGCATCCACCTAAACACACTAGAAAGCTAGCAGCTGCCTAGCAATGCTCTAGCAACCTCCCAGAATATTCTAGCAACCACCTGGACGATGCTAGCAACTGCGATTTTCTCAGAGAGAAAAAAAATCACCTGCGAGCACGTATGACAGCAGCAATCGCACCGTTTACGCCTGCCTTTACAGAAATATTTCCCATCACCTAGGTAAAAATTAAAAATAAAATAACCCAATAAAATGACCCAACAGGCTGAACCCAACATTTGGGTCAAAAAAAATAACCCAGCATTTTTTGTAGCAACCACCTGAACACATTAGCAATGCCCTAGTGACCACCCAAACACATTAACTAGCCAGCAGCTGCCTAGTAATGCCCTAGAGACAGAGGTGGAAGTAACAAATTACAACTACTCATATTACTGTACTTAAGTAGTTTTTTGGGGGGGGTACTTGTACTTTTTTGAGTATAATTTTTAGACTGTAATTTTACTTGTACTTAAGTAAAAAATTAAGCTAAGTAATGTACTTCATTACTTTTAAAATTACAATTTGTTACTGAGTACGCCTACAATTTGAATTAATATTCAAATCTTTGACCTGCATTTTGGTAGCCAATAAAATGTTCGATCGTTTACGAATCAATAAAAACCCTTACATTTTGACTGGGGAAAAAAGCCCAGGTTTCGGGGAGCTAATCATAGACACAGTGAAGCTGTTTAGTGTTATAGACATGGAAATTCAAACTGAATGCAGCAGCGAACATGACAACACTTCAACCTCTAATTTCAAAAAACACATTGTGGTAAGGAGACTTTATAAAAATATTTATGTAATGTTATTTTCATTATTTACTACATTTAATTTAGTTTGGTTAGGAAGGCCTGTCGTGATTTTATATGACTTAATGTCATGACGTCAGCTTGATTGTCAAATGAGCATTATAAAGTGTCGCTTAAAGTTAAATACATTTCAACACATTGTTTAATCAATAACCAAATGCGTGTTTTAAGCATATTATGAATCGTTTAATAAATCGTTAAGTCCCTTGTGCAGTGCAGCTTCAGTATCTCACACACAGGTGCAACTTTATTTATTTATTATTTAGCTAGTTTCAGACTCCTTTTTTTGCAATTTTCTTGCATAAATTCTAGCTTTCATCAAGTTGAATGATGCCACCAATACTGCCCCGTGATCAAGTGAGTGGATGCAAGAGCGGTCTGACTTTGCGTGACACGTCTAAAAATGCGTGGAAAATGCTTTCCAAAGCGCTATCATTCCTGTGGCATCTGCCGTTGCTAAGCAGTCAGTCATGAACCATGTTCTCCACTAAACATTTTTAAACAACTAAAAAAACAAACAAACAAAAAAATATATATATATAAAAACAGCTTTATTAGGCATTCAGTACAGTAATTGAGTTCAGAGAGTAGAAACATAACATACGTAAAGTCATCACAAATATGCTAATTAATGTGACGCCATATTGACAATGATTTCTTCTCCAGACCACTCTCCAGAATGTTGTTTAAAATATTAGCTTCTCCTGAAGAACAAGAGGTTCGGAAAGTGACCTGTTTAATCGTTTAAAGAATTTAAAATTTGCATTGTCACCCTCATGTTTTTCCAAACCTTTACTTTGTTGAACACAAAATATGACTTTTTCAACAATGCTGGTAAGTAGGGAGTTGATGGTAACCACTGACTAACCATCTTTTTTTCAACAGAAGAAACTCATAAGGGCTTGCAACAACATGAGGATGATGACACAATTTTCCTTTTTGGGTGAAAAATCCCTTTAAAGGCCATGGCGCAACTGATTGTTTACTGTGAAAGGTTCATACTGTTTAATTTCTTTTGAGACAACATTTATTTTATATGCATTCATATGTTTGCCTGTGTTTGATCCATTCACATTTCTGGTTGGATTCAATGGTTATTGTTTATTGCTTAATAATCACAGTTTTAAAAGTAATTAGTACTCTGGTAGTTTTTGATATGGGTACTTTATACTTTTACTTAAGTAAATGTTTAACACCAATACTTTTACTAGTAATTGAGTATTATTTCTGCAATGTAACAGTACTTGTACTTGAGTACAAATTTTCAGTACTCTTTCCACCACTGCCTAGCGACTACCCAGAAACACTAGCAAGCTAGCAGATGGCTAACGTAACAGCCTAACCCTTTTCTATCTGAAAAAAATTAATCAATGTATCGTGAATCAAGAAATGATTCTGCATCGATTCTGAGATTTTCTAAATGCATTGCAATTTTCTCTCAAAACGATGAGCTTAGTTTTTAACAGCAGATGGCACTGCATGCTTTAGAAACAGTTGTACATTACAATTACAATTCCGTACACACACTTGAACCTAAAATTATCATTTATAGGGTTGCAGTGAGATTTTTTTGAGCTTTAATCTTGTGTCATAAAAGCATTCTGAGACTCAGCCGAATGCACAAGCTCTCTTCTTTGTGAGCATTTGAGTGTGTGGTTAAAAACTATTAGTGCACCATCTGCTATTAAAAACTAGGCTCTGAATCGATTCCAGAGAGAATCAGAATGCATTCTGAATCGGCTCATGAATCGCAACGCATCAATTTATCATCACAGCCCTACTATAGAGCTAGAAGCTGCCTAGCAATGCTCTAGCCACCTCCCAAAACATTCTAGCAACAGACATCCAGACACACATAACAAGCTAGCAACTGCCTAGCAATGCCCTAGCGACAACCCAACTACTTTTTCTACCTAGCAGCTGCCTAGTAACACCCTAGCGAACTCCTAAAATATTCTAGCAACCACCCCGAACACACTAGAAAGCTAGCAGCTGACTAACAATGCGTTAGCAACCTCTTAGAACATTATAGCAACCATTCGGACACACTAGCAAACTAGCAGCTGTCTTGAAATGCCCTAACCCCGCAATAGCAAGCTAACAGCTGAACAGAAAAGCCCTAGCCATCTCAAACATCAAAACATTCTAGCAACCCCATGAACACACTAGAAAGCTAGCAGCTGCTTAGCAATGCTCTAGAACATTCTAACAACCAACCGAACACACTATAGCAAGATAGCAACTGCCCAGCAATGCCCTAGTGATGACCCAGAACAAGATATCAACTCCCTAGCAATGTTCTAGTGACCGACCGTACACCCTAGCAAGCTAGCAGATGCCTAGCAATGCCCAGACACTCTAGAAACCACACAGAACATTCTATCAACCACTTAAACACACAAAAACACACAAATGATCCTAGAAGCTGTCTAGCAATACCCTACCAGCCACCCGTTAGCAACGCTAAAAAGGTTATATCTGAAGTTTGATTATTGTGATGCATTCACTACACCTAAATAATTATGATGCTTGAAAGACTTTTGTCTCTAATGGTGGAGTTGAGAGCACATCATTCAGATTGTGAGTGGATATAACATTATCACTGTCATAACGGTGTCATTGACATTGCACAAGTGTAGAACGCCTCACAATAGAGTGTGGGTAATTAACCTTCAAAACAATTCCAGTTCACAGTTTGTATTACAAAATTGTTTAGTGAAAGCACATCAAGAGAGAAGATAAAAGAGCTCTACAACAATTGTCTATTCAATAACACTCAAAGTAAATGAGACTGGGCAGTTGTGCGTCATATGAAGGTGGACTGGAAGACATTGACTATACAGCCACCCCACTGTCTAAATTATCACTTCATACTTCAGTGTGCCGTCTGCTGGTTGATCTAATGGAGTGTTGAGAGCTTAATTAAAACTGAAGATTTATTGGAGTGGACTTCATCTGCATATAAAATATTTGTACTTTCACACGTTCAGATTCAAACGAGAGCTTTCAGATGATTTCTAACTGGAGTGAATTTCAGTGGTTCTGAATAGTGCTCCAGTGAGATGAATCTTTGTAGACCAAACTAGTCTCAGCCTCAGACGTCACGCCCATGGAACGTTGGCTTAATGTCTAATGCATATGGCACACTTATCTGGAAACACTTCAGTAGTTTAAAGTCGTCATCAGATTGGTTAGCTTATACAGGATTTCCAGAAGATGCGTGTATCGCGTTCTTTAACGTTCCGCCTGGAAACAAAAATGCCGTGGCGCCCCTCACGAAAGAAGAAAGTCGTCGTGTTTACAACGGTGACAACGAGCGCATAATTAGGATCAACTAAATGCTGGACTTTTAAAAGAATTTTAAGTTTGCGGCATAGAATCTTTAAAATATGTCCAAGAGTTTCACACATGGTCTGTTACTGTGCCGACATTTCCACGCCCCTAAACCTGATGCAGTACAAAACGTGATTGGTTGCTTTACCTGTCAGTCATATGGCCTAATGGGTGGGCCTTGGCCATTCAAACTGGCCAAAGATTCCAGACCTTCTGCCGTCAGTCTGAAGGTCTGGCTACACAAGACTAAGACCAAACTGACAAAAAGCCAGTAGGATTTCACTGCAAAGGTCAATGCTGGAGCCGTGACCTAGTGTTTTGTCGATCTCTGGTGCTCATATGGGAAATTTAGGTTTGAATCTGGCTTGCATCGCATGCTGATTTCATTCCTCCTTCTCACCCCCAAAATTTCCAGACTTTTCTCTACTGCCTCTGTATTACACCACCAAAAAAATGTCCAAAAATGAAAGGTCGGTTGAGTGAGAGTCTCTAGTGGTAGCAGCAGCCGGGGGTCTGAGACTGTCTGATTTGGATGGCAGAGTGGGAGGCTTCAAAGGTGGCAGGAGTGCTAGTGGACCCACTCATCCAAGCAGGATCCCTGTCAGCTCTTTAATTACTACTCACCATTTCTTTCACTTACATCTTTTTTTCTATATAGAACTCAAATGAGCAAACCATGAATTTAATGAGATGAAGGGAGAGTGAGCTACATTGGCTGATTATTGAAAGGACGATTTGCCACCTAATGAACCCTGGAGTCTTTACAGAAAGTGTAGAGGAGGGGTGGAGTGCTACTTGATGTTCCAGACCCTCACTTTAAACACAACAGCACAGTGAAGTTTAAATGAGAGAGAATGAGTCAGGACATCTTTTATTGCACATGTTCTCTGTGACTGTAGAGGGCACTGGCTCTCATAGGACAAAAAAGAAAGATATGTTTTTTGTTTTATAAGTGAAATAAAGTGAAGTAATTTTAGTGAACTGAGGGTTATTACCATTTAAAGAACAGCTGGGGACAAAGTATAAACCGTTCAACAAATGCAAGGGCACAGCTTTGGTTTTAACAAAGGAACATTTTTAAGGTTCCCTCATTTTTGTTTGATTAAAAAAAAAATTACAAATGAAGAAATGAATAATGATCTTTGAAAAATGAATAAGGCACATTCACATGAGACACTTTATCCTGTTAATGCCTGGTTGTGTGTTCCTTTTTACTTGTTGGATTATTTAATCATGGTTAACTGTGAAAAGAGCATTTTTACAGCGACTGATAACATCTAGGTTACGAATGTAACCCCCATTGCCTGAAGATCCCACTATGTCACTCGACATAACGTCGTAGTGAATGACTGAGGAGAAACTGGAAACATTTGTTTCTGCAAGGCACCGCATCTATGTGTGACGCTACCTGATCTCTTTTTCACAAGACGTGAAATACATATCAAAAAGTACATATCACTGCAGTTTCCAACAGAAATGAACACAAGAGGTGATAAAACAGGAAGCACTTCGCTTTCATACGCTTATGATTACAGCTCCATATGTTTCACTTTAGGGATGTTACAAGCTTGCTTGGTAGCTCAGCTGGCACAGATTTGGACTTAGGATGCGGAATCCTTGGATACGAATCCTGTGAAAAACATGACTCACGATGGAAGAGCTGAAAGATGAGGGACTGAAAAAACGAGCTAAAATGGCATGCTTGCAACTGCGTTTTTACGTAACATGCTTTTGTATGAATATTTGTTAGCTACAAATTTATACATTTTTAATCCCTGTTCACACTACAAATGACACGCAATGACAAAGCAACACGATTCCATTCATTTCAATGGAGACAAGAGCCACAGAGTCCATTGGCGAATGGATGGGGCGTGTCCAGTGACGCAACAAAGTTCAGAATCCTTCAACTTTTGGCAAATAAACAGCGACTTCAGCAACAGTCAATAGGAAAGGAGACAATAGAGCTCATGTGATCGTAGATAAACATACGCAATGGAAAAAAGTAGGCTCTGCTTCTCATTCATTTTTGTTTGTGTACGGATATACAGATTTAATTTGTATTTACATTATATATAGTCTTTTGCCTCAAATGTTTGTTGACAAAAGTCGCTGCTATAGTGTGAACGCAGCATTATACTACAGGGTTGTTGAATGCTCGACTGGCTGATGAACATTCTAAGGTGTGCAGTTATTTTCAGGGAAACACACGGCTAAAGTAGCTCCAGACAGGTCTTGACCGCATTACATCTCCATATTACTACACCAAGTGATTCCAGTTATTTCAAAAGTCCTTCCTTACAGCCTAAAAAGCAAAAGAACCAATATAGGATAGTGCTACACAATATAGTACGCAATAAAATGAAAATGACCAATTATTTCCATGTTTTTGCCACAAAAATATGTTTTATGATGTATGGAAAGCACACAGTCTTTTTCTTCCACTCTATCAAGTCCCTTTAAGACAAGTCATTTCACTCGGCCAGCATCTTTTAAACGCCTCTCGGGCAGGCAAGTGCAGCTTCTATCTCTTTGAATGGGGAAACATCAAATTCTCCAAAACTGTTCACCAAGCTTACGATTAAATTTCATATTTGAAAACACCAATAAAATTTGACAACAACAGTCTCATAAAGCTTGGTTCTTATGTTCAAAAAATGTTAAAAAGCTTGTTTTTGATGCTAGACCAGCCAATGCACATGAGCTCAAGTTTGCGAATGCTACCTGTTTCTATAGGAGAGCTTTTAACGGCAGCTGCAGTGACACAATGACTTTACTAATCAACAATTGCCTCTTTCATTTAGAAGGCGGGGCTTATTTGCCATGTTGGGCATTGCACTTTCTCCCATTTATAAGTAAAAGGGGTGCACAGTCTTCCTATACAGGTGCTGTTCATATAATTAGTGTGACGTGAAATGAGGGAGGAAGCAATTGCAGTGAATGAAATAGAAAGTTTATTGGAATGACAGAAAGTGCAACAAAGTCCTTGATGAATTCTCTCGGCTGGGTGAGGCAGGGGTAAGATGACAGACGGTGCAGTGGCGTGAGTCCTGTGGTGGTTGTAATCCAAGAAGTGACGAAGACACACGACGAAATCCAAACACGAACGTAGCTCCACACAGACGATCCACAAACACGAAGACAGGACCAAACACCGCGACATCCAGATGAACTATCGACGAGGGGCAAGAGAAGAGGTGAGTATATATAGGCTGAAGGTAACGGGGAACACCTGTGCCGGACTGATTAGCAGCTCAGCTGAGCGAGCACAGATCACATGACAAACCAACAGATCACGAGACTTGAGAACACAACAGATCCGTGAACCGTGACAGTACCCCGTCCCCTAGGAACGTCCCATGACGTTCCCAGAACCCCTTACCTGTTGATTGTAATCATCAATAAGAGAGTGATCCAGGATGTCCCTGGCAGGTACCCAACTTCTCTCCTCCGGACCGTAACCTTCCCAGTCCACCAAGTACTGGTATCCGCGTCCCCTCCGCCTAGAGTCCAGAATGCGATTGACCGAATAGGTGGTCTCTCCGTCTACGAGTCGCGGCGGTGGGGGAACCGGGACTGGCGGATTAATACGTGCGAAAAACACGGGTTTAATTTTGGAAACATGGAAGACGGGATGGATCCTCCTGTATACTGGAGGAAGTTTGAGGCGGACTGCCACCGGACTAATAATCTTGGTGACAGGGAATGGGCCAATGAATTTAGGCGCAAGTTTATTCGACACGGATCGGAGCGGAATGTTCTTGGTAGAAAGCCACACTTTAGAGCCGACGACGTATACGGGAGGCTTCGACCGGTGGCGATCAGCCTTGGCCTTGGTGCGCGCTCCCACTTGGAGTAGAGTCTCGCGGGCTCTAGTCCAAGTGCGATGACACCTCTGAACAAAGGCGTGGGCAGAGGGGACCGCGACTTCGGATTCCAGACTAGGAAAAATTGGTGGCTGGTACCCTAAACTACATTCAAATGGTGATAGGCCCGTAGCTGATACTGGTAATGAATTGTGGGCATACTCCACCATTGAGAGTTGTTGGCTCCAGGAGGAAGGATTTCTGGTAACCATACATCGCAACGTTCTCTCCAAATCTTGGTTGGCTCTCTCAGTTTGACCATTGGTCTGAGGGTGGAATCCTGAAGAAAGACTAACAGTTGCCCCCAATAATCTACAGAATTCTTGCCAAAATTTGGACACAAATTGGGGTCCCCTATCTGAGACCACGTCCTTCGGGAGGCCATGTAACCGAAAGACGTGGTCAATGACAGTCACCGCTGTCTCCTTGGCTGAGGGTAATTTGGGCAAGGGAATAAAGTGGGCCGCCTTCGAGAATCGGTCCACCACGGTCAAAACTACCGTGTTGCCCTGGGAGGGCGGGAGGGCGGTGACGAAATCTAGCGCGATGTGGGACCAGGGTCTCGAAGGAACCGACAGCGGTTGAAGGAGCCCATCAGGGGGTCTGTTAGAAGTCTTACCCATGGCACAAACTGAGCAAGCCAAGACAAAACTGCGAACGTCGCGAGCCATGAGAGGCCACCAGAATCGTTGCTTAACCATAAATAGGGTACGATTAACTCCTGGGTGACAAGCCACATTAGAACAATGTCCCCACTGAATAACCTCGGACCGTAATTCCTCTGGCACAAATAAGCGATTCGGTGGACAAGCGACCGGAGGCGTTACCCCTTCTAAGGCTGTCTTAACCCTCGTTTCGACCTCCCAAGTGAGAGCTGAAACGATAAGCGTCTCCGGAAAAATACTCTCGGGAGTAGACGGGCGATCGGAATAGTCAAAAATTCGCGATAAAGAATCGGGTTTGACATTTTTGGAACCCGGGCGGTACGAAAGTGTAAAGTTAAAACGTCCGAAAAACAATGCCCACCGAGCCTGCCTAGAGTTCAATCTTTTAGCAGTTCTGATATATTCGAGGTTCTTATGATCGGTCCATACAATGAAAGGTACCCCCGACCCCTCTAACCAGTGACGCCATTCTTCCAATGCCAACTTGACTGCCAACAACTCTCGATTACCAATATCATAATTTGACTCTGCAGGTGACAGGCGATGAGAGAAAAATGCGCATGGGTGCATCTTGTCGTCCGTGGCCGAACGCTGGGACAGGACTGCTCCTACCCCCACCTCTGACGCGTCAACCTCCACCACGAACTGACGTGATGGATCAGGGGTTACTAGAATGGGGGCCGAAACAAAGCGGCTCTTGAGTTTGGCAAACGCAGCTTCCGCTGCGTCTGACCACCTGAACGTAGTTCTGGGGGAGGTCAAGGCGGTCAGAGGCGAGGCTAGTTGGCTGAAATTGCGAACAAAGCGCCGATAGAAGTTGGCAAACCCCAGAAACCGCTGTAGGGCCTTACGGGAATCTGGAGTTGGCCAATCCACCACAGCCTTAACCTTCTCTGGATCCACGCGAACTCCCTCAGCCGACAAGATGTACCCTAAAAAAGGAATAGACTGTGCATAAAAAACGCATTTCACCGCCTTGACAAAAAGCCCATTCTCTAGCAGCCTCTGAAGCACTCGCCTAACGTGCTGCACATGTTCCTGGAGAGATGAGGAAAAAATCAATATGTCATCCAGGTAGACATATATGAACTGATCGACCATGTCTCGCAGCACGTCGTTGACGAGTGCCTGAAAGACCCCTGGGGAGTTGGACAAACCGAAGGGCATGACCAAGTATTCAAAGTGCCCCCTGGGGGTATTAAAGGCGGTCTTCCATTCATCTCCCCTCCTGATGCGGACCAAATGATATGCATTTCTTAAGTCCAATTTAGTGAAGACTGACGCTCCCTGCAACCTCTCAAAAGCTGAAGATATCAATGGCAAAGGATAGGTATTTTTTACCGTGATATTATTCAGCCCTCGGTAATCAATACAAGGTCGCAGAGATCCGTCTTTCTTCCCCACAAAAAAGAACCCCGCCCCCGCTGGAGAAGAGGAGGGTCGAATGAACCCGGCTGCTAGAGAATCAGAAATGTATTTCTCCATAGCCTCTCTCTCAGGAATTGAGAGCGAATATAATTTGCCCTTAGGCGGAGACGTACCTGGCAATAAGTCTATCGCACAGTCATAGGGACGATGAGGAGGAAGAGAAGCAGCCCGAGACTTACTGAACACTTCCTTCAGGTCGAGATACTCTATGGGCACGTTACACAGATCCACTGCCTTCTCCTGAAACACAGAAGTAGAAACAGAGGAACAGGCAGACACAAGACAAGACTCATGACATTTAATGCTCCACCCAGACACAGATTTAAGCTGCCAATCAATCCGGGGATTGTGTTTGATGAGCCACGGGTGTCCCAGAACAACGGGTGCATGAGGGGAGTCCAAAATGAAAAAGGGGATACTCTCACTGTGATTGCCAGACACAGTGAGAGTGATGGGAACAGTGGTGAGAGTGATCTTGGGTAGAGTCTGGCCATTGAGTGCGGAGACGGCGATGGTGTTGGTGAGGGGAGAGAGAGGAACATGATTATGTAAAGCAAAACTGTAGTCCATAAAGTTACCTTCAGCCCCAGAGTCCAGAAGTGCAGAACAGTGATGATCATAATTCTGCCATCTTAACCTAACCGGGAGGAGCGTGGAGGTCGAGCTGGATGAGGTCTTCTTAGCGGAGATCCCACCCGACAGTAGCCTCAGATTTACTGCCGGGCTGGCCCTTTTACCGGGCAGTTGAAGGCAAAGTGTCCCCCAGCACCACAGTACAGGCAAAGGCCCTGGGACCTCCGCCTCTCCTTCTCCTCCCGAGAAAGCCGAGCTCGACCCACCTGCATGGGCTCGTGTTCGTCGTACTGACTGACCGCGTCACCGCCGCTGGCTCGAGGTGGAGCTCCCTCCCCAGGGGGGAGCCGAGCGGATAATCCCCGCCGCTCAGCTCGGGAGAGACGAGAGTCTACCCGCAAGGCAAGGTCGATGAGTCCATTAAGGTTGGCGGGTAGATCCAGGGCGTAGATCTCCTTTTGGACGCGATCAGCCAACCCATGCAGGAACCTATCCCACTGCGCCTCCTCGTTCCATTGGCACTCTGCCGCCAGGGTGCGAAACTCGATAGAGTAGTCGGAGACGGATCTCCCCCCCTGTCGGAGATCCATCAATGTCCGCGCGACCTCCCTCCCTGACGCCGCGCGGTCGAACACCCTCTTCATCTCTGCGGAGAGAGCCGTGAACGAGGCACAACAGGGATCTTGATTCTCCCACACCGCCGTACCCCAAAGTGCCGCCCTCCCCGTCAATAGGGTGAGCACGAACGCCACCTTGCTTTCCTCACTAGAAAATGTGCGCGGTTGGAGAGAAAAATGCATAGAGCATTTAGTGAGGAAAGCTCGGCAAAAGTTCGGCTCACCACTATAAACCTCCGGCGGGGGAAGGCGGGGCTCGTGCTGTAGAGCCGCAGCAGATGTTCCGACGGCCGCGAGAGGGGCGGGCAGCGTGGGTGGCGTGACTGGCGCAGCGGGAGGTTGCAGCTGTTGCATGCGCTGGGTCAGCTCGGACACCTGCCCCACAAGAGCACGGATCGCGGAACCAACCTCGCTCGTGCTCTTCTCTTGTTTCTCCAGCCGAGAGATGCAGTCCTGTACGTAATCCTCCAGGGTGGGTTGTGACGTGCCTGCTGCTTCCATGTTGGTCGATAGTTCTGTGACGTGAAATGAGGGAGGAAGCAATTGCAGTGAATGAAATAGAAAGTTTATTGGAATGACAGAAAGTGCAACAAAGTCCTTGATGAATTCTCTCGGCTGGGTGAGGCAGGGGTAAGATGACAGACGGTGCAGTGGCGTGAGTCCTGTGGTGGTTGTAATCCAAGAAGTGACGAAGACACACGACGAAATCCAAACACGAACGTAGCTCCACACAGACGATCCACAAACACGAAGACAGGACCAAACACCGCGACATCCAGATGAACTATCGACGAGGGGCAAGAGAAGAGGTGAGTATATATAGGCTGAAGGTAACGGGGAACACCTGTGCCGGACTGATTAGCAGCTCAGCTGAGCGAGCACAGATCACATGACAAACCAACAGATCACGAGACTTGAGAACACAACAGATCCGTGAACCGTGACAATTAGAATATCATCAAAAAGTTTATTTATTTCCCTAATTCCATTCAAAAAATGAAAATTGTATATTATATTCATTCATTACACACAGACTGATATATTTCAAATGTGTATTTCTTTTAATTTTGATGATTATAACTGACAACTAATGAAAATCCCAAATTCAGTATCTCAGAAAATTTGAATATTACTTAAGACCAATACAAAGAAAGGATTTTTAGAAATCTTGGCCAACTGAAAAGTATGAACATAGCAGTCTGTGGCATTGCTCAGGTGTTATGAGAGCCCAGGTTGCTCTGATAGTGGCCTTCAGCTCTTCTGCATTGTTGGGTCTGGCATATCGCATCTTTCTCTTCACAATACCCCATAGATTTTCTATGGGGTTAAGGTCAGGCGAGTTTGCTGGCCAATTAAGAACAGGGATACCATGGTCCTTAAACCAGGTACTGGTAGCTTTGGCACTGTGTGCAGGTGCCAAGTCCTGTTGGAAAATGAAATCTGCATCTCCATAAAGTTGGTCAGCAGCAGAAAGCATAAAGTGCTCTAAAACTTCCTGGCATACGGCTGCGTTGACCTTGGACCTCAGAAAACACAGTGGACCAACACCAGCAGATGACATGGCACCCCAAACCATCACTGACTGTGGAAACTTTACACTGGACCTCAAGCAACGTGGATTCTGTGCCTCTCCTCTCTTCCTCCAGACTCTGGGACCCTGATTTCCAAAGGAAATGCAAAATTTGCTTTGATCAGAGAACATAACTTTGGACCACTCAGCAGCAGTCCAGTCCTTTTTGTCTTTAGCCCAGGCGAGACGCTTGTGACGCTGCCTGTTGTTCAAGAGTGGCTTGACACAAGGAATGCGACAGCTGAAACCCATGTCTTGCATACGTCTGTGCGTAGTGGTTCTTGAAGCACTGACTCCAGCTGCAGTCTACTCTTTGTGAATCTCCCCCACATTTTTGAATGGGTTTTGTTTCACAATCCTCTCCAGGGTGCGGTTATCCCTATTGCTTGTATACTTTTTTCTACCACATCTTTTCCTTCCCTTCACCTCTCTATTAATGTGCTTGGACACAGAGCTCTGTGAACAGCCAGCCTCTTTTGCAATGACCTTTTTTGTCTTGCCCTCCTTGTTCATGGTGTCAGTGGTCGTCTTTTGGACAACTGTCAAGTCAGCAGTCTTCCCCATGATTGTGTAGCCTACAGAACTAGACTGAGAGACCATTTATTGGCCTTTGCAGGTGTTTTGAGTTAATTAGCTGATTAGAGTGTGGCACCAGGTGTCTTAAATATTGAACCTTTTCACAATATTCTAATTTGGGGTTTTCATTAGTTGTCAGTTATAATCATCAAAATTAAAATAAATAAACATTTGAAATATATCAGTCTGTGTGTAATGAATGAATATAATATACAAGTTTCACTTTTTGAATGGAATTCAAATAAAATCAACTTTTTGATGATATTCTAATTATATGACCAGCACCTGTATATAAAGTCTTTGCCCTTACAAACACACACATACAGTACGGACACACTCACATGGAAAGAGGTGTGCAAAGAATAATTTTATCAGTAAAACAGCTCAGTTACTTCAAAGCTAAATGTAATTTCTCAAAAGTGAGGTAATATGGTGCTGTTCTTGAATCAGATTAACTTTCGCTATTAGTAGAGACACTGCTGACGAACACTACTGAAAGACCAACAGATTCTCACACACACTTGATCTCTCTCCCTCTCTCTTTTTCTCTCTTTCTGTTCCTAATAACTTAATTAATAACTGCATTAGTCTCCATTACTATGTTTAAAATTGTTTTGGAATTAGCAACAGAGGCATGGGATGGAAAGTGTAACACTTACGAAAATTAACCATGCTTTTATTATAATAAAAGTGTAGCATGTTTTTTTTTTTTTTTGGCGTACTGATTATCATTTGTACAACCACAGTCTTACTACAAATACCATGGTTAAACTATGGTGAGTGTAGGAAAACCATGGTTAAAGGCACAATATTTTTTTATATATTTTTTTTAATATTCAAAAACCACTAGAACATTATATATTTTGTTGACTTGTGTTCTTGCATTATCTTAAATGTTTTGAAGAATGTTTAAATCCAGAGAAATAAGCAATTATAAGGAAGAAGAGGTCAACTGTGGCATAATAAAAGCTCTGCTGCTTTTGAGCCGTTGGGCGCTCACATTAGCAATCGCTCCAGCGAAATCGTTTTGCTTCCACAACTTTCAGCCCCACCCTGCTTCATACTTTTTTTTCTAAAGTATACTCCTTGGGATGGTGCGTTTGATAAAATCACTACACAAAATTTATCATGCTAAGTGAAACGCATGTATGCAAATACATTATTTAGTAACCAACACACATTCTTTCTATGAGGGCTGCGCTTCAGTAAATAAAATTATTTAATATATACCTGTTTACAATAACTTATTTGCATGGACACAGGATAAAGTTTGACTGCACACACGTAAAAAATTAGGGAGCGCAGATCCACAATCTCTTTAATCTCAGCAAGCCCTGCTGCAAGCCGAGAGATTTATGCTGGCACCCTCTCGTATTACAATAATGCACTCCTGATTTGTCATTAAAATAATGCCAAAACCTGCATCAAATAAACTATGAAAATGAGAATATAGTCATACAAGCTACAATCCACTTCATATTGGTTAAAATGAATCAAGAATATCTTGTGTTTTTCGGGATCGGTGTGATTGAGGTGTTTTGTTGTTGGATGTAATAATGAACATAGCAGTCGTCATTTACTCCTGACATCTGAGCCACTAAAGATACAGAGGATTACTTTAGTTTTTGAAGGGAATGTGCCCCCTGTCTACCTAAATGTGCCTATGTTCACACAAATCATTCGTGATCCAGTGAGTATAAGGTTTTTTTTTATTAATCTTTGCAATAGTGTGCTAGTTAGCAAGCTTTACATTTACATTTAGACATTTAGCAAACGCTATTATCCAAAGCGACTTACAAAGGAGGACAATGGAAGCAATCAGAATCAACAAAAGAGCTAACATGCAAGTGCTATGACAAGTCTCATTTAGCCTAACGCAGTACACATAGCAATGGATTTTTTTTTATTATTATATAATAAATAAAAAAAATAGATTGAATAAAAAAGACAAAGCAAGCGTTAGAGGCCTTCTTCTTTGCTTTTTTTTTTTTTTTTTTTTTTTTGTTAATTGTATAAAGAGAAGCTAGTGTTAGTCTTTTTTTTTTTTTTTTTAAGAAAACAAGCATCAGTCTAAAAGTCTAAAAGGGCTTTTTTTAAAGAATAGAATTAGAAAAGGGGGTGCTAGAGTTAAAGGGTCAAATAAAGATTGAAAAGAAAAGTTTTGCAGCTAAAGTTTACAGTCTCAGAGAGAACCACTGGTCACCCCACAGCAGAGAAGGGTGGGGAGAGAAGAGCTCATTAGCATTTAAAGGGACATGCAACAAAATGGCTCTCTGTGAACAGGGCTGTTTTTAACAAGGTGTTGTTTTACACTACCAGAAATTTTAACCAAAGTATGCTACAGACTTTTCATTAAGACCCTAAAGAATCCTATCAACTTGTGGAAAATGGCCATACGGTGACCCCTTTAAGGTAATAATTTGATACAATGCTCTTGTTTTGTAGGCCTGTATAAAACCAGCTAAAACCAACCTAAGATGAAATAACTGGTTTTAGCTGGTCTCCCAGCCAGCCTTTTTATTTTATTTCAGTTTATAAAAATGTTTATACTTTTAAATTTTATATAAAAATAAGAGTAAAATAGCATTGAATATATCATCAGAGCTTTGTTACTAAAGCACAAAAGACCATAAAAATAGAAAAGAACATGCTTGCTTGCAATGTATTCTTTAATAAATTAATCCCAGTTGTCCTTTATATCAAGCACAAAAGGGAATAATAAATAATATTTGTCAAAAAGCCTTTAGAAGATAAACTGGTTTGTATAATTGGGCTCCAAGCCTGCTGTACAAGGTGTTAGGTGAGGTGTGCACAAAGACAGCGCAGCAGGTGGCACCATAAAAGACACGTGAGTGTACTTGGCAGCCGAGATCTGCTCCTCATCAACTGTTGGCTTGTGAAACAACTGACAAATGAAGCACAACACTATTGTGTGTGTGTGTGTGTGTGTGTGTGTGTGTGTGTGTGTGTGTGTGTGTGTGTTTTGTTTGATTTGTATTGTGTTTTTTTTCTAGCCGTTGATACCATGGAGATTAGGATTAACAGCTGAACAAGATTACGCATCAGATGGGATTCTCGGGTTGTGGAGGGCAGAACAACTGGGATTAGACTACAATCACCAAAGGGACAACATTCACTCAGTACTGACATAAATATAGAAAACGGCTTGGCACAAATGTACAAAACACACACACACAAATCACGTTCAGCACATAATCAAACAATTCTTTGGCGGAAACCAATTTAATGGGTGGATGATTCTTAACGTAACATTTTTTCGTTCAGCACAGGAAATGGTTTCTCTCTTGGGGGTCGATTTTTAGAAAGAAGTAAAAAGCCCAGCTCGGAGAGGTATGATTTTTGCTGCTGCGCTGTTTGGGTCGTGTGCTTTTTCTTCCCAGAAGATTTTTTATCCAGCTGTGAGAAAACGTGTGAAGCATTACACTTTAAGTGTGGCAGAAAATGTCCATACAGTCGGATGTTTACCCCGGCTGTTAGTCTTCCCAAAGACTGCACCTGTTTAATAGAATAATGTGCAAAAAAAAAAAACTTCAACACCATGCTTCATTTGAGAGCTGATAGCATTGGCTTTCAGTGTGGAGAACTCGCCTATGTTCATGGTGGATTTGATAGATGCATAATGTGTGCCCTCAGGGACTGACTTATCTGCTCGTGTGGCATTGAAGCTGATGGGCTGTGGCTGACTTCACATCTCACATAATAGCAGCTCACCCCTGTCATTCAATATGTTTATGTCTGCTGCTCACAATCTCATGAGCCGATCTCAATTCAGAATGGTCTCTTATATAGCATAGTGATGACCACTGTCGAGACACTGCTTCATGAAGATTTGGAACCTTGAAATTGCAAAATGGCAGTGAATGGGGCTCAGAATTTTGAAGCCCAAAAAAGTGCATCCATCCATTATAAAACAAAGGCCTTCTGTAGTGAATCGATGCGTTTGTGTATGAAATATATCCATATTTAAAAACTTTACAGAGTGTAATCTCTGTCTTCCACTAACTGACGTATGCAAGTTCGCAAGAGAGTGGAGTTCCAGCAAATGACGTAGGAGCAGCGTAAGCTCCAGTGAGAATATGCTAGTCTCGTGAGAACGATGTTTTGTTTACAGTAAAGGAAAACTATTCTTCTCCTGGCTTATATCGAAGTCCTCCGTCATTTTTCTCCCCTGCACTTCTGCATTCAGAAGTCTGCAATGGCCTTTTTAATCTGCTGGAATGTCTCTCTCTTGTGAACACGGGTCTGACAATTAGCGGAAGCTAGAGATTGTTTTTAGAAAGTTTTAAATATGGATAATTTTCTTACATAAACGCATTGATTCACCTTAGAAGGCCTTTATTAACCCCCTGGAGCCATGTGGAGCACTTTTTATGATGGATGGATCCACTTTTTTGGCGTCCCTTTGTGGCGGCGAGTTGAAAGTTAAACTTTTTTTTTTGACAATTACTGAATAGTCACTCTCCAGATAATGTTTCTGCAATGGTTTGGTTCAGACCTGATGAAAAACCTAGGACTAGTTCACAAAAGTAGGTTTTTCAAAAAAATTCAAAATACCCGAAAATTTCTCACGATCGAATCTGAGGCATGCGTTTTGTCCAACGTGAGCCAAGGATTCCAACAACATAAGACACTTAAGACTGTGACTGATGGTTTAGGGGTTATGAGCAATTGTATACTTTTGATCGCTATAGCGCCCCTGTCTGGCCAATCGTGCCGTTAGTACTACCATCCCTCCAAGTTTCAAGTCTCCACGACTTATGTTTTGGCCTGCATAATCAGTTTTACGAGAAGATCACTGATCTATGGCCATTCTAACAGTTACAATAGAGTTTTAGCGATACACACTTTGAACCCCTAGAATGTGGAAAGCGACTGGTTCAATTGATGCAGAGTTTAAAAGGTTTTGTTTCTTATACTGTAAAAGCATTCCCTAATCTCTAATACAGCATTTATATAGTAGGTTACGTGCTGAAATTGTACTATGAATGCTAATGATGGCGTAAGTGTAATTCAAAGCGAGCTTTTTTCCCAAGCGTTGTGCGATTCCTCAGAAGTGCTGGCTGAGACACATGTGGCTGCTCACTAAATCTTTTTGTGCATAGCCAAGCTATGACTCCTTTCAAGCACACAGCAGTTGTTTTCCGTATTTTCAGGCCCTCCATCACAGCATGTAAAATCTGTCCTGATTACTCTGTCCACAGGCTGAGTGAACGTCCCCAGGAATGGTCCCCAAGTGAATGAGGTTGTGCAATACAGAAGGGCTTTCACTCGGCTGCTGAGTGCACTCTGACAAGATTGCTGTCAAATCCTGGGGATGGACAAGAGTTATTGAGTGTCACGTGACAGTAATGGGAAAGCGGGGTGTGGAATATAAGGGTGAAGAGGCATGTTAGTTCATACCGGACTAGGGGGAAAAAAACAACAATGACTAAAGTAATGATGTGATATTCTCTCTTAGTGTTGTGTTGGGGTGTTTTTCAGATTACAGGATCCAAATGTTCCTACTTCAGTTTTGCATTTTGCTAATATAATGCACTGTCATTCAGAGACCCTGAACCGCAAAGTGAAAAATGCATGCTTCTGAAAATTATATTTCTAAAAAAAAAAAAAAATCAGCTCTCTATATAAAAAAAGTCTACATTATACGTTTTTTTTTTTTTTTAAATCTGTAGGTCTAATTTTTTAAATTGTAGTATTCAATTATAAATCAACTGATGAAGTAACAGACATTGTGTAAGCATTATATTTCATGCTTAATGTTAGTGGCATCTGGTGGCTGATGTTGGTAGTGTGTTCTACCTTTGACTAGCCAGAAAAAAAAAAAAAGTACAAGTTGGACATAATGTACAGAAAAAAACTATTTAGGATATATTTTTAATTAAAGCTTATATTATTTCACATTCTACTTCACATTCATTTCAAAATTAACAGTATTTTTTTTTCTGTCCTTTTCTTTGACAACTGCAGCATTTTGACATGTATTGAAGTTTGTATATGGCATGGATTGAAGCCTGATTTAAAATACTCACTCTGAAAAATCAGATATCATTTCATATATTAACTGAACTATACAACAACGGTATTATTCACCTTTTAATAAATGATCAGTAAATGTCTTTGAGATACAACAGGCATATTTCAAAATTAATGATCCAAAGAGCATCTTGTGCTTCAATGGAGGCGAGGAAATTTGACCTTGTGTGCAAATGAGTTTACATGCTCAATATCACAAATGTGTTAAATATTTCTGATTCATTTAATGTCATATCTTTGTATGAAATGTTTCAAAATTTAAACATATGCTTATTTCCGGATTTAATAAAAAAATTGTGATGCACGTTGTTAAGCTATTTCCATCCTCTCAGACTCTCTGCATATAAAGTCGGATGTGATTATTCCACAGGAATTGAGTGCTCTCTTGTGGTATTAACAGAAACTGACCCCACTCAGCATGCAACAGTGTTTGTGGCAGCCTTTTGTCATATTGTCATAATGAAAGGACCCCTGTTTTGTAAAGAAATAGGGGGAGACATTAGATGAATATATTTACACCGTATACCACAGACAACATTCAGAGTCGAGAACAAAAGCACGGAGACCAGTACAAAAAAACAATCTCTCTAGGTGCCAATCTCTCAGCATGTCCAATTCTAGAGCTGCCCGTTCTCTCGCCTGAATCATGAGACCTGGCTTTCTTCTCTTTCTTCTCCGAGCTGACACAGCACCTCTGACAATTTGAGCAATAATCAAGTGTTTTCGTGCTCTGGGTTGTGCTCTGCACTGAGCCGTCTCATCCTGGTCCACCTTAACAAGAGTATTCTCTCTCTCAGTGACACCCACTCTTATCTGTCCTTTTCTCATTACCTGCTTCTGTTTTTCCACATCGCCTTTTCAGTTATCCCAGCCTATCTGCGTATCATGTGTCGTCGCTATCACGCAATCTCCCTATTTTGCCTCTCTTTAGCAGTCGTGGCCCGACTTGCTCAATTTCACCCACGTACACTCTCTCTCTTGCAGACGTGGCCTCTAATCTTATTTTCATCTCCAATCATTAACACGCTCTACAGTCTTTCTCGCCTCTGCACACGCTCATTTATCTCTCTCCATTTTATTGTTTTTCTCCATCCAGCGCCACCTTTGCTTTCCATCACGGTGAAGTAAGTTTAGCAGGTAAATCAGCCGTCACCGTTGAGTAGGCCTGGCGATTGCCCATGAATGCTTTCTGTGAAATGATTCCCGCCCCTGACCTGAAGGACTGCTGTTCGGCTCTTGGGGGGGTTGTGTAAATTACAAATGTGAACTAAGGACAAACTGTGCAGCACCATAAACAGATCATTAAATACTTAAGTGATTTAAATATTTTATTTGAAGGAGTAGAACCCTCCTGCTGAAGCAGCTGTGATTGTAATTAGATCGAGCACTGAGCGTAAAATGTACATATTACGTTCAATAGCAAGGAACTGTAAATATGGCACCTAAAGGCCGTGACGCACTAAGCCGACCTTCGGCCAAAGTCGGCCATTGTTGACTGGCTGTTCAGTCTCGGGCTGTGTTTCCCAATGCTGTTCCTAGAGGCACACCAACATTCAGAGGTCACATTCTGCATCATGACGGGGGCTATCTCAATTTATAGACTCATTCAGATTCTGCCTTGAAGAGTGCCCTTCATTCCTGGGCAATGAATAGATACAACTCAAGAATTCTTCGCAGCCCAGACTATCTTGAGATACATTGTGCACCAATTACAACAGGATTGTTTTAAGGCTATAGGTCTACATTAATCCGGATACATTAGGAAACAATGTTTTCATTTTAAAATGCTCTCCATCCACATTAGCATTTTCCAGTGGTGTAATGTAACAAAGTAATAATACTTTGTTACAGTACTTAAGTATTTTTTGGCAGTATCTATACTTTACTTGAGTTTTTATAATTCAGCCTACATTTGCTTTTACTCCACTACATTTCCTAATTAAAATACTCCGATGCATTTCCCTAAAGCATATTCGTTACTTACTACAAAATAGTCAGAAGAACACTGACTGCAGTAAAGCAGGGTTGACGAATCAGTGGTCTGACGCTCGCAAGTTAGACAAACAAGTGCACGCATAACCACGGATGATTCATTTTCCACTCAAGTGGAGTCTGGGGTGTGCGATATACAGTATGTCTTTCATGATAATGTGGTAAGTTTTGTTGTAATGACGTGCAATCTGACATTATCAAGTAGGCTATATCACCAAATCACACACGCACACACACACGTTGTGTGTTTTGAGTTTTAATTCTCTATTAAAACTCAAAATTCCAGGCTTTCTAAATTGTAGATGACAAAATACTTCTGTGTGCTTTTTATATTTCTATAATTTGATCTAATTAACTTGATCTATATCACAAGAGTAAAGTTTTTAGGATGATAACACATTTAATAATCATTTTATACAAGTTCAGTAAAGCAGTTAAGTGACTTACATTTTAGACATAATATTGCTTGCTCAATTTTGCCAATGAAAATAGTTCCAAGATCACGACACTGTTTTGCGTCTCTGAGCAATGGACGGTATTAACTTATTAAACAACACTGTTTCACCTAATCTCATGTTAATCCTGAGTGCCTATAGGGTAGTAGTGTATCCTTAATATCTCCAAAAAGTCTTTAGTTTTATAATATTTATAAAATAAAAATACAACTTTCCAATTTTCTCCGGAAAAAGCTGAACTTCTGGAGGCGCGCTGTGGGCGGAGCTAAATTCGATGATTACTTGCGCTGGGATTGCCAATAAAACAAACATCTGATGCCATTTCACCATGCGTTTCACTTACCATCTGCAGTTCTGAATCATGAGCGGGATCTTTTATAGTTGGGACCGCTCCATCTTTCAGTATCAAACAATGTGCAAATCCAGCGTCTAACTGGTCCTCGTATATCAAACATTCATCAGCAAACACACACTTGCTAAACTCCATTGCTGCCCCGAAAAAAAGGAACTACATCCAGTGTTCACATAACGCTGGGTTCTTCGGGAAGCTGAGCAAAGTTCTAATATATCAGTATTCAACGTTTTATGTTAAAAACTAAACATTATGCCTATTAATGAATCTGTAACTGCTGTTTAAATGCATCAATGTCCCCCCTATATAGGCTACATCTAAATGCTATTTCAAATGTAGATTCCAGAAAGGTTTTCTTATGTTGGAATGAAAGAGACAGTATCGGATGAAGAGCTTCTTATTCTTAACCAAAAATACAAAATGGAAGAAAGAGTTAAAACAGAGTTTTGCTACTCAAGCTGTGTATGAACATTTTATATATATTTATTTGCTTCTTTCCTATTTTGCATTTACTTGTACTTTTACTTTCAATTCTTATTTAATATAAAAAAAATACTTTTTGTACTTAAGTACAATAAATATCACATACTTTAAGACTTTTACTCAAGTAATATTCTAAATGGTCACTTCAACTTCTACCAAAGTTGTTTTCTGGTAAGATATCTGTACTTTTACTTAAGTATGGCTTTCAGGTACTTTATACAACACTGGCATTTTCAAGCATTTCCTAAAAGTTTCTCATCCTCACTGAAATGTTGTAAAATCCATCAAATTCTTCTTACTGCCCATAAAAGCGCAGTGAGATCATTCAGACGGAACAGACATTTTAAGTTTTCATGCAACTCTTTGGCAGGATCATTTTATTTACAGAAATATCTCATAATTCACTGCGGCGCACTCATTCACCATTATATGTTTGATATGTTTTGACATAACAGGCACAATACATAGACATCTATTGGTAGGCTACAATTATTGTGGACAAGGCCTAAGAGCAAATGCCGGATTACAATTTTAGATGCAAATATTGAGTTTCAACTTGAATATCTAACGATATGATCTAATAATATGTACAATTCTAAGAAAAACTTTAAAGCGGTTTAATTATTTATTATGTGCATAAATATACCAAAGTGAGCATATTGGCTTTTAGATTTAACTACAAATTTTTTCTTTTGCGTTTTTGAAAAGTTTCACATACAGAAAACAACTTCGAAATGATCCCCATTTACACAAATCTGCGAAAAAGACTTAAAACACTGTGTTACACATAGCAGGCCGGTAGGTGGTGATGTAACTTGTAAAGAAAGACTATGTGTCTGCATACCATAAGCATTTCTATCCATCGTATTTTCTCATTTAAAAAAATGGCACAGACATTTGTAAATTTTATAGGTCTGGCTTCCGGTCTCTTCCACATCTAGCTATTTTTAGCTTTTTTTTACAATTGTTTTGTTTGTTTGTTTGTTTGTTTGTTTGTTTTTTCAGCTTGTTTTGCCCCCCAATAGGGTCTGGATGCAGACATGCCCTTGCTATTTTATTTAATTTATTTATTTTTTTGTTTTTATTGAATCTCTCAACATTTTACAACAAAAGCCAGGTAGTAAAGACAAGAAAAAATAAACTAAATTCCAATGCCAGTTGCACACTTGCACACTCAGTCCCGTGCAATCCACACAAATTTTGCATGTTGCCAGTGGAGACTAGATGCTGTAGTGTTTAAATGATTCAAACTAATATCTGTAGGAGAAAAAGACAAGACCGCAAATCCGCGACAACAGAACAGCAGAATATAAACGCACTGCGCAAAGTCTCTCAGCAAGCATCTTTCTCACGTAGAAAACCCTAAACACTTAACATGGCTTAATGTATTAAGATACATTAAGTGCAATTAAAAGATCAAATTCGATATATAGTTTATCCATTTAATTAATTTAATTTACTACAAGGCAATCACACAGTGTCCAAACTGGCAAGATTGCAAGTGACGGAGAGTGCAAGTGGCAATTCGTAATTTAGTTCCTTTTTTTCTTGGCTTCACTACCTGGCTACTGTTGTAAAATGCTGAGAGGTTCAGTAAAACAAATACAACAAATAAATGAAATAAAATTAAAAAGACTACAAGTGATGTCACGTGCGTAAGTGCAGGTGTCTGAGAATGCAAGTCAATTACAATATTGCAAACTGGTGTGTCTTATTATATTATTTTAATGAGGTATCTTAAATATGAACACAATGGTTTTACCGTTTACTGCACATTTTGTACCGTTTACACATTACTAGAAAACAGCTTACTTCCAAATTGAAAATAAGGTGGATAGACTAAATGCATAAAACACATGCACATGATGTCAGCGTTTTCACAAATATGAATTTTCATAGTTACAGATGATAATGGACTTTGAAACTTGTTTTCAAAAGTTTGTTTTCAGGCCCCCAAATCGGCATTGTCATGTAACTATAAAAGGCCAAAATACATAAAAAGTTTTCAGCTGGAAATGGTGTTGTGTAAGCAAACCCTTAGACAGGTTGTGAACCCTTTTTGTTTCAGACAGTTGAATATCACTTCCAAAAAAGAAAAAAGTAAAAACATTACTGCTATCCATTAAACGGGACATCGGATGCAAAATTCACCTTTGCATGGTGTTTGAATATAAAAGTATTTGGCAGGAAAAAAAAAATGTAACAAAATATCTCATAATTCAGTCTCAATTAACAAGCCTTTTTTAATTCCACAAACACTGTCAGACTGTCCCGTATTAGCATATTTCCACCCTCAGCCAGTTGTACAACGCCCACCATTATCTCCATGCTCAAGCAGCTGTAGCAACAACATCTCGTAAGCAATGCATGTTTTTTTGTAGCTGGATGTAAAAGTTAACATAAGAGTTGTAATTTTGTAGATTAGTTTTATTTTTTTTATGGTAACATGCCATCAAATACACAAAAAACTGAAAAGACGGGTGGGGTCAGCAGTAGCTCATTATCATCTAAAGAAACATGCACTAATAGGGGTGCCTGTTAAACAGGTCTGTTTTTGACAAAAGTAAAAAGGGTGTTGTTTTACACAACCATTGAGGAATTTTAACCAAAGTATGTTGCAGACATTTCATGAAGACCCTAAAGAATCACACCAACTTGTGGAAAATGGGCATCCGATGACCCCTTTAATGGCAGTTTCCATAGTTGCTAGGAGACACATTTAACAATGTTTGGTTCAATCTTCACAGTCTCCGAAGGTATGGCATTTGAAGTCTCGTCCTTCAAAGCTCTGCTCTGAATTGAAACACAGCTTACACATTTACAAACTTTTCCTGAATCAAGTCTACAGCTCGTTAGTAGAGACTCAAAAATCTGATTTAGATGGGTTAAACAGGATGTGAATCATTCACACAACCAAATAATTCAACAGCATTTGGTTGATTCTGCTTTGGCAGCTACATTTTAGATACTATATACTTGCAATATTGTATGTTGTAAATGTAGTAAATTTAAATGTAAGTTATTCAATATTAACTATTGAACTGTCTATTGAACTGTTGCTTAAAAGCAATATCACATTCACAATTGCTTTGGCTGTAAGAATGGAAGTTCCACCTGTCAGTTAAAAGAGCCAAAAGCCTTTGACACTGAATCTAAAAAAAAAACATAGCACTTATGGTGTGCTATGCCAAAAAAAATGCCAAAAAAAAAAAAAAAGCGAGATGTGACACTGTAGTATAAGAAGGCCATCTGGTGCATATGTGTATTGGCCAATTAAAAAGCAGCTCAGGCAGAATGCAAAAACGGGTCCCGGGAGAGCAGCCCTTAAGGTTTCATTTACACTGCATATAAATGTGATTTGGTTTTCAAATATCTGTGCCATTTTGGAAAGTGATGCAATCAGACCCGTTTGTTCAGACAGCATAGTCAATATCTATTGTATCAACTTTGGTTTCTATAGTGATGATGTAATCATCAGCAGGATGTCAAGAGACTTTCTCATGCAACAAATGATACTAGTTGTCAGTGTGGAAAGAGCCAACAGATAACTGGAAATTTTGCTTCTGCTCACGTCTGTCATGACATCTCGCTATTCGGCCCACAGTGCTAAACTTACAATGTTCTCACAGAAAACAGACACTTAGAATGCAATTTACCAAAAAAAAAAATTATTTACATATTTTTATTATATAAACTAGCAATTCTGAGAAATTAAGTCAGAATTGCAAGATATAAACTTCCAATTCAGATTTTTTTTTCTCGCAATTGTGAGTTTATATCTTCAATTCTGACTTTTTCATAAAAATACAAGATTTTGAAATTGCAAGTTATAAAGTCGAATCGTGAGGAGAGAAATATTATGTTCTCAGAATTGAGAGTTTATATCTCACAATTCTCAAAACTCGAATTGGCATGTAAGATGTAAACTCACAATTCTGAGAAAAACAGTCACAATTGTGAGATAAAAACTTGTAAAAAATGTATTCGAGTTTATTTCAACCAGATGGGGTCTTTATTTCCCATCGTCCTTCAAGGTTAACTGGATGGGAAGGGGTCATAATCCATTATCATCCCTTTTATTTTTGCTTATTCTTTGGGTTACAGATTTCACCAAACAAAAACAGTGACAAAAACAGTCACAATGGTGAGATAAAAACTTGCAATTCTGAAAAAAAAGTGAATTTTCGAGGTTTATATCTTGCAATTCTGATGTTTTTTCTCACAATTCTGAGAAAAAGTCAGAAATGCTAGAAAAAAGACAGAATTGCAAGATTTTTAATTTGAAATTGCAAGTTATAAAGTCGAATTCTGAGGGGCAAAAAAATATGTTCTCAGAATTGTGAGTTTATATCTCACAATTCTCAAAACTTGCAATTGCATGTAAAATATAAACTCGGATAAAAGTAAATAAAAAGTCACTGTTGCGAGATAAAAACTTCTGTTCTGGAAAAAAAAAGTGAATTGTGAGTTTATGTCTCACAATTCTGGGAAAAAAGTCAGAATTGCGAGTTTGTGTCATGCAATTCTATCTTCATAACATGCGACTATGAGTTAAGTCGGAATTGTAAACAGATGTAAACTGACAATTACGAGGAAAAAAGGTCAGAATTGTGATATATATAAAATCGCAATTACCTTTTTTATTTGTAATTCTGTGGTGGAAATTATAATTTAGGGCCCTATGAAACTTGTTTCATTTTTTCCTAAATTCAGTTTTTTTGTTTTGTTTTGTTTTGTTTTTGTTTGTTTTTCCAAATTCCGTGTTTTGGGTTTAAATTTTTCTGGGTTTTGTGTGTGTGAGTGTGTGTGAGTGTGTGTGTGTGTGTGTGTGTGTGTTTAATTCTTTATAGATTCTGTTTTTAAATGTAAAAAATATTAATCAAAAAGCATGTCTATTTAATTGAAATTATGAAACCTATGCAATTTAATGTCTGCGGCGCCATTCATTCACACAGGATTCATATTTAAATACTTTTTGCGGCTTAATATTCACAAACACGCATTGTGATTTAATTGTACTGACCTACATTTGATTTATTCATCCAAAATTTAGGAAAATTCCCTGACATTTCACAAATTTTATTTTTATGACTGGATTCCCCAATTCCGTCTGCTTTTACCGCATCACGGAAATCATAGGGCCCTATGTCTTGGCTCAGCACTTGACTATTTAATGCTTTTTCTGCCACATTAATGTGATGTCTTTGAATCATCTTAATTTCGTGGATTTTTTCAGAAAATATTTATATATGTGATTGAACGATTTTTAATCAATTAGAAGCCCTACTGATTATAGCATAATGCCTTACATCCCATAATTGTTATACTTATCCTTAACACCACATTACTGTCTGTAGCCTCTCAGAAACACTTCCAGCAGCTTTGACGGCAATCACATAAAAGAGCCCTCATCAGTGACAGCCCTTCTATATCCCACAACCACTCTTCACTTTGTTCCCAGGGACATTTAATCACTTTGCAGATATGAAGGGCCAATGGATATCACGCTCCAAACAAGAGAAATGGAGTTCAATCTATAGATAATGATTGTGACTTCTCAAGCTGCTTGTGAAGCTCTAAGACTTCCTGTGACTCGCAGCTTATTTCAACCAGATGGGGTCTTTATTTCCTATCGTCCTTCAAGGATGGGAAGGGGTCAAAATCCATTATCATCCCTTTTATTATTGCTCATTCTTTGGGTTACAGATTTCATCAAACACCTTAGTATTAAACTTTGACATGCAACAGGAATGATGGATACCTCAAATCCTACAGCTTGGTGAGAAGGAGGTATTTTTTTAAGCGGTTTTTCTAAGCGATTGGTGGATTTTCGTCTCCTTGAAGATAAAATGGGCAAAATATCTCACAGGCTTACACTGAAGGAGAGACCTGAGGCCTATTATAGAGGCTCCTTTGACAGCAACCATTCTAGCAATGTCTTATTACACCACTTTAACATTATACAGGCAAGCATCACTGCCATTTTCTTCAGAAAATATTGCACACCTAGATTGATCACAGCATTTCATGTCTATCACCCACACAGGCCAGAGAAAGCATTTTACAGACACTTGACATCTTGACCTGAATCTGAGGCCATTCTCTCACCGTTTAGATTTTGCTGTTGCTGGAAAAGAGCTTGACATATTAAGAATGAGCAGTTGAGAGATGCCGTCAGAGTCATTCTTGAGCTGATGCAGATGCATGTTTGAAATGATCGAGTGCTGCACTGACAACAGTATATACAGTATATAGGCCATTAGTATTTTTACCAAGAAAAAAACTGTTTTAATTTAGTTATTTCTACCTTTTGCTTTAGTGTGTCAGTAGGAAACATCAGTTTACATTTCCAAACATACCTTTTATAATCCAGCGAGATTATTGTATGCACAAGGAGTATGACAACAGCCAGTGCTCCACATAGAGATCTGATCTCATCATCATCCAGTCTGTCTGGAATTACATGAAGAAACAAGAAGAAAACTGTGGCAACATCTCCAAGATGCTTAAAGAAATCTACCTGCAAAGCTACAGTACTGTGTAAAGTTTTAAGGCACTTGTGTAAAAACTCTGTAGTGAGGATGCTTTCAAAAAATAATGTTTTTAATTGATTGTATTCATCAAATAACTTTTATGAACTAAATCAGTTTAACATTTGGCGTGACCACCCTTTGCATTTAAAACAGCTTTTGTCCTAGGAATATTTGCACATAGTTTTTCAGGCAGCTTTGCAGGTTTCATTAAGCATCTTGGAGACGTTGCAACAGTTCTTCTGGATTTAGTCTCATTTAAAATCATGACATAAAAAAACTGTAAATCATAAAAAGTGGCTTTTCTATCATTTCAAAACATAAACACTCATGACATTAATGATGCCAAGAAGAACATGATGAAGAGCAAGAGGCAGGCTTGCCAGGTCTGTGTAACAAAACTAACCCAAAGGGCCCAACATGTCCTCCAATTTATACGACCGACGTAAGTCGTTTTCACAAATCCTCAAATACGTCTCTGTAGAGCGTTTTTAACATCAAATACGTCTCTATAGAACATATTCAACATTTGCTCCCTTATCAGTAACAGGTATCTAATTCAACCTTAGCATTATGTGTAGGTCAATTAGTAGCGCGTTGCACTGCGAAGTGGTATAATCATATGAACACAGGTTCGATACCAGAGAATGCGTATGTTTTCATTGTATGTTTTTTTTTTTTTAATATGCACTAGAAATCATGATTTTGCACTATTTCTGTAAGGGGTAGGTTTAGGGTGGGGTTAGGTGTGGTCATATATACGAATTACACCTAGTAAAACACGTTTAAATTACCGTGAAATCGGTATAAAAACTCATACGTCATTCCATGACGTCAGATCCAACGCGACACTGTCATTATTTTTACGACCGCTAGAGGGCGCTTAACTTCAAAACGTAAACATGGGTCGTATTTGGTCGATTCAAAAACGTACAACTGGGTCATATTTTCTTTGAGGACAGTCTCCAAAGGGCAGTCAAAAATAGCCCAAAACAATCCCAATGTCCTTATCCAAATATCAAAAGTCATTTATGCCATTTTCATACCTAAAATATACATTTTCAACCACTGTTATGCGTTATATCTTATATATTATTTTATAAATATTTTAATAGATTGATGGATTTCAGGGATGGATTTCATTACAATTTATTCAATGTCAAATCTTTAAACTGCAGTGGAAAATAACATCAACCCACAGTAACAGTCAAAGCTGGGTAGACTTTAGGTTTAGGTAGGTTACTTACAAATTGTGGTCTGCTGCTGATTCCAAATTACATGACAAAAATTTTAATTAGTAACATAATCCATTACATTGCACATTTTTGGTAATATATTATCTATTTATCATACTTACAGGTTGTGATTCAGTGGAGCCAGCTGGTCCAGATAAACTGGGTACTGAGCCATCTTTCAAAAGCAAGTGTTTGGTGAATCCTGCTTTTAACTCCTCAAGATTAGAGAAGCAGTCATCAGTAAATGATGTGTTTAAGGGCAGGTCAAGTTGTTCGCGGCCAGCCAGTGTAGACCATAGGTGGAAATTATGCATGCAATGTGCAGTTCAGGCTGTTTATTCATGAGTCGGTTCTTTCTTTTGGGAGACAATAATTATTTATTTATCGTGTACTTTGCAGATAGTTTACATTCACATACAGCTACATTACACACTGCATAAACTGCAATATTGGAAATGGCATAATAGGGGCACTTTTCATTTTAAATTTGAATAAAAAGAAAATGAAACGCAAAAGTGTGAGACTTTTATTTGCAGCAATTTTAAAAAATAAAGTTGTTTTTGGAATTTATGGTTCCATGAAGAACCTTTTAATCTATAGAGCATTTCCAATGTAGAAAAGGTTCTTTGAGGGGAACCCAGTTCTTCTATTGCATTGCTGTGAAAAGAGTAAACTTGCGTCAACGCCTGTTGTCGGAGCTAGTACCAATGAATCTATTGTCTGATCTGAGTTCTTTTATTTTCTCATCTCCAAAATCTCCAGTGGAAAGAAAGAAGGAAAGAAAAAGAAATCTGAATGAGCGGGCCATAATTCTTATCTTGTATAGCTGTTCACCTCACCCCTGGATGTTCATACTGGCAAATAATCATTCTTGGCAAGACCTTGTCATTTCAAGAGACAACTTAACCATCTCACCCACACAGATAGCCAAGAACCATAGTGTCACATTTGACAGCAACCTGTCATTTGCACCCTACATAGGCTACTAACCACAGTCAAAATATGCTGATTCCTCCTGCAAAACAGGACATTTCTTACCAGATACTCTACTGGTCTGCCTTCACCTTGACTACTGCATCTCAAATCTTTGCAGCTCATCTTGAATGCAGCCCACCTGATTTTCAACCTCCTCAAGTACTCCCACCTCACACCTCTGCTATTTCCCTCCGTGGCCTTCCTATTCCTGTTAGAATCAACTTCACAACACTTTTCCTATCGCACCAGGCAATCAGTGGTCAAGAAATCTTCTGCATTCTGCATCCTATCCATGTTAGTGCCTACGACCTGTCCACACCTGACTAACATGGTCCTTTTCTCACACACACACACACACACACACACACACATATATATATATATATACACTGCTGTTCAAAAGTTCTGATTTTTAATGTGTTTTTTTTTTTTCAAATAGGTTTTCTGCTCAAGGCTGTGTTTATTTGATTAAAAATACAGAAAAAAACAGTAAAATTGTGAAATATTATTGCAGTTTAAAATAGTGGTTTACTCTTTTGTTTTACTTTAAAAATAGATTTTATTCCTGTGATGCAAAGCTGAATTTTCAGCATCATTGCTCCAGTCTTTAGTGTCACATGATCCTTCAGAAATCATTCTAATATCTAATGTCGAGACAGTTGTGCTGCTTTATGGTAGCATATACACACACACACATATATATATATATATATATATATGCTACCAGTCAAAAGTTTGGACACACCCTCTCATTTAATGTTTTTTAAAGAAGTCTCTAATGCTCATCAAGGCTGCATTTATTTGATCAAAAATACAGAAAAAACTGCAATATAGCAAAATGTTATCATAATATAATATGTCACAATATAAAATAATGTTTTTTTTAATTATTTTAATATACTTTACAATATAATTTATTCCTGTGAGCCAAAGCAAAATTTTCATCAGCTGTTACTCCAGTCTTAAGTGTCACGTGATCCTTCAGAAATCATTCTAATATGCTGATTTATTATTAGAATTATCAATGTTGGAAACAGTTGTGCTGCCAA
Source organism: Cirrhinus molitorella (assembly GCA_033026305.1). Taxonomy (NCBI): domain Eukaryota; kingdom Metazoa; phylum Chordata; class Actinopteri; order Cypriniformes; family Cyprinidae; genus Cirrhinus; species Cirrhinus molitorella. The sequence goes on from CM065119.1 coordinate 30,885,050, forward strand.
ATATTTTTTTGCAACCTGTGATTCTTTTTCAGGATTCTTTGATGAATAACAAGTTAAAAAGAACAGCATTTATTCAAAATATAAATCTTTTCTAACAATGTAAATCTATGTTATCACTTTTGATTAATTTAACATATCCTTTGTGAATAAAAGTATTAATTTCTTTAAAAATAAAACGTAAAGAATAAAAATGTACTGACCCCAAACTTTTGAACAGTAATGTATATTGTTAGAAAACCTTTCTATTTTAAATAAATGTTTTTTTTTTTTTTAACCTTTTATTGATCAAAAAATCCTGAAAAAAGTATCACAGGTTCCAAAAAAAATATTAAGCAGTGCAAATGTTTCCAGCATTGATAATAAATTAGCATATTAGAATGATTTTTGAAGGACCATGTGACACTGAAGACAGGAGTAATGATTCTGGAAATTCTTAATACAGATATAAATGTATATTAATATAGAAAAAAAAATATATTTTACATCGTAATAATATTGCACAATAATAAAAAAAAACATTAAATGAGAGGGTGTTTCCAAACTTTTGACTTGTATATATATATATATAGAAATCTTTTGTAACAGTATACACTACCATTCAAAGTTTGGGGTCAGTAAGTTTTTTTTTTGTTTGTTTGTTTTTTTGTTTTTGTTTTTTTGAAAGAAATTAATACTGCTCCACTCATTTTTATTTAGTTTAAAATAGCTAAAAACGTAAATAAAAAATGAAATGCATTTTAAATATTTTATAATTCTGAAATGTTGAAAATTGCACCAACATGGAGCATATTTTAAAAATTCAAATCACAAATCAAGTCTTTATATATCTGTGTGAGAAAATATTTTGTTTTAGATATTTTAAAGTTTCTAGTTTTGTATAATCATGACTTAATGACTGTAATTTGCACACCTTGTCAAACTATTACTGTTGATAAGAAAATGTGTAATTTGGGCAGTACAGCAATTGTGGCACTATGACATTTGTGTAGTGAATCTCACATATTTTTCTTTATTAGTGAGAAATGTGCTCTAATGTGACCTTTTATTCAGTTGCATTAACCTGCATTAAACTGAAATGCAGTTGCATGCATTCTGCTGGAAAAACATCCATCACAACCTTTCAGAGGAGAGATGTTTATTGTGCTTCAGTCCGTGTCCTTCAGCACTGGAGCCGCTAAAAGGTCGCGCAGAAGTCATGCCTGGAGACAGCTTAATTGGAAATCAAACACAGACCATGAGAAAGGCAGAAAGAAAGAAGGCAACAGGTGTTAAAGGAGGGAAAGGGGACATGAGTCAAAGAAAAAGATAGGTATAAGGAAAAAGCACAGAGTGAAAACTCACAAGACCAATATTGATTTACGCTGAAAAGAGAAATGAGGCCAGCGATGGGTGTGGTGGCAAGAGAGAGAGTGATAAATAAAAGATTAAATGTCCTGACATTGGGTTGGACAGAAATCAATGGAAATAATAATGTCACAATGCACATTTTCATTAGTCTGGGAAGAGACTGAAGGCGGTCCGCATGTCTAATGTATCGGTCAAAGCGAGCAGGTCTGCACTTACTTGCTTATTTGTTTTATAAATATAATTTGCAGCACACTTCAGGGCAGATTATATCACAGGGAAGGTTTTGAGTTTTTGCTCTGACATACTGTCTCCTTATAAGCCAATGCAATGTAAATAAATAATCATGCATCCTGTTTTAACATTCAGCGCTGAATTATGGGTCAAGACAGTGGACCTTGAACTCACTTGAACTGAGTTTCCATTTTTAGTGTACTTCAGATCTTAAAAGTATATTTTTAAAATCTCTGTTTGCAGATAATATCATATTAATGAAATGGAAAAAAAGAAAAGATACAGAATATACACTTTAATTACACTTTAAAATGATAGTTCACACAAAAAGTTTAGTCACCCTCATGTTCCAAAACTGAATAAATTTCTTTCCTATGCTAAATGCAGAAAAAGATATTTTTAAGAAAGTTGGTAAATAAACAGTTGCTAGCCATTGACGTTTTTTTAAATCAGGTTTTAATCTTTTTTCATGCTTTAAAGAAGTACACTTTTGTTGACTAACATGCTAAAACACATCGGTAAGCACTTCATTTATTATTTTAACTGTAAATGTAATATTAAATAACTATGGAAGCAAAAAAAAAAAAGATAATTGTGACTTTTTATCTCACAATTCTGACTTTTTGTCTTGCAATTGCGAGTTTACATCCCACAAATCTAAATTGCGTGATACAAACTCATAATTCGAACTTTTTTTTTTTCAGAATTGCAAGTTGTAAGGTCAGAATTGCAAGACAATTCTCAATTGAGTTCATTTCTCACAATTGTGACTCTTTGGAGTTATTAAGTCAGAATTGTGAGTTATAAACACAATTCAGCAGTTTTGAGAAAAAGTCAGCAATTCTGACTTTATTTCTCAGAATTGTGACTTTATTTCTTATAATTGCGAGTTTATTTCCCAGAATTGTGAGTTTATATCTCACAATTCTGACTTTATAACACGCAATTGCAAGTTTATATCTCACAGTTCTAAAAAAAAGTCAGAATTGCAAGACGTAAACACACAAGTGCAAGATAAAAAGTCTCAGCTGTGAGATAAAAAGTAGCAATTAATTTTTTTTCAGTGGTGGAAACAGGCTTCGGTAAATAACACAGTACTTTAAAGTTAATATATTTTAAATGTAATAAATTGCAACGTAATCTTTACAAATGTGAAATACAGATATAGTTAAATACACAACATAGTTTCAATAGAAATAAGTATAAGTATATTTTAGATTACCATAAATGCTTACATTTGGCAGTACATTAACTGTATTTCAAAAACAATGTAAGTAATTATGAAATGAAGCAGTGCTTCAGTGGGTTAAAATCACACATAGGTTCAACTAATTGCATTTAAAAGAAATTATAAACTGTATGTTTTTAATTCATTGCAATTAACAGACAATTAAACAGGGCCAGCCCTGGCCAATTTGCTGCCCTAGGCAAGATTTTACCTGGCGCCCCTTGCCTTATAGCCCATTCTACCAATAATCGTGTTCAAACATTCACACAAAAACTGCGTAGCTATTTCAAAAGTGCATCTGAAGAGAGAAATGGAGGAGTATATTTGACTACTGGGTGTTACATTTTTTTATTAAAAAATGCTTATGATAGTGAAATGGTAACACTTACAATTAGGTGTCATTTGTTAACATTAGTGAACAAATGATGCAACTGCAGGGTATTTTTATTAATAATAACATTTAAATATGTAAATGTATTTGTAGAATACTTAGCACAAAAAAAAAGACAACTAAACAAAATAACATTAAAATTGCTACAGTCTGTTTATAAAACAGATTCAATATTCAACGAATTGTTGAATAATAAATAAGTTGAACAAATTATTCAAGGACTGGTTCATTAAGAAGTCACTTGTTTAATTCCTGAATGAATCAACGTTTTTTGAACGAATCTTTTTTTCCATCAGTCACTTGTTGCCACCTGCTGGCGTTACGTTGTGATTGACACAATCTTTCTATTTGGTCTTCACTTTCAAAAAGGTGATTTATTCTATTTTGTTTGTAGACAGCAGTGTTTATATCCTAACTATAAACTTTTATTCCAGTACTTCTGTGATTATTTGAATGTTTGTAACAGAAACAGCGATACAAAACCTGTGTAAAGATGTTTCATATGCATTAAATGTTCTCTCTGGGCAGCGCGAACGCAGATTTGATTGAATGTCACATTGTGATTCAATACTTTAATAGACATAGCTGAACCCTGTCTTTTAGGAACAAGATTGCATGGGTGATTGAATCTGTTCGTGATCTGGCTATTTATTTAAATATCGAAAAACATCAAACGAGGGCTTCAAAACTGTGGAATGTGGAATGAAAACGTAAGATAAGCTGTAATCTACCTAGTAAAAAAAAAATCTTGGTACTTGGAGAGCAAATAAAAAATTAATAACATATTTGTGAAGTGAATGGTCCATCTTCAAAAAGATCAGGGGCTTTTGGCGAAACATCAGAGGTTTAAGCCCCCAAAGCCCACCCCTCGCAACGCCAATGTGCTTGGGGTTGTTGTCTTGCACATTCTCTTGAGACTCTGTTTTTAAACGGGTATCCTGACATTTTCCTTTAGAATTAGCTGGTATAATTCAGAATTAATTGTTCCATCAATGATGGCAGGCTGTCCTGGCCAAGATGCAGCAAAACAGGCCCAAGCCATGATACTACCACCACCATGTTTCACAGGGACAGGATTCTTAAGCTGGAAGGCAGTGTGTTCTTTTCTCTGAAAATAATAGTTTCTCGTTTAAACCAATAAGTTCAATTTTGGTTTTATCCATCCATTAAACCATTCTCCAATAGTCCTCTCACTTGTTTGATTGGGTTCTCTTTGTCTACGTTCAGGACTTAAACAAAATCTGATGATGTTTTGGGTCATATTTATGCAGAAATATAGAAAATTGTAAAGGGTTCACAAACTTTCAAGCGGCACTGTATATTCTGGGACCTCTTGCGACCATGATCAGGCCCTGTTAATCTTCAATTAAGCAATGAAAAAATGTAATGTGCTCCCTTGTTTTTGGTCTATATTGTTAAAAGACCATTTTCTTTCTTGAATCATTCCGCTTCAGTGTCATTTAATTTGTTTTTAATTGTGAACAAGCCATCACTGACTGATGAATCATTCAATTAGTTTCCCTTCAGTCTGTCCTTTGGGACCCATGTTTTACTCCCTAATTGAGTTGGAGAAATGTACTGCAGACATCTCACCTCATCCCAGCACGCAAGTGAACCGTGTCTGCTTAAAACCCAATCAATAATTCCCTCTCGAAGCTTTCTTTCTTCATCTTTTATTTCCTTCTCATCTTTTTTGTATAAAGAAGTCCCACACATATAGAGAGGATTCACTTGAGTGCTGCTTTTTTGGAGAAAAAAGATTATTATAGACATAAGATATCTCATCCAGACTAATATTATAGTGAAGAAGCTGTGTCATTCCTTAGTGATTCAACTATAATTATTCTTGATTTATTCTCACACGGAAATACTTTATAAGATATTCAATTAGGACCAAGGTAGATGAAATTGTATTGAAAAACAAATAGTGTTTGTATCCAGTGACACTGATTCAACATACTGCTTTAGCTTGTTACTGCAACCACTGACACAGTGTTAACATGGTTATCCAATTAATTAACATGGTATGGTCTAGATATAGATGGCATCACAAATTTACAGATGCTACATACCCATGATACCCTGCAAGAAATTATCTTAATCCTTGATCTCTGTAATGGTATGTTAAAAGAGCACATTTAATTCTGCTCTAGGCAATATTTAGCACATAAAGATGTGGTGTGGTGAATGAAATGTGCATATATATTTATGTTTAGTAAACACAGGGGAGTGGTTAGTGTGGAAACCTTGAAATGCCTTACTCTGCCTGGGCTGATGCGATTTTAGTAGCTTTGAGCTTTGCTCAGCAGCAGTGGTTAATATTTCAGAATCTGCTGAATCTTACACACTAGGAATTTAAATTCACTTTGCTGGAAAAGAACATTAATGCTGCTCATTTGCACACGAACTAAAATTAAATTATCCTGGAAAAGTTCTGTTATGTGCCATAAACTTATAATTGTCTTGCAGATTACATTTTGTAAGTGTTTCTTTCTTTTTTCATTTTGTTTAGTTTTGTTTAGTGTAATTAGTGTGACTCTTTAATATGTCTCATTCATATTCTTACATCTGCAAAATAAAAGGTTTACTGACATGAGAAAAATAATGAAAAACTCAACATTAGCAAAGAGGTGCTGCCGTTCAAACGTTTGGGATCAGAAAGATTTCTTATGCTCATAAAGGCTGTGTTTATTTGATCAAAAATACAGAAAAAATAATAATAATAATAATAATATTGTGAAATATTATTTTAATGTAAAAAAAAAAAATCTATTTCTGTGATGAAAAGCTGAATTTTCAGTATTATTATTCCAGTCTTCAGTGTCACATGGCACTTCAGAAATCATTCTAATATGCTCATTTATTATCAATGTTGAAAGCAGTTTTGCTGCTTAATATTTTGATTGAAATAATAATAATAATAATTATATATATATATATATATATATATATATATATATATTATTATTATTATTATTTATTTTTTTTTTTTTATTATTATTATTATTTTTTCTCTCTCAGGATTATTTAATAAAGAAAAGTGAAAATACACCTAAAAACATTTATTTAAAATAGATTTTTTTGTAACCATATAAAGTAACATTTAAAAGTTTGTCGCCATTATTTTTTATTATTTATTTATTTATTTTTAAGAAATAAATACTTTTATTTAGCAATGATGTGTTAAATTGATAAAAAGTGATAGCAAAGACTAGTTAGAAAAGATTTCTATTTTTAATAAATGCTGTTCTTCTATATATATATATATACAGTGTGTGTATGTATGTGTGTATATATATATATTTGTGTGTGTGTGTGTGTGTGTGTGTGTGTGTGTGTGTGTGTATATATATATATATATATATTCATTGAAGAATCCTGAAAAAAGAATGACAGGTTCCAAAAAAATTAAATAAAATATTAAGCAGCACAACTGTTTCCAACATTGATAATAAAAGTAATAAATCCACTATTAGTAGAAAACCACTATTTTAAACTGTAATAATATTTCACAATATTACTGTTTTTTAAGCAGGCTTTATGAGCATGAGATAATTAACATAAAAAATAAATAAATAAAAAATCTTACTGATCCCAGATCTTTGAAAAGCAGTGTATAGTACAATCTAAATATATAGACTGTGGTGGAATTACTGCCATCTCTTGGTATGAGGAAGATGTGTAGTCTTGCTGTGTCATAAACTGTTATTTCTCAAATTCACAAAAGGAAGTAAAAAGCTCACTTCTGTGATTGTACTTTTGGAACAAACACTGCAATACCTTTTAGGCATGCAATCTTAGTTGCTAATGCCAAAGTATAATAATGTAGGCTACTAACTGCAATAAACAACATTTTGCTTTTTTAATGTATTAATACATTTAATAGGCCCTGTACTACTGAAAATGTATCGTTAGTGTGTAGCAAAAAGCTAGATTAATACAACTGAAAAATTACCCAAGTAAAACAAAATTGACAGTTTTATTGATTTTATTTTTTAATCAAGGGGTATTAGCTTGAATATAAACGAGCATTCGTATAAAAACAAAACGGGGTTTTCTGCATAAGGACTACAACTACCACAAGTATGTGAGCTGACGTTCTTGACGAAACAGACAACAACTGTAGTCCTTATTTTGCAAACAGTTTATTATTATTAACTACAGAGCGTCTTCAAAAAGCTACGTTTTAATCTGTGTCGAGCAAAACGTCGATTTCTTGTTAGCACAAGGAGTTTTAAAACTTTTCAAAGTATAAATATAAAGTCCACAGTTGAGTTTGGATGCGGCCAACTTGGGTTTGTGGTTAAGGCAGATCGATAAATGTTGTTTTTTTGTTTTTTTTAAATGAATAACAACAATACAAAACATCAGCGGCATGTACATTGCACATGCGCACTACACAGGAAGCACTTCCAAACAAAGAGGAAGCGCTCGTGTGATTTAAAGGGGACCGCACACAATCCAGAATCATGTTCTTGTTTGCTAACACACTAGTAAACTCTTTTTTAAAATGAAAATCATTACGCAAGAAGCTTCGGATCGTCTTGCAATGACAGCTGAGGTAAAACATGATTGAGAATAAGTTTCTGCATAACCTAGTCAGCTTGTTTTATGGCTGCTGCTGCTGCAGCATAGTTTAGCTAAGATTAGCATGTGAGCTAAATCCACGTTGATCAACAAAGCGACACGTAAACACAACTGCTAAACATGTTTGTAAGTGACAATTCTGTCAGTATTAAATGTCAGTTTCAGCATATGCTGTTGGAAAATGACATTGCTAGTATTTTATACTAAAGTTGCTTATGTTTATATTTATTCTGCAAAGCAGAATATAATGCTTTGCATATAATTGAATATAAATGCATAAAGTGTTGATTTTAATGTATACCCTTGCACTTTAATACTCTTCGAATTATGTTTAGGCTTTTGTGTTTAGAATTGCTTTGTAGTTGTTGAATTTTTTTTAAAAAGCTATATATAATTTGAGCTGTGGAGTTGTAAATGTTTATTGCTTAATGAATAATTATAATGTTATTTCAGTTTAGCCTCACCAGCTAATACTCAAAAAAAAGTTCAACATTTACACACAGTTTATGTCAAAAATAAAACAATATTATTATTATTATTATTATTATTATTTAATTTTATTTATTTATTTATTTATTTTGCAGAAATCACCTCTGTTGTGTAAGATGGAAACACTTTTTTGCTGAACTTTATGCCTAGTCTTTGGCTTGGCAGGGCAGTGAGGACGCTAAGCAGATCATCTTTGCCAGACCTTTGTAGGCAAATTTCATCCAGAGCAACACTAAAGCACCAATCTCTCCAGTGTTCGAGGACTCTTAAATTTTCGTGGGGCTTTGCATCGAACCCTAGTGGCATCTTTTTCTGTCTGCCACAAATTCACCAGTTTAGTCTTAGCTCTAGCTCTTATTTCCACGTTTCTTGGCCTGAGTGGCAAAGTGAACAACCAGTCATGGCAGAGCAGAGATACTGCGTGGAATACGCCAAACGTGGCACAGCTGGCTGCAAGAAATGCAAAGACAAGATCATGAAGGGGCTGGTCCGGATTGGCAAGATAGTGCCAAACCCGTTTAGTGAGTCTGCAGGGGAAATGAAGGAGTGGTACCATGTGAAGTGCATCTTTGAGAAGCTTGAGCGAGCGCGTGCCACCACGAAGAAGATCGAAGACATCACAGAACTGGAAGGATGGGAGGAAATTCAGGATGAGGATAAAGAACTAATTAATAAACATGTTTCAGGTATTTGGCCACTGCTTTACTTTCCTTGTTTAGTTTGCGTCAGTTGTTCTTGTAGACTTGACATGCTGAGCTGTCTCTTTTCTCTTTACTAATAGAACTGGCAGCCAAAGCCAATGCAACCCCAAAGAAGAAAGTGCAAGCGAAGTTAAACAACAGTGGGCAGCTGTCAACACCAGTAGCTGATCCAACAGTCAATGCTCCTCGCAAGTTTTCGGGCTTCACAGGTACGACCAAGAGAATTGCACAAAATGTATGTTGCTTTTGCTTTTTGTATTACAGTTGAGGTCAGAGGTTTACATGCTCCTTGTAGAATCTGCAAAATGTTAATTATTTTACCAAAATAAGAGGGATCATACAAAATGCATGTTGTTGTTTTTTATTTACTACTGACCTGAAAAAGATATTTCACATAAAAGACATCTACATATAGTCTACAAGAACAAATAATAGTTAATTTGTAAAAATTACATGTTCAAAAGTTTACACCCCTGGCTCTTAATGCATAGTTTTTTCTTCTGAAGCATCAGTGAGCATTTGAACCTTCTGTAATAGTTGCATATGAGTCCCTCAGTGTGAAAAGTTGGGTCTTAAAATCATAGTCATTGTTGGAAAGGGTTCAAACACACAAAAATGCCAAAAATACATAGAAATTGTGGGACCTGAAGGGTTTTCTGAAGAACAGTGTTGTTGAACTGTTCAGGACAAACAAGGGATTCATGAACAACTATCACTAAACAAAAAAACACAGTTGTGGATCATTCTGGTAACAGCACAGTATTAAGTATCAAGTTTATGTAAACTTTTGAACGGGGTATTTTTTTTTAATAAACTCAATTATTTTCTCTTGTGGACTTTTCTGTGAAATATCCTGTTAAGGTCTGTGCTAAATAAAAAAAATAACATGCATTTTGTGTGATCCCTCTTATTTTGGTAAAAGAATTAACTCTTTTTATTATTATTGTAACTTATGTAAAGTAAAATATTTCAAAAGTTTTTTGGTTTAATTTTGATGATTAGAGCTTACAGCTAATGAAAGTCAAAAATCCAGTATCTTAAAATATTATATTTCCTAAGATCAATAAAAAACGGATTTGCAAAACAGTAAAGTTCAAGTTCTTTAAAGTATGTTAATTTATGTACTGAATACTTGGTCGGCAGCACATATTACAGTAAATGACTTGCCCCTAGCACAAATTATAGCATCAGTGAAGTGTGGCATGGAAGTGATCAGCCTATGGCACTGCAGAGGCACTATTGAGCCTGCAGATCGTCTGTATATTGTTGGATCGACTGTTTCTCATCTTTCTCTTAAAAATATCCCATAGATTCTCAATGGGGTTCAGGTCAGGCATAATAAAAAGGCCAATAAAGCACAGTAATATCATGGTCAGCAAACCTCTTGCAAGTGGTTGTTGCACTGTGGGCAGGTGATAAAGTCCTGCTGGAAAAGGAAATCAGCATCTCCATAAAGCTTGTCAGCAGACTGAAGCATAAAGTGCTCCAAAATCTCCTGGTAGATGGCTGCATTGACTTTTCACTTGATAAAACATAATGGGCCAGCACCAGCAGACGTCATGGCACCCCAAATCATTGCTGAGTTCAGAAAATTCACACTGGACTTCACGCAGCTTGGATTCTGTACCTCTCCAGTCTTCCTTCAGACCACGATTTCAACATAAAATGCAAAATTTACTGTTATCTGAAAAGAGTACTTTGGACCATTGAGCAACAGTCCAGAAACAATTCTTCTTATCAGTGTTTAAAACAGTTGGCTGCTTAATATTTTAAATAGATCTTTTTTGTAATAATATTTTTACTATCACTTTTGATCAGTTTAATGCATTTTTACTAGGGATGGCCGATATATATCGATAAATTCATGCGCATCTCGTCAGTAAAGCCGGTTCTTTTATTAGCGGTAAATCTCCATCACCTGTTTTCAAATGGAGTGCCAGTTTATTCACAGAGCCGTAGATCACTGAAAAGCTACCCCAATGAATCACCCGCGAAACTGAACCCGATATTGCGTAGCTTGTCAGTGATCTACGGCTCTGTGAATAAACTGGCGCTCCATTTGAAAACAGGTGATGGAGATTTACCGCTAATCAAAGAACCGGCTTTACTTATGAGATGCGCATAATATCGATCGATATATATCGCCCATCCCTAATTTTTACTAAAAAAAGTAGTCACTTGGTATTTGCATGGAAATGGATCAGATTCTTAATATTTAGTTTTATGAAATGTCTTGCCCACTGGCAAGTAATTCTCTTGACCCACAAAAGCTAAGAAGTTCATTTTGGACAGCTATTATGATAGATGTATAATCTCTCATTTAATACTGTCTTGCTCTGTTAATTTAAAGAAATGGTTCACTTAAAAATGTAAATTCTGTCATTAATTACTTACTTTCATGTTTCTGGGCCTTGAATGTGGTAGTTGCGTTGCTGTCTATGGAGGATCAGAAAGCTCTCGGATTTTATCAAAAATATTTTAATTTGTGTTCCAAAGATGAAGGAAGGTCTTACATGTTTGGAACGACATGAGGGTTAGTAATTAATGACAGAATTTAAATTTTTGGGTGAACTCCTTTTAATACAAGGTTTAACACTCTTGTGTTTACAGCTACCAAGGCTGGTTCCTCTTCCTCCAGTCCTGGACCGTCTCCTGCCAAACCCACTCAGGGTAGTGCTTTATCAGCTCAGCTATGTGACCCCAACCATAAAGACTCTTTATTGCGGGAGTTCCGCAAACTTTGTGCCTTAGTCGCAGAGAAGTCCGGCTACAACGCTAAGACAGAGATCATCAGAGACTTCCTAACAAAAGGCTCTGGTGGAGGTGAGCATAGAAAATATGGGCCAACATTAACACAAATAGCTTAAAAATTGATTTCAGTCTTGATTGAAGTCTTTACTTTTTTTTTTTTTTTTCCTCTCTCTCTTTTTGTCACTCCCATATCTTTGCAGACAAATTCCGAGGAGATTTGTACCTGACAATAAAGCTTCTCCTCCCAGGAGTGATTAAGAATGTGTACAACCTCAATGACAAACAAATTGTCAAGCTTTTCAGCCGCATATTGAATTGCAATCAAGATGAGATGGTGCGAGACTTGGAACAGGTTTGTTGCATTGTTTAACATAATTCTTTTACAAAAGAAGTCTTTTGAGAAATACTTAACCTTTTTCTTTACTGATCTTTATCGGTTTTTACATAGGGAGATGTTTCAGAGACGGTGCGGATGTTTTTCGAGGACAGCAAGTCTTTCCCTCCGGCAGCCAAGAGTCTTCTGACTATCCAGGAGGTGGATGCTTCACTGAGCCGTCTAGCCCAACTCACAAAAGAGGACGATCAACAGGCAGAGCTGCAGGACATTGCTAAAAAGTCAGACATAAATCATTTTTACAAATGTTTTCCAATTGTTTGAATTATAAGAATGCTAACTTAAAATGTATTTCTTGATTCACAGATGCACTGGAAATGATCTAAAGTGTTACATTCGTTTGGTCAAACATGATCTGAAAATTAACTCTGGGGCTAAGCATGTGTAAGTTACGCTAGCAAATTCTAAAAAAAAATAAAAATAAAAAATAAATAAATAAATCTAAAGTCATTGTGTTTTTTCTGTCTTGCTCATTGTGACTTTTCTCTCATCAGTTTGGATGCTGTGGACCCCAACGCCTATGATGCCTTCAAAGCCTCCCGAAACCTTGGTGATGTAATTGACCGAGTGCTACGGAACCAGCAGGATGCTTCTAATGGAACTGGGCCCAGAAAGATCCTCAGTGTTGAGGCGTCTTTGATGACCCCTGTACAGCCAATGCTGGTCTGGATCTTTAGTGCTCTTACTCTGTTCCTTCAAACCTGTATAAATTACTTTGTTCTGTTAAACATAAACAGGAGGAAAAATGAAAAATTTGGGACAAAGAAATCCCTGAGACAAAAATACCTCATTTAAAGTTGCACAAAAGAAAGTCACACCCGTTTGAAATTGCATGATGACAGAATTGTAATTTTTGTGTAAACTATCCCTTTAGTTACATATTCTTCTGTTACATGTAGTATTAAGAATGTGTAATTTGGACTAGTCTGTTGATAATAGGTTATTATAGTTTGCCCCAAAATGAATATTCTGTCATTACTCACCCTTATGTAGTTCCAAACCCGTAAGTCCTTCATTCAACTTTCAGTAAACAAATTAAGATATTTTTGATGAAATCCAAAGCTTTCTGACCCTGCCTTTTTTTTTTTTTTTTTTTTTTCCAAAGAAACAATTAAAGATTATGCCTACTTTTTAATGTTTTCTTAAATTGTATCAATTACTTTTGTTTGTTTTATTCTTGTAGGCAGAGGCATGTAAATCCATTGAGTATGCCATGAAAAAGTGTCCTAATGGGATGTATTCTGAGATCAAGTATGATGGTGAGCGTGTGCAGGTCCATAAGAACGGCAATCACTTCAGTTACTTCAGTCGCAGTCTCAAACCAGTACTCCCACACAAGGTCAGGACCTCCCAGTCTTTTAGCTTTTCAAATCGAATGCCATGGGATGTGTTTATAAACATGTTAAAACATTAAAATCTGTTCTAAAGTGTTTGATTTTCTCCCACAGGTTGCCCATTTTAAAGATTTCATTCCACAGGCATTTCCAGGTGGCCAAAGCATGATCCTTGATGCTGAAGTTCTTCTTATTGATACAAAGACTAGCAAACCACTGCCTTTTGGGACTCTTGGGGTACACAAGGTAAACCAGAAAGCTATGCGTGTTTGATGTTTCTTAAAAGAATAGTTAAATATACCTAAAATGGATGCTGTAAAAAATGTAAATGCAGAAAAATGCATGAAATTAATCCATGTAGACTTATGCACTACACTACTGGCTGGATGTATTTGATTAACGATCAAGTAAAACAATATTGTCCTTTTTTTTTTTTTTTTTTTTTTTTTTTTTAAATAACTCTGTTGTATTGTAATGTTTAAAAATTTTATTTATTCCTGTGATGCGAAACTTAATTTTTAGCAGTCATTACTCCAGTCTTCAGTCTTGCATAATGCATCAGAAATCATTTTAATCATTTGCTGCTTAACTATTTATTTATATTTAATATAAAATATTCATGTATTAATTATCAATATTTAGTTTTATATTAATACATTTGTTCAGGATTTTTAATTAATAGAAAGAACAGATAAGTAACAGTAAAGACATTTATGATGTTACAAATGATTTCTAAGATTCTTTTTTTTTTTTTTTTTTTTTATAAATCTATTACATTATAAATGTATATCCTGTTACTTTTGGTCAATTAAATGTGTGCTTGGTGGAAAAAACTATCACTTTCTTTTTGCTTTTGTGTGTTTTTTAGAAAGCAGCTTTCCAGGACGCTCAAGTGGGTCTGTTTGTGTTCGACTGCATTTATTTTAATGGTGTCAGTCTCATGGACAAGTGAGTTTTTATTTTTATCTCAAAGTTATTGCGGGTTTTAGAGAATAATGAAACATTTATATTTTATATTAAAGTGTGATTGATATTTTCAATGTAAGACTTGAAAGATATTGATGCAGTGATTGTTTTCCAGGCCTCTGTGTGAGAGAAGAAAGTTTCTCCATGACAATATGGTAGAAGTTCCAAACAGGATTCTGTTCTCTGAAATGAAGCATGTCACGGTCAGTTCTGTGGTGTTAGATGTTTTTCTTTCTCTACCCATCATGCGTATGTTCTCAGTGTTTGATAATGCTTACAAATGTGTAGGCAGGTCAAGTTAAAGGATGATGTTATGGTAAGACTAAAGGGTGGATGATTTTATGAAGCTAATGACATTGTGTCCCAACAGAGAGCTGCTGATCTGGCAGAAATGATCACGCGTGTCATCAGAGAAGGACTGGAGGGCTTGGTTCTAAAGGATATCAAGGTATAGCCTAGCACATACTAGATTTGCATGTCATCAGTGTAACACTGTATTCTGATCTATCTTACATCGTACTGCAAATAAAACTGGCCATCCAGTAAGCTGTGATTTATTGGTTACATGCCCAGAGTTGCTACTGTTACATAAAACTGTAATTTGGTGGCACTCTCAAATATTATTTTGCTAAGCGACAGTGAATAGCAGAGGAATTTTACCAAATTTTCATGCCAGACACTAGTGTTTTTCTAAATGGTTATAGCTTTGAGTGCCATCCAGTTACCTTTGAGGAATAAAAATGTTGTGTATATGTAACATTTTGTGTGACAAATGTTTCAATTCAAAGCAGTATGTAAAATATCAAATAGATATCAAATATGGGTGGAAGTACCAGTTTTTATGCCACAAGAACTAGGAATTTTAGTTGTAGGAACACCTTTTGGGAGGACTTAATTAACTCATACATTTAGATGGGTTCGTACAAGATTCTTGAACTACTTGAATTTGACATTTTGAAATTTAAGGCCTAGAAAACCATTGAAAATAGCAATATTCCTGAAGAGGTACTTCAAAAGTGCTTGAATTTTTAAAAGACAATGTATCTATGAAATAAGTGTTTAATTTTTTCAATGAGCACATATCTTTTCATGCAATTCTAAAAACATCACTTTTTTTTTTTTACTCATTTCAGTTAATGTCATAAAACTAGCGAGCTAAGCCAGTAGTAGTACTCAAAATTGACTGAGCAAACACAAACGCTTTTGCTGAAGATCTGAAAAGAGGAACAGTTAAACCAAATCAATTGAGTCAGAACAAAATGATTAACTTTTTTTTGAAGCACTCCAATTGGAACTGTTATTTGATTTGCAAGCCTGCTCCAAATTGTGTATGGCAAATAATTTGTTTTAGATCGGGGCTTCAAATCGCATATTACAAAACCTCCTTTTAGATTTAGATCTGAACTTCGGAGCAGGTTTACGAATCATTTGACTTAGATCATGACTTCAAATTGTGTATCGCAACTCATTTGATTTAGATCAGGACTTGGGAGTGCGTATCGCAAATCGGAAAAGGTTTGGTGAATTGAATAATTAAAATCAAATGATTCCTGATCTAAATCAAATGATTTCCAATATGTGAAGTTCCAATCGAAATTAAATAGATCGGGACTTCGGAGCATGGGTCATGAATCATTTTATTTAGATCAGAATTTTGGAACAGGCTCGCAAATTGTTTGCTTTAGATCGGAACTTCAGTGTGTGTTCGTGAATCATTTGATTCAGTTAGGACTTCGGAGCACATATGGCAAATACTTTGCATGTGCTTTGCTTTAACATTTGAAAGCTGCTAGGGCTGCACGATTAATCGAAAGGCAATTGTTATGCACATTTTTTCAGTAAAGCTGGTTGTGTAATCAGTAGTAAATCTCCAGCTCCTGCTTTCAGATGTAGCAGCATGTACTGCACAGAGACGTAGTTCACTGACAAGTTACGCTATATCGCGTTCATTATCGCAGACTTAGTTGTGCGATGATAAAATCAAAATAAATCATTTTGTGATAATGGGAGTTACAGCTACACTTTTTGTGTAGCTTCTCAGTGAACTACGGCTCTGTGTAGTAAGTGGCACTACATCTGAAAGCAGGCGCTGGAGATTTACCGAAGGATTCTGACAGCTTATTGCTTTAAGCTTATTGATTAAAAAAAAGGTTCAGTACATTTGTGTTTGTTAGATCACATCATGGCTTTATTACTGTTTTAGGGTAATTATGAACCAGGAAAACGTCACTGGTTGAAGGTGAAGAAGGACTATTTGAATGAGGGAGCGATGGCGGACACGGCTGACCTCGTGGTGCTTGGAGCTTTTTATGGCAAAGGCTCAAATGGTCAGTTTCAGGAGTCCAATTCAAATGGTTTTGAAGAATATCTGAACTTCTAGTGTAACAGTTTTGAAATAATCTGTTTTCCTGTGTGCCAGGTGGAATTATGTCCAGTTTCCTCATGGGATGCTACGACCCTGAATCCAAAAAGTGGTGCACCGTGACCAAGTGTTCAGGAGGCTATGACGACGCTACCTTAGCCAGATTGCAGAAGGAGTTGGACGTCATTAAAATTGGCAAGGTAAATCTTGTGTTTTAATCCGTAGTGCCTCCATTGCCATATCAGATTTATGAAAGATGCATGTTAACGGTTTCTTATCTATTTTGCCATCACAGGATCCAAGCAAGATCCCAGGATGGTTGAAGATTGTCAAGAACTATTACCCAGATTTCATTATCCGAAATCCAGAAGTAAGACTCTTTCTAATACGACTGAAGGGATGCTTAATGTTTATGTGCTTGTAATGTGAAATGAGCTTGATGAGGCTCTGTTAAAAGCCTGGTTACAGTTGAGTATGTGATGGAAAATGGCAATGAAGGAACTTTATTAGCTTGTTATCTCTTTAACTCAAATGAATGTGTTTAATAGACCGTACAACACTCAAATGTTTAAGACGTT
The DNA here is from genome assembly GCA_033026305.1 of Cirrhinus molitorella. Taxonomy (NCBI): domain Eukaryota; kingdom Metazoa; phylum Chordata; class Actinopteri; order Cypriniformes; family Cyprinidae; genus Cirrhinus; species Cirrhinus molitorella. Next base: position 30,902,409 of record CM065119.1, read on the forward strand.
TGTACTAAATTGAAACTCTAGTAGTTTGTGTTGTGTATTGGACTATAAGGAATAATACATCCCATTTGTGAATGCTTACAGAAAGCACCAGTTTGGGAAATAACAGGAGCAGAGTTTTCCAAATCAGAAATGCACACCGCAGATGGCATATCCATCCGCTTCCCACGATGCACTCGAATGCGTGACGACAAGGACTGGAAAACCGCCACTAACCTTCAGCAGCTCAAGGTACCCTTGATTGAAAAATGATGATATTTGCATGTCTGTATGAATTTTGCATATATTTTTCATATATTACTGCAAAGCCCACGTCACAAAATTCAGTCCCCATATACAAGTTGCTATATGAAAGAATATCTGTTGTTACTTCCGTGTAATCACAACTTTCAATAAATGATTTTTCTTATAAATATTTTGTTTTTGCAGGAGCTGTATCGTATTTCAAAGGAGAACTGTGATTTTGAGGTGACAGCTGGTCCATCCAAAACTAGCCAAAATGACAAGAGCTCCTCAGGAGGCGAGAGTGGAGGAAGCTCTCCCTCTGTGTCTCACGGAGCTTCCACAGCTAACAAGACGAGTAAGCATTTGCCATGAACGCATCCTGTTTGGTCTATAGTTGTCAAGTGTGACATTTGTGTCATACCATTAAGTACCATTAAAAAACTTCTTACCTTCTGTAATTGTTCCAACTGTTCAGAAAACGGTCATACTCCCAAAGCAAAGGCAGTGAAAACAGAATCACCTTCTCCAGCAGTTAAGAGGAAACTACCCGCAGAGAAACAAGATGCAAAGAAGGTTCGTTATCCGATGAACCCATATATACTATACTATTTAAAAGTTTGAAAGTCTGTCAAAGGGACGGTTGACCCAAAAATGACGTTCCAAACCCGTAAGACGTTTATTCATCTTCAAAACACAAATTAAGATGTTTTAAAGAGCATTCTGATTCATAGACATATGCATAGACAGCAAAGTAGCTGACACATTCAAGGCCCAGAAAGGAATTAAAATAGTCCATGTGACATCAGTGGTTCAACTGTAATCAGGGCTTAAAGTTCTCCGGCACTGTGCCAAATCTCCGGCATGCGGTGCTTGGCTGCGGGAAAAAAGATAGTCCTACTTTTAATAATAATAATAATAATAATAATAATAATAATAATAATAATAATAATAATAATAATAATAATTCACCTATCAATGGTAATCAGAATCAAAAGGTTTTTCTTACACGATATCCTCCACCTTATGGGTTTGAAACGACTTAAGTTCAGTAATTATAATGACAGAATTTTCATTTTTGAATGAACTATCCCTTTAAGCTCACCAAGGATGCATTATTTTGATCAAAAATGCATTAAAACTATAATATTGTGACTTATTCAAATGAACTATTTGAAAATGTTTTAATTATTATTTTTTAATTTAATTAAAATGTTTTCCTGTGATAGCAAAGCTGATTTTAGCAGCCATTACTCCAGTCTTCAGTGTCACATGATCCTTTAGAAATCATTCTAATATGCTGATTTCCTGCTCAAGAAACATATTTCTTTGTATTATCAATATTGAAAACGGTTGTGCTGTTTCTTTACTGACCTGAGCTTCACTTACTGACCCTAAACTTTGAAACGGCAGTGTGTTTTCTTTGAACACGGTTTTAGTCTGTCATGCCATGTCATGGTTCATTTATCCGTTTTTAGATCATCTCTCTCCTCAAAGCCTGTGATCTTGCTCCATTTCAGATAAAAACAGAACCTGTTCACAGCAATGGACAAAGCAAATTGAAGACAGTTCAAACAACTGACCCAAAGAATGAAAAGGTTTGTTTTTTTTTTCATGCTTTTTTTTTTTTTTTTTTTTTCCATGAGGGTGAGTAAATGGTATTTATTTTTGGATGAACTCTTCCTTTTAAAGGATTAGGACATTTTCAGAATAAAAATGTTCCTGATAATTTACTTACCCCCATGTCATCCAAGATGAAGTTAAGACAAGAAACTAAGGTTTTTTGAGGAAAACATTCCAGGATTTTTGTGAACTTCAGTGGGATCCTACGGGTTGAAGGTCCAAATTGAAGTTTCAGTGCAGCTTCCAATGACTCTACACGATCCCAGTCGATGAATAAGTGTCTTGTCTCGCGAAATGATTGGTCATCTTCTTAAAAAAAAAAAAATTGATGTACTTTTTAACCACACATGCTCATCTCGCACTGCCTCCACTGCACTTGGAAAGGTCAATGAAGGTGGAAAAACCCAGAAAGCTAGTGCAAGATGAGCATTTGTGATTTAAAAAGTATATACATTTTTATTTTATTTTATTTTTAGATGACCAGTCGTTTCACTAGATAAGACCCTTATTCTTCAGTTGGGATTGTGTAGAGTCCTGTGAAGCTGAATTTTGACCTTCAAATCATTGGTTCCCATTGAAGTCCACTAGATGCAGAAAAATCCTGGAATGTTTTCCTCAAAAACCACAATTTCTTTTTAGCTGAAGAAAGACTGACATCTTAGATGACATGGGGGTGAGTAAATTATCAGGAATTTTTTTATTCTGGAAATAAACTAATACTTCAAAAGCTGAAAACTACTAAAACCTGTGTCGTCTTCCTGCAGACACTACTGGACATTTTCACAGGCGTGAAGCTCTACCTCCCAGAGTCAGTGCAGGACTTTGAGAAGCTACGGCGCTACTTCCTAGCATACGATGGAGATCTGGTACCCGAGTATGACTCCGCTTCAGCCACACATATGCTGGGAGAGCCAGAGGACAACAGTTCGGCCCAGAGGGTCACCGCCAACTGGATCTGGGAATGCATCCGAAAGAGGAGGGTCGTTCCCCCCTGCTGAATGAGGTAGAGAGATTGCAAGAAGGACACTACCACAAAGCTCAGGCATTTTGTCCTATAATGGCATTGTTTGTTACAGCAAACGGCAAACCTGTTTCATCAAACCCGCAGCTACAGCAATAATGCTGTCATTCATGACAGACACAGCTGAATGAACATTTTCTAAAAGGTGTCTCAATATTCATGATTTTGTTCGCTTTACCACATTGTGGTATGACATACATCGTACTAGGAAACTGTCAGTTTAATAGGTTAAGTTGGTTTTGACATTACTTCTCACTATGGATTTGCATATTTATAATTTTTAAACTGTTTTCTGTGTCATTGGCACTCATTTCATGAGCTTATTCTTCAAAAAGGTCAATAAGTGTAATGATTCTGATGACTTCATAAAGTGTCATGTATCTGTTTTGAAAAGGATGTTTGTATGGAGTATGCTATCGGGCACAGGATGAGTGATTAACAATACAATAGTAACAGCCATAAGCCATGATTGTGGAATGAATAATGGTGTAGAGTAAATTGGGTAAGAGCCCTCTAGCTTAGTAATGGTAGTGGTGTGTAATTTCAACTGTTCCAATCATTCTAATTAAAACAAGCCTTTTATGCACAAAGAAATTGATTTGTGCCTGAATTGAGTCAGTCTAGCGCACAACAGGGAACCATAGTTCTGTTCTCCAATACGAGTGATTGTATGAGTGTCTGTATAACACAACATTCATTTTCAGCATTGGGTTGTTTAATCAGTATGGTGCACTCAGTAATTTCTGGAGTTATACTGACACACAGAGGTGAGATGCAGAATTAATAAATGCAAACAGGTAGTGTCTTTTTCTTGTGAAAATGGTCAGTGGGGTGCATTTTCACTACATTTTTTTTTCATTGCTCAATTTCATTTAGAAAATAAAAAGGTGGCAACATTATGCAAGCGTTTTTAAGAAAAACAAAACCACAAGGTCTTTTTGACTTCATTAAATGGGATATTTACAAATGTTCATTCAAAGAAAGAAAATGACTTATCACTCGTCAAAGACCACAACAAAACAATTTGTCTAAATAATATACATATTTACACTGACACTGAATATACCTCCTATACAGTCTGTTTGAAAACAAAAGAAGGACAGCCATTTATATTGATACTGAAAACTCTTAAGTGGAACTTTTTTTTTGTGTCAAGGTTTACTTCTTTCCTCTAATTTTCTCTTGCCTGAAATGGAGGTTCTCCTCTCTTCAGACCAGTGACAAAGATCAAACTCCTCTACCAGATGACAAACCTAAAGATGATTTAAAAAAACAGTAAATAGAAATAATGTTCTGTGTGTACCTGCTTAAGCAGAGACTTCATGGGGTTATTCTTGAAAAAAATCAGGATAATTTTGCCTAAAAGCACCTGTCGTGATGATTTGGTCAGAGTCGCAGTTCGTAAGGATGAAGTTTCTGCGTCTTCCACTCTCTGCAGGAGCAAACGTGTGCGTGGTACATGACTCCATGACTGTCCTAGTCCAGCCTTCAAATGTCCATTTCCATCTCTGGTCACATGGTTTGTCACCTACAGTGCATGATTTCACAGTATCAGTATTACAAAGAACATTTTAATATTTGGTTAAAAAAAAAATAGCAGTGGCTTAGTTCTATCAATCGGTTGTTGATTGGATGAGGTAAATTCTAAGAAAGGGTGGGATAAGAATAAATTTATAGGAATAGTTCACCCAAAAATGAAAATTCTGTCATTAATTATTCACCCTCATGTAATTTCAAACCTGTAAGACCTTTGTTCATTTTAAAACACAAATTAAGAAATCCAAGAGCTTGCTGATCCTGCAAACAAAAACAATGACTTTATTTAAAAAAAAAAATCCTCCATGTCAGTCTTCAGCAGCACCACATGAATATGTCATGGTACTCCCATAAAAGTTCGCCGAAAACTGACACGGAAGAGGAGAAATAGTTGAATAATTTTTTTTTTTTTCCTTTGCACACAAAGTATTCTCATAGCTTTGTAACATTGCAGTTGAAGCACTGATGTCACATGGACTATTTTAATGATGTTCGTACCTCTCTGGGCCTTGTCCGTTGCGTTGCTGTCTAGGCAGAGACCAATAGGTCTCGGATTTCATCAAAAATATCTTAATTTGTGTTCTGAAGATGATGAAAGGTCTTAGGGGTTTGGAATGGCCTGAGGGTGAGTAATTAATGACACAATTTTCATTTTTTGGGTGAACTATTCCTTGAAATTTATTCTCATTCAGACCTTTTACCATTTTAAATCGGTAACATTTCCAGAAAAGTATATACCAGGACAGTAATGTTGAAGTCTTTGGCGATCATCTTCAGCTCCCCAGCAACTTGCATCAGTAAGGACATACCTGATGCAAAGCAGCAGCACTGTGACATCTAATGCTTAAGATGCTTATTAGACCAGAACATTATGATAGAGTATTATGCAATACTGTAAACAAATACCCTCATTCTGTTTCCCTCCAAGCAAGGATGAGAGCACAGCAGAGACTGAATCCACCATCAATGCTTTGACTGAACCACCTCCAACAGACGCCTAGGGCACATTCAAGAGTTCTGCTACAAACAACCACTTTTATCAACAGACTTTTACACAGAATAATACTTACCTTCTGAAGACCATTCGATCTCAGATGCTGAAGACAAGCGAGTAAAGAGAAGACATCAAATACTCTGAACACCTTGATTTTTTGAAGTGCCTCCATCTATGTATTGAAAAGGAAAAACAGCTTCTTTAGAACAGTATGATGCAATACGATATAGTTTAAACTTTAAAGGAATCAACATTGACACAAATGCTGTTCATTTGGAATAGTTGAACAAACAATATACTAATAAATTACACTTTACCTGCTCCTCCATATTAGGGGTCTTGGTTTGTAGCATCTGAAGTAGTCGGTTTGCACACATGCTACCCTTTGTGTCAATATATAAAACGGTCTTCTTCAGCTCGTGGGATATATTAACTGCAACACTAAAACACACCTACAAGTAATTGAAAGACACAGAGCATTATTGAACAGTCACCCATTTGCCCACCCAACTCTAACAGGTAATAAAAGCAGGCTGGATTTTGACATTGTAGAGCAGGATTAAGAAACTGAGAAGAGGTTCCAGGACAAAAGATCACCTGTGTTTTCCCGCTCCCTGGACTTCCTGTCAGCTCAGTTATTTCCCCGGTGTACAGCCCAGAATCCAACAGCTTATCCAAACTGAAGACAAAACAGCATAGTTTTGCACAGAGCCTTAATAGAAAATACATACACCTCCGTTACAAAGTTTGGGATCAGTAAGGTTTTATGTTTTTTTAAAGCCTTTTCTGCTCATCAAGGCTGTGTTTATTTGATTAAAAATACAGAAGAAACAGTAATATTGTGAAATATTTAAAATGGTGGTTTTCTATTTTAACATATTTTAAGATAGAATTTATTCCTCTGATGCAAAGCTAAATTTTCATTATTACTCCACTTTTCAGTGTCACATGATCATTCAGAGATCATTCTAATATGTTGATTTATTATCAGTGTTTGGAATTTTTTTAATTTTGTTTAATCCAATTAACACATTCTTGCTGAATAAATGCATTATGTTTTTTTTCAAATAAAGAAAGAACATTTACTGACCCCAAACTTTGAACAGTAGTTTATATCGTTACAAAAGATTTCCATTTTGAATAACTGCTGTTCTTTCATTTTATTCTTTAAAGAATCCTTAAAAAAAACACAGGTCCACAGGAATCCTATGAATTAAATTATGAATTCTCCACATATATGTGTGGGACCTGGGATTGCCGGTGGACAGTATTGCTGTGGAGCTCAAGAGTTCCTCATAGAGATCAGCTCCTGAGACGGGAAAAGCTGTGTATTGAGTCAGAAGCACACGCCGAACAGCTACTAGAGCCTGAAAGATAACATGGACAATATTCAGTTAACTAACTTTGTTTACTTTAGTTACACTGTCCCTATGATGGATAGTGTTAAATAAAGGTGAGGCCTGTATAGGCGTTAGTTAGAGTAAAAAAAAAAACTGGCATACTAATGATGTCATTCCACATACCTTGTAAGACAAAGAACACTTTTGTGCAAGTTCTTCTGGGTTGCATGAGACAAAGTCTTCAACTGAAAGAATTAAACATGTATTATTACAAGACCAAAAGCAGAAAATAGTACTTCAATGGATAGTCCTCTCATTATTTATTCATGTCATTACAATCCTGCTGTTATTTTATATTGGGAACACACAATGAGAAATTTCGCAGAATCTTCACTCGGATTCTTCCCATAAAACAGTCAATGCCACTGTACCGAATGGAACTCGCACATTTTGCTGATTACTGATGCTGAAAATGATCAATTATTGTCATGTTTTGAGCTGTACTAATCAGTCGGACTGGGAAAAACATTTGCAACACTATAGACAACCAAAGGTTGTAACAAATCAAGGAGAAGAGTGCAAAAAACTGTCTGAGGAACAAAAAGGATTTGTGGTTGGCCAAACTGAACCAGGATTTCCAGGGCAAAAATCTAGACAACATTCATGTTTGTTTTTTCCCATCAGGTAGATGAAATATTAGGGTAATATCTTAATTAATACCGCTTGTAAGTATCTTTACACCTATTACCTTTAGTTTGTCAAAATATTGTGTCCTTTCCTGCTTACTAAGTCCTTCTCTATATGATTTAGCAGCTTCCACACGTTATCAATGGTTTAGACAGGATAAATTAACTGTGCATTTTTAATTATATGTTATGGTGGTAGATGGTTTAACCTCCTTAACGTTACTATAGTACATCTTATTAGTGCAGTAAGGATGAAATGAACTAAAACTAACGTTACATGTTGCTGTGAGTGTGATGATTATAATCAACACCTGTTTTGATATCCTCTGACTGTAAAGCCTTAATGAATTCCTCGTTTATTCCAGGGCAGATCCCTTCTCTCAAGATCACCATGACTCCCTAGACAGAGTTTAGGAACACAGTCAACAACATTATTAAAAAGAGATAATAAAAACGCTACGTTAAACATCTTAACAACAAAACACTCGACCTTCTCACCAGATGGCTAGAAAACCATCAACGCACTTTTCTTTTATTCACATCAGGGCTCTTCTGAATGTCCTTACATATTAATAGTCATCTTCACGACTTTTATTTTTACGATATTGCCGCCCGCCACATTTCAACACCAGTCAGCCTTCAGTGTAATTGACAGGAGAATTGTCCAATCACAGCACGCGTAGTGTTACATAAGCCAATGACAGGTTTTCTACTTATGCTAAGCCCCGCCTCGCGTGATCGGGGCGTGCGTAGAGAAGTGAAAGTAACGCGATTGGTTCTGCTGGTTTCTAAACACAGAAGACATCCACAGTCAGTTTCCGTCAACCAGCAGCTCGCTATAGACGCAAAGGCAAAATAAAACCGTGTTTTGAGAATATAGCGCATCTGCAAATAATGGGAAGGAGTGTTGTGCACTCCTATACCGCTGTCAGCTGTGTGTTTGTCGCTCAGGCCCGTTAGGCTTGAGTCTGTTAGCGTTAGCCGCCTGCAGCTGTCGTGCGTACTCGCGGGGGCAAAATGGTGAGTTTGAGATTTCCAGCTTTTTTTTACGTTAATCGCTTAACAGGTCGTTTTTGTGTGGTTGGGGATGGTTGCATAACTAGTTAGCCGCATAGCTGCTCGCGTTGTGTGTTACCAGATTGAGCTGTTTTTGTGATAACACTAATGATACGTGACGTTCAGATCGGAGCTCATAGCTAACACAAACAGCTAGATGTCGGCTGTGTGTCAAAACACAGTGAGCCGCCTTGCCTTTACTGCATTTTTAGATGTCACAGACCCGCCGGTGATGCCTCATAAATACGTCCTCGATAGGGAGCCCGCTGGGGTTTGACACACAGCCGTCGTGTAGAATTGACAGCTCGATATGTGCTGCAGACTATGACTAAGAGGTCGAGAGATTCAGGCCATCATTGGCAGTCTAATAAGACAGTCTGTGAGCAAATATGATACACGCCAAGGGAACATAACCGAGTGTACCTGCCAGTCTGTAAAAATAGCGATGCTAATCATAAGGATCTTTGCCGATTTCTTCTTAATGATTCTGGGTCATTAGCGATTCCTTTACTAACGTTACTTGTGAGGAAGAAATGTTTTCTGAAAATACTTCCCTCAACAGTCTGTTGCCAATTTGATGTCTTTTCTGGATTCAACAGAACAAGTAGGACCTAACAAATCAGAAATACGATTTATGAATTAAAATTCTTGTGAAAGGTCTGTTTACACATTGTTTAATGGCCTTTCACACACTTTTGAGGGTACTTTGATTAAAAAAAAATGCAAAATTATATAAAAAATAATACGTTTTGATTTCATGGTGACTTTAAAGACTGACAGACATGATCACCATGATTTGTGGTTGCATGGATAACTGTGAGAAGAAAAATCTTTTTTTGCCTTTCATATGGGGAAAATATATTAGAAATTGGAATAATGTGGTATAAGTAAATAACTGCCAGTATGTAAAAATAGTTATGTGAATTGTAAGGAACTTTATCTATATTCTGATTCTACTTCGATTTCTTTACTACTTATGAGGAATAAGTATTTGTAAAAACACTTCCCTCAAAAGTCTTGTTGTCAATTCTTGAGATAATTTCTGGTTTCACCAGAAAGAATACAGGACCTGACAAATCAGAGATTTAAATATGATAAAATATCCTTTAGCAATATCAAGCAGCGTAGCAGATGCTTTTGTACAGTGAAAATATCTGGAACTGTCTGATACGGGAAGCCTCACACATTCAGGTTACAAATACATAAAAAATAAGGTTGATAACCATGTTCTGGATATAAAAAACAACAACATTAAGATAAAAAGATTAAGATAAAATAAAAAAAAAATGTTAAACATCAGCATTACCCATGATACATTACCCATGATTCTGCAGAGAAATTTTCATTAATCAGAGAATTGCCACAAGCTAATTTAAATATCAGCGATCATTGATCTTACTTCAGCCATTGTTGATCAGACTGCCAAATGTTGACACATTTTTACAAAATGGAATTACAAATGCATAATAACTCTTTTGTTTTTTTCCTGTAAAATATACACTACCAGTCAAAAGTTTTTGAACAGTACATTTTTAATGTTTTTTTAAATAAGTCTCTTCTGCTCACCAAGCCTGCATTTATTTGATCTAAAGTACCACACAAACAGTAACATTTTGAAATATTTGTACTAGTTAAAATAAGCGTATTTATTTGAATATGTTTTAAAATGTAATTTATTCCTGTGATTTCAAAGCTTAATTGTTACCATCATTACTCCAGTCAATTTCTCTTTGAGAAATCATTTTTTAAAATTATTTTAATGTTGAAAATAGCTGAGTAGAATATTTGTCAGGTTCCTTTGATGAATAGAAAGTTTAAAAGAACAGCATTTTTCTGAAATAGACATTTTTTTTTTGTAACATTAAAAATTTATTTATCCCTTTTGATCAATGCTAAATAATAAAAAAAATATACTGACTCTAAGCCTTTGAATGGTATAGTGTATAATGTTACAAACGCTTTTTATTTCAGATAAATGCTGATCTTTGGGATTTTCTATTCAAGAATTCAAGAATAATAATAATAATGTTTCTTGAACAGCAAATCAGCATATTAGAATGATTTCGGAAAGATCTTGTGACGCTGGAGACTGGAGTAATGATGCAGAAAATTAGCTTTGATCGCAGGAATAAATTACATTTTAAAGTATATTCAAATAGAATGCAGTTATTTTAAATAGTAAAATGTGTTAGTATTACTGCTTTTGCTGTGTTTTGGATCAAATAAATGCTAGCTTGGTGAGCAGAAGAGAATTCTTTAAAAAAACATAATTTTTTGACTGGTCCTGTATGTATATAATTATATACCACTCACTGAATTAAATGAAATATTGATGCAATCATGTGACAAAAAAAATCACGTCCAAGAACCATTAATGGAACAGGACAAGAAAAGAAAATAACGGAAAAAATCAGTCCAATGTTTAAAAAAGAATAAATGCTAGATTGTTGATGCCGATTTTATTTTCATATTCAAAATACATATGCAAGGATGGAAATGTATGCTTCCATTCACAATAACATGAGGATGTGTTAAATATGTTGCATAATGCAGAAACCAGAATGAGCTTGTAATCTATGCCACACTTTTAATTTCTTTTTTGCTGTAAAACAGTTTTCAGCTGCACAGGTGTCAGGTATTTACTGATAGTATTGTTCTTTTTGTCAACTCATTCAACCATTTGTTTGAGTTTGTTCTAGTATGTGTGTGGGGTGTGGCGTTTCTGCTTGCATTTCTTCGCCCTAAACTGTTTGACAGTATCTCTGGTTTCTTTCAACACAATTGAATTATAGTCCTCAAATTATTCTTACCTGCAACAATATTTGATTTTGTATTGCTTTATCCTAACTGATTTTGATCATGTGCGTTGACTGGTGTTTACACATGTCTAATGAAGTAAGTTGTGAAACTTCACAGTGCAGCTATTGTCATATATGTAAGTGAAGAGAGAACAAATAAACTAAAAACTAAAATTAAATCAAATTTTAAATAAAACCCAAATATTGACTTGGAGCCATATGTTAGTGCTTAGCAAACCTATGTGCCTCACAGGTAGGATTAAGAACATAAACCGGGGGCTTATTCAATAGCTGACAGAAGTTAATTAGAATTTACTGGCGTGTGGTTCAGTGCTCATGAATTCAATGCCAATGTTGATGTAGTTGAAAGTATCCCTAAGCTTAAAGGACTGCTTTTCTTCTTGTTGCAGGTGTTGTTGTTGAATCCACTGGAGAATCTGAAGACCTACATAAGTAACCGTCCACCGCTGGTCATTTTTATGGTCAGCGTCAGTGCCGTGGCTATCGCTTTCCTCACTATAGGATACTTCTTTAAGATCAAGGAGATCAAATCACCTGAAATGACTGAGGTAGTAAACGATTTGGTTTAGCTCAAATGTGTGAATCTTTGAAAATATATGAGAATGCAATAGTTTGTAAGGATTAGTAGACCAGTGTTATTATGCTATTATAAGTATAGTATTTATTGATATTTTAACTTAACAAATTATTTTTGTTTGCTTTTCATTGTAATCGTAATTTAAGTTTTAGTAATTTGTATTATTTTAAATGTAATATTTGTAATATTTTTACTTTTTTGGTTAAATTTAAGATTTTTACTTTATTTCAGTTTTATTATATATAATACATACATGCATACATTATACACACTACCAGTCAAAAGTTTGGACACATCCTCTCATCTCAGTTTTTTAAAAAAGTCTCTTGTGCTCATCAAGGCTGCATTTATTTGATAAAAAATACAGAAATATTGCAAAATATTATTAAAATATTATTATTTATTAATATATAAAATAATGGTTTTTATTTTAATATACTTTAAAATATAATTTATTCCTTTGATGCAACGCTTAATTTTCATCAGCTGTTACTCCAGTCTTAAGTGTCGCGTGATCCTTCAGAAATCATTCTAATATGCTGATTTATTATTAGAATTATCAATGTTGGAAACGGTTGTGCTGCCAAATAATTTTTTGCAACCTGTCTCTTTTTTTCAGGATTCTTTGATGAATAACAAGTTAAAAAGAACAGCATTTATTCAAAATACAAATCTATTCTAACAATGTAAATCTATGCTATCACTTTTTATTAATTTAACATATCCTTGGTGAATAAAAGTATTAGTTTCTTTCACAAAAAGAAAGAATGAAAATTTACCGACCCCAAACTTTTGAACAGTAATGTATATTGTTGGAAAAACTTTCTGTTTTAAATAAATGCTGTTCTTTTTAACCTTTTATTGATGAAAAAATTGTGAAAAAAAGTATCACAGGTTCCAAAAAAAATATTAAGCAGTGCAACTGTTTCCAGCACTGATAATAAATCAGCATATTAGAATGATTTTTGAAGGGTCATGTGACACTGAAGACTGAAGTAAATGATTTTGGAAAAACAACTTTAATTACAGATATAAATAACATTTTAAGCATAAGAAACTTCTTTAAAAAACATTAAATGAGAGGGTGTGTGTGGGGCAAATTACACTTCAGCCTTTATGGGTCAGGGCAAAAAAATAAAATAAAATAAATAAATAAAAACACTTTTTTCCACTGTTATATGTTAGTTTAATGATGCTATGGCATGACATATAGAATATGTAGAATCTTACCCTAGTGAAAAGTATTACATTTAAAATACATTTATTTCAAACTAAGTATAGTTCAAATCTATTAACATATTTACTGATTTATCCCTCGGGACTTTGATATAAAAATTGTAAATAAACTTTATTTGAAGTACTGCATATGCACATTTCTTAATATTAAGCCTAAAATGTGTTTTAATGTCACTATTGCTGAGAATTGTATTATCTTTAAATAAAAAAGGTCTTTAAATGTGTACCTTAAAATATTTAAAGTGTACCTAAAACATACTTGCAATAGTTCCACTTTAGCACAATCAAATATACTTCAGTTCATCTTTAGTTGGACTTCAGCACTATACTTCCAATTTGCAAATTTCGAAATTTCGAATACATTTCTCTTTATTTTTGTATTAGCCTATCTAAGCCAGGATTTAAAAGCTTTAAACGTAGGCATTTTATTGTAACACCTTTCCATAATGTGAGCTTCTATATCTTATTTTCATGAAATAAAATGCTACAGCATTTAAACTATTACTTTCTATCGGTGAATGATGATTCAAATGATGTAGTAACAAACACAACTTTCATTCACGTGATTGACAGATAAACCTTGCACTCTTATTTTAAGGTTGCTGTTAATGCTGTGGTTATTTTAACCATTTCCTTCGTACTTTCGGTTTAATGACATTAAGTCAAAAAGTAATTTATCATTCAGTGGAATTGTGTGTATGCTTTTAGACACTTCCATTGTTTTTGCTCCATCCTGCTCATTTAATGCCACTGAAAAACTACAGAAAAGTAAAACAACTTCTAGCAGTACTGGCCATGAATAGCTACTAAGAAGAGATCACACGTTGGCTGCTCAAACCTCAAAAAACGTGACAGGCAGTGAATAAAGCGTGTGAAGAAGAGATGTGAGGAAACGAACAACGCTGTTTAAGGTCTCCATTAATTTGTGCTTGTAATAATTCAATGTGTATATATTTCAAAGTTCTGAATTGCTGTAGAATCGCGATTCATTCGATTTTTTTAGTGTTTTAAAATGATTACTGGCCGAAATCAATGATTCACGATTCAAAAATCCATGTTTCAAGATCGATGCATATGCATCGTTAGGTTTTGTAATCGATGTATCGAGAAAACGAATGAATTGTTACACCCCTAATATATACACACACATAACTTTGTGTTATTTATTTCAGCCATATTTTTATTATGACAAACAGGTTAAATAGTTTCAGTTAATAACAATACTGTAGTAGACATACAGGTATGAGAATCATGTTTGCCTAGTCATTAATATTGATCAGGAAATGCTGGAGTTAAACATTACTTTGGAATTTTTGTTTCCTTCTAGGATTGGAACACTTTCCTTCTCAGATTCAACGAGCTTGACTTTTGCATCTCAGAAAACGAGACCCTCAAGCACAACTTGAATGAGTCCATCACACCAGAGAGCACAGTGACCAGCAGTCAAACGCGATCCAGCACCCAGTCGCCACCCCTGCTGGAAGACCCGGGTCCGATCAACATCTCTGTGCCCATCACGTTGACCCTGGATCCGCTGAGGCCATTTGGGGGCTACTCACGCAATATTACCCATCTCTATGCCAGTGTGCTTGGGCAGCAAGTTGGCCTTGCTAGTATGTGTCTGTTTTTTTTTTCCTGTGTGTGGGTTTTTGTTGGAAATTTAACTTGGACGTGTGCCATCTGATAACATTCTTGCATGTGGTCATCGTTTCCCAACTTCCCAACTATAAAGTGCACAATGAATGTTTAAATGTGGACTGCTACAGTGCCTAAAGAAAATCATCATACCCCTTTGACATAGTTACTTTATTTGTCATAAAGCCTGAAATCAAACCCCATTCCAAATAACTTTTCCAGTTTTTTTTTTACAATTTTGGTCTTACAACATCAAACCAATGAAAGAAAAAATACAACAATTCTGCAAATTAATTAAAAAAAAAAAACCCTACAAAAACAGGGTTGGAAAAGTCATTAGTCCCTTGATTTAATACTTCATAGAGGCATCTTTTGCTTTAATTACAGCCATCAGTCTTTTTGGTTATGTCTGTACTAACTGATTTAAGTCAGGGCTCTGATTTAGCCACTCAGGGACATTCACCTTCTTATCCTTAAAGCCACAATATGTAAGATTTATTTATTTTTTTATTAAAATATCCCAAAATGACTAGAACAGTGTTGGGTAATTCCTAAACCTTAACATGAAAAAAAATAATTTTTTACCAAAGGATTTTACTATACTGATAGCACAGATGTCAACATTTGGTGGTTCAAATACCCATGTAAGGTCTCAAAGTTTTTAAAGCATTTTTTTATTATTATTTTTAGTGCATGATTTTCCATAGTCTGGTAAGTGCTATTTTCAGGCTTGTCACATTCATAACGGTACATATTCCCCATAAATAAAATAATAAAATAAATAAAAAACAAATAAAGTAATAAATAAAATAAAGTAACAATTATATGATAAGTTCAGATGCAAAAGCCTCTAAATCCATCTGATGACTTTCTTTTAAAAAATGCATTTTTATCAGGCTCCGATGTCTGATTGGGCTGAGCCTGGGATTTTAGCGAGTCTGAAGTAAAAGCATTTGATGGACGTATAATATGTGTCAAGAGCATTCACTTAGTATCATTATCTCATTTTTGACCGAGATGGCTTTTAACTGGTTTTGCATCTGAACTCTTCATATGTTCTGTGAAGAGAAATCGCTTCTCTTTTTGTTGAGTTATTATTGCATCTAGCTTATGCATTTTAACTCACAGAAATCCTACAAAGTATGTAGTCTCTCAAAAACGTTGCCCTTTTTTGTCACGTCCATTTGTGATTATATTGTTACTTTAATGAAGAGGGTTATAATGTGTAAATGCAGTTAAAAAAAGTTAGACTTATTTTATTTTGCAGGGTGTAATGTGACAAGGTAAAGGGTTTCACAGGGTATGATGATTTTCTATAGGCACTGTATATCCTTCAGTGGGGAATGACCATTAAAACATAACATACTCAAATCGTAGCTAAATTATGACAATAACAATATTTCGCTTCTTTAGTAGAAATATCACTAACAATAAAATTGGTCTGGCTAATATGTATGTGTGTTTAAGAGAAAATGCTTTTTCAAAATGCATATTAGTTAGAAAATTATCAGAGTTGCTTATTTCTTCTTCATGCTGTGTCTACTGCACCATCATTACTTAACTTTCAGATTCATATCTATTAGTGTTGGCAAAATTAGCATGTTTAAACAGGCAATTAATTTTTCCAGTTTAACAGCGCCTAAAATATTTTACACGTGGGCTCTTCAATTGACCTTATGCACGGAGCGTTTTTTAGAACTTCCGCATAATGATAAGCCAGCTCGTAAACTTCCAGTCAGACTCATTTTATACTCGTATATAGATAGAGACTCTTGAGACTGCTCTCCTGCCTTGTTTTTATCAGAAACTGAGAAAAATAATAATTGCAACATCGTAAATAATGATAGGGGCATGAGCATTCAGTTTCATATTATTTAACAACATATAATTTAAATGCGAGCCTGGTAATCCCAGGAGAGTAATAGTTGTACATTTAAATGCTGACAGCTAAACACTGTCATAACGTGTTTAGGCTTACGTTATGCTTGTTTTTAACAACATCTTAATAGTATTCTTGATCATCAAAAACTTGCCTTCATAGTCATGAACACATATTACATTATTTTAAAGCTTTTATTAATTTTCAACTACAGCTGTGCGCTGTGCGATTAAAATTTACTTCAAAGATTCACTTTTCATTCATAAACACAACATGGAAAAAAGGTCTTTTAACGGAAAACAATGCATTTTTAAGATTGATATGAAATTACCCTTATAACCAAAAGATGGCAGCAGAGGATTAGTTATTGGCTGCAGCTGCCATTTAAACTCCCCATTCTTGCTTTTCGATTCATTATTGGTTTAACAAATGTTCGTACTTTTACCGCACTACAAATTGAAAAACTTAAATATTAATCGTATAATAAATAAATAATGCATTCAATATGAATTTGAAATATTTTAGATACAATTTTATTAACTAGGCTACATCTTTTATCTACATCGTTTTCTCTTGAATTGTAAAAGCTATTAAATAGCCTATATTCAACCAACACAAACTTGTTCCTGCTGTAGTTTTGTTACTCTGAATTTAGCCTGAATCATTGAATGCACAGCTCTGTTTTTGACATCGGCTTGTCAGATGTTTTGCTCCGTTAGCCTATTACTGTCAATCACAGCAACGGCTCGCGCATATTTAGCGGATTTAATCATGTAATTTTTTAAAACTAGTGTTCGTCATTCTTGAAATGGTATACATGGACGTTTGGAAAAAAAAAACTTTTCTTTGATTGTGAATTGATTATATAAAGAAAACAGAGAGCAAAGGACAGTCCTATTACGACTCAGCACAGCTGACTGGAAATGACTGAGCTGGCTTATCTAAACAAGGAAGTAGTCCGTGCATATGGTCAATTGCATGCACAAATAAAACTATGAGCATGTGTGTCAGATCCGCGTCATGTTCAGCAGTGGCAGCTCTTAAAGTAATAGCAGCCAAATAATCTAATAACTCAGCTGCGGTTATGTCTATTAATCAAAGAACAAAAGAAAAATGAGGAAATCAATAACTTTTGTAGCTTTAAGGATTCATCTATATTTAATTTAGAATTTAGTGTCTGATAACTTTATTCAATTTTACTGTTAAAGTTGAATGGCTATAGTCAATGGCTAAATATTAGGAAAAAAGAACAATTTTGTAGAGACATCAGTAGTATTGGTAACAGTGATACTCGCCTTCAGTCATAAAAAAAATGCCATTAATCATATTAATAATATTCTGTCTTAATGTTGTTTCTACAATAATTTGAAGATTGAATGTGGAATTATTGCAATATAAAAGTATATTTAAGAACTTAGTTAGATGGGATTAATCACAATTAATACAAAAGTGTGTAATTTAATTAGTTATTAGTTAATATTTTTAGCTAATATCGATTGACAGCACTAATATATGTGACCCTGAACTACAAAACCAGTCATAAGAGTTAAGTTTTTGAAATTGAGATTTGTACATCATCTGAAAGCTGAAAATAAATAAGTTTTCCATTGATGTATGGTTTGTTAGGATAGGACAATAATTAGCCGAGATACAACTATTTGAAAATCTGGAATCTAAAGGGGTGCAAAAAAATCAAAATAGTGAGAAAATCGCATTTAAACTTGTTCAAATGAAGTTCTTTGCAATGCATATTACTAATCAAAAATTAAGTTCTAATATATATACGGTAGGAAATTTACAAAATATCTTCATGGAACATGATCTTTACTTAATATTAAAGTCATTTATTCCTGTGATGGCAAAGATTAATTTTTAGCGTCTATTACTATTACTATGTATATTTGGTACTGAAGAAAAAAATCTTATTAGTACTCTTCAAAACAGTTGTGCTGCTTAATATTTTTGTGGAAACTCTGAAATTTTTGAAATTTTAGTATTTGAAACAAAATTTGAAAGAATAGTATTTGAAATGAAAATCTTTTGTAACAAATGTCATGTCATTAATTTCTAACCTTTAAATATTTAAATGGTAATGTACTGTTATGATTACATTATATTACTTAAGAATATGTTTAGAATTTTTGAGCAGAATTCAGCTCTTTTTGGCTTGTCTGTATTTCAGTCAAACAGATCAGATTGGAAAGTCGTTGCAGTGTTGTTGTTTGTTTTTTTTTTTCCCCTCTCTCCTGGTGTTGTGACTGAACGTAGTCCAGTTAAAACAATGGTCCATTGTGAACAAAGGGATAACAGTGGGAGAGAGGCCAGAGCTGAATACCTTCTAGATATCACTTGCAGGCACATCTAAGCTCCCTTTGTTTTGCAGAACATGCTGACTCTGTGTGGGTGTGTTTGTGTCATTAAAGGCAGAGAGGCCCATGAAGAGATGAACATCACTTTCACTCTGCCGGTAGCCTGGAACTCAGATGAATGCGTTCTGCATGGTCGTTGTGAGCAGATGGTCTTCAGTACCTGTATGACCGTCACAGCTGCCAGTAATGTCTTCCCAGTCACAGTGTAAGTGTCCATACAACCATACATCCCAAATCACTTAATATGATTTTGTGTATACTTTTTGCTTATATGACAGGATGTCTGTTATCAATAAAGTTATAAACCTGAAAAAAGTTCAATATATTCACAATAATCTGTGTATCATTCATTTAATATCGGAAGAAGGAAAAGTTTGGGTGCAGTTTGGGTTGTGTCGAGCCATTCGTTAGTCTACCCTAACAACTGCAGCAGCAGAGGACTATTATTCTGCCATGCGAAACTGAGAAAGAACTGATGACGGAATGGTTTGATCTTTGGCTGACCAGTAAGCATAAAGGGCCATTTCATTCAAGCCCACCTGTAGAATTTCCATCCCTGAATGACAATGTTTTTTTTAATTATTATTATTTTTATTAATTTTTTTTTTTTATAATTTTTCTGCTTTCAATAGTAAATCAAAAATGACTAAATGTAGTGCAGTAGTTTACAACATTTAGTTATTTGATTAATTTATATATTATTTGCTGTAATTTAAATTTTATTGCATCTAGTCCATTCTCCAAACCACTTGTCTTCTGTAGGGCTGCAAGGATGTGGGACAATTTTAGTGATATTAGTAAATATTAGTAATATGTGACCATGGACCACAAAACCAGTCATAAGGGTTTTTTGACACTGAGATTTATACATAATCTGAAAGCTAAATAAATAAGCTTTCCATTGATGTATGGTTTGTAGGACAATATTTGGCTGAGATGCAATCTGGAATCTAAGGGTATTGAGAAAATTGCCTTTAAAATTGTCCAAATGAAGTTATTCGCAATGCATATTACTAAACAAAAATTTAGTTTTGGTATATTTACGGTAGGAAAATATATCTTCATGGAACACTTAATATCCTAATGATTTTTGCCATAAAATAAAAATTGTATCATTTTGACCAATTTTGACCAATGTTTTGGCTACAAATATACCTGTGCTACAGGGTCACATATTTGTTTTTGCATTCAAAATGTAATTAAATTTGCTGTTAATTTGATATATAAAATGCAAGTCTACGGCTTTCAGCACTTGAGAGTCAAGAAAGCATATACAGGCAAGACAAAATGAATAAACATGGCTCCTGATAATATAGTAAGGTCTTATGATTAACTGAACATTATTTACAACATCATTACCTGTAGTTCACAGCCTCAGGCAAACGGTCCGGAGTGCTGTCCAGTTTGCAAACAAATCATTATTTTGAACTGGACTGAACCATCTAAAACAGTTTGCGGCTCAAGCAGCACAAAACAGTTACTCAGTCAACTCGCTTTTGGATGTGCCGAATGATCCAGTAAACCAGCATATGATGCTGATTTTTGCCAGCTCATTCAGCACTCCAGTTCTTCCAACAGTGAACTGAACTGAGGAAATGGTTCAACTGAAGAGCTGTACTGATGATATGCATGCGTGAACCAAGCATTTAATTGAAGAGGAGAAATTAAAGTCTTATGGTCTTATAGTTTATGTAAAAAAGATGAGTTTATTTAAGACTAGTTTATTCACTTTATATGCTTTAGACATGTAAAACATCCATTTTTCGCATCATTATTGGGTGTTTAAATAATATAATTGTGTGATTATGTAAACAAACTGGTGAGTGTTTTTTTTTTTTTTTAACCAGTTCATTGAAATGAACCGTCTGAAGAAACCTGTTCATGTAAAATATTCACTGGACTTCCATGTTTGCCTGAGGCTATGAACTACAGGTAATAATGTTCAGTTTCTTGCGCAGACTGATTGTTTCACTTCATCAGACCTCACTATATTGTCAGGAGAAACAAGTGTTAATTTTGTCTTGCCTGGCTTTTTATAACTCTCAAGTGAGACTAGCTACTGACTTGCATTTTATGAATCACCAAGGACCATGATTCAGCTAAAAATCTCTTTTACTGTTCTACTGAAGAAAAAAAGTCACCTTCATCTTAGATGGCCTGAGGGTTAGTAATCTGACAGCAAATTGTCATTTTGGGGAAAATTATCTCTTTAACTGACCAAAACTGACAGCCGAAACAAAAAGGACATACACACAGGGCACACGGTGGACTTGCAGTGTAGTGCAAATTTGTGTTACATAACTGAGGGTAGCATTTTGAGTCCTAATTGGGGTTTCCTTCATCTAGAACGGAGGTCTCAAACTCAATTCCTGGAGGGCCGCAGCTCTGCAGAGTTTAGCTCCAACCAGCTCCAGCTCACACCTGCTTGGACGTTTCTAGTAATCCTGAAGACCTTGATTAGCTGGATCAGGTGTGTTTGATTAGGGTTGGAGCTAAACTGTGCAGAGCTGTGGCCCTCCAGGAATTGAGTTTGAGACCAGTGATCTAGAATGTGTTATTCATGCCTTGTTTTGAAAATCCTCTGCAGGCAGCCACCTCACTGTGTCCCAGAGACCTACAGCAATGCCACATCCTGGTACAAGATTTTCACCACAGCACGAGATTCGGACACTAAGTATACACAGGAGTACAACCCATTCTGGTGTTACAAAGGTGCTATTGGGAAGGTGTATCACACACTGAATCCCAAGCTCACTGTCATCGTTCCAGATGTAAGTATTTCAGTGTGAAATATTTACAAAATGTAGGATAAAACTTGACTCATCCATCTGCCCATTGATTTCGCCATCCATTTTATATCCATAATTTGACAAATTTTCAAATTACACAATAAAATATTCACAAAATGTAGGATGAAACTTAATGTTATCCATCTGCCAATTGATTTTGCAATCCATTTTACTTATGTAATTCGACAGATTTCCAAACAAAACATATACAAAAAATATAGGCTGAAACTTGACTTTACTCATCCACCCGTTGAGTTGGCCACTTATTTTATATAAATAATTTGACAAATTCTGAAAATAAGCTTTTCAGAGCTTCTACCTTACAAAACAAAAAAGCTGTTATATTCTAGCTTTATGCATTCTTTTATCAAGTTTCATTAAAAGCACAACATTTTGAACAAAAAGCTGAGAAAACTGTTTTTCAAAAAATATATCCGGATTGAATTCAGGAAAAATAATCAAAACATAGATAAAGTAGATTACTTCCATCAAAGCTTGCACAGTACTATACCACTTCCTGGTTGATATTTAATTTGGTAACATTTAATGTTAGATGATCTCATTATTTTATATACATACATCTGCTTATATATGTGATTGTTTCTACTGGTTCTTCACTGTGTTTCGATCCAGATAGAAAATGTGCAATAGCGGCTTTTGGCGTTTAACAGTAAAAAAAACATGGATAGCTGGAAAATTCTGTCAGTGGCGAGGAAAGCATTTTCTCATAAAGGACAAAAATTTCTGTCAGTGGAGTGGGGAGTGTGTTAACATCTTCAGCTTGTGATCAGATCAATGAAAATGTATTATATTACCATAAACGGGGCTTCAGAATATCTTAGCAACCATATAGTGATTTTCTGAAAACCACCCACAACACACTAGCATTATGTTGGTGAGTTTGCACAGACCAACAACTGAATCTGTTTAGTTTAGATATTTTATTATTCTTATTTTATTTAGCATTTTAGTTTAATTTTGTTTTTGTTTTGCATTTAATATTTTCATTTTATTTATTTATTTATTTTTTGTATTTTAGTTTAATTTAGTTTTTATTTAATTGTATTTTAGTGCTTTTTTTTTTGTTTTTGTTTTTTTGTTTTGGGGGGGGGGGGGGTATTATTATTATTATTATTATTGTTTTGTTATTGTTATTTTATTTTGTTTTTATTTTATTTTTTGTTTTGGATTTTTAGCTTTGTTTTGGATTTTAGTTTAGTTTGTTTTTATTTTGTTTTTAATTTTTATATATTCTTTATTTTATGTATTTTGTTTTTATTTTATTTTGTATTTTAATTTAAAATTTCAATTTAATTGTAGTTTTGTATTTTAGTTTTGTTAAATTTTTGGTTTTGTATTATATTTTAGTTTAGTTTAATTTTATTTTGTATTGTAGTTTTGTTTAGTTTGTTTTGTATTTTATTTAGGTTTGTATGTTATTTTTTTGTTTTTTATTTTATTTAGTTTTGTATTTAATTTAATTTTGAGTTTTTATTAGATTTTTTTTTGTTCGTTTTTGTTTCGTTTTGTATTGGATTTATTTTTTTATTTAGTTTATTTTATTTTTGGTTTTTATTTAATTTTATATTAGTTTTGTATTTAATTCAATTCAATTTAGTTTATTTTTTTTTATTTTTTAATTGAATTCCTTTTTGTGTGTGTGTTTTGTTTGGTTGTTTATTTTGTATTTTATTTTGTTTTATATTTCATTTTATTTTAATTTTTATTTTTTTTATTCTGTTTTGTATTTTATTTTATTTTTGTTTGGTTTTATGTCTGTGACTGTGTTTTTAATGGTCACAGATATTCACTTTTTATTACTTTGAATTACTATACAGAATATGAACTTTACTGTTGTGTAAATTATATATTAACACAGAGATAGGTTGTGTTGTGCATGTTGTTGCATCCTCACTATAATTCAAGAGTGCGCTCTTTCCCAATAGGACGATCGCTCCCTCATTAACCTGCACCTCATGCACACCAGCTACTTCCTGTTTGTGATGGTCATCACAATGTTCTGCTATGCAGTCATCAAAGGCAGACCTGGTAAAGTTCGACAGAATAACCCAGATTACTGTCCAGAAAAGGTATGACTTGATATATCCGTGGGATTAGTCTGCTAGTTAGAGCATAACTCAGCCTGGCAGCCAAACTGACATGTTGATGTCATCATCCGGCTCGAATACTAAAAGTGGCTGTTTTTCTCACAGGTGGCCTTGTCTGCAGGATAAACGGGGTCGAAGGTGAACATCTGAACCGAAGCATATCGGAAAGGGAAGTGAGAAAACTACATGTTGCCTACTGAACCCAGGAGAAGGGTGCAAAAAAAAAAGCTCTGTGAATGCATTACTCTGCAATGTTGGGTCACTCCAACCAAAGACTTTTAAGTGCCTGTATCTACTGTGTAAATAATGATAGGACTCTTAAATTCAGTAAAGAAAGCAGTCTGCCTGAGCTTCCCCCTCTGCACCCTGTGCCATCCTGTAAATGTTCAGTATATCCAGTAATCAACAGAGGACTGTGTTTGACTAGAGGTGTTCGGATGGGAAATATCACCTCCGCTAAATCTGATCCCCTTTCACGTTCGCTCTTTGTGTTCGATCAGATCGCTTCCGCTGATTTCTCCGGAGGTGAACTTTGCCTTGTCATTCCTCTTGTCTCTTTGTCTTAACCAACCCTTCATACGTGTCCATTGCAGTTTAGCAGTGGCATTTCTTTTGATTCCTCTTTGTGTGGATCTCAGCCACGTACCATGACCAACCCGCTGGTCGTGATCTTTGGGCGAGTTCCACTAGAGATAACCGCAGGCTTCTGTATGACATGCTTCTTTTATCATCAAAACCCACACTGGTTTTATTGTGAACGTGTCTACATGAGATGCCCGAGTGGAAACTTAATTAAATTGCTCTTTAAAACATCTTACTTAGAATGTCACCATGTTAGGGAGTTGAGATAAAACGCCTGTTGTTGGATTGATGGATTTGTGTGTCGAAATCTGAATTAATGCAATGATTAATGGCTTTGGGCTTCACGTCTGTTTCTGGACACTTAAAATGAATGTATTTGTAAAATCAGCAAATTAACAGCAGTGATGCAGCATTGATCTCTTGTACATTTAACGTTGTAGTTTACATAATGTAAATCATTATTGTAGATTTTTTTTTTTGTAATCACTTTCATTTTGTTTTCCAGTTTTGTTTTTTACAAAACCATTTCTACCTTTAATCCTTTTTCAACCATCCATTGTGTTTATTGCCTTTTCATTGTTTCATTTCATGCCTCATTTGATACTTAAAAGTTAAAGGAGAAGTTCACTTCCAAAACAAAAGTTTACAGATAATGTACTCACCCCCTTATCATCCAAGATGTTCATGTCTTTCTTTCTTCATTCGTAAAGAAATAGTTTTTTTGAGGAAAACATTTCTCTCCATATAGCGGACTTCTATGATGCCCCCAACTTTGAACATCTAAAATTTAGTTTAAATGCAGCTTCAGAGGGCTCTAAATGATCTAGCGAAATTATTGGTTATTTTCCAAAAAAAATTTTTTGACAATTTATGTACTTTTTAACTTCAAATGCTTATCTTGTCTAGCACTGCGTGAACTGTGTATTCCAGTTTAAGAAACTCCAGTTTGAAAAACTCCCATCTCATTTTGTCCTCCAACTTTAAAACCACCCCAATGCTGCAGAAGTTCCAACCTAGTGTTTACAAAGTGAACATGCAAAGATCATCAAACACCCTTTACAAAAAAAAAAAAAAAAGGCAAAACAGGCAATTTGGAGGAGAAAATGAGTTTTTCGACATACCCTAACTGTCTTGAACCAGAATACACAGAGTTCATGCAGAGCTAGACAAGATGAGCATTTGAGGTTAAAAAGTATATAAATTGTAATTAAAAAAAAAAAAAAAAATCGTTTCACTGGATAAGACCCTTCTTCCTCAGCTGGGATTGTTTAGAGCCCTTTAAAGCTGCATTTAAACTGCATTTTGGAGGTTAAAATTCACAGACACCCTTGAAGTCCACTTATATGGAGACAAATCCTGAAATGTTTTCCTTAAAAACCTTAATTTCTTTACGAATGAAAAAAGATATGAACATCTTGGATGACAAGGGGGTGAGTAAATTATCTGTACATTTTTGTTCTGGAAGTGAACTTCTCCTTTCAGCAATGCCTCTGTTTTGTTTTAATCTGCAATATGTGACCTGTCTTTTGCCTTCCAAACCATTCTTATTGTCATTAGCTTTTCATTTACACCCTATGAACTGCATATCATGCATCATATCGCATGAGACATATTACGAGAGAGTGCTTTCCTCCACCATTCTGTCCAGTTTAGGCTTTTGCATCTTTGTCCTCCGCCTACAAAGTTTCACCACCCTTTATCGACGAACCCATTTTCCCATCATGCCTTGCTTAATTACAGCCCTCTTAAGCTGCATTAGTCACGGTTCATCAGCACTCCTGTCCTTTAGCCCATAATAAACAAGCATCCAACCACTAATGTGCCTTTGCACTGTCTCACCCATGTTCACCACACTGTCTTTTATATTTAAGACTGGTTTCCACCTTTGGTTTAACTTTCTTGAGTTAAAATAAATGCGTACGTACCGCTCACACGGACTTCCTCCCCATTTCATATCCAATTCCGAGTCAAAACTGCAGTAAAGGTTGGAAACAAGTGGAGTATACTTGTGCTTTTTCTGTTGATGTATTAGAGCGAACACTTGTTTTACTCGCTAAACTCCATCCTACAATAATTAGTTGGAAAGATTTTCAAGCTAGAGAAAAATGCTAAATGATTACATGCTTTGAAACCTCTTTGAATAGCAATATCCTTGCATTTGAGGTGTTTATTTGTACATTCGACTGATGCGTTTGTGCTTGTTTTCGAGACATTTGCTCACGTCTAATTTCTTTTTGGGATTGTGAAATGAGGCTTTCTGATAGCGAGAGCATTTTGCTTCATAATGCATAATTTCTGCGCTCATTAAAGTTGGCCTTTCAGTGCTGCTGGAGGACTATGGAAAATGACGACAAATTCCACGGATGCTGCCTGATGCTCAGATCATATTGATCTTCCCCCTTGTCCTTCCTTTGGGCTCGTAGCATTTGAGTGAAGTGTATTTGTAAGTGGTAGAAGGTCCTTTCCTTGTCTGAACTCGCGGCGCAAACTCTCGTCGCGAGCCCTTCGACTCGTCCTGATGCATGATTGTAAATGTTCTACCTGCTGACCTGTTTGTATGAGGACAATCCCTCTGTTTTTGTTCTGTTTGTAAGATATTGTAGGCACATGCTTTGCTGAATAAAATCTGAGATAACACTGACTTTGTGTCATTGGTGTTTTGTCTTATTAAAGACCAATTATATGGTTTAGGTTTTTTCTTGCTTCAGGATAACTCTAATTTAATTTTATATTGTTATCACTAATCTTACAGATTAAGGTTAATAATAAAACAATGTGACATCCATTAGTGGGAAATGGAAAGCAAGGTATTCTCGGTTTGCTAGACGCAGACAGCATGTTATAAACTGAAGTGGTTGGCTTTGTGTGGAGGGCATGACGGATGCGCTCCGTTCTGTTGAAGGCCATCTGGCGTAACTAATTGTATTTTCTGTCAATAACGGATTTGATGGCTGCCGCAGCTGGTTTGCTTAAGGAACGAGAGCCTGACATTTCAGCATTTATTTTCTACTTTATCAAATGAATAAGCAACGATATACACATTAAAGGGTTTTTAAAGCAACAAAGCACCAATTCTGCATTTATTTGATTCAAAGTACAGCAAAAATGGTAAAAGTTTGAAATATTTTTACTATTTAAAATAACCGTTTTCTATTTGAATATATTTTAAAAAGTAATTATTCCTGTGATCAAAGCAAATTTTTCAGCAACATTACTCCAGTCTTCAGTGCTACATGATCCTTCTAATATTTGCCATTCAAGAAACAATTCTTACTATTATTAAAACGGTTAATACATTTGTCAGGATTCTTTGATAAATAGAAAGATTCAAAGATCTGATTTATCTGAAATAAAAAGCTTTTGTAACATTATACACTATACCAAATATACATTCACTCAAATGCTTAAAGGAATAGTTCACCCAAAAATGAAAATTACCCCATGATTTACTCACCGTCAAGCCATCCTAGATGTATATGACTTTCTTCTTCCAGACAAACACAGTCTGGGTTATTTTAAAATGTATCCTTTTTTTTTTAAGATTTATTTTTGGCGTTTTTGCCTTTAATTAGATCTGACAGGAAGTGAGCGGGAGAGAGAGAGAGGATGGGATCGGGAAAGGTCTGCGAGCTGGGACTCCAACTCACGACGCCGAAGCGCAACTGCACTGTATGTCGACGCACTGCCCCCTAGGCTACCGGCACCAACTTTTACAATTTATCCTGGCTCTTCCAAGCTTTATAATGGTGGTGGATAGTGTCTATTTTGAAGCTCCAAAAAGTGCATATATCCATCGTAAAACTAACCCACACTAACCCACATGTCTACTGAAACTGATCCATGGGTTTTTGTAACAAAAATATTTCTACTTTTCAAATTATAAACTCAAATCACTGACTTCCAGCAATGGCGCATGCACTTATTCCAGGATTTTTTTTCCATCCAGTGGACTTCAATGGAATCCAACAGTTTGAAGGTCCAAATTTTCAATGGAGCTTCAAAGAGCTCTACACCAGTAGTTTTCAAACCCAGGGTTTAAAAAATGGATCGCCAGGAAGGAAGCAGGAACCGGCAACTTAAAGGGTTACTCCACCCCAAAACGAAAATGTTGTCATTAATCACTTTACCCCCATGTCGTTCCAAACCCGTAAAAGGTTTGATCGTCTTCGGAACACAATTTAAGATATTTTGGATGAAATCCAGTAGCTTTTTAGACTGTCCCATTGACTGCCAAGTAAATTAAACTGTCAAGGCCCAGAAACATATGAAAGAGGTTGTCAAAATAGTCCATCTGCCATCAGTGGTTCAACCATAATTTTACCTACAATACTTTTTGTACGCAAAGAAAACAAAAATCAACAATTCGTCTCCTCTATGTCACTGTAGCGCCATTTTGGAAAGTATCCGCTGGACGTAAACAACACACACTGTTCTGTATCAGCCACAACACACTGATACGTTTTCTATGTGTAATTACGCTATAATTCGAACGAAAACAGCGCATCCTTGTACAGAACAGCGTACGCTGTTTATGTAACTAAAAACCCAGGTAAACGACAACATTAAGGATGACAGTAAAGACGACATTAAAGACGACAGTAATCTTTTCTGTTTCTTATAGATCACTTTGTAAACATTCGAGATGCGCGCGCAGCATGGCTGCAGAAAACCTGGGAGAGATGACTTGGATTTAAAAAGATTAGAGATTATATTGATTAGATGTCATTTTCAAAACATTCTCCGCATATTACAATAACGTGTCACCCAGTGATAAGCACGGTTATTCAGGAAATTGACGTTATAGTGGGATAGTCAGATCTGAAACAGAGATGACTTTTTTTGTGAGTCATGGATTAAAAGATAAATTTGATTGTATATTTCAAAATTCTGACTTTATTTTCGCAATTCCGAGATTATATCGGAATTCCTCAGAATTAACAAACGATTGTTAAATCGAGTTATAAAGTCAGAATTAGGAGAACTAAACTTGCATTTGCGAGAAAAAAAAAGTCAGAATTGTGAAATAAAATAAATAAATGTTATGTAAAAAATGTTAATAGTAATAGGTTTAAATAATATTTCATGCTGTAACTGTAAGGCTAATACAATACATCCCCTATGAACAGCATATGTGAATATTATGAAGACCTATTGTTTAAATCAAATTTATACTTTAAAAGTAGAGTAATCATAGCATTTTTCATCCATAGTATGTCTGTTTAAACGTCTGCATTTAGCTTCAAATGGCGTCTTTGACTACAGTATTCTATTAAAATAATTTGCATTCCGATTTCGACATCGAAAGGCACAAAAGTATTTTTTTTCTATTATTCCATGGACTTTACCCATTTACCTCCACTTGTTACCAGCTTTTTCTCCAACCACTATGCGCGCGCAGCTACAAGTGACGAGTAAGCACCTTTGGCGATAGAAATGATTGTAAATGAGCATAAGCCTGGTCCGCCATGCTGGTTTGTTTACATCTAGCTACCACAATTCCTAGGGCTCAGGCAGTTTAAGTGACTTGCTGGAACACTACAAAGTCGTGAGTCATGGTTTGAAGTTCTGACTTACGGGCTCAAAAACCTGCCTAGAACGCAGCATAAGCTTTGCACTCTTTCTCGTTTATATATTGTTGTAAGATTCCATAACATCCTGTGTCTGAGAAATTATGTCTCTACATTGTCTTATATTAACTCTGTATTTTGGAATATAGCCAATGATGTAAAACTAATCATGAGACACTGTCTGTTTCCTTATAAGGATGGCTTATGTTTGTCCAAGTTTCTGCTGACAGCTCAATATTTTACCTCAATAAATCAACTATACAATACTTTCTCTCAATAAAGCACCTCTTGAGTGAACTGCACTGCTGTTATTCACTGGCCCAGGATCCTGTCTCCTAGGGTTTGTAATACAAACAGAAATAAATGTATAACCAAGAATTTTCGCTCAACCCAAAATGATTCTCAGTAATAAAAGAATACAGAGCACTTTTATTCTAACAATAGTCCATTCTGAATTTGAATTCAGAATGTTTTTTATTGCTGCTCAGAGGACAAATGAGGCGTACTTGCTGCAAGTTTCAGGAGTGACAGCATTTATCCGCATATAAATGGGGGATTCTTGCAAAATCTTTCTTTCATTCTTTCTTATATATATATATATATATATATATATATATAGTTGAAGACAAAATTATTAGCCCCTTATAAAATATTTCATTATTTTTCAAATAACTCCCAAGTGTTGTTTAACAGAAAGATGATTTTATAAACACAGCATTTTTAAACATAATACTTTATTCAGGAAGCTTTTAGGGTTTGTAATACAAATAGAAATAAATGTATAACCAAGAATTTTAAAAAGTCTACTGGTCAAAATGATTAGCCCTCTGCTTGATAACAGCCTTTAGTCATTTGCTGTGGTTCTCAACAAGTTTCAAGCATGTCTCCTGAGGAATGACAGCCCATTCTTCCTTAGCAAATCTCTCAAGCTCCTCCAGATTTGTTGGTCTTCTGGCACAAACTCTGGACTTTAGTGTGCCCCACAGATTTTCTATTGGATTCAAGTCTGGGCTTTGTCCAGGCCAGTCAAGTACACTCACTTTGCTCATTTGGAGGTATTCGCCAGAAATGAGGTATGCTTTGTTCGTTGTCATGCTGGAAGACAAAATGTCGACCCAAACCAAGTTTTCTTGCAGACTGTCTGAGGTTGTCTTTCAAAATCTTCTTATAGTCTTCCTTTTTCATGTTTCCTTCAACCCTGACAAGATTCGCAGTTCCAAACGCACTGAAACATCCCCACAGCATTATACTCCCACCACCATGTTTCACTGTGGGGATGGTGTTCTTGGGGTTGAATGCCTCTCCCTTCTTTCTCCAAACATAGGCAACATCTCTATGGCCAAAAAGCTCTAGTTTTTGGCACGTTTCCAGTATGCATCACATTCCCCCAGGTTGTCCTTAGCAAACTTCATTCTAGCTTGGAGGTGTCTCTTCTTCAGAAGGGTAGTCTTTCTTGGTCGGCAACCTCGCAGTTCATTCCTGTGCAGGGCTCTAGTGACTGTCTTCATTGTGACATCAATACCAGACTTGGCTAGGTCATTCACTAGTGTTTTGGCAGTTGTTCTTGGGTCTTTAGAAACCTCTCTCACTAGTTTTCTTTCCAAAGTTTTTGAAATCTTTTGCTTCCTGCCTCTGCCCGTCTTGTTCTCCACTGTGTTGGTCTCTTCTTCTTGATAATGCATCTCACTGCAGTTCTTGACACTTGAAAACGCTTTGATAAACGTGTGTCCTTCTCCATCTTTATGCGCATTAACAATTCTTTCTCTCAAGTCCAAACTAATTTCTTTGCCATGATCAGAGACTGGGGCCCGGGCGTGGCACAGGGGCTGTACAGCGCCCCCTGGAAAAAAATCCAGAAATCTTGCTGTCTAGCGCACACATACTTGCATGTATTCAAATGAAACTCAGGAGACATATAGAACTCGTCAAGCTGAACAACTTTCGCGCTCTATGTTTCAGGCTATACTCAACAGGAAGTGCGCTATTCAGGGCTGTTTAAAAAGCACATGCTCTGGAATTTGATATACTCCTCCGAGGATTTTGAAACATTTGCCTTGAAACTTGGGGAACATGATCTAGAGACATTGGGGATGAAAAATTGCGAGGGGATTTTTGATATCTCGAACGATTTGGCCGTGGCGAGGCGACAAAGTTACAGCGAGAAATGAGAAACAGGAAGTGTCTAATAACTTTTGAACAGATTGTCTGATTTTTTTTTTTTTTTTTTTGTCTTTTTTTTTGGTTTGTTTTTTTTGTAAAAGGCATTTGACTTTCTTTGCATGCTCGCTTTGTAAATGTCGTAGAGCAATTGATGAATTTCTTCAATGAAGTCAATAAAGCTCAAGAAGCACAGTTCCAGATGTCAAAATAAGACTTTATTGAAAAAAGCAACAAAGCCGAGACAATGGTCGCCATATCTGAGCTCTGTCTGTCCACGTACCCATTCTTATACCCCTGTTTTTTTTTTTTTTTTTTTTTTCCTGTGTGAATACCTCAGGGATAAGAACATTTTATTGGTGGCACATGGTGCTCTCCAACTTTGCTTTTCGTCCTCCTGTGCCTGAGCCTGTGTGTGTGTGTGTGTGTGTGTGTGTGTGTGTGTGTGTGTCTGTCTGCGTGCTGTCTGTACTTTATTCACAAGCGCCTGTTGCTAAGATACCCAGGAGAGACACTGGCCTCTTGGCAGGTAGCAATTCACAGATGCCCAGAGTTTCCAGTGTTTGTGTTTCAATTTTTCCAGGTTGGTCTGTGACTTATTAATAACGTAATTTAATTAAAAGTCATGTTTTAAAACTTGAAGTATTTGTATTTATTCTTACTGTTTAACAGACAAAGTATTTAGTCCACTTATATGTTCTGCACCGCGGCTCCTGACGTTTCTGTATTTTGCTTCACATCCTACCAATAATAACAGTAAACGCTCTTTTGACTTTGACTGTATTTCTGTGTTTAGTTTTAACATAAAGTTCACCGCTCTGATTAAAAAATAAAATCTACTGGTTCATTGTACTTCCTCTTTTCACCTTGGAAACCTGCGCGTGTTTGCCCGGGAGGGAGCACGTGGTCAGCTCTCCAGCATCTGCTGTTGTGGGAAGGTGTAACCTCAGATTTTCCCCTCGCACTCTTTTTACAGAGTTAGAGAAAAAATTGCTGCGTGGCTGTCCTCCAAAGCAGCCACTAAACCTCCAAGCCCACGCGCTCTCAAAGTAAACACCTCTTCACACCATTATCCATGGGATTACCGTGTTTTCTGTGACACCTGCTACCTTTTTGGGTGTGCGCAGCTTTGACCCTGCCAATGGGGGTTTGTGTCCGACAGCTGAGAGGCATTTGGGAAGAAAATAAATAACTTCTACCTGTTGTTTCCATTGGAAACATCACGTCTCAAGGTAAGGCGTGCGCTTGTTGTGTTTAGACCATCTGTTTGACTCCTCATGTTGTTTGTTTGGGAATAAAACAGTTGGCTTTAAGCAAAATTAATGTGATATTGTCAAATTCACCGGTTTTGTAACGCTTTTAAAGAGGGTTCTCAGGATTGCTTTAGATAACATGATATTAAACCATGTGGTGCTAGAAATTTTCTTTAAACGAACTTAACTTTCTTTTCGGAGTCTTTTTCTAACCATTTGCTGTCATTGCGATTTTAGCATATTTCTCCTCACTTTCACACAGGTGTTCTAACAGAGTAGTTTAGTGTAGTTGTGTAGTTTATCACACAACGAGACATTTTTATGACTTAAAGCCTAACAAACTGAAGCGTTTTCAGTTTAAAAAGCGTGTTTGCATAAATAAATAGCTTCTGGCAATGATATTTATACATTTACAAGTGTGGTTACGTGTGTTTTTTTTATGAGCTGCAGATTTTATTGGCTTGAACATTTTATTGACTGAACTTCTGCAATTATTAAACAAGCTATTAAAACCAAAGTTATAGGGCACATTTATGTTACAAGTGAATTAATAATAATAATAATAATAATGCAGAATTTAAGCTGTAAAGGTGGCTCAGAACTGCTTCTGAAGTGGTATGAAGGTGTCTTTACACAGACTGTTTAATGATGCTTAGAGGTGACGTAAAAGCATTTACTCAAAAATTGCACCTTTATACAGTACTTTAATACTAGGGACTAAAGTGGGTGAGAGCAGGCATAATGTAGCCTGGCTTTTATGCTGCATTGCGTCTTTACACAGATGTTTGAGCAGGCATTGAGCAGCCTTAACTTGGGTATATAAAAATGCTCTGTTTCCTTATGTTATGCTTACTTTACATTGCAAAGGTGGTACAGAAGTGGTATGTAGGTGTCTTTACACCTGCTGTGTAATGCTGCTGTTTAAATTGACACTGCAAAGGTGGCACAGAAACACTTCTGAAGTGACATTTAGTTATCGTTACACAAACTGTCTAATGCTGCTCTGAAGTGGCATAAATGTAATTACATAGCAATGATAACCATATAATTTGATACTAGGGGCTGAGGTGAGTCAGAGCAGTCATAATTTAGTCTGGCTTTTATGCGGCATTGCATCTTTACAAAAAAATAAATAAATTGGAGCTGGCACAGAGCGGCCTTAAATTAGCTATGTAAAGATGCTTTATGTTTTATTATATTATGCCAAATTGACACGTCAAAGTTGGCACAGAAGCGCTTCTGAAGTGGCATTTAGGAGTCTTTACACATTTTTTTTTAAATACTGTTCTCAGGTGGCATTAATGCATTTACATAGCAATACTGGGGTCTAAAGTGGGCCTTAGCGGGCGTAATTTAGTCGAGCTTTTATGCGGCATTGCATCTTTACACAACATTTTCAGCAGGCACAGAGCAGCCTTAACATGGCTGTATAACAGATTTCTAAAATTATGCCAAATTTACACTTCAAAGGTGGCATAGAAGCACTTATGAAGTGGCATTAAGGTGTCTTTACACAGACTGTTTAATGCTGATCAGAGGTGGCTTAAGTACATTTATACAGGAATTACAACTGTATACTTTCATACTACAGGCTAAGGTGGACCCGAGAAGGCATAGTTTAGTCTGGCTTTGCCCCACTGAATTTTAAGCCAGCACAGAGCATCCTTAACTCAGCTGTGTGAGGATGCATTTATAGTTAGTTATACACTGGGTGCTCCAGTCAGCTTTTATAAAGATGCTGTCTTTGCAAATGTTGACCTCCCATGCAGCTGAATTGCATGACCAGTGAACATACGTATTCCATATAGTTTACGATATTCTATTCTAAATGGTTTAGTGCTGCAGCAGACCTAGCGAATGAGATTACTGGGATTTATATTGACCGATTTTAAAGGCCAGGTCAATGGTAAAGCCTTTAGCCTCTAGCACCTACGAGGCCTGTCTCGGTTTGGTTGTACCACCGTCACTCTTTTGTTCCTTTATTCAATCACTGTAATCAGTGGAAGAGCAGGATGTTTTGGATGAATTGTACTCAGGTCATGTGACCTGATCCATTGCAAGAGAGGCAACAAACCTGATCTGAGATCAGTGTAATCAGGAGTTTCCTCCTCCTCCGCCGCCTTATTTCCTCTACTCTCACTTTCTCATGCTGAGAGACAGCCAGAGTCACGCCAGTTTATCTGTCCTCTTGTAAGGTAAACACTCTTTCTTGTCTGTCTCTGCTTGTTTGCTAACTGCTTTTAAGTGGATTAGACTTGAATGGATGCCAGAATGTCGACGTCTTAAAAAGGTGCCTTGCCTGGAGTAAGAGGCCTGTAGTTAATGTAATAAGGACTGTGCCTATGTTTTTTTCTGTGTCATTTAAAGGGAGCAAGAGGATATGGGTGTTTTCTTTAAGGGGATGGATTGGTGGATTGGTCATTTTGTATCCCAGGTTAAAAACAGTAGTTCGAGCCATATGTTTTTTTTCTCTGAATGAAATCCCTACTGGTTATCATTCAGAGTTTTCTGCAATGTGTCAAATGTAAATGGAGGAAAATATACAAGAACTTGGAGGTTGTTTGATATCTGTACTCTCAAGTAAATGCCGGGTTTTGCTGTTTTGTAGTTTGCTAGACTTTTTCTTTCTCTAGATATAAAGTTATTGGCTTGAAAGGAAACACAATGCTGTGAAGTCTGCCAGTGTAACTTAGCAGTTTGTTGGAGCTGTTGTCATCTGTGCCTGAGGCCTGTGCAGCTGAGCCAAATAAAGAGCAGGACTTCTCATGGAAATGTAAATAGACTTGGCCTTGCTTAGCCATAAAGGTGTAGATTGTATTAGAGAGAGTGAAAGGGAAGTGAGCAAATGCTTTAAGTGACTTAAACTTGTGCACAATACAGTATATGGGTTTGATGTTTATAAATACAGAAAGTTTATCATGCATTGAAAGTCATGATTGTTTCAGCAGTAGATCTCTTATCATCCATTAGTTTTACCACAAACTAAATAGATCTCTTAAACAAGTATGATGTAATGTCATTATGTTCCTGTGATTTAAGGACTCTTCATAATAATAATACCAATACCAATTTCTAAATGTGTGTATAATAATGATAATAATGATGATAATAATAATAATAATAATAAATGTAACTATTATTATTGTTGTTGTTGTTATACCACTAGTACCATTTTGATAAAAAAAATATTACATATTTAAAAAGTAGGGGTTGACCGGTTATCGGCCTGGCCGATTATTGGTGGCGATATTAAGCATTTTTATAATTATCAGTAATTTTCAAAACTGATTTGCCAATACAATAATTTAAAAGCATTTAAAGAAAGTTTATTTTTGCCAGATCCCTTGTTATTCTCAATTTTGACATTAATTGTCATGTTTACACCATATTGATTTAAAATATTGGTTATCAGTCTACTTGAACTGTAATAATCGGTATCAGCATCGGCAAAGGGACACCAGAGCGTTCGATAGAGGCAGTACTGTCTTTACTAAAATGGCTGTAACTTTTGAATGAAATGAGATATCTTCGCCAAACTCACAACGTGTATGTAAGCTCATAAAAAATGTCTTATCAGTTTTGATACTCAACAGACCATAAGGTTTCACAGCAGGCGTGCATCGCTAGAGTCATATTTATTTACAGTCATGGCCAAAATTGTTGGCACCCCTGAAATTTTTCCAGAAAATCAAGTATTTCTCACAGAAAAGTATTGCAACATGTTATGCTTTGTGTGTATTGGAACAAAACAAAAAAAGGGAGGGAAAAAAAAGCAAATTTGACATAATGTCACAAAACTCCAAAAATGGGCTTTATCTGAGGTCACATGAAAAAAGTTGTGGAGCTTGGCCACTTGGTGGTGCAAAGTGCCACAAGTCTCTATAACATTTGTGTATTTCAAAAAAACATGGCAGCCAATGAACTTTGAGCACCTGTAGACAAGGTTAATGGAGGTTACAAAACTCTGTGAGCCCTAAAGGTCTGTGAGAAATTTGAAAGAAATCGTCCACTGGGGGATGATATCATGGGTGTATATTGCACAGTTTTTCACATATACACGCAATATCCATGTCATATGCAATAAAGCATTAGTTAAATACTTTGCAAACTAGTCCTAGGTTTTTCGCTCAATCTGGAAACAAAAACACTGCAGTGTTTTTGTTTCCAGAGTAGGTCAATAATTATCAAAAAAAGTTGACATTTTCTCTTTGGGAAGCTATAACTGTGTCGTTTAGAAAAGGGGTCTTTCCAAATATACCCTAAAGCCTAAATAAAAAATCAAAACTTCATGAAACCATGAACCATGGTGAACACATGCAACAGGTAATTCTAAACAAGCATGCAAAGTTTTAGGGAGATCAGACCACAACTGTCGCTACAACAGTAAAAACAATATTTCTATGGCAAATTACCTGTATTTGCCAAAAATTCTTTTTGGAATCATTGATTTAGTTGGTTACAGGTTTGCTAAATAATATGTAATGACTTTTCATAGGTGCTTAATTGACTGAAAGCGCTTGAACCCTGGTACTTGCTGCTTGCAGCTATATTTACTTATTAATTAATTTATTAATTAAATAATGTATATGTAAAATTTCTGTTAATTCAGTAATATTCATAAACATGGGAATGTGGCTACATGCTTCATCTCCAAAAAAGTAATCAAAAAATAATATAATATGTATTATTTATTATTATATACATTATTTATTTTTTTATGTTATTGATGTTTTTGTTTATTGTTTCTGTTACACGGCTCCTTTCAGTTAACTTGCATGTAACTCATCAATTATTAAATAAATAGGATCTGTGCTGTACCAGAAAAAACATATGTACAGTCTAATTCCATTTAAGAAAGTGTACTGTTATTTTCATCTTAAGGTGTTATTTTAATGATTATGTTAGACTGCACAATATGTCTTCGTGTTTGGTGTCTGGAACTGTCATTTGGCAGGTGTTGTGAGATGAATAATCCAGTAATCAGTCCTTCTACTTTTACATAATTGAAAGTAAGCTCTATCACAACAAACAGCTAACACCTGTCAAAGCCAATGAGCGGCTGTGACGTTGACAGTGAATGCTTATTATATATTTATACTGACACTCAGAAACAATTGTATTTTGCTTCTGTTGTTTCATACTTTTACGTCATGCATTAATTCAACTGATTATTCTCATAATGATATCTGTCATTCTGATCTGTTTCAGCTCCACAGGTAAACATGACAGACACGATGTTTGGCAGTGAGAATGAGCACTGGGTCTGTCCTAATGACAGACAACTAGCACTTAGAGCAAAGTAAGTTTTTTTTGTTTTTTGTTTTTTTTTTTAAATCTATTGCGCAAATTGTATTCAAGCATGTCATTCTTCAGACCACCCAATGTAATGAGTGTGTTGGAAAAGACTATTATACTGAGTGATATCTGATGGATGAATTTTCTCTTGTCTGTGTGTTTGTATTCCACGCAGGTTACATACAGGTTGGTCCATCCATACATTTCAGTCAGAGAGACAAAGGAAAGCTCAGACACTTGAGAAAACAGAGCTGGATCTCATCATGAGTGTCATTCACCGTGCTGAGCAGCTCGAGCTCATTGAGCAACACCGGATTGGGTGAGACTTTATCAGTCTGCATCACATTTGTGCTTTTACATGCCTGTTTCTGCTTTGTCACACAGTGGCCGGTCAGATAAACACTTCAAATCTGATGTGTGATGTTGAGTCTGAATGTAAAGGATTTACGTAATCAATTTAATTTGCTGATTTGGAGCTCATAAAAAATGTCTTATCAGTTTTGATACTCAACAGACCATAAGGTTTCACAGCAGGCGTGCATCGCTAGAGTCATATTTATTTACAGTCATGGCCAAAATTGTTGGCACCCCTGAAAATTTTTCATAAAATCAAGTATTTCTCACAGAAAAGTGTTGCATTAACACGTTTTGCTATACACATGTTTATTTCCTTTGTGTATATTGGAACAAAACAAAAAAAGGGAGGGAAAAAAGCAAATTTGACATAATGTCACACAAAACTCCAAAAATGGGCTGGACAAAATTATTGGCACCCTTTCAAAATTTTGGATAAATAAGATTGTTTCAAGCATGTGATGCTCCTTTAAACTCACCTGGGGCAAGTAACAGGTGTGGGCAATATAAAAATCACACCTGAAAGCAGATAAAAAGGAGAGAAGTTGACTTAGTCTTTGCATTGTGTGCCACACTAAGCACGGACAACAGAAAGAGGAGAAGAGAACTGTCTGAGGACTTGAGAACCAAAATTGTGGAAAAATATCAACAATCTCAAGGTTACAAGTCCATCTCCAGAGATCTAGATTTGTCTTTGTCCACAGTGCGCAACATTGTCAAGAAGTTTGCAACCCATGGCACTGTAGCTAATCTCCCTGGGCGTGGACGGAAGAGAAAAAATGATGAAAGGTTGCAATGCAGGATAGTCCGGATGGTGGATAAGCAGCCCCAAACAAGTTCCAAAGAAATTCAAGCTGTCCTGCAGGCTCAGGGTGCATCAGTGTCAGCGCGAACTATCCGTTGACATTTAAATGAAATGAAACGCTATGGCAGGAGACCCAGGAGGACCCCACTGCTGACACAGAGACATAAAAAAGCATGACGACAGTTTGCCAAAATGTACTCGAGTAAGCCAAAATCCTTCTGGGAAAATGTCTTGTGGACAGATGAGACCAAGATAGAGCTTTTTGGTAAAGCACATCATTCTACTGTTTACCGAAAATGGAATGAGGCCTACAAAGAAAAAAACACAGTACCTACAGTCAAATATGGTGGAGGTTCGAAGATGTTTTGGGGTTGTTTTGCTGCCTCTGACATTGGGTGCCTTGACTATGTGCAAGGCATCATGAAATCTGAGGATTACCAAAGGATTTTGGGTTGCAATGTAGGGTCCAGTGTCAGAAAGCTGGCTTCCAGCAGGACAATGACCCCAAACATACTTCAAAAAGCATCCAGAAATGGATGGCAACAAAGCGCTGGAGAGTTCTGAAGTGGCCAGCGATGAGTCCAGATCTAAATCCCATTGAACACCTGTGGAGAGATCTTAAAATTGCTGTTGGGAAAAGGTGCCCTTCCAATATGAGAGACCTGGAGCAGTTTGCAAAGGAAGAGTGGTCCAAAATTCCGGGTGAGAGGTGTAAGAAGCTTATTGATGGATATAGGAAGCGACTGATTTCAGTTATTTTTTCCAAAGGGTGTGCAACCAAATATTAAGTTAAGGGTGCCAATAATTTTGTCCAGCCCATTTTTGGAGTTTTGTGTGACATCATGTCAAATTTGCTTTTTTCCTCCCTTTTTTTGTTTTGTTCCAATACACACAAAGGGAATAAACGTGTATAGCAAAACATGTGTTAATACAATACTTTTTTTGTGAGAAATACTTGATTTTCTGGAAAAATGTCAGGGGTGCCAACAATTTTGGCCATAACTGTATTTATTAAATAAAGGTTGGTGTGTGTGTGTTTCAGGCGTTTAGTGGAGCGTCTGGAGAACATGAGGAGATCTGCTGTGGGAAACGGCCTGTCACAGTGTCTGCTGTGTGGAGAGGTGTTTGGTCTGCTGAGCTCTCCATCCGTTCTCTGTTTGGACTGCTGTATGGTACAAACTGCTCTAAATCTTCTAAACATGATGTTCTCTACCCTTCACACTCACACTCAATGCTTTTTGCAAGTACGCTTAGTCATGTAGTAATGATTTATGGGCTCATGCAGTAATTCTAAGAATCCACATAGTGGCAGCAAAGATCTGTGCATTTAAGGACAGTCCAGAAGTCAAATGAGCATTCTTTGCCTACAGACATTATGCATACTGTGCACAATACATGTGCATATACTATATACTGCAGTGAAAGAGTTATTCAAAACCTTCAGGAATTTTATATTGGTTTTTGGATCATAGATTAATGATTAAAATATGGTCTGTGGTTAACATTAGGGTAGACCGGGATGAGATGAGGCATGTTATTTTTACTTTTTTTTTTTGATTAGTCATATAGGTTTTTCTTTACAATACCCTAAACTGAAATAATTGACGCTTCGCGAACAGCTTGATTGACAGGCGATCTGACTACTTATTAAGCCGAATCCGCAATTTTGTCTGACAAATAAATCAGAAGCAGGTTACTTCTGGTATGAAACAAGGTCTCAGCTTTAAAATTATGTAATTTTTTTTTTAAGAAATCCAAACAATAAATACCGTCTTGTGGCACTTTAATGTGTCGTGACAGATGACTGTTTTGCCTTATTAGATCAATGACATGTGAACCAATCGTCTTTTCCTCTTTAGTTAAGGCATGAAAAAAACATGAATGAACATCAGAAAGTATTTTATTTCAACCACGTAAAGACGTCAATACACACATTTTTCAAGTTTAAGTCCACCGAAGTTAAGCTTTTCTCCTGTTTAAATTTCTACAGAAGCCCATTTCCGCCACTGAATAAAAAATAAAAAAGGTTATTGTGACTTTATATCTGAGAATTCTGACTTTTTTCAGAATTTGCGTGATATAAACTAATAATTTAGATTTTTTTTCCCCCTCAGAATTTGTAACGTAAACTCAATTGTTATGAAGTCAGAATTACAAGATATAAACTCGCAAATCTGACTTTTTCCCATCACTCTTATCAGTGTAGTCATGTTTTCTCAGAAACTTTAATGTGTCTGAAAGTTCAGTTTAATCATATCCTTAGGCTTAAATGGAATTTATTTGTAAAGAGAATACTTGATACATACAGTAATTTATCTGTATTCACTATGTACTCTCCTTTATAGCTAGACAGCATTTGCATCTTTATGAAAATAAGCATAAAAGACTTCAAAAATGTTGAAAAATCTTACCAACCCCATGGTAATGTACAACATAAACAATGTAACATTACACACTATCAATCCTCAAACATGAATAGTAAAACATTCTGTTTATAAACCTAAATTGCTAACCAGTTGCTAAATAAAGACTTCAATGACTACAAGGATGTAACTTTATGTGACAACTCACTTTTGAGTTATGATGGTGTGTTCTTTATGTTGTAATGTAGGATAATAAATGAAAATCTCTTCAGACCTTATGTTACTGAAAATACAACTTGCTATTCTTAAAAAAAAAATTCCTGGGGAAACCCCAACCTCATAGGTTGACCTACAAATAGTGGACATAATAGAACAGCTGTGTTGTAATTAGTATTGAAGTATGCTCAAATATACATCAGAAATATAATATACTGCTTCATATAGCACGCTAGTGCAAATATTGATTTAACTTAGTTTTCAGTATGACCACAAGGGGGCAGTGTGTAACTGAATCGCTGCTTAGAATACTCACACTGCACACAAGACGGATACTTTCCACTGAACTTTGGGATTACAGTTAGTAGTTTACTTGGAGACAGACACACACTGTGTCTTGACACAGGACTAAGGAGTGCTAAAGACTGAATGAGGTCCTTAACAGCAGGTCTGTGCCAGTGAGGACAGAGCATCTGTTACAGAAGCCCTGAGCTCACATCACTCCTGCTCTCTCATGACCTGTGATCATTCTCAACAGCTGCTGTTTCTAGACCTCACTGGATTTACAATGGCTTTTCAACATGCAAGGAAATTAATGAATTGATTAGTATTATTTTTAGATTGGTAATGCGTCTGTGTTCAGTCAATATATGACCATCTGTGTAATAGACTGCCTTGATCATATACCATATGGAATCTGTTAATTGGTTATTGCAGAAATGACGAGATTTGTTGAGAAATTGTACTGTATCAAGGCTGGAAATACTTGGTAATGTCTTTGGAGTGGTTTTTAGCTAGTTGGATGGTTGATAGGCTCAAGTTGTTTTGAAATGTATCATTCCTCTAAGAGACAGAAATCAATGAGTTGAATGCCAAAATGAAATGTTAAACCTATGATTTCTGAGTGGGACTAAAGATGCAGAATATACCATATCATTTATCATATTACAGGGTTCGAACAAGGTACTTAAAGTGTTTGAAGTACTTGGATTTGACTTGACTTGAAATTTAAGACCTGGAAAATCCTTGAAAATAGCAGCGTTCCTAAAGAGGTACTTGAAAAGTGCTTGAATTATTGAAACGCAGTGTATCTTATTTTTTTTTCAATAAGCACATATCTTTGCACACAAACAACATTTTTTTGCATTTAAATTCAGTTAATGTCATAAAACTAGTGATCTAAGCCAGTAGTAATACTGACAGTACCGTGTAAGCATTGCTAAAGACTTGAAAAGAGAAAGGGATGAACCAAATCAATTGAGTCATTTATGCTGGAACTGCTCCAATTGATTCAAACTCATGACTTCGATCATTCATTTCAAGTAATTCACTGGCAAAAACCAGATGATAATTAAAAGAGCCATTCATTTTTTTGAATTTCGCCATTGCTTGTAATGATTTTCGAGGAGCTTAAACAATTTTGTCGCAAAATGATTAACTTTTTTGAAGCGCTACAATCAGATCACGTATCGCAA
This sequence comes from Cirrhinus molitorella, assembly GCA_033026305.1. Taxonomy (NCBI): domain Eukaryota; kingdom Metazoa; phylum Chordata; class Actinopteri; order Cypriniformes; family Cyprinidae; genus Cirrhinus; species Cirrhinus molitorella. Next base: position 30,946,363 of record CM065119.1, read on the forward strand.
ATCATTTGATTCAGATTGAGACTTCGGAGCGGGTTCATTAATCATTTCACTATTATTAGTAAATTTTTATTTATCTTTTTTTTATTATTATTTGAAAGATAAGACATTGTTTGATAAGTAAGATAACTAATAACAGCCAATATGCTAGTAACATGCATACCAATAAGCAATTAGTTAATAGTGAGAATTGGTCCCTAAAAGTGCTACCATTTTTTTTTTATTGTATTGATTGATATTAAATATTTAATTGTGCATGCTCATTCTCTATATTTTTATGTTTAACGTACCTTTGCTGTCATCTAACTTTCCCTTTATTTAAATCTGTAAAAACCCCATGATTTTATTACCCTGAAAGCCATCTCAGGTGAATATAGTCAAAGTTATATATATAAAAAAAACTTCCAAGCTTTATAATGAATGGCTGTTGAGATTTTGAAGTATAGTAAAGTGCACAAAAAGTAATCTGCTTTGCTTATGCCATTGGTTTATGTTGACAGAAGGTCACCCCTAAGCTTTCTGATTGGTTAAGACATGCGTGCCGCAATCAGAATATATTTTTTTTTTTACATTTAGAGAGCCTGGAGCTGTCACAGAGTGAAGTGTGATTTCTCAAGACACCTATTTTGGTGATATCTATCAAGCAGTAGGGACATTTTATGTGTGGTATTAAACCGCTTACAGCTGCTTTAAAGGTGGCTCTCACTCACAGAGGGATCTTTAGAAGTATTTAACGGAAATTGAAGAGTTTTTTTGTGCCCTCTTGCTCACATTCTCTCTGTTCTTCTCTCGCTCACTCCATCTCAAAGCAATTTAAGTATATGGAAGTTCTGCTAAAACTAAATTACAGGCACTTCAGTCTAGTGTTTGTCTTCTATTACATAAAGCCTGATTAAAGGTTCTTTCTCTTTTCTCATTACAACAGCGTATCCCAGCCCTCACCTTCAAATTGATTTTTAAAAACCAAGGCGTCAGAGTCCACACTAATATCTCCCCCTGTAATTTAATTTAAGTTTAGTGTGGAAAAAGGATGATGCTTTTTACAATCAGCACGACTGCAGGGTGGACACGTTCCTGCTTCCACACATTTAAAAAAAATTGCGTTGCCAAGGTAAATTTGCAGGTAAATTTACCAAATCAAATTTAATAATAATAAAAAAGGTTAAATAGCCATGGCACAATCTTTTTGTTTTCGAGTAAAAACTGCTGACCTGTCATTGGATGAAAGATGAAATTGTTAAACCTAAAACAAATATTTATAATCAGAGCAGAAAAACACAGTATCACATTCATTTTCTGAACTTGTTTTTTTTAGACACATTCAAATATACTTTCCATAAATATTCTAACTGGAATTTTTATGTCATTTTAGCATTTTTAGCTAAATAAAATAGTTTACACTTGAAATAAGAGGGAAAAAAGTGCACACATAAACAGTTGAGGTCAAAACTTTATACACCCTGCAGAATCTGCAAAATATTATTTTACCAAAATAGGAGGGATCATACAAAATGCATGTTATTTTTTTATTTAGTACTGACCTGAATCGGATACTTCACATAAAAGATAATATGTAATATGTCTAAAATGACCCTGTTTAAAAGTTAACATACGCTTGATTCTTAATACTGTGTTGTTACCTGAATGATCCACAGTTAAACTGTTCACTGTTCTTCAGAAAAAGCCTTCAGGTCCCACAAATTATTTGGTTTTTCAGCATTTGTGTGTATTTGCACCCTTTCCAACAATGACTGTATAATTTTGAGATCCATCTTTTCACACTGAGGACAACTGATGGACTTAGAAGATTCAATCGTTTACTGATGATTCAGAAGGAAACAAAAAGCATTAAGAGCTGGGGGTGAAAACTTTTGAACAGAATGAAGATGTGTACATTTTTCTTATTTTACCTTTTTTAAATTTAGAACTGCCCTTCAGAAGCTACAGAAGATGTTGTTTCCCAAGAGACAAAATAAGTGAAATTTACCTTCATCTTCAAATTCAAAACATTTTCACCCCCTGGCTATTAATGCATCATGTTTCCTTCTGAAGCATCAGTGAGCATTTGAACCTTCTGTAATAGCTACATATAATAAAAATTGACCTCAAAATCATACAGTCATTGTTGGAAATAATTTAAATACACACAAATGCTGAAAAACCAAAGCATTTTTCTGTGGATCATTCAGATAACAACACAATATTAAGAATCTAGTGTATGTAAACTTTTGAACTCAACTGTATAGATAAGATATAGATGTTACATTTCTTATAATTACATCTATAAATGGTATTTTAGAATATATATTAATGTGTAAATTAATATTTATAAATTATGTAAATATACAAATAGTGTATATATACAATGCTGCTTGGAAGTTTGTGAACCCTTTAGAATTTTAAAAAATATTTCTCCATAAATATAACCCAAAACATCAAGTTCTGAAAGTAGACAAAGAAAATCCATTCAAGCAAAGAAGACAAAATATATACTTTGTCATTTATTTATTGAGAGAAATGATCCAGTGTTAAATATTTGCGATTTGCTCAAGTACAGGGGTTGTACAATGAAACTGAAGCACTTGGTTTTAGATCACAATTAGTACGGTGTTGGGCCTCCTTTTGTGGCCAATACAGCATCATTTCGTTTTGGGATTGACAAATACATGTCTTGCACAGTAGCCAGAGGGATTTTGAGCCATTCCTTTTATAGAACAGTGGCCAGGTCACTATGTGATTCTGGTGTAGGAAAACGTTTCCTGACTCGCTCCTCCAAAACATCCCAAAGTGCCTCAATAATATTCAGATCTTGTGACTGTGCAGGCCATGGGAGATGTTCAACTTTACTTTCATGTTCAACAAACCTCTCTGTCACCAGTCTTGCTGTGTGTATTAGTGCATTATCATCCTTATAAATGGCACCACCTTTAGGGTACAATGTCTGAACCATTGTGTGCACATAGTCAACCTTCACTCTTTGCTCTTACTGGTGGAATGTGCAATAAGTGAAGACTGGCCACCAGGCTGCGCAAATATAGCCATGAAACCTCCAACACTATATTGGCCAGTGTTTCAGTTTCATTGTCCAACCCCTGTATGTCAATCTTTGCTTTCAGTAAATGGTGTGACTCTGTTTTGTAGCAATAACTGCAGCTAAATGTTTTTTGTAACTTCTAATCGGTCCTGCACAACTGCTTGTTGGAATGTTAGCCCATTCCTCAGTGCAGAACAGCTTCAACTCTGTGATGTTGGTGGGTTTCTGTCAGGGTCCATGTGGAGAGATGAAATAAAGACTCAAATGCAGGACAAAAATGTTTTTTTTAAATAAATCAGAAATAAATCAAAACTACCCAGAGGGGGAAAAACAGGCAGGCAGGCCAGGACACAGTACGGCACCATACAGTGAGAAACACAGATACAAACAACCTCCATTACAACAAATACAAACCAGCACAGGATTGTAAACACAGGGAGAATAAGTAGGGCAGGAAATGAAGGAGACACGGTGGAATCACTGAAACAATAATGAGTTAACAAGATGGGTGGGGTCAGACAATAGACTGGGGAAAGCACATGGCACCAAACAAACACAACACAAGCCATGTGCAACACAGACACAGTGTCCTCTGGTGGCCATGCTGGGCACACCAGCTGATGAATATGACAGTTTCCTTCTATAAACTGCTTGCTTCAGGTCCTTCCACAACATTTCAATTTGATTGAGGTCTGGACATTGACTCTGCCATTCCAAAACATTTACTTTGTTTTTCTTTAACCATTCTTTGGGAGAATGACTGTGTGTTTGGGTCATTGTTTTGCTGCGTGACCTGCTTTCTCTTAAGATTCAGTTCTCAAACAGATGTCCTGACATTTCCTTTAGAATTTACTGCTATAGTTGCTTAGAAGTTGCCCTGGGGACCTTTGCAATTTTGCAGACTAATACATGTCTTTTTTGGAATTATCTTCGTTGGTTGACCACTGCTGGAGAGGGTAACCTTGGTCTTAAATTTCCCCCATTTGTACACAGTCTGTCTGACTGTGGATTTATGGTGTCCAAAGTCATTAGCAATGGTTTTGTAACCTTTTCCAGCCTGTTGAGCAACAACTCCTTTTCTAAAGTCCTCAGAGATTTCCTTTGTTTGTGCCATGATTCACTTCCACAAACATGATTAGACTTTGATAGATGCCTGCTCTCTAAATAAAACAGGGCACACACTGACTCCTGATGGGCATCCCATTGATTAAAAACACCTTTGAACAGATGGACTAATTTTGCCTTCAAATTAACTACTAATCCTCAAGATTCACATGCTTTTGCCACTCACAGATAGTATTCATTTTTCTGAATGAATACATTACAAACTATGTTCTCACTTGTTTGACTGGGTTGTTTCAGAACTTGCATGAAAATCTACGGATCTCTCAGGTTCACAAACTTTCAAGCAGATTTTACGGTGGATTTCAGGTTGTGTTTGTTTGACATGGTATGTGTGTTTGTGTTGCAGAAGGTGTGCACTAAGTGTGGAATTGAGACTGCAGGCAGTCAAAAAAGGGCTCAGTGGCTTTGCAAGATCTGCAGTGAACAGAGAGAGGTACAGTACCATGCATGTTTTAACTTTAAACTAAACAACCCCATTTGTGCTTCCGAATTAGTTTTTGTTCAGATGTGAGAGCTCAGGGGTGGAATACTAATAATAGAATAAGAAATCTAGTTCCAGAGAATCTCATTTCTATACTGATAACAAACACCGTCTCTGACAGACTGCCTACAGTCTGCCCACATTCTGTTCACTGACCATCTGATGCATATTACAAACAAAACAGAAAATCTTAAAGCCCAATCAGACTTCCTGGCTGCACTTCAGCTTGGTACTCCAGGTGCACAGGTTATTATCAGTCTGCCAGGAAACTAAATTGTGTTTAAAATGTACTGGTTTGATATAATGGAGAGGGTATGAGGAAGAACTAATCACTGAAAATTGCTAAATTTGCCAGGTTTGTGGTTTCACATCCATTGACGTATTAATCAAATGGTTGCTTGCTCTCCAAGCAAGAAGTTATTTTCCAGAATAACCTGAAGTTACCTTTTGCATCAGTTCTGTTTTATTATTTGTACTTTTCAAGCCTATTTTTACCAGCTTATGTTCCTACATCATGACGACTTTCAACAGCAGAGCAACACAAGTGAAAAGATGCTTGACAAAGGCTATGACACCAATAATGAGATAAGTAATGAGTAGTCACAGTAAGGTGAATCAGGCCGTATTGTTTGTGGTCAGACTGATGATGTACTGTTGGACATTAATAAGAAAATCTCATCTCTTTTCAGAAGGCTAGCGCTTCGTCTCCAAGCTTGTGGAGAAATTAAATTGCTGCTTCTCTGTTGATTGGAGTTTGTAAGAGAGAGAGTGTGTGTGTGTGTGTGTGTGTGTGTGTGTGTGTAAGGTTCAGGGTCATCATGAAAGGAGGAGATGAAAGAGGAATCATTTAGCCTTCCAACCTCAGACAGTTCAAAACCGCAGGCAGACTGTAATGCAGCCTGAAACATTTAGTATGATCGTGTTGAGTACATTAAAAATCAATAAATGCAAATAGCTGCTTTAAGTTTAAATTGTGCTCTAAAAATAGAGCCATAATTCAGTATGGTTGTCATCTCTGTTGGAGGCTGAGTACTGCAGTTTTCACATATCTTGCATGTTCCATGAAGATTTTTCTTCATATGGAACTATAAAAAAACATATTGTACAGTTCATTTTCAGTTCAACAGTGCTGGAGTTTTTGATGCACTGCTGTGAATAAAATGGGCCCCATTTTCAACCCAGAGCTGCAAAAGGTGATAGAGGCTCTGTGAGCAAGACAGCTGCTGGCAAACTGTCTTATCATGGGTTAGGCAGATAATAGAGGCTTGTTGTCAAAATGACTGTTTCTTACTGGATTTAGAGACAGCTTTGACACTTCCGTCACTGCTCTTCCTGTTAGAGGAGTGCGCTAGGTTTGCAATTGAGACATTCTCTATTTTTCTTTATTCGTTTTTTTTTTTCTTTGGGAGACATGACTTCTTCTTGTTTTGCGTCACCTCAGGCTTCGCTTACATTTTTACTGTTTGGTCTTAGAAATTCTGTCTGTAGCAGTGTTAATATAAGATAGTTCACCTAAAAATGAAAATCGTGTCAATTTAATCACCCTTTCCAGACCTGTATGATAAAAGATTTTGAAGAATGTTTCAGCTGTTTTTGTCCATGCAATGAAAGACTTCACTGCATGAACAAAAAACAATCATTAGCTATGTTTCCATTAGTGCTGAGTAATATGGCAAAAAAAAAAAAAACCACAATAAAATGTTTCATATCAGTCGATATCTATAATTGTCAAGATAAATTTAAAATCTTTATTTCTCTGAAGTTTAAAGGCAGTTTTTGTTTTGCTTATAAGTGAATGTTGTAGAAACCAGATTATTGTTTTAAACTGCTCTTTATGGTCAGAACATGACAAACACTTAATTCTTTACACTTTTCCAGTCAGTTTATATTAATAGAAAAATTAATTTCTTAGTTCCTGCATCTGATGAATGATATTATTCCAAATATTAAGTTTTTTGACTGAAGTAAATTTGTTCATTATCAAAATTGGTAATATCTGTAATAATTGTGATTATTATTCTATTAAAATTATTTTTTAAATTTTATGTTTATTCAAATTAACCTATATTTTTATCTAAATAATGCTATATTTAATATATACAGTTGAAGACAAAATTATTAGCCCCTTATAATATATTTCATTATTTTTCAAATAACTCCCAAGTGTTGTTTAACAGAAAGACGATTTTATCAACACAGCATTTTTAAACATAATACTTTATTCAGGAAGCTTTTAGGGTTTGTAATACAAATAGAAATAAATGTATAACCAAGAATTTTAAAAGGTCTACTGATCAAAATTATTAGCCCTCTGACGTTAATAGTCAATAGTGTATCCCTTTTGCCTTTAGTCGTTTGCTGTAGTTATCCACAAGTTTCAAGCATGTCTCCTGAGGAATGACAGCCCATTCTTCCATAGCAAATCTCTCAAGCTCCTACAGATTTGTTGGTCTTCTGGCACAAACTCTGGACTTGTGTGCCCCACAGATTTTCTATTGGATTCAAGTCTGGGCTTTGTGCAGGCCAGTCAAGTACACTCACTTTGCTCATTTGGAGGTATTTCTTCACCAGAAGTGAGGTATGCTTTGGGTCGTTATCATGCTGGAAGACAAAATGTCGACCCAAACCAAGTTTTCTTGCAGACTGTCTGAGGTGGTCTTTCAAAATCTTCTTATAGTCTTCCTTTTTCATGTTTCCTTCAACCCTGATGAGATTCCCAGTTCCAAACGCACTGAAACATCACCACAGCATTATACTCCCACCACCATGTTTCACTGTGGGAACGGTGTTCTTGGGGTTGAATGCCTCTCCCTTCTTTCTCCAAACATAGGCAACATCTCTATGGCCAAAAAGTTCCAGTTTTGTCTCATCTGACCAAAGAACACGTTTCCAGTATGCATCACGTTCCCCCAGGTTGTCCTTAGCAAACTTCATTCTAGCTTGGAGGTGTCTCTTCTTCAGAGTCTTTCTTGGTCAGCAAACTCACAGTTCATCAATTCCAGACTTGGCTAGGTCATTCACTATTGTCTTGGCAGTTGTTCTTGGGTCTGTAGAAACCTCTCTCACTAGTTTTCTTTCCAAAGTTTTTGAAATCTTTCGCTTCCTGTCTCTGCCCGTCTTGTTCTCCACTGTGTTTGTCTCTTTAAACTTCTTGATAATGCATTTCACTGCAGTTCTTGACACTTGAAAATGCTTCGATAAACGTGTGTATCCTTCTCCATCTTTATGAGCACTAACAATTCTTTCTCTCAAGTCCAAACTAATTTCTTTTGTCTTTGCCATGATGACAGTGCATATTATTTTACTAGTTGTTTCGCAAAATACTAATCCTTAGCTTAAAGAGCAATTTAAAGGCTTAATTAGGTTAATCAGGCAAATTAGGTTAATTTGGCAAGTCATTGGACAACAGTGGTTTGTTCTATAGCTAATCAAACTAATAATTTCTTGAGGGGGCTAATAATATTGATCTTAGCAGTTTTTTATTTTTTTATTCTTTTATTTAAGCAACTATAAGAAATCAGACTTTCTCTAGAAAAAAAAATAATAGGAAATAATGTGAAACATTCTCTTGCTCTGTTAAAGATCACTTGGGAAAATATAAAAAAAAAATGTAAAATTTCACTAATAATTTTGTCTTCAACTGTGTGTGTGTGTGTGTTTGTGTATGTACAGGTCCTTCTCAAAAAATTAGCATATTTTGATAAAGTTCATTATTTTCTGTAATGTACTGATAAACATTAGACTTTCATATATTTTAGATTCATTACACACAACTCGAAGTAGTTCAAGCCTTTTATTGTTTTAATATTGATGATTTTGGCATACAGCTCATGAAAACCCAAAATTCCTATCTCAAAAAATTAGCATATCATGAAAAGGTTCTCTAAACGAGCTATTAACCTAATCATCTGAATCAACTAATTAACTCTAAACACCTGCAAAAGATTCCTGAGGCTTTTAAAAACTCCCAGCCTGGTTCATTACTCAAAACCGCAATCATGGGTAAGACTGCCGACCTGACTGCTGTCCAGAAGGCCATCATTGACACCCTCAAGCAAGAGGTCTGTGGGAAGGAAAAAGTGTGGCAGAAAACGCTGCACAACGAGAAGAGGTGACCGGACCCTGAGGAAGATTGTGGAGAAGGACCGATTCCAGACCTTGGGGGACCTGCGGAAGCAGTGGACTGAGTCTGGAGTAGAAACATCCAGAGCCACCGTGTACAGGCGTGTGCAGGAAATGGGCTACAGGTGCCGCATTCCCCAGGTCAAGCCACTTTTGAACCAGAAACAGCGGCAGAAGCGCCTGACCTGGGCTACAGAGAAGCAGCACTGGACTGTTGCTCAGTGGTCCAAAGTACTTTTTTCGGATGAAAGCAAATTTTGCATGTCATTCGGAAATCAAGGTGCCAGAGTCTGGAGGAAGACTGGGGAGAGGGAAATGCCAAAATGCCTGAAGTCCAGTGTCGTCAAGTACCCACAGTCAGTGATGGTCTGGGGTGCCATGTCAGCTGCTGGTGTTGGTCCACTGTGTTTTATCAAGGGCAGGGTCAATGCAGCTAGCTATCAGGAGATTTTGGAGCACTTCATGCTTCCATCTGCTGAAAAGCTTTATGGAGATGGAGATTTCATTTTTCAGCACGACCTGGCACCTGCTCACAGTGCCAAAACCACTGGTAAATGGTTTACTGACCATGGTATTACTGTGCTCAATTGGCCTGCCAACTCTCCTGACCTGAACCCCCATAGAGAATCTGTGGGATATTGTGAAGAGAAAGTTGAGAGACGCAAGACCCAACACTCTGGATGAGCTTAAGGCCGCTATCGAAGCATCTTGCGCCTCCATAACACCTTAGCAGTGCCACAGGCTGATTGCCTCCATGCCACGCCGCATTGAAGCAGTCATTTCTGCAAAAGGATTCCTGACCAAATATTGAGTGCATAACTGAACATAATTATTTGAAGGTTGACTTTTTTTGTATTAAAAACACTTTTCTTTTATTGTTCGGATGAAATATGCTATTTTTTTGAGATAGGAATTTTGGGTTTTCATGAGCTGTATGCCAAAATCATCAATATTAAAACAAAAAAAAGGCTTGAACTACTTCAGTTGTGTGTAATGAATCTAAAATATATGAAAGTCTAATGTTTATCAGTACATTACAGAAAATAATGAACTTTATCACAATATGCTAATTTTTTGAGAAGGACCTGTATGTATGTGTGTGTATATAATATATATATATATATATATATATATATACATATATATATATATATATATATATATACACCAAATTGGTAACTTGTGCTCAAAATTGTAATACTGCATAAAACATTTGCGAATAATGCACTGTTTCCACCTAGTCAATTGTAGAGAATTAAATCTTAAAGGATTAGTTCACTTTCAAAACAGCAATTCACAGGTAATTTACTCACCCCCTTGTTATCCAAGATGTTTGTCTTTTTTTTTTTTCCTCAGTCGTCAAGAAATGTATGTTTTTTGGGGAAAACGTTTCTGGGATTTTCTTCATACAATGGACTTCAAAGGTGCCCCCGAATTTGAACCTCAAAAATGCAGTTTAAATGCAGCTTCAAAGGGCTATAAATGATCCCAACGAAAGAAGAAAGGTCTTATCTAGAAAAAACAATTGGTAATTTTTCTGAAAAAAGAACAAATATAATAAGGTGTATATACCTTTTACCCACTGAAACTCGTCTAGCACTGGGATGCGTGTTCGCGACACTACTTACTAGGGCTGCACAATCAATCTAAGTGAAATCATAATTGCGATTAATCAAAACTTTGATTGTCATGCTTATCTTTCAGTGAAGCACGGTTCTGTGATCAGTAAATCTTCATCCGAAGGCCAGAGGGCACTCTCATTCTCATGCGTAAACTCCAAATACGCCAGAAGAAGAAACATAGGAAATGCATATTTGCTGTCGCTGCACCTGAATAAAGATTTAACTGCTTTCATTGATTCAACTTGACTAATAAACCCACGACTGCAACAATACATGGTTTATCTTGGAGTTCTTATTATTATAATTTTACTTATAATACATTATATACTAATGCAATGCCTTTATCACTGCTTAGAATACTACGCATGCCTTATTCTGTGTAAAAAGCTACACCATCTCACAGAAGGATTTTTTCAAACACTAGACTGATGTTATGAAGTGAGTTTGGAGTAAAAACATGTTATAAAATGTTATTTAAAAAAAAAATGATGTGCTTTCAGATGTAGCAGCATGTCTGGACAGAGCCATAGTTCACTGAGAGGCTACGTAAACAGCTGTCATTATCGTGAAGGATTTCTTTCGATTTCATAATCGCGCGATTAAATCGTCTGCGATAATGAACGTGATTAAGCATAGCTTTTGTTTGAACTACGGCTCTGTGTAATACATGCTGCTCCATCTGAACGCAGGTGCTGGAGATTTACTACTGATTACACAACCGGGTTTACTGACAAAATGCGCATGACAATTGCATTCGATTAATCGTGCAGCCCTACTACGCACTGCTTAATCACGTCGGAAGGTCAACGCAGTCAAACGCTCTTTACAAACAATGCGGTGCAGCAATGTCGGACGATTTTGAAGTTGGAGGAGAAAATGAGATGGAGTTTTTCGCTGTTCCCTACCTTTTTGAGATGAAGCATATTGCATATTTTATAAGCAGTGAAATAAGCATGTATTTGACCGAAATTCCAGAATTGTCAGCAAACTGCATGTATAGCGCGGTGAAAGTTTATATGATTGTCAATCAATGGGATGCTACATTTTATTCGTTCCAACATTTAAAGCACTTGAATACGACAAGCTCAACTTCATAAGTGGGAAATATGAAAGTTCAGATAGCACGTGAACGCAGCATATACACCATCACATTGACAAGATAACACAATTAATGCGTTGAATACATAAAAAAAAAAAAAAAAATTACATGCTGTAAAAACGTTATGGGCACAGACACCGATTTCAGTAAACAAGGCTTTTCTTGCTTGGAGGGGCGATAATCATCTAAGAAATGATCACTGCACACTCTTTCTTTGTTCCAGAGCATGTGTGGGTGTGTTGATATCCAGGTGCAGAGCGAGCAACCACAGCTTCAGTTGCTCTGGATTTTTTAAAAGAAATTTGTGAGCAGTCACTTAATTTCCTAGCGGACGTAATCTTTTAGGTTTACAAGGATTTCCACATCCAGGGTACACACACGAACAGACCATTTTAAACAAAAAATGGACACAAAGAAACATAAGTTCGTGTCATTCCACAAGCAACAACTTTGGAGCGGTCCTCCGTCTCCACGCTAGTAAACACTGGGTCTGTAGTGCTCTCGACGTGATTACGTGTAGTACGTAGCATCACGAACGTGCATCCCAGCGCTAGTGCTAGAAGAGTTTCAGTGGTTAAAAGGTATATAAAAATATATTTTTCTACGAAAATGACAGACTGTTTTGCTAGATAAAACCCTTCTTCGTCAGCTGGGATCATTTACAGCCCTTTGAAGGCGCATTTAAACTGCATTATGGAGGTTCAAATTCAGGGGGGCACCATTGAAGTCTGTTGTATTAAGAAAATCCCAGAAATGTTTTTTATATATATATATATAAAAATATAGAATTTCTTGACAACTGAGAAAGACATAAACATCTTGGATATCAAGGGGGTGAGTAAATTATCTGTAAATTGTTGTTTGGAAAGTGAACTAATCCTTTAACTTCCAGATAAACTGCCACCAAATATCACTAAGAAAAATGGAAGTTGCTGTGATAGGAGAAGCCACTGGGGCCTTTTTCATATATAAATGTAAATGACTTGCACCTCAGAGTGTAGACAAAATGCAATAAATGTGATCATGTTATCATCTGTTTGGATACCTAATCGTGTGTTCTGGGAGGTAAGCAAGCAAAAAAGCAATACTAAATCACTTTGATGAAGGACATTGGTTCAGACATTTCAAAATAATTAAAACATCATTTGAGAAGGTGTGTAATGAGATCCATCCGCTGGTTAGTCCAGTTATCCACTCACATCATCTGTTGAGGCAAAGACATGTGAGTTTTGTTGTAGCACTTCAAGGAATTTATTTGGTAAGTGTGTTTCTATTGTAGTTTATGTACATATAGGTTGATGGAAATGTTTATTAAAATATTTTTATTAAAATAGTAGTTTCACTGAAGAAAGTTGTACAGATTTGGAACAATATAAGGATAAGTAAATAATTGTAGAGTTTTCTGTAATGTATTCCTTTGAAGGGTCCACAAGTTGGTATGTTTGTTTAGGGTCTTCATGAAATGTCTACAACATACTTTAATTAAAATTCCTCAGTGGTCGTGTAAAGAAACACCCTTTTTACCTTGACAAAAACAGCTCTGTTCACAGCTACCCGTTTTGGCTCATGTCTCTTTAAATCTTAATGAGCTTCTGCTCACTCCACCCCTCTCTTAATTTTTTTGTGTTCGGCAGCCCATTACCTTCAAAAACAAAACTAATCCAATAAACACCATGTAAATGTGAATTTTGCATCCAATGTCCCCTTTAAGAATTTGAACAAACCCATATATTAAATGGCAACGTATAAATCTCCTCATTTGAACTATAGACATGAATGATATCTGAAATCTTAAAGTTGGTTGTTGAGACGAGTGATATTACTTTCCAAACGTTTGGCCTTTTAATTTTATTTCACCCCGCAGATAAAACAGATCAATGAGTGATATCTGGAGACCAGAGTAGAGACTTGGGAGTGGGCCAGCAAGCAACCACATATCAGTGACCCAGAACACCCTGGCAACCACATAGAAACATGAACAAATCACTCAGAATACCTTAGTGTTTGTGTAGTAACGTCCTTGAAACCAGGTTTGCATGGACACCACAGACATTATCTCCATGTTATTTTCTACTGCAAATAAGAACGGATTTAGAAAGTTGCTTTCTGTGTTTCATTTGAAATAAAGCAAACTGATCCAGAGCTCTCCATGTATGTTTCCATTAGATTTTGAAAAGGTCAAGGAAAGATCCATTTAAAGAAGTAATGAAATGTGTGTTTGAGGTTTGATAGGATTTGTGTCTCTTTCCAACTGCAGCCACATAGTCAATAGTTTCATGTAATATAAATCCTGTACTCTGTAAAAATGTCAAAACTCTGCGCATAAAACTTTATCTGATGGAAAAAAAAAAATAATAGGAGCAGTATAAAGGAAGGATCTAAAGCAGTAGTTCACATAATCTTTTATTATTTGCTCACCCTTGTGTTCCAAACGTTTTTGCCGTGGAAAATGAATTTTTCAAAGCTTGATTTTATTTTATTTTATTCTATTTATGACTTCATGTTGACTATGGAGAAATAAAATTCTGTGATTTACCCACCCTCATATTATTCCAAACTTGTATGACTGACATTTTTCTGTGGAACACAAATTATAAATTGGAAAATGTTTAAAATATCTTTGGTGAAATGTCTTAGTGTTGTTGTTGTTTTTTTGTCCATACAGCGAAAATCAGTGGCCACCAAAGCTGTTTGGTTACCAAGATTTTTCAAAACATCAGTCAAAAAGTTTTTAAATGACATGTTGAGGAATACATGATGACATAATTTTCATTTCATATATAGTCAGAATATCTATAAATTCTTAAATCAAGAAGGATTTTCTAGACAAGTACAAATTATTTTCTTTTTTTCAGAAAAAGTCTGAATTAAGTGATATATTGCTTAAAAAAAGAAAAATAATCTGCCAATGGGGTAAGCAAAATAATCTTATTTCAAGCAGAAAACTAGATTATTTTGCTTACCCAATTGGCAGATTATTTTGCTTGTTTCAAGCAACCACAATTTACTTAATTGTAATTTATTTTTCTGAAAACAAGACAATAATTCTTCTAATCCATCTTGATTTTAAGAATTTTTAGATATTTTGGCTGGAAACAAGACACATTTTTTGCAGTGTGAACACTGCTTTAACTCTGTTTTGGAAAGAGTCAGTTAGAAATTAGGCATATCCCATTTACCTCGAGCAGAGCTCAGAATTGACGTGCACCTCGTCCTCATTACCCATGTCACAGAAATAACACATTGCCCTCCAGCGCAGAGCTCAGCTTCAGTGGCGCCCTCAGTGACCCCATCTCCTGTCACAGCCCGCTTAAACACACTAACCTTCAGCGCTAATCACAGCACATCACAGCGCAATTAGCCACAGATGAGTGTTGTCAGACACTCCTTCATCACCCCTCTGTATTTAAAGCCTAGCAGGTAATATTGAGCAGTGAGATCGGTGAACGGCAGATAAGACGGATGGATGAAGACAGAGTTGGACAGTGATGGGCTTTATGTGAGACCACTTATTAGCCTAAGGGTTTCACTTTGGTTCATGGTGTCCCAAAAAGCCTTCTGCTACACATCGCATAGGATCTGAATTTTCATCAACCATTACTCCATCCTTCAGAAGTCATTCTTATAGGTTGATTTGAAACTCTTCTTATTTTTATTAGCGTTTTGATGAACAATTGAATTAAAAACAAAACATTTTGAGTAAATATAGTCATTTTGTTTGGGATACACAATATGCTGGTACTGGTATTAGTTTTTCATACTGTACATTTATAATGTTGGTAAGTGATTGATTTGTTTTAGACATACCGTAATATAAAAATATTGTTATCGGCAAGAATTTGAATATCAGCATATCTCTAACATTTTTTTTATTAATTCTTTTAATAGTGCCTTTACAGCTCGTACCTCAGATAATCTGCCAAAAGACTCTCTTTGGTTTTGATTATCATGTCTATCATGCTGAAATCATGCATTTTAAAGCCATATTAGTTTAAACTCCTGATCTAGGGTTTTCTGAGCACGCACATCCAAAGCACGTGCACAAAGCGGCTGTCACATAGTATGTGAGTACTGAACTTAGTTCTCTTTCATGTCTTATTGTGCTTTAACTGTCAAATACACACAAGTTTATGTTAATAACTCACAACTGGTACACTGTTGTCACTTGTGAAAACAAATGGCAGTGCTACGAGTGAAAACCTGCAGATTAAGGGTCAGTAATAATATAATAAGATCCCCCTCCTGTCACTAGGGAAGCGAAGTCTGAGCAGCTCATTTTTTCACATGCTTGCAGAGACGGGATTACCAAAGCAATGTTACTGGGTTGTCCTTTTTTTTTTTTTACATTTTCAGGGTTGGTACATGCATTGAGGACCTGTTTATAGCACTTAAGCACAGGAAAAAGTCAGATTTTCATGCTGTCACCTTTAAAACAAAAACATGGATGGAGTCCTGCTGCTTTTTTGTAGATAAATGAATGTTAGTTTCTTTTTTCGTTTTATCGTGAAAGCACAAGGCGCACAGAGCATCCCCCACATCAATTCTGCATCCATCCGTTCAGCCTGTGCTGCTATCAGATTACTACTTGTTCTTTTCCCAGGACCTGCGGTTTTATCAGAGACTGTCAGTGTTATGCCGCCCCTCTGCCAGTGCAGCCCCTGCCCTCTCAGGTTAAACACACAGCCACAATAAACACAGATGGTTAGAACCCTGCTGAACCTGTCCCAGGAGGCTGAACTACAAGTCAGCTTTGTTTGAGATGCTCTTTCATCAACAGAAAATACAACACAGGAGAGAGATTTACAGCATGTTCCAAGACTCATGTAAAACCAATTTCGTACCCATTTAAAATCCCAACCATTTTCAAAAAGCCCTCCCCCTTCTGAGATTTGCAACATTTTTATCCTATTATTATTATTTATATACAAATTTTATTGGATTATTTGCTAAAGAGACATTTAATTGTCTTATACTATCATTGAAACGTACAGCTGAGATCGAAAGTTTACATACACCTTGTAGAATCTGCAAAATATTATTTATTTTACCAAAATAAGAGGGATCACACAAAATGCATGTTGTTTTTAGTACTGACCTGAATAAGATATTTCACATAAGATTATTTATAAATTTATAAAAATTACCCCGTTCAAAAGTTTACATACACATGATTCTTAATACTGTTGTTACCTAAATGATCCACAGATGTTTTTTTTAGTGATAGTTGTTCTTGAGGTACTCATATGCAACTATTCCAGAAGTTTCAAACACAAAGAAAAAATGATGCATTAAGAGCCAGGGGTGTAAACTTTCGAACAGAATGAAGATGTGTACCTTTTTTTATTTTTCCTAAATATCATATTATTTTTCATTTAGTACTGCCCTTCAGAAGCTACAGAAAATACTTGCATGTTTCCTATAAAACAAAATAAATAAAATTTACCCTGATCTTCAAATTCAGGTAACAACACAGTATTAAAAATCAAGCTTATGGTCGGCGCCGATAGCCTTGTGGGCAGTGCGCCGACATACAGCGCCGTTGCGCAACGGGCGTCCCGAGTTCGATTCCCGGCTCGAGGACCTTTCCCGACCCTACCCCCTTCTCTCTCTCCACTTCGCTTCCTGTCCTTCCTGATCTGTCCTAAAAATAATAAAAAGCCAAAAATAAATCTTAAAAAAAAAAAAAAAAAAAAAAATCAAGCTTATGTGAACTTTCGAACAGGGTCATTTTTTTATAATTTCAACTATTATTTTCTCTTGTGGACTATATGTAAACATCTTTTACCTCCACTTTATAGTTGAAAAGATTTGGGTGCATATAAAATACAAAAATATTATGAAATTATATTAATGTTTTCAAATTTTAACATTTTAAAATGTAATTTATTCCTGTGATGCAAAGTTACTCCAGTCTTCAGTGTCACATGATCCTTCAGAAATCATTATAATATGCTGATTTGCTGCACAAGAAACATTAATATTACGTGTCCTTGTTGAATAAAAGTATTCATTAATTTCTTAAAAAAAAAATCTTACTGGCCTTAGCTTTTGAACAGAAGTGTATGTTCAAGGCGAGTCTTTTCAGTTTTCTTTTCTTTGTTTTTTTTTATGCTCAGAAATGGCAGAGGTGTGCTGCAATTCATTGTTGTACAGAAACTTAATTTCTCCCACCCTCAGATTTATGTTCTCTTACGAACAACTTCCATCATATGTCAAGAAAATCACAGTGCTGATTATTGAGCTCCTACTCAGAATATGTAATCAGAGTTCAGCCCACACAACTCTAGTCAGAGGTTTATACTCGTAAGCCGTAAGCCTTTATTGCTTCAGGAGCTATAGTGTTTTAGAAGACATCCTGAACTTCACAATGGCATTATATTCATTTTATTAAACAGTGAATGCTTAAGTATAAGCACACATGCTGGTGTTTTTCGTATGATTACAGTAGCTGCTAATATCTGCACACATTTCAAATGCACACCTAACAGGTGTCAAGTTTAAACACACTATCGTATAGAAAAAAATGTTTTAAAGATGAACTATTGAATATAGGGAGAACTGGCATTACATATGTAAGTCAGTTGGAGCAAATTAAAATAGTAAACAGAAAGATCTTACAAAAAGGTTTTTGTGGTGATAGTCCAAGTAAGATTTTGCTCAGCATGCTCAGTTATCATAACATACAATTTAGTTTTTCAGAAATAATAGATGTATTAGTTGTTTTTGATCATTGATTTGTTGTAACTGTTATGTGGTTATATCAAGTCTTCATTAGTGTGATTATTGTTTTCATCAGTAAGATTTTTATTCAATTTTAGCACATATTCACAACTTTCTTTACTTTATCGAATTCTGTAAATATTCTTTAGTTCTATATAACCTTTTAAATTTGTGCAAGTTGGACAAACTAGAAAAAACTGTGTATATAAGTGCTTTGTGAACATTCTTTAAATATAGTCAGTGGCCTGTAGTTTGTCCGTGCTAAAGAAATGGATAAATATTTATAAAAAATATGGTTTAAGAACACAAACAGAATGAATGCATTCTAATCACCATGTGACTTAATAATAGAAAGTTATATGAGTTTAAAATATTAAGAGTAAATGATGATGAATTTGAGTTGCTATCCCTTTAAGGTATTTTATCAAAACTGTGTATATATGTTCTTTTGATAAAGTCTTAATTTGCTGGATGGATGGTGAGATGCTGAAGAAGAGCAAATTATTTTCTGATGAATCTAGATATACTATAATATACTTAAAAGTACTAAAGATAACTGTGCCGCATCATAACACTTATTACAGTTTGACAAAGCGCATTCAAACCAGCCATGGTAGCTGTGTGTCATGGGAAAGTGTTTGTCATAATTCAAAAACAGAAGTTTGCTGTCACATTTGTAAATTTCTGTCATTATAGAAACTGTTGACAATTTCCTCCATGTCTTTGCCAGGCCTTCAGATATAAATTAAACTCTGTTCTACATTAAATACTTCGAATTTTCTTTGTTTTGCCAGAAGGAGCTGCTTTTTCTCCGATACCAGCCGCAACGTCTGTTCTAAACTTGCCGTAATGTACTATACTGAAATGGAGCACAAATTGCAACCAATATGATCCAAAGCCAATAATTCTGCTTGGCAAGTGGTCCTGTATGATGAGAAATATCACTTTGGTTAGAGTCATAATGCTGCCAAGTGCAAAAGCTCTCATGCAAATTAACAGGCATGCTGGGTAACGGATAGGATAGGCCCTGAAATCTCCTGCCGTCTAAATCTATACTGAGTGTGGGATTGGATTGATCTGTTCAGATCTCCAGGGAACAAAGACTGCCCAGAGGCTGGATCTTTCATGCCAGTGAAACAAATAGTTTAGTTCATTTGATTAGTCAGTGCCAGAGAGAAAAGGGGCTGACAGTTGGAGAAGTGCTGAGCAGATTTGTCAGAGTTCACTTGTTTTTTACAGTCTCTGCTGAAGTATTGGGTTGTACAAGAGTTAATGCCCTGGGTGAGGACATCTGTCAATGTAGCATCAAATGCAGGGCATACTGTTTTCAATTTGTAAAGTTCAGAATTAGGGTTCAAACATTTCCCTCTAGCTCAAAGAGAAATGGAATGCACTAGCAACATCATTACCCAGGGAACTGTTAAAATGTTTACAGTATCCAGAATGTACTGCAGGTCACTCTGGGTAAAAGCATCTGACAGGTGCAAAAATGTATATGAAATTTCTGCCCCACCTCCTAATGGCCTATACATTTTCTCAATTTAACCCTCTGAGGTGTGAAAGTGTTTTGGGGTCCTGGAGTAGGCTTCTCTCGGGCGAGTTCATGAGTGCTGAAGGACCACTTACACCCTGGAGCTCAAGTAGATTTTCAATTTTCAAATAGGAGCTTTATTAACAAAGTACACAAGTACATTCAAAACTACATTCCGTGACACAAAAACAGTAATATTTATAAAATCATACTGGATTTGGGCATCTGCCATGACACTCACTGTAAGAAGTACATGTCCGCGCATCTCACATGGATGATTTTAATGTCAAAAGCTAAAGTAGTTTGTGCGTGTGATCATATTGAAAAGATTAGCTCCGACAGGAAAGACTGGACATCGTGTTGGTTTGATATGGATTACTTTAACACAGAATATTTGTTTTTGGCAAGACTGACTTAGTTTAAAAATAGACATGTCAAGCTTTCTATAGATATAGCTTTTATGTTTGACGCGTTTCAAAATGAATATCACGGAGACTGTGACGTTTGAAAACACACCGTGTTTGTTTTATTTATTTAACAAAAACACAAAGTTTGTACGTGTGTACGAATAAAAGTAGACCCTTTACAGATTAAAATTATGTATTCCTCTTATCTATATGATCTAATATGACTGCATAATTTAAGTTACTTTAGAGGTTATTAGGAAGAAATGCCACAATACGCACCGGTGTGTTTGTCAACCCTAGAGGGTTAATGGCAATTGGCATGTGGGGCAGAAAATTGTATTTTGCATTAAGTTATTTAAACTTTAAGCTTTCTATTCATCAGTGAATCATGTTTTATTATGTAGGTATGTAAAAAGGCTTTCTATTATGGTGGTTTTTTGAGTGGGTTAGGGGCCGTTCACACAGAATGCATTTTTCCATAGGTAAACGTGCTAGACGTTCGAGTTTTTTTAGGCATGAATGTACTTGTTTAGTACTTCAAATATGCAGTTTGTCAATACATATAATGTCTATTTGAAAATTTGGTTCAATGTCTTTGGAGATTTGAGCCCCAGGGCATCAGCGGGTGTTTACCGCTCATGAACCTGCCGAGAGCAGTCTCACCTCAGCCAGATCTTCTGGCATTTGCAGCTGGCTCTGATGTCTCTATAGTGGTTAAACATGAGATATAATTCAATTTGGGTAAATTTAATGGGCAGTCTTTGGTCTCATTAATCTAGCATTTGTTCCAGAGCAAATAGTTTTGGATGAGAGCAAAATCTCATTGTGTTAAATGTAAATTTAAGGCTGTATAACAGAGCGCTGCCTTTGTGCTTTTCGTGATGGAGTTTAGTTACATTATTCCACTATTAGATGGCGACAAGAGACTGAAACAAGGTTGTAAACAAGGAAGTTATTTTTCCTTTTAACAACACCTTGTAAGGCATAGCCAACAAATACACTGAGCAGCGCTGTCATCAGAAGTCACTCCTAACAGATGAAAGGATAGTACAACAAAGATATCGCTTTCATCAGCGGATATTCAAACTAATGTTTTTTGTGAATGAGATTGAGCTGATGAATGCTGTATCAAAAGCAGATAATCAATTCATCTTTCATAATACTCTACATAATTAATACAGTAATACATTAAGCTTTCAATGAAGCAACAAAACGTTCCTTCATTACTAGTTCTAAAGTGATGTTTTTGAATTAGTAACGGAGGCTTGGGCTCAGCTGTTAAACTGTCAAACTGACATTTGAATCTCTGGCGGAAGTCAGCACAAAAAAGGGTTTTATACTAATTTTACTGAGATTTTAGCAGAGGTGTTGTTGGTGTTGTACATCATAGGTGACAATGTAAGCATCTGTTTATTTTAATTGTTGGAGAAAACTGGTTAATTTTTAACTTTTCTGCGCTATTTTCACCTTCCGGGTTTAAAATCTACATTGTGTTGACGTCACAGTTTGTGACGTGGTAATGTACTATAGTACATCAATGACGCGTTGGTGTCTCATAATTATTCTTGAGGTTGTGTGTTCTTATCCTATGAGAAGACGCTTCGCCTAATTATTCAACAGCATGTGTTGATTTGCCATGACAGACGCTTCAAACTGTGAGATTGCATACATTAACTGAGAGAAACGTTCATGGATCGAAGGAGAGTATTTGTTTTGCTTTGTAAGAGTTTGGCATAAATGCGATTCATTCATATAGTAAGCGTAATAGCGGTTTCTACAGCTCCTTGACGCAACACATCAAAAGGATTATAAACGCTGCAAAATAAGCCTTAAATGTTAATATAGATGCAACAGCATATATGTATATGTTTAATGTAGGTGCAACATATATATGTTTTCAATGCACAGTGCAAATTGCTGTGCATTTTTTTGTGTTGTTAACTCAGTGGGAGCGAAATGAAACTGTCTGATCCATCTAAACCCGAAGTTGACTCTCTCCCCCTTTCCCCCTCTGCTCCGCAGCGCACCACGCTCACTTTTGCAGCATTTTTTAAAACTGTGTTGAAAACAAGCCTGTGCTGAAACGGGGGGTTTCATAACCCTTTAAATAGAGGTCGACTGATGTATCAGTTTTGCAGATTAATCGGCTCCGATGGTTGGCGGAACTATCGGTTATAAGCAAAAATCAAATGCCGATAGTCTTTCCGGTTTGGGTACGTTGCTAGAGCAGCTGTGAAAAGTCCTCATTGTACAGCGAAGTCCCTATGGTCTTTGTTATACTGCATGAGAGCGGCCTATAGTGGTGGAAATCACTGACAGCACATGTAATTTGTTTAGACACGTGACAAGCTGCATAGAGTGGGACACAGAGGTGGATTTAAACAAGCAGTGTGTACACAGTGTATTGTAGTGCATCTTTTCATATCATCACTAAGTGGTTAATTTGTTGATTAGATGCTGAATTAGTGGAGAAAAGACAGCAGTATACTTTTGCCCGTTTGAATTGAATACAACTCGTCCGGTGTGTGTTATGCCAGGTAGCTGCGAGTTCTTCTAGGCACAGTGCTGCACTTTTGCCCGGTGTGTGACTAACATATTTTGATTAGATAATCACAAATGTTCTAGAATAGAAGCAGTTACGTTGTGGAAGTACACAATATCCATATTTATGTAATGTCAATAGTGTGGCCTTTGTGTAGATATTTAAAGATGGCCATTTTCAGCTGTTCAGACTGTTTATGTAATGGTAACACCTTACAGTCCATTTGTAACATTAAGATTGATTAAAAAGTGTAGAATAGAAGTATTGTTCCTTGTTAAATTGTGTTAAATTCTTTAAAACAAATTTTAGTAGGTTTTTTTTTATGATGAATTTATAATTAATATTAATATTGTAAATAATTTACAAAATGTTTCAGTTGGCTACTTTTTATTTAAATAGTGGAGCACTGTTTATTTTCCATTCAGTAGCCATTTTAAAAACTATCAGTCGATCAATCGGTATTGGCCAGTGTGGTCCAACCTAGCTATTGTTATCGGTAAAATCCATTATCGGTCGACCTCTAGTTTTAAAGACACTCCATTGTTGTTTCTTATTTAGACATTTGTGCCGTCAAACTGTTGTTTAAATGCAATATCACACTCGTAGCCATGTGATATGGCTGTATATCGGCACGGCGAATCACTGATGTGCCAATATACAGCGATATCGCATGGCTACCAATGTAATATTACTCACTTATAGCATGTTATAACTGTTATTTGGCTGAATTTAATTTAATCATGAGCAGAACAGATGCAAACAATGTTATCTCTACTCAAATACTTTATGTAGAATGAACTGAAGTGAACTGAGTAAACTGAGCTAAAATTGTCCATATATCACCACAATCAAGGAGTCAAATTACGATGATAAAATCATGCAACATAAATATTGTGAGTTGCTACAGCTTTTAGTAGAGCATATTTAGATCAAAAAATCTTGGTCTGGTAATATACTTTGCGATATAATCCACATACTGTGTGATGAAGTTCATAATAATTGTAAATTATGAATTATTTCTGTTTAGCCTTGATGAGTGACTCCATTTATTTAATATTGTCTCAACTGCATATACTGTAGCTGTCATAGGATTTTTTTTTGGAGTAAGATCAACACATTAGCAGTGGACTTTTAATCAACCAGTCAAGCTCAGAAATATGGTAATCTCAAAGCATGTCAATAAAAATGTTCAAAAGAAACATTAAGTGCACTGATGCCACTGTGTCTGTAATCGTACGTATTGTGGCCATTTGACAGGTAGCAGAATTACTCTCTGCCTTGCTGTGTTGTAATGGAGTCTTACGAATCATTAATTCAATAATTACCTTCATTCATGATCTGCATGGTGGCATGTAACCTGCTATTACGGAAATAACCCAATAATGCCATGCTCATGACTAATACACATTATTCACAGACTTATCTCCATAATTTTATTTCACAATGGGCTATTTTCAGGCTGTTCTGTTTGTTTATAATCAAAACTTGTTTCAGAAATCACTCTGAAGGCGAATAATGAACATTGTTTTTCATTAAACAAAGTGATTATATTTAACTATAAAAGAATTTGATTAAATGATTAATTACTCCAAATTACACTGCTGAACAATGTACATCAAAAACCCATTTTAGCGATCATAATGAGCAGTGACTCTATCTGAACTGTATTTTCAGAGAGCTGAACTGTATGAGAATTTGTTTGACCTTTTGGAAACTCCTTGTTAACTATATTCCCGGTAAAACTCTGCACTAACAAAAGGCTTAAAGATGCAGCTGTCAGTCAAGCGGTGGTCGCAGCAGAATGTGTTATCAGCTGGCCGCCGCTTGAGCATGTCTTCCTATCCTCAGCACTTACACCTTATGATGTGGACCCAGAAGAGCCAGGCCTGAGGCATAAACAGTGTCACACTTTTTTTATATAATACGCTTCCTTTCATGCTGTAGCTCAGATATTCAAAGCCCGGGCATAGAGCTGGTTTATTCCTGTAGGATACTAAATCTCTGTTAGAGGGAGAATGGAAAAGTGCCGGTGCTTTGAGTTTAAAAACGTATTTCTTTTGGATTTTTTTTTTTTTTTTTTTTTTTTTTTTTTTTTTGCCCCAAATTGAAAATTCTTTTATTCTTACAATATGAACAAAAACTCTTCCATAATGAAAGTAGATGGAGGTCTGTGCTGACAAAAATAAAATCATAAAAGTATCATAAAAGTGGTTCTTGGTGCTTATTCCAAGTCTTTTGAGTATGAGGAACATGCTAAAATATGTATGTTTTTTATTGAATTCTGAGAAGTACGAATATCTAATTAAAGTAATTTTTTAAAAGAAATAAAGAGTTCTATTCAGCAAAGATGCATTCAATTTTTTTTAAGTAACATTAAAGGGTACATAACATACACAGTTTCACCTAATCTCATGTTATTCCTGAGTACCTATAGAGTAGTACTGTATCCTTATTATCTCAAAAAAGTCTTTAGTTTTATCATATTTATAAAAGAAAAATACAGCTTTCCGATTTTCTCTGGAATAACCCGAGCTTCTGGAGACGCGCCGTGGGCAGAGCTAAGTTCAACGATCACTTGCGCTGGGATTGCCAATAAAACACACATTTGATGCTGTTTGATGCTGTTTCACTTACCATCTGCAGTTCTGAATCATGAGCGGGATCTTTTATAGCTGGGACCGCTCCATTATTCAGTATCAAACAATGTGCAAATCCAGCGTCGAACTGGGCCTTGTATATGAAACGTTCGTCAGCAAACACGCACTAAACTCCATTGCTGCCCGGAAAAAGGAACTGCATCCACTGTTCACGTAACGCAGGGTTCTTTGGGAAGCTGAGCAAAGTTATCTTTGCCTTGCAACCAAAACCACACTTCTTTAGAGACATTCTTCCCGAGTAAATCCCTTGCAGCAGTGCACTGAGTGCAGCCGAATGAACCGTGTTGATGTGCATGCTTTCTCTCTCACGGTCTAGCCGCCGTGAGCACGGGCGCCGCGAGCATGCTTTTCCGGGAGAAATGCTCATATAAGGAGCTCCACCATTGTCTACATCATTAAAGCCACGATAAAAAAAAAACAGCCGAAACTTGTACCAACCCGGAAGTAAGATTTTCGCAAAGAAATTCTCCGTCATTCGTCTCAATTATTTTTTTAAAATTTGGCCATGTTTAGCATGAGAATCCAACTCTTTAACACTTTAAACAACTCTGAATATACGAAACACGATTGTACCCCCCCTTTAAAAAATTATAATGTTGCAAAATGTTTTGTCCTTTGGAACTGTCTATTCATTGCAATTGTTCCACCAAAATAATAATCAACACAACTATTTTCAACACTGATAATAATAAAGAGATAGTTCACCCAAAAAATTACCTCTTTAGGAAAGCCTTTATTGACCCCCTGGAGCAGTGTGGAGCACTTTTTTGGACTTTGAAATTTCAACAATAAAGCTTGGAAGAGCCAGGACATTTTAAATATAACTCTGATTGTATTCATCCAGAAAAATAATGTCATATGTGACCCTGGACCACAAAACCAGTCATAAGTGTCAATTTTTTGAAATTGAGATTTCTACATCACCTGAAATTGAATAAATAAGCTTTTCATTGATGTATGGTCTGTTATAATAGGGCAATATTTGGCCGAGATACAACTATTTGAAAATCTGGAACCTGAGAATGCAAAACAATTAAAATATTGAGAAAATCGCCTTTAAAGTTGTCTAAATTAACTTCTTAGCAATGCATATTACTTATCAAAAAATAGGTTTTGTTATATTTACAGTAGGAAATTTACAAAATATCTTAAGGGAACATGATCTTTATGTAGTATCCTAAAAATTGTTGGCAAAATAATAATTTTTGACCCATACAATGTATTTTTGGCTATTGCTACAGTGACTTAAGACTGGTTTTGTGCTCCAGGGTCACATATACACCTAGGATGCTTGAGGGTGAGTAAATCATAAAGCAGTTTTTGTTTTGGGGAAATTTATTTCCCTTTAAGAAATGTTTTTCAGCTCCAGAATGAAAGAGAATAGAATTTTAAAAATAACCAGCCCCAGGATGTTCTTGAAAAACTCACAGAAGAAAAAGTCTTTGGGGTTTGGAATGACATGATGAAATAATGATGTAATTTAAAATGTAGTGTCAAATACACCTGGCCCAGCTTTGACTGACATTTACAACCACCAACTCTCTGTGCCACAAGCCTTTGTCCATGTGAGACTTTCTGGTCCTGGGTGGCCTAATGAAATTCTGGCTGATTTGTCCCGGGGCACAGGGCTCAAACGGTGCTTTCGGTCACCAGTGGTTGCACGCCCACCAGCCACAAAAACTAATTTCACGAAACGCTGCCTCCCCATTCAAATTAGCGATGCTATCACAAGACTAATTAAAATGCCAAGAGGAAATTGTTCAAGGCGATTTGCTTTTCATTCATCATATCCTAAATTTGTCCGATGTAGAAAGAAATGATTTGCTAGGTAGCGCAATGTGTGATGAGGATTGTGATGCTCACTGTAATTGCTAAAGACAAAAGTACGTTTATCAGGTGCGTCGTAAGAGGTTCAGTCATTTAACACCCCTGAGGTCTGAGGCGCTGGTACAGAGCGAATGAAAAGAGCAGAGCTACAGTATGAGTTGGTGTAACTGGCCACACCCCTAAACCTCGTTCTAGCCATTGGAAGCTGATCCAGCTCTGAGCTGTAATTTATTGGGTTGTATGACAAGGGCAATTTGCTTTCCTCTTATAGCCACGGACATTAATGAATGTTGCACAGTCATGCGACCAAAACAATGTCTCATATTTTCCCATAAAAGCCCATGTGTTTCCTATCACAATGTAATTTGTCTTGTCACATCCGAGGTCTGCAACAAACATTTATATAGCAAGCATATTTTGCTAAGTGTTTGCCCTTTACTACTTTAAGTTTAATATTTCATAGGCCACTTACTTTTTTTTTTTTAGTCTGGATCTATTTATTAATTTAATAATACATCCAATTAATATGACTTAAATATGTAATTTCTATGATGAGCGTGTTATTAATTTTATAAATTAAAGTTTATTTTGATATTTTTAGAGGTAAATAAAGTCAGGTTAATAGAACTGTCTTGATTAAAAAATAAAACACAGTTGAGGTCAAAAGGTTACATTCCCCTTTCAGAATCTGCAAAATGTTTTTTATTTTACTAAAATAAGGATCATACAAAATGCATGTTATTGTTTATTTAGTACTGACCTAAATAAGATATTTCACATTAAAAAAAAAACATTATATATACTATATTTACATATTTACATATAGTCCACAAGAGAAAATAATAGTTGAATTTATAAAAATGACCCAGTTCAAAAGTTTACATCCCCTTGATTCTTAATACTGTGTTGTTACCTGAACGATCCACAGCTGTATTTTATTTTTTATTGTTGTTTAGTGATTAGTTGTTTATAAGTCCCTTTTTTGTCCTGAACAGTTAAAACTGCCTGCTGTTCTTCAGATAAAACCTTCAGGTCCCACAAATTCTTTTGTTTTCCAGCATTTTTGTTTATTTGAACCCTTTCCAACAATGACTATATGATTTTGAGATCCATCTTTTCACACTGAGGACAACTGAGAGACTCGTATGCAAATTTAAGGTAATATAAGGTTCAAACGATGCATTAAGGGCAGAGGGGTGAAAACTTTTGAACAGAACAGAGATGTTTACATCTTTCTTATTTTGCCTAAATATCATATATTGTTTTTTTTATTTAGTACTGCTATAAGACAATATTAAGTTTGTAAAGTTTGAACGAGGTCTTTTTTTTTTAATTCAACTATTATTTTCTCTTGTAAACGTCTTTTATGTGAAATATCTTATTCAAGTCTGTACTAAATAAACAATAACATGCATTTTGAATGATTACTCTTATTTTAGTTAAATAATTAGCATTTTGCAGATTCTGAAAGAAGGATTCTTTTGACCTCATCTGTAGCTAACAGGAAAAAAAGTACTTTACATAGTCTTTAATTTGTTTAGAGAAAAAAAAAAAAAATTTTAAAGAGTTTTCTTTATTCCTATTTAGTTAGGATATGTTAAGTGTTTCTTCTAGTAACAATTATGTGGTTAGCTGCATTTTTTTTCCTTGTTTGCTGTCTGCAAACCCATAACTTGGGAGCCATTGATTTACATGCTGTATATGTTGTTAGTTAAGTGGAGGATTGAATGTATGGATGGATTTAATCTGGTTCCATTCCCAGCTGTAAAAGATTTTCATTTACAAATAAGTTAGAGAAATATGACTTTTCTGTTGCAATGAAAAATGTGACGAATGATGTTTAAGTCTCTCTCTGTGTGTTTGTATGAGTTTACATTTGGTATGATGGAATGCTCTTTGTGTGTTTGTTGAAAAAAAGAGCTTCATTCCCTATGGTATATGCCTGGAGATAATGAGTCTCTAGATAGTTATGTACACAGACACACGGTTACTGCCGTATTTTATCTTCACTACTCCTCACTGACCTTGAAATAACACGTACACATTTCCCAAATGGTCTATTACCATCACTCTCATCCCCAGATTGGGGAATAGTAACTGCAGATCATCCAATGATGTGTCCTAATGTGAAGATTTAAGCGACAGAGATGCATTAGATACAGGTGGTACTTTATTTTTTTAATTGAATGCTTATTGCATCATTCATGACTTGAGCTGTCATTTAAATCTGATGTGTGTAGTTTCTGGGCCTCTAATGAGCCCAAACTCAAAAATATTTGTTTTCTGAAAACTCCCCATTCTGCCATTTGTCTACTGAAACACATTCAGTCCCTCCCAAAAAAAGAAGTGCAATGATTTAATACTGCTCTAAAGTCACAGAGTTTCGAAATTTGTTTTGTGAAAAAAGTTTGGGATTTTTACCTAAACTACAAAAAAAGTAATGTTGTGAAATATTATTAGAGTTTAAAATAATGTTGTTGTTTTTTTTTTAAATTATTATATAAATATATTTTAAAATAGAATTTATTCCTGTGATGCAAAGCTGGTTCATCATCAGCCATTACTCCAGTATTCAGTGTCACATGATTCTTCAAAAATCATTCTAATGTTACATAAGAAAAGGGGTAAAAAATTACACAGTGTACTTTTCTGCTAGATTTCCTTTTTTAATATTTGGAACTTTCTTATTGAAGTCTAACAATCATCTAGTCAATTTTATGGCATCATTTTTAACAGAAAGCCTATTGATGCATTTAAATTTTTTGCCTGTGGTCATTCATTGCATACTGTATGTTAATGCATAATGTACATTTATAATGTCTTTCATTTCACTGTCAGTGAAGGTTTTGAGCTTATAAAAATGGAAAGGAAATTGAACCACTTTAGTACAGTACAATTCAGTACAATTTATATCAATTTACATCAACTTATCTTTAATCTTGTGGTTTCAAAAACACAAGAAGAGCTTAATTTTATATTATTTTCATTGGGTTTATGTTGTGTATTTCCAAGTGCATGAGTGTATTTTTTTTTTCTCTTAGAATCAGACTACACACTGATAGCAACATGTAGGCTACTATAGAACTGAAGGGATACACTCACAAGGTGGCAAAAACAGGCTGGTTTTCATGGCATTCACTCATTCCACTTTCAAAGTGGATCATTTTTCTAAATTACACGTTATCTCCCACTGATAAAACTCAGTTCTGGGAAAATGACTGTTCACACCCTTTATTCATGATTGTGCAAGTTATTTTTTTCATTGTGAATGAACTGATTGCGATGGTAGTTTAAAATGGACTTTTTCCCCTTGCTGGGTGGCAGAAATTGCCATCTTGGGGAATACAAAATGGTTGCTTCCTGTTGGCTTTTGCACTAAACACAAAAGATTCTTTATATACTGTATGCTCAAAGTTTTTGATGTGTGCATCAAACATGCAAAGGAAACAAGAAGTGAAATCCAATGCAAAACAAGGAAGGCCATCTAATGTTATGCGATTGTTTGACCCTACAAGCTAGAACTGCATTATTTTGTCTGGTCAGTGGTTGTGCAAATGGTAATGGTAAGTTATCAGGTACAGCTGGGAGATGGTCTTTGCCAAGACTCCAGCAGCTGCTGTCAGCCCTGACATTTCAGAGTCTGCTGTCCATCACTTCTTAATTGTCTTCCTGGCTACTGCAGTGCCTGGTCTGCCGAGCAGCAGTCTCTTGCTGTTATATCACAGTGAGAGAGTGACTGGCACCAGACTGTAGTGTGCTCAGAACACCTCCAGAGCATCACAGTGGTTGTTTCACAAGGGTAATGTGTTTTGAAAGGATTGTTTGAATTTTTGTTGTGTCAATTGATTAAGTGCCACTGCCTTGAAAGTCGTGGTGCTGATTCAGTGAATGGCTGGAATTTGCAGTTGCTTGTCTGTTGGGTTCTGTGGTTTGAAATGAACACAAATGAGCACAACAGTTTTTCAAACATATTTAGTAGGCCTCCATTAAGGCACCAAATGGAACTGGCAAGACCCACATGCTCCTACCACTTATTCTTTCTGTCACAATAGAATTCAGCTGGGATTGCAAAGATTTTTTTTAAATGTACACTTCAGGGTTTGAGAGCATGCTGAATAGCTGGAGAGATATCTGTGATGTTTTAGGTTTAATGTAAGGTATAGTGGGAAGGCATGTCTTTGAGTACCTGCTTTAAATTATTCCATACTGTACTGTGCTTAATTTGTTTTCCTTTTCCCTACTCTTCAAAGGTGTGGAAACGTTCTGGAGCCTGGTTCTACAAAGCCTTGCCGAAGCATATTCGTCCCATTAAGGATTCAATTCTAGATAACAGGAAGCCAGTAATAGAAAGAGGAGAGCAGCTGACGGTGGCCAGGAGTGCACCAATCAGCTACACATGGGCTCAATGCAAAGGTTAGATGCTAATGTGTCTATTCTATTCTATTCTATTCTATTCTATATGGAATCCACAGAGCTTTAAAAACTGAACAGATGAAATTCTCATGGTTGGACCATTTAAAAAAAACTGTTGTGCTCAAGGGGAAAACAGAATCAAATTCAGTCTGTGTCATATCCCATTCCCCTTCTCTCTCCCATTACTTTACTGCCTGGTCCTGACTTTCCTTAAAATTACAGTGAGGCACTTTCAGTAGAAATAAATGTGGCCAATCTGTAAACATTAAAATACTGACTGCAGTATACAGTGGCCACAAGATGCAGACTATGTATGTTTGCATTTTATTAGTGTGAGTAAACCTAAGTATTATATTAATCATTTTAAATTAACTCAGCATACATTTTAATAGAATGAGAGTACAACAATAGAATGGAATTTTGAAAAAATGATACATTTTGCTTTAAATCTCTTCTCCCATTCACAACAGAAGCAGTGCAGAAAGTATTGCAGCAATATTGACAGACTTTATTTAAAGGGATAGTTCACCCAAAAATGATTTTTTTCTCATTAATTACTCACCCTTGTGTTGGTCCAAACCTGTAAGACCTTCATTCATCTTCATGTTTTTATCTATTTCATGTTGGCCACAGTTATTGGCACCCAATTATTGCAACATCCTTTTCCCAAAATAATAGTTCTGAGTTTTCTCCTATAATGCTTGATGAGTTTGAAGAACACTTAACAAGAGATCAGAGACCATTTTTTTATACAGAATCTCTCCAGATCCTTCAGATTCCCAGCTCCATGTTGGTGGTGCTTCTCTTTTCACCCTCTTTTCACCCCACTCATTTTCTACAGGGTTTAGTCAGGTTTAGATTTTTTTTATCTGTTGGTATTTGATAGAATCCATGATGCCATGTATCTGAACAAGACATCCAGGACCTCCGGTAACAAAATAGGCCCACAACATTAAAGATCCAGAAGTATATTTAACCATGGACATGGGGTAATTTAATACAAAAAATTATAATTTTATCCCTGGTGGGTTTGCTGCCAGAAAGCTTTTTTTTTTTTTTTGGTTCATCTGACTTTAGAAGCCAGTCCCATTTGATGTTCCAATCATGTCTGACAACTGGATATGCTGGAGTTTGTTTTTGGATGAGCCAGAAGTTAAAAAGCCTTTTTAACACTATTTGAGCATAAGAAACAACATTAATGGGGGCAATTAATTTAAGATTTTTGTTGCTGATTTGATATATGTATTTTAATTGTGAGTTCAGCGAGCAGATTTTGAGATTTCAGGATTCCCCTATTCATTAAGATGGACTTGGTCTTGTATGAGCTATGAGCTGCAGGCATTACAAATATGGCCACCAAGTAAAGAGACTTCCCTTGAAAAGGACTTTGTTTTGAAATTATTTATTTTAATTTACACTTTTTTTATGATTTAATTAATTGTTAGCTTTTCATTAAACCCACAAACCCCCTGCAGTTCCTGCTCGAACCCTAGTTTGGGAAACTATGATGTAATAAAATGTTTAATGCACTTCATGTTGTAAATTACAATGAATGGAACATATTTTCTTACTCTTTGCATTTTTTACATCATTATGCTACAAGATAATCCTACTTAAATCAATGTGATAAACAAGTTAAGTCAAAAGTAATCTAAAAGTAATCTGATTATATTGCTTAAAATATGTAATGTAACTGATTACATTACTGACTACAATTTTTGTCATGTAATCTGGAAGCAGTAACTGATTACAATTTGTAAGTAATCTACCCAGCTCTGTATATATATTCTGACCCCAAGATTCAACTAATCTCTGAAATTGGACAGTCTTTGGCCTCTCAACCTCTCTTCCTCAGCATGCATTAGGACGATATAAACACATGTCCTCTTCCAGGCAGATTTGTGACATCTTTAGTTGATTTGGAACTTCTTAATTATTTTTAGGAATTTTCAATGCTTTAGCTATTTTCTTACAGCCACTTTGTTTTGTGAGGTCAGCAATCTTGTTCTGCACATCAGAATTATATTCTTTGGTTTTACTCCTTGTGATAAATGGCCTTTGTGTTCCTCATAATTATAATCCTGTGGAACAGGAAGTCTTGGCTGGACAACTTCATGCTCCTAGTCACCCTGGTGTGCTAAAATGAATGAGATGGATGTTAACATGAATGAGAATATACTTCAGAGATATTTTACTCATAAGAAATTATAGGGGTGCAAATAATGGTAGCCAACATGCAGTGGAGAAAAACATTTATTTTATAATGTAAGTTTCCCCTCACTTTCAATTGTTTTATTTCAATGAAAGTTTTAAAATTTTGTGATTTTTTTTTTTTTTTTTTTTTTTTTTTTTTTTTGAATGAAAGAGCAGATTTATTTTCACAGCCACCTTTGCTCTTACCAAGGGTGCCAATATCAGTGGGCGGCACTGTATGTTATGGTTTACAGTGGAAAATTATTAAACGTACTGTCAACACTTTATTTTAAAGACTTATTGTATTTAATGCCTTATTCTGCATGACCATATTTTAGATCCCTAAATCCTACCCAATACCTAATTCTTACAACTACCTTACTAACTATTAATAAGCAACAAATTAAGAGTTTGAAGGAAAACTCTTATTTTATGTGATAGTTCACCAAAAAATGATTTACTCATCCTCAAGCCATCCAAGGTGTATATGACTTTCTTCTTTCAGACAAATACAATCTGAGTTATATTAAAACTCCACACGGCTCCGGGGGGTTAATAAAGAATTTCTAAAAAGTAAATCTTCGGATGCGGATGTAAGCTCCGGTAAGAAGTGACATACCAGTCATGAATCTCCGATGAGAATATGCTAGTCTCGCGAGAACCAAGTTTTGTTTACAGGAGCAAAGAAAACCAGTCTCCTCTTGGCTTATATCAAAATCCTCCAATATTTTTCTGTACAAATCCTCGTTTTATATGTCTAATTCATGACTGGTTAGTCACTTCTTACCAGAGCTTACGCCTACATCCTACGTCATCCGCTGGACACCACTCCCAACAGTAAGCAGAAGCTAAAGGTTGTGGTTTACAAAGCTTTAAATATGGATATTTTTCCTACACAGACTTTTTGCTTTGCTTCTGAAGACGTTAATTAACCCCCAGAGCCATCTTGAGTGCATTTTTGATGGATGGATGCACTTTATTGGACTACTGAATCTCAACAGCCATTCACTGCCATTATAAAGCTTTTTTTTTTAACTCCAAATGCATTTGTCTGAAAGAAGAAAGCCATGTACTGTACACCTAGGAAGGCTTGAGGGTAAGTAAAACATGGTAATTTTCATTTTGGGCAAACTATCCCTTTAAAATAAAGTGTGACTGATGTACTTTGCTAGTATCTACCCACACTTTATTGGGATTTTAAGCTAACATGTTATACCTCTATACTGTGCCTGTAATTAGGCCATTGTAGCAGCTGTCTAAATATACTGGTGAGGCTATAGATCTAAAGGTCAGTTAGCTTATTATTAAAACACCCCTTAGTCATTTCTGTACTTGAGATGGGACATCCCATTCAGTGACGCTATTAATGAGCTCAGCCATCTTAAGGTGACCCCATTTAACCCTTCTCCAAATAAACATTCACTCTTACATCCATTTCGGGCTGAAACGCTCCTAGCTTCTAGGCACAGTTCTGCTTAACCTTGCAGAAATGCATTTAAGAGGGGATGAAAAATGAAATATATGTAAAAATAAACTCGCCGTGGCATGAATTAAATGGACCCATCTGCAGTGTGTGATAAGCTTACTTATCAGAAGAATTAGGCAGTAGAAGGAGTCCTACAGCATGTGAACCAACAGCCCTCAAGCACTGTTGCATCTCACAGTAAAGACGCTCAGAGGACCAATATATCGTTGTTTTATTGCATATAATAAAACTTGTGGCCCATCAGAGTTTACGGTCACACAGTTTCTCATGCATTTGATTATGTCTAACATGCAAATAAGATGTTCAGGAACGTTCATCAATTCCACATATGGTGGTGCTTTATAGCTTTACTAAGATGTATGGATTGAGCGCTTCACATTGGCAGGCACACATCTGTTCATATGTTCCTGCACTGCAGTTCATATGTATTTTCCTTTTTTGTTAAACCAGCCTTAGAGCACCAAATGTGGCTTAGTGCCGTCCACACGCGCTTGAGAGCGAGAGGTGTATAGATGCATTAGTGTCGTAAAGGTGGACACCTTTTCTGACACTATCCATTTAAAGGATGACTGAATAAATGAGGTCTGAAAGGCTTGTGGTGGGACTAACGTAGAGTAATACCTCCATACCAGCTGCTGCTATTATGCATGAGCGTATCAGAGGCTGTAACTGAATGAAGCATAATAAAAGTGCACGTTTATTTAGGAACGTCACCTTCCCGACCCTTTGATAAAATGCACTCTTACAAATAAGGATTTTTCAGAGGTTTTTGTAGCATTTTGGGTTCAACAGTGAATTGTGTGAACCATATTTGACTCTATATTGGTATATTTGGCATGTTTGGCTTCTTGAGTTGGTGTCTTTTTTTTTTACATTTCTTACATTATAGGTTGTTCTTCAGATCAGAATGTTGGTTTATGGGTTCTCCATACTGTTGCTGTATAGTGCACCTAAAAACTAAAATATTTCGATGATATTTTTTTTTTGCCTTCATTGTATTCCAGACCTTATTTTCTTACAGGTAGAATTTTAAAGATTGCTTTATATACTGTTTTCTGTGCTCGTCTTTTTTTTCTATGTAGTTACAATGGACTTTTATGCTTTAAAAGGTTGCAGAAGTACCAGAAGTTGTCTGTACGAAGCAGGTATTTTACTCTAAAGGGTGGAAAAAACTATACATCTCTTGCCCAAATTTTACCTTAATTTTCAGTTTGGATGAGTCATCGCTAGCTTTTAAAAGTCAGAAACAGTCTGCAGTTTTTGGGCGGCAGCAGTTGACAAATTCAAAGTCTGGTAGTATGTGATCCTTAGTCAGTTAGTGTATGTGAATGTGTTCCTAAGTTCAACTCACTGACCATCTTATTGGAGGGGAATATTTTCTGTAAATAATTATCTAAATGTTCTCACACAAGGCAATCATATTGATATCTATTGGACAGTTTTGTGGTGTTTTTGTGTCTTTTTTTTTTTTAGAAACCGGATTGTTTTGGTATTGGTTGAGTGTAACCAAAAAAGTATCACAATTATTTTTTTTTTTTATATCAGTCGATATCAATAATTATCATGATTAATTTCAAATCTTTATTTCTATCAAGTTAAAAGACAGATTTTTGACCCTTAACCACAAAACCAGTGTTAAGTAGCACAGGTCAAAAATGCATTGTATGGGTCAAAATTATTATATTTCTTTTACGCCAAAAATGATTAGGATATTAAGTAAAGATCATGTTCCATGAAGATATTTTGTACATTTCATACCATAAATGTGTAAAAACTTGATTTTTGATTAGTAATGTGCATTGCTAAGAACTCACCCTGAGATTCCAGATTTTCAAATAGTTATATCTCTGCCAAATATCATAACAAACCATACATTAATGAAAAGCTTATTTATTCAGCTTTCAGGAGATGTGTAAATCTCAATTTAAAAAAAATTACCCTTATGGCTGGTTTTGTGTGTCCAGGGTC
The DNA here is from genome assembly GCA_033026305.1 of Cirrhinus molitorella. Taxonomy (NCBI): domain Eukaryota; kingdom Metazoa; phylum Chordata; class Actinopteri; order Cypriniformes; family Cyprinidae; genus Cirrhinus; species Cirrhinus molitorella. The sequence continues at coordinate 30,983,587 of CM065119.1, forward strand.
ACATTTGTGCTTCTAAGTGATTAAGTAATTAAGTATAAATTTTTTGACTCTTAGAAATGAAAATTTAGCAGTAGCTTGAGTTGACAGCTAGTGTTAGTACAGTACATTAGTGATAAATTATGGCGATTTGTAGACTGAAAAGCCTTCTGACCATAGACTGTAAAAAATATGGACGTAGAAGAGCATTTTTAAAGCCTAAAGTGGGTGGAGCTGACCACCACCAACTTGGTAGCACGTCACTCCCAGATTATCGAAAAATGCTGCATTTATTGTTCAATGCCAACTTGCACTCCACGGCTAACCTGCTCCGGGGCAGGTTATGTTCTGTTTTAGAGGTCTCAAACTGAAATTGGACCAATCAGATGTGAGAAAAGTGACACATGTCTGATGCAGAAAAATCGCTCCCCCAGTTTCTCTTGCTCCAAATTAAAGGTCACTAGTACTAGAGTTATTTTATATAATTAAATAATTTATATTATTATTAATCCATTACACACAAGCAATTTTAGTTTAACAGTTGTTATAAATTATTACTTTTATATGAATGTTAATATATACAAATCGTATGTAATATAAATGAACTGTAGAATCAATAAATAACACTTTAAAAATGACTACATGTGACCTTACATGTTCGAGTCTCTATTACTGTAGATTTTCAACTATATAAATTACCTGCACATAGAGCAAGATAGATTTCTTACTTTTTTCATTGTAAATGCATTTAAATTCATCATATTCTTCAATATAACATTTAGCAAAACCTTTTATCTTTAACCAAGGCTTGTGATTTAACCAGTCATGCGACACATTCAAGTGGACGCGCTTCACAAACTCAGGATCAAAGCCTAAGTTGACAGAGGAAGTTGATGATCAGCATCATGGTACCAACAAAGCTGGATTGGAGTGGTTTGGTTTTGTCAACTTGAAACTAATCCTGTAACTCTGCATTTATTCATCTACCATCATGGTACAGGCCCCAGGAGTTTGCTTTTTTTGTTGCACACAGTATTTTTTCTGTTTGTCAGCGCTGTTTCATCTGACTTTAAACTGGTTAAAATCACAGAGTAATTTCTGTTCTTTGCTGAATTCAAGTGCTTCACACTAGATTTCACAGCACTGTTTAGTGATTGTGTGACGATACTTATCAGCAAGTAAACATATCTGTTGTGGTTTGAATTGTCAGTGTGGCACAGTTTAAATAAGTAGCACTGTTTCACTTCACTTTTTGCCACATAAGCATTATATAGAACATTTATCAAAGTTTTGTTATTGTTTTATCGCCCAGCCCTAGTTCTAAGGAATTCATACAGCTTTGGAGGATTCTGAGAGTGAGTAAATAATGACAGAACCTTTACCACTCCTTTACCAAAATTTTTAACAAATATTTTAAAGATGAAATGCCAAATTTGACCCTGTGTATCTACACTGGATCTTCAGAAGAGAAGGTTAAATCACAAGTGCGATCCATAGATGTTAACTATTGATATTTAACTATGATAAAACATTCTTATTGGAATAATAGATGACAGAAACAAAACCTAAATTTGGGAAGCTATTTTGAGACATTTTATATGTCATCCATCTTTTTTTAATGGTATTGACTCAGCCTGCACAGAGTAAATGTATCTATTTTTTTCTCTTCCCATGAACAACTGCAATAACTTTGATAGAATAATATTAAATCTGGTATTGATCTTGTTGAAATGAAGAAAAAGCATGTTTGCTATGGTATTTTAAAGCCAGCAGTTAGATTTGTTTTCAGATACTATTGCAAAAAAAAATGCAGAGACTGAAAAATGTATTTAAAGAAGTGCTACTGGCTTATTGTAGATAAGATTACAACAAAATTATTCAGTTTGTATATGCAAAATAAACACATTGGTTTGGAATTAAAGAAAGTGCAAACTGCACATTTCTGCAGTAAATCCTCTGCAGATCTGTCGGTTCACTACAGATGCTGTCAACAGAGCTTAGCTTGTATTGAATCTGGAACGTCCTTTAAGGCTGACAGGTCAAAATCATCACGTCTGAACAAATGTAACAGATCAATATAGATACGCTTTAGACTGAATATCTTTCTGTTCAGCTGATGGTTAGATTAGGTAAAGTTTCACTCAGTCTGATGTGTTTGGACATGCAGGTAAAGCACTTCCCATCCCAGATGCTCAGGGGGACAGAAGGAGAAGGAAGATTATCTAAACATTCGCTGAGCTGCTTTCAGATTTAAACGGTGATTTCATAAATTAAACTTTTTCATTTTAAGTTCTGCTTGGTAAAGTTGTTTTACAAGACTCAAAGTCATCCATTTTAATAAAAAATAATCTTTCAATAATTACTCTGGAAATAGAAGCACCTTACAGATAGCGTCTTATCTGCCGTAAGCTTTTAGCATCAAACACTTTCAGTGCTACAGAAAATACTTCCGAAAATGTAGATAACACCTCTACATCTTCAGCTGTTTTTCTTCATCAACATTGATCCTCCTCTCTCCCTGCCTGCCAGAATCATTTCTATATACTTAGGAATTAATTCTGGAGGGTTAATCAGGCTAAATGTATGTAAATTTGTAAAATATACCTCATTGGAATTTCATGAAAATCCAGCATCTGGCAGCCAAAACAGATTTGGGATGATAATGTGCCAGTCGGATGGGCAAAGAGCTCTTATTTAGAAATTGCTGATCACAGGGGAGTCTGAGACTGCGTGAGAAGACTAACTTTGTGGCCTGTCTTGTTTTGAGAGACTTTTCAGCTTAATTTTTGTTTCTAATAAAGTTTATGTTGGTGGCACACAGAATTTAAAAAAAAAAAAGTAATTGTATTTGATCATTTTATTAATTTTTGGTAGCGATGCATATTCTCAATATCACTTAGTCAGATGGTTTAATGCTTAGGATGCTCGAAATATCCACAAAATCCAGAGTCAACCGTAGTCAACCATTTTAGTCATCCCTACTTTTTGGTTTCTTTATTGGGGAGGAAACATCTGTCAATGTAAAGCTGAAATTAAGAAAACAACAAGCCGTTCAACAGTCTATAACATCAGGAACCCTCAAACCAATCAATACATCATAAACTAAAAGTAATACAGCAGTTTTGAAATGTATTAACTATATTTGCAACCAACCATGTACAGTGAACAGCATGTACTCCAATGCATTTTCTTAATTGATTAAACCTGCCAGAAGTAACTGAAGAGCAGAATGCCAGCTTAACAAAAAAAATTACAGAAATGGAAATGCATCAATAGCAAGATAAAAAGCTGGCAGTAGTCCAGGTATAGATGGATACACATCAGAATGGTACAAAAGCTTTAGAGAACCGATTGTCCTAAGACTCAACTGTGGGACACATTTAGGGGAAGAGCAAAATATTTCTCAACCTGCAGAGAATTTGGTTGGAAAAAATCACTAGTTTTTCCTCACCCTTGAGCAGAAGAGATATCTAAGCAAAAAATGCAATCTGCTAGAGATTGTGTGGCTCGAATGAAGGCAATCATAGCCATATATTGTGGAAATGCTTCAAAGTTCAGAGTTTGTAAAGTATATTCCAGGTGCCCATACAATTTAGTATGTTAACTCTATACTTTGGACTTACAAATCCTAAATTAGAAAACAAATCTGACGAATGTTTGATAAGAATTCTCCTGATAAAAATGCTGTATTAAGAACATGGTTACAGCCTGAAATACTGGAAATGAGTGATTGGCTTAGAATAAGTATATGAAATCTACATGATGAAGAGGCTAACATTGATTCTTCAGTTACAATTAAAAAGGACTGCAATGATAGTTTGAAGAAAAATAAAAAAAATATAGGGATTTTAGACTTTTGGAGTCAAATATATCACTCAGGATCTTTTTGTATGTAGTTAGAGAAAAAAAAGTGTTATAAGAAGCAAAAACTGTTCATTAAATAATGAACATAGCATTGTTTCCATAACGGATGTCTTTGTCTTTACTAATTCTGTTGTCTCAAAGCAACTTTTATTTGTTGTTGTTTGTGTGTGTTTGAAATCTAAAAATGGAGGATGTAAGGGGATAAAAAATACAGTTTGTACGGTCATTACTATTACACATTACAAGGAATTCCCTCTTAAAACGTAGTAAAAGTAGATTTTTGTTGTTGTTGTTTTAGAAATAAGCAGCCTATCAAGAATAGAAAACAATCATTCGTATAAATATTCTTCAAGTAATCTTAAAAGAAAAATGACCAGAATGCTGGGTAAGGCCTTTGGGGAGGTCAAAATTTATTCTGCAGATAATTAAAAATCCTATTACTTGTGAACAGATACTTAGCCCAGCATCTTGTGGTTAATAAGTGTTGAAGGCTGTAAATACTCCAGCTACACACTATCGAAGCACACTGTTCTTCACTTAAGAACATATTGATTCTGGAATTGAATTTAATTGTACCAAATCAGAGAATTAAATTATTCCCCTAAATCAGTGCAGAAGACGTTTCTTGTTTCCTCCTTCCTCATGTATCAGCACTGTGACATTTATGTGTATCTGAGTTATGCCTTTTCATTTACTGTGTGGAGATGTACGTATTAAAATTATAGACTATACACTCTTAAGAAATTGGTACAACAGCTGTTGCTGGTGCAATACCCTCCAAAAATGAACTCGCGCTACTGTTCAAAAAGTTTAGGTTCAGTAAGTAAATAATTATTTTATTCAGCAAACAAGCATTCAATAATAAAGAAAAAAATTACAGTAAAGAAGTTTATAATGATGTAAAAGATGGTTTCCACAAAAATATTAAGCGGCACATCAGTTTTCAACAAAGATGATAATAAGAAGTGTTTCTGAAAGCATGTTAGAAAGATTTCTGAAGTATTATGTCAGTATGTATTGTGATCTACAGTATCTACTGAAATTATCTTCTCCTGAGGGCATGTGGGGGTGAGAATGTGGAATTTTATGAAAACGTTTGGCTGTTATTGACGTGTTTTTTGGCTTTAACCACACTTGCACACAGTGAGTTCAGAAGGTCATTGTGGCTGTTTGTATCTTGGCCTCCAGCAGGTTCACCTTTGACTTGGTCATTGTTTCTGTGAGCTGGCTTTTGCTAAATATTCTAGTATATTGAAAGAGCTGACAACAAACATTATATGATAAGTCTAGCAAATCAAATTCTCCCAGGGTTAGTGTGGTTGCATGGTTGGCTCAAAAACAGGCATTTCATTTACGGCACTATGCAATCATTTCTGTTGTCTCCGCCAAAGGTCACTGGCTGTTGTAAATCTCTGCTGGCTTTTCAGTGTCATCAGGGCCCTTATATGATTTACTTTCACAGCGCATATGATCCAATGTAGGATGTAACTAATATGCAGGAAGTGTTGTCATGTGACAAGAAAACCATAAAATTATCAAATTTATGTCACAAGGGGGGACCCCTGTAGACCTGCACAAGTGTGCGTCAAGGTTAATAGATCGCTTTGAAATATAGCCTTTTTACTACTGTACGTTGTAAGTACAGTTCCTTGGATAATAGAGTGGTGGAACTATGACGTCACCTTGTAGGCTGATCGGCTGTTAGCATCACACTGCCCTTTTCATATAAAACTGGAATAAATACAAAACTAGAGCCAAAATCAAACTGAAATGAAACTTTAATAATAAACCAAAAGGAGTGAATAAATGAAATAATCATAACTAAAACACATACGAAACCACGTATTTCGGTACATTTCGAAATAAGGTGCATTAAAAGTCAATAAATCCTTAATAAGAATATTTGAATGAAAAACGAGTAATAAAAATCTAGTGCATGAAATGATTAAATAACAGCAGAGTGAGCAAGTTTTTGATTATGGTAAAATTTATTTTATTTTAGTTACAAAAGTACCACATTTCAGCTATCATTTTGTTAGGGTGGTTACACAATGTTATTGTATCCTTGCTGCTTAAAAATCCTCAGTCTTTCTGTTTTCTGACAGCTTCATGTGGCCGTAAACATTTAATTTTAACGTGGCATCAAGCACTATGCATCATTAAAGTTTCACCGCAAACAATTCGATTCGAGCCAATTCACAATAAAATTTGATGCGATTCGATTAGTAATGATTCGATGCTGCATACTTTAAGTGTATTTACAGGATTATTTAAATGCTTTTTTAAAATTCTTTATATGCTTAGTCAGGGGTCAAATTACACTTCTTGCCTTTATGGAGTCAGAGAGTAAGGGCAAGCAAAAACAAAATTATAATAATAAATAAAACGCTTTTGTCCACTGTTAGATTTTAGTTTAATGATGCTATGGCATAACATAGCATATGTAGAGATTTACCCTAGTGAAAAGTAATATATTTAAAATGCATTTATTTCAAACTAAGTATAGTTCAAATCTATTAACATATTTACTAATACATCCCTCAAGACTTTGACATAAAAATTATAATTAAACTTTATTTGAATTTCTTAATATTAATGTTTTAATGTCACTCTTTCTGAGGATTGTATTCTCTTTGAATAAAAAGGTCTTTAAATGCAAGATAATAGTATTTATAAAGTGTACCTGAAATATACTTAGCACTTTATGCCAGTTTAGTATAGGCTACTAAAAGTACAGTTTCAGGGTATTTTTTATTATAAGGTATTTCAAATACATTTTAGTATATTTATTTCTCTTTATTTTGTATTAGCCTATGTAAGCCAAGATTAAAAAAAAGTGGACATTTTATGTTACATCTTTGCTTGATGTGAGCTTCTTTATATCATTTCCATGAAATAAAATGCTACAGCGTTTAAACTATTACTTTCTATCGGCGAATGATGATTTTAATGATTTAATAATGAACTTTCATGCATGTGACAGATAACGTTAAACCTCACGCTCTTATTTTAAGGTTGCTGTTAATGCTGCAGTTATTTGAACCATTTCTTTCGTAGTTTCGTTTTAACGACATTTACGTTTGCAATGGAATTGTGCATATGATCTTAGACACTTACATTGTTTTTGCTCCTTCCAAATGCGTGGCTTTCAACTACTCAGGTAATGTTAATAGTATGACTGACAGCCACTGAAAAACAACAGAAAAGTAAAACTACTTTAAAAGTAAAACTACTTCTAGCAGTATTGCCCACGAATGCTAAAGAGAGAACACAACGTTGGCTGCTCAAGCTTCAAAAAACGTGTCGGTGAGAGCGCGTGCGCCATCCAGTGGCAGGCAGTGAGTGAAGTGCGTGAAGGAGAGATGTGAGGAAACAAACAACGCTGTTCAAGGTCTCCGTTAATTCGTGCTTGTAGTAATTTATATATTTTAAAGCACTGAATCACTATAGAAATCGCAATTAATTTGATCCTTAGTGTTTTAAATCGATTAATAGCCGAAATCAACGATTCACGATTCAAAAATCCATGTTTTTTGTAATCGATACATAGTGAAAACGAGTGAATCATTACACCCCTAAGCAATAGCCAAATATACATTGTATAGGTCAAAATGATTGATTTCTCTTTTATGCCAAAAAACATTACAAGATATTTTGTACATTTCCAACTGTAAATATGTAAAAACTTAATTTTTGAAAAGTAATATACATTGCTAAGAACTTCATTTGGACAAATTTAAAGGCGATTTTCTCAAGATTTTTAGATTTCAGATTTTCAAATAGTTGTATCTCGGCAAAATATTGTTGTATCCTAACAAACCATACATCAATGGGAAGCTTATTTATTCAGGTTTCAGATAACATATACATCTAAATTTCGCATTGCTCAATGCTCAAAAAAGCATTGTCGAACAACAATATAAAATATGGGGAACTAGTAATTGGTTATTCTACAAGTATCCTGTACTACAAACTATACTAAAATTATAGAATACTATATCAACTGTTCGGCATGATGACGTTTAATGTGTCAAACAGTGCCTGTAGTCCTATTTAGCAACTTGTTAGCAACCATCTTTTTAAAGAAATGTAACAGTTTAAAAAAAATCATGAGTGTTATGTAACTGGTGTGTTTTATGTCGTAGAATAAAACGTGAAATTATCTTGAGCTTGTGTTAACCACGGACCTTATTTAAGGGATTTAACCAAAATCTTATTCAAAAAACCCATTGACTTTGGGACGATGGAACCAGAAGTGCTAAAATGCTAACTCGCTTCCAGGTTTTTGCCTACAAAGTGACGTCGTAGTCCCCCCCATTCTGTTGTCAAATGGTGTAATGTCAAATGGTCTAATTTTTTGGAAATACTTTTTGTCTTGAAAAATATGCTGTACTTTATAATATATGGTATCCCAAAAACAACATGATTGAGTGGTGTGACAAGTACACACATTGTATTAACAAAGAAGTATCCCTAAGTAAATGGTGTGAATAATCTATTAAAGGCAGACTGAGGTAAGGATACATACAGGCATTAATTCCACATTATTAATTTCCCCATCTCCGATTGTCTGCCTCATGACTGAGGCCCTGTGGATTCCTGTCTCTGTTTGACTGAAAGTAAACAATCATTTCATATTTGCTGAGACCTTTAACTGTAAGTCTAGTGACATTTCAGCTGGCTGAAGTACTGTCAGCTAAAGTACTCTGGTCCCTAGCAGAGGTTAGTTTTTCTTCATTCTGTCTGGTCTCTCCTGTCATTGCTAGTAATGTGACTGAATGTTTCTGAATATCAGGAGGCAGAAGAAAATTACATTCGTCTGTAGGTGTCTTAGTTACAGCTAGCGTCTGAGTAGGGATATTAATACTGTGCTGTATTATTTAGTATTTGAAATATCCGAGAAGTTGAACTCATTTTCAGCTTTTTCGCAGATTTTAGTTTAGAAAATAGATTGATGTTATTGTTTATTTATTTATTATCTGAATGATTTCCAGGAAACTCTAGCAGCTGTTAAATAATGTTGGCAGCTAGATTCCAGTACAATATACCTGTAATTGATTCATCAGTTTGTTTGTTTTTTAGCTGGTTAGGCAGGGAAATATGCTGGCAGACCTTCTAATAATAGTTTTGTGTAGCCTCTGACTGGACCTCAAGGTTTGATAAATATTGCAGTTCATTCTGGAGGCAGGATGAGCAATCTTTTAAAGATTTGATATCACTAACCTTGCAACAGATCCAGTGATTTTCATCCTCAAAGGCGCTTGCTGTGTCAGCTGTTACCTTGTAAACACAAGTGTATTTTCAAACAGAATGCTTTTAAAACACCCACGGAAACCCTGAGGTCCTTATATCTTAACAAGTCTTGAATTAACAGTACAAAAAGTCACAAAAGTACAAAAGTCTTAATTATTTTAAGTGGTCTTAAAGTTGAGGATGGAGGAATAGTCACCAAGACACAGATATGTGATTTATTAAACTTTAAAAGGCTATAATTTAGTTAAATAAATGTAAGTGCTGCATGTTTTAAAGATTGTTGCATATTTACCAGATTTGCGGCTTCAGAGCAGTTTGCAATCAATGAAATTTGATTTGATTAATTGACCATATTTGCGTTATAGTTTTTATACATTGCATGCATAATTATAAGGCACATTGATATTCTGGTCAAATTTTTTCCCAAGTACATTTTACCAATTCCAAACCACATCTTAATAACTATTATTAATTTTCTATTTATTCATTAATAAGTGATATATAATTGTCCATGAAGGCTGGATGTAGAAAACTGCTTATGTAGGTGTGCATGATTATTAAGCATATTTTCTTTTACAGTTAAAATGAGCCAGAAAACTGTCCTTGAGGAGGATGCAATACTAATGCAATACTAGAATTTGTAAAGTTATTTGCATGACCATTGGACAGCGAAATGCTCATTGGGTCAGCACAGTGAGGAAAAAAAACAGGTGGAGAAGAAAAGACATGTTAACTGCAAAACTATTAAGAATTAAGGTAAAGAATTAGGTATGAAACCTTCAGGAACCATTTAGTCTCCAGTGCCATCATTTTTGAGAAATGAAACCTACCTGCAGTCTCCGGAAGAGCAATGTGTCAGGTTCTCAGAGATTTTGCTTGGGTAAAAATAAATCCTAAAAAATGACCCTCACTTAATAAGAATAACATCCTGAAGTGTTGTGAAATTCATGAAGAATGAAGAACCAGCACCACATCCTCTTTTACCACTCTTTCAAGAATTTATCTTCCAGAATCTGGCAGTAAGTTTCTCTCCTATCCTAAAAAGCCTTGCAGGTATGCACTAAAAAAGGTTATTTTCTTCTCCACCTGTTTTTTTTTTTTTTTTTGGCTCATTTTATCTGTAAAAGAAAACGAAACTGAATATAAGGAGTTTTTCCAATTATATATCACTTATAAATGATTAAATACAAAAATGAATAGTTGTTATTAAGATTGATGTGGTTTGGAATTTGTAAAATGACCAGAATATCAACGTGCCTAATAATTATGCATGCATTTCTTGTTTCTTTAAAACACTCCTATTGCATTTGGGACAGTTTTGACCCAGAAGAGGTTCATAAAAAAGGAAAGATAAAAAGAACACAGCTTGGGTTAAATAGGTTAAGATTTTATATATATTTATCAATACTGTGCAATAGTTATAGGCCACTAGTATTTTCACCAAGATGCTTCAAGAAACCTACCTGCAAAGCTACAATACAAGGTTTTAGGCAGTTGTGTAAAAAAAAAATTAAAATGAGGATGCTGTCAAAAATCATGTGATAAGTAGATTTTATTTATCAATTAACTTCTAACTTAAAGTAGCTTTTGCCCTAGGTGCAGTTGCGCATAGTTTTTCAGATGGCTTTGCAGGTAGGTTTCTTGAAGCATCTTTGAGATGTTGCCACAGTTTTTCTGAATTTAGTCTGTCTCAGTTTGTTCTGTTACTTCATGTCATTCCAGACAGACTGGATGATGATGAGATCAGATCTCTGTGTGGAGCACTGACAGGTGTCAGACTCCTTGTGAAAAAAAAAAAATCTCACTGGATTATTACAATTAATGGCAAAATGAATCTTTGGAAACTGATATTTCATACTGACACACTACAGCAAAAAATGTTGTTTTGTTGGTGAAAATACTAGTGGCCTATAACTTTTGCACAGTACTGTGTGTATATGTATATATATATAGTGTTTCCCCTGTAATTATTTTAGGGGGCAGCACACAAAAACACGGACAGGATCGCGGAGTCTATTCATAAAAACGGAATACTCTGTAGCACGAAATGCCACAGAATTCGTCAATTTTTAGATGAATGAATCAAAAATAGGTCTGTCACTTAATTCGAATCGCGATATGGACTAGTGTCTGTGAATATTAAAACGCAAAAAGACGGTTTAAATATTAATCCTGCATGTTCCATTTGTCTCTGTATGTATGAATGGCGGAGTCGCTGTTTTGTTTACTATGCAAATGCGCAAGTGTGGCGCTCGCGGTCATTATAATTTTACCGTTTCATTTGAGAAAACTAGTCTAGCATCATACTGTATACAAACAGAAACTTCACGGCAACCCGTCAAAATAAAAGTACGGTTTAACGTGTAACAAAACGACATTGCTCTTATTTTTTTTTGTACAGAATAATGCACATCTTTATATACACCCTCCCCCTCCCCCTCATCCGCCCCCCAAACCATAAATATAGCATATCAGTGTTTCACTGATATGCTATATATATATATATATATATATATATATATATATATTTTTTTTTTTTTTTTTTAAACACACCATCTAATGCACACTTTAATTTGCTATATTTGTCTCAAAAACGCCCCAAAATCTCAGACATTTTTAGGACTGAATTTTGTTGCTAAACATGAATATGTGTGTGCAAGTTTTACACTATAAACACAACGTTTTCTTATAGTTCATAGATCAAGGCAAACCAAGCCATGTGTCTTTGAGCGTGTAACAGTGATTCAGCATGACGACAGAATTTGCTGCTCTATAGCCGTATTTATCAAGCCAGATTGGAGAAAACAAGTGGTATCAGACGGTCGGTATAGAGAGTCTATAACAGGAGACGGGTCTCTCTCTCCGACTTGCTCACACACACCACACCACAGCACTGCACCTTCATCCTCCTTCCTCTGATTGAAACCATGGCAGATGGGGTGCAGCAAATTGGAAGGCAGAACGGTGCTGATCCGAAGCTTGCCTTTTCTCTTTCTGATAAAAATATTAATTTTCAGCTTGGGCTCAAGCCGCTGATCGGGGGCAAGCGTGTGCTGCTGAGATGATGAAGGCTTTGGAAAGACAACCAAAGGTCCATGTCCACTTGAAGCCTCTCAGAAGTTCCTCACCGTATTCTTACCAGCCTTTGCTCAGAAAATGAGAGCCAAAACAGTGGAATTGAAGAAGAGAATGATATTATTGTAGAGGCACACTCATTTTTTTGTCACTGTCTCTCTGTCCCCATGCCTTTGTTCTACTTTTTATTTTCCAATTTACCTTCTTGGCTGCCCTGAGCAGGGTTCAGAATAAATGCATTCGTGTCTTTCAGATGGATGATGTTCTCTTGGTGTTGCACCACATGTTATAGTGCTGCCCACAGGTTTTGAATCACTTACCACCATGTCTTTCCAAACCCCGTAAAAGCTTTGTTCGTCTTCGGAACACAATTTAAGTTATTTTGGATGCAATGTCACTGGTCCCATTGACTGCCGGGTAAATAACATCGTCAAGGCCCAGAAAAGTATGAAAGACTTTGTCAAAATAGTCCATCTTCCATCAGTGGTTCAACCATAATTTTACGAAGCTACAAGAATACTTTTTGTATGCAAAGAAAACAAAAATATCGACTTTAATCAACAATTTGTTGTCTTCGTGTCACCGTAGCACCATTTTGGAGAGTATCCCCTGGACACAAACAGTGTACGCCGTTCTGTATCAGTTGCACTGCACGGATATGCTTTCTACATTAATTTACACTTTGATTCAAACGAAAACAGCGTATCTGTGTGACGCAGCTGATATGGAACAGCGCACGCTGTTTGTGTCCAGAGGATACTCTCCAAAATGGCGCTACGGTGGCGCGGTTGAACCACTGATGGAAGATGGACTATTTGGCAATGTTTTTCAGATTTCCTTGACAGTGTTATTTACCCGGCAGTCAATGGGACAGTGACATTTCATCCAAAATATCTTAAATTGTGTTCCGAAGACGAACAAAGCTTTTACGGGTTTGGAACATGGGGGTAATTGATTAATGACAACATTTTCATTTTGGGGTGGAGTAACCCTTTAATGGTTGATAGCAATTACTACTGTTCTGCAAATTGTCATGCCCGAATTGCAGTCATTTCAATAGTAATTCATGCGTTTGAAAATTTCTGCATGCAGGTTTAAGGTCATGAGAATTTGCTTACCTTATTTGCTTGGTTTTTAATATTCATACAAACCTCTTTATGTCCCTTTGTATATACAATACTATGCTTTATATTCTAAATCAACCTCTGTTGTTTTTTCACTTGTACTTTTTCTCTCTCTTATGTATATCTTGTCTTAACCACTTTCTCACCTTTTGTCTTTCTGTCTCTTTCTCTGTCTCTAAAGCTAACTTAAGTGAAAGCGACGGCAGTGATGCCGAGCTCAGTGAATGCAGCAGTGACAGGAAGACCTTCATGTCTGAGACCGATCAAAGAAGAGATTCCGGTAATACACAACTCCTGGAAATGCACTGCCAAATATACACACACACTCTCCATCCACCCACACAAACTCATACAAACGAATGCAACTCCATCTGTTAGATCTACCACGTTTCACAGAAAACACAAATCCCCTAAAGCTTAGTTTTGTTTGTTTGTTTTACAGCTTGATTCACAAAATAAGCTTTTATTTATATATATCTATATATATATTTATAATAGCCTTTAAAAAGGCTTTGTTTTACTGGTGTTATTTTAAGTCGTTTGTAAAAAGGTTAGGTTTTCTAAAAATGAGGACTGCCCCCCAATAAGAAGAGGCTTGGTCGACCAAAATTTTATTAGTTGCTTAGTCACAGAAAAAAAAGTGGTGAACAAGAGGTGGTGAAGTCACGCAGTCGGTGAGGGACAGATCATTAAAGGCTGGTCTATATGGTAATGTGGTACATCGGGCAGGACATCCTAGCTCTCACCTATCGTTCATCAACCTTGTCATCTGAAAGATGTATGTAGTAGCAACTTTACATGGGAGCTCAATCTAATGTTAACCTAGAAAAATGTGCGCTATTGAAGTGTCTGTGCGGAGTGTGGAAGCTGAACAGTAGCACGCTCACTGCATGACAGATGGAGGCGCCGGTCCGGTCACTTGCTCTTAAATTCCTCCATCATTTTTGGTCATACAGATGAAAGTAATACATCTTTTGAATCTGTTAAGACTCTACATTTATTTGTGTGTGCTTAGAATAACAACAAAACATTGCGCTTTTGTAAAATAATGAAAGCGAACGGGATGCTGTTCTAGGTCTCTGTGAACTTGTGCAGATATGAAAAATATATCTATAGAGAGTGAAATGTCTACTACTTTTACAACCAATTCAAATAAATAAAATTCATATTCTCAGATTATGTAATTTGAATGAAACATGCATGTGTGTTCTTAAATGCTTGTCATGCCATGTAGGGCAGCCCTATCAAAAATACTCCTATCTTCATCTTAAATTTTGAATTAGAATTTTTTTTTTATTGTGAACATTCACTCAGAATCGAGTGGAGGCCAAGTGCAAACACCTCTGCAGTCCAACATCACCAGTCCAACTCGAACCAGCTTTCACATGGAAAGCCCTTCAAGTTTGGCCAGTGAGCGAAGCAGCAGCAGTTTCAACCCGGGTCTAGAGGAAGAGGTCATGGACCATAGTCGACCTTTACTAAGTAAGTGCCCACATACATGTATACTTGGCTATCTAAAGTCTAACTTTCTGCACACAAACAAAAACTTTTTTAAAACCATTTTTACAATTGGGGAGGCCTCCAGAAGGTTTTGTCACATTTGGCTCATTCCTGGGCACAATAATGTATCCAAAATATGGTTATGTATATACACATACACTCAGGCACATGCACACATAGGCATCAAAGTGGGCTTGAGCACCTGGGCTTGAGTTTTGTGTGCGTGTTTCTGTTTGTGCACCGCTTTCCCTGTCAAATCAGGTCGGGTCGGAAAATGTTGAGACTTTATCATGTTCCAATGCCTTTCACCCCTCTGCGGCTCCGCGCAGGTGCACACGTAGCACACATTGATCGGCACATACACCCACATCTCAGACAGGCAGAGAATCGCAGAAGTGAAGCCCTCTTTCCCTTTTCCAAGGTTGTGGAGGTGAGTGGTGATGAACTAAGCTACCTGTGCCTCGAATTTACAGCTAATTATCCAAACGACAAAAAGCAAAGTTAATTGTTTTTTTTTGTTGATAGTTAAATTGTCTTGCTAGCATCCATGACTCAGCTACCATGTAATAAAGTTAGCTAAAGTTTAGCTAATTTATACAGTAAAATTAATAACGTCATCAGAACCGCCACATCTAAACTTGAAACTAGTTGCATAGAAAACGTGCATTGTGGCTTAGTTTTCTTTGTTGTTGGCTGTTTTTGTGATAAAATTAGTGAATGCTAGAGAAGACCATGGTCTCTATGTGAACTGATTATGTTGTAGACATCTTTTGAAAAATGAATCCACACTAAACAATTGGGTGAGTGTGAGGGAATTAAAATAAATTGATAAGTAAATCAGAGTTTTGTTAATATATTTAACATTTTGTTTAGAACATCCTTTTAAATAAATACGAGAGGTGCCCTTTTTTCCACTTTTGACCCTTCCCCTCAAAATGTCTGTGCACATCCCTACACACACTCACGCACATTCGTCTTTTCCCCTCAGAGCCAAGTAACACTGACAGCTGTACACTGAATAGCATGGTCTGTCCTCTGTCCTCATTTGAAATCCTCATAGTACAGGCTGAATTTGCCCTTGTCAGTGTTTGCTAATTCAAGTATCACTACTGTTATTGAGCATACTTTTTTCAAAACCTTATTATCTGCATTGAAGAGGAAACTGAGCCATAGCTAGGGACCTTGGTTTGTGCTAGTAACAGCTTAGCTTAACTGAAAGCCAGTTTCACAAAAGCATGCAGTTTACTTTAGATAATATGCAAATCTACTTGTATATGCTGTTAATGCTCCTAAATTTACCGTAGGACATGAATGTGCGGACATGTGTCAGTGTTATGCATCCGTGACTCATTAGCAGGCCAAGACAGAGTCTGCTGAATGTTCTGTGCTTTTTTGGGACAAAATCTGTGGAATTTTTCTGGATGGATTTACTGTAAACATGGAAGAGTTGTACATTTTTATTGATGGATGAAAGCGTTGTCACATTAGACTTAAAGGAACATTTTACTTTTTTTGAAAATAGGCTCATTTTCCAACTCCCCTAGAGTTCAACAGATGAGTTTTACCGTTTTTGAATCCATTCAGCTGATCTCTGGCTCTGCCGGTAGCACTTTTAGCATAGCTTAGCATAAATCACTGATTCAGATTAGACCATTAGCATCTCGTTCAAAAATGACCAAATATTTTAGATATTTTTCCTATTTAAAACTTGACTCTTCTGTAGTTACATTGTGTACTAATACCAACAGAAAATGAAAAGTTGCGATTTTCCAGGCTGATATAGATAGGAACTATACTCTTATTCTGGTGTAATAATCAGGGAACTTTGCTGCCATACCATGGGTGCAGCAGGCGCAATGATATTACGCAGCGCCTGGAAATAGATCTAACTGCGTCTGTGTTCTTTAATGTGCGCATTGTCAGTAAACCACGAACAGAATTTTTCTCTCTCATCCGCGCTTTTATGGAATTGCGCTTTAATGCTAATGTGCCTAATTTGATAAATCTGGCCCATAGTATTTCATAAATAAAAGTGTAAGGGATGTCAGGTTTTTACATACATTTTTTTTTGTGTTCAGGATTCCTCTGTCGTTCTTATTTGCCTAAAATACAGTCCTTGTCTTTTTCACGTTAGAACTGTATCCTGTGTCTTTGTGTAGAGCCCACTTTTTTTTGGCCAAAAGCAAATTGCTTTTGTGTGTGTCTCTCATTATTACCTGCTTCACTGTCCACCTCTCTATCTCTCTTCCCTGCCTTAAGGAGCTTAAATCCCCACTTTCTGTAGTAAAAAAAAGGACAAAACAAATAGCCCTCATTATTCCAATGATATTGTGCGTCTTGCTCGAGCGCTCTCCAATTTGTACCGCTCACTTTCAGAGATAAGAACTCTCCCCTACGCCGCCTCTTCACAGGCTTCTGCAAGCTTAGCATGAAGTGTGATATCTTCCTGCCCTCTGTGTTAATGATAAAACTTTCAAATGTCAATGCACTACATAAAGGAAACAAAATTAAAGCCTTCTACTGTCATAGTTCTTGGGCTGAGCACTGAAGTTGCGTGTGCCTGCTGTTTTGGTTGCCATTCCTTTTATTATTCGTTTTCTTGCTGAGAGTCTATGACAGCCCTCAGAACCGTTTGCGGAAAAGTTGTCAGATTTGGCACACTGATTGTGGTGGGCCTGAATAGTCCCCTGACTCATTTGTGGGTCTCTCAGTCAGTGCCTCTAGCAAAACTAAAAGTTTAACATTTTCTTCTGCTTTAAACTTTTAAAGCATTTGGCCTAGTAACAAAATTCTTCCTTTGCTTTCTCACTTCAGTTTAAAGTTCTGTTTTAAATTTTTATTTACTCCCCCTCATAACATTCCAAGCCTGTATGGCTTACTTTTTTTCTGGAGAACATAAAAGAAGATATTTTTGGAAATGTCTTAGTGTTTTTTGTCTGTACAATGATTTTTTTTAAGTAACCAAACATTCTTCAGAATGTTTCCTTTTGTGTTGTGCAGTATAAAGCATACAGGTGTAGAATGGCTTGAGGTTGGGTAAATGTTTCTTTTTTAACTAGGAATGCTGTGCATCTGTGGCTCCTTGTTCATCTATATAGTTCAAGTTTTTTTTTAAAGTCTATATCCATGTTAAAACTGCACAACTCCCTTAGCGCATTTAATATCATCTATAAATTGTGTGCATCCCGACAGGTCTTGTTTGTTTACAGTGAAGGCAAAATAAGGGGATGCAAATGTTCCTCTGAGAGCCAGGCAGCATTTATAACAGCCTGGCCTCTGTTTGTCGTTAATCACCTCATGTAATGTGCAGGCGTGCAGACACCATGCACTCTCATTCATTTTCATTCGGCTTTATGTTTCCTGGCCAGCTAGTCATAGCCAATGAGGCTGTGTGGAGATGTTCTCTCATCCAAGGTCAGTCCTGTGTCTTTTTGTTTAAGCCTAAAAATGGAAATTGTGGCCATGAATCAAGAATTCGTCTCAACATTTTATTAATTCAACCCCTTGTTTTAGTTAAATCATGTCCACAATTTTCCTAAATTGAAACAAGGGAACAAATTAGGTTTTTTTTTTTTTTTTTTGGTAAAAATATTTCTGTTTCAAATAAATGCTGTTATTTTCAACAACAGTTGAGGTCAAACATTTACATACACCTTTCAGAATCTGCAAAATGTTAATTATTGTACCAAAATAGGAGGGATCATACAAAATGCATGTTATTTTTTTTTTAGTACTGACCTGAATAAGATATTTCACAGAAGACATTTACATATAGTCCATAAGAGAAAATAATAGTGGAATTTATACAAATGACCCCGTTTATAAATATAAATATATTATATAAAGTTTATAAATATAAAGTTTACATACACTTGATTCTTAATACTTTGTTGATACCTGGATGATCCACAGCTGTTTTTTTGTTTAGTGATAGTTGTTCATGAGTCCCTTGTTTGTCCTGCAGTGAAACTGCCCGCTATTCTTCGGAAAAAATCCTTCAGGTCCCACAAATTCTTTAGTTTTTCAGCATTTTTGTGTGAACCCTTTCCAACAATGACTGTATGATTTTGAGATCTATCTTTTCATACTGAGGACAACTGAGGGACTCATATGCAGCTATTACAGAAGGTTCAAGTGCTCACTGATTCGCCAGAAGGAAACATGATGCATTAAGAGCTGGGGGTGAAAACTTTTGAAAAACAGGGTAAATGTATTTTTTTTGGCTTTCTGGGGAACATGTAAGTATCTTTTGTGGCTTTCAAAGGGCAGTACAAAATATATATATATTTAAGCAAAATAAGAAAAAATTACACCTTTTTATTTTGTTCAAATGTTTACACCCCTGGCTGTAAATGCATTGTTTCCTTCTAAAGCATCAGTGAGCATTTGAACCTTCTGTAATAGTTGCATATGAGTCCCTCAGTTCTCCTCAGTGTGAAAAGATCAAAATCATACAGTCATTGTTGGAAAGGGTTCTGATACACAAAAATGCTGAAAAAACAAATAATTTGTGGGACCTGAATGATTTTTCTAAAGGATAGCAGGCAGTTTAACTGTTTCTAAAGGTTGAGGTGACAATAGTGACAAATAAATACAGCCTTGGAGAGCATAAGATACTTCTTTCAAAATCTTTCAAAAAATATAGAATATAGAAATGGAATATTAAAAGCAGAAAAGATCACAAAGATATATAGCATTTACAGTGTTTGCAGAAAGAACTAATCTCCAGTGTTATAAGATCTAACAGCTTTTATCACACTCTATGACAAATCTGAAATGTCAAAAGATTTACACTGGCTCATAATTGGATGGCCAATTCTTCTGTTCTCCTGTCACATGTAAAAGCTCTCTGTAAACAAGCACCAGCAACACATTGTAATAGAGGCAGTGAGCTGACAGAAATGACCCATGTCCCCTTCTCTCTCCATTTTCTCCAGCTCTCTGCTGCTAATGTGCCATGTGTCCAGTCTATTTCACTGTAGGCTGATTTGTTTTGTTTTGCTATCTTCATAAACATCATTATCGTGTCTTTAAAATGGTTGTAAACTTAAGAAAGAAGCCATAATATTTCAAAGTTTACTAAGAATATAGCTCCAGCCCTTTTTTCTTTGCGTGTGGGCAAGTTCCATCTCTCGGAATAGCTGTGATGTACAGTAAGTGTCTGCTGATGTAATTATCACAACATAATACATTATTTTTATAGGTGCTATGGTAAGATGGTCCACTGAACAATACATGTAAATATCACTTCTCAACATCTTAGTGACTTTTTAAAGTATGGAATACTATAAAGATGTTTTCTTGCTTGTTTTTAAGGCAGAATATGTAAGATTTTTTGTTTAAAAATTATATCCAAAAACCACTAAAAGTGTTATGTATTTTCCTGACTTGTGTACTTACATTATCAAAATGTTTCGAAGAATGTTTAAATCCATAGAAATGTCAATGTCATCATACACCCTCAATTTTGCAGTTTTATTTTGTAGAAAAACTGGAAACCCCAAAGACACTTTAATATGGTATGCATTGTATTAGACCGGTGAACATGCGGAGTAGCATTATAATAAATTCTTAAATTGTAATAAAACCTCTGCTCCTTTCCAGCCATGTATTGTGCTTGTCCTTCATTAGCAATCGCTCCAGAATCCTTGCTTCGCTTCCACGAATTTCAGCCCCACCCTGCTTCAAAGGGCTCTACACAATCCCTGCTGAGGAATAAGGGTCTTACCTAGCGAAATGATTGGTCAATTTCTTTAAAAAAAAATATTTATACACTTTTTAACCACAAATTCTCCACTTGTCTAGTTCTGCAGTGCATACTCTGTGATAATACAACCTCTGGAAAAAAAATTATGAAATCACTACACTTAGATGTTTATAAAAGAATTTGCTTTATAACAAATAAACACAAATATGACACAAAACTATTTTTGTTTAATTATTCAACACACTGGTTATGTGAAACACCTCAAACAGATGAAATTTAAATTATTTTGGAAATTATGGAATATTATGGAATCATTCAATGTTGAGAAAAAAAAATGGAATCAGCTTGTAATTTGTATTTCTGAAACAAAAATCTAAACATATCTAAAATGCTAATTAGTCAGCAGTTAAAAGAGAGTACTTACAGACCTAAATGAGTTGTTGAACTTAGCTAATTGTAAGGAAACATGTCCCCAGCAAGAAAGCTGTCAATTGAAATGATGTAAAGGATTATAAAAACAGAAAATGTACAACGAAACAAATGAAGAGCAAATGGGCAGAAACAGGAGTCAATGTGTGTGACATAACTGTAAGACACCAGCTGTATGAAATGAGATTTACATATAGAAAGGCCAAATGAAAACCAGCATTAACACATAAACAAAAGAGAAAACAAAAGGAATGTGGATGACTGGATGAAAGTGATATTCTGCAACGGACAGGGAGATGATGCTGGAATTTTTGTCTTGTGCCATTCTAATGAAATGCGTAAAGATGACTGCCTAAAGAAAATTTCCAACTCATTTATAGTATGGGGTTACATGTCAGGTAAACGACCAGGTGTCACTGTAATTATAGAGGTGATCATCTTGACTTTAGTTTTTTGCTTTTACAGCGCACATTTGAGCTGCTCCTGTATGAATGGGACAATCCAGGGATCTTCTGAGAGTATATGCACTTCTTAGTCCCAAACAGTGGTTGTGTGAATGTGGCCATTCAAAAAAGCATGTATAGCTGTGGCATTGAGTCCTTAATTAATTGAGTTGATTTTAGTTTTGAAACTAACTCTGTAATTCTTCATCTGCTCTGACACCCAAAGCCATTCTTTACCGCCCACCCATCATGTCACCTCATTGAATCTACCTTGACATTTCTGCATTTGATTCTTTTCATTTTCCTTCCCACTTAGCTGCTTGCGTTCATCATCCTTGGCTCGATTGAGAGTCATCACTCTCTATTATTTCTATGTAGATGCACAAAAGACCCAACTATGCGCATTGGCAGCGGCTCTAAAAAAAAAATGATGAATGATCAGTGGAATTCACTGTGAAAGGGAAACATTCACTTCTGCATGGCTAAACATTTCACTCAGAGTTTTTTGAAAATTATACTGTTTTGCTCCATGTTGTCAAACCTGGATTGATTTTTCTCTTCAGTTTCTAACTCACTCAACTCTCATGCATTCTTTACCTGGCTAGTGGCTCTGTTTGAGCTCAGCTTGGCAGTAAGAAGTGGACCTGGTTTTCTTTGTGTCTCCCAGCATTCGTACATTACAGTTAGTGCTTATGGGCGAAATTGCATAAGCAAGATTTATTATACTTATATAGTGTAAGCTATATATACTATATATCAGCTGTTCAAGTTTAATGATAGAAGTAATAACTAAGATAAACCTAAATGTAGTAATCAGAACTGAAATTGTTTGTTCATTGAAAACCATTTATTGATTTTGTGAAACAAATATGTCTCTAATTACATTCTAAGTTATAATATTGAGTAGGTCTGATATGGTCCCATAGTGACCCATGTGAAATTGTTTAAAAGATGACACTGTTTACAAGCAGACATCCTAAAGGATTTGTTCATTTCCAGAATAAAAAATTCCTGATAATTTACTCACCCCATGTTATCCAAGATGTTCATGTCTTTTTATCTTCAGTTGAAAAGAAACAAAGGTTTTTCAGAAGAACGTTCCAGGATTTTTCTTCATATAGTGGACTTTAATGGTGGCCAATGGGTTGAAGGTCCAAACTGCAGTTTCAATGCAATTTCAAAGGGCTCTACATGATCCCAGCCAAGGAAGGGTCTTTTCTAGCAAAACGACTGGTCATTTTCTAAAAAAAAAAAAAAAAAAGGTTTATATACTTTTTAACCACAAATGCTCGTCTTGCACTAACTTGACGTAGATGGAAGTACCGACGCAGTGTTTACAAAGCGAACATGCAAAGAAAGTCAAACTCCCTTTACAAAAAAAAGGTAAAACGATGTTAAACGATTTTTAAGTTGGAGGAGAAAATGAGATACATTTTTTCATCCTACCCTACCTAACTAACCAAGCGTGAATTTTCCAACACAGAGCTAGTGCAAGATATTGCATGGTGCATTAAGAGTATATTAACTTTAATTTTTTTAGAAAATGACAGATTGTTTTGCTAGGTAAGACCCTTATTCATTGCCTGGGATCATGTATAGCCTTTTGAAGCTGCATTGAAACAGCAATCCTGGAATGTTCAAAAACCTTTATTTCTTTTCAACTGAAGAAAGAAAAACATGAATATCTTCGGTGACATGGAGGTGAGTAAATTATCAGGATTTTTTTTATTATGGAAGCGAACAAATCCTTTAATGTGATTGAGACGTTTTGGTCAGATTTTCCATTTCTTTCAACATAGCTTTTGACGTTCAGTCGTGTGTATTTTGTGCTATAACTAGTAGTAAAGAGAGGAAGAAGTGATTGGTTCACAAGCCGCTTGACTGAGATGCAACGTTCTTCAACGTTCTGTCAGAGCATCAGAATTACATTTATTGTTTGAATTTAGTTTTAAAATTGACCATTTTAAGGTCAGACTCATATAAAAAGTAACAAAGCACAAAGCTTATCAGGATTATATGGGAGACTCTACAAATAATGCAAATCAAAATGAAATCGGCGTGAAATCAATATTGTCCACACAGCTGACATATTTACCTGTAGTTGTCAGCTTCTCCTTTTTTTCTTTGCGTTTCACTTTGCAATTTACAATATATCCCAATGCACTTCACTTTTGATTGTGTTTTAGAGTGCAACATTGTGTTGATACAGAGAGTGAACACAGATGTGTGGGGCACTTGATCAGTTGAGTTTGATCAAGTCTGTGATTGTGCTTTAACAGCAATCCGCTCACCACAGATCCACTGTGTTGATCCAGAGCCATCTAGATGCTCTCGCTGCAGCCTCTGTGGATGGCTCTTCTCCTCTTCTCTCCTGTAATGCCGAAGCTCTACAAAGGGATTGTCCTGCAAAGCTTCTGCATCCCACCTCCACTGCCAAGAACCTCTTTCTACAGCCTTGTCTGTGGTGGTCGCTAACTAGGTCATCCACTAGTAGGGCTTCTCAGTGCGCTATCAGCATGGCTGTGATTTGGCCTTAGGCCATGCTGATATTTAGTCTAACAAGAAGACTGTGAGGATTCTGCTTTTTATATACAGTAAGTTCAATAAACAAGAGGTTAATATTAAATAACTTATGCTTCAGACAAACATTGGCCTGTTAGTTTGTATATTTGTTCTCCAGCAATGAAAATGGTTCCAAAAGAAACTGACAGCATGTCTGGAACAGAGAATGTGAGTGAAGTGTTCTCCAATCACTCCCTCCAGCTGGAACTAACTCTTGTGTAAGGTTATTTTCTTCACTATTTCTGATAGCAAAACTGAGGTTTCTGAGGTGATCTTGGCATCATTTTGGTCTCCAGAGGCTTGCGATTAAACATCTTGCTACCAGCGAGACCTGCCTTCTTTCAAAGCATTCTGGCAGCAGCTTGAGGTCTTCCATTGTCTTCCTTATAGAGACATCAAACTATAAAAAAAAAAAGTGTAAAATATTTATTAAAGTATAATACAATATGCAATGATATAATAATGTATAATACAGTGCAATATAATACAGTAAATGAGAAATATTTTTTAGTTTTGTACAAGCAGTTGTGAATTGCATTAGATTTTAAAGCATAAAACAAGTAAAGAGGTAAATAAAACCTTGACAACTGTCCAAACATTACAACTCTTGATTAATATTCATGAGCCGTGTTGATAAGGTTTATAACCGTTCTTTCCCTTCCCGTCTTTCCCCTCCTCCCTCGACTCTGATTGTTCTTCACCTGCTTGTTTTGCATTTTTCAAAAGTGTGATAAGAACTGACCTATGCTGAAATGAGGGGCTTCATGACACTCTAAGCAAGATGAATGATCCTCCTGTGAAAGCAGACTGCTAAGACTGCCCCCGTGCGAGGCTCATCCACATGATTCATGCATAAAAAATCAGATCAATTAAATCATTCCCTCCTTTCAAAGCCGTGACAGGCCGGCACCGCCGCACTGCCTCATCAGGACCCCACTAACAATCCCGCAACAACGCCCACAATGCAGTCAGAGTACAAGAACACAACGGCGAGATAGCTAGACAGGCAGCTAATATAACAGTAACGCATCTGATCAGTGGGAAACTACTGTCATTTTGTTAAGGGAGAAGGGAAAGGGGGGAAGTTTCATTCTGCGCCCATAATTAATGACTCTAGTCTCCCCTGATTAGCTGCAGACGGGCCATGCATGCTGGATGAGGAGGTGACTGGGGTGGATCCGGTGTCGTCTTCCCCCTCAGCAGGGGAGAGGAAGTTTAGCTCTAACCTGCCATAAGCACCATGGCTGTGATGGCTGCAAACAGGCTGAACCTAAACACTCATTAAATCAGATGAGGAGGAGAGAGAGGACGACTCAGGCTGAGCTCTGACAGAGTTGTCACCTGAAATACCCTGAGATACGCCCCATCAGACACTGCTTTGGATTAATGCTAGGACTCTGTGGTGCATTAGTTTGTTTGATGTATTGCAATTAAATTAGTTTGTACCATAACAGAATATGCAGGAAAATATAACAAATCCATTAACTGGATTTCTGACTTTAAAGTGGTCATTTTATTTATTTTTCTTCCATATTTTAGTTTCTGCCGTTGATCCTTCTTTACATGTGTAAGGAGCAGCTCCACACTGCAGGTTTGCGGTTGTACTCAGTATAGTTTTTAACTGCCTCATTCTTCAATAAAAGCCTCTCTACAGAGGAAGGATTACATTGTGATGGATTCATAAAACAATCCAAAATGTTCTGAAATGTTCTGCATGAGCTATTAAAATCAGACTGAAGTGATCAAGGACCTTCTCAGGCAGAATGTGAGTCAACCGACAGGGAAGGGGCCGTTTGCACAAAATGTTATTTTGTATTCCACTGCAATGCTTTTCCATTGTTTTTCTTTGTGAACATGCAAGATAGATGATTGTGCTCAAATGAATGCGTTCTCCTCTTCTTTTTTTATTTCTTCTTCTTTGTCTTCTCATCATCCTCCTCCTTTTTCTCTTTCTACTTCTCTTCTTTTATCCTTATTCTACTTTTCCTCCTCCTCTGTAAACGTGCAAGACAACCTGTTTGATGATTGTGCTCATATTTCTTGTCTACTCTTCTTTTTTCTTCCTCTTTTTCTCCTCTTCTTCCTCCTCCTCATTCTTCTCCTTTTTATTACTCTACATCTTCATCATCTTATTCTCCTCCTTCCTTTTCATTCATTCTTCTTCTCCTCCCTTACTCGTTTTCTCATTTCTACTCATCCTCCTCTTCTCCTTCTCATACTTCCTCCTCTTTCATCTTCATCTTCCTCTTCTTCCCCTTCTCCTCCTCATTCTTCTCATTCTACTTAATCATTCTTCTCTCGTCCTTATCATTCTTCTTCACCAATCTTCATCTTTCTACTTTTCAGTCTTGCTCCACATTTTTCTTCATCATCTTTCTTCTCCTCATTCTTCTTCCTCTTTCTTAATTTTATATATGAAGAGTTCAGATGCAAAACCAGCTAAAAGCTTCTTGGTCAAAAATGAGATAATGACACTGAGTGAATGCTCTCAACACACATTATACATCCATCAAATACTTTTACTTCAAACTCGCTAAAATCCCACCCTCAGCCCAATCAGAATTACCAGTACTTACATAGGCCACGTACACACTGCAGCTAAATTCGGTTGTCAGTTAACCTTTTACTTCTTAATCGTGTTCTGTACACACAAAATTCGCTAAAATATGGGAGTGACAACTGCATTAACAGAAATTCTGTGAAGTGTGTATGGAACCGAACTGAACAACTAGTTGTTAGTGACGTATCTAAATAGGCTTCTGTACGTGAGATGCAAGAAAATAATGGTGAAAGAAGTCTTATCCTTAGTTTAGACACGGGGCTAGGCTAGTTGCATTCACGAGCCCTGCAGTGAAGTGTCAGTGTTGCCGGATCTTCATAGAAAAAAAAAACGACAAACAAGGACACGTGCAAAAACAGTAAAACACCCAAATGCTCTGTTTTATAACATCAAAAAAAAAATCATATATCTCATATCCGCCACAGACAACTTTATCAATTCCATAAAGTGCCTGGCTTTATTAGCTAAGACCAAAAAACATGCCTAAAAGCGCTTGTAAATACAAGGACATGGCAGCACTGCAAGACAGCACTCTCTAAAGCAGCCTCCCAAGCATAAACAAAACACAGCACGTTTATCAGTGGTAGTTTAGTTAAAATCGCAGGACAAAAAGAGTCTTTAGCCAAAAAATGGCAGATACTAAATGGCTAAATACTTATTCACTGCTGCAAGATGGCAAAATGTTGTTATGGTCACAAATGCAGCAGTGGCTGTTCCGTACTCACATGGAACTATAATTTATGGGACTCACTCTCGCATTTAAATGCGGTTGTCACTCTTGAAACTTGCAAAGTGTACATGGCCATGGAAACTTATTTATATATAGACGTGGGGTGTATATCGGCATGGCTGTGATTCGGCCGTAGGTAATGTACAGCCATATCTCATGTCTACGAGGGTGATATTGCGCTTATACAACAATTCATAAACAAAATAACATGGAGTGTCTTTAAAAGCCCTCGTTTGTGCAGAACAACTTCCTTTCACAATTGATGCAGCATTCATTCTTCAGATCAGTGTCATATTCACAATAACCATTCATTTGAATATCTGCTGAGGAAAGCGTTATCTTTGTCGTGTGTTAATATCCTTTCATCTATTAAGGGTGATTTTGCTGCTCAGTGGATTTGTTTGCTGTGTTAAGCTGTTGTTGAAACTAAAAATATCTTCAGTTGATAGCGTAAACATTTGAATGTAAAAGTCTTTACTGCTGACTCATGTACAATGTAACTAAAATCACCATCACAAACACTTTCTCAATACTAAACACTATTATTAAATACTATTATTTATATAAAATGTTATTTGTTGAATAATAATAATTTAATCAACAACAAAAAACAACAGCCATCATAAAAGTTGCTAATTTTCAAAAAAAGTTCTAATTTTCAACAAACTGCATATTTGAACTATAAACAAGTACATTCTTGCCTAAAAACCTCTTAAAACCGTAAACAAAAACAGTAATATTTATAAAATGATACTGAATTTGGTCGTCTGCCATGACATTTGATGTAAGAAGTGGAGTGATACGATTACAAACTGTGAAAAGGGCTGTTGGAGTTCTGGGCCACCCTAACAACCAGCCCCTTAAACTTACATTGAAAAGGGACCTCAGAGGGAGATCTCTGGGTCAGAACATCATAGAGAACAAAGGATTGGGTACTGTTTATTCAGACAATAGCAAGCAGCGCCACCCTGCTGAAACTGTCTGGTCACACCCTAGCAACCATCCAGAAAACCCTAGCAACTGTATAGCAACTAAATGCAGCCATTTCTCAGCCCCTATGAGCCCCAGCCATATCTTAGTGAGTTCTTCCATGGCAAGCACCTGTCACAGTTTCTTCAGAATCTAGTTATTTGCTGTTATTGGTCATTTACATGGCTACAATCACATGCTGTTACTCATGTCATGTTGATAGTTATGTAAGGCACTCAAGAGCAAGAATATATGAATTCATATGCATGATTTGTTTTTCCATTAGCATGGCAACCAACATGAATAATAAATAATAACCACCGCCTTATCTAATGCAGCAAAATCTTCTGCCCAGACCTGGCATTATATGCATTGATGATGAGCTCCTTCTTCAGTATTGTTTGGTATATTATTAGACCTGAATAAGTTTCACAGTCATTACAAAAAAAGTTTTGAGTTTTGAAAGTTACAGTATGTTTTCATAGTGCATGAAACACGTTTCTACATCTAAAAAAAAAAATCTATGAACATTTGATTCCTCATGGTATCACCACATTAATACACCGCATTTGAGGAAGATTACTATTATCTCCCAAGGTTCTGACACTTCAATGTATTGACTTCAATCCACATAGTGCTCAGTAAGTATCATGGCGGTTTTTAAATGGAAAAACATTCACAGCCAATATTTTCATCCACCATCTGTTGTTCTATAAAATATCATTGTGAGGAAGTGGCTTGTCAACGATCAGACTGGATAAAATGCTAACGAGAGACTGCATGCTTAACCCCTGACCCTCAGCTTTTTATGTGACGCTCTCTCTGGTGAAGAGGGGCTACTTGAGGATCCTTTGATGCCATCGCATTATTGTGATGGGGAGACCCAGGCCAGTCGTTTAGCTGGAATGCTGTGCAGAGGGAAATGAAGTGACACTGCTTCATATTTATGTTGTTCTCATTGGGTTGGGATGTTTTAGGGGCTTAGTGAAGGAGAACAGTGAGAGTCTAATCATGCTTTGTAGTTCATTTTGTGTCTGTGTTGGCTGCAATTTTGTTTATTTTAATGTTCTGTTAGGCCGTGTTTTTTTGGGAAGGTTTTTTTTTCCCTTTATTCAAACAATAGATTGAAAACCGTCAGGAAACAATGGGGAGATTCAACCATTGACCTGGATTCAGACTCTGGTCACCCATATGTAAGTGGTGCTGTGCAAGATGTTGGAAAACATGAGCTACCCTCCAGGCCCCTTTTCAGCATATAAATCAAGTTCTAGAGAAATAATACACAAATAATGTTCATTGTGCGTCTGGTAAAGTTGCTGGAGGGCATTAATTATAGCAGGATCTGTTTATGATACTCAAAGTAAAAATAACTCACAAAGAATAAGTGTTCGTTAAAACACCAAAACAATAAACCTTAACACACAATCCATCAAATCTGTCAATACATTTTATATGCCTAGCTTCACAGGTGTTTATAATTGTTCTGTGCAGCTGGTGGAGTTTTTCTTCTTTTAACCAGGTAGCTGGTGACACATTCATCCACAATTATTAGCACCCAGGACACTAATTACTAAACCAGGCTGATGGGTGCTATTCAGCAACTTAAACTTATTTAGCTTGCATCTTCGTATTTCTGAATTTCTATAGCTGTAAATGACTGCCGTAAATTATCAATGGTGATGTATATAGATAAAGATAGTTGAAATGTTAATGTGGACTGCACATTTCATTTTTAATCTTTTATGAGATACTCAAATATCTCGTCAATATGGAGCAGGAGTATCATCCTTTTTTCAGTAGGTCTTATTTAAAATCTGGATAGGCATGAAATTTCTTGTGTAGACTGAATCTTAAAGTTCTTTAATTTTTTTTTTTTTAAGACGTCAGCTGTGGGGAATCCACCGGTGCAGTTAGACAGATGTGTATTGGTATCCGTTTACTGTTAAAATCCCTCATGGGATTTGAATACTTGCGCATTACATTGCATAATACTTTTTTTTTTTTTTTCTGTTTTTTTTGCAAGCACCTAGCACATACCCTGGAGTGTTTATGTTATTCATGAACTGAAGAAGGCAGATTTAAGGTTGTTCATCTGACTTCCACTGCACGAGTTCAAGCTTATGGCCTATCTTGGAGTGGTATCGAATCAGATAGACCTCTTCTGGTAATATGTGCAATGTTCAGTGATTTGGTCAAGGACAGCTAGTACTTTATTTTAATTAAATTAAATATTTGTATTTGAGGATAAGCTGAAGTGATGGGATGTGTTTACATGTCCAGATTTTTGGAGAATTGCATTCAGTTCAGTCCGGCTGCCATGTAAGGGGTAAGATGGTAATGCTCAAACTATTTTAATTTCAAATATCTTTAAAACATGAACATACACTTTCATTTAAAGAGTTTGGTGTTGGTATGCTTTTTGTTGTTGTTGTTGTTGTTGTTGTTTTCAGTGTCACATGATCCTTCTGAAATCTTTCTAATATGTTGATTTTCTGCACAAGAAATATTTCTGATTATAGTAATTATTAACCAGCATGCAGGGCTCGCAAAATCTCTAGCCCGACGTCCCGGGGCTATTGTGTTTTCCAGTCGGGCTACCAACGTTTTTCACCGTCCTGCCCGAAGGGGTATCTTAAAGTAAAGGGCTCCTGCAGGTCCTTAAATACTGCTCAATACAAAGTCTTCAATACGTTAGATAGTATAAGTCTTTTAATTATAATTTTAAGAGGTCTTACAGTTGGGGACGGAAAGACAAGAATCGCGATAGGGCTGGATTGAACTTCAAAAGGCAATGATGTCACTGAATAAATATGCGCGCTGCCCGTTTCAAAGTCAACAGCCCCGGATATATATATACAAACACAACAGTATCTGAAGGGAAACGACTGTCTTTAGAAACGTGTCCTTTGCATTGTCACTTCATCTTACCTATAACGCCTGATAAAACAGCGTTAACGAGCGCGGTGCTGCTTTGTGTACAGCCGTTTCTATGGAAACCGTAATATTTAAGCACTCCTAAAGCGCCAACTCGTGGCAGAGAATGAATTTGCATTTCCAATCATTTTTGATCAGATTATTGCAAATATCGACCCATGTTTTTATGCAGCAAACACATAGAGTTGTAAATGTGAAAGAAGTTAATGTGCCTTCTAAAAATCTAAACAATTAATACAGTAATATGGTATAAAGGCTAAAATGCTGTTGTATAACGTATTTGGTTTTTGTGAAAATCTGTATCTGAACTGTAAATCATAATTTCCTGGCTGAATATGCTACCATACATTGTCAAACCCCACTCATACTGTGTTCATTTTACTTGTGCAGCTCTTAAAAAGGGTCATAAATTGCCTTAAATTGATATTTAAAAATTCTGCAGATACCCTGTAAATAGTGAAATAAAATTTCCTTCTAAAATATTTTTGATTGACATTTAGACTCCTATCTGATTTTTTATATTTTTAAAAAAAGGTATTTTTTTATTTTTATTTTGGCTAGTTAAATTATTTTCAGGCTACCAAAATCTAAATAGTACCTGCCCGAAGGGCTACCAGAGATTTTGAAATTTTGCGAGCCCTGAGCATGCATTGGTTTAATTCAGAAGACTTTTTCAAAATTACTTTTTATAGTAATACTATTTCCTGCATTTAGATGTGAAGGTTACTGAGAAGAGATATCTTACCCTGAAAGCATCTGTCAAGACTGCATTTATTTGATCAAAAATGGAGTTAAAATAGTAATATTGTTTTCAGTGTCACATGATCCTTCAGAAATCATTCTAATATGTTGATTTTCTGCACAATAAATATTTCTGATTATTGTCAATGTTAAAAACAGTTATGCTGCTTAATATTAAAACAAATAAGTTAAGCCTTTGAATAGAAAGTTTAAAAGAACAGCATTTTAAAAGTATTCATTTACAGTCAAAACAAAATTTATTCAGACATTTCCCACTTCAGCATTTCTCACATGATCAGAGTTTATACACTATAGTTTAGAAATAGTGATAAAATATGTTGAGAACTCAAGAGTTAAACTGTGTCAGAACAAAGGGTCAGGTCAAACTGTCAAATAAAATGTTTGGTCCCAAATTTTTATCAATTTTACTGGTAGTACACTGGATGAAGAATTTTTGGGTATTATATGTCACAATTTACATTATTTTGCTATCATCACTTTTAATGAATGAGCTATAGTGTCCTGCACCCACTACTAAAAAATATATATAAAAAAAATTATATCTGGTGTGTGAATAATTTTTGGTTTGGCTGTAATTCAGGAAGAAAAAAAATGTTGGTCTCTCAAACTTTTGAATGGCAGTGCAATTTATTTATTTATTTATTTTTTTTATGAATCCTTCAAAAATATTTTGAGCTTGTCTTTTGTTGCACACTATTCTTTATTAATTTTCATTAACCAGCATGCAATACTTTAATATTCAGAACATTTAAACATAGTTAAGACGTTTTCAAAATTACTTCTTATACTACTACTTCCTGCATTTAGAGGTAATGGTTACTGAGAAGATGCATCCTGAAAGCATCTGGCATACTTTACCCACAGCTGTTGTTTTGGGGTAAAATGCTTTATTTAATTGGGCAGATTCAAGTAAATAAGGTCACTTTTTGACTTTAAGATGACTGTAAATAGGGTCTGGAATACATACTATGTGCACAGGTACATCACGGTGTAATAAAGATGTTAATTTAGGCAGGCAGGCATGACTTGAATACTTGAGGCTGTCATTCAATCACTGCCGCTGCCTATGTCATGTACACTAATCTATAGACCGTCAAGTAGGTCATTGGTAAAGCGAGCATATCATTGACAGTCAGTCTCAAATATCTAAAACTCATTGTAATTATATATTATATAATTATATGTGAAAATAATGCACAGCTTATTCATTTAGGAGCTGTTCACACATTCAGGTTCACTACTTTTAAATTGTTTGTCTATGTAAACATTCACTAGATGTTTATGACTGCTGCGCATGAGCACTGTGCACATGAGCACTGTGTTTTTATATGGAACCGCGGGTATTAAGACTTCTATGGCTTAATATAATATAAATTATGTCTCTAACTGAAATATGTAGCTGAAAACCCTGCACAACTTACTTCTACCTCTACACAATGTGGAAAAAACAATACTGACACAATGCCACATTGTCTGGCTTTTGGTTGCAATTTTCAGCCGAAGGACAACAAGAAAAGCAATGTAAGTCTGCTTTTCCTAATGATAAGAAGAGAAAAAAGAATGGGAAGATGTCAGTGTATGAATAAAACCTTTATAAAGACCCTCATCTTTGTTCTCCCTACTTTAGCCCTGATGCTTTTGAGGCTTTTAGTAGACCACAGAATGGGTAAAGAGCTTGAAAGAGCTTACAAACAGCAGAGACAAGAGATGCTAGATGGCATCCTGGAATAATGTAAACATGCAGATGCTTGTCATGATGCCACAGCCACTAAAGGAGTTTCTCAGCACGGATTTCACTCAATATCTGAGCGTATAGACTCCTTGTGGGGAAAATTGATGATTTTGGTGGTTTAAACCTTACATCCATTGCCGCCTGTAAGCTCTTTCAGTAGCTGTGGTCATTGTATCTGTATTTTATTATCAGAATTGTGTATTTTGAATTGTGTTGCAATAAAAATAGCAACAGGTAGTGCCAGTAGTTCACTGAGCTCAACCATTACCATGTCCAAAATATGTGGATTTTTTAAATAACATAAGTCTTTTTTTAAATAACATAAGTTCCAAAACCGTGGACCAATCAGAAGACCCCAGAGGCAGGGCATCCATTGTGAGGTTTTGTTTACAGTAGCAATGGCAGATTACATAGTAGAATTGGCATTCGGCAGTTCGTTTTTTTTTTTTTTTTTTTTTTTAACTTTCCTTATCACTGCATCATGCGTTTTTAGATGCAAAACTATATGTATGAACGGCCCCTTATTCCTAAATGTTGCAGTGCAGTGAAAATAAATGTATGTGCATCCAGAAATTAAACTCCTAAATTTCTGTGCATGTTAACAGTTTCATTTAGCATCTGACATTACCATAACAGCAAGACGCTTTATAGTCTTCTCAGTGGTCCTGTCATAGAAAGTGACTAAAGCTGCCTGAAGATGATGTCAGTATGACACCCCAGTGTGTAATTGCCATGTTTGCCTTTCTAACTTGTCTAAAAATATGTCTAGAAAGCTTTCTTTTCTTTCTGACACTGTACTTTGACTTGACAAAAGGCAAAAAAAGAAGAAATCAGAAAATTCTTTACTTCTTAATTGAGATATTAGTTGGTGTAGGAGCCATTTTTTCAACTTATTTGAAGTTTTATATTGTTAATAATTTTTTGTTGTTGTTGTTATACCATATTTTATCAAGTATTGCACAATATAGGTACAAACAGGGTTGAATACTTGAAAATTAGGGCTGGTAATTTAACACGCTAATTAGATTAATTAATTACAGTGAAAAATAACGTGTTAAAATTATTAACGCATTTAACGCACTTGTCACTGCGTGATTGAGCCTAGAGAAAGTAGTTAGAATGTTCCTTAAATTAAAGATATAGGGCAAAAATGCCCCTGTTTGAGTTTTTGTCTTATATTTACATCATAAGGTTAAGCAATATCACATGAGCAATAGACTGAGTGCAATATCACACGAGTGCAAACGTGATACCGATCTTAAACAACAGTTCAGTAAGTAAGAAGTTAATGTTGTGTTATTTTAGAAACAATGTTGTCTGTTTTGCTCAATTTTGCCAATGAAAAATATAAAGACAAAGCAGAACTGTTTGTCTCTGAGCAACGCACAGAGGCATTTCATTTCTTAACCCTTTAACTGCCATTAACAGCCTTCCCGAACAGCTAATGGCAGTTAAAGGGTTAATACACGTTTTGAACGAATTGGGTGAATCATTTGGCGCGTTGAACCTTTGGCCATAGGCACGTTATATTTGATATGACATGAAAGAACCGCAAGAGCGATTCAAAAGCATAAGGAACCATTTGCTTTCTGTAGCTCCTGTGGTACTTTGATGTCACAAATTGATCGGTCTGATAGTGATGATCCGCTTCAAGTCGAACAAGCCAAATGATTCAATGGACCATTCATAAAGAACCATTTATTTCACTCCTGAATGAATCAGCCATTTGAACGATTGAAATGAATTTACCACCACCTACTGGCAGTTTTAGCTTATTTTTTTAGAGTATCATTTCATTAAAGAAATAATTTCATATTTCCATAGTAATATTAATAACATTAATTAAATGATATAGTTCACCCACCCAAAATGACAATTGTGTCATCATTTACTTAGCCTCATGGTCCAAAAGAGTATATGTAATAAATGTTTTCAAAACTTTTTGTAATGTCTGTTTGATGTTTTACACAACAGTGACTTTTTAAATTATCTTTTGGGAGTGATTTCCCAGCCAAATTTGATGTGCGTTTAATTTGCGATTAATTAGATTAATTAATCACCACAGCATGTAATTAATTAGATTAAAAATTTTAATCGCTTACCAGCCCTAGAAAAAACATCATCTTCATATTTTTGAAAATAAACATACATAGATACAGGTCCTTGAAAGTGATTATCTGTTGCCCAAATATTTTATTAATGTTGAATAGCTTTGTTAAGATAATGTTAAACCCATGAGGCAAGAAAAACTTATAAGCATATTCATATAGCTTAAAACTTCTGGTTACATGAGCCTCTTATTAAAATGTAATATTAAGTTCAGTATCCGATCAGTTTAGAATACAGTATAGGATGTACTGAATATTCTTCAGTTTTATGCAAAACAGAAAAATGACAAATAGAATATGAGATCTCTGTCAATCTATCTATCTATGTCTATCTAATCTGTCTATCTCTGGCCAAAAATAAATGCAAAAAAAATAGCATAGTTGTGTTTGACACTTAAAAACTGTAACAACCTTGCTCTCACTTGAAATGTGTCCCCACATTAAGTTGAATTTCAGGGTATTGGACCTGGAAAGTCCTTGAATTTGAAGTTGAACCAAGGTGTGGGAACCCTGTACAAAATGAATATATACGATTACATTGTCCGTAATATAGCAAAACTCTGTTGAACTCTTTACAGAAAATACATCCCTACAGTGCCTGTTATGTACAAGTAGCCATCTGTTGGATGACTGTCCTCAGTTTAAAAAGAAAATTCATAAAGACAAAATTCAATTCATAAAAGAAAAGGGGATATGTTTTGGATGTCTTATTCAAGGTCACATGAGTAAAACATGCACAAAACGTGAAACCTGTAAAATCTGCAATCAAAAACACCACAAACATGATAAAGATAATACAAACTTAATGAAATCAAACAATTTTGTCTGCTAAACGAACAGAAGGTAAGATCTAAAGACAATGTACTCCCAGCAGGCCACGCTCCAGTAAGCCACACCCAGGCCTTTAAGCTCCTATTGTCCTGCAGAGGGGGCACATCTCCAAAATGAAAGATTAAAAAATGATTAACATTATAAACCTTCAAATAAGGTGAACAAATGGCTCCTACCATTGGATTATTCATTATTATGAATGTAATCATGATTATTATGATAATGAATGTTAATAATGTACACTTGGTGTGGTCATGGGCTCTTTACTATTTCTGTATTACTACCCACATATATTTTATTCAACTCATTAACCTAATCAGTGGTTGATTTTCATAATCACTGTAAGATTCATTCATTAACCATGTTTAAGTGCTCATTGTTTTAAAATTATGGTCCATTTTCTCATTAAGCCTTTACGTTTCATAGAGAGCACACCTATTTGAATATACTTGTATACATAATGATATTCTGATTAAACTAAGTCATGCGCATTCTGTTCCTACTAGCAAATTCTCTGTCTATCATAACCTCTCTGACTATTATGTTCTCAGCAGTAGATAACAGGCTGAAGGATGAATTGAAAAATGTAGGCCAGCAACCATTTTAATTATGACACTGTTGCTGTGCTTTCGCCCAGGCTGTATAAAGATTTATGTTCATTTCTTTTATGGGTTGTAAATAATTTCATGTCACCCTCTCTCCAAAAATGTGTGTTTGACATATTACAACTGTCTGTTTTCTTGTAGGCTTTCATATGATTACAGACAAATAAAATAAATCTTAGTGTATTTTTAAAGCAAGGCAATTGCATATGTTTAAAATACGACAAATTTGGAATTTATGCACTGTTTGTGGTATCAAAAATACAGTAAAAACAGTACTGTTGTGAAACATTATTACAATTCTGCAAAATCTGTTCTGCATTTGAATGTATTTTAAAATGACATTGTTCATTGATGCCAAAGCTGAATTTCCAACAGCCAGTTCTCCAGTAATTTCCATAATTTATTAAAAAAATAACTTAAACAGTACTATTGTAAAACATTATTGCAATTCTGCAAAATCTGTTCTGTATTTGAATGTATTTTAAAATGACATTGTTCATTGATGTCAAAGCTGAATTTCCAACAGCCAGTTCTCCAGTAATTTCCATAATTTATTAAAAAACTTAACTTAGTCTATTGTAACATCAACATTTAATCAATTTAATGCATCCTCACTGAATAAAAAATTAAAGTATTCCTTTCTTTAAAAATATTTTCACTGGTAGCGTTAATATGGCTTATTTGTTTAATAGATTAGTCAGTCTTTCATTTTTTATCATTAAAATTCACCAGAAAATCATGTAGAATGCTGGAGTATTAGCATAAAAATGCATATGCAGTAAATTTCTGCTTTTATAAATTCTGATTTGTTGCCTTTAAGGGAGAATTAAGAAATGTGAAATGGTCTTCCTAAGAAATGGACTTATTCAGCAAGCTGTCTATGTATTATGTCCATCTTCAGCAGGACATATTTGGTCTCCTCAGGTTCACATGCACTACTGAGTAAACAGAGTCAAGTTGATATTGTTCTTGTCCTTATTTTCATGTCTTGAATAGCTTTAGATGTGTTTGACAGCAGGAGTGGATAAATGCTCACTATGACGGATGGTTGCCGTTGTCAGTAGCTGAGGATATTGACATCTTGAGGAAATCTGTCGTCCTGGACAGTGGATGACTGATGAATGCTCCCAGTACTCCTTTCATCAGTACAGCTGTCAACACAAAAGAGATATAGGATTGTGTGTGTTTGTCCGTGTATGACTGTGTGTTGCCGTTTTCACCTTGTGAGGGTTTTGTAATAACAGATATTGTTTGTTGGATCTCTAAATGTCTCAAGGTTGTTGCTCTATGTGAGGAAAGAAATTAACGTCAATGAAAAAACAGCATGTCATGTGCGACACGCATACATTTTCCCATCAAGCGTTAAAAGAATAGGACACAGAAAATGAAAATTCTGTCATTTACTCATCTGCATGTTATTCCGATCCTATTTTCTTTTGTGAGACACAAAATGAGACGTTAAGCAAAATACCCAACCTTCTGTTTTCAAAAGTGGATTTATACTGTCAAACTCCAAAAGGACAAAAAAGATGTAAAAGTTTCCATATCACTTGGGCACAAGATTTCAAGTTTTCTGATGAAACATAATACCCTTGTGTGAGGAACACACTGAAATGTGTGTCATTTCATGTTTCCAAATAAAAAGATTATTAACCATGAATAAATGTAACAAGGAAAATAATACATTTCCAGTAAATTGAAATGGAGTTACCAAAAAATACTAAGTCTGTGTAAAGGCAGTTCAGAGAATTGTTTCTAGACACATTATAAATGTTAGAAATGTACTGTTGAAACACGTTACAAACACTGAACTATGTAGTACTGAATTGTGGAGTTATACTGCTAAAGAGCAGGTCATATGAGTTTTTGAAAAAAATATATTTTTTGCCGTTTGTAACGTGACTATCCTTCAGTGTAAACAGTCTGCTAATTTGTTAATCAAAAAAGTGTGTGATAAAGAAGTTGTCTCTCATGGTAAAACTCTGTACCACCGTAACGAGTTGTTGTATTTTTAAAATCATCTACCTGTTACAGATATACATCACTGGGTAACACATTAGCATAATCCCTGCCTGCCTGCGAAATAAAAACACATTGACCTGCCCACAAACACTTTCGCTAATAGTGTGTTTACATCATGTCGAGAAGACGCTGTGTTCTGTGCTGTGAAAGTTTTCGTTTCCATTGCCAAAAGATGATAATATGAAGAATCAGTGGTTTTTCCACAAAACCACAACAATACAAATCAAACATTTTGTTGTGTGCTCGTCATTTTACAGAGGACTGCTTCTCTAATCTTGGCGAGTTCAACCCAAGATTCGCTAAACACTTGTTTTTTGTGCTAATATGTGTTGTATGCTTAGTGCAGTTTTAGGTTTCCAGGTAAACCATGATATTACTGTCTTACTCAAATAGTTCTGATAGTTCGCTGCGAACCCACTATTTCCTAAAAAATGTGTAATGTAGACTGTCGATGTTCTAATTACATCATTTAAAAATAATGTAGACATATTTTGGTTTGCAGACTGTATTGTTTCATCAGTCACGTTAGTACTCAGCTAACATATCCACCATTATTGTTTTGTGAAGTGTTTACAGTTTAGCAGCTAAACTTTTAAAAAGCTGTGGGCACGATTCGCTTGCATTATAGACATGGCCAGCTGACCAACCGTAGTAGGCAAATGGAAGGGAACGAACAAATCGTTTTGAAATCATTGCAAAATGATTCTAATATTAAATGTGTATTCTAGACTATTGATGCATTTAAACTTGTAGGGGACTCCAGCACAATATTAAGGCACTTTAAAATACCATATGGCCTGCTATTAAAAGTCTTAAAAGTAAAAGTTTTTTTTTTTTTTCTCATTTTTGTGTTCAGGATTTTTTGGGTGGGACTGAAACCATGTCTTGGTGGCGCAATGGAGCCACTGAGCATAGTATGTTCGACTTGAGCATTTGTGATTTAAAAAATACATATATTTATATATTTTTTAGGATTGTGTAGAGCCCTTTAAAGCTGCACTGAAACTGCAATTTGGACCTTCAACAAATTAGCTCCCACTGAAGTCTACTGTATGGAGAAAAAAGGAATGTTTTCCTCAAAAACCTTAATTTCTTTTTGATTGAAGAAAGACATGAACAGCTTGGATGACATGGGGTAAGGAAATTATCAGGAAATTTTAATTCTGGCAGTGAACGAATCTTTTAATCCAAAACTTAAGAACTACCTTACTAATTATTAATGAGCAGCAAATTAGGAATTTAATGACGAAAAAGGATTGTGTTAATAGTGAATGTATTCCCTAATCTAAAGTTACCATGATTTGTGTTGCTTGGTCTCAGATGCCAAATTAATCTCCTTTCTTGAAATCGCGGGTCATCCATTTGTCATCATTTATCCCTAGACTGACTACAGTTATTTGAATGTCTAGGATTTCTCTGGTCCTTGAACTGTGCCTAACCTCAAGCATAAACCCATATGTGAACAGTGATAATGTTGCCTCATCTTTTGTAATGTTTTTGTTGAATGTGATTTTGCTGACCATATTTGGTATGACTCTGTGTGATTTTATAGGGGTCTTGTTGCTTGGAGACCTGTATTGGGCTTCCCTCAGGTCCAGTGTGTGATTAACTGCATTTAATAATTCAGGGATTATGACACAAACAGCGGAATTAATCTCATTGGGTTCTGGACCTTTTCAACCGAACTACAGATTTGGTTACTTGTGACCTACTGAGACAACAGAATTCCTTTAATTTGACCAGTAAGTTTAAAATTGAATGAAAGCTTTTAAGACAATCCTATGTGGTCATTTATAAAGACATGTCTAAATTAAAACAATATCATGGGTTAAATACAAACAGGGCTGCCAGTAAATTAGTCAGTAGATTAATACATTTTTATTTGCACACTTATCATGAAATTAAGCATATAATATTTAACTTGTTTAACATGTTAATTTTGTCACTATTTGATATATCCAGCAAAGTAAGCCAATAGATTTATGGGTGATTCTTACAAAACTGTATTTTCTGCAAGCTTATTTTATGATAAATGTTGTTGTCTTTTTAAAAAAGGAATGAAATATATAAATGATATACAGTATAGTAATATGTTTCTTCTAATATATTTCTATTTTAATTTGTCTTACTTAATCAAATACAAATGTTTTAAGAATAATAGTAGTAATATAATATAATACTATATAATATATCCTCATGGGAAAAAATTACATTTTAAAACATTTTCTTTGAAGTTGCTGAGTTGTTTGTAAACCCTACAAAAAATATTTTGTTTATTAAAAGCAATAAGCCATTTTAGGCTGTGTATTACAGAGATTTTAGTTGTTACATTTTGTTTTCTAAGAAAATGCATAAACTATTCTTGCACTATTAATAAGTTGCATTAACTGCATTTTACATGTAATTAGCCAAAACATCATATTCCTGGAACTGAATCAATTTCCACCACTCCATTGTACAATTACCATATTGTCTAGCGAATTATAAACAAGGGTCACAGTCCATTTACTGCAGCTTCAGTGGTTCAAACTTTCTCTTTGCAGTGTTTGTAAAACAGGCTGTTTTTCTGGCCCAGTTTGATGAGTCATTTGTTAATTGGATGCTGGTGGGGGCAGCAGCAGGACGGAGTCTGTGAGAGGATCTCTCAGCAGTACTTGTAGCCCATGTGCAGGCGTGTACCCGAGGACCTGTGCCTCACTAATCAAAAGTGATAACTGGCGGCAGGCCTCCAGGACAGACGGAACCTACTGTGACCTGCACAGTAAGGACCAGAGTCACCACAGATGAGTCAGAGTGACCTGTGACCACTGCAGGAGGTGTCGTGAGCAAAGTTCAGCTGCTGCTGTAAGCCACAGGCCTGAGTTTTAGGAGGCGGAGTTGAGTTGAGTCAGCGCTCCCAGACTGAGTGTGCTGTGGACTTGTGTCTGCTGTATGCAAAAGGAAGTGTAGTTTATCATGGTGATGAATTCTTTTCATTTTTCGTCTATTTTGTATCTCGTTTTTGACCACTGAGAGACTGTTTCTAAACACTGTCAGAGAGGCGTTCGCACATGAACAGTGTTCATAGAGTGCAGGAGTATTAAACAGAGTTGTTTTGGCCTTGAACAGTTAATTACACAAACTTGTATGTGTCAAAATGCTCATCTTTGCAAGTATCCTCATAAACACAGTAATTAAGGTCTTAAGTGAAACAGCTGAGATGTAGACATATTTTGGTTTGCAAACTGTATTGTTTCATCAGTTAGTCACGTTAGCACTCTGCTAACATATCCACCATTATTGTTTTGTGTATACTAGTAGTAGTTATCACTACAACTAGTGTTTACAGTTTAGCAGCTATATGGAAAGACCAACCACAACAGACTTGGCCAGCTGACCAACCAGAGTAGAGTAAGCTTATAGAAGGGAGGGGTTTGCTCAGAACTGCTTCAAACGAATCGTTTTGAAATCATTGCAAAATGATTCTAATC
Organism: Cirrhinus molitorella; assembly: GCA_033026305.1. Classification (NCBI taxonomy): domain Eukaryota; kingdom Metazoa; phylum Chordata; class Actinopteri; order Cypriniformes; family Cyprinidae; genus Cirrhinus; species Cirrhinus molitorella. The sequence goes on from CM065119.1 coordinate 31,026,243, forward strand.
ATAAATGTATATTCTAGAAAAGGAAAAGTAAACAGCTGAGAAAGAAAACAAATGTCTAACAATATATTGCATCTGGGCAGCTCTTAAAGTGACAGGAGTCTAATATTCCTGCTGTCTGTCGTTCATGTTATTCAAACAACAAAAGAGCGAAAATCTCTCACTGCTCTTAACTAAATCTCTTTTGTAACTTTAATAAGAAGAAATATCTATTTAATTTACACAGTGTCGAATATGCAGTGTTTTTACATTTGTTTACTTTATACAATGTATGTAGCATTTCTTATTTGTTCTGCTGTAGTTTTTTTTTTATCCTATTGATTGTAAGTAGTTTCTTATTCTTATTTAATCTCTGACTTTTTTTAATTTAGGCTAGTATTCATTTTTTTGTGATATTGACACTGGTGACAAAAATTATGAAAAATCTAAATTTGATACCTCATTTAAAGCACAAAAAACTATATTGTGATGTATATATTTAACATGAAATGAATGTACTCCTATCGTAATATAAGATTTTGGTCATGTTACCTAGCCCTCATTCCCCTCAATAATCTCAAAATGGCCAAATTTTGACTAAATAATTGTTTTTCTTTCTTTCTTCTTTTCTTTTTTATTTGACAAAAGAGTAGTAAATACATAACTTGTCAAGGATGACACAAAGTTTAAAACAAAACTTATTTTCGTTGTGGTCCTTGATGTAAAGCTCAAATTCCACTCCCGGTAACAGGTACACTGGCACTACGCTATAAATACAAAAACTACAATAAAGTTCCACATTTCCAACATTTACAATCACAACTAAGCCCATACATAATACAAATTCATCATCAAAACAACCTATTAAGAACCAACTTTTAAACTAGAACTAACCATATTCGAAATGTCCAGAGGTAACTTGTTCCACAAAAGTGCCCCGGAATATTTAAAAGATCTACGATACATAGTTTTAAAAAGACATAGTGTAATATCCATATGACTTTGTCTAGTTTTGTAACAATGTTGTTTATTTACCCTAGAAAAAAAGTGCATTAAAGGAAGGAGCTCTATTATAGATAATCTTATGTACCGTTTTTAATTTAATGTGTTCTAATCTACTTTCTATAGGTAACCGATCAAGACACTTAAAATGGGAAACCTCCACATGTGTAAAACAAACTAAACTCTGAAACTAACCTTATCAATTTATTTTAATAGATTTTTGTAACTTATCCAACCAACCACGAGTCAAATCAGACATCCAAGAATTCAAAATGACATGACACTAAACATGATGCAAGTAATCTTGTACGCTGTTTATCGAGAAAACTAACATGTCTGGCAAGAAATTTTGTTCTAGCATTAACCTTACCCAGAACTTTCATAGCCATACTTACACCACTTAAATCATTGTCAAGGACACATCCAAGATAATTAACGGAAGATCTATTTGATATTAAACAATCCCCCACCTTAACAGACATCTTAGAACCTTATTCAAATTCTTTTTAGACCCAAATAATATGGATTCCGTTTTACCTAAATGCAACATCAGTTTGTTTTCAGAGAGCCAGTCTCTAACCTTGCAAAGCTCCTTACCTAAATTCACTTGTATCCTAACATCCTTATCTGAAATTAATAGAGCAGAATCATCAGCGTATAAAAACAAATTACAATCACAAACTGCTTGCTTGTCATTTATGTAAAAGAAACAAAAGAGGGCCTAAAACATTTCCCTGAGAGACTCCATTTTTAACAAAAAAAAAGCCAATCAATTTCTACCCTGTTCTACCCTAGATCTGTTAAACAAAGTAAAGAAGTATCAGTCAAATAAGATTTCCTAAAACCTGACTGAAAATTAAAAATTAAACAACTCTTACTTGAATATTTATACATCTGTTTATACACAATTCTTTCTAAAATTTTTGAGGCCAAATTAAGAATGGAGATTGGACGATAGTTTCCACGATCATATTTGTTACCTTTTTTGAATAATGGAATCATTTTTAGGTAACTTCATATCAGGTGGGACTATACCATTTTCCAAGGAGAGATTAACAATAAATATAATAGTTGGAGCTATAATATCTGCAGCATCTCCTAAAAATATAGCTGGAATATCATTCAACCCAGTTGACTTAGACATTTGAAGCTCTTCTAGCATTTTAGTAATTTGATTTACACTAACTTAAGCAAAAGAGAAATTTGGCAACACCCCTTGTTTTGAATAAAATCTCTTAACAAAATCAATCCCATAGTTTTCTTTGGACAGAGAAAGCTTATCAACTAGAGTATTAGCAATTAAAATTAAAATTAAAAAAATAAATAATTACATTTATTAGCAACTTTATTTTTATCAAATTCTATCTTGTCATCAATATCTAAACCTACCTTTGATACAGACAATTTTGATTTACCAATTGATTGGAACCTATTCAACACCTTCCACAGAGATTTGGGATGATCTTTGTTTTCCTGAATTTGTTCTTTAATAAAATTAAGTTTTGCTTCCTTCATATTTTCATATCTGTCCATCCAAGGACTAGTTCTTTGCTTAACTCTCACATGTCTAAAGGGTGACATCTAATTTCATCCACTGATTTAAGAAATAAAACCTTAAAATTTGTCCAAGCATCATCAACTATTGAGATATTTTGAATGTCATTCCAATTAACTCTTTTAAGATAGTTTTTAAATACTTCAATATTATATATTTTTAATGATCTAATTCTTACTGTTTTATGATTACTAAATCTTATTTTATGTTTTCTTTTATATTGTTTATATTATGATCACTGATACCGTATTCAATTACTCCATTCTGGGAAATATATTTATCATCAGATACCAAAATAAGTGGTACTTTCCCCACCTTCCCAAATTCTGGTAGATTTGTTTATTATTTGGGTTAAATGGAATAATTGACATAATGACTGCAAAGCTTATGGTTATGTTTGTATTTAAATCCCCCATAATAATACATTCTTTTGCCAAATCGTCATTATTGTTGTTCAGAACAAACTCAAGCCCCTCATAAAAATTATTTTGACTGGCTGGACGATAACAAACTCCAAACAAAATAGACTTAGCCGCAGGCAACAATAAATCCAAAAATAATAACTCTTGCTCAACATTAATGTCTAGCACATTAAAATTAATATTAGATCTAATAAAAATACAAACACCTCCTCCTTGTCTATTGCGATCCTTCCTAATAACATTATAATTGTCTACTCTTATTTCATTATTAGTTACTGACAAATCTAGCCATGTTTCATGTAGCCAAGTAAAAAATCCCCACTGTACAATGCTTAAGTAAGCACCTTATTTCATCAATCTTAGGTAACACACTCCATATATTTAAGTGCACAAAATGTAAACCTTTTGCATTAAAATAGTCCCCACACAAATCGGCAGAACCTCTTGATACAGGAAGAGTCTCTAAGCTCTCGTTGAGTTTGGCGCCCTTCTGGTTCACGACTCGTCCTTCCTGGCAAACTGAAGCTTAGTAGTAGTGGTATTAGTCATAATTATTATTCTTCTACTGTATTAGTAGTCATAATAACAATAATTTGAAGCATTTATTTTAGAGAGGTTTAATTTAGACTGGGGTCAGTGAGATTTTATTTATTTATTTGTTTTTCAAAAGAAGTCTCCTATGCTCAGCAAGGCTGCATTTATTTAATCAGAAATACAGTAAAAACATTTTGAAATATTTTTAAAATTAAAATTTGATTTTAGTTTAGCTTAATGTAACTTATTTCTGTGATTTCAACACTGAATTTTCAGCAGCCATTATGCCAGTTTTCAGTGTCACATGATACTTCAGAAATCATTCTAAAATGCCGATTAGGTGATTAAAAAACTTTTTTAGGAATATAAAGTTAATTTAAAGAATATAAGTTGTGCTGCTTAATATTTTTGCAGAAACAGTGACAAATAGAAATCTTTTGTAACATTATAAATGTGTTTACTTTAATTTTTGATGAATTTAATAATAATAATCATTTGTTATTAGTGTAGAAGCCAATCAGTATATAGGGATTGTAGGAGGCCATTGATAATGGACAGAGGCGAATGGACAGATTTGGCCAGGATGCTGTGGTTACACCCCTACTCTTTTTCAAAGGACATCCTGGGATTTTTAATGACCACATAGAGTCAGGACCTTGGTTTAATGTCTCATCCTAAACACGGTGCGTTTTGACAGTATAGTGTCCCCGTCACTATTCTGGGGCACTAGGACCACAGGGTGACACATGACCACATGGTGAGCACTCCCTGCTGGCTTCACTAGCACCACTTCCAGCAGCAACCTAGTTTTCCTAGGAGGTCTCCCATCCAGGTACTAACCAGGCTCAACCCTGCTTCGCTTCAGTGGGCAAGCAGACTTGGCTACAGAGTGATATGGCTGCTGGACAATTTAAAGTGTTTCTGCTTAATAACAGTATTCATTTCTTTCAAATTGTTGCCTATGAAGATCCTCAGATCTTCCTTGGATACGCAGGTATGTTTGCAGTGTTCCCTAAGTGGGTGCGGCTTTAGTGTTCCTGCCCAGACCGTTGAACCACAGCATCAAACAACATCACAGGCCCAGGTGGGGGGCTTCCAGGAGCCAGTAAATCCTGGCTGAGACCTTGTTGTGGAGATTAAAGCTTTCCAAACTTCTTCTGAGCTCCAGGAAACAATCAGATTAGTCGTTTGATGAACACTTCTGTCAGTTCTTTCTCCATGACAAGGAATTAGGGAATAGACAGGAAAAGAGCCATAGTCTCTGAATAGACGTGTCTTTGATGTGAGATTGTTGTTTGGAGCTGCAGTTTGATTTTCTACTGTGTAACATGAACCCAATATCATAGAAATATTGAATTTGATTTAAAAAAGCAAAAAATCACAATTATTGGTTCTCTGGTTAGATTTGTATACAACCATTATTTCTATCCCACTGAAGTTCCTTGAAACTGGAAAAATTATTTATCTGAGAATTTTTTTTAATGCATATTTCTTCTAAATGTAAATTTTGTCACTAGCTTGTAAATGACCTGAAAGTTGACATTCATAGGTACTTTAAAATCATATGAAATAAACATTTAAAGGTCCACTGAAGTGATTTGAAACACGCAGCGTTGTTCTGTGTTGACATCATTTCAAATAAAACCTGAAGATAGGGTGGGCCATGTCAAGCAGTCCCGCCCCATTTTTTAAATGGCCAATAGCGTTTTGTTTATATCACAGTTTGGGCCATAGCCAGTGTAGCCACAATTACATTCATATCGCTACGAAAAATTAACCATTTTGTGTAGAATTCAATGGGTTCAATATGTTTAATGCTCTGTGCCGACTCGTGTCTCTGAACCGGAGCAGACTGTGTGCACACTCCAGTGGTTTGTGTGACACAGCACAAATCCAGACTTTTTTTGCCCCAGTGGAAAGCTTATTTACACTGTCTGAATCGTTCTTCATCCCCTACATAGCGCACTACAGTACATGCCATTCACTGTACAGAAAAATACTAACTCTCTGAACTAGTGACCAATTTCAACCACAGCTCAGCGTCTATTTATAATGTAGGGGGCGGGACACTTTGGATTCTAGAGAGCATTTGATTGGACAGAAAGTTTGATGAGAACTGAAAGGGTGCAGGGTGAGTCATCAAAATCGTTGATCTATATTGCTGAAAGTTAGAGACTGTAAGTTTTAAATGCTTTTAACTTGTAAATGTAAATTTTGTCATCGTCACACTCGCTTATAGATAACCTTAAGGCTAGCATATTCACACTACAAGCCAAAAAACTTCAAATTTGATTTCAGGGGGACTTTAAGCTTTTTACTTTCACAATTGGTTTTCCTGATTGTATTGTTAAAGTCCCCCTGCAGTCACTTTTTATCCCTTAAAACTCCTCTTTGATAATCAAAATGACATATTTTAATGTTTCCTCTTAAAATGGCAGAATATTTGACATTTATTAAACTCTTACCTCATTTATTATATGCTATGAACTATGAAAATGCCAGTTAGTCTTCGCCTCCTCTCAGTCACACCGCCTCACTTTTACTTGGTTAAAGCAGTAAATGCTACACTATAGAAACTGGCCATATTGAATGAATTCAGCCATAAATGTTTGAACCAGAAACTGATTCCAAAGATAAGGAAGAGTGAATTATACAGGGTCGTCTATGTAAGTCAATGTATCAGAACGATGATGCTGTATTTGTACCGTGCTCTTCAATGTTGGCTGCGTAATTATAATCGATATAATTTGCTTTTAGCTTGACTACATTATCAAACAGCCAATATTGTGTTGGTAATATTACACAAACCAAATCCCCATTCTCAGTCTCAGAAAGATATCTAAAAATCTAGATTCTTATGTAGAAATGCTTCGCTAATAATACTGGTTACATGGGATATTTCAAACTTCATTTTGAAATGAGAAAATGCTCAGCTATGATGCTGACTGATGAATTTGCACAGGATTTGTCTATAAGCATATTAAACATACCAGATAGGCATGTAAACAATGTTAAAATCCTGCTTTTCACCTCATGGGGTCTTTAACAATTCATCAATGTGCATTATTGTAAACAAAATGACAACTTTGATATTCTTTGTATTACGAAACAGTCATTTTCAGTTGTTCTGCAGTGAGAGAGAGGAAAAAAAAGTAGTTTGTATTTGAAAGAGTTGTTTGTTTGTCTGAATTCATGATGTTGGTCTGTACCATAAGTGTAGAGGAATCGGTCTGCGTCGAATGTTGGTCTTGCTGACTGTGCTGACCTTTAGTCAATAGCTGTTCTGTATTCCTGTCGCCTGTTCCTCTACTTTTGATAATGCTCCCCAGGAATTATTGACTTATGGGCTTCGGTTCCTCGTATCCGCGGGAAAATGTAGCTCCCCCATGATGGATTTTGAACTTCAAAAACCAGCGTTGCAAAAATAACCCAGATATTTTTTTCAAAGCCCATCTTCAATAAAAGTAACTCATGGCTTCTTTCAAAGTTTAAAGAACCAAGAAAGTTTATAAGAACATATTTTTTATTTTGGGTTTGAAAACCTACCAAGTTTCAAGTTTTTATACTTGCATGCAGATTTTTCATCAATGTTACTGAAAAAGTCAGTGCGGAAAACAGTGAATTAATAGCAAGTTATGAAGTTATGTTTTAACAGTGACAAATTACCAGTCAAAAATAATTGGCTTACCCAATTGTTAGAGTAATTAGGTCAAGTAATTATTTTCCTCCTTGCAGGTGAAAGGAATCTGATTGTAGTGGATGAAGGGTCACAGATGGTCCTCAGAGCAGCCACTGAACGCATGACTGAGGAAAACTAGCTGATAAAGTAAATAACAGGAATATTTAATTTAATTAAAAGACAAGGGCTGTTCGTAATCACCTCTCCACTCTCTGCTTGCTGCGATGTACCCAAAGGTACAATTCAAATGAGAAAGCCACTCGTATTGCTACGGTAACCGGCCACTCCTGCTGTCCCCTCTCAGCCCTGCCAGCCACGCTCCAATCAGAATCAGGCGAGGTGTTTAGGCCATCAGGTTTTTGGACGGAGAGCTCAGTCACACTGATTTGCCTGTGATGGAGGGTTGTGAAACAGAGCGCTCGGGCTAATCAGTTCACCCGATCTCTCTCATCAGGCCGCCCCACTTCAGTCTCGCCTCTCACTTTGACCCCGAAATGCGACTGAAATCAAAACATTGACTCGCTGTGATAAATTACAGAGCTACTGTGTTTACACACTTCTCTGGTGCATTTTGCTTTTTTTTGTCACAGTGGAAGAGAGGCAGATGAGTTTCTTATGATCATTTCCATTTATTATGTGCCACTGCTTCTAATTGTTTCATAACTGGTAAGTGTGCAGTGAAGTTTGGCACTGGTATATTGATAGGGCTGCCAACTTCAGCACAGTGTTAGTTGTATTTATATACTATTACATGTGGTATATTATTATAAATTTTATAAAAAATTAGCATATTGTGATAAAGTTCATTATTTTCTGTAATGTACTGATAAACATTAGACTTTCATATATTTTAGATTCATTACACACAACTGAAGTATTTCAAGCCTTTTTTTTGTTTTAATATTGATGATTTTGGCATACAGCTCATGAAAACCCAAAATTCCTATCTCAAAAAATTAGCATATCATGAAAAGGTTCTCTAAACAAGCTATTAACCTAATCATCTGAATCAACTAATTAACTCTAAACACCTGCAAAAGATTCCTGAGGCTTTTAAAAACTCCCAGCCTGGTTCATTACTCAAAACCACAATCATGGGTAAGACTGCCGACCTGACTGCTGTCCAGAAGGCCATCATTGACACCCTCAAGCAAGAGGTCTGTGGGAAGGAAAAAGTGTGGCAGAAAACGCTGCACAACGAGAAGAGGTGACCGGATCCTGAGGAAGATTGTGGAGAAGGACCGATTCCAGACCTTGGGGGACCTGCGGAAGCAGTGGACTGAGTCTGGAGTAGAAACATCCAGAGCCACCGTGTACAGGCGTGTGCAGGAAATGGGCTATAGGTGCCGCATTCCCCAGGTCAAGCCACTTTTGAACCAGAAACAGCGGCAGAAGCGCCTGACCTGGGCTACAGAGAAGCAGCACTGGACTGTTGCTCAGTGGTCCAAAGTACTTTTTTCGGATGAAAGCAAATTTTGCATGTCATTCGGAAATCAAGGTGCCAGAGTCTGGAGGAAGACTGGGGAGAGGGAAATGCCAAAATGCCTGAAGTCCAGTGTCAAGTACCCACAGTCAGTGATGGTCTGGGGTGCCATGTCAGCTGCTGGTGTTGGTCCACTGTGTTTTATCAAGGGCAGGGTCAATGCAGCTAGCTATCAGGAGATTTTGGAGCACTTCATGCTTCCATCTGCTGAAAAGCTTTATGGAGATGAAGATTTCATTTTTCAGCACGACCTGGCACCTGCTCACAGTGCCAAAACCACTGGTAAATGGTTTACTGACCATGGTATTACTGTGCTCAATTGGCCTGCCAACTCTCCTGACCTGAACCCCATAGAGAATCTGTGGGATATTGTGAAGAGAAAGTTGAGAGACGCAAGACCCAACACTCTGGATGAGCTTAAGGCCACTATCGAAGCATCCTGGGCCTCCATAACACCTCAGCAGTGCCACAGGCTGATTGCCTCCATGCCACGCCGCATTGAAGCAGTCATTTCTGCAAAAGGATTCCCGACCAAGTTTTGAGTGCATAACTGAACATAATTATTTGAAGGTTGACTTTTTTTGTATTAAAAACACTTTTCTTTTATTGGTCGGATGAAATATGCTAATTTTTTGAGATAGGAATTTTGGGTTTTCATGAGCTGTATGCCAAAATCATCAATATTAAAACAATAAAAGGCTTGAACTACTTCGAGTTGTGTGTAATGAATCTAAAATATATGAAAGTCTAATGTTTATCAGTACATTACAGAAAATAATGAACTTTATCACAATATGCTAATTTTTTGAGAAGGACCTGTATGTATGTATATATATATATATATATATATATATATATATATATATATATAATGTGTGTGTGTACTCAGAATCTAATTGTAGTAAGCTGAACTTAAACTTAAGTTGCATCAGAATGCTTTGGGTCAGACTGTACTGTAGGAGGAGATCAAATGTTAAAATGGTGTTATTTTGTGTTTTTGCGCAAGATTAATACAGGCAGATATGTGTTAAGGTTTAACATTCTGTTATGGTTAGGTCTTTGTTGATTTTTGTAGGGTACCATTGTGGTGAAGAGTAGAGCCTGTGGTTAGGTCGAAGATGGGTTGCAAGCTTTCAATGCTGTATGTACTGTATATAGTGTGTATAGTGATAGTTTCTCTAATAGTTACGTTAGCACATGCTAGCATGTGCTGTTGCTAACTAGTACTTAACCTTAAAGGGTGGTGTTAATCTGTTTCGATTAAACTGAAGTGAAAAAGTTTGTTTATAACAAAATATGTTCTAGTTACCTAAGCTTGAAGTTAGCTAAATTTGGAAAAATGTTTTCAGGTAATCTGTTTCCACAAATATTTGGAGTATTTTAACCTTATCATTTAACAGTGTATCCAGTTAGCCTTAAAAGGGTCATGAACTGCCTTTTTTATTATTTTGTACTGTTCTCTGAGGTCCACTTATAATATTATCAAGATTTTTACATGAAAAAACATCATAATTTAGAGGTAATAGCTATGTTTGTTCTGTTTTTAACCCTCTTCATCAGTACACTGTGTTTAAACAGACGTGGTGGATTGTAGAGTCAGAAGTAAATGCCCACTGCTATGACTGGCTAACAGTTGTGTATGTTTGACAGCCTACATCCTTCACAGATGAACGTTGCTGTGATTTAGGTAAAAAAAACACATAAATACTCAGTACATATCAGACAATCTGTAATAACAGACAAAGCAACAGAGAGCACATAATGAGAACAGTTACTCACACTTGTGTGGTGCGACATTACTAGTTTCAGTATTTCTGAAAAAATAAAGTCATCAACTCTTTCCTAACATTGGGACCGTTTTTCCACAACTTGGCACTGCACAGTGTCTTGTTGTCTTTGGAGACATTTTTATCGTTTGGTTTCTGTGTAGACCTGTGTTCGCCTCTTTTTATTTACACTATGCGTGAATCAATTGGGTGGGGCTAAACAGGCAGTGATGTAGAAGCAGGCATTGATCATCTTCTGCGGAGACAGTGTTTAGTCACACTATTACATCATAGAGTGTCACATTGTACAACCTGTCGTTTTGTCAGACTGGCTTCAATACAAGCTGTTTTTAGATTAACAAGAGAGTTTGGAGTTCTGAAGCTTACATGATGTTTTTATAGTACCGTGACCTCTTATATGTCAGAATATCAAGAGAATTTTGATTTCTCAGTTCATGGCCCCTTTAATTTTTTGCCCCCTTTTTTTTCTATACACCATTTCTATTTACCATTAATTTATTTTTAAGTTTTAGTTTTAGAAATATTATTATCATTTTGTTTTATTTCAGCTCATGAAAATGATTTTTAGGATTAGTTAACAATAACAACACTGCGTCAGTAGAGGAAATATAATGACTTTATATTCATGCTGTGTAGAAACAGCTAATGACTCACAACTGACAGATCTATATACTTTCTATTTTGTTTTGTTCTAAGCTGTAGTTTTTAATTGACAATTGCGTATGTGATACTGATGCACATATAGTAAAAACTGAATTTTTCTCATCTGTTTGGATTTCTGAATGAGTGAATCTCAGTTAGGGTTATAGTATAAAGCTACAGTGACTATTGCAGAAGCAATGAGGGGGTGTTCAGAGACACAACAGTTTAGCTTTATGTAAATGAGAACTGACTGTAGTGTGGTGTAGATTTTATTGTTCTGTTTGAAAACAGAAATTGTTTGTATTGTTGGAGTTAGATTTATGCTGAAATACTGCAATATAAATGGATTTAATATCTTTTTTTATATATATACTTTGACCAGTTGTTTGTTCATTTTCTGTAACTGCAAAACTTTTATTCAGCAGAGATGCAAAAAAGATTTGTACATTGTTCTAAAAAAAATACTGTTTCAATAAAAATATTAAGCAGTGCAAATCTGCATATTACAAAGAATTCTTGAGGATCATGTGACACTGAAGACTGAAGCAATCTCTGCTGAAAATGTAGTTTTGCCATCAGAGGAATACATTACATTTTATAATATTAAAATAGACAAGTTATTTCACATTGTATTATTTGTCAATATTTTTTTTTAATTTTAGAAGATTTTACTGCCTATTTATCAAATAAATGCAACCTTGGTGAGTATAAGACCACATACAAACATTTGAAATGTGTAAACAATAAAAAAAATAAATAAATAAAAACACATAATAGATGAATGTGTGCTAACAGTGTCCTGTACGATGTGTCATGAAAGAACACACATCTCTGTAATGCTTGCATGAAGCACTGTTTACATGATCTTTTCTCTTCTTTGTATAGTGGCTGAAAAATTTAGAAGAAGAAAAAAAGACATTGTAGTGTTGAGAAAACTTTGACTTTTGGGAACAAACTTTGTGCACTTATTAAATTAGGCTTCAAGTGCAGCTGAGTGTAACTTAATATAACGCAACTTTCTTACTTTAATGTCGCATCCAGACTTTACCAGAAGTCTGTTGCTTAGAAGGCTGTTTTTCATTCAACATACAATTCCCAAGGTTGGCAGTGCGGCACTGAGAAATAATGAAGAGATGTTGTCCATTGTGGCAGGTGAATGGTTTTTCAATCAAGCGCAGAAAAAAACAGCCCCCACACAGAAAGCCAATCATGTAATGAATCTATGAAATCAGCATCTTTTGAAAAGAGACAGCATTTCTTTCAGCGTTCATTCAGTCTGAAGCGGAGATTGTTTAGAGCCGGCACGGCTCTGCGTGGGTTGCCTGGCTTTATTTGTTCTGATGTGGTGAGAGGCGTCCAAAGACAAAGGTCTGTGACGGTTTCATTGCTCAGCCTTGTCCTTTGACTCCCAGACGCTGAGGTATGTGCTGTCTTGTTACTGCGCAGAAATTCACCTCGGTCACTTTATACGAGTGACATTACAGCCTTTTTCTCATCTGCCTCGTCACTCCTTCAGAAACATCAAGGGCGCAAGGAACTTCATGCAAAAATAAAGAGCAGTAATTAATTTAGGCTAGGCCTAAGGTTCGTTTTATTTACTTTTTTAAAATATAATATATTATTGGTAACATTTTACACACCAACATTTTTTTAAGTCTCATTTGTTAATGCACTGTTTAACATGATCTAGCATAGCTATTATTATTATTATTATTAATTTAAGTGAATCTAGTGTTCTTTAGTATTGCTGGTGCCATGCCATGAACTGTAGACCCACACTGAACCGAAACCGAACCGTGGCTTTAAAACTGAGAACCAAACCAAACTGTGGATTTGGTATATACTCCTAGTCAATTAATTGTAAAGTTACATGGTTTTGTAAAAAAAAAAAAAAAAGCTCTATGAAGTTTTATATTTACATTAATCAATGTCATTTTACTTGGTTAGTGATGTTTTTGTTTTTGCAAGAACACAAGTACTTCAGTGCAGCTTTCCCCCTTAGCAAGTAGGTTTGATTAATGCAGTTTTAGTTCAAATAGACCTACACCAAAAACTGTCGATACTTGACAAAAGAGCTCATAGCCTTTTGAAAGCAAGCTAAAATGGCAACAGCAACATTTTTTATTTTTGTATTTATTTATTTGTTAAATCTCACTCTTGATTGTATTTATACTATCAGTTTAATGTAACCGATAATGTAGACTCACTGAATATTTCATTTCCCAACATGAAATATGTGTAGAACAACCAACGCAGTAAAATTTTGAGAGAATCGCTTTCATCTGTATCAGAACAAAAATAACTTGGTTAGTGTCACTGGATATTTCTTCTTGAATATAATACCATTTTGCAGAAATGTTGTCACAACATTTTTTGCTAACATTTTATTTCAAGGACCAATTCTCAATAATAACTACTTGATTATTAGCATGCATATTACTAGCATATTGGCTGTTCATTATAGGCACATATTATTGCCTTATTCTGCATGATCATATTCTAGACCCCTTAAAGGAATATTTCGCCCAAAAATGAAAATTTCCCCATGATTTACTTACCCTCAAGCCATCCTAGGTGTATATGACTTTCTTCTTTTAGACGAACACAGTCAGAGTTGTTTTAGAATTTATCATGGCTTACCCAAGCTTTATAATGGTGGTGGATAGCAGCTGTTTTTTTGGAGCTCCAAAAAGGGTTTGTATATCTGTCTTAAAAGTAACCCATATGCCTCCGGCATATGTCTTTTGAAACAGATCCATGTTTCAAAATATTTTTAAAATTATATATGCAAATCACTCACTTGCGGCAGTATGCGCGTTCGCGAGAGAGTCGAGTTTCCGGTCGGTGTAACATTACTCTGGTTTGCCAAGGTTTATAATGGAAGTTAATGGGAGTTGAGATTTTGAAGAAAAATGAAGTGCATCCATCTATCATAAAAAGTGCTCCACACAGCTCCGGGGGGCTAATAAAGGCCTTCTTGAAAGCAAATTGATGCGTGTAAGAAAAATATACATATTTAAAACTTTATTCTTAAAAAAAAGTTTAAAAACTGTAATCTTTAGCTTTGACTAGCTGTCATACACGCATTCACGAGAGAGTGGCATTCCAGTGCATGAGATAGGATGTAGGTGTAACCGTAGCGAAAGCTCTGGTGAAAGGTGACAAATGCAGAAGCCCAGTTGAAAGAGCAAAACAAAACACCAGTCATGAATTAGAAGCACAAAATGAAGACAGAGGATTTCTATATAAGCCAAGAGGAGACTGGTTTTCCTTTTCTGTAAACAAAACTTGGTTTTCACTGGAACGTCACTCTCTCATGAACGTTCATATGACAATTAGTGGAAGCTAGAGATTACAGTTTATAAAGTTTTAAATATTTGTAGTTTTTCTTATACCAACACATCTCTTTACTTCAGAAGGCCTTTATTAACCCCCTGGAGCTGTGTGGAAAGTCATATACACCTAGTATGGCTTGAGGGTGAGTACATCATGGGGTTATTTTTATTTTTGGGTGAACTATCCCTTTAATAGTGTTACCCTTTTTTGAGACTGGGTTAAAATTAGGAATGTTTTTTTATATAAAAACCTCAATTTTAAATTATAAGTGTACCTCAGGGAGGAAAACTTAAGTGATAAAAAAAAAAAAAAGAATGATATGAGCCCTTTAAAAAGAACATCATCTGACTTCATTTCAAGTAATGTGAAAATTCTCAAGCCCCTTGGGTTTTTTTTTTTTCTTTAGAGCAAAGCGATTTGGGATTTCGTTAGCAGGTGGCATGTACTGTTGCAGAGTAACTGGATTATGAACAGTATTCATTTCAGAAATGCCTTGGGCCTGTAGTGGTCCATAAACCAAATGTGTGAGAGCACCGAGCAACTATTTTTTTTTTTTTTTGTGCAAGATGGCACTTGGTTAACAGTGCAGCGAGGAGCCCATGACACACTCCATTTAGGAGAAGCATCAGACCCCTTGGTGTTTGAATGCATCTGTCAGCAGCATCCTACAGCCAGGAACTACATTCCTGTGGATGACTCACGCACTTACTCCACACTCGTCCGACTTCCTCTCAGATGTAAAGATTTCATGGCTACGCAGTTAACGGAAGGTAGCAAGCAGAGATCCTAATGCATCCTAGTGACAGGAACATTTAGCAGTAAGAGGAATGCATGTATGAGTCATCACACAAAGCATGAGCGGAACTAAAGATACTGTCAAATTTGGTGAAAAGGAGGTTTTACATATGGTAACGGCTTTACATAACCTGCTTTTGGTGAAATTAGCGTGCGGATCATTTGTAAGCGCTGTTTGTTGTGGCTCGTCATACATGATATTATTCATCATGAAAAGGTTTGCTACACTAAAAATACATTTAGTTTTATTATGTCCTGTTTTGCGTTGTCGCATCTCAGTAAAGCAAATGGGATTGTGTGGGATCCGACTCCTGAAATGTCCTCGAACATCTAATGACTAGTAATCTTAGGCCTCTCATAAATGTGGCTTCTTCTTTTATTATTGTTTTTTGTACTATTTATTATGTTCTGTGGAGTAGAAGCTTTTTTATCTTAAGGACCAGTTTGCCTCATTGTATTTAGTTCCACAGATCATCCACAGTTCATTTACTGACTCTAAAGCCAGTTGCAGTGGAAATGGTGTGTTTGTGCTTATGATTATTTCGATAATCTGCAGTCATTGCAAATAGATGGCCTTTGACGAGTTTTATACTGAATTAGCAAGAACCGCTATGCAATTTTTTTCTAAAGAAGAAAAACACAATGTTCTTAATGGGATAGTTCACCCAAAAATGAAAATTCTGTCATTAGCTACTGATCCTCATGTCGTTCCAATCCTTCATTCATCTTCAGAACACAAATGAAGATATCTCTGATGAAATCTAAGAGCTTTCTGACTCTGCAATGCAACTACAACGTTCAAGGCCTTGAAAGGTAGTAAGGACATTGTTTAAATAGTCCATGTGACATCAGTGGTTTAACCAAAATGTTATAAAGCTACGAAAATTATTTTTGTGAACAAAGAAAACAAAAATAGTGACTTTATTCAATAATTTCTTCTCTTCCGTGTCAGCCTTTGCCACATTAACCTTTTTTGAGATTTCCAGGAATCGGGTCCCAGAAAGTAACATTTAAATAGACTGTACATATTTATTTTTGGTGAAACATAAAATTTACATGTTTCAGACTTAAAATTGACACATTTCCTCTGTGTTTTTTATATACAGTGGCATGCGAAAGTTTGGGAACCCCTTGCAAAATCTAAAAATGTGAATAATTGTAACAAAATCAGAGAGATCATACAAAATGCATGTTATTTATTTAGTGCTGTCCTGAGTAAGACATGTTACATAAAAGAAATTTACATACAGGGCTTAAAGATCTCTGTCTCTACGACGGAAATCCGTCGGTCGGGAAAAATGAGGGTAAACAATAAATATGTAGCGCCTTGTTGCGTGAAGCATGAGTCTGCACAGCGCCTCTGTGCTGTTTCCTGATAAAGACTGATAGTTCGTTGTCTACCGGCGACTTTACGAACGTAAATGACACGTAAATTAACTTAAATGACACGTTCACGTGTCGCACTTTAACCTGATGGCACAGCACGAGCGCAGCGCCGTGTCGCGACAAACTCGGTGTATTGCACACCGGACGCGGACATTCTACCAGGCGCCTATATAGCCGAATGTCGGCCGAGTCCCAAGTATAGGTCTCTGGGAAACAACAAGGTGCTTCCCAATTATTGGGCCTTTTCAAACCGGTCTAGGAATTACCCAACCATCCAATGAAGACTGAAAAAATGTCAAATTATACGTCATTTTTGACGGTTGAAATCGCGGGGGCACATAGACCAGACAGCAAGGGCTTTAGCTTTGGACTTCAAAGGGGCAGGGTCTCGATTTGAGAAAAATATGATGTTATTTAATATAAAACCATGCAGAAGGCACTCTGTGGCGCGGCAGGATTTTGAACAGCGTCCTGAGTCGTAGCTGGGCGCCACAGACAGACGCCGAATGGCGCCGCCGGTGTGCGTACACTAATAGAAAACAATGTGTTCGAATTTTAAAGAGGTGGCGCGGCACGACGCGACGCTGCGTTTCTCGTTCGGTGTGCGACCCCCTTTAAGTGCAGTGCCTGCTTACGTGTCGCTATCCGCATGTCAAGTGCTGAAATGACTTGTAATTGTGACATTCGCTTGTTTTTTAAACGTTTAGCCTAATGATACAGTATGGACACAATATTATATTTATTATAATAATAATAATAATAGGCTTGTCTAGGCTACTCTTTTAATGATTTGTGCTATGCTGTCATCTTTAGCTAAATATAAATTACCAACGAATATAAATAGCCTACATGTAAAATTGTATAGATTCATTCAGTGCAAATTTGGAACACATCAGAGTCTTAATGAAGTAAATATGAGCTCATTCTGCAGTGTGGAAAGAAAGGCGTCTAATATTAATGTAAAACGTTTTTCAGGCATACGTTATCTGCTTAAAAAATTCTTATAAAAACGTATATAAAACACAGTTTAAAAAAATGATAAGAAAGGTATTATATACTTTATAATTTACATAGATAATCAGTTCAAATGCATTTTTTGAAAAATAAAAAATATAAAAAAGTGTGCAAATGGTTAATTATTAGTATGAGTACACAAAGACTCAAGTCTTATAAAAGCATTAAACTGAAAACATTGAAATTTCATAAAAGTGTGTAAATTACATTTAGCCGACTCTTTTATCCAAAGCAACATACAAATGAGAAAGGTATGAAATGACATAGTATAATATAAAAACAATAGTAGAAATGCAGTTCAAAATACTCACTATAATCCTGATTACAAGAAAAAAAAGGTGCTCTTAAACTGAGTGTGTGACAGGTATGGTTATGAATTGGGGTTTGCCTGAGGAAAAATTTTCAGTCAAATTTTTTTTTTTTGCTTTAACCCATGCATATAGTCCACAAGACAAAAATAGCTGAAATTATTAAAATTATCAAAAGTTTGGGAACCCTTGGTTCTTAATACTGTGTGTGGTTACCTGGATAATCTACAACTGTTCTTTGTTTTGTGATAGTTGTTCATGAGTACCTTGTTTGTTCTAAAGAGTTAAACTGAGTACTGTTCATTAGAAAAATCCTCCAGGTCATGCAACCCTTTTCAGCAGTGACTGTATGATGTTGAGATCCATCTTTTCACACTGAGGACAACTGAGGGACTCAAACGCACTATTAAAAAAGGTTTAAACATTCACTGATGCTCCAGAAGGAAACATGATGCATTATGTGTCATGATCATGATATATTATGTGTCAGCCACAACACATGGATGCACTGTTTTCATTGGAATCATAGCGTAAATGCACGTAGAAAACGTATCCGTGTGTTGTGGCTGACACAGAACAGCATATGCTGTTTACGTCCAGTGGATACTTTGCAAAATGGCACTACGGTGACATAGAGGAGACGAATTGTTGAATAAAGTCGTTATTTTTGTTTTCTTTGCATACAAAAATTCTCGTAGCTTCGTAAAATTATGGTTGGACCACTGATGGCAAATGGACTATTTTGACAACGTCTTTCACATGTTTCTGGGCCTTGACAGTTTTATTTACTTAGCAGTCAATGGGACAGTCAAAAAGCTCCCGGTTTTCATCCAAAACATCTTAAATTGTGTTCCGAAGACGATCGACAAACTTTTACGGGTTTGGAACGACATGGGGGTAAGTGATTAATGACAAAATTTTCATTTTGGGATGAACTATCCCTTTAAGAGGTTGAACTTTTGAACTGGATGAAAATGTCCAAATTTTTGTTGAAATATAATTTTTCCCCATTTAGTACTGCCCTTCGGCAACAACAGAAGATACTTGTATGTTTCCCCAAAGACAAATTAAGTACAATTTACCTTGATCTTCAAATTCAAAAAGTTTTCACCCTCCGGCTCATGCATCATATTTTCTTCTGGAGCATCAGTGAATGTTTGAACCTTTTTAATAGTTGTGTTTGAGTCCCTCAGTTGTCCTCAGTGTGAAAAGATGGATCTCAAAATAATACAGTCACTGCTGGAAAGGGTTCAAATACGCAAAAGATGCTGGAAAACTGAATAATCTGCAGGACCTGGAGGATTTTTCTGAAGAGCAGTGCTCAGTTTAACCATTCAGGTAACACCACACAGTATTAAGAACCAAGGGTTCCAAAACTTTTGATCATTTTAATAATTTCAGCTTTTTTGACTAGTGGATTATATATAAATATCCTCTATGTAAAATATCTTACTCAGAACAGTACTAAATAAAAAATGACAACCATTTTGTATGATCTCACTTATTTTGTTACAATTATTCTAATTTTCACAGATTCTGCACGGGGTTCCCAAACTTAGGCATGCCACTGTGTCTCATTGTGAACTGATGCTACTGTGCAATTATGTATTTATTTTATTATTCAATATCATAATAGGTATATCATAATAGTCTCAACTATTTAAACCCACCCTAAACTGGTTGTTTGAATGGTCTGTTACATCACATATCAGCTTTTTCCATCTAAGTGGCAGCTTATTGGCCAAAAGAAGCTGCAAACTGGGCCAAACTAGTCTAGTCTAGTCAAATAAGATGTTGTGTTGGCCATGATTTCATAACAAGCGTAGCTGAGAGAAGTAAGAGTTTCTTGTACTTCCACACTCATAGTCCAGTAAATTTAGGAGATGGTCTCCTTCACTGTTGGCTAAAAGTTTGGAAAGCACTTAACTGTATTGTTCCTCTCAGCAATGCTATCTCACACTCCAGTTCAGCTCTTAAAGAGGTCTATTTACAGTGCAGCTAGCTTTTACAATAATCTAGTAAGTAAAAAGTCCTTCATGCCTTTTGAAACACTGAAAATGGGCTGCGCAAATGTAACCTAATGCCCCAAAACAGGCTGTCTGCCAAGTCACTGAAGCCATGTCAGTCTGTTGTAACGTGCCCTTTGCGCAGCTCATCAGTTTGTAATACAGACTCAAAGGCTACATTGACTTTTTCTGGGAACATTTTGCCCTTTCGCTCTGAAAGACTGTTTTAATCATAAAATCATTCAGTTACAAAGGTAACTTCGTTTTATTGAAGGTTGCCCATTGCAGCGGCTAGAGAGTCACGCTGGAATTTTAGCTGGCGGCCATTTTGTGAGTTGGCTCTATTTGCTCGTGTTTGTCACTTTGTTGTGCGCCAGTGGTGGCGAGAGATTAGATAAAGCACATTTTATGGATACTCTGATAAAAGTAATCCCTTCGATGGCTGCATATCTCTCCCTGAGAGAGGAGAATGATGCGCTGTCTGAGGGGACCGG
The DNA here is from genome assembly GCA_033026305.1 of Cirrhinus molitorella. Classification (NCBI taxonomy): domain Eukaryota; kingdom Metazoa; phylum Chordata; class Actinopteri; order Cypriniformes; family Cyprinidae; genus Cirrhinus; species Cirrhinus molitorella. The sequence goes on from CM065119.1 coordinate 31,046,662, forward strand.
CGTTTCGTGTGTCACTATGGTAACAGCGGGACAGCCACACAGATGTGTGCCTCAGGAATCTGCTCTGGATAAAGCCACATTCACTCTTCACCTCCAAAGCGGAACAATGGTGCGCACATTCCCCTCGCACATTAGCCATCATGATGACGCACCATGAGCAGGCCATGCCAGCTTCTCATAGTCATGCCACTTTGCAGCAAAAGATACATATAGGAGTGCATTTACTTGGTTCAATAAATATTACTTGCATTATCGGGAAAAAAAAGTAACAGTGTAATCAATATTTTATTTATTAAAGCCAAGTATGAATCTCATCAAGTTGGTATTTTTAAGCATTTCACATTTATTCCAAAATATTAACTAAATGCAGTAACAGTTTAAACAATAGATTCTATTTGTTAACAATATGTTCAGCTACTCTTTTTAATAAACTAAATTAACTAAATTAACTTTTAAAAAAAATTTAATTTTTCAGATCATCAGTCATCAAAGTTTGCTAAATATTAGTCACAGACATGGAGATTTACTTTAAATTTCACCAAGTTGATTACTCGCCAATAAAACCCCACAGATTTGGTTTTCGTGACATTTTAAGTCTTATTTTATATATTTTATTTATAATATAAATTTCTAAATGTGTGAGTTTACTTTAAATTAGTCTTCCCATTAATTCCAATATATTGTTCATTCAGTCTGACTAGCAGATGCAGAATGCAGAATGTTCATTCTCATTTACCCCTCATCGCATGCTTTAGGGGGTCTGTTAAAACTCAATGGGCTCAGGGGAGACTAGAGACATGCTGTAACCTGTTGGTGTCGCTGTTGGACAGTGTGTCTTTAGAAAAACAAGTGGTAACACTTTATTTGCATATTACTAGAATATTATCTATTTATTAGTACTAATTAAGCATGTATTAATGCCTTATTCTACATGACCTTATTCTACATCCCTAATCCTACCTAAACCTTACTAATTATTAACAAGCAGCAAATTAATGAATTTATTGAGGGAAAAGTTGTAGTTATTGGGAATGTGTTCCCTTTTCTAAAGTGTTACCAAACGAGATTTTGAGTCGCCCAAAGCACAACTGTACCATTTGTCAAAGCGCTCAATATGGCCCCGTTTACACTGTCAGTTAAATGCGACAGATCGGATCTGTTCTATGACAGTGTAAACAAGAAAAAAAGGCATGCATTTGGATATTTTGAGATTGGTTTCAGGTCTCATTCATAGGGCTGGGTGATATTTTTATATCGATATTATGCGCATCTCATCAGTAAAGCCGGTTCTTTGATTAGCGGTAAATCTCCATCACCTGTTTTTAAATGGAGCGCCAGTTAATACACAGAGCTGTAGATCATTGACAAGCTACGCAATATTGGATTCAGATTCACGGGTGATTAATTGGGGTAAGCTTTTCAGTGATCTACGGCTCTGTGTATTAATTGACACTCCATTTGAAAACAGGTGATGGAGATTTACCGCTTTACTGACGAGATGCGCATGAATTTATCGATCGATACATATCGCCCAGCCCTACTCATTCATATGTGGAAATAAATCCAATTTAATTCGGATATGTGCCAATGCGACTGTCATGTAAACAGGCAGGTTGGATTTTCTGAGAAAATTAACTAAAATTGCTACAATTTGGTACTTCTTCACAGTTTAGTGACGTCTTATGTGACCCATGTTGGCAAAACGAATGTAAATGTGCACAGGCTATTTTAAGCTACTGGCAGTGGAATTTGAGGTTTTCACAAAAATTTGTTCATTAAGCTCTCGTCTAGCAATCCCAAATGCCCCAAATAGTAATTAAATATAAAATTATTTTTATTTGTACATTTTCTGAGAAGATTACCTTTTCTTCGCTCGCTTCTCGCGCTGACTGTCATCCGAAGTGCATGCATAACGGCGCTTTCACACACATACACAGAATTACAGTATTTAGTATGCACACAAACATAATCTGTTTGGTCTTAAGTGAATGCTTGAGGAACACTCGCTGCTTTTGTAGTTGTCATAATCAATGTTTTTGTATTGAAGACATTTGAGTCCCTATTCTAAAGCATTACCAAACAAGATTTCGGGTCGCTCAAAGCACAACTGTGCAATGTGTCGAAGCGCTCAATATGGGGCAACAAAAAAATGAGTTTTGCTATTTTGGTATATGGTTGTAAGTTAATTTTATACATTCATATTTACTTTCTCTTCTTGTTGAATGAGAGTCATTCACATGCTGAACTGAACAAATAGCATGCCCCCTTTCATTTAGGCTTGTTGGTCAGCAGATCCACATTCACGACCAGTACAATTTGTTCATGAATGTCATGTCCTAGTTCATTTAGTGTATTTTCAAGACTCAAAATGCTGACTCAATCTGGGAAGAAATGCAAGAAAAATGGACAAAAGCATAATAGTCGCATGCTTAACAAGGCTTCATTGGGCTGCGGCAAGTAGAAAATACCAAAAAGAGTCGGTGAAAGTCATGGAAGTGAATGAAAATGACTTATTCACTTGAAAGAATCATTCAGAAAAACTGATTCATTTATGACTGATCGGTCCAGACCCAGGTGTTTTCAGCAGTATAAGCTGTCTGACTTCTTAACTGTGCGTCTGCGAACCCTGAGTTGCTGCGAGGAGAGCTGGAAATAAATGGTGAATTCATCACAGTGACACCACATGCCTAATTGCTTGTATTTTATGGAATTAAGCAAATTGGGTTTTTTGGCTAGTGATTAATCCTTCAAAACCTAGAGGGAGGGAGACACGGAGATAGAGACAGAGGAGGAGCAGGTGTGAGAGAATTGTCTGCATGTATTGATGGATCAAGCTGCTTCTGCAGTCCTCGTCTAACCTCGTCCTTCCGCTTAGCCTTGGCCTGGAACAAACAAACGTTTCCTTCATGCAAATCCAGCTTCAAGCATTTGATACATTCCCATGTCTTTGAATTCAGAATGTTGTCAACTTTACATTTTACAGATTAGTGTTTGAAGGTGGCATCATCTAAAAGTGAGAAGAGGTTACTAAAGCAGAGGTTTCTCGTTATTTATTCAGGAACTCATTTGAAAGTAGAAAGCTTGTGTACATCTCTTCACAATAATCTGATCACCTATGTAAAATATTTACTAATAAAGGAAAACACTTTTCTTTGATTTTATTTTGTATTGTGTTGTTTTTGTGTTCATTTGCTTGTATTTGTTTTGTGGTTTGGTTTGCTTTTCAGTTTTTTTTATTATTTGCATCATTTTGTTGTTTGTTTTGTGGTTTTGTTTTGTTTTTCTGTTTTTGTAGTTTGGTTTTTGTTGTTGGTTTTGTGTTCTGTTTTTGGTTTGGTTTTGTGTTGTTTTTTGTTCTGTTTTTGGTTTGATTCATTTAATATTGTGTTGTTTTTGTGCCGTTATGTTGCTTCTTGTTTTGTTTTATTCTGCATTGTTTGTTTTTTGTTTTTTTCTAATGACTTAAAAAAAATGCTTGTTTTTTTTTGTGTGAATTTTTTAGTAGTTTGGTTTGCTTTTTAATAATTTTTTTTGTTTGATTTATTTTGTCTTATGCTGGGGGTTAGGTTTGTGTTGTTTTTGTTGTGTTTTGTTCTGTGTGTTTTTTTTTTGTTTGTTTGTTTGTTTGTTTTTTTTGATGACTTCAAGACAAATGCTTGTTTTTGTATTATGTTTTTTGTGTGGTTTAGTTTGAGTTTTTTTGTTCTGTTTTTGTGCTGTTGTTGTGTTTGCATTGGTTTTTGTGTTCTGTTTTTTGTTTTGTTTTGTGTGTTGTTGTTTTTTGTGCTGTTTTGTTCTGTGTTGTTTTTGTGGTTGTTTTTGTTAGTTTTTTTTTTTGACAACTTTAAAACTTGTTTGCTTGTTTTTTTTCTTTTTTTTTGTGGTTTGGTTTGCTTTTTGTTCTTTTATTTTTGCGCCATTCAGTGTTGTTTGCTTTGGTTTTTGTGGTGTTTTTTTGTTTGTTTGTTTTGTTTTTTTAGGGTTTTTTTTTTTTGGTTTTGTGTGTTGATGTTTTTTGTGCTTTTTGTTCTGTGTTGTTTTTGTTTGTTTGTTTAAAACTTGTTTGCTTGTTTTTTTGTTTGTATTGTTTAGTAGTTTGGTTTGCTATTTGATTACATTTTTTGTTTGATTTATTTTGTCTTGTGCTGGGGGTTGGTTTTGTGTTGTTTTTGTTGTGTTTTGTTCTGTGTTGTTCTTGTTTAATGGTTTTTTTTTTTATTACTTCAAGACAAATGCTTGGTTTTGTGTTTTTTTTGTTTTGTTTTGTTTTGTTTTTTTTCTGATGTTTTTGTGGTCTGTTTTGTGTGTGTGTGTTTCTTGTTTTTTTTTTGTTTTTTTTGTGTGTTGATGTTTTTTGCGCTGTTTTGTTCTGTGTTGTTTTTGTGGTTGTTTTTGTTTGATTTTTTTGACAACTTTTAAACTTGTTTGCTTGTTTGTTTGTTTGTTTGTTTTTGTTTATTTGTATTGTTTTGTATTTTGATTTGCCTTTTGTTCTTTTTTTTTTGTTTTTGCTTTTTGGTTTCTTTTGTTTTTTAAATGTTGTTTTGAGGCTTCATTTGGTTGTGTTTTGTTTTTTGTTTGATTTGTTTTGTATTGTGTTGTGTTTGTGTCATTCTGTTGATCTTTGGTTTATTTTGTGGTTTGGTTTTGTTTTAAGTTTTGTTCTGTCTATTTTGTTTGGTCGTTTTTTTGTTTGTTTTTGCTTTGCTTTTTGGTTTTGTTAAATTTTTTTTTTTTTTGAATTTTGTTTTATTGTGTTTTTCTTTTGTTTTTTGACTACTTCAAGAATTTTAACAAAGATTCTATCAGTTTTAACAGTTAGATTATGAGTTATGTTTTTTATATGTGGAACAAAAAAACTATCGCTTGTTTTCTTTCAGATTTGCCACTTTTTGTTAAACAGTGAAAATACCTTTACTGGACAAAAACAATCAAATTCAAATCTTGCATGTTGACTATTTCCTCAAAAAAAAAAGAGGCTTTGGGCATAAGTGTGATTCGACAGCATATAAGAACTTAACTGATTCTGATGCGAGCTTAAACACTTTTAAAAGCGCTGGTTTAAGGCCACTTTGATCATTCTTTCTCTATGATACTGTGGTGGGCATTTGACTCCTTTCACCAGACCCCTTCAGACTATACGTTTATAAAGAGGATTATCTCGTCCTCACGCCCATGCTTTCCTCCAGGTCGATATGGAGACGTATTAAGTGAGTGGAGCATCTGCAAGCCTGTGATTAGGGGTCTCGTAACGATCGGCTGGAAAAGGAAGGGGTTTTTGTATCCTTTGGCATGCAAATGAGCCGCAAAGCGAGAAATTGATAGAGAGCGAGAGATTGTGGAACGAGAAGGGGGATCCGGACGATCAGCGTGACCTTTTCACAGTGCCACCACAATAATGGGCTGCACAGGCAGCAGCATGTGAGGGTTGATACTTCTCTGTCGTTTTCGCTCTCACTCTACCTCGCCATCAGCTGACTGACCTCAGGCCTTTACAGACTGTAAATAACAAACTGGGACTGACTCACTTTATTGGCACCATGTTTGGCACTGTCATACAGCAAGTGATTAAAGAGCTTCATCTCTGCAAATAAAAGGAATCAAGACTTGTTAACCTCACATTTGTAATAGTTAATTAATAATTAAATCATCACAGTCTAATATTACAGAAATCCTAAGCAAATAGTGGTAAAACATTCACTATACAAGTAAAGAATGCCAATCTATATTATTTGTAAAAAAAAAAAAAAAAAGAAAGTGTAACTTAAAGCAATAGTTCCCCCAAAAATGTCTGAAAAATCAAACATTTACTTACCCTCATGTCGTTGTATGAGTTTCATTCTTATGTTGATTATAAAATAAGATATTTTGAAGAATGCTGGCAATCAAACAGTTGATAGTCCCTACTACTCCCATAGTATTTCTTTTTCTACTATGGAAGTCAATGGGGACCATTTGGTTCTTCAAAAGTCTTCAAAATATCTGCTTTTGTGTTCAACATAAGAAAGAAACTTATACAGGTTTGGAACAACGTGAGGGTGAGTAAATGGTGACAAAATTACAATTTTGGGGTGAATTATCCTTTTAAGTCCATGTAAAAATTGCCATTAAGAATGTATTAATTACTCTTAGTATTTTTGAATCACCAAGTAAATTTACTTTTATCAGGCTATGTTTGGTTTACCAGTAAGGTCTAAGTTGTTAATATTAGTTAATATTAGTTAACTAAATTAATGAAAATGAACCAACCATAAACAATACTTCTTCAGTATTTATTAATCTTTGTTGATGTTAATTTCAATATTTACAAGAATGTAACAATATCAAAATCTCACAATACGATATTTCGATACACATTACAATATTTATTGTCATAAAAAAAAAAACTGAAGACTTGCAAAAAAATAAATTTGTACATTAAAGTTAAATTATTCTAATGTCCTCAAATTAGAGCTCCAAAATTCAAAATGAAAGAAAACTTCAGAAAAAAGTCTGAAAAGTTTATTTTTGGTATACTGTCTGTCTAAATTACATTTACATTGGTGTTTTAGGAAGCCAAAAAATAATATAATTAAAATAAATTACTAATAATTTATATTTAATAATATAAATAATATAAAATTAATATAATAATAATAATAATAATAATAATAATAATAATAATAATAATAATAATAATAATAACTCATAGGCTCATTTTCCAACTCCCCTAGAGTTAAACAGATGAATTTTACCTATTTTAATTCATTCAGCCAATCTCTGGGTCTGGCGGTAGCACTTTTAGCATAGCTTAGCATAAATCATTGCATCTGATTAGACCTTTAGCATCTTGTTCAAAAATGACCAAATATTTTCTATATTTTTCCTATTTACAACTTGACTCTTCTGTAGTTACATTGTCTACTAAGACCAACTGAAAATGAAAAATTGTGATTTTCCAGGCTGATATAGATAGGAACTATACTCTTATTCTGGTGTAATAATCAGGGAACTTTGCTGCCGTACTATGGGTGCAGCAGGCACAATGATATTATGCAGCGCCTGAAAATAGTCCCCAGCTAGGTAACTTCCAACATGACCCGCACTAAGCCACTAAGGTAATAATAAAATAGCTGGGGACTATATTCAGGCACTGCATAATATCATTGCGCCTGCTGCACCCCATGGTACAGCACCAAAGTTCCTTGATTATTATGCCGGAATGAGAATATAGTTCCTATCCATATCAGCTTGGAAAATCGCAACTTTTTATTTTCTGTCGGTCTTTGTACGTAATGTAACTACAGAAGAGTCAAGTTTTTAATAGGAATTTTTGAATTTAAGATGCTAATGGTCTAATCTGATTTATGCTAAGCTATGCTAAAAGTGCTAATGGCAAACCCAGAGATCGGCTGCATGGATGCAAAAATGGTAAAACTCATCCGTTTAACTCTAGGGGAGTTGGAAAATCTGCCTATTTTCAAAAAAAGTGGAGTGTTCCTTTAACAAATGTAATTCAGTTCAAGAAGACACAATAAAGTGTCAGGCAGTGATGTTTGACAGTTTGTACTTGTACTTGTACAATAGAAGGATATTATTTAAGTTTTATGTTTTCATATAAATTTGGCAAGTGATATTGTATGCAATCTTTGCAAAGCCTGGATCCAAACTGGAAATTGCTGCTATCATTAGTAACTGTACCTCGGGGTGGGCATCCCAAGGTAAAAATACGAAAACAAAAGAAGAAAAATTAGCATAGCTGCTGTTCTACCTCCTTTAGTAGACTTTGATGTCCTCAGTACGATCAAAATCCGGAGTGTTTTGACCTTAAAAAGCATGAATTGTAGCATAATGAAAGATTGGTTAAATACAGCTTGAGGGTTTAGGTCTTTATAGGCAAGGAGCAGTATTTTATAATTGATGCAGAACTTAACACCATTGTACCCATGACCAAATTGGGGTGATTGATCTAGCAAGAACTCTAGCAGCTGCATCTTAGACTAACTTTAGCTTATTTAGGATGCATGACAACCGGTAACACTTTATAATAACTACACACTATGAACCATTAGTTAAGCATTAGTAAATAGTAGGGCTGTCACGACTCGATCCTTCGATACCTTTTGCGCATTTTGTCAGTAAAGCCTGTTCTGTAATGAGCGGTAAATGCCATCAGGTGCGTGAATTCCCATTCAGCCGTATTTACCACACAGAGCCGTTGTTCACTGACTAGCCGCGCAAAATGCGCAAAAGGTATCGAAGGATCGAATCGTGACAGCCCTAGTAAATAGTCAATTCAACATTTATAAATCATTATCCCCACATTAAAAGACCGTAGTAAGCAGTTTATAAATGCAGCTATAAATGTTTTGTTCCTGATTTATAAGCATATCTATAATATTTTTAATAACTGTATTTTCATAATGTATGAATGATCAATTATTAATTTCTAAATTAACTATTATTAACAGGCCAGTTATTAGGAGTTGTCAGAGGTTCATAAGATCGTTTAGAAAGTGTAACTAAATGAGTAATATACTTTAAATGCACAGTTATACTTATTATTTAGCCATACAATAATAGTTACTCAGTGTGTTAATAAATGCTTTATTAACACACATTCTTACTGTAATTTATGATTAATTCAGGTTGGTATAAAACATTTACTATTAAATAAAACATTTAATAGTCCGCTGTCTATTTTTGTGAGCTCATCTAAAGTGAAGACTATTCATGCCTTGTAAAACTTTTACAAAGCAGATTTAAAGGCTCAGTTATCTTCTAAACAGAAAAAGAAACAAACAACATTGATACAGAACATAGAATTATTTATCTCCATATTTATGCAAAAAACAAAACTGTACAACTACACTTGTTATAAAATGAAAAATAAAGCTCTGCAATGTCATTAGTCTGTTGTTTGTTTCTTTTTCTCTCAACTACTAATTATAGCTACCTGAATTAATCATGAATTACAGTAGGAATATGTGTTATTAAAGCATTTATTAGCACACTTACTATATTATTAAATAATATATATATATAAATAGTTCGTTAATCATTTACTTACACTTTCTAAATGATCTTATGAACCACTGATGACAACTAAATAACTGATTTGTAAATAATGTAATGCTTAATTTAGAAATGATAAATTGGTCATTAATAAAGTATGAAAATACAAGAACAAAGCATTTATAGCTGCATTTATAGATTGCTCACTACTGTCTACTAATGTAGAGATTATGATTTATAAATGATGAATTGACTATTTACTAATGCTTAACTAATGGTTCATAGTGTGTAGTTATTATAAAGTGTTACCTTATCATCTAATACAGTATAACATGGATCTTTGACTGTAGTGGCTGAAGTAACTGTACATCCTTCTATATGTAGGCTAATAGAAGAGCATTTCTGATCCAGTCTTTAATATCTCTAACACCCTCTGTTAACTTGGATAATTTAGAAATTTCTTCTGGTCTGGAAGTAATATATTGCTGAGTGTCATCTGCATTGGAAACTAATCCCATGTATTCTAATAATGTTTCTTAGGGACAGCATGTATAATGAAAACAGCAAGGGGCCTAATACAGATTCTTGAGGCACCATATTTGACCGCTGTATTATTAGATGCTTCCCCATTTACACAGACAAAATGGTAATGGTCAGAGAAGTAGAATCTAGGACAGTTGAGCCTTATTGTTTTTTGTCCTATTTATCACAAATGAACTCCGTTTCTAATGTGTATCTTTTGTCTTATGCATATCTGGTTAGTAGTTAAAGTCTGAAACTGACGCACAACATACGTCACAGTTGATTTATTTTGGGTTGGATATGATCAAAAATAATGACCTGTGGTTCAGTGAGTGAGTGAGTCAGACGTTAATTCAGTGGTGAGTGGGTCGTTTTGAGCAAATCATTAAATCACTGGAGACTCTGTGCGACCAGCATTGACAAAGCATTCTTCATGAAAGATGCTGGGGTTGTCTATTACTTGCCAACGTCTAGTCTGTCTCTTTCCTGTCACATTGAGTTCCACTGAAGCATCATTTCTTTTGCTGCTGCATTATGAAACTGTCAGAATATTGTAGTATCATGTTCAATGATCCACACTAGCAGAGTATTACAGATGTTGAAGAGCTGATAGCCAAACCAAACATTATGAAAATCACTCAGTTGTCTCTCTTTTTTTTTTTTTTTTTTAAAGAATTATGAATGGGGTGCGTTTTCCGTTTTCCAAGCCTATTATTCACAACTAATTGAATGTTTTTATTTCACTGACGTTTTGTGAAAATGTCAAGATGTTTGAGAGAGCAAACCCAATTGCTTTGAAAGAGATGGTGAAATTAGGACTTAAATTGAGAAGTTTGCTATGATACCATCAGCAGCAAACCGAACAGAACATACTCTCGTTACGTCTCATTAGTTCCCTCAGTAGAAAATAATCTCAGCGTCTGAAAAACTCTGCAGGAGTCCGTCCCATCCAGACTTCAGGTGACTATTCGGGGGCATTGGCCTGTCAGTGCACACCTTCCGTTCCCGCAGCGCGAGGAGCCGCTATTCTGATCGGAGACAAGTATCCATGGTTCAACACTTCCCTTAGCTCCCCTCACTGTCAGTTCCACAGACAGGCTGTGTGCGAATGTCAGGATGTTGTCCTGCTGTTATGTCTAAGTCCTTACCCTGAGGTCCCCCAGGCTCATCCATCATTGAGAGAGACACTTCGGAGGTCTTGTTTGTGTGGTACGTCAGTCTTACAGAGTAGGAGGACGCAAGGCCGCTTCACAGTAGATCCCATTGATCAACACTCTGGGAGTTCAGGAAAAGGTTATTGTTGCTAACAAAACTATCTGTGGCAACCATCTGTGGTAAAACTGTATAATATTGTGCAACTTTGATCGAAAACAGGTTCATTTTTCCTATTACAATATTGAAAAGATTTAGGCAATGACCATATTAAAAAGTTAGATCACCCAAAAATGGAAATTCTGTCATTAATTACTCACCCTCATGTCGTTCCAAACCTGTAAGACCTTCATTCATCTTCAAAACACAAATTAAGTTATTAATTAGATATGAATAAATTAAGAATATTAAGAAAGCCGGCTTCTGCGTCAGTAGCACCACATGTATACGTTGTGGTACTCTTGTGAACGCACGTCAAAGACTTGTTGAATGAAGTTAGGGTTGCATTTCCGATAAATTTCCAAAAATCCCAGGAAAATACCTCAAAAATCCTGGCCCTCGTTTAGCAAAAGTGCGTATGCACAGATGTGTGCTTAATGAGTACGTAAGAACAGTTTCATGCAAAGTGTGGGATCTACAACTTGTACTTGTATGCAGAAATGTGTGTAAATATAAGCACAACTCTGAGCATGCTTACACAGAGAATCTAGTGGTGAAATGGTGATACTACAAAAAGAAAGTGTCGCTGTGTGTTTCCTGTGTCCTTTAATTTCAAATATAAATTAATGCATTCATATTTCTAGCTAGACATTTGCATAATTGGAAAGCAATAAAATACACACTGCAAAAAAGACTTGGTATTTTGTCTTGTTTCTAGTCAAAATATGTAAAACATCTTAAAATATTTAAATATCTTTAATCAAGATGCATTTACTAGATAAGCAAAGATATTTAGTCTTGTTTCCTGGGGGGAAGAAAATGTAAATGAAGTGAATTTTGCTTCCTATTAAAATCCTATTAAAACAAGATTTTAAGATTTTTTTTACCCCACTTGCAGATAATTGTAATTGTTTTAAGCAAATGCACTTAATTTAGAAATAAGACTAAATATTTTCATATATATTTGCTTATCTAGTAAATACATCTTAACATAAGAATTTTTAGATTATTTAATTAGAAACAAGACAAAAAAAAATTCAATGTAAGGATACGCCTTTTTATTTCATTACATTTATTTTATTTTTTTTTTATTATTTTTTTTGCTGTGCTGTTGGGAAGTCATTTGAAATGTAGCTATAGTGTCATGGCTGATCTCGCTTTGCTGGAAGATTCAGCAAACCATGCTGTGCAAAGAACGTGTTTTCAAAGAGCACACTGATCTGTTTAGTGAGAGCACAGAAAGGCTTCTCAGTCGGTACCGCTTTCTTTGCCATGATTTCAGTGAGGACGATATACATTCACGTGATTCATAAAGGGATATGGTTTATTGGAGGTGTTTCTGAATGCAAATGACTGTGAACGTGAACAAGCATGGTGCTTAAGAACATGTGGAATTCGACAATGATTATTTAAGAATTGCGTAAGAATTGCGTACACACGTTTGATAAATATGGACTTTTTTTTTTACTTACATTCGTAGGACAAAATCTAGAAACTTTTCTATGCATTGTTGATAAATGAAAGGCATGGAAAGTTTTCAAAATTTCTGGAATGTTTCTGAAATTTACTGGAAATTGTCTACATTTTTGCAACCCTAAATAAAGTTATTTTTGTTTTATTTGTGCACAAAAGGTATACTCATAGCTTCATAAAATTAAGATTGAACCACTGATGTCACATGGACTAATGATGTCACTATACTAATGATGTCCTTACTACCTTTCTGGTCCTTGAACATGGTGGTTGTGTTGTTGTCTATGCAAGGTTCATCAAATACCTTAATTTGTGTTTTACTGCAGTTTCCAACAAAAATGAACACTACAGGTGGTATAAACAGCAAGCACTTTTAATTGTTTTCGTAGACAGTCATGATTAAAATTCCATATTTTTCACTTTCCGGATGTAACAAGTTTGCTCGGTAGCTCAGCTGGAACAGAACTAGACTTAGAATCCTTGAGTACAAAACCTGTCAAAAACATGACTCTCAATCACGATTTTCAGATGGCATGATATTTTAAAACGTCACAAAGCATTAGAGTTATAGCGACACTTAACAGACATTTCCAAAACCAATGTCACATAAAACATAAAAAGGTACGTTTACGTCATGAAATCAGGTTGGATTTCATGATACTATTTTCTCAAGATTTAAGACAAATTATAAACGAAAAGGTGTTCTTTTATTATTTTTTAGACAAAAAGCGAAAAAAAAAGTGAAAAGCGAATTGTGAAATTAAAATGTAAAATAACAAAACTACATTGAAATTAAAAAAATCCCAAATCAAATAATTAAATAATACAATTTTACCTTTTTTAGGTTTTGATACCTTATGAAAGCTGGGTTTTATTTGTTCATAGTTTGAACGTAACAAAAGTTATGGCTATCCGAAGTTGGCTGATAGCTATGATTTTCAGGAATGAAATTTTGAGAAAAACGGGTTTAAAGTGAGACGTGTTTTATTTTCACTTTACAGGTTTAAGGAGAGCTGTCAGGAGCGCTACACTGCATTATTACACAAACAGACAAAAATTTGACATTTGACCTATTTTTCGAATTTCCTGAAAACGTCCCAGCGCAACGTCCAACAGGTTTTCCCAGATCGCATTACATATAAACAAACTAAGGCTTTACTTATGCTCCTTCTTAACCACTGCATTTTAATCACAACCCAAACAAAGATCCTGAATATGTCTAGCATGTGCAGTTTTTTATTTAAATTAAATTGTATAATTTCAAAAATTAAAGCAAAAAGAGAATGGTCAGATTTTAGCTTTGTAAAACTATACTACATCAAACATATCTGAATTAAACAAAAAGAGCAGACGGGCTGAATCAGAACGCAAATCACAATCTGAATCAAAATGCAATTATACAGCGTGTTATTGGTTACTGCTGTAAACAATGCACCTGTCTCACTAGTATGTTTCCCTCAAAGATACATTCATGTGAACTCCCACAACCAACTGTATGCCGATCCCAAACTCGTCACATATTTTTATCGGGTTTTGTGTGCATTGTTATATGCCAAGTAAATATGAATAAAATACAAAAATAAATAAGAAGTTCCTAACTTTAAAAAATTTAAATGTAATGTAAAATGTAAATGTATAGGAATAGCTTTTTAACTGAAAGCTAATTTTTAAATACTTTTCATCTTTTTTTTAATACTTTTCATTTTCCAAGTTTTACATTTACTTTTTTAAACTGTGATGTAAATGTTTTTTTACATTAAAACTTACATTTAAAAGGGGAATGAAATCTATATTGTAAGTCTGAATAAATATGTCTCTCTTCATGATGGAAAATTCTCTAGCTTCAGTTGGATTTTAGCAATGATTGAAAAAGCCTCCTCAGTCTATTTACATCTTCACTGAATTAACCTTGAGTGTGCACATTGACTATGCGCTCTTTATCTCAAAGAGCTCATAATGACATCTGACACTGAAACAGGATGGATGACTGTTGTACAGAATACAGCTCTGAACAGTAAGCCCAGGTATATTTTACTGATGTCAGACCTTTCATTTTAACATAGATGGCTATATATAAATCTTGTACATCTTTGCTTTGTATCAGAGCTAGTGGAGGATCAGTGAGTCACTCTCTTTGAAAGTTCAGTGCCATCGATTGGGCTGCAGTATGAGCTCTCTTCTCCTCGCAGCACTGAATCGCTCTGCCGATACACCAACATAGATACATATTCACTTTACTGTGAGATCTGACAGCATGCGTTCAAACATTTGGTGAATAAGAGGTCCTGGGAAGGGTATATTGATTGCGTGTTGTGTAAAATACACGAGGAAAGGAGGATGTTAGTATTTCAACTGGGATAGCTGTTGCCCCATGTGCTGTGTGTTTTTCTTACATCACAACATGTTTTTTTGTTCAGATGCAATTAAAGCTTTCACTAACATCTCTGTTAGTGCTCCCAGTGCTGTGTTTCGATCAAGTGAAGTCAGATGACGTAAAGGAGACACAGTCCATTGCTCAGCATTGTATCTGCAGGGTGAAGCTACATGATCAATCTTTCCATCACCTGGAGCATTAATCAGTTTTAAGCAGAATTGTAAGTTTTCAGCGTTATTTGTGTGTCTTCACATACTGTGTACAAGTGCAGTTTACGAACCACATTCACACTTAAACAACAATAAATATACAATAACAAATGTTTAATCATTTTTACATCATTAAAAAAGTAATAAAGGCAGTTTTCTACAGTCTTTGTTAATATACCAGATCATTGTGTCTTCCCCCTCCGACACCGATTTCTCATTACATCATGTTTATTGAAAATTGTACATGATGGTTATTCTGAAAGGGAAAAAATTACCTTCTACTAGGCAGATCCTATAAAGTTAGGGTATCTGCACTCATGATTCTGACTTTTTCACCCCACGTTTGAAATGCAGCTGAAGAAAACATGAATCATCGTGTCATAGGATGTAATAAAAAATCTTAGAAAAATAAGAAAAGGTATGGAAAGTCAGAAATTGACACCTTGTTAGCATCTTGAATAGCCTAAGAATAACCTGTCTATATTTTTTTTATACCTTATTGTTTTATTAGATTATACCACATCTGTCTGTCTCACAGAGAGATGTATGTCAGAGAGTGTCATCCACAGAAACTCCTGTTTAAACAATGAATGTTAAAAACTCACGGTTCGGATCGTATTACAGTTTTACAGAGTCAAAGAATGGATTGTTTTTCAAATCTGCAAGAAAAAAATATTTCAGTGTAACATGAAATCAAAATAAATTTGGTTATTTTTGATATTGTAAGTGCAACTGTTTTTAACATTGATAATAATAGGAAGAAATTATAATGATTTCATGTGACACTGAAGACAGGATGGCTTCGGTGAGGGTAAGGGATGTTTAAAAGGTTGTGTATGTACGTAAACAAAATAGTAATTGCTCTTCCTTTGTAAAATAGTAATTCCACTCTTCTTTCTGTTCCTTCTGTTCATTCATCCATTGATGAATCATCACTCATAAACACTGTCCTTGACCCCTAAATTGCTTTGCAGATGTTTAAGGCCAAATGTCAGGGTGGGATCAATCTTTCGGTTTCTTTATGTTCACAGTCCCTCAGTAAACCTTGGTGTCCTCATTAGAAATGCAGAGAAACAAGACTTCAGTCAATAAAGGCTTACATTAGTGTCAGAGACAAACTGTTATTTTGAGATTTCACAGCTTTTTAGTTTCACTTGCTTAGTCAAGCATAGGTATTAAAATTGCTTTGTTGTGCTTTTACTTTTCTATTCAGGCAGATCAAGAATATACTGTACTATTTGTCTGGCAGAAAATAAATCTGCCAAAAATCTCTCTGCAGGAGGGACCCAAACCATATATCAGTCAAAAGTTTTTGCACTGCAAAAGAATTATTTTCTTACTTGGATTTTTTTGTCTTGTTTTCAGAAAAAAAAAAAGTAAACTTCTTTGAGTCACTTCTGCTTACCAAGCCTGAATTTATTTTACCCAAAATACAGCAAAACAGGGATATTGTGAAATATTTTTACTATATTATTTATTTAAAATACCTGCTTTCTATTTGAATATATTTAAAAATTCCTCTGATCAAAGCAAAATTTTCATCAGCATTACTTCAGTCTTCAGTGTCACATGATCCTAAAGAAATCATTCTAATATGCTGATTTGCTGTTCAAGAAACATTATCAATATTTAAAACAATTGAGTAATTGTTTTCAGGATTCTTTGATGAATAGAAAGATCCGAAGATCAGCATTTTGGAGAAAAAAAAATGTGTCTTGTTTTCAGCCAAAATATCTACAAATTCTTAAATCAAGAAGGATTTTCTAGACAAGTAAAATCTTGTTTTTTTTTTAAAAAAAAAAAAAGGTCAAAATTATCAAAATAGTCTGCCAATGGGGAAAGCAAAATAATCTTATTTCAAGCAGAAAACTAGATTATTTTGCTTACCCCATTGGTAGATTATTTGTATTGTTTCAAGTAAAAACTCTTTTCTAATTCTTTCTTTCTAATTTTATCTTTTATTTCTGAAAACAAGACAATTTTTACTTGTCTAAAAAATCCTTCTTGATTTTTGAAATTAATACTTTTATTTAGCAAGGATGTTTTAAATTGATCAAAAGTGATGATAAAGACATTTATAATCATACAAAAGATTTCTATTACATGATATGCTGTTCTTCTGAACTTTCTATTCATCAAAGAAACCTGACAAATTCTACTCGGCTGTTTTTAACATAACAACAATAATAATAATAATAATAATAATAATAATAATAATAGTTTTTTGAGCAGCAAATCAGAATATTAGAATGATTTCTGAAGGATCATGTGGCTGAAGTAATGAGGCTAAAAATTCATCCTTGAAATCACAGGAATAAATTACATTTCAAAATATAGAAAACAGTTATTTTAAATAGTAAGAATATTTCAAAATATTGCAGTTTTTGCTGTACTTTGGATCAAATAAATGCAGGCTTAGTGAGCAGAAGACTTAAAAATCATGCACATATGTGAATGAGCTGTTTTTACTCCCTTGCAAACACCCTAGTTTAATTTAGTTTGACTTAATTTCATAATATGCAATGCGGCTTTCAAATTCACGTAGTCTTATCCACAGTGTTATCTCAGATCCTCATGTTTAAAAACTGAAGTGTAAAAGAAAATAATATGGAGTATGTAATGAATTCAACAGGCAACAGAATGATGTTTTACTGTCAGGCTGCTGTGGATAAACATCCATCACATCGCTCAGGCCCTTGAACTAAATGAATAATTCAACTCTGCACTTATTCACATTTTAAATGCTCAGTAAACTTTGCTACGTCTACAGATATTCAGAGTTGCACCTCCTTCCGACTTTGTTATCTGAGAAAGTGTTGTTCTGGAAGAGGGGCATTTCCTCAAACGCAAATGTTTTGATTTCTCGTTTCTTTTGACAGTCTGCCACGCTCCATGTGCACATTTGCATATACCGTTGCACTTGATGAGACAATCCTGAACCTGCGAGGGGAATCGTCTTCTGGATCGCTGACATCATACATTCCTTGACTTGATTTTGTCTGATTCTACCTCATGACCGCACCCTGTGAAATTACATTGACTTTGTAATCCCCCTCATCTGCGGGCTGCCCATGATCCGACTGCGTTTCCCAGGCTGCACTGCTGGTAATCTCGATAATCAATCAAACCTCACTTCATTCTCGCATTCTTTTTTTTTTCCTTAATAAAATCTACTCTAATTCATCAGCAGAAAGCAAAAGGCTTTTTCTCAACTCATAAAAATTGTATCATCCTCATCAACGCCTGTCAGATATTCAGCACTCTTCGAAGTCATTATTGGCTTTTTGGACCCACATCTTGTTGGCTTCAGAAATATCCCACTAAAGAAACTCTGTCTTGACACAAACTCCATTTGTGGTATAAAGGTTTTCAGTCGTGCATGAACGTCATACGATATCAACCCCAAATCTAAAACCTTGATCAATATCATTAATCTTTCAGCTGGGTTCTGCAATATCTTTCATCTTGTACGTTTTTTTTGTTCCTTTATATTGTAGCTCTGAAGCAAAGTACAAAGTGAACAGTGCCATAGCCTCTCGCTCAAGAAAAAAGCAGTTAAATTGTGTTTCCTGGGGCATTTAGGAGAGTACGACTGATGAAAATGAATGATTTTGCTGAATGGTGCTGGTTATGATAAGACCGACTTGCTGAACATCACTGAGTCGTGCAGTGATTCGTGACTGTGAAATCATTGTGTTCCTTCCATCAGCGGTTGTAACGACAGACTCTGCTTCACAGAGGTGTGGAGTCGTCAACCCGATCCTCAGGCTCCAGCGGAAGACTAAGCCAAAAATGAAGCAGAAATATTTCTCTGCATAATGTATCAACTTACGGATAATTAAAGTTTCCAATCCCTCGGCGTTTCCTTACTGATTGCAACTTAGAATTTTTGCGTGGAAAATATCTTCATGTTTGACTTTAGAGGATGAGTGTGAGAGCAACATAGCATAGATTATAGAGCAATATAACATAGATTACTGTATTGTATGTGTGCAGTCAGCTGTTTACAGTTTATTGCATTGGTCTGTAAGGTAGAGGAGGAGACATGCATGTATTCTGTTGTACTCTTTAAGGGAAATTTTATCCAAAAATAAAAAATATCCCATTATTTACTCACCCTCTAGGTATCCTAGGTGTATATGTCTTCCTTCTTTCAGATGAATCCAATTGGAGTTATATTAAAATGATCCTGGCTCTTTTAAGTCATGTCATGGCAATAGATGGGTGTTTCTGTTCATCAGTCCAAAACAAGTCTAATAAAGTGATCAATCCATAATAAAAAGTGCCTCACACGGCTCTGAGGGGTGAATAAAGGCTGTGTAAGACACTTTTTATTATGGATGGATGCACTTTATTGGACTTATTTTGGACTGATGAAGAGAAACACCTACCCTTCGCCATAATAAAGCTTGGGAGAACCAGAACAATTTTTAATTTTTAGTTTTTAATGTCACATTAAATCATTCTAATCACACTAAATCATGCTGATTTGGTGCACAATTGCACAATGGGATGGAATATTTGTGAACATTTTATGTTTTCGAAAAATAAACAATAATAAATGAAAGTAAATTCAAACAATTTGGTGCTATATTTTGGGGACTTCTAAAGTGGCAAGCTTGTTAACATAGGGTCATTTAAAAAATCTAGAACTTCTTGATATTTTTTTTTTATTAGTGTAACATTGTTTCTCCAGAACTTTCGCTATGTTTTAGGGAAACATCGTCTCGGTTACGAAGGTAACCCTCATTCCCCGAAGGAGGGAACGGAGACGTTACGTCAATGACGTAATATTGGGGATTGGCAACGAGACCCTATCACCTCTGAGCTTAAGAGAAAAAGCCAATGAGAATTGGCGAGTGGAATTTGCATGCCGCGCCACTCCCCCGGACATACGGGTATATAAGATGGCGGCGTGCATCCACTCATTCAGATTTGCTGAGGAGCCGAGCCGCAACCCGGCTTCAGCGCAGTCCAGGATTGTGGCAAGAGGACGTAACGTCTCCGTTCCCTCCTTCGGGGAACGAGGGTTACCTTCGTAACCGAGACGTTCCCCCTCAGTCGTTCTCTACGACGTTACGTCAATGACGTAATATTGGGGACCTCTGGAAAACGCCACAATCCTGAACTGCGTTACGCAGCCGAGACCCAATGCCGGCAGGCAAGCGTGTCGGAACAAAGGGCTCAATGCGTAACCGTCCCAACGCCCTGTAGACCACGTGGTGGCCCACCAGGGGTGCCAAGTTTTGAAGCAGCCGTTGGGGGGCGGAGCACAATGACGGTTAAGTCGTGTGGAAGCTTTTAGAAGTAAGTCTAACTAGACTGGGGAAACACGGAAGGTTCCGTGGAGATACTGAGACATGATGCCACAACCGGAGGGGGGTGAAAGAGGCCCCGCTCCGGAGCACAGTATGGACTACTCCGTCTAGTCCAGTACTGCGGGGCAAGGAGGACCCAGTGTTCAACCATGGGAACAACTGGGAGAATAGCGCACGGATCCGAGAGGAGTGGCGCAGCAAGCCGACACCTGAGCCGTCCCCCCGCAAATTACCTGATGTTACCCAACACACGGGAGGACACTGGCTCAACGCGGAGGTTGTAGAACCGCGCAAAGGTATTGGGTGTCGCCCAGCCCGCAGCTCTACAGATGTCTGCTAGAGAGGCGCCGTGCGCCAGCGCATAGGAGGAGGCAACACTCCGGGTGGAGTGGGCTCTCACTCCCAGGGGGCACGGCTCACCTTGGGCTTCATACGCCAAGGTGATGGCATCAGCTACCCAGTGAGCCAACCTCTGTTTGGAGACAGCATTCCCCTTCTGCTGTCCCCCGAAGCAGACAAAGAGCTGCTCGGAGCGTCTGAAGCTCCGGGTGCGGTCCACGTAAACGTGCAGGGCACGGACGGGACACAGCAACTCCAAGGCCGGGTCTGCCTCCTCCTGGGGCAGAGCTTGCAGGTTCACCACCTGATCTCGAAAGGGAGTGGTGGGAACCTTGGGCACGTAGCCGGGCCGGGGTCTCAGGATAACGTGAGAGTTACCTGGCCCGAACTCTAAGCACTCTTCGCTGACCGAAAATGCGTGTAGGTCCCCTACCCTCTTGATGGAGGCCAGCGCAGCCAGGAGCGAAGTCTTGAGCGTCAAAAACTTCAGCTCAACTGAACCGAGCGGCTCGAAGGGAGCTCCCCGAAGGCCCTGGAGGACCACGGAGAGATCCCAAGAGGGTACGAGGTGCGATCTAGGAGGGTTAATCCTTCTCGCACCTCTCAGGAACCTGACGATCAGGTGATGCTTCCCTAGGGATGAACCATCCACTGCATCGTGATATGCCGCAATCGCTGCGACATACACTTTCAAAGTGGAGGGGGACAGTCTCCGCTCCAACTTCTCCTGCAGGAAGGAAAGCACCACTCCGACCGAGCATTTCCGTGGGTCCTCTCGGCGAGAGGAACACCAGTCAACGAACAGACCCCACCTCAGGGCGTAGGCCTGCCTCGTAGAGGGGGCTCTAGCCTGAGTGATAGTGTCTATCACGGCCTGGGGGAGGCCAGTGAGGTCCTCTGTGTCCCGTCCAGAAGCCACACGTGTAGGTTCCATAGATCGGGACGCGGGTGCCAAATCGTGCCATCCCCCTGAGAAAGAAGGTCCTTCCTCAGGGGAATCTTCCAGGGAGGGACTGTCGCGAGGAGCATGAGGTCGGCAAACCAGGTCCGGGTGGGCCAAAACGGCGCAACCAACAGGACCTGCTCCTCGTCCTCCCTGATCTTGCACAGGGTCTGTGCAAGGAGGCTCACTGGGGGAAAGGCGTACTTGCGGAGGCCCCGAGGCCAGCTGTGTGCCAGAGCGTCCCTGCCGAGGGGGGCCTGAGTCAGGGAGAAAAAGAGCTGGCAGTGGGAGGACTCTGGGGAAGCAAACAGGTCCACCTGAGCTTCCCCGAATCGACTCCAAATCAGCTGAACCGTCTGGGGGTGGAGTCGCCATTCTCCAGGAAGGGTGAGCTGTCGTGAGAGCACGTCGGCTGCACGATTCAGCTCTCCTGGAACATGAACGGCCCGCAGCGATTTGAGCCGCGTCTGACTCCAGAGGAGGAGATGGCGGGCGAGTTGCGACAGACGACGGGAGCGCAGACCACCCTGATGGTTGATGTACGCTACGGTCGCTGTGTTGTCTGTACGGACAAGCACGTGCTTGTGGCGCAGCAGCGGAAGAAACCGCCGGAGCGCCAGAAACACGGCCAGCAACTCGAGGCAATTGATATGCCACTGCAGTCGAGGTCCTGTCCAGGAGCCCGAGGCTGTCTGCCCGTTGCACACAGCACCCCAGCCCGTCATGGAGGCATCTGTGTTGACCACAATATGCCTGGACACCTGTCCTAGGGGCACTCCTGCCTGGAGGAAAACAGGGTCCGACCACGGGCTGAACAGGCGGCGACATTCCGGAGTAACGCCCACCCGGAATGTGCCACGGTGCCATGACCATCTCGGGACTCGGTCGTGTAGCCAGCGCTGAAGCGGTCTCATATGAAGCAGCCCGAGCGGCGTAACTGCGGCTGCGACTGTCATATGCCCCAGGAGCCTCTGAAAATCTTTGAGAGGGACCGCTGTCTTGTGCCTGAAAGACTTCAGGGAGTTCAGCACTGACTGGACGCGCTCGTTGGTGAGGCGTGCTGTCATGGTGACCGAGTCCAGCTCCATCCCGAGAAAAGAGATGCTCTGCACAGGGGAGAGCTTGCTCTTCTCCCAGTTGACCCGAAGCCCCAAGTGGCTGAGGTGCTGCAGCACCAGGTCCCTGTGTTCGCACAACACATCTCGCGAGTGAGCTAGAATCAGCCAGTCATCGAGATAGTTGAGGATTCTGATGCCCTTCCGCCAAAGGGGGGATAGGGCACCCTCCGCGACTTTGGTAAAGACGCGGGGAGACAGGGACAGGCCAAATGGGAGGACTTTGTACTGATATGCCCGACCCTCGAAAGCAAACCGAAGAAACGGTCTGTGTCGAGGCAGAATCGAGACATGAAAGTACGCGTCCTTCAGGTCGATGGCTGCAAACCAATCCTGGTGTCGTACGCAAGACAGTATGCGTTTCGAGGTAAGCATCTTGAACGGTAGCCTGTGAAGGGACCGGTTCAACACTCGAAGATCCAGGATCGGTCGTAACCCACCCCCTTTCTTGGGCACGATGAAATAGGGACTGTAGAACCCTGATTTCATCTCGGCTGGAGGGACAGGCTCGATTGCGTCCTTCGCCAGGAGAACCGCAATCTCCGCCCGTAGAACAGAGGCATCCGTGAAGAAAATTGCTCTTTTTGTGAATAAGTGGGTACCACTGACCCGGAGGTCAGTGGCAGCAGCGATGTTACCTGGCCCCGGCCCTCCCCCGGGGCTGGGGGGACTGATGGTGACGTCCCCCGAAGAGCAATCTCCCTCATCTCCGGGCAGCCCGTGTCAGGGCCGCTTCGCAGACTTGCGGGTGGATTTAGCGGGCCGCTGAGTCTCGGGCTGCGCCGCCTTCCTGCGACTGGCTCTACGCCCGGGCTGAGAGGTCTTGGGCTCAGCTGGTGGTGCAGGGGGCGGAGCAGAAGCCGCAGCCGCAGGGGGGCGCCCTCGGCGACGAGCAGCCTGAGGCCTGGCACCCGGTGGCTTGTTGGCACTGCGCCGGGGCAGGATGTGGCTTATGGCCTCAGACTGCTTTTGGACCGCTGAGAACTGCTGGGCGAAGTCCTCAACGGTGTCGCCGAAGAGGCCGGCCTGGGAGACGGGTGCGTCGAGAAAGCGAGCTTTGTCGACTTCAGCCATCTGCGCCAGGTTCAGCCAGAGGTGGCGCTCCTGGACTACCATGGTAGGGCCCGCGCCATTACCTTCGTCGCCCGGAGGGCGAAGTCGGTAGCCGAGCGCAGTTCCTGCATCATCCTACGGTCAGAACTACCCTCGTGCAGCTCTTTTAGTGCTTTGGCCTGATAGACCTGCAGGGTGGCCATCGCATGCAGGGCTGAGGCAGCCTGGCCCGCCGCATTATAAGCCCTCGCAGCAAGCGCTGACGAGAGCTTACAAGCTTTGGACGGGAGACGCGGACGGTCCCGCCAGGTGGCGGCGTTTTGCGGGCATAGATGCACCGCAACCGCACGCTCCACCTGAGGGACATCCACGTACCCCCTGGCTGCCCCGCCATCGAGGGTAGTGAGAAGTGAGGAGCCCTGACGTGTACGAGCCGAGTAGGGGGCTTTCCACGTCTTAGTGAGCTCCTCATGCACCTCGGGAAAGAAAGGCACTGGGGCGGTGCGAGGTGTGGCGACGTCGCTACTCGCACCCAGATACCAATCATCGAGCCGCGAGCGTTCGGGAGAAGGCGCTTTAGACACCTCCAACCCGATACTCGCGGCTGCCCGACGGAGCGTGGGCGCCAGTTCTGCGTCCGCCTCCGACTGAGCAGCCGCCGCAGCGGGGGGCTGCCCAGTAGAAGCTTCCGCATCAGCAGGCGTAAGCCCCTCCTCTGACGCAGTGATGGACATTCTATCATCCTCTGGAGCGCATGCAAATTCCACTCGCCAATTCTCATTGGCTTTTTCTCTTAAGCTCAGAGGTGATAGGGTCTCGTTGCCGATCCCCAATATTACGTCATTGACGTAATGTCGTAGAGAACGACTGAGGGGGAAACAGAGTTTCCAGAGTTGAGCTTTGACATATCTCAGTATGACAGAGTGTCACTATTATGTGAATGTATTTTAGATATGTGAAGTGCAGTTTTTCATTTTATGAATGTTTATAATACAGAGACTGAAAGTCATATAACAAACACCTTTAAAAATCCAAAAGAAAACAGTATTTCATTATATAAACAGCTGTGGGATGTTTATATAATCATATAAATTATTGGCATTTTTCCCATCTTTGGCTTTAGAAAACTCAAGAACAAAAGCTTTTTATGTAATTTTAAAGCAATACTTTAAAACTTTTATGTGAAACTATTTTATGTCACTTCAGAAAGCAGCAAAATGGTTATTTTTTACCGTTTAATGAGGAGCATTTGGTGAAAAAAGGATCATAGGCCATTTTTTATGATTATGCAAATATATGTTACAGAAAATGTATTAAAAACACTTGCATTTCAAAGTACTGCTGTGATATTTGAAAAATGGGAGATCTAGTATGTAGTGTTGTCATGGTCCTGTAGATTGTTGTTGAATTATTCTAAAAATTAATAACAAGATAATGATTTAGAAAGAAATATTTACAACTGTGAAGTGTTTCTAGTAGAGAATAAGGCTTATAGTGAATATAGATTCTCCCCATAGTCAGTCATATAAATATAACTGTTTGTAAAAGGTGGACTTATATACATATATTCTAGTTATACAATTATTCTGTTTCACCTTAATCTAGTAAATGTCAGAAAGTTTTACCAAAGAAAAAATGTAAAACTGAATTGTGTGTTTAAATATACCAACAAAACAACAATATTAACAAAATCAGCATGATCTATTCTTTCAGATCTATTTTCAGCAGTTTTGTTCATCATCTCCACACATGTGCTTGGACTCATTTCCGCTCATGGTGTTATTTAATTGTTGTTGTTGTTGTTGTTGTTTTTCTCAATTGTAATAAAGAGAAAATTTGTATCATGGTGTTTTAAGAACAGTTGAGTGCATTGGCTGTTTAAAAACCATAATGATTCAAATGCACTAGAGAGAAATTGTAATGTCATGAAGCGCAGTGACACTGACAATTAAATGTGCTATGCTCCCATCCTCCTCTCACAGGCATGTATTTGCATACTTGTTTATATGACCAAGTTCGTTATGTCGAAAAAGGGCAATTTGGACATTCTAACAAATATCCTCTCTCTTCCTGCTAAACAAGCATTATCATACTGCATGTCTCCCCATAGAAAACTATTCAAATCTGCAACACTGTGCTGGCTTTTTGCCTGCGTCCACCTAAACAAACTTGATGAGGGCAAATTGGGATTTCATTTGCATCGCATCCATCTGGCATTCAACATTTATGTTTTAAAGCATTCGTAAGCGGAATATTGTAAATATTTATGAGTGTAGAACTTGCCGATGAGCTGTAGTTAGAGGAGGTTTTGGATGCTACTGTGCATTGAAATCTGCTCTTTGAAGATTTTTCTTTAAGCTGCAAGTTTAAGTTTGGCAGTGATTTAATTTGTGGTGCTTGGGTTACTCTTGCTACTATTTGGTTGTCAACATGTTGTGTGTGTACTTCTATAAGTGATCAAACCTACAATTTCCACTGAAAGTGGATAAAATAATGCACAGTTCCATACATCTGCATTAAAGAATGGATCTAGGTTTTTAAGCCTGGAGTTATTGTTGCACTGGAAACATGCTGATTCCACAGCCAAAGCTCTGTAGACATTTCTAGGCTCTGTCAATAGATTGGCTCTGCAGGGCCACAGGTGTAATTGACTTGATCAGCTACACATCTACAGGCTCTAGAAACACTGGATTTTCCTGCATAATGAACAGTGACTTTCTGTTAACATATCATGAATTGCTTTTCCGTAGGCTTCATTTTCAATCCAACATATCTTTTACATAATCGCACAGTTAGTTAATTCTACATAATGTAAACAGATATTCTTGTGAAGGCATGACATTTAAAATCTGAGATTCATTTCTTTTGTACAAGATTTTTAATGCTCATTTAAAAAGCTTTCATTATGGAATGACAAGGAGACATGAATAAAGCAATCAAAAAGCAATAAGCAATGTATTCTCATATAATCAATAATAATGTCACTGATGTATGAAGCAGTATGTAAAAGAAACCTTATGGGGACTGAGGTTGTACTATTGATTGCATATAATAAATGCAACTTAGGGGTCTGTAGCTCAGGTGGACTCCACAAGTGACCTGTTCACATTAGGTTGTTGGATTATTGGTCAGTTTCAAGAACCACTTTATTTCAATTTTTGTGCAGGCCCTAGTCAAAACATTCTAAACAAAAATTGCAGAAATATTAATAGATCTTTTTCCATTTTATCTAAAAAGAACAGCATTGATTTAAAAAATAGAAATCTTTAGTAACAATATACACTACTGTTTAATTTTTTGTTTTGTTTTTAAAGAAATTAATACTTTTTTCAGCAAGGATGTGTTAAATTGACACACCCAAAAATAGCAAAGACTTATGTTTTAAGAAAGTATTTATTTTTTGAATAAGTCAACTTTTTATTCATCAAAGACTGAAAAAAAATGATCACAGATTCAAAAAAATATATATTTCGCAGCACAACTGTTGCCAGCATAGATCATTCTAATAATAAATCAGCATATTAGAATTATTTCTGAAGAATCATGTGGCACTTCACACTGGAGTAATGACTGATGAAAATTCAGCTTTGCATGCAGGAATAAATTCTATTTTTAAGTATATTAAAATAGAAATTATTATTTCATATTGTAATAACATTTCACAATAATACTGTTTTTTTTCTGTATTTTTGATCAAATAAATTCAGACTTAATGATTATATAAGACTTCAGTACAAGTCTTACTGATCCCAAACATTTGAATGGAGATTTATTTTCCAGTACTGCCTTAACCCTTTTGGGCATGGAGTTCACCAGAGCTTCACAGGTTGCCACTGAAGTCCTCTTCCACTCCTCCATGACGACATCACAGAGATGGTGGATGTTAGAGACCTTGCGCTCCTCCACCTTCTGTTTGCCCCACAGATGCTCAATAGGGTTTAGCTCTTACCCTCAGCTTCTTTAGCAAGGCAGTGGTCATCTTGGAGGTGTGTTTGGGGTCGTTATCATGTTGGAATACTGCCCTGCGTCCATTCTCTGAAGGGGGGGGGGATCATGGTCTGCTTCAGTATGTCACAGTAAATATTGGCATTCATGGTTCCCTCAATGAACTGTATTTTCCCAGTGCCAGGAGCACTCATGCAGCCCCAGACCATGCCACCATCATGCTTGACTGTAGGTTAGACACACTTGTCTTTGTTTTCCTCACCTGGTTGCCACCACACATGCTTGACACCATCTGAACTAAATAAGTTTATCTTGGTCTCATCAGAACACAGGACATGATTCCAGCATTCCATGTCCTTTGTCTGCTTGTCTTCAGCAAACTGTTTGTGGGCTTTCTTGTGCATCGTCTTTAGAAGA
Source organism: Cirrhinus molitorella (assembly GCA_033026305.1). NCBI lineage: Eukaryota > Metazoa > Chordata > Actinopteri > Cypriniformes > Cyprinidae > Cirrhinus > Cirrhinus molitorella. Next base: position 31,074,675 of record CM065119.1, read on the forward strand.
GGCTTCTGAGATGCAGACTAATTTGATGCAGTGTGCGGCATAATGTCTGAGCACTGACAGGCTGACCCCCCCCCCCCCCCCCACCCCTTCAATCTTTGGCAGCACTCATATGTCTGATTCCCAAACACAACCTCTGGATATGATGCTGAGCATGTGCACTCAACTTCTTTGGTCAACCATAGCAAGGTCTGTTCTGAGTGGAACCTGTCCTGTTAAACCGCTGTATGGTCTTGGCCACCGTGCTGTAGCTCAGTTTCAGGGTCTTGGCAATCTTCTACGCCATCTTTATACAGAGCAACAATTTTTTTTTTTCAGATCCTCAGAGAGTTCAATGAGGAGAGTGCTATGAGGTGCCTTATTGAACTTCTAGTGACCAGTATAAGAGAGTGACTGCGTTCACACCAGACGCAAATTGCGCAAATAAATTGCGCTATTTGTGCGTAGTTGGAAGCTTGAACATTTTGTGTTTACTCACTTAATTTGCACGTGAAATTCGCTTAATTCACATGTAAAATTCACTTCACAACAGACGTGAATTTGTGTTCCTTTGGCCAGGTTCTCAGTGGTGGCACCCTTCATCTGCCACCTGACCGTCCTCTCCCAAGCAAGATCCTTTTTTTTCTGTTTCTATAAATGTATGTCCTCCATTGTTGTTTCGGATTGATGGCTATGTTAAATTTTGACAATATTAAACAGTTTAGAGAAATATGTCAATTTAGTAAATTCAACATCCTGTGACTTATTCAAATTCACTCTCTCAAATGTTAAGAGAGCCAGTTCTTAAAGGAATAGTTCACCCAAAAATGAATTAATGTGACTTGGAACATAATTTTGTCAGACATTTTGTCAGTTCATTTTAAGGTCCAATTCTCAGTACTAACAAACCATTAACTATGACTACTCAAACTCCTGTTTTGCTGCTTATTAATAGTTATTAAGGTAGTTGTTTAGTTTGGATATTAGGTATGATTACAAATGTAGAATATGGTCATTTAGAAAATGTGCTTTATAAGTACTAATAAAGAGCCAATGTGTTAATAATAGGCATGCTAATACGCAACTAGTTAATAGTGAGAACTGGTCCTTTATTGTCCATATAATGAAATTCAAAGGTAACAAAAACAGTTTGGTTACCAGCATTCTACAAAATATTTTTGTTTGTGTTCTGCTAAAGAAAAAGTTTTGGAATAACTTGAGGGTGAATTTTTTGGGTGAACTTTCCCTTTAAATTCTGAGCTCTGCCCAGCCCTGGTGAGTATGTGTCTGTTGCCTGCAGAGCTGCTGTGTTGTTAATGTTCTGGGCTCGGTCTTGATGCAGAATCTCTTAGTGAGGTCGGCCACTTCCTCCCTGTGCGCTGTTTCATCACTGCTTATCAGCCCAATTACTGTGCTTCTATCAGTCAATTTGATATGTGTTGCTGAACGATTTGGGTTAAGTAACTACGGCCGAGAGCAGAAGCCCTCAAGAGCACCAGTGTTAATAGTCCACTTAGAGCAGGTTGTATTACCCATTTGGATCGCTCGTCACGTAACGGTCAGGAATTCAAAGAACCGATTGCAGGCAGTGCCCATTAGGGGGAACAATTCATTTGGAAGAGCAGCCCTCATCAGTAAGTCCTGACTAACAGTGTGTGAGCATCCTAAATAAACAGTCATCACTACTTGCGCACCTGTTCATTCGATGTGCATACTGGACTGTGTCTGGGGAGTCTGAAGTAACCTGGCTAATTTGTTTTTTTTGGAGCACTTTTTAACCACAGTAGAGATTATAATGCGAAATATCTCTCATCCTTTGTTCTACTGAGGCTTGTTTGGGATCATTGCGTGTCTCATAGGATCTGCATTCATCTATCAAGCTCCATTTGACATCTGTTCTCCTGCTTGCATCCAGTGCTTCAGGCTATTTCAGTGTAAAATCCTAATGTGCCACATGCTGCAGTCATAAATATCTGTTCACAGATATGGAGCCTGTTGCATTCTCATGTGCACAGAAAAGTTGTTTGCCAGAGACAGTTGCAGGATATGGAGGATCATTTCTAATGGTTTGTAATATACTGTAGGTGGATTGTTTTTGCATATTTTATTCTTATTCCAACTGTGAACTGGCTGCTGTGTAGCAAAAGATAATTGATATGATGCTGTTTTTTTTTTGCTTTTTTTTTGGCCAGACAACCTGCCAGTGTTCTTAATGTTGTAACATTAAATGAATAGTTTACCGAAAAATTTAAATTTGATGAAAAAATTACCCTCAGGCCATCCAAGATGTAGATGAGTTTGTGTTTTCATCTGAACAGATTTGGAGAAATGTAGTATTTCATCCCTTGCTCACTAATGGATCCTCCGCAGTGAATGGTTGCTTTTGACCCATGCAATTTATTGTTGGCTATTGCTACAAATATACCCATGCGACTTATGACTGGTTTTGTGGTCCAGGGTTACATATGGCTTTTTCCAGTGAAAATGTCATCAGAATCAGGAGAGAAATATGCACAAACGAAGCACTGTCTGAAACAGTTCAAACAAATATGCCAGTGATGTGAGAGAACTTTTTTATTGAAGGAAGTATTATTAAGGATTATAGATTATAGGTTATGGAAGTGATGGTTTAAAATTAAAATGCCTTAATGATGGTTTGTTTCTTATGAACACGAACTGGAGTCACGTAGATTACTTGTGGACTATTGTGATGTTTTTATCAGCTGTGTAGACTCTCATTTGGCACCCATTTACTGTAGAGTATCTAATGTTGAGTAATGTAATGATGAAAATGTTGACGTTTTACATTACGCACATTTTGACTTGGTTCTGTTTAAATGCTTTTCTTTTATCCTGGCAAGTTTAATTTTATCTTGTGTTATGGAGTTAAATTGGCAGCTCCACTGAAAGATTGTAGTACGAGTGTAATTTATCCTCTCAGCAGGTAAGGACTATTCAAAAGATGATGTTTTTTGTTAACTGCTCCTTTAAAGGGCATCTCCCAGACAGACCCCTGATGGCTGGTTTGTTAATTAACAGCACAAAGATGAATATTTTTCAAATTCACAGCATGGCAGGGACCATTACATATTTCTTCCATGCACCTTATAGAATACTGTTTCTTAATTTAAACACATTAATTGTATTTGAATCACCTATAATGCTTGATTAAAATTGTATTTTGCCCTTTGCCGATGTTAAAGGGTACATAACATACACAGTTTCACCTAATCTCATTTTAATCCTGAGTACCTATAGAGTAGTATTGTATCCTTATTATCTCCAAAAAGTCTTTAGTTTTCTTATATTTCTAAAAGAAAAATACAGCTTTCCGATTTTTCAGGAAAAAGCCGAACTTCTGGAGGCGCGCCGTGGGCGGAGCTAAGTTCGACGATCACTTCCGTTAGGATTGGCATTAAAACAGACATTTGATGTTGTTCACTTACCATCTGCAGTTCTGAATCATTACCGGTATCTTTTATAGCTCCGTCTTTTAGTACAATGTGCAAATCCAGCGTCAAACTGGTCCTCGTATATGAAACATTCATCAACAAACACACACTTGCTAAACTCCATTGCTGCCCCTGGAAAAAGGAATTGTATCCACTGTTCACGTAACGCTGGGTTCTTTGGGAAGCTGAGCAAAGTTATCTTTGCCTTACAACCAAAACCACACTTCTTTAGAGACATTCTCCTGAGTAAATCCCTTGCAGCAATGCACTGAGTGCAGCCAAATGAACCGCGTTGATGGGCACTGTCTTTCTCACGGTCTAGCCGACGTGATCGCGGGCGCCGCGGACGCACTTTTCCGGGAGAAATGCTCATATAAGGAGTTCCACCACTGATTACGTCATTAATGCCATGATCGAAAAAAACAGCCGAAACTTGTACCAACCCGGAAGTAAGATTTTCGGCAAAGAAATTCTCTGTCATTTGTCCAAATTATTTTTTTTAAACTTAATTTTTTTTTATTTTTTATTTTTTTTTTTTTTATGGTGTTCTTTTGAATCCTGTGTATCAGTTTCTACTAAATATTAAGTAGAACCATTCACAAGGAAGAATTGCATAATACTGATAATAATAAAATATATGTTCCTTGAGCAGCATCAAAATGCATTTTGCAGTACTGAGGTTAACGGTTAATTGATTGAGTGTTAATTTAAACAACGATCAATCATGGGAATGATTGCAAATTGACACCTTTGCTATTAACCCATAAAGATAAAATCTGATTCATAAGTGTCAGAGCTAAAAATGTCTATTTAATCCTTTAATTTTTCACCATGACTGCTTTCAAAAGTGATTCATTTTTTTGCCATTTCACCACCCTGTTGAATGTCACAGGTTCAGTCAAAGACCTGAACATGAACTCTGCATCCAAACAAAAACGCATCAAGCTGGCAAAGCAGAAAATGAAGGAATACATTTTGCAATCTCACTGGTGCTTTTGAACATGTCAGTTTGAAACAACTGAAACACAAAAGCAAGTAAAGTGATATAAATGCATGTCTGCAGTTCCTCTTGGCACTTGTGCATATGTTAATAATGGCATCCCTGAGCAATTTGTACATTTCGCCTCTGCAGTTCTCCTTCTGTCATATTTAGAACAGGTGAGAGCGGTTCCAAGAGCTCTTCTGTGAGCAGCACAGCCTCATATTATATGGCCTATTTCTGCCCTCTATGAATTTGTATGCGAGTGCTCCATCACCAGCGATAGCTACTGTAGCTGAGTGGGAAATCTAGCTGCAATTCACCCTATATATTTATTTATTTATTTTATTTTTTCAAATCCCATAAGTTGATATGACGGCATCAGTGCTGAGCAGTTCTCTTAAAAATTTAAAGAAACTAGGGAGTGAATGGCAAAGGTACTAAAGGCAAGAACTTTTCATTCACTCATGAATTAATAAAAAGTATATAAATCTCACCACTGCTATGAGCTGCCAGGGTCTGGAAGATTGATCATCATAAAAGCAGTGTACATATTTTTTCATCAGCCTATGATGATTCTTTAAGAAACCGCAAGAACAAAAGTGGCTTTTACCTTCGTACAGAAATGTCACTACCCATGAACTTTGTCTTGAATGGCCTTGCTGATTTGGTCTGTATCTTTCTCCAAAGGTTCCCCCATCACAATGGAGCCTCATAGGAATGACATTTGATCTCGGCCAAGGGCCGGAGCAGCCAATATCCACTAACCCATTTTATCCTCTGATTACAGCGGCCAGATTGGATTAAGAACCATGCCCTTAAAGAGCCATTATGGACAGGCCAAGTTATGAATTGCACGTGGAGAGCCTGAAAGAGAAAGAGAGAGCTAAAAATGTGAAATTAACTAAAAGTGCACTGCTATTTTCCTCAGATTTTCACATTACAGCAGCTCACATCATATCACATTTCAGATATTTATGCATTTCTAAAGTGTGCATTTTATGCTGAAATGAAAGCTCAAAACTAGCTCACTTTTTTTAAATAATGTTTCAGCACTTATCAGTTAGTCAAAATGGTTTACGTGGCAGGGAGAGCATCTAGACTGGCATAAAGCAGATGAGACCAACAAACGCTCTTTTTTTTTTTTTTCACCAGGATTGACGCATGTTTGTCATGTTGGAATACTTAAGCAAATTCTCTCCTGTAGCATCTGTGTTTGAATGATATTTTCTGGTGGCAGTAGAAAATTCACTCAGCATGAATGAGATTTTGAATTTATGACCACAGAAATGCATCATTAAAGTCATTTGAATACAATTTTCTGACTACCTTTATATCAGCAAATTTACATAATAAAATGCTTGTTCAGTAGCACCCCATTCGGCTACATTGTTCCACGGGAAAATAACTAGGATTATAGAAGCCTTGGCTTCTTACCTACATTTACTGTGTATTATTTTTCTAGCCTTCACTATTTTCACAGTTACGTTTCTGTGCCAGACTTTAGAGTCAATAAATTAATAACCTGCACATTATCAGCATGATAAATGGTGGCAGCTGTGCTACTTTTTTTGTGAAGCACCCTTTGGATGTAATCAAACTTTTTCTGCCTTTTTCTACTACTTCATTTATTTTTTTTTTTTTTAAGCGTGAGTCTTCCGGAAGCACAAAAGAAAGGACCTCCAGAAGGAATTACGGAAATAGACAGAAAATAATGAGCTTCGCTCTCACCAAGTGTTTTCCGCTGAAGAATTGCAATGCAATGAGCATGGGGGCGACTCCTTAATTATAAGAGTAAATGAATTGCCAGGTCCTGTCTCCTAATGAATACATTGTGGGAATGGGAAACATTTGGATGTAAATTGTGAACCACCGTGATTAAATAACATCATGCTATATTCTATGTATATCCCTCACCATCATTCATTGTTTTTCTCATTCCTCTTCCCTTGTTAAAAGCGACACCGTCAGACGAGAGCGCTGCATTGTCATCTCGTCTACATCCCTTAAGAGAGTACATCAAGATTACTCACGGTTTTCACTATAAATCTTTGCTATTGTAAAATGTGAGAATGTCTTTTGCCTGTAATTTATCATTGCTATAAAGCAGAGGACAGGTTGAATAGCCCCCTGCTAGTTTTCATAAAGCAACAGAGCGCTGATGCAATTTTCCCAGTAAATGTCTCTATCGTCCTTATTTGTCATGACATTGGAATCAGTTTAAGAGAAGTTCATGTAGATAAGTGTTATGAATACAGTGACCCTAAAGACTCTTAAAAGTGCCTGAAAGCCGGCATATTAGAAAACAAAATCAAGCCAGTTAGCAACATGTTGCTAAATGTTAACTTTTTAGCATGTTATACACTCAAGGGTGTTTTTGCAGTGACGGCATAGAAAAAACACTTTTGGTTCCCCAAAATACCTTTCAGTGAACCATTTTGAAGAACATTTAAAAAATCAAAAAAAAAAACTTTTCTTCTGTATTTGAAAATTTCCATGGATTTTTCTGTTCTATTGGTTTTCTTTTTATTTATTATAGAATAAAAAAAAAAAAAAAAACTTGCTACATATACTGCATTATGCTAACTGAGACTTGTCGTAGCACCTGTCTTGGCTCTTTTGTTGAATTTTATTGCTTCCATTGTCCTTTGGATAAAAGCATCTGCAAAGTAACTAAATGTAAATGTTCAAGGTTCTTCATACCATCAAACCATTGATGCCAACAAAGAACCTTTATTTTTACGAGTGTACTTAAAAAGTGAAAATTTACTCATCCTCATTTCAAAGCTGTGTGACTTCCTTCTGTGGAACATAAAAATTAATTTTGAAAGGAAAAAGCCTGTGTTGTTGTTGTTTTTTTTTTTTTTTTTTTGGTTAATACATTGCAAGTCAATGCTGTCCGGTGTAGTTTTGGTAGTTTGGTAGGACAAAAACATTTGAAATGCTCTTTCATGTTCTGCAGAAGAACCAAATTCATACAGGTTTAAAAAAACATCAGGGGATTTTATACTTTACTATATTTTTAATGTTAATACACTGCCATTCAAAAGTTTGAGATCAGTAAGATTTTTATTGTTTTAAAAAATATTTGAACATAAATGCATAAAATCATATAAAATATTATTGCAATTTAAAATAACAGTGTTCTATTTTAATATACTTTAAAATATAATTTATTTCTGTGATGCAAAGCTGACTTTTCATCAGCAGTTACTCACATGCTCCTTCAGAAATCATTCTAATATGCTGATTTATTATCAATGTTGGACCTGTGATATATTTTTTAGGATTCTTTAATGAATAAAAAGTTCAAAAGAACAGCAATTATTCAAAATTGAAATGTTTTCTAACAATATAAGTCTGTCACTTTTTATCAATTTAACACATCCTTGCTGAATTAAAGTAATAATTTCTTTCAAACTAAGAAAATAAGAAATTTTATAGACCCCAAACTTTGAACAGTAGTGTATATTGTTACAAAAGATTTCTATATTAAATAAATGCTGTTCTTTTTAACATTTTATTAATCAAAGAATCCTTAAAAAGTAATTTAAAAAAAAAAAAAAAAAAGATATTAAGCAACACAACTCTTTCCAACATTGATAATAAAAGTAATACATCAGCATATTAGAATAATTTCTGAAGGATCATGTGACACTGAAAACTGGAGTAATGATACAGAAAATTAAGCTTTGCATCACAGGAATAAATTCTATGAAGTATATTAAAATAGAAAACACTATTAAACTGCAATAATATTTCACAATATTGCTGTGAGAAAACAGCTTTGATGAAAAAAACATAAAAAAATCTTACTGAATGGCAGAGTAGATGACAGTATGTTACAAATACTGGATTGAAAAGCTTTATAAATGCTGCATTTCTTATCTACCTTTCGCTTTTACCCTATTGTACTATTTGAATAGCCAGACTGATGTATAACCTGGCACATGTGACTTTAGGCATTTAGCACCTGTTGCTGGTAATTGTGCCGGAGTTTAGCACATGCGGCTTGTGTCTGCGACGGCGGTTCAGTCGGAAGCTAGACCGAAGGGAGAGGAGCAACACAGAGATAACCCAGCCGCTCTCTCTCTAACAGATGGACTAATAGCATAATTAAGTAGCCGCGCGCCCGGTTCCTGTTTACCGTCATGTTGCTAAGCAATGACATCAGCCAATCCCTCCGTCCCTCCATATAATCCTGCCCCTCCCTCCCTCTCTCTCTCTCTCTCTCTCTCTCTCTCCCACATGCATTCATCCCGGTAACAGTCTTAGCGTGCTGTAGTGGTCTGAGCGCAGCTCACAGGCAGACGGCATGACCACAGTGTGCTGGAGCAGCCCGCAGCCTCTCATGTAGCCCACCGCTGCGATCGCAAACTCACACACACATGCACTCACACACCAAGACACGCTCAGTTGCTCTTCAGGGACTCTAAGAGATTACCAGAGCTAAGAAGATTTTACTTTTGAAGGTTGTTTTTTTATTTCATTTTCTTTATTTCTTCATTTTTTTTTACTGTTACCACCCGGGTTCAGGGGTGGTGGCACATCCTCAAAAGGGCTGCATGAATGACACAACGCAAAGGCGAGAAGACGACCATCAGCATCCAGGAGCACATGGCCATTGATGTATGTCCAGGTCCCATTCAGCCCATCAAGCAGATATCTGACTATTTCCCCCGTTACCCACGGGGTCTCCCCCCCACAGCTCCTCCGGCCCTCAGTCGTGCCGGCTCCCTGCGGAGCACCTCCACCAGCCAGAAGTCCGAGGGCCTGGCCGCAGACCCCAAGCGGGATGAGGACGACCTGGACCAAGCCTTCGGCGCCACCGCGCTCGTGGCCAGCAAGAAAGAAGAAGAGCCGGACGTGGAAGGCTACGATTCGGACGACTCCAGTGAGTAGCTCTTTCTTACTCTTGTCTTTGTGCTACTCTGGAATTGACAACTGTTGCCTCAGATTTCTTTGCCTGTTTGTTTTCATCCACCTGTGTGAATGTAGCTCTGCTTCATCAGCTCTGATTGAATTCTTGCCTTTGGTTTATTTAGCACGTGATTATTTAGGTTCAGACAGGCAACGTTAGGGGCACACGGGTTACGTCAAGCCTCTTTGTGACTCGTACCCTACATTGTTAGTTTTTTGTTATCATTTCATTCATCGACACATCTTTAAAGCGATTCTTGTGGGCATCAGGTGCGAGTCATCCGCTCCTGTTGTGTATCTATATCTGTAGAGCTCTTGTCTGTCCCAGATGTAAATCCTATTATGGACCTCTGCCTGCCTCTCCGTTTGGAGCCCGGTTTTCAATCATGGCAGCCTGTAGACTAGATTAGATAGAGCCCTGCGGTCTCATGTGGTTATTTTATCATTATCGTGCTCTGTCTTAGATGGGGTTAATCCATACAGTGCCAAGCTCAACGTGTGTGCCTGAGCATGTGTGCTGATGGAAAAACAAGTGGCTAGAACGATGCAACCAAGGGTTCTGGATCTAATCCCGGACGGCTCTGGCATAGCATGCAATGATCTGTTGCTGACAGCTGTTAACCTTTGACCTGCATGCAAGACCAAGAACAAGCTGCACAGCAAAAAATCATCTTCTAAATCAATATTTGGTTAGATGAGAAGCAAAATTGGTCTATTTGAGTTTATTTAAAACAAATAGTTTACCCCAAAATGAAAATTCAACCTCATGTCGTTCCAATGTGGCTTTCTTTCTTATGTGGAACACAAAAGAAGATATTTTGAATTGAAAGTCAGTGGGGTCCAAAACAATACTGATCCCATTGACTTTCATTGTATGTGTCAAAAAACAATCATTTCTCAAAATATCTTCACACACAGATTGTTTACAAAGATTGAAATCTACAAGAGGGTGAATAAAACTTTCATTTTTAGCTGAACTATGCCTTTAAGCAAGACACATTCGGATTAATGGGTAATAACAACAAGCAATCTGTTAACTGCCCAAAGATTATCTGAAGTGCATCTTTGTCCTACTGTAATTGCATGCTTTGCTGTCGACCGCAGTAATCAATATCAGTCGCTTATACGCAACAGTCTGTCACAGGTTGACGAAATGTGTTGGCCGATATAACCAGTCCTTCACCTTTCACGAGGCATGAGGTAATGCATGTAGATATGCTGCATCTGCAAGCGTGATCGTTAAAGCATAGGATCGTGGGACTGCGGTCTGGTGCGTCTGTGTTTTATGATGATAGATTAGCATGGAGCTATTGTGCTGTGATTCATCGGCGTGTCGCTCTAAATCATAACCCTCTTCCTGTTCTCTCATTCTCGCCTGTTGTCTGAATCACAATGCACATATTAGTTGCACAACAGAGAGACAAATTAAATCCTAACCTGACATGTTTGTTATGTGACTCATGAAATACAAATAAGCCAATTATACTAATTTGCCAGAGCATTTAATGGTTCAAACGTCTCACGGGGAGTTTAGCAGGAAGTTAGTGAAAGAAAATCGTCTCTGAGGGAACAAACTTGAGGCTTTGCTAACGCAACAGATGGATTACATGGAACTTCCACAAACATTTGGCGATGGCGTCTCTTCGGCTCTGCCGACAAACCGTTTATGAGTTGAGTACTACAGGACAGATTGCAAACAGAGCAGTCTTCTGTTTCAGAGCTTAATTAAGTGCTGGATCCAAACAAAATTGGACTTGAATTTTAAGCTGAGCACTTTTGTCAGTTACAACCATACAACTGGTTGCTTCATCAGTACATAGTATCCAAGCTGGGAAGAATTAAAAATAAACTGATGAATTCCCATTACGCTTTGAAGCCACTTACTAAATACCACCTGTTTGTCACTCAAGCTGAAAGCCTCACTGACCTCTCGACTTGAATCAACTAAACACAGATGCTTTGGGAAAAACAAGCCACTTTGACTGATGCAATCCATAAAATACTCTTGAGTATCTGTGAGCCCTGTACCAGGGAGGCTGGTCCTTGGGGATGTATACCCCTGGTGGTTTCTATACACAGCTACGTGTCATATTCCTGATGGTATTTTACAAGAACAGTCTTCAGATCTTCAATCAAATCGGGCGTTCACATTCACAGCCCTTTTTTTGCGACCAGAAGTCATTTGAGCAAATCAATATTTTGATAACGCTTAAAGGGGGGCCTTTCTTATTGTGTTGTGCAGTTCTCTGAGCTCCACTTAATGTTATCAAGACTCTTACCTCACAAAACATCATAATTTAGAAGTAATAGGCTATTTTAGGTCATGTTTTGACCCCTATCATAAGAACGCTCTGTTTAGACAGACACCCACTGCTGTGATTGGCTAATAGTTGTGTTTGTTTGACAGCCTACAGCCTTCATAGATGGAAACATAAAGTATATATATCAAACAGTCTATAAGAACAGAAAACCTGTAGAGACCACGTAATAAAAACAGTTACTCACATGTTTACTTACTTTTGGATCCAATATTGTTGTCTTTTAGTTTCAGTCTTTCTGAAAATCCTGCATCGAATTATGCCTTGTTTGTAAATGAATCTGTGGTAAAATGAAGTGAACAAATGACCAATTTCTTACTGACAGTCTGCAACTTCATTAAAAATAAAGTTCATCCATTCCTTTCTAATGTTGAGATCAGAAGGAAGGCAATGCAAAGACAACTTGTCAATGAACAGCGTCTTCTTGTCTTCTGAGCCATCTTTATCATGTGGTTTCTGCGTAGACATGCGTTTGCCTAAATAGGTGGGTGGGGCTAAACAGGCAGTGATGTTGAAGTAGGCAATGATTTTCGTCTGCGGAGATGTGTTTAGCCACACTATTACATCATAGAGTATCACACTCCACAACCTGTCGTTTTTGCAGACTGGCTTCCATATAAGCTGTTTTTAGCCTAACTTACAGGATGTTTTTTGTAATGCAGTGACCTCTTACATGTCAAAAGATCAAGGGAAGTTGAATTTCTCAGTTTATGACAATTTTAAGGAAGTTAAACTGAATCTGAATGAGTCAGTGGTGTAATACAAGTCTTCTGAAGATACATGATCTCTTTATATGATTAGCAGATTTAATTTAGGCTTTTATAATTGTATACACATAGATCACATCAAATATGGTGACATGTGAGAACCTATGAATTTTGCATGTCAAGAAGGCATGTTTTAGAAGCCAATAAGTTTACATTTTTTGTGGTCTACAGTGTGTGACCACAAATGTGCATATCTCTTAGGTATTTAATTAAAAAAAATCATCTTTTTGATGAGCAAAAGTCCTATGGGTAAACTAAAACTTAATATAAAAAATAAATAGTGGCGCTCTCCTGATGCAGGTGGATACAGCTGTTAGCAACCAACAGTAGAGCACAGTGACCTCCAGAGATTTAATCACTGTCAGTGTTAATGCACCTTTCAGCTGCAGGGGGAAAGAAAATAAACATCAACTCTACAACTTTTCACTTTCCAGAGGCAACAAAAATGGAAAATTATTTTTCTCTGATCAATCAAACATGACCTTCTTAGCCATACATAACCCTACTGTATTTCTCTATTAGAGTCTAAAACAGAGATTGTCTGAGATGCATAGAGAGATTATAAAGCAACTGTTTGTTTATCAGACAACAGTCTCACGGTTACATAAGCGAATTATGTTTCGGCCTGGAACCTCACATGCAATTGCATATTTTTGTTCAGGAGGATTAGCGGTTTAAGCATCATTAAATATACCTGGTTGAGCCCTGACACATTATTCTTGCAATTAAGACAGGCCATTACTGGGAAGTTGCACTAAAGGTTAATTGTTTTCTAGGTATTGGTCAATCAGGCTGAAAGCGATCTTAAGGAGTTATGTGTTTACCAGATACTCTACTTGTTGGATTACATAACTGGAGAGAACTGGAGTTTGTTAGGATCTTTCTTCACTTGGTTTAACTCTAGGGTGGATTGACTTTTAAGAGATTAGTTGATGACACAAAATCAGCTTGCATACATTCTTCTCATTATCTACTAGACTTTAGAAATACTGGCTTTAGTTTGGCAGAAAGCACTTGAGGTTTTATACCAGAGGTTTAGCTGTGTTTGTGTACGATGGATTTGATTTCCAAATCAGTTTGATGACTTCTTAAAATGGGAGATCCACCTCTAGCCCTTTTATGGCAATCTAAGAGTCATATTCACAATGGGAGTGAGTCACTGCCTTTAATATCAGTGGCACATCTCAAGCTAATAGTGCCATAACTCCAATCAGATATCACTCTCCCACACAAACAAGGTGTCCGTAAGGATTAGGGAGGACACCTTCCATCACAATGAGGACACTGGGACCTCTTGTCCTTTTCTGTTTTCATGCTTTGGAAACATGACAAAAAGAAACATTTCCTTTGTATTTTGTGTTATCATTTCAGATCAGATCCTCTGTGACTGCTTCTTAACTAATTAAAAGTAGAAGTGACAAAGAATTCTGCTACAAATCAGTACAGATGGTACTCAACCAGAATTAGCTTTTTACCATTGTGGTTGCCGTCACCACATCTGCAAAATGCATTTGTGGCTTTTAACTGCTAAGTGGTGCTTTAACTACAAACTTTAAGTTTTCAGGCAAACGTATCAAAGCGGATTTGGCGTGCAGCAGTCAGCTTTGCCTTGCCAATGGGCTAGATTTGAGTTGCCAGATAATCTAAGAAAAACACTGTAGTTGTAATAATTCACTGAAGCAAATTTGGTACTTTTGAACTTATGTGCATTTGTTATTCAAAACGATTTCAAGCAGGATAAATGTCAAGACATTAAGTATTTTAGATTTTTACACATTTAACAGGTATGTCATGTTATATTGCCATAAAATAAAAAGATAAAAAATAAAAAAGGTGGTTTACTTTGCTTTGGAGCATTAAAAGTGTCCTGTTCAATACATTAATGTATATGCTAAATGTCAATATTGTCACATTACTTAATATTTGTGACAAAAGCAAATGTTTGAAACTTAAATTTAAGGGAATAGTTCACCCAAAAATGAAAAGTTCCCCATGATTTACTCATTCTCAAGCCATCCTAGGTGTATATGACTTTCTTCTTCCAGACGAACACAGTTGGAGTCGTTTTAAAATTTATCCTGGCTCTTCCAAGCTTTATAATGGTGGTAGATAGTGGCTATTATTTTGAAGCTCCAAAAAGTTCCGTCATAAAACTAAACCCATATGCCTCCAGGGGGTTAACACGTGTCTTTTGAAGCGGATCCTTAGGTTTTTATAACAAAAATATTTCTATTTTTAAAATTCTAAACTCAAATCACTGACTTCCGGCAACTGACTTCTCGGCTTTCGCAAGAGAATCGAGTTCCTGGTCTGTGTAACGTTACTCCAGTTCAAACAAGTAAGGCTGTGCAAAAAACTCAAGCTGCTCTTCTCTTATAGTGAAATTCGCTGACATTTTATTAAACATCTCATTTTCAGCTTTTAATCCGTTACCGGCATTTAGTATTCTTGTTCATTTATTCTCACCTGAGCTTACAATACGACTGCAGCTTATGTCATGCGCCGAGTCAGGGGTCAGGAGAAAAGCCAGAACTTGACTCTCTCGCGAACATCAGATGATTTTGAAGTTGGAGGAGAAAATGAGATTCTCCTACTGCCCTACCTTTTTAAACCAAAGCACTCAGACGAAGAACTAACCACACAAGACTTTTCTAAAGTGATTACACAACACGTGAAGATGTTTTTTTTGTTTTTTAAGAAAATGACCAATCGTTTTGCTAGATAAGAACCTTATTCCTCAGCTGGGATTGTGTAGAGCCATTTGAAGCTGCATTGAAACTGCAATTTGGGCCTTTAAAGGGGTAGTTCACCCAAAAATTTAAATTTGATCTTAATCTGCTTACCCCTAGGGCATCCAAGATGTTAGGTGAATTGTTTCTTCAGTAGAACGCAAACAAAGATTTTTAAATCAAACCGTTGCAGTCTGTCAGTCATATAATGGCAGTCAATGGCAGGCTACCAAATCTTTGAGAAAAAAAAAACTTACACAAACAAAACCAAATTAAACCCTGCGACTCGTGACGATACACTGATGTCCTAAGACATGAAACGATCGGTTTGTGTGAGAAACTTAACAGTATTTATATAATTTTTTTACCTCTGATTCACCATAACATCCATCTGTCCTGGGCGCATACACAGCGTCCGACGGGTGATATGTGTTCGAGCTCTGGCGTAGTATCCACGTTGAAAAATCCACGTTGTCTGATGTATGGCCGCCAATTTATGTTTTTGCCGGTGGGTGCTCAACACCGTATCTTATATCTGTTTACAATAAGCACTTATTAATGTGTACAAAGGACAAAGTTTGAGGGCACACATGTAATATCTGAGGGAGCGCGCTGAGAAATTGTAATATGTGCACCCTCTCTCGTATTACAATAATGCACTCTTGACATTTGTCACCGCCAAAACCAACCTCAAATAAACTATGAAAACGAGAATAAAGTAGTACAGCTACAATACACTTCTAATTGGTTAAAATGAACGGAGAATATCTCGTGTTTTTCCGTGGGTGCTCGATCATTTCAGCGCCTATGTTCTGATGATATATAAAATTCGTCTTCCATTGCGATGACCTGTACTTCTAAAGATCTTTAGATCTTCACAGTGCCAGTGAACACGTCCGCAATCCCTGTGTGTAAACAATGAGTGACGTATAAGCGCAGATCGCTTCCGGCGCTTGCGTGTACTATTCCAGAGCGTGTACACGTCACAACCCTGAGCTGTGCATTCGCTCAGGACAGATGGAGGTTGTGGTGAATCAGAGGTAAAAAAAATGCATAAATACTGTTCAGTTTCTTGCACAAACCGATCGTTTCGTGTCTTAGGACATCAGTGTATCGTCACAGGGTTTAATTTGTTTTTGTTTGTTCGTGTTTTTTTTATTCTCAAAGATTTGGTAGCCATTGACTGCCATTATATGACTGACAGACTGCAACGGTTTGAGTTAAAAATCTTCCATTGTGTTCTACTGAAGAAACAAAGTCATCTTGGATGCCCTGGGGGTAAGCAGATAAACATCAAAATTTCATTTTTGGGTGAACTATCCCTTTAACCTGTTGATCCCCATTGAAGTCCACTATATGAAGAAAAATGCTCGAATGTTTTCCTCAAAAACCTTTATTTCTTTTCGATTTGAAGAAAGAAAAACATGTGGATGACATGGCAATAACTAAATGACCAGTTTTTACCTATTTTTATTCTGAAAGTGAACTAGTCCTTTAATTTCTTTTGTAGGAAATCTGAACGCAAACTTTTGAACAATAGTGCACTTATAAGCAACAAATAATTTAATATGTGGCCTTACTTGCCACTAGCACACTACAATCCCTGTAGTGAGAACTCACTTGCCATATTGATGAATTTGCATGATAAAGACTAGACACCAAGTGTAGCATTATCTGATCTGTTTTTGTCAACTTGGATGTTAATTGATACAGAAAAGTGCAACACCAACTGAGCGGCCCCCCGACTTAGTCCAATCAAATCACATCTGATCACAGGTTCATTAATGATGTCCCGTAGTGCATCAGAGACATAGAAGAGATATTTCCCTCAGAATATCACTCTTATCATGAAGCAATCCTAATTTTATAAATGCGAGATGAATGCTTTAGCTTAATTGCATTTTTAAATGATCCTACTTGTGTCTAAACTATATGCACTTGACCTGTGGAAGCAAAGCACAGTACTTACAGCGTGACAAAAATAGACACTGTACTGTTAGGTACAGTTTAATCTTTTCTTTAATCATGCCATATTTATTGTCTGTAGTTGAATTTATCTCTATAACATTGTCATTTAGCAGATACATTTTATTGTGGCAGTGCCGTTCTGCCACAGATTGTACCGTCAGTCCCTGTGACACATAAAGCGAAGGCACGCTCAGGTATAAGCAGGGGGAGGATTTCCTGAAAGCAGGCTACAACCTTCTGTCGAATCCTATTAAAGAGCCTATCTGCAAGCTGTCGTGAGATAACAGATAACGAGAGGAATAGACTGTATTTTTTTTCCCTGTGTTTTTGCCCTTGGGGTTTTCTAGATGGGGCTTGGCTATGAAAAAAACATGCCATGTTTACATGGTCAGCTCGAGAGATGTATTATACACTAAAAACTACTGGGCTGTGGGAAACAAATTGATATTTTTTTTATTTATTTATTTATTTTTTTGCTCTTATCTTCTGACTTCTTTCATATTTCCTTTCTTTTCCTTTGCCTCCCTTTTCATTTCCTTTCTTTTCATTTCATCTCTATTTTCCGTTTCTTTTATTTTCTTTATTTGCTTATCCAATTCACCCTTTCCTTTCCTTTCCTTTCCTTTCCTTTCCTTTCCTTTCCTTTCCTTTCCTTTCCTTTCCTTTCCTTGCCTTTTCCATCTCCACTTCTCTTTCCTTGGCCTGTTTTTTCCCTTTTTTATCTTGTGCTTGTCCACTTCTTTCCTTTCCTTTCCTTTCCTTTCCTTTCCTGTCCTTTCCTTTCCTTTCCTTTCCTTTGCTTTCCTTTCCTTTCCTTTCCTTTCCTTTCCTTTTCATTTTCATTTTCATTTTCATTTTCATTTAATTTCCTTTCCTTTCCTTTCCTCTCCTTTCCTTTCCACTTCTTTCCTTTTCCTGTTCCTTTGGTTCCCAGATTCCTTTTCACTTTGTTCCTTTTCGTGATCCTTTTCTTTTCCTTTCCTCCCCCGATTCCTTTTCACTTACTTCCTTTTCACTTTTCTTTCCGTCTTCACTTTTTCCTTTGCATGATCCTTTTCTTTTCCATTCTATTTCCTTTGCTTGTCTGATTTATTCCTTTCCTTTCCTGTTCATTTTATTTCCCCTTTCTTTCCCTTTGATTCATCTTTCTTTTCTTTTCCACTTCTTTTCTTTTCCGTTCCTTTTCCTTTGCTTCCTCGATTCCTTTTCACTTTCCTTTTCCTGTTAATTTACTTTTCTATTCCTTTTCCTTTGCATGCCTGATTCCTTTCCTTTCCTTCCATTTCATCTACACTTTTCTTTTCTTTGTCTTTTATTGTTCCTTTTCTTTTCCATTCTTTTTCCTTTGCTTGTGTGATTTGTTCCTTTCCTGTTCATTTTATTTCCCCTTCCTTTCCCTTTGCTTGTCCGATTTACCTTTCCTTTCCTTTCCTTTCCTTTCCTTTCCTTTCCTTTTTATTTCCATTTTATCTCCACTTTCCTTTCCCTTGCTTTGTCTGATTCATTCCTTTCCTTTCCTTTCCTTTCCTTTCCTTTCCTTTCATCCCCATTTTTTCCTTTGTTTGTTAATTTTCCTTCCTTTTCCTTTGCTTTCCCGTTTCATCTTTCCTTTCCTTTTCATCTCCACTTTTTTTCCTCTTACTTTTCTTTTTCATTCTTTTTCCTTCAACTTTCTCCTCACTGCCCTTCCCTTTGTGAATCGAGTAGATAGATCATAGTCTGTCTAGCCATGTCCTGTCTGCCATCTGTGGCTAGCATTGATGGAGTTGTCTTGTTTTTCTGTTTGTGTGTTGTTTATGGCACATGTCTGTGTGTTTTCAGAGAGCTCGCTGACAGATTGACAGATGCAGTTGTTGACAGACCGTGTGATGCATGGAAACATGCCATACAGTACATGGGTTTCAGAGATCATTAACAAAATGAGCTTTTTAAACAATGGAACGAAACAAAAAGTAGAAATAAAGCTGTTCTAAAGCCCTGTAAAGCTTTTACCTTGAAGTGTTCAGCCTTTGTGCACTGATGTTGATGTTATTCAATAAGAAGACTGCTTTGAAGCAATTTTTTTTTTTTGTCGTCGCTCAGCAGCTGTCTTGTACCTCAAGTCAGGTATAGCGTCTCTGTAATACTGTCATTTATCTTTATTTTCCTTTACCGCATTGGGTGAAAACATCATTTTTTTTAAGGTTTTGCTTTAATGCTCAGATTTCCTCCAGATCTGTCCATTTTTCCCATCCACACGTTAAGACAGGATTAACTTTTATCTGACCAGCCGGCTGTACGTTACACAGCCCCCCCGCCAACCCACACACCTACACACTGCTTACAAGCACTAGACGCTCAATAAAACACAGTGGTGCCAATAATATAGAGCAATGTAAAGACTTTGCCAACTAATTTTATGCATGTTGTAAAAGTCTAACTTATTGCTATTCCCCCCACACTTTTTGGGAAATATCTATGCTTTGCACCATGGGATAAAGAGGCACAATGCAATTAATTTGTCTGTCCATACTGAAATCAAAAGTGTTGTATGACACAACACAATCACATCTAGAACATCACATCAAAACATACTACAGTTCAAAAGGTTGGGGTAAAATTTTTCATGTTTTTGAAAGACGTCTTTTATGCTCATCAAGGACTGTACAAAAAAGTACATTGACTTGAAATATAATTTTTTTGTTACAATTTTAAAGTCTTAAAATAACCTATAAGAAAAGGCATACATTTCACAGACATATATATTGTCATTTCATATAGCCAAACACATAAGTTAAGCGAGACCCCTATATATGTACAGTCTGGTGCAGTGTAGGCTAATCCAGGCTTTGTGCCAGTTGCTATATCTGTGAAATTTTCACACTCTTCACATAACCTAAAACAGGAATTCCTGAAGCCAGTCTGAGGTTTTCTCCTTTGTTACTATGGCAGCAGATAATTTGTTGAGTACCGCAAGGGCATGAGGTGAGTCCTAGAAATAATTTGAGAATGCTGGTTTAGAGGACAGAAAAAAAAAACTTTGTTGGCGGTTTATGTAATATGTTTTCTATCCTTGGTTGTAAACAAATTTACTGAAATCTTGTCACATTACTGGAAATAAGCATCAGGAGATTTTTTTTATGTGACTCATAATGGCAAGTGGGATGGAAAAAGAACATGATACTCTATTCATTCTTATTACAGATTACATTTCACCCTTCAAATATTGTCATAATAACCAGTGTTTGACTGGCTGTGTGTATAAGGTGGATAAATGCACATTATTTGTATATATAAAGTCAAGAACTCTAAATTAAGAGTTAATTTTTACTCCACATGCAAATTGTAATCAACAAAAGATTCAGTTATTTGCCAGTGAATGTACAACAGGAAGATGATCTAATTTGGATCCATGGTTCCATTTTAGTTTATTATTTCTCTTACTTCATTAACTCAACTCAGTGGTGAACTCGAGTTTGCTGTGGCAGCTTTACTTAAAGGAATAGTTCACCCAGAAATTAAATTTAGCAGAAAATGTACCCTCAGGCCATCCAAGATGTAGATGAGTTTGTTTCTTCATGAGAACAGCTTTGGAGAAATTTAGCATTACATCACTTGCTCACCAATGGATACTCTGCAGTGAATGGGTGCCACATGAGAGTCCATACAGCAGATAAAAACCTCACAGTATTTGTTTGGAACTGTTTTGGATTGTTCTGGCTTGTAAACGATGCTTGATCTGTGCACATTTCTTGCCTGATTGATGACTTTTTCAGTGGAGCAATATTACTGATAGGGGAGACTAGGTAGCCTATTTTAACCTGAAGTAGTTTGAAGTTTAATCTTAATAATAGATTTGTTAATTACAAATTTTCAGCTTTGGTCTGGAGTCATGTGGATTTCTTGTGGATTATTGTGATGCTTTCATTAGCAGTTTGAACTCTGATGTCAACGGACCCATTCACATTCTTACACCTAATCCAGCACTAATTGCTTAACATTACCTATGACATGACCTTTTGGTGTGTTAGAAATGCAACTGCTAAAGGATTAGTTCACTTCAAGAATATACTTTTCCCTGTAAATATACTTAGCCCCATGTCATCCAAGATGTTCATGTCTTTCTTTTTTCAGTTGCAAAGAAATTAAGTTTTTTGAGGAATACATTTTTCTCCCATATAGTGGACTTGAATGGTGGCCAATGGTTTGAACTTCCAAATTGCAGTTTTAGTGCAGCTTCAAAGGGCTCTACACAATCCCAGCCAAGGGGTTTTATCAGGCAAAACGATATGTAATTTTCTTAAATTATGTACTTTTTAACCACAAATGTACATCTTGCACTCTCTCTGCGATGCGCAGCTGTGTACTTCAGTTCAAAACGGTAGGGTAGGGTGAAAAACTCAAAATCATTTGACATCATTGTTTCACCTTTCCAACATGACTGCGTAATGCGTAAGGATGGGCTGGTGCAAGACGAGCCTTTGTGGATAGAAAGTAAACATTATTTTTTTATAAAAATGGCAGATTGTTTCTAGATAAGACCCTTATTTCTCAGCTGAGATCGTGTAGAGCCCTTTGAAGATGCATAGAAACTGCAGTTTGGAAGTTCAATCCTTTGGGAACCATAGAAGTCCACTATATGTAGCAAAATCCTTAATTTCTCTTGGATGACATTGGGATGAGTAAATTATCAGGATTTTTTATTCTGGAAGCGAACTCATCCTCTAAGCACAAAGGTCAGACACAGTTTTCGTAATTTAAGTGTATGAGCAATCAGAAATGAAAGACGACTTGAAATGTATCTTGTGAAAATGAATCTGTTGTGTGGGCGACACAAAGTTTGATGCTTTTTTTGGTTTTCATTGGTGGAGAAGCAGTATACCAACTATCTGGCCAAATTTTGTCTGACAACTTGTTGATAGATCTAATCACACTCGTCTTGTTGTTGTTCTGTCATGGCTGTGATTCCGCTCAAGGTAATATACTGTAGCTTTTAGTAAATTGTTTAAATAGTACTCAGTATGGACTCTACTAACAGTCCCCAGCAGAGCCATTACGGCTCCATGATCCACTAGAGCTTCCCTTACTAATCCTCTCAGCCTCGGCCAAACCACTGGAGCTTTAGCTGGACACTAATGGTGTACAGTGAACTCAACCATACCACACACTTACAGTCCCAACAGCACAGACACTTCACTCCCAGTCCCTGAATGGAAATCCTCTCTCTGTTTGTGATCCAGTGATTAAGGGTCTGACTGGCTGAATATCATTCAGGAGGATGTGATGTGGGATGAACATGAGGGCACTTCATTGAGTCCTCCCCCAGATTACTGTTATCAGGGAGAATGTTAGATATGGTGAAATCCTTATACGCACCCCTTTGAGTAAGTGCTAAGAACTGGCTCTATGCTTCATGCTTTAGGTATTGAGGTGACTTGAGGCATCATTAGCTTTTCTTTCAAGAAATATTTTAAGAGAATCCGTACTTAAGGAGGATGGATTTTTCCTCAGATCTTCACTTTAGATCTTCTAAATCTTGAACTTTTAGTTAATTTAATTAATTGAAATTCAAATGCCTTTTCCTCAATAACTATTAGAACATACAGTTCTTGAAACCTCTAAAATAACAAAATGTGTTTAACAGATCAATACTCTGTTTTAGTGGAGAGAGATTGTACAGCCTTAAGAACCACTGGAATAGATCTTTCATTACAGTCTACAATTCTGTGATACTATTAACAAGTCCCAGCCTTGCTGTTATACCACACTGTTAATTCACACTTAGATCAGTACTTACATTTTCCTTCAGGGATTAGTTCATTTCTACATTCAGATGTTCTCCAGCACTTACAGTGTTTCATAGACCAGTGAATCTGTCTGTAAAGTTTTCACAAGTTGATAAATCAGCATGGTTCGAAGGCCACATAAGGATAGAGAGTTTATTCTTTTTGAGGTTATGACCATTGCACTGGGTTCAAGACAGAGTCTAAGATTAAAAATGAAAACAGAGTGAGAAACCTCTGCTATATTGTCTTTATCCTCTGCAACATTCAGAAAGCCTCTCTAATGGCAAAACACACCCTTTTATATAATACTCTCTGTGCCCATGGCTCTGTAGGATTAGAGCATTGTGTAATGTGTCATATGTTAGGCTTCAACCAGCTCTACTCTAGACAGGCTGAGCTGTTTTGAATGTTTTTTTTTCTTTCAATCTCCCATAATGCAAGGCTCTTTAAATGTTGTACACTTACTAAGGCGTCCAGTGCTCTGTATGTCACTTCTGTCATGCCTCAAATACGTGATGAAAGAAGTCTTTGGCTGTAAAGAACAGATCAGCATTTATAATTTCAACATGAAATGTAATATATATATATAGTGCAATATCCCAAAAAAGAAAGAATCTCCCTTCTGAACGTTCTTGACGTTCATTTCAACTCAGAGACCAGTTTGACCTAATTTAGGGATTTGTGATGAATCAGTATGTTTGTACTCTTATAACACTGTGAAATATACATTATATGGACACAAGTATTGGGACACACCTGATTTCAGGTGTTTCAGTCAGATCAATTGCCACAGGTGTATATCATCAAGCAGCAAGCCAAACCCCATCAAATGCCTTTGCCAACTGGAACGGATGAACTAGATTGCAAGCCAGGCCTTCTTATCCAACATCAGTGTCTGACCTCACAAAAGCTCTACTGGATGAATGGACACACAAATTCCCACAGAAACGCTCCAAAATCTTGTGCAGATGCTTTCTAGAAGAATGGAGGTTGTTATAGCTCCAAAGAGGGGACCATCTCCATATCATTGTCTGTGTATATGGGCTATTCTACAGAATTAGTTCAAACTGCTGTCCCAGAACCAAAAAAAACATGTATTTAGATTTTTCTTAGATGTTTTCCAAGATCCTTCTGTTATCAAGTGAAAGCCACAATGATTGTTAAAATATTTGTAAGCTTAATATATATAAAATCATAATTTTAATCCTAAATAACCCTAATAACTAAATTTTAAGTTTATGAAATCATTTTTGAAATCATTTTTGCATTTCATTCCATTGTTTTAAAAAATATTTTTTTGATTTTGTAAAAAAGTGCCCCGCATTTTCATGTCACTACTGAAACAGTTTTAGTCCATTGACTGAGACTGATTTTAACTACACACCTACATTTATGATCAGAAAATATTTGTCATTCTCTCTTATAGCTGCAAGGTGTGAGTAAATAGGCCCCATCATTTTGAGGCAAATGTGTTCAAAAGTCTGAAAATCTGTTGTAACTTTAAGGAATCTCACCACCAAACACCTGATTCTGCAATTCAGCACACTTTTTTGAAAGTTATTCCAGAACATTTAGTTTTTCTGTATGTGCAACTGATCAGAACTGTGTGCTGATTAGCATCTTTCAGCTATGCCCAAAAATATCAAAAATCGTAACTGTCACGACTGAAACATTTGGTCATTCTCATTTCTCCATATAATGTATATGTGAGGTGAGATGAGGTTGCTCTCAGCAATTGTTTTCTATAATGCGTGGCTCAAGCTGTAAAATCTCTGAACCAGATCTTTATTATCGCTTATCAATGAGGTAACACAGTCCTAAGCCAAATAGTCCTGCCAGGTACTTGTTGATACTACACATTAGATAACATTAGATCTGATGCTTAATTTATACATAGCTTCTTCATTGGGTGATACATTTGAGCTTTTTTGCCAAATCACAACAAATAACTGTTAAAGATAGAAGGTAGTTCAGTATTTACCACAGGCATTACTCTATTTCTGGCACTGTTATCATATTTAAGGAGATGAGTGGATCTCCCTTTATCATAGATGGGCAGAGGGAGCTAATAACCAGAGTAACAGACAGGATTCTTATATGGACATAATGTGAAACTCAATCAAGATTCATTTATGGTGTTTAATCAGAGTCTGTGGTCTGTTTTGATGAGACGTTTGGCCACCTGTGGGCTTTTTTTATTGGAAAGTGGAGACATCTGCATACCGTGCTGTAACATGGTATCAATCTACAGCGAGACGTGACATGCCTGTGAATATTCGTTCAGTTGCTAAAAATTGTCATACATTATTCATGCACCTTGTTGATTTGGTCTGGATTTTGTGCTATATGCTTGTGGTGCTACTAAATGTAAGTGAAAACTCATTTGTCTTATTTTAGAAGTGTAATATGATCCTCTGATCCTACTCCATTTTATCTTATATAACATGTTCAAGCAGAAGCGGGTTTTGAATGAGGTGTCATCATGCACCAGAGCATTTTGACCTTCCACTTATCTTTGTTTCTTTTGCCTCAAACGGGGAAAAGCACAATGCAACCTGACAAGAAAAAAAGTCAGATGTGAAAAGTGAATCTGTCGCTACTGTATGCATTGTTAATGTTTAAAAGTCTTCCTTTTAGGCCCAGGCCAAAATGTTACCAAAAAAAACTATGGGGTCCCAATTGTAAAATTAGCATGTTATATTAAATATACACGACATATGAAAGAAAAAAAAAACATTTGCTTGCACTCGTTGCACTACCTGTTTCTGTTTTTACCATAACACAAATAAAATACTGATACAAAGCCACATTGTGTGGCTTTTGGTTATAATTTTCAGTTAAAGGCAACGAGAAGCAACTAGGGGTGTGCGGTATGATCATTTTTAATCGTGGATGATAAAAATGTCTCCATAATCTGCTTTTGTATAAATATCGTAGTATCATGCTATTCTATCAGCTGTAGTTCTGGTGCCTCCATCTCACTATTACTGTACAACGTGACATACTTTCACAACAGTGTTAAGTGATAGAGTTACACTCACAGGAAGGGATTGAAATTAACTTTTTCACTCACCAGCCAATTTAGCTACTAAATGTGTAAGTTACCTAAATAAATAAATAAAATAAACCAACTACTTGAGGCTGTCTACACTGGATGTGACAAAGCAACCGTTGCAAATAATTTAGTGTCAGTACTAGGACTGTGCAATTTTGACAAAGAATAATACCTTAATATTTTCTTGGATTGTATCGATAAAGATAATTAGACATTATTTTGCTGAGTGCGTTATTGTGCTAATATCTTAAAGACTGTCATGGACAGATGACTCCAAAAGTATTTGATAGTCTTTATATTCTGTGTGGTCAGTTCACAGCCGTGATATAAATTAATATTTTCCATTAAGTTTAAATTGATTTTCAGCTTTTATTGGCATTTTTCACCTTTATAAATTCATTTTTTACTACTGCATTATCTTTTGAGTCAAATTCTTACATTTAATCAGTCAATTATAATAATAATACATTTACTAAACAAATGAAATCACTATCAACAAAATTCATCTTTGTAGAAGTTGCATGTGAAGTGGTATTTAGATGTATTTACATGTTAATGCAGCTTAGACGGACAGGGAATGTTTTAACCTCCAGTTACAAATGCATAAATAATGTTTTGATACTTTAAACATAAAACGCTGAATACCGATATTTGAAATTATTTTAAAAATGAAAAGAAACTTTGAATGTGAAATTAAAACTGCCAGTAGTTGTCAGCAAGTCACAGTCATTGCGGTTGATCTGAATCATTTAAACGGCTGGTTCATTCAGGAACGAAACACAGTCATATGTTGAGATGTGAAACAATCCTGTGGCTGTGTCTGGAATGATTTTTGTGGGCGAAATAGAGCAAAAACAGCCCATATGGTGTCTAAAATGTAAGTCTCTTGATATTAACTTACTGTTTATTGAACTGCTGTAAAAAATGAATATCACATTTGTAACCATGCTGATTTTTAAGAAAAAAAGCCACTCTTCATGTGATAATGATTAACTACATGAAATTATATACATATATACATTTTCTGCCCCCTTATCTTGAATTGTGATCATTCTTAATTCATATTAATAGACTGAATCATGCAGTGAAAGAACGCACTCTAAACGCGCACTAAGTTAGTCTAAACAGACTTCATCACAGTCACATATGCCTGCACTTTGTATGTTTTGTTTTGTTTTTGCATATACTCTATAATGTCATGATGTCTCCCCAGTTAAGTATTTGCACTAAACCTGGAGAGATTTGGCTTGCATGATGTAGCGTATGGGCCAATCAGACAATGGTTCATTAGATTTACCTAAATCAGTTGTTTATTGAATTAACAAGTAAGCACAGACTTCCCCTCACCCAAACCAACACAGGGTGCCGCAAAATCTTAGATGGGCCCGGTTACCATGGCAACCAGGACACTTCTGGCAGACCAGATAAACTTTACGACCCAAAAGAATGTATGCTCTTCCCCCATCCTGACTCTCCCTAAAGCAAACATATTCTTCCACTGAAAGTGACTTATTGGGTTAATTCTTAGACAAACCTTTCTGTGACGAACACACAAATAATCACAGATCACTGTGTATATTATGACTGTTCCTGCATGTAGTTTTGGGTGTTGTATAACTGTTTTATGCATGTGCTATGATAGATTACTAGTCTAGTATAAAAACATACCTGCCGTGTTTGGTATCTTTGAATTCGTATTTTGATGGTCTAAAAGATGCTGGATATTATTTGTTGATACCTGTGCAACATATTAGTGTTCTAAGAACCCTTAGTAGTATTTGCATCAACACCCAATCGAATTACATATGCAAAATACTATGGATCTGGATAAAGACCATTAACTTTCCCTCCAAAGATACAAGACACCATTGGCTCTCTGAACTTCTAGAGTTGTGACTACTCTAGAAGATAAAGGACTCACACCAGCCACTCTTCACCTCTTCAGTCTTCAGTCTTCAGTTCATCTCAGTTTTTGGTGCTTTCACCCTCTTCACACGTCTCATCTTCTGGTTGCCAAGTCCCAGAGCGGGCGCACCAGCGCCAGCAGGACTTGAGCATGATCCGTCAGAGGTTCTTTTCAGAACCCAAGATGATGATGAACTAAGAACTCTTCTGGACCTTCTAAGTATGTGCCAGGCCTTAACAAGCCTTGACTTTCCATTTCCCAAGGATCATCAGATTTCATCTGGGTCTCTCTCTCAGCCCTTTTGTTCTTCTTCACGTCACTGGGAGGAAACTCCCAATCACCACAGAGTCAGGACATCTTGGAGGACACTCTTCAAACCGGAAGAAAGTGATCGCAAATCTAAAACCTTGAAACCATCAAGACCTTCATACGGGACTGCATCCGGACACGTGTCCACAACCAAGGCAATGCAAGTATCGTACATTTAACTGAACAAACAGAGGTTTAGTATAAGCTATGGACCTTAAATTACTCTTTTCATAGCTTCATTTTCTTTGTTTTCTCTAATGCCTTCTCACTTGCCCTTCCCCCTGTATGAATGACTGTATGTTTGTTTGTTTAGATTAGTTATGTGTTTAGTCCTTAGTTAATAAAATTCTTGTGCACAGATTACATGAGTTTCTGATTCTGCCTTACAAAATATTAATGTCCCTTTCCGATTTCCGATTCAAGCTACATGCTCTATGCACTAGTATATAAGAAAGTTATTTTCTGTGGCCAAGAAAATATCCTTTCTTTGAATACATGTGAAATTATCCTGAATGTTTGCTGGACGAACGGGTCAATTCATTGTAATGTAAATTCAGCTTTATCAAGATAATTCTATTGAATTATCCAAATATTATAATTAATTATAATGAGTTATGATTAATTAGTAATATTTTCCCTTGAGCTAATAAATGCACTACAATGAACTTCCTCAAAAAATTAATGAGTGGACATAACTTATGAAAAGTAACCCGCCAAATTGGCTAGTGATTTGACAGCGTCACCCACCACAGCAATTTTTTACAAGCATTTGGCGGGTTGGCGGGTGTTAATTTCAAACCCTGCTCACAGGCAGGACACTGTACTTATTCACAATCACAAAAGCACATTATTTGCTTTAAAGTCTTCCCAGTTAAACATTTCATATGCGTGCAGTTCTGACATGCATGCGCTTTTCCAGAGCGCGTACACCTGAAACACGTGCACACTAAAAGCCTGTCAAATAGCGCTTAATTACTGAACTAAGTTATATAACGCATCTGATTATGCTAATAGTTAAAACACATAAGGTTTACATATAAACAGTTGCTTATGTCTAAAGTGAAAGTAAACACCTGAGAGAAAAATAGATGCGTGCCTGTATAGCCCCTTTCACACTGCCCGTTGATTCCGGAAAATTGCCGGAACATTACCGGAGTGCCTTCTGTGTGAACGCAACCACATCCAGGGATTGATTCCGGGAACGATTCCGGGTTGGGGACCTAGTAACATTGCCGGGATCAGTCCCGGAACGAGCGCTGTGTGAGCAAAAGCCAGAACCAATGCCATTAAGGCTATGCAAAAGTGAAGACAGACGTTATTGTGCGACTCTTTTACCGAATGTTTTGAAGGAGGCTCTTCTTACTATCCGTGCTGAAGTGGAAATCGTTTGTCAGTTTAGTGAAACGGTACCCGTCGCATTATAACCTAATGTTCTCATGACTTTACGGGATCTTTACGGGTTGTGTGTGAACGCACGCAGAGATTCCGGAAAATCGCTGGCAGTGTGAATGAACCAAAATCAAACTATCCCGGTACAATTCCCGGAATGCATTACCAGTGTATTTTCTGGAATCTCTGTGTGAAAGAGGCTCATATTAGATGTTTACAGGTCTTAAAGGGACAGCAGACTAATTGTACTAAACATGCTGCAACTTGTCATTAAAGGCGGGGTACAATGATGTTTCATATATTCAGAGCTGTTTACAGTGTTAAAGAGTTGGATTCTCATGCTAAACATGGCCAAAGTTAAAAAAAATAAATAAATTTGATGAATGACGGAGAATTTCTTTGCCGAAAATCTTACTTCCGGGTTGGTACAAGTTTCGGCTGTTTTTTTTTTCGATCATGGCTTTAATGATGTAGACAATGGTGGAACTCCTTATATGAACATTTCTCCCAGAAAAGCATGTCCGTGGCGCCCGCGCTCAAGTCAACTAGACTTTTTGGAGATAATAAGGATACAGTACTACTCTATAGGTACTCAGGATTAACATGAGATTAGGTGAAACTGTGTATGTTATGTACCCTTTAAAGGGATAGTTCACCCAAAAATTATAATTCTGTCATTTTTTACTTACTTGCTCACTTTTTTCTTGTGCGAAACACAAAATAAGATATTTTGAAAACCATTTGTGGGTAACCAAACAGTAGCTGGTCCACATTGGATTTAATAATAAAAATTCAACAGAAAAAAATTAACTCATTCAGGTTTACCACAACCTGACAGTGAGTAAATGATGGCATAAAAATAAAACAATATGACAGAATTGACATACAAGTCTTAATACCCAGGGTTTCTTTTTAAATACTTATATTTGGTCAAATTTTGCTGCTTTGCTGTAATTTACAGATTGTTGTGTTGTAAAGACTGTATTAGAAGAGAAACTGCTAAGAGGGACAATTTAAATTTAAACAAATAAACAAATTTAGTTAAAAACTGATATGTAAAGGAAACATAGTGACATGATAATATAAAAACAAGGTTTTTCTTCATGGTTTGTTGTATAGTGCCTTTAGAAACCTCACTATTGAGGCGCATTAGCTCTCTGGTTCATTAATGTGATTCTGATTAACTACTTTAGCTAATAAATGGAAATAATCACATATTAACCAAAAGAACCTCCTTATAATCACATCTGAACTCTAATTAGCCCTAATGATTAGTGTGTGTGTGTGTGTGTGTGTGTGTAGACTGTGAGTGAGAGTTCCTCTATTGATTGCTGTGTGTTGGAGCTGTCAGAATGATGGCTGTGTGTGACAGCGTGTGTGGCTCCTCCTCTCCCTGCAGAGGAGCGATACAGATACCAGCCTGTCTCACTGCCCTCTGTCAGCTTTTCAGCTTCTCAGCATAAACATTTCTTTCTCATGCTAATCAGAAAGCAGTTCCTCTTTACCACATCCCTACTTTACCATAGTACAAGAAAGAAAATTAGCCATGATCCAAAATGAAATTCTGATAATAGATAATTTAACTTTGTAAAGGATTAGTTCACTTCCAGAATAAAGATTTCCTGATAATTTACTCCCCCCGCGTCATCCAAAATGTTCATGTCCTTTAGGAAATTAAGGTTTTTGAGGAAAACATTCTAATATTTTATTTATATAATGGACTTTAATTGGAGCCATTGGGTTGAATGTCCAAATTGCAGTTTCAGTGCAGCTTCAAAGGGCTCTACAAGATTCCAGCCGAGGAATAAGGGTCTTATCTAGCAAAATAATATTTTTCAAAAAAATGAAAGTGTAAATAAAATTTTAATCACAAATGCTCATCTTGCACTAACTCAGTTTCACGCATTATGTAGTCACATGCGTGATGTAGGCAAGATAAGCATTTGTGGTTAAAAAGTATATAATATTTTTTTCTACTATAAAATGACAGATTGTTTCGCTAGATAAGACCCTAATTCCTTGACTAGGATCATGTAGAGCCCTTTGAAGTTGCACTGAAACTGCAATTTGTACCTATAACCTGTTGGGTCCCATTGAAGTCCACTATATATGGAGAAAAATCTTGGAATGTTTTCCTCAAAAACCTTAATTTCTTAACTTTTTCTGACTGATATGTACATAGACTAAGAATTACAAAATTGCCAGAATGCCTCCATAAATCATAAAACCTTCTTTGTACATGAAAAAAGGGTCTTTGCATGTATTAGGGGAAAAATGCTATGAATTACAAGCTGAAATTAGTGGATTTAATTCAATTATCAGTATCTATTATAATTTAATTTTCCCAGAAGTGGTGAACAATATATCAGGCACATTTTTTTCTGAATAAGACTGGAAAACAGGTCTATATATATAAAGCTAATCTGTATCGACCGCTGCGGCTGGGCTGGGTGATAAAAGATTCCGGTGCTAATTGTCTTTTTCTAGAAATGTTTACTAAAGGAGGGGGGAAGAGTCATCTGGTTCTATCCTCCATTGCAGGCTTCTCAAGAGTCCTCCCCCCTATTTAATCATCTCTCTCTCACACACACACAGACACACACTTTCTCTGTTTGCCTATGTTTTGTCTCTGACAGGGACACACAAACACAGTAGAAAATTCCTGGTCATGCCTGAAACCACAGACCCATCGCTCTGGAAATGGCCTCTTTATTTTCTGCTGTAATTTGACAGATTGGCCGCCTTTTACGATTCAAGGTTATTTTGACAAGCACTCTACAGGTGCACTTTCCACAGATAGAAGATGTTTGCTGAGGAGGTGGAGGGTCCACTCTTATTTCACAAACTCACAAACACTTGAAAAAAATTACTTTCTGATGTGTATTTTTTATTTTCTTGTGAGTCATTACAAATGATAAGTTTGTTTTATTAATTTGATGAATTTTCTAATATATATTTGGGGATTATGAAACGGACTCATCTTATTTGATAAGATGTTGCTAAGCTACATTTCTTGAGAGCTATGGAAGAGATTGACGGCAAGACTAATGTCATGGATAATGGAGACTTATCTAAATTGCTAGGCGTAGTGAAGAGAAAATACACAGATGCTGTAATGTTGTAGTGTGCAACATCTATGTCAATCCATTCACCTTTCTACATCCATATTAGCCCAGAGAATTTGTATCACTCAGAGGTGGTACTCTCATGTACTTTGACTAAGTCTTGTCCATTTCATAGCTTTGTCAGAGTTATGTGAAATGAACAACCCAGACAAATGGCGGAAAATTACAATGCACAAACTTACAGAACATAATTTGCAAACCAGGCTCATCGGAAATACATACTTGTGGCAACGTTTCAAAGTGAAATGTCTAGTGACTGTCGTTAAAACGTACATTCAGTACGTGACTGTGGCCACATCTTTATTACGTTGGTGCTGGCACGTATTGCTGCATTTTTATTACATTGCTTCAGGTAGTTATTGTGGAGGTTCAGAATTCAAATGTCCGGTGAGTGTCACTAAAAGGTTAATGCTCTGTCGTGTTGGAAATACCTCCTCACCAAACCCAAGTTTAAACCTACCCAATAGTGTTAACCAATGTAATAGTGATATAAAAATGCATTCACTGATGCAACCGTGCTATTTCAACTTCCTTATTTGTGACCCTTTACCACAAAACCAGTCATAAGGGTAATTTTTTAAAAATTGAGTTATACATCAAAGCTGAATAGATAAGCTTTCCATGTATGTGTGGTTTGTTAGGATAGGACAATATTTGGGCAAGATACAACTATTTGAAAATCTGGAATCTGAGGGTACAAAAAAATCTAAACATTGAGAAAAATATTGAGTTGTCCCAATTAAGTTCTTAGCAAAGCACATTATTAATCAAAAATTACATTTTGATATATTTACGGTAGCAAATTTACAAAATATCTTCATGGAACATGATCTTTACTTAATATCCTAAAGATCCTAACGATAATTTTGACCCTTACTATTATTTTTGGCTATTGCTACAAATATACGCATGCTACTTACGACTGGTTTTGTGGTCCAGGGTCACATTTTTACTCACAAGTGCTAAACTATATCACTTGAGCTACTGAGCAAACATACTGCATTAGGAAACCTATGTGAAGCTATATATGTGTCGCTGACATTTAAAAGTATGTTCTTTAAATCTTGCAGGATGTTAAAATTGTTTTGCAAATTTTTGCATATTTTGCAAAAAATTTGGCTTTTTAATCAAAATTCAGACCTTGTAAAACAGACTTTGTGTAAAAAAATTTATAAAAGTTGAGTTTTACTGCCTATAGTATACATTTCAAATGGAAAGTGCAGTGTATCATATGTATAGTTTTTTTTTTTGTTTGTTTGTTTTTTTTGCAGAAATATAGATGGAGGAAAAGTGAAAAGTAATAAAAGTTGTTGGTGGGACAACTACATCAGGTGGAAACTGCAGTGAATTGTATTTAGATTTTTTTTTTTTTTTTTTTTTTTTTTTTTTTTGAGGTTTTAGTTTTGCAAAAATGTAGTTTTTTTTCAGTGAGCCTAGTTGTATAGCTGTATATCTCAAAACAAATGTTGCTTTGAAATTCTAATTTATGTATGTCTAACATCAATAATTACTGATTATTTCGCAAATATAACTTAAAGGGTTAGTTCACCCAAAAATTAAAATGGACTATAATGAGCCAGTCAGGTTCAGCCAGAAATGGCACTCCTGGAACATCATAGAGGACATCACCTAACCGAGGGCTGGTGAACCTGCAGGATGGCCATGGTGTGCAGGGCGGAGGCAGCCTGGCCCGCAGCACTGTAAGCCTTCACAGCGAGAGCTGGTGAAAGTTTACAGTTTTGGATGGAAGGCACGGACGATTCCGCTAGGTGGGATTGTTTTGCGGGCACCGCAACCGCATGCTCCACCTGGGGAACTTCGACGTACCCTCTGGCTGCCCCACCGTCGAGAGTAGTGAGAAGGGAGGAGCCAGAACATGTACGAGCCGTATAAGAGGCTTTTCACGTTCTTTCTAGGAAGAAAGGTACTGGGGCGGAGCGAGGTAGAACAATCATCAAGCCGCGAGCGCCTTGGACACCTTGGCCTGCCGAACTGGGCTGGGTACAGGACGAGGGCAGCCGTCTTGCGAACGAGAGGCAAGATCTCAACGTAGCCATGGACATTCACACAATGAATGCATGAATCATCCATGGCCCAGGCATGTGAGGCAGCGATCGTGTCCATCAAGAGAAGTCAACATGCAATCGTTGCATGCAAATTCCACTTCATTGGCCTTTTCTCTTTAACTCAGAGATGATTGGTCTCTCAAGTGCGATCCCACTATGTCACTCGACGTAATGTCGAAGTGAACGACTGAGGGGGAACTAATCCTTTAAAGGAGACCTATTATGCCCCTTTTTACAATATGTAATATACAGTAAGTCTAAGTCTCAGTTGTCCCCAGAATGTGTCTGTGAAGTTTCAGCTCAAAATACCCCACAGATCATTTATTATATCATTCTGAAAATGTTTGAAATGCTCTAGATAACCATGGCGGATTGTATGCGGCTCACTCAGGGTGGTGTCAACAGTTCTGACATCATTTTGTGACAGATTCTGTGAATTACTTGTTCTGAGACCCTGCTTATGATTTATGGGGATTTAAAAGGAGCAGCTGGATTTTTATTATAAAGTGGTTGTGTACACACACTGCCAACACATATTTGTTACATGTTCAAACAACATGTAAAAGTGAATTTTGCATAACAGGTGCCTTTTAACATATACAGTTTGTGGAAATCTGGTGTGCTTAGTGCCCTGATCAAAAAGTCTGAAGTAGCTTTCAAAGACTTTATGCCAGCACCATCACTTCAGCAAATCCAGTGATTAGCTAGCATAGCCCAGATTATTTGATTTTGGAAAAGGTTGATAAGAAACGTTTTTAGTTCATACAAATATGCAGACACTGGAATTTTTGCCAGTCTGAGTACAGTACAGAAACATTCTGGGGCTAAAGCCAAACATCTCATTTGCTCTTTCATCTCATTGCTATCTAGGAAATCAGTTGAGATATAAAGTCATTTTTTTTTCTTTCCTACGGGATCTCACTTTCTCTTTATTCTTGGCAGTCGGTCTTATGTCATTCTTTGATTCATTGGTCTGCCCTTCCCAAGACACACATTGAGTATTAGACCTCTATCAGCAATGCAGGCCGTGGGGACGCATCAATCCCTCGATGGAGGACGGAGCATTGCAGACATGCTCCAGACAACAGAAGAAGGGGTGGGTTGTGTTTGCTCTTCCAGGCCATCTCTCATTTACTTGAAAACAAACCTTGCAGTAGAAGATGAGGCATATTTTTATCCCTAAACAAAAGCAGACGGATGTCTAGATATTGTGTGTCCCATTATGCCAAAGTATGAATTACTTTCCATTTACAGAGGATGTCTCAGTAATTCACATATAGCAATACAAATATATTTATTAACATTTTAGCAGCAACTAATAGCAGCAGTTTCATTTGCTCTGAGCAATCTAGAGGCACTTACACTCTCACAGTTTCTCTCTAAAATGAGGAACCTGGACATTTCTTAGAGGCCTTCATATGTAGCCCATCAACAAAACAATACAATAAACAAGATTCCACACAGAGGTCATTATAAATGATTTCTCTGTATATTTTAGAGCACCACAGTTGCCACAGGCATTTTCAATTTAAAGTTATTCAAAGGATAAGATTAAGTCCATTCTTTCTATTTTACTTTCTTTCTTTTAGATATTGCATATTCCTCCCGTCTGTTCCCGTTCATTCC
Organism: Cirrhinus molitorella; assembly: GCA_033026305.1. Lineage (NCBI taxonomy): Eukaryota > Metazoa > Chordata > Actinopteri > Cypriniformes > Cyprinidae > Cirrhinus > Cirrhinus molitorella. The sequence continues at coordinate 31,111,025 of CM065119.1, forward strand.
TTTTTATAAATGATCTGAGTAATGTTTTAATGTTATGTACTCCCAAGTTCAAGACAGCTGTCATATCAGCCAGCACAGCGTTAAAAAAGACTTGCACCTTTAACAGTGCTGCATGTCTAGTCTAATTTGTCATGCCCTATGTCATTTTCTGTGTCACATACAGACACATAGTGACAGGTGACATTCCATTCTATTAAATACACTCTCCACACATACACTAATGTACAAAAGTTTGGGATCAGAAAAATGAAAAAGAAAAGAAAAATGGTACAACTGGCTGAGGGTGGAAATATGCTTATACAACACAGCCTGTCAGTGGCCGTGGGTGGAGCCTAAGCATTATGATGTCATACCGCTCAGAAAATCAAAACGGCTGGATAACTGAGACTGTCGATAATTGAGTGAATGGATTTTTATCATTGTAGGGTGGTTGTGTCCACATACTATGCTAAGACACATTTCTGCAAACACCATGCAAAAGTGAATTTTGTATCCGATATCCCCTTTAATAAAAAATGATAGTAATGACATTTATATTACATTATATCATACATTATATAATTATATTATAAAAGATTTCAGTTTCAAATAAATGAATAAATCACAGAGTGCATAACAAATAAATGTAGTCTTAGTGAACATAAAAGGCTTTAATTAATTAGCTTTCAAGGTTAAAAAATGTAAGTTAAATGAATAAATGCAGCCATGGTGGTGTAAAAAAACACTTTTACTTATGTAAACTCATATCTTTTAGGCCAGCTTTAGTCTACGTTTATGTGGACAGATCAGCTTATCCTGGCACATAACTAACCTATTACACAAGAGAGACAGTCTCTCAGACATTTTGAAGCAACCAACTTAAGTAGCTTTACTTTTGCATGCTGTTTTGGGGCAGAGCTAATTTATATATTTAATACTAGGGATGTAACAGTATTATATATATCATGGTCTCGATATCATCATGGTCACATATGAAATGATAGGTCTTCTGGGCAATCATTTTTGCTGTCAATCGATTAAAAATTAACAAATTAATTAACATTTTTCTGAAATAAATCATGATTTATCCCACCTAACATTAAAGTTTTTAGTTATACTATTTAGTTGTATTGCAGTAATTTCACATTCAGTCTTCAAATTAATATAGAAAAAGCGTAAAGAAAGTATATTTTAATATTAGTTTAATGCCATACTTTTTTTTAATGACTGAAGGTAAGTATCACCAATACTAGTTTTTCAAACTCTCAGTGTGCATTAGATGTAACTTTAAAGTCTTCATTTGTCTTTATTATTTAAATATCACAATAAATATTGTATCGTGGACTTCATATTGTGAGATTTTGATATTGTTACTGATGTCTCTATGAATTTTTAGTTCTGATATTTAACCACTGACTATAGCCATTCAACATTACAGTATAATTGAGAGCTATCAATTTAACAAATTTATCAAACACTCAATTCTAAATTAAATAACTATAAAGCTTAAAACTACATAAGTTATTGATTTCCTCTTTTTAATTTTGTTCTTTAATTAACAGACATCACAGCAGCTGGATATTAGGATATTTCGGCTGCTGAACTTGATGCAGATCTGAAACTGCTTTAAATGAGACTCTAAATAATAAATACTTACCTGCACAGTTTTAAGGCAGCTTTAATTGCCTGTTTTGTAGCTTCATGTCTTAACTGATGACATAACTACGACATTGCATACTCTTGTAGTTTTATTTGGGTTTGAATATAATACAGCGCTTTAATATAGTCTAATACAGCGCACAGCAGTACATTTGCATGTGCTATGAGCACAGTACAATGGCTGTCAGGACAGAAAGATTTGTTTTTACTGACATATGGCCTGACAACATCTCATCTGACCGCAGTTCACTGATGTTCTACTGAAGCTCCTCATCACCGGTACCATTTCTGTGCTCGATTGACTCGCATCTGGTGCTGAGGTGAAGTTGGAGCGCGTGTCTGAAAAGTCATTTAATTTAATTTAAACTTTTCATTCTAATATAAAAGGTCTTTAAAGTTGCATTTTGGGTCATTATGCTTTGGCACAGTATCTGTCAAATGAACTAAAACCAAAAGCACAATATGGCTTAATCCCTTCATAAAGTCTGTTTTTGCTCCTCATTTTGAAAAGAAAAGCACACTTCGTTTAGGCAATCAGCTCGTGAACTGATGTTTTCTGCATCTCAGAACTGCTCTGTTCACAGTGAATGCAGTGAACTTGTTAATTTTAAATATCTCTTTCAAGTGTAGATATTAGGAAAGAAGTATTGTAATTTCCCTACTGTAGTGTAAAGCAAAAATAATATACCTATGAAATGTTCATTTTCATTTATTTTACAATGCAATTGTTTTACAATATATGGCTATTACTGTCATGGGGAAAACAATAAAATTCAGGTACAAGTCAATTTACTGACTTTTTTTCTGACTTTAGATTTCTTAATTAAGAACATGGCTTGGAGCTCTTAGTTTTCAAACTCTCAGTGTGCATTAGATGTAACTTTAAAGTCTTCATTTGTCTTTATTATTTAAATATCACAATAAATATTGTATCGTGGACTTCATATTGTGAGATTTTGATATTGTTACATCCCTAATATGATACTATATTTAGTAGGGGGATTTTTTTTTAAACTACTTCAGCAGCCTCCAACCAGCTGTACAAAAAACTAATCAAACAAACAAAAATGTTCTTCCTCTGAAGCACACATTATAACAACCCACCACTTTGTAAACACAACATCATATCCAGGTGAACTGATAAAAACCTGTCCACCCAGATTCCTAGAAAGCCAGCCAACCAGATTGAAACTGCCTGGTTTTCCTGTAGCTCGGCCAGTTTCGTGTGTCGTCTGAATCAGACGGTCAGTGGGTTGTCCATGGGCAGTGCTGTCTGGGGCTGAAAGTACCTTTGGTCCGACTCTGATCGGTCACACCATAGCCGGCCTCTCTTACAGCCCGAGCACATATCTAACCTTCCATCAAAGTGCCTGTCAGGCCGTCCATTCTGGTAGGGCAATTACATGACAAGGACACCGATCGCTAGCACGTCCATCCGTTGTGACAGAGATAAGAGATGATATTATGGCAAGGATTGGGCGCTTCCTTTCTGTGTCCATATGGCTAGCTTCTGGTCTGCTTGTTTTTGTGTTTGCAGTCTATACATGCTTCTTCACAGTATCATGAATAGCCACATGTGGGAACGTATCACAGAAATGCGATCTCAGTGCAGTGTCTCAGCCATGCTGTTTAATTCAGTTATTTGCTGTTCATCTCCTGTGCCGCCTCGCCATCAATAAGAAAATCGTTAGAGCCTTTGAGCAGACCTTTGTCTCTCAGGGTGTTGATAGAGAGCAAGACTAATGGATGCCAGACTTAACTGCAATCACACTGGGGCCCAGCCACAAATGAATCTCTCTCTCTCTCTCTCTCTCTGTAATGTATAGATTCTGATTTATCTGTTTTTCATATCATAAAAAAACAATATGTAAGATTCATTGTTTTTTTTTTTTTGTTTGTTTGTTTAGTTTTTTTTTATGTTCAGTTTTCTTTCTTAGATTGAATGTTAGATTGAAAACATTTGAACATCTAATAATGTTTTTTTTATTGAAGTGGCCAGAGCAGTTATTTTAAACATTTTGTTTTGTTTTTAAAATAACTTTTTTGTTCAATCTGCTTTAGTCTAATAATGTTTACATTAAAGTGGCTAAAGTAGAGTCTAATGACAGCAAAAATCAAAAAGGTTTAAAATAACTACTTTAGCCACTTTGAGAAGGTGCTATTGTATCTCTTGATGTTCTTACTATTATTATTATTATTATTCTTCCACTATTGAATCTATGGCAGCCCATAGAACCGCTTGCAGTAAAGTTATGAAATTTGGCACACAGATAAAGGACAGTATCAGCATTAACCATAGCAAGTTTGGAGCTATGTTTGAGTATATTCTTTGGGTTACGAGGACATGGATATTTTTTTTTGCCATAGTCAGCTGAACTGTCTCAGATCATCTTTATTCATTGTCACCTCACACTGACCACGCCACATCAAATTTTGGTAACAGCACCTATTGGTCAAAAGTGATAAACCATTTTTTAACCGTTAATAATGAAATTTCCAAAAATGTTAATAACTTAGCATTAGCCTATTATAATGCAACTGGTCTCAAAATATTCCTTGGGTCTTGTTGACAACATGGATACGAATTATGCCATAGTTGGCCAAACTTCCTGTCCGCGGTTTTAATTTTCGTAAAAAGCTTTTTCAAACTCCTCCTAGACTGTTGATTTTCACCAAAATCGAGTCCGATAATTTTCAAACTGTGCTGACAAAAAGTTCACGTTGATAGACAAAACCATTTTTCTATAGCACCACAACAAATTTGAGGCATGATGCCAGACTACACAGAGCACAAATCACATTAAATCAAATTACTAGTGGATACTCATTGCTACAGTTGGTCTGATGGTTGCTGCCTAGCTTGCTTCTTTAGTGCTTGGCCCCTTAATTGCTCCTTGCAGCTATATTTGTTGATTTTTTTTTTATTTTTTATTTTTTTTTTATTTAAAAATTGCATACTTTTTATGTTCAATCTGTGTTTTTGAATTGAATGTTTCAACATTTCTCTTAACCCTCTGGGGTCTGAGGGTGTTTTTGGGCCCTGAAGAAGTTTTGACATGCCTTGACATTTGTGCATTTTTCAGTATCTTAAAAACATATTCATGGCTAAAGTCAAATGATATTGTAATCAGCACAAACTGGGCTACAATAATATGCAAGCAACATGAATGTACATGTTTGTGTTTTTGAGAAAACAATGTTTATGCGTGCTTAGTGAAAAACTAAAAAAATAAAGCCACTTAAAAAAGGAAATGAAACACGGACAGAATATTTGTTCACAAGGCTTTTGAGAACTGGATGTGGTAGGCTAGAGTTTTTTCTACAAAATGCTGTGAAAATCATCTCATTCACTCGTTCAAAGAAAACAATAAATTGACGTAAATTTACCAAAACATGTTTTGTGATGGAAAGAGAATATGCAAGAGATTGACAATGGTCATGAATATTTAGTGATTCACACCTGAGAGAGACAAAGCCCTCCCCTAATGGCCCATCAACCACACTGTGACTCTCAGGTAAAAAACAATGTGAGAAGATTCAAAGAATGAAGTTTTAGATTTTGTATTTTACTTAACACAATATAATCAAAACATACATAATGAAGGTCAAAAACACATTATTAAGCACCCTGATCTGCAGATATGAACAGACTTTGTGTAATTTCTGAAAACTGATTCTTTTCTGAATTCTGTTCAACAAGTGAAACAAGTAAATCATACCTGACATTTAAGTGCTTGCAAAACTCATCATCAGTAGTCAAGAAACTTGTTTTGCACTAGAATATCAGTGTAGTTGACCATCTTCAGTTGTATCTGAGTTTTATATCTGAGGAACTAATTATTGTTTAGCACGTTAAAAGTCTATTCGCGATCACAGTATTACTAATAAACATGGTCTAAACATACACTCAGTATAAACACTCATAGGCTATTTATTATTTTATTTATTACATTTTGCGATAAATAAATAAAATACATATACAAATATGATCTTATAGTCATAAACACAAGCATGTTTTGTATTGTATAATGCAATGCATGCTGTCTAAACATTAGACTCTATCATTCAGTGTTACAGTGTAAACACTATTACTTTTATATCGCATCGTTATCTAGAACAATAAAAAACATCCTTGCGTCGTGAGACATTTAGATGCAATGGATTATATGAATTACAGGATGCAATGAAACGTACATCATAGCGTTTCAATTTATGTAGTCAGCAATTATAGTTTGAAAAAAAGTCTAACTAGTAAAATGTATACAGTTTAGTCTGTCACAGTAACGCAGCGAATGCAAGCAGGCTAATAAAAGAAAGACTTACATTACTTACGAACTAGACTTACGAATTTATTCTCTGTTGAATCTGCTGCAGGTCACATCGCGTTCTTCTTCTGATGAGGTAAATATAAGATTTATTCCTCTCAGCACGTCTTCTTTCAGAAACGAACAGTAATCCAGATGAATTTGACGAAAAGTCTTGCTGCTTTGTTGATGGTGATGTGGGCGTTTTCTTCCCGCGCTTCGCACGTGGCTAATTGTAATATGAAAGCGAAACTAACTTATGGGCGTAGACAAAATTAAAGTTAATAAGGTCCAAGGGGATAAACTGGACATAGCGTTGGTTTTATATGGATTACTTTATCAAAGAATATTTGTTTTCGACAAAACTTACTTCGTTTAAAAGTAGAAATATCAGGCTTTCTCCGGGTATATGTATAATGTATCGTGTACTGTTTTCGCGGAGTATTTGATCATTTAAGTGACGCGTTTCAAAATGAAGATCAGGGAGACCAACGCGGTACACAGCACTCCCTGAATTTTTTCTTTATTTGTCAAAAGCTCACCGTTTTATTGTTAATATGTGTCTGTACAAAGAAAAGTAGACCCTTTACAGATTCGATTGATGTATTGATCTTATCTGTACGATCAAAACTGACGGAGCAGTTTAAGTTCTTTTTGCTGTCATCTAGAAAATATGCATGTGTGTCGCCGGCGCCACCTTCGACCCCTGGGGGGTCTAATAAAATTTCCATTAAATTGGCTAAAGTAGTGATTTTGTTTTGTATTTATTTATTTAAGTGGAAAAGTGATTTTAATTTTGTTGTTGTTGTTTAAGCAAAGTAGTTATTTTAAACATTTCATTATTTTAACATTTGCTGTTGATAGTAGCCTTAAATGGACTACTTGCACAACTACTTCTGCGTTCTACTTGTTACGGCTCGGAAGTTAGTTAGCATTTAGCGAACGGGTTTGACTGATAAACACCTTTGCGAAAATTAGTAAAAGTGCCATGTTTTTTCAGTTCTTACCATTTTTATAACAATACTTTTACTACAAATAACCTACCATTGTTAATCTGTGGTCATTGTAGTAAAACCTGAGATATTTTGTGGTTATATGGTTTATCTTAAATTGCAATTTTTGGTTTTATTTGCAGTAAAACCATGGCTAATTTGTTTGTGTGCATTGGTGCTCTTACGCCGAGCCCCTACTGCTTATTCAATTATTTAAAATGGCTGAATGCATGTGCATTAACTGCCCTATTTAAATAATTTTTAACAGCAACACGTTGACTGTGGGACTACTTTGAATATTCATATTTTGGGCTATATATTCATATTAGGCTACATACAGTGAAAGAATGACACAGAATATGACACAGAATAGTGACTAAACATATTTAATACAGATAAATAAAAAGGTTCATTATGATCTTATTCATCAGGTCTCACAAACACTGCAGTGTCGCGGAGCACTGACACCCTGTGGTGAAACAATCATGTATGATTACCAGCCACCGCTTTCTTATGTTCTTATGCTCTTATGTTGGGTTATGCTGGAATAAAACTATACAATTTGTTGAGTTTGGAAAATTCTGTAATCCGTAATCATCAGAATATGTCTTCTCCTGTCTCTGAAAATTTTGAATTTTGAAATCATTCAATCATTCAAATAATTAATTTTATTGCTAAACTATAACCCTTAAACTATTTAAATTGTGCAGTTTATTAAGGAAATGTGTGCTGTTGTTTTTACCTAACAGCAAATAAACCCTATAAACTTGAAGGAGAGACCATATCTAGAATATCATAGACTTGAGGTTGTGCTCTGTTGCCTTGATCCGGTAAGCATCCATCCAGAACACCCTAGCAACCGTATAGCAACCACCCAGATCACCTTAGCATATTGATATTACGTTTTGCACCAAACACCATTCATATCTTTTTCAGAAAGTGTAAAAGTGAAGTATAGTGCTATTATTTTTTTAAATTTCCTGTGCTGTTACGTTGTTATTTGGGTTCAAATGAAAGAAGTCTTGAAGATCAACTCAAACTGATTGTCAACAGCCACATATTTTAAACCTCATCAACAGAAATCTCCTCTCTGAATTGCAGGAAAGTGAAATGAATCGATTTGCGAAGACAAGGGAGATTTTGGAAGCTTAAAAGAATCCCCCGGAGAACATCAGCGATAATGAAAATACAGCAGAAATTTGTTTCAAACACAGGATTATGATAGATCTTTTGTTCTGTCTGGATGCGTTTTGTATTCTTTGATTTGTCATTTGCACTGAAGGTCACAAGTGATTTTATGAAATTGAACATGTCTAAATGAAATAAACTCGTCACACATTTTCCATTAAGAAGAAATCACCTAATAGCAAGCAGGAGCCGCACACTTCCAGTTCGTGTTGATGAACTGCTATTATATGAATGATTCTCTCATATTTAGCCATAAACGTGTACAGCACAAAGAGTGCAGATAGCAAGTTGGATATATATTTGTAATCTTAACTCCAGGACCTTCACATGCACTACATCCCCTTCATGTCGGCTTGTTTTATCTTCCCAGCCGGTTGACTTCCTGTTAAATCCAAATACTGTCGTGAGCCTTGAACTCTGATAGCTTTCTAGTTTGTTTTATGATAAAACATGCTGTGTGCCCATGTGGACTTTTGTTCATGAGATTACAAATACCAGCAAACATCCTCTCAGGCCCAGCTGTTGTCTACCAGGTACTCTCAGGACGTAAAGGTTACACTAACAGTGTGCTGAGGATATTGGCATCTCCTCAGATACAATGGAAGTAACCAGAGGCCATCAAATCAGTCAATGTTGATTATATTTCCACTGGCCGTAATTGAGGTGGATTTAATGAGCAGTGACTGAGTCTCTGGCCATAAATGAGTTGCAATGTGAGGTCTATGTGTGGGGGTTTTGCTGAAGATGAGAAGACAAATGAGATCGTCGGAGCAAGCAAAAGACCTTGATTGGAATGGCATGTGTGTCACACATATCACACTAAGCAATCACAAGCTCCACAGTCTACATAAGCCATGAAGTTAAGCAGGATTCTGTTGGGCATAGACAAGAATGTACTTCAGTCCATAAGCCAGGAGTTTCAAACTTGTCTATTTCACAAACAGGAAGATAAAAATTGCTTGCACAGCATGATAAGAATGAACTAGATTTTTCCCCATGCACAAGTTTACACCACAATAAAAACAGCGTTGATCTGCAGTTGCTAAGATGTTCTGGGTTGTTGCTTTGTAGAAAATGCAGAGCAACAAATTTTTCATTTGTACGCTCCATAATTGCAGTTACTCTGTCCAAGTCTGCCATCCATGATTGCTTGCTTGTGAATTATTGGCCTCCCAAATTGTCATTATCAAAATATGGTGGCAAACCTGTCCCTTGATTTTTTTCATCTTAAAAACGGTAATCATGTACAGCATTTATTTTATTAAAAAATAAATAAATAAATTATAAATACATAAATACATTAAAAACTGGCATGTTATTTATAACAATATGAAATAGTTGTTTGCTTCTCTGCTGATTTTTTTTTTTGTTTGTTTAATGTTTAAAAGTCCACTGAAGTGTTTTGAAACACTCAGAATGTTATTCCATGTGTTGACGTAATTTTAACTGAAACAAGAAGACAGGACGGAATATATCTAGCAGTCCAGCGCTCTTTTTAAAATAACCAATAGCGTTTTTTTTATATCACAGCTTGGGCCAGAGCTGTTGAGCTGTGTAAAGCCACATTTGACAGCCACATTGCATAATGTGTAGAATTCAAATGTGTCCGATACGTTTTGTGGTCTGTGCCAAGTCTCATGTATGATCTGCTTTGTGCTATCGTGTATGGACCGGAGAAGACTGTGAGTGCACTGCGGCAGTTCATGTGACACAAAGCGAAACCATACTTCGCCCAACAAAATGCATATTTAAACTGTCTGAATCGTTCCCTATCCCCTATATAGTGCACTACATGCCATTCACCGTACAAAAAATACTAATTCTGAACAAGTGACCGATTGCAGCCACAGTTTTTGAACATTTGATTGGACAGAAAGTTTGATGAGAAGCTGAAGTGCAGGATGATGTCATCAAAATCATTAATCTATATTGGCAGAAGTGAGAGACTTAGATAACCTTAAGGCTAACATATTCTCACCAAAAAAAATAAAAAATATATATATATATATAAAATTCTATTTTGATTTCATGGGGACTTTAAAAAAGTACTTCTAAGTTCAGAGTAAGAGGAGGCTGTTCAAATGTGTACAAAGTTATTATTTTCATTTAAATAAATGTCAATCAAAATGTGAAGGATTTTCATTTAAAGAAACTTTTTACTGATTAAAGTCTGGTCTTAAATAAATTATGGAAAATAACATTGACACTATAAAAAATATATGAAGAGCTCAGATGCATCTCAGTCAAAAATGAGATGATGCTGAGTGAATGCTCTTAACACATATTATGCATCAATCAAATACACATATTATACATCAAAAAATCCCAGCCTCAGCCCAATCAGAAGAACTGGTACTTAGGTGGAAACCTATACACCTGAGCCTGATAAAAATGCACTTTTTAAAGAAAGACGTCAGATGGATTTAGAGGTTTTTGCATCTGAGCTCTTCATATAATTTTATGACATGTTAATGTTAGATAAATAAAACGTCTCGGTTACGTATGTAACCCTCGTTCCCTGAAGGAGGGAACGGAGACGTCACGTCGGAGACCGACGGATTGGGATCTCGCTTAGAGAGACCGACCTACTTCGTGTGTATTGAACACGCCAATGCAATTGGCATGCGCTGATTGTGCCCAGCTGCAGCTGATCACAGCGTGAGTATATAGAGGCGGCTGGCACAGCGCATAGTCAGGTTTTCGCTGAGGAGCCGAGTCGGCTCGGCAGTACAGCGGCGGGACAGCAGCCATGGCGACGGGACGTGACGTCTCCGTTCCCTCCTTCAGGGAACGAGGGTTACATACGTAACCGAGACGTTCCCTTATCAGTCGGTCTCTCTGAGTCACGTCGGAGACTGACGGATTGGGATCCCTATGGAAAACGCCATGTCTACTGGCCTCCTCCAGTGTCCTGAGCAAGCCTCTACGCCCCCTTTGTGGCTTAGGCGGGGGCTCGCAACAAGAAACCAGTCACTATATGTCTTAACACTACTCTTCCGCAGTGAAGCTGGAACTGGAGATGCGGAGCCTAATCTCCCGAAGGTTTAAAGGCAATACACATATGACTCATTTTCTGGAACATATGGAATATTGAGGTGATGTTACATCCTCTAAACGCGATTACTCGCCGGGGAACACGGGCTCTAAGTCTTATACCGTGGAATATACACATATGAGATCCAATTAGGTCTTTCATATGGCCCTTAGCCCAACCCGGTTCTCTAGGATTCATCGAGAGAGGGCCTGGCACCGAACATTCCGCTACGTTAGCACCGAGGGGACGGAGGAGCTCGACAGGGTCTACTTTGGACACTCTGGAGCAGTTTACAAGCCGACCTGAGCCAGGGCCACTCAGTGCTTCTACCCGTTTGAGGTGAGAACACAGGAGGATACTGGCTCTACACGAAGGCTATAGAATCTAGCGAACGTGTTAGGGGTCGCCCAGCCCGCGGCTCTATAAATGTCTGCTAGCGAGGCGCCTCGTGCCAACGCCCAGGATGATGCAACACTTCTAGTTGAGTGAGCTCATACCCTGAGGGGGCAGGGCACACCCTGAGCTTGGTAAGCCAGGGTGATGGCATCCACTATCCAGTGGGCCATCCTCTGCTTGGAGACGGCATTCCCCTTCTGCCGTCCCCCGTGACAGACAAAGAGCTGGTCTGAGGTCCTGAAGCTTTGTGTCCGGTCAACGTAGCATCTTAAGGCTCGGACGGGACAAAGCAAAGCTAGGGCTGGGTCTGCCTCCTCCGGGGGCAGCGCTTGCAGGTTCACCACCTGGTCTCTGAAGGGAGTGGTGGGAACCTTGGGCACATAGCCAGGCCGGGGCCTCAGGATTACCCGGGAATCTGCCGGCCCGAACTCCAGGCACGATTCGTCGACCGAAAATGCTTGCAGGTCCCCTATCCTCTTGATGGAGGCCAATGCCAGCAGGAGCAGGGCTTTCATTGAAAGAAACTTCAGCTCGACTGCTTGCAAGGGCTCAAATGGGGCCTGTTGTAGCGCTGTGAGCACCAGGGACAGGTCCCAAGAGGGTATGGACGGGGGTCTGGGAGGATTTAACCTTCTTGCCCCCCTAAGGAACCTGGTGACCAGGTCGTGCTTCCCCACCGACTTACCATCTATTGGGTCGTGGTGTGCAGCGATAGCAGCAACGTAAACTTTGAGGGTGGAGGGAGACAGCCTTCGCTCCAACCCTAGCTGCAAAAAGGACAGCACAAATCTGATCGGGCATCTCCGGGGTCCTCTTCGTGAGAGGAACACCAATCGACGAACAGGTTCCACTTCAAGGCGTAAGCATGTCTCGTGGATGCAGCTCTCGCTGAAGTGATGGTGTCTACCACTCCTTGGGGTAGATCACCTAGAACCTCCGCGTCCCGTCCAGGGACCAGACATGCAATTTCCAGAGGTCTGGGCGCGGGTGCCATAGGGTGCCCCGTCTCTGAGTCAGTAGATCCTTCCTCAGAGGAATAGGCCAGGGAGGGGCTGTCGCGAGGAGCGTGAGTTCTGGGAACCAGGTCCGATTGGGCCAGTATGGTGCTACTAGCAGGACCTGTTCCTCGTCCTCCCTGATCTTGCACAGTATCTGTGGGATTAGGCTCACTGGGGGGAACGCATATTTGCGTAGGTCCCGCGGCCAGCTGAGTGCCAGCGCGTCCGAACCGAGAGTTCCTTCGGTCAGGGAGTAGAGCAACTGGCAATGGGACGTCTCGGGTGAAGCAAACAGGTCTACCTGAGCCTCCCCGAAATGTCTCCAAATCAGCTGGACCGACTGGGGGTGGAGTCGCCATTCCCCAGGGAGCGCAGCTCGCGACAGCTGGTCGGCTGTGTGGTTGAGCAAGCCTGGAATGTGAACAGCACGAAGCGACCTCAGATGCTTCTGACTCCAGAGGAGGAGGAGACGGGAGAGTTGCGACATGCGACGGGAGCGCAGACCACCTTGTCGGTTGATGTACGCATGTCGCAGTGTTGTCCGTGCGGACTAGCACGTGCTTGCCCCACAAACGCCCTTTGAGATGCAGCAAGGCAAGGCGTACTGCAAGCAACTCTAGGCAGTTGATGTGCCAGTGAAGTTGAGGGCCCGTCCAAACCCCTGACACATGCTGCCCGTCGTACGTGGCCCCCCAACCGGTGGTGGAGGCATCTGTGTGTACCACAGCATGCCTGGAGACCTGTTCTAGGGGCACTCCAGCCCGAAGAAATGCAAGGTCTGACCACGGGGAGAAGGTTTGGCGACAGGCCGGTGTTACTTTGACCCGGTGAGCGCCACGCTGCCACGCCCTCCTCGGGACTCGGTCGTGGAGCCAATGTTGAAGCGGTCTCATATGGAGCAGCCCTAGCGGAGTTACCGCTGCTGCCGCTGCCATATGCCCCAGGAGCCTCTGAAACTGTTTCAGTGGGACCGCTGCCCTGCTCTTGAACGTATTCAAGCAGTTCAACATTGACTGAGCACGTTCCTGCGTGAGGCGTGCTGTTTGTTCGACCGAGTCCAGTTCCATCCCGAGAAAAGAGATCCTCTGCATTGGCAAGAGTTTGCTCTTTTCCCAGTTGACCCGAAGTCCCAACTGGCTGAGGTGTGCTAGCACCATGTCCCTGTGTTCGCACAACTGATCCCGCGACTGCGCGAGTATGAGCCAGTCGTCGAGATAGTTGAGGATGCGAACGCCCTGCTCTCTGAGGGGAACTAGGGCCGCCTCCGTGACTTTCGTGAAGACACGGGGAGACAGGGACAGCCCGAAGGGAAGGACTTTGTACTGATATGCTCGTCCTTCGAACGCGAACCGCAGAAATGGTCTGTGGCGCGGAAGAATCGAAACATGAAAGTACGCATCCTTCAGGTCTATCGCTGCAAACCAATCTTGAGGACGGACACATCTGAAGATGCGTTTCTGCGTTAGCATCTTGAACGGGAGCCTGTGAAGTGCTCGGTTCAAGACGCGCAGATCCAAGATTGGTCGTAACCCACCTCCTTTCTTGGGTACTATGAAGTAGGGGCTGTAAAACCCCGTCCTCATATCGGCTGGAGGGACCGGCTCTATCGCATCCTTCGCCAGCAAGGTAGCGATCTCTGCCCGCAGAACAGGAGCATCCGCAGCCCTCACCGAGGTGAAGCGGATGCCGCTGAAATTGGGAGGGCGCCGGGCGAACTGAATCGCATAGCCGAGCCTGATGGTCCGCAGAAGCCATCGTGACGGACTGGGAAGACCTGACCATGCTTCCAGATACTGTACGAGAGGCACCAACGGAACCACCGGCGTACCCGCGGTGGGGCAGCGAGATGGAACGCAGGGACCCCGCTCGGGCGTCTCTATGCCGGTCCGAAGCGGGGTCTGTGTGTCTGTGTGATGTGTGTGTGTGAGACACGTACCTGCGTTCTGGCCGCCGGGACGGGAGTAGTGCCGTTGTTCTTGTGTACACTCTCTAACCATCCGCAGCTGGCAGCTGGCGGGAGAGGAGGGTGAGCGATGTCGGGGATTGGCCCACGCATCGCACCCCAACCGCTCTGGTGACCCAGAGATAGAGGAAACTGCTCTTTTGTCGAGATTTTGAGTGCCACTGACCGTGAGGCCAGTGGCGGGGAAAAATGAAACAAAAGATTCTCCACCCGGCCCTCCTCCGGGGGAGGGAGTGGTGCATCCACCATCTCCCGAAGAGCTGTCTCCTCCTTCTCTGGGTCGCCCGTCTCAGGGTCGCTTGCTCTTTCGCTTCCCACTGGTCCTGGTGGGGGCCTGGACGGGCTGGGGGGCTGCCCTGCGACCGGCTCCACGGCGCCGTTGTGAAGGCTGCTGCGGCAGCTGCGGTGGAGCGGAGGCGGAAGCAGGGGGCCGCCCTCGGCGACGAGCAGACTGAGGCGCTGCGGCCGGGTGGAAGACTGCTTCTGGGCGGCAGAGAACTGCTGGGCAAAGTTCTCCACCGCGTCGCCGAAAAGGCCGGTCTGGGAGATGGGAGCATTCAGGAACCGAACTTTGTCGGTATCCTTCATGTCAGCCAGACACAGCCAGAGATGGCGTTCCTGGACCACCATAGTGGACATGGCGCGACCACCCTCGCACAGATCCCTCAGAGCCTTGGCCTGATGGACCTGTAACAACGCCATAGCGTGTACGGCGGAACCAGCTTCTCCACAAGCCGCATAGGCACTGCCGATCAATGCCGACGAGTGCCTACAGGCCCGGGAGGGGAGCAACGGATCGCCCCGCCAGGTGGAAGCGGCACCAGGACACAATTGCATCGCTACTGCACGCTCCACCGGTGGGACGCCCGTATACCCCCGCGCTGAACCGCCGTCAAGGGTGGTGATGGAGGATGAACCTCCGGAACTGTTTCGGGCAGTAAAAGGTGCCTTCCAGGTCCCAGTAAGCTCATCATGCACCTCCGGGAAGAAAGGCACTGGGGTGGGGCCCCGAGAACCGGCGCGAGCCACCCCAAGATACCAATCGTCCAGGCGAGAAGGCTCGGGATCTGATGGAGGTTTCCACTCGATCCCAACCTTCCCGGCGGCCCGGGAAAGCATAGCCATCATCTCAGGGTCCGTATCTGGAACGGACGATCGTCTGGACGACCGGCCCGAACAAGATACATCCTCCCCGGAGACTACTGACTCCCCATCCGATGCCGCGGTCGACATCTGTTCGTCGGGAGGAGCCCCAAAGGAAACGAGCGGTACCCGTGAAGGCCTAGCTCGCTCCTCTGAGCGCTCTGATGGTACCGGAGCGCCGGTGGGGGGAGGAACCCCCGACGGTTCTCCCGCCGGGGAATTCTCCACCGTTATTCTCCACTGGTCTAACGTCACCGTTAGACCAGTCAGCCCCTTGCCCGACGCAACGTCTCCCCGGTGTTTACCGGGAGGAACATTGGATCACGGCAAAGGAACTGGCACCCCGCCCCTTTGCAGGAAACGGAGTCTGGTCCGCAGCTCCGAGATGGTCATCCTCCCGCACAGAGAACATGACTCATCCACGAAAGCCGCCTCAGCGTGCGCAATGCCCAGACACGTGAGACAGCGACGAAGATGAAGATTTTCATTTATGTTCCAAACACAAATTAAGTTATTTTTGATTAAATCCGATAGCTTTCTGACCCTGCACGCTGTAAAAAACGAGAAACACAATTTGTTGAGCCAACTTGTTGAGTCAACTGAAATTTTAAATTCAGTCATCTCAGATAAGTTTATTTAAGTTGAAATGTTAAGTTGTACTAAGTGACAACTTATGTAAACTTTTTTGAGTTGACTAAACTAAAAAAAGGTTTGTTAAACTTAACAGCTGTGTTTGAGTTTTTGAGTTTTGAAGTTGTCCATCGATTATTAAAACTTAACATTTCAAGTTGACTTTATTATTTTTTTTTTTTCCAAGTTGACTGAGCTTAAAATTGTAAGGCAACAAATTATTTTAAGTTGACTTGACAAATTGTTTTTACAGTGCTTAGACAGCAACACAACTGACACATTCAAGGTCCAGAAACACAATAAGAACATCAATAAAATGTGATACAAAAAATAAGAAACTGTTATGCACAAAAAGTGTTGTCGTAGCTTCACAAAGTTATTGTTGAACCACTGATGTCACATAGACTAATTTTAATGATTTCCTTACTACCTTTCTGGGCCTTGAACCTGTCAGTTGTGTTGCTGTCTGTGGAGGGTCAGAAAGCTCTGGTCAGAAGATTTGGAAGAACATTGACAGAATTTTCATTTTTGGGTGAGCTAACCTCTTTAATAGGATGAAAACTGAACTGAACATGAGCTGAACTGAGAAAAAGTCAACATTATGTCTGAAAAATCATTATTTTTTGATAATGATCTGTATGCTGATATAACATTTACATATGCGACCTGAACAACTAGATGCCTCCACCTCGACTACATCTTGGAGTGTATTTGCACTTGGTCAGATGTAAACACACATTCTGATCCTTAGATATGACTTCTGTTATTCATTCAGTGCAAGTACTGGGGATTTTATTATCCAGCAAGAGCAAAAAAATCAGGTTGGTGAATCTTGAGAGTCTTCACAAATTAATAGAGTATTTAATTACAGTGACTCTTTTAAGTCTAAATATGTATCCTCATGAATACCTCCTCTTAATTACCACCTGTCATCCAATTCAGAGTTTAAACTGCAGCAATAACGAGAAGCCCAGACTACGGTCATGTGTACAGCCCAAAATAACAGAACCGGCAAGGATGGAGTGGATACGATTTTGTTTTTCGCTAAATCCAGCACTGTTTGTTTCCTTCCGCTGTATTGGCAGAGGCCATAATGCCGTCTGTCCTAAAAAGCTGGGAAACTGGCAGCTAACCACAGGGAAACATAATCCCAGATGACTGTTCACCGGCAAGCTCATTACTTCCATTTTCTGTCTTGTGGACAAAAATTTAGAACAACTTTGTTGTGATCAAAGCAATCGCAATGTTAGACATCTCATTTGTACAGCTGCGTTTCATCCTTGAGGGAAATCATACACGATAAGAAGCCATTTCCTGTTCATGTAGATCATATGAGGCCAGAAATGCTGAGGAATGTCAGGGCATATTTTTGCAGGTTGGCCTTCTCTCTCAATCAAAATCTGGAAAATGCTCTTCAGGTAGATGTTGTTGAAGTATGAAGTGGTCCAGAGTGGGAAACTAAGTGAGGGGTGTGTGTATGATTATAGGTTGAGTGAGGTTGTGTAATGCTTTTCTTCAGCTGACGTGAACATATAGCAGCGTGGCCTGGACTTAATGGTAATAGATGGATAATTCTGCTACCCTTCTATTTTACATGCTATTTTTTCCCTCTTTGTGTATTTCTATGACTACATTCACACAGTCAGTATTTACCAACAACTGTGACTCAAATTGTTTTGTACAGAAAAGAGCAGACAGGAATGAATTGAATGTCTGAATGCACATGTAACTGCAGTCACTCCCTGTGATAGCAATGACATAACCATAAAAACAGTAAATATAAAGATTATGTATTTTAAGGATTTGTGGGTGGGGGAGTGGGGGTATTGTAAAATCAATTTTGGGCTGCTTTCAGTCAAAAACTTTCCAGTTTTATTTTCATGGAACACATCAAATTTGGAAAATGGAGGCTCAAACATTCTAGCTTGTTCTTATGTGGCAAACGAGTACAAGCTGAGCTTCCGTTTACCATATATGATGTGCTCTGTGTATTGATTAATGTTTATATGTGAATGAAAGCCTAAATTAAAGGGGTTCCTATTATGCTCTTTTACAAAGTCTTGATTTTGTTTTGGGGGTGTACTAGAACATGCTCTCATGCTTGGTGGTTCGAAAAACACATTCTTTTTCACATAATTTACATTATTACAACAGCCTTCTCCCCAGTCTGGCACAAATAGCTCGATTAGTTCTGGGTTTGATGAAGGCCCATCTTCCGAAAAACAACATGTGTTGTGATTAGTTCGCTTTCCCACTGCGTTGTGATTGGTGAACAGTTTAAATTATGTTTCAGTACTGTCATGCCCCTTGCCAAATCATGAAGTTTAGTCTACAGTAGTGTTGGGTCCCATCATCAGCCTACGAGATTGCAGATACATGATATTAACGTGCCAAATTATTACATTATTTACATCAATTCATTGCCTGAAACCATCTCCAGCATAAGGCTAAAAATTCTGATGTTTTTAGTATGACTTAATTTGTATTTAACATGACAACAATTAAATAAAAACATTGTAAGTTACTAATTATAATGCTTACATTTCCTTAGCTATTCAAAAAGCAGCTACAGAAAACGAGCAAAGAACTATCAAATAAGCCTAGCCTAGTCTAGTGCAAGTTTATGCATTTAAAAACAAAAACAAAACACTGACGTTATAAGTGAAGCTATCTACACTGTTTGATGAATAAATCTCTTACCACACACTGCACTCGTCTGCGGCGCATTACGCTCCGACACGGCAACCGGTGTCAGGCCCCTCAAGTCAGTGCCTCCAGTTATACCAGTCACGCCTCTGCATGTGTTTTGATCCCCTATACTGCACACGCGCGCAGATTTGATGCGGCCATCAGAGGAGATCGCGATTACTGTAGTCATTGCTTGTGTTTATGCCAGCAGTCCTGCGTCTCGTTGAAGTCTCCCAGAAGCTAGACTCTGTGCTGCATCGCTAAAATTAAGCTAATCCCCCATCTCGTCCCTACCATTTGAATTTCCGGTGGGATTTATTTTATTACATCATAACATCAGGAAAACAATGCTTGTAGTCCTAATGAGCCATTTGTTGTAGTTCTTTTTTTTATGAAATATCTCTCCTTGGAGTGGACTTTGAGATCCTTTTTATGCACAAACATACATGCCACACACTGACTAAAATTCAAAAAGTGAAAAAGCATAATAGAGCCCCTTTAAATCCGTTCATCACATAAACCAATCATGTTTTTTAAAAATACTTTGATTACACTGCTTGATTTATGAGGATTACTTTTATGATGTCTTCATAAACTTTGAAAAGCTTGAAATGCTTGGTTTTATTTGCATTGACTTTCAGTGGAGGGACAGAAATTAAGTTTCATTGAAAATAGCTTCAGTTGCATTTTAAAAAGTGGGTCATTTATGACAGAATTTTACTTTTTAAATGATGTAATCCTGTAGGTTTGCGTTAAATGATTAAAAGTAATGTCTGTGGTAGGACTAAGGTTCCCAGCATGCACAGCAGCATGAATAAATCATGCATAAACTACTGCTTTACTGTTCATTGATTTACTGATTACTGCACACTTTGATGTGCACTGGACTATTTGATGTTCATTGCATATCTAATCAAAACTATACTGGTGAATATGTTGCTACTATACAGTAGAATAGTTTGTTTGATGTAAAAATAAGATCATAATTTGTTTTTAAAAGAAGATTAATACATTTAATAAAATACATACATTTGTATTAAATCGTAACAGAAATGAGAAAAAAAAATAAAGCAGAATTTCTGAACAAAATAAAACACTTCATAGGGAGCTATTATTGTTAAAGTTTCTTAAATTATTAAATTGTTATTGAATTAGATAGCCTTTTTTATTTAAAATGTAATTATTAAATTTGAAATAGTGCTGTCAAACGATTAATCGCGATTAATCGCATCCAAAATAAAAGTTTATGTTTACATACTATATATTTGTGTACTGTGTGTATTTATTGTGTATATATAAATACAAACACATGCATGTATATATTAAGGAAAAATATTTTAGATTTATATATAAAATATTTATATTTATTTATAAATTTATGTTTATTTATGTAAACATAAACTTTTATTTTGGATGCGATTAATCGCGATTAATCGTTTGACAGCCCTAATTTGAAACCATTAAACTGTAAAAATGTTATCACACAAGCTTAAGAGCAAGTTTTGCAGTAGTGTATATGTATGTGTGTGTGTGTGTGTGTGTATGTGTATATATATATATATAGATTAAAAAAAAGATAAAAAGATAAAAAAAAAAAAAAAAAAAAACATTATTGTGGCACTGTGCAAAAGTTTGGGCACCCTACATAATCAGTATTTAGTAACACCTCCTCTGGCAGATATCACAGCTTGCAAATGCTTTTTATAGCCAGCTAAAAGTCTTTCAATTGTTGTACTTGGGATTTTCTCCCATTCTTCCTTGCAAAAGGCTTCTAGTTCTGTAATATTCATTGGCCGTATCGCATGCACAGCTCTTTTAAGATCTACCCACAAATTTTCAATGATGTTTAAATCAGGGGACTGTGATGGCCATTCCATTGGTATTCCATTGTGAATTTCGAGGTACGTTTAGGATCATTGTCCTGTTGTAGAAGACATCCTCTTTTCAGCTTCAGCTTTTTTACAGATGGTGTGATGTTTGCTTCCAGAATTTGCTGGTATTTAGTGGAATCCATTCTTCCCTCCACCCGTGCAGTGTTTCCTGTGCCACTGGCTGCAACACAACCCCAAAGCATAATAGATCCATTCCCATGCTTAAAAGGTGTTCTTTTCATGAAATGCTGCTCCTTTTTTTCTCCAAACATGCCTTTGCTGATTGTGGCCAAAGAGTTCTATTTTAACTTCATCAGTCAACAGCACTTGTTTCCAAAATGCATCAGGCTTCTGTAGATGTTCTGTTGCATACTTCTGATGTTGGATTTTATGATGGGGACGCAGGTAAGGTTTTCTTCTGCTGACTCTTCCATGAAGGTCTTGTCTGTGCAAGCATCGCTGCACTGTGGAATACTGCACCACCACTCCTGAGTCTGCTAAATCTTCCTGCAGGTTTTTTGCAGTCAAATGGGGGTCTTGATTTGTCTTTCTGACCAGCATACGAGCAGTTCTCTCAGAGAGTTTTCTTGGTCTTCCAGATCTCAACTTGACCTCCAAAGTTCCCCTGAACTGCCATCTCTTAATTACATTTCTCACTGTGGAAACTGCAAGCTGACAACGCTTTGCTATCTTCTTGTAGCCTTCTCCTGCATTGTGGGCATCAATAACTTTCATTTTCAGAGTCTTACACAGCTGCTTAGAGGAACCCATGGTTGTTGAGTGTCCACAAGTGTGTGCACAAGGTTTGAAGAGTCAAAGTTTTTGTAAAGCTTTGAGATTGGCATTTACTAATGACAGCTGTTGTCATGCATCAGATCTAACAAGCTGATTAAGGTCTGAAACCTTGTACAAAGAAGCTGAGACTCTGGAACTCTTAGCGTGCCCAAACTTTTGCACAGTGCCATAATAATGTTTTTATTTTTTTATTTTTGTTCAATTTATGGCTTAAGAAGTAACTATGCATCAATGTTTGCTGAAAATATTGTGCATTTTTTCCATTTCCAGGTGAGACTGTGTTAACATCTTTTCAATTAAAAAATCACCTAAATCTGTTATTTATTAAGGGGTGCCTAAACTTTTGCATAAGACTGTTCAGTTGAAGACAAAATTATTAGCCCCCCTGTGAAATTGTACATTTTCTTTAGAATATTTCCCATGTGATGTTTAACAGAGCAAGAGAATGTTTTCACATTATTTCCTATTATTATTTTCTTCTAGAGAAAGTCTGATTTCTTATAGTTGCCTGAATAAAAGAATTTAAAAATAAATAAATAAATAAAAAACTGCTAAGGTCAATATTATTAGCCCCCTTAAGAAATTATTAGTTTGATTAGCTATAGAACAAACCACTGTTGTCCAATGACTGTGGTCCAATTTCTTTTGTCTTTGCCATAATGACAGTGCATATTATTTTACTAGTTGTTTCGCAAGATACTAATTCTCAGCTTAAAGAGCAATTTAAAGGCTTAACTAGGTTAATTACTCACCTCATGTCGTTCCAAACCCGTAAGACCTTCGTTCATCTTCGGAACACAAATTAAGATATTTGTTTATGAAATCCAAAAGCTTTTGACTCTAGACAGCAATGCAACTACCCCATTCAAGGCCCAGAAAGGTAGTAATTACATTGTTAAAATAGTCCATGTGACATCAGTGGTTCAACTGTAACCTAATAAAAGTAAAGGTATATTGCACAAAGAAAACTAAAATAACGACTTTATCAATATCTTAATTAATTAATTAAATTAACTGACTTACTTTCTTAAGTTGAAGAATGCATTTGTCACTGACCAAAAACCTAACATGACCAAAACCTAACATTCCGAACACAACTGACATTTCACCAGTGTGTTTGCTCTGTCTATTCTTTTCTCCATCCTTACCAAAGATAATCTATTCATAGTCTCCATGGGTAAAAAAAAAACATGAGATAATATAAGTCATCCTAATTGCAGAAGAGGAAAGCCCATCACTGATGACAGAGCTCTCTGCATTAGAGACTGAAGTCACGCATTGCTGGTAGCAGTTTGGGTAATTAAACACAAGCCTGGTTTAATCCCGCTGATTCCTCGCGTCATATAATAATACACGCACACAGACGGAAAGAAGACATATGACGTTAAAGGGAAAGTTCACCCAAGAATGAAAATTCTGTCATTTAGTAACCCTCAAGTTGTTCCACATCTGTATGAGTTTCTGAACATAGAAGATATTTCTGCCTACGAGGCTATCGCCGACATATGGCGCAGTTGCGCTTCGGGTGTCCTGTCAGATCTCCACTGTCCTACCAAGAAAAATGCAAACAAAAAAAGTATGTGGGCAACCAGTCACTTTTGGACGTAGAATGAAAAAAAAAATACAGAGTCATTTAATCACACACATTCTTCAAAATATCATCTTCTCTGTTCAGCAAAAGAAAGAAATTCATCCCTTTAAGGTCCAGCAAATTCAAGCCACAGGAGTTTTTTTTTTCCTCGGTCATCTAGCAGACGGTAATTGGTTTAAGGGTAAGGCTAGCTGATTACTCTAGTATGTTTAATGATGGCTGTCCTTGAACTCAAGATGCTCTCTGCAGAGTGGAGCTGAAGGCCACCTGCTAGGAGTCCATATGAGATTTGACTCTGGTTCTCATGGCCGCATTCATTCGAGGCAGAATCAGCAGGGAGGTTCACTTTCAGAGGCGTGACACTACAGGACTATTGACTTGACACTTATCAGTGGGGAAGGTCCAAAAATTTGAAGGATAATAGAGAAAAGGAACATTTCTCCCTTGCTTTTTCTTTGTGTCTCACACAATTTCAGGAAGTCACAGCCTGTGTGGTTTTACATAACAAGACATTTGACTTTTACCATCAGATCTACTTTGCAGTTCATTTTGGTAAAAAATAGCTTCACTTAAAGTCCCTTATCAAATCAAAAAGTGTTTGGCTTTTAGTATGAGTATGTTAGCCTTAAGGGTTATATATAAGCTATTGTGTTTCAAAACAATGACAAAATTTACATTTAAAAGATAGAAGCATTGAAAACTTAGTCTCTCATTTTCACCAATATGGATCAATGATCACCATGCACTTCAGTTTCTCAAATGCTCTTTAGAATCCGAAGCATCATACCTACTACACTATAAATACAGTCTGATGTGACTGAAATCGATCACTTAATTAGTATTTTCTGTACACTGAATGGCACATAGTGCACTTATAGGGGATAGGGAATGATTCAGACAGTGTAAACATGCTTTTAATATAGTTTTTTTTTTTTTTATAAATATAAAGCTCAAAAGAAAGAAAATGTTATTTATTTAAAACGATTTTGTAACAATATTAAAGTCTTTATTGTAAATTTTGGATCAATACATCGGTTTTGAAAAAAAAAAAAAAAAAAAAACTGAACTGTAGCATGACTCATCATGAAATATACAGATTTGCTTGCTGATATCAAGTTAAGTTGCTACTAAGTATCTCGAACTAAACTGAGAATATCGAATTTGATTCAACAGATCAGAAGTGCTCACTGAAGCCTGGTACCTTGTAAAAAACGTGTGCAGCCCTGATAGCAGCAGGCCAATCATATTCAAATTAGAGCTTGCCAGATTGAGAAAGCTCTTTGCCTTTTTGTGTACAATTGACATCAGATGGTCTCTGGAGGAGCGAAATATGGCTTAAACAGCTTGCTAATTGCTGTTGCATATGCTGTAGTCTGCCCTGGAGATGAACTGTTTTGTTGATGTGTTTATGTGTCTGTTTCCTTGCAGCTACGCTCGGCACTCTGGACTTCAGCCTTCTGTATGATCAGGAGAACAATGCCCTGCACTGCACTATCAACAAAGCCAAGGTAAGAAGCGCCCTCAGGAGAGCGGGTGGTTAGCATTTGAGTGTGTGACAGATTCACATGCACAAATCCAAATGCTCAATTTGGCAGCACCTCCAGTATTTTGCAGCAAGTGGGCTACTTCATAAACTCCTTCCTCCTGCTAGTTTATAGGGACTATAAAGTTGTATAAAGTGAGCGATTTTGCCCGGTCGTCTTTGTAATAGGGATGTTGTGCTCCAGGGGGGATCCTTTGGCCTGTATTTGCCCGTGTGCTCTTTTCTCTGTTGTCGTGTGGGAAGCATTTCCCCTGACAACAGACTGCTGCTAGCATCTGCTGCTGTCTGTTTTGCTTAGTATTCAGTCTAGACTGGCTTTGTCCCTCCAGCAGAACGCTACAAGCAATCTCTCTCACTCTCTCATCTTTTCTTCCTGTTTTCTCACACTCTACCTCTGTACCTTTGTTGCCTCAAGTACAAAACACTGCAATGAAAGCGCAACACTTCAGTAGTTTCATTTAATTTAATTTTTTTTTTTTGCTGTTTATTCTCAATTTTTTTCTGTTTTAAGAGGATCTGCTGCAGGAAGAACAACTACTGTGATTTCTTCTAACTTTTTTATAATGAATATTGAATATTGATGCTCTCTGTTGCATACGTAGGGAACTACGTATAGTCGGTATTTACATTTAAAGGGATAGTTTATCCAAGAATGAAATTTCAGAAGCCACAGCATTATGTGAGGGGAAACCTTAAAATGTCAAGATGTTTGACATAATTTCAAATTTTGTCTTGGCAATGTTTATAAGACATAAATCATGTGGATGATCATGTGGAAAGTCATTATTTTTGGATACTTCTGTGCCACTTTAGTGGTGTTTGAGCATCCTTTGAAGCTTCAGTCCCCATTTATTGTAATTATGTGGAAAGGAGCAACCAATATATTATTTACCACAATATATTATAGTAATGTTCTAATATGACTGTATTTTTACCACTTTTTTCAATGTTACAGGTGATGATAATGCTATAGAAGCCCATTTCCGCCACTAAATAAAAAAATCTCTCAATCTGACTTTTTTTTTCACAGTTTGCATCTTGCAGTATCTCAAAATTCTGAGATATAAATCTGACTTTAAATTCTATAAATTCTGACTTTTTTCTTACAGTTCTGACTTAATTTCTCAGAATTGTGAGATATAAACTTGGCATTCTGTCTTTTTTCTCACAATTCTGATTTCATTTCTCAGAACTGTCAGATATAAACTCACAATACCTACTTTTTTTCTTGCAATTCTGACTTCATTTCTCAGAATTGTGAGATATAAAGTTGGCATTCTGTCTTTTTTTTCTCACAATTCTGATTTCATTTCTCAGAATTATCAGATATAAACTCGCAATACTGACTTTTTTTCTTGCAACTCTGACTTTATTTCTCAGAATTGTGAGATATAAACTTGGCATTCTGACTTTTCTCACAATTCTGATTTAATTTCTCAGAATTGTCAGATATAAACTCGCAATACTTACTTTTTTCTTGCAATTCTGACTTCATTTCTCAGAATTATGAGATGTAAACTTGGCATTCTGACTTTTTTCTCACAATTCTGATTTAATTTATCAGAATTGTCAGATATAAACTCACAATTCTGACTTTTCTGTAGCAACTGACTTTTTGATTCAAAAATAGCAGTTCTGACACCTCATGACTGTGAGAAATAAGGTCAGAATTGCGAGATTCTGACTTTTTTTTCTTTACACTTGTAAGTTTATATCTCGCAATTTTGGCTTTTTTTCTCAGAATTGCATGAGATAAGCTCACAGTTCTCACTTCTTTTCTCAGAATTGTGATATAAACTCAGAATTGTGAGTTATAAAGACAGAATAGCGGGATATAAACTCACGATTACGAGAAATAAAGTCAGAATTGCGAGACAAAAGCTCACTCTTCTGACTTTTTCCTCACACATGCAAGTTTGTATCTCACAATTCTGACTTTTTTCTTGCATTTCGGACTTATTTTTCAGAATTGCAACTTTCTTTCTCAGAATTGTGAGTTTATATTACGCAATTTTGAGAAAAAAAAGTCAGAATTGCAAGTTAGAAAAAAGTCACAATTACTTTTTTTATGCAGTGGCTAAAAACGAGCATCCATAGAATGCAGTTTGAGTTTATAATGGTGTTATTCAGTGTTATTTATATACAATACTTTACAACAGTTTTATTAATGTTGTGAATTAATATTTTCGGTTTAAATTTTATGTGCTTTTTGATTTTTTTTTTTTTTTTTTTTCGCTTTTAGTTTTATTTCTGTTTTAATTATTGTTAGTGGTTCAACAAAATTATTTCAGTTGGTTGTAATGATTTCTATATAATATATTTTGCAATGAGCAACAATGTTTTCAAAAGTTTTTAATAATTATGGGTTAGTGTATTTTGGTGAAGGATGATTAGTGTTTTGGTTGATTAGTGAGGTAAGGACATTTGATTTATTAAAACTGTATTTTTTTTAGCATAGTGCTTTTAAGGTTTGTCAGACTTTAAATCTGATACTGTGCGAAATTCTCATTATTTAAATCTGATACTCTTTTAAGGTTTGTCAGACTAAATCTGATACTGTAAAAAAATTCTCATTATTGTGCACATTCCCTAGATCTCTCTCTCTCTTTTTATTCTTTTTTTTTTTTAAGATTACGACAGATTTGTATTTTGCATTGCAAATGTTGTGTTTATTTAACCTATTGAATATCTGTCAGTTGCCTTACTGAAGGGCTGTGATGCATGCATATATCACTAAAAATGTGTCTGGTGGGTTTGACCCTGAGCCAACCCAATTATACGGGGCTTCTCTAAAGTCGATTCTTCAGTGCATGTTATTTCATGAGCATTTCTATCATGACAACTCTTGAAAAATGTTAGCATGGTAATGGATATAACAAAGGTAATGTATTTGTTTGTAGTGGAATAGATCTGCTACGCTGCTGTTGGTCACTGTCGATTAAAGCAAATACAGGAGATTGCTACTGCCAATACATGCGCTGATATGGTGCTATGAGTATTTAAGACATACTGCTGCTGCACGAATAGCATATACACTATAATAACCCATAGCAGATCTATACAGGTGGAGCTGGGGATGTGGAGGGTTTCAGAGAAACTCTCTCAAAGCATGCTGCAACTTCTCTAATGAGTGCTAACCAGCCATTTAAATGTAAAGCAGCAACCTCATTGGCTGTTTATGCAACATGAACCAATTGGTTTGCGCCAAGTAGTTTAAAGCTGTAAATATCATTAGTTTGCATTAACAACCCATCAGCCTGCGCCATCTAGAGTTTCACGAGAGGACTTGGCATCTCTCACAGCAAGATAATCAACACATTATTCTAGAATTGCTTCGTTGGTCCGTGTAATCTCTAGCAGCAATGCAAGAAAGAAGTATTTTCAGCTAAATCTAGTCAGTGTCTAGTAACAAAATGCACTGCATGAGCGGCTGTGCAGCTCTTTGTAGCAGAGGGCTCTCTCTCAGAGGTGTGTTGATTCCTGTGGGACGAGAGCTACCGATTTGGGTCTCTGGGTCTCTCTCACTCTGTCTTGTGTTTTCTCTTATTCTATCGTACACTAAGCACTCAAATGTCACCTTTGATGACATCTAATCGCTCTGTAAAGTAAACACCTGCCTGCACATCCAATTTTTTTCTGCTCTACTACTTCATTACACTTTCAATTATGACATAATGCTCAGCCAATCAACCTAGCTTGTGCTTGGTTTGAAAATCATATTGAAGATTAAAAACCTTTTTCTAGAACAATCTACACTCCATACACCATAATAACAAAGCACACAAAACAGATTTGTCACAACTTTGTAAATTTATTAAAATGAAAAAACAGAAATAAGTGCATTGCATAAGTATTCATACCCATAACATGGCATACTTCCCCTCACCTCTTTACCTATCAAGCTCTGTCAGCTTGGATGGGGGCAGATTCACATTTTCAGGTTTCTCCAGAAATGTTTGACTGGGTTCAAGCCCAGTCAGTGTGTGGGACACTCAAGAACATTCACAGAGTTGTCTATAAGCCACTCTTGCTGTCTGCTTAGGGTCATTGTCCTGTTGGAAGGTGAACCTTCTTTCTGCCCAGTCTGAGGTTCAGCATGAGGCTGCTACCAGCACACTTTACTTTTGGAATGGATGATCAGTTCCTGGTTTCCTCCAAACAGGATGCTTGGAATTGAGTTTCATCAGATCAGAGGTTCTTTTGGTGCTTTATTGCAAATTCCAAGTGTGTTTTCATGTATTTTCACTGACTAGAGAATTAAGTTTGGCCACACTGCCTTAAAGACCGGATTGGTGGAGTGTTACAAAGATGTTTGTCCTTCTGCAATTTTCTCCCATCTGCATATATGATCATGGAACTCAACTAGAGTGACCATCAGCTTCTTGGTCACCACTCTAACCAAAGCCCTTCTCCATAAATTGCTCAGTTTTGGCCAGAAGGCCAGCTCTAGAAAGAGTCCTAGTTGTTCCAAACTTCTTCGTTTACGGATATTGGAGGCTACGTGCTTCTGTGAACCTTTAATGCAGCAGAATTTTTTCCGAATTCTTTCCCAGATGTGTGGCTTGACACAATCTGTTTCTGAGCTCTAAAGGCAGTAAATTTCATCTGTAAGACCTTTTATTGAGAGGTGTGTGCATTTTCAAATCATACCCATTCAATTGAATTTGCCACAGGTTAACTTTACGCCAAGTGTAGTAACATCTACAAGCCAGAAATAATTTACGTTTTTTATTTTTTAATAAATGTGCAAAGTTGTTACAAACATGTTTTTTACTTTGTCATTATGGTGTATGGAGTGTAGATTGATGCGGGATAAAAAGTTATTTAAAGCAGTTTAACGTAAGGCTGCAACATAACAAAATGTGATTACTAAACATCATCCTTTTATACCATGCAAAAAAAATATTTTTAGACCAATAACGTGTCTTGTTTTACAGTAAAAATATCTAAGCATCCTTAAAACAGGATACATTTACTTCGGAAGCAAATTTGCATGCATTATTAAGAAACATTACATTTAATGAGGCTTCCTCAAAAGTGCTAAAAGAATCATTAAGGAAGCACAATCATTAAGTGAAATTACAGTCAGAATGGTTGAATTCTCTTCCCTTTTAAAAGAGAGGCTAATCATAAGACTGTTTTGTCGCCTTTGGGATCTGTTCTTTGTGTTAGTGACGAAACCCTTCATAAAGGTAAATAAAAAGGGCAGCAGTCATTTCTGGCGAGCACAGATATCCTCTGGAGAAATAGGAGCCTCATTGTTTTCCTCTCCTCGTTTTACACCTCACATTAACACTGCTATTCAAATCAGCACTTATGGAGCAGAAGTGAGAGGCACTAAAGATGTGATTGCCAACTGTACTGTATATGGCATTGTTCTGTGATTTTATAGGACGCCTACAGTCCTCTAGACTCGATTTCATTTGTTTAGCCTCTTGATGTAAAACACATAATTTGCATTATACTCAATTACAATATTGTTTACAAACAATTGTGTTAACAGGGTAATTAGCATTGTTTGCTAAGAAAGGCTTAACTATTATTGTTGCTTATACCTACATTACCATTCAAAAGTTTGGGGTAAGTATGATTTTTATTTTTTTCCTGAAAAAATGTAATTTTATTTAGCAAGGATGCATTAAATTGATCAAAAGTGACAGTAAAGACATTTATAATGTTACGAAAAAATTCTTATTTCAAGTGAATGTTGTTCTTTTGACCTTTCTATGCATCAGAAAATTCTGAAATAAATGTATCAGTTTAAATAAATTAAGATTTTTTTATTTTTTTTTTACGTTTAATAATATAAAAAATATATATATCTTGAACAATAAATCAGCATATTTCTGAAGGATCATGTGGCACTGAAGATTAGACTAATGATGCTGGAAATTCATCTTTGCCATCGCAGGAATTATTTTAAATTGTAATAATATTTCACAATATTGTTGTTTTACCATATGTTTAATCAAATGAATGCAGTCTTGGTAAACATAAGAGACTTCTTTTACAAACAACAAAAAATCGTACCAACAAAAAACTTTGAACTGTAGTTTTTGTGAAATTATAGCTGCAAAATGATTAGTCGCGATTAATCGATTCAAAATCAAAGTTTGTTTGCATACTATGTGCAGTGTTGGGGAAAGTTACTTTTAAAAGTAATGCATTACAATATTGCGTTAGTCCCTAAAAAGTAACTAATTATGTTACTTAGTTACTTTTTATGGAAAGTAATGTGTTACGTTACTTTTGCGTTACTTTTTAAATCTGGGCAGGGTTTGCTTGTTTGTTTTTAATATAAAAACATTTGATTCTTAGCAAATGTAAAAGCCCTTCCACACCAAAATGAAATTAAGTGAATAAGGCTAAGGCTAAAGTAAAATTAAATTCACGCCTTTACAGTAGAACTGTAGGAAAAGAAAGTTCAATACTCTTAAGCAATGAGAGAAAAAAAGCACAAATATTAGTTAATATAAAGTAAGTTTTGCTTAATAGTACACTGCAAAAAATGCTTTTCTTACTTAGATTGTTTGTCTTGTTTTCAGCCAAAATATCTGAAAACTCTTAAATCAAGAAGGATTTTCTAGACAAGTAAAAATTATTGTCTTGTTGTTTTCTGAAAACAAGTCAAAATTAAGTGTGTTTTTGCTTGAAACAAGCAAAATAATCTCCCAATGAAGTAAGCAAAATAATCTTGTTTTCTGTTTGAAATAAGATTTTTTTGCTTACCCCATTGGCAGATTGTTTTGCTTGTTCTAAGCAAAAACTCACTTAATTTTGACTTGTTTTTTCTCAAAAAAAAAAAAAAAATAAAATAAATAAATAAATATATATATATATTATTTACTTGTCTAGAAAATCCTTCTTGATTTAAGAATTTTTTTGTATTTTGGCTGGAAACAAGACAAATGTAAGTAAGAAAAGTATTTTTGCAGTGTACAGTTGAATTTGGTCAGCAAAGTCATTGGTTAAGAAAATAGGATTAAATACATAAAGGAAAAAAAGTAACTGGCGTTACTTTTTTAAAAAGGAACTGTTCTTGTAAATGAAAAAGTAATGCGTTACTTTACAAGTTACTTGAATATTATTACGTAACTTGCGTTACGTATATATAAATAGACACGCATATGTATATATTTTAAAAATATATATATTTGTATGTATTGTATTTGTATGTAAACATAATATATGTTTACATGTATATAATTTGGATTATATATAAATATAAATATTTTACATATAAATAAAAATCTTTAAAATATACATGTATGTGTATGTATTTATATAGGCTATACATAATAAATATACATAGTACACACATATATAGTAGGCAAACATAAAAGTTTTTTTGAATCAAATAATTCAAATAAATCTAATCGTTTTGCAGTTCTAAGTGAAATTAAAGCATAGTGGTATTAAACTTTTAAATCATACCCAAGTGATCAGAATCATGCTGTTTTTACTACACAGGAAAAAAAAATGTTAGTTATCCCTTAACAACCACCTTAAACATCCAAGTGACTGCAAAGTAACATGATTAAAAAAACCTCTGTACCCTTTAGCAACTGCATAGCAACACTCTGGCAACCATCTGCAAACCCCATGTTTTCTGGCTTTTGCACAGACAAAAATGAACTAGTTATTAATGATGCAATATGTGTCATTTCCTGTTATTTCAAAACTGTGAAATGAGTGAAGACATAAAATGAATTTGTAATATTGATATTGTTGCTGTATCAACCGTTTTCTGAGACCCTTGGGGAAATAACTGGGAAATTACAGAGGAATATGAACAACCTTGTATTCATAGTTACTGTGCCAATATTCACTGTTTACAAATTATGCTCGAGGCAATTGCTTTTTGTACCTTGCAAGGGAAAAAAAGCAAAAGCAACAACAACAAAAAACACTGCTTTATTGTACCGTGGAACACACAACACATGCATTGTAAATCCCGGAAAGCTTCATTTTTGGATTGTGGCCACATCAAAGCAAGATGTACCAGGCCACCTGGTAATTGAAAAATAACAGGTGGTTTCAAGTAAACTATGCAATGGGGTTAGATACCGGTCAGCAGTGCTGTTTGTTTGCTGGGCTCTTTGATAATGCTATTGTGCACTGAGATGCCATCTTTATTGAACAGAAATGGCTCTGCCTCTTTGTTTTGCAGTATATAAAACATAGAATGCGATTATGTTGTTAGGAGGAGCATCCCAGCCATTAATCTGCTGGGCTTGTCCATTAGCTCAAGTGTTGTTGAGGTTGTTCTCGGTTTTTTCTCGTAACCGCACAAGCGGGACAAACCTATAAGGCAAATGAGCCCATTTAGTGTTCTCTGGTAACTAATAGTGTTCCCAGACTGAGAATGTGCTATTCCCATCAGTAACACCGTCTCCTCAGGGCACTTTAGACTGAATCATTTCCCAATTCCCTGAGAGCTGAAGTAGAACAGTGATTCCACTCTGATACATTTACAGGGCATGTCCTTAACTTCAAATCCTCATACATGACCAAAAAGAGCCTTTAAGTAAAGAATCTGTGTTTGACCAAAAAAAGAAAAAGAAAGAAATGTCTAGTTCCTTGAGCCCAGAGAGGGAAATAAACCAGGACTCAGGGAAAAAACAATTTCCTAGATATTTAATGATGAATAATTATTTAAAATGTATTGTAGAGTTTAATTTAGTATTTCATGTTGATTTGATTTTGCAATTAAAAGCGGTAATTGATAAAACCATTTTTTCAGCTGATTTAGTCACAAATATTTCACATAAGTTGCCCTCACAAAGGTTTTTTTTAAAAAAGGCACATAGTGTGCCTTCATAAAAAGTTATTTTCCAACATTGGTCATAAACACAAACTGTATGAACATTGCAATAAAAGTGGATTGATGGGTGTTTCTACAACTTCAGGCACTTCTGTTTCCCAGGGGTTGACTTCTGTATTGTATTACCTTTGTCTCAGAATTTCAATCTTAAAAGCATAGTTTTCAAAGTATAATAATGGCGAAATTAAATATACAAAATGTGTGAATGAATGTGGTTTTTGCTATTATTGTTTTAATTTTAATAAGATTTTTTAAAAAGTTGTGTCAGTAAAGTGATTAAATGAGACATAATGTGTGACACTAAACGTCATGAATAGAGTAATTTGAAATAAAGACCTCATCAAGCACTGTAAAACCTGATAAGTTAAGAATACTCAAAACATTTGAGGAAACGTATTGCCTTAAAACATTTGAGTAATCAAACTCTATGTTTTAAGTTAGCAGAGCTTAAAATTCTTATGACAAGAGTTGGCGGGGCTGAGAGCCATGGGAGCCAATCCCAGACTTGCTTCCATGGTCCCACCACACTCATCTTAACAATAATATATACAACTTGCTTACATAAAAGTCACATTCATTCAGACCTTTATAGCTAAGTACTAGTTAGCTATAACACATCAGCACATGCTAATGTAGTTATCAGAGAGACTCTCAATATATACTTGCATTTAAATTGTCAAAGAACATGCAGTAAATGTAGTCTTTAAATTTTGCTGTCCATCCACAACCTAACCACAGGCTCTTTACCACAACAGTAACACTACAAAACCAACATAACAGAAACCTATGTAGATCCTAACATAACACAACATTTAAGTACTAATTTATGTCTCCCTATGTCAATCTTGTGCAAAAACACACAAAATAACACTTAATTTCAACATTTATTTTCCATGTTGTCTGATGCAAAGCATGCTGGGAACTAGAAAACTCAATCATTCTAAGTTCAGTTTACTACAATGACATTTTGAGTTTACAGAACTTTTTTTAATTAAGTCCAATGAACGTTCATTATTATTTGAGTGAAAATAACTCATTTCATTTAATTAATTTCACTGTTTGGTTTTACAGTGAGACCTGACTGTGTCGTATTATGTAAAAAGTGTCCAAATATTGTGTCATTGTGTGTATTTGGGATACATAAATAATTTTCCATTATTAAAATTTA
Source organism: Cirrhinus molitorella (assembly GCA_033026305.1). Classification (NCBI taxonomy): domain Eukaryota; kingdom Metazoa; phylum Chordata; class Actinopteri; order Cypriniformes; family Cyprinidae; genus Cirrhinus; species Cirrhinus molitorella. The sequence continues at coordinate 31,145,791 of CM065119.1, forward strand.
AAATCTTTATTTCTTTTCATTTTATATTATTCTGACTGTTTGAATTTTATTCAAATTGACCATTGGTCCATAGTAGCATACATGTAGACCACTGGACCATAGTAGCATACATGTAGATAATGAAAACCACTGTTAAAACCACACATATACACTGTAAAAAAGATTTGTTGAGTCAACTGAAAATAATTTGTTACCTGGCTGCCTTAAAATTCAGTTCAGTCAACTCAAAAAGTTATGTTTTACTAAGTGACAACTTAGATATTTGAGATGAATCAACTTTAATGCAGCTGATTAATGAACACAGCTTTAGCAAACAATTTTTTTAGTTTAGTCAACTCGAACATCTAAGTCATTTAGTACAACTTAACATTTTAAGTGAATAAACTTATTTGAGTTGACTGAACTTAACATTTTAAGACAGCAGGGTAACCAATTATTTTAAGTTGACTCAACGAATTGTGTTTTTTGTTTTTTACAGTGTAGCAGTACATGTACTCAGTACCATGGTAAAAATAAAAAAACTATAAATACTATAGCTTAATCACAAAAAATACTGTAATTATATTCCATTACGCTCTTAATACATTTAATACAAGTCTACATTTGAATATCCAACATTTCTGCCACAATACTATGGTGTTAGTGTTACTACATTAAATCTGAGGTAAATGATGGCGATTTGTAGTTTGAAAAGCCTTTTGACTGTATCGTTGCATACAGTGTTTCTCCTGTTTGTTCGTGCTGTTTCATCTGGTTTTAAACTAGTTTAAATCACCGAGTCATTTGTGCTCTTCGCTGAATTCAAGTGGTTCACGATGGATCTCATCAGCAAGTAAAAGCATCTGCTCTAGTAAGCACCCATCTAGTAACGATGGGTGCATAACTTCTGCTTTCTGTGCTGCCATTTGAACTTTGAGCCAAATGATTAAACAATCAGTGTGATGCGTTTCAAATGAGTAGCACTTTTTTCATTTCACATTTGGTGCATAAAAATTATATTGCGAGAAATATCACGATAATTATTGTTATTGTTTTATCACCTTGTGCTATTATCACTGTTGTTTCAATCACAAGATTCCATCAATGTTGAGCAATTTGAGCTGTGTAAAATGTTCATGACATTTCACAAAGTAATGACAGAATTCTCCAATGTTGCATCATGTTTGTTCACCATTGGACCTTGTTAGTGGACCAATTAAACCAAAAAAAAGTCCACAGGGACAAAGAGCTCATAGTTGAAGAAACACCCTCATCTGGCTGGCAGGTGGAAAAAGTCACAGAGAGTTTTACGGGATCAAAGACGAGCTTTTTGTAGTCGTCACGGTGACCCTTGCTTCTTTGATCTGCTTTCTGTTGGCTCATCTCTGAATGCAAGCCAAAGCTTCCAAAACAAGCCCAGCCCACATACAGACCCAGCAACGACTTCCATCAGACTACAGCTTGTTAATATTTCATTATGGTTGTCCTATATTGTACGGCCTCTTATCAACATTATGTAGATAAGGCAAGCTGTTGAATTATGAAGTAGTCAGTCATCCAAAACTCTTCAATGAATAAGTGGACAAACACTAAGCAGAAGGTAATGATGAGTGTCGGTGGAATTAGTTTTTCCACTGAAGAGAGGATGTTGTTTGACTTTGCAGAGAATTGTTCGACCTCTGCCGTCTGCTGTCCATGTTGAATAATTTAGGGTCTAATCAAATGATGAGTTATGCCCAGTTATACATTATTTCTATAGAAAAATACACACACACACAGGAGCGTGACTGATAGGTGGTCATACGGGCACAAGAAGAGAACAGTATTTTAATGTGTAGCTATTGATCTCTCACTAAATCTCTATTGAGAGGCACAGCATGTACCATCCCATTTCACGTTATAAAGAAAAGCTTAGAAACCGCCTTCAATGTCGTTCAACACACATCTTACAGAGCCCTTTAAATGCTTTTAGTGAGTACAGCCAGTAGCCTGGTTATGCTAATCAAACAGCTGAAGGTCATTCTGTCCAGTATCTGCTCTCTGTTTCAAAACATAACTTGATTAACTAAGTTGATCATGCTGAGGTGAATTCACCAACCAGTTGCTCCACTTTTCAGTGCTGTAGTGATGACGTGTTTTTGTAGGCCAACCCAGAAGTTTGCATCAACCTGGTTTCCTCGACAAAAGCCAATAGATTTTTCCACTGGCTTCTGGATTATTGCAGAAACTAAACTTTGTGGCCAACAAAAGTTTTTTTCATGTTTCATTATGATAATTTACACAAATTATTGTTATGACTTTTTAAAGCCTAAATACAGTCACTAGAAGTAAAAATTAAACATGCTGTAAACAAACTACACGATGGGTGCACAACATCTTCATCACCATCAATAAACTTCAGACAACTTAAAACATCTTCTCTGAAAGTTTGAGTTAGAATAGTTTGCAAAAGCACAGTTATAAACACAATCAGGCTGTAAAAGTGGACTAGTTAGTAGATGGGTGAAAATGTCCCTAATAATCTCTGTCTCATTTAGACACTTGTTAGCAACTGCCTTTTACAAGACAAGTAAAAGCTTAAAAAAATCACAAGTGGGTATTAATGATGTATTTAATCTCATAATAAAATGTGAAAATATACTAGGCTTGTGTTACTCAATATCAGACAATTTACCAATAGGCCATTCCATGAAAGCCCATTAAGGTCACTGAATAAAAAAAAAAAGGTCATTGTGACTTTTTATCTTGCAATTCTGAGAAATGAAGTCAGAATTGCGAGACAAATTTGGAAATTGCAAGTCAGAATTGCAAGATACAAACTCACAATTGTGATTTCTTTTGTTCTCAGAATTGCGAGTATATAACACATAATTGCGAGTTAAGTCAGAACTGTGACTCAAAATTGGACTTTATAACTCATGATTGTGAGTTTATATCTCAATTCTGAGAAAAAGTCACAATTGTGAGAGACAAACTCCCATGTGTGAGAAAAAAAAAGTCAGAATTGAGTTTATATCACTCTGTTCTGAGAAAAAAGTCAGCAATTCTGACTTCATAACTTGTAGTTGTGAGTTTGTCACTCAACTCAGAAAAAAGTCAGAATTGTTTATATCTCTCAATTCTGAATCTTTTAACTCATAATATATCACAATTCTGAGAGAAAAAAAGTCAGAATTGAGAGTTTGTATCACTCTGTTGTGAGAAAAAAGTCAGAATTGTGAGTTTGTCTCATAATTCTGACTTTATAACTCACAGTTGCAAGTTTATATCACTCAGTTCTGAGGTAAAAGTCAAAATTGTGAGTTTAAATTATATTTTACGTAATTCTGACTTTGTAACTTGCAATATATAATGCAATTCTGAGAAAAAAGTCAGAATTGCAAGATAAAAAGTCGTTGTCATTACCAGTAAATTACCAGTAATCTACTCTGTGTGAACTCTACTCACTAATCTACTACTAATCTACTCTGGGCCAAATCCAGAGCCGTTGAAGTTCAAAATTCAACTATGATTCAATCGTAACATTCTGACGCAGATGATGCATTTACTCCGCATTATTTTGGTCTACAAAAATGTCATCCGGCAGCACTCTATACAGCACAAAAATCTGCATCTGATTCACTTAAAAAAACTAAATATGCTCAACTATCTCTTTTTTCAGCACAAATATGCTTCGTATTTATGTAAGTGAGCCTTATTATTAATTTTTTTTTTTTTACAAAACTCAGCACTATTTGTTTGACGCAATTACCATCACTCTAATACCGCCTGTAGAAAACAAATGGTAAATGAAATTTTTTATAGAAAATGGGGTTGTTTTGGGGGATTTGATTTGCATAAATAAACCTTTATTAAGCCAAGTGGCAAAATGATGCATGCAGTGCAGAAAAATAAAAGTGTGTTCGCTAGCCTTGGCAAAATGACAAAGTCTGCAACCAGCAGCAGCGACCAAAAGTACAGCAACATGGCTAACTGCCGTCTTTAATCGCTGTTGCGTGTGTTTAGCTTTACACTCGCTTCAGCCACAGACGGCACACCCACAGACCGCCCACAATCCATTCACACACCGTCTGATGCATATTGCACAAAACTGGCAAGTGCTGGCTGAAATTCCCATTCCAATCAGATTAGCAATTCCGGTCTAATTGACTGGCTTTATGCAATTTACAAATGTCATGATGCACAGGAGTCCAACAGGGAACACAGTCATGACATTAAGTCACCAGGCTACTATAGTTAGCATTTCAGAGGAAGATCTAGGCACTAGACTTGACAGAATTACAGTGACAGTTTGTGCCATCAAATCTTTAAAATACATTTCTTTGAGCCACTTAGTATACAAGATCTCCTTGAGCATGCTTAAGCTTTTTTTCCTCAGAGTTATCTGTTTTAATTTTTACATGATTTACATGATTTCTAAATTATTATGTGACACTGAAGACTGAAGCTGCTGAAAATCTAGCTTTGCCATCCTAGGAATAAATAACATTTTAAAATATGTTAAAATAGAATAAATTTCACGGTATATTTGATCAAACAAATGGATTCTTGGTAAGCATACAGTATTAAAAAAAAAAAACATTCTTAATTATTTTAAACTTTTAACTGATAGTGTAGATATCCAATATACTGACATTTTCAACAAATTATCATTGAAATCTAACTCAAGACACTGCAATAAATATAAATAATTGTGTTTAGTCTAGCTGAGAACACAGTTTGCTGACTGAATCCATGCTGTTCCTTTATAAAGAGCTATGGAAACAGATGCTGGTGTGGAACACTTTAGCTCTGCCGTCAATCAGCCTCCTGCTGTCAGCTGGGTCTTCTGGAGCGCTGAATGCTGTTCTCTGAAAAACCTGATTCAGGGTCTACTCCATTACGTCAGGCTGACAAGCCTCAATCACAACACTGACATTTTGCGCAGTCTAAAGAGAGAATTGTAGGAATTACCAGAGCATGTCCATTACATAAACAGAGATCAGGGATACACTGCAGATAAAAGAGAGTTATCGTGCCCTGCACATCACCTTTCGATTCACTTAATTCATTTGGTATAGGGATAAAATAGCATGGACTAGCATACTGAAGTTGTTCAGGACCACGGACAGCAGCAGGTCAAGACATTTTCAAACATTTGTCATTTTCATCTGCATTTTGTAGTAAAAATAATAAGTGAATCCCAGGCTTTCTGTAGGTCTTAAAATGTTTTTAAAAAGTCTTTATTCAGTGGGGTATAAAAACTTGTTTTCCCTATTTTTTTCTGAGCCCATTGGAAGGTATTTATTCTTGTTTTATTCATAAACTCACATAATTTTGATAAATTACTTAAGGCTTCTTTTTTGTAATTTTTCTTCTCAAGTGATCTTTTATGGAAGCCTGTTTCCGCCACTGAATAAAAAATGTAAAAAGGTCATTTACGGCTTTTTCTCTCACAATTCTACCTTTATTTCTTGCCGTTTATATCTTGCATTTTTCACTATTTTTCTCAGAATTGCAAGTTTATATCTCACATTAGTTTTTTTTTCTGAGAGTTGCGGGTTTGTCTTGCATTTGTAACTATATCGCATTTGTAACTTTTTCTTAGAATTGCAAGTTTATATCTCGTATTTGTGACTTTCTCAGAATTGCAAGTTTATATCGCATATTTTTAACTTTTTTCTCAGAATTGCAAGTTTATATCTCGTATTTTTTACTTTTTTTCTCAAAATTGCAAGTTTATATCTCGTATTTGTGACTTTTTCTCAGAATTGCAAGTTTATATTTCATATTTGTGACTTTCTCAGAATTGCAAGTTTATATCGCATATTTTTAACTTTTTTTCTCAGAATTGCAAGTTTATATCTCGTATTTGTGACTTTCTCAGAATTGCAAGTTTATATTGCATATTTTTAACTTTTTTCTCAGAATTGCAAGTTTATATCTCGTATTTTTTACTTTTTTTCTCAAAATTGCAAGTTTATATCTCGTATTTGTGACTTTTTCTCAGAATTGCAAGTTTATATTTCGTATTTGTGACTTTCTCAGAATTGCGAATTTTATCTCGCATATTTTTAACTTTTTTTCTCAGAATTGCAAGTTTATATCTCGTATTTGTGACTTTCTCAGAATTGCAAGTTTATATCGCATATTTTGAACTTTTTTTCTCAGAATTGCAAGTTTATATCTCATATTTACTTTTTTCTCAGAATTGCAAGTTTATATCTCGTATTTTTTACTTTTTTTCTCAAAATTGCAAGTTTATATCTCGTATTTGTGACTTTCTCAGAATTGCAAGTTTATATTGCATATTTTTAACTTTTTTCTCAGAATTGCAAGTTTATATCTCGTATTTTTTACTTTTTTTCTCAAAATTGCAAGTTTATATCTCGTATTTGTGACTTTTTCTCAGAATTGCAAGTTTATATTTCGTATTTGTGACTTTCTCAGAATTGCGAATTTTATCTCGCATATTTTTAACTTTTTTTCTCAGAATTGCAAGTTTATATCTCGTATTTGTGACTTTCTCAGAATTGCAAGTTTATATCGCATATTTTGAACTTTTTTTCTCAGAATTGCAAGTTTATATCTCATATTTACTTTTTTCTCAGAATTGCAAGTTTATATCTCGTATTTTTTACTTTTTTTCTCAAAATTGCAAGTTTATATCTCGTATTTGTGACTTTTTCTCAGAATTGTGAGTTAATATCTCGCATTTGTGACTTTTTCTCAGAATTGCACATTTATATCTCACTTTTGTGACTTTTCTCTCAGAGTTGCGAGTTTGTCTTGCATTTGTAACTTTTTCTCTGAACTGCGAGTTTATGTCTTGCATTTGTCACTATTTTTCTCAGAATTGCAAGTTTATATCTCACATTTGTGACTTTCTCCTCAGAATTGCAAGTTTATATCTTGCATTTTACTTTTTTCTCAGAACTGCTAGTTTATATCTCGTATTTGCGACTTTTTTCTCAGAATTGTTTACATCTTGCATTTGTGGCTTTCTCAATATTGCGAGTTCATATCTTGCATTTGTGACTAATTTTCACAGAATTGTGAATTTATATATCACATTTGTGACTTTTAAAAAAATATTTAATACTTAAATATAAAAAAAAAACTATATTTAAATATTTAAAATAAAACTATTTTAAAAATAGTTAAAATTATACATTTTTATCTCATAGCTGTTGAAAGTTCAGATTTACCATTTCATCCATTTTATGAATTAATAAAAAAGTTACTATTTTATTGTATTTTTGATCACATAAATGCAACCTTGGTGAGCATAAGAGATTCTTTCAAAACAAACAAAAAAAATCCTACTGACCTTAAACCTTTAAATGGTAGTATATCATTGTACTGAATAATTATACAGTCAAATTTATAAGATGCTTAAAAAAACATGGTACTTTTTAGTAACTGAGCAACATTGATTTGACTTTGACCTAATTGGTATTAGATTTGGGCTATACTGAAAAATTTTCCAACTTGATCCACCTTTCAGTTGACCTAATTCATCTGATAATAGTAGAATAAAACTTAGACAGATCAGGACCATGGACAGCGAAGGATTCTACAGCAATTCTAACATGTCTTGTACATCTGGCTCCTATTGGCTGTTCTCAAAAGAATCTGACTGTGTGTGGCATGTGTAGCTAATGTGGTTAGAACGATCTGGCCGTATCTAATATCACCAGAAGATCAATACAGAAAGTAATGTTTTGTGGAATGAGTGTTGCAGGTGGTTGGATATGAGTGTTGGTGGGGTGTCAGAGGTGAATGTGTTGGTATTCGGCGATACGCGCAGATCCAGAGACATGCACGTCAGAGCGCACAGTGGATTACAGGGGTTTACACATCCAGAAATACAGATAATGGGGTGTTTGTAATCAGAGCAGAACCATCACACAAAAAAACATTTGCCTTGCCTGGAATTTGCCTGCTGGTTTTTATATGGAGATTACGCCTGTTGACATCATTTCAGCACAGCTATGACGTTAGCAGACACTTTGTGATTGAATCAAGTTTACAGCCTGTAACTGTAATGTAATGATTTTGTTGTGAAACACTGCTCGTATGATGGACATGCGCCTGAAAAGAGATGCCTGGTACATATTATCCATCATCCTAGGCAATCAACTGCATATTACTGAGTGTTAAAACACAATAGTGTGGTTGCAAGCCCTTGTTAGCCGCTTACTGCCTACAAACATACAGACAGCATAACCAAAATGAAAACACAATGCGAAAAAAGACTCGCCTTACACTTGCAGAATACAACTGTGAATACCAATAAACTACAACAGTTGCCTGGCCATCCACTTTTTTAGCAGCCTTGGTTCTGGATGTATTTTCACATTAATTTTTTTCTCATAATGAATCTAAAAAAGTCTTCTTTAATAATTTTTACAAAAAATATGTCCTGTACACGTCTATACACTGCAGAAACATTATATGTCTATTTCGAATTTCTTCTGAGAGAGGTATTTTTTTCCTATTTTTACCCAAAATAGGATGGATTGCACATATGCCTCACAGAAATAATAGAACTCATGACGTTCCAGAACTGAATAAAAAAGTTGAAAGAAACACTTTAAATGATCAAACATGAAGACAATAAACACACGACTGCAACAAAATATGGTTTATCTGTGTTCTTTAAGCTATCTCAGGCATTTTTATAATAATTAAGTATATTTATAATCCACTGTAAGCGACATAGCATTTATTACAGAATATGTTTTCTGCCTCATTCTGTGATAAAAGTATTCTGTGATCACAAAAGTAAGTTATTTCAAACTTTCAACTGATGTTGTGGAGTAAAGCAGGTTCTATTTTGTTGGACAGCAGGTTTAGAAATGCTTCTTATTGCAAGTCATTACAATGGAAGATGTTCACCTATGTGTGTAATTTTTAGGGTTGGGCGATATATATCGATCGATATTATGCGCATCTCATCAGTAAAGCCGGTTCTTTGATTAGCGGTAAATCTCCATCACCTGTTTTCAAATAGAGCGGCAGTTTTTTCAGTTTCGCGGGTGATTCATTGGGGTAGCTTTTCAGTGATCTACGGCTCTGTGAATAAACTGGCGCTTCATTTGAAAACAGGTGATGGAGATTTACCGCTAGTCAAAGAACCGGCTTTAGTGACTAGATGCGCATGAATTTATCGATCGATATATATCGCCCATCCCTAGTAATTTTCAAACGCTCGTTTCCTCATCTCAGCACATAGGCTCACAGACATACACAAACAGAGCCAATTTGGCGATAAATAAAATGTACAGCCATGTGGATATTATTGAAATGTGGATGTTGTACCGAACAGTTTAATATATTGAGCATTATGGCATCCCTTATATATCTAGAAAGAGAGAATATATGTTTGTTTACTGCAAATGTATACAAATATTGAATAGTTTGTGAGCATAGAAAGACTATAATGTTATTCACAGTGCTTCATAGGATTGGGTAGAGATGATTTGAAGTTCTCTGGTGGAGGTTTCTTTGCAGAACTATGGGTAATGTAGTTTTTCAACAGGAATTCTGCTGAATCAATTTAAAAGAAATAATTTGGGTTCATGGCTTCAGCAGAAGCATATGATTGATTAACAATCTCATATCTCACAGTATGTCTGTCTTTTAAGAGTTTAAAAGTTATCATTAAAAATCTGTTCCCTATAGAGAAAATAAATTAGATTTGCACTCTATAGAGTTTGATGTCAGTGCATGTGACTAAGCTCATGAATTGCGATAAGCAAAATTATAAGTATCACCCACTCTACCTTCATTCCCCACCACTCACAAACTCTGATCTGGAACATTAGCCAGTTTTCAATATGCGTTCATGTGGACTTGTGAAATGTCATCAGTCATTGCCTATCCAAGTACAGTTTAGATCCCCAGATGTATTCTTGCTCCACCCCTTTTTTTGAGCATGCATCAAGAGGTGACTTGTGCAAACTTGAGACAGCCATGTATCCCAGAATGTATTTTGCACCAGAACTTGCATAATTTTCAAAATACTACTGGTATGTCATGAAATGTAGTTTTTCATGACATAAGAGATTTTCAGGAGAGAATGTAATTGCTTAAGACTCAAATCTCCAGATTAGTTATATAGTGCATATTTGAAAATTGTAGAAATTTTCAAATCATTAATTTCTATTTTCATTGATCATTAAAACTGACAAAAAGAGGCAGTGTTGTGTTTTAGAGTAAACAGGGTGGGTGAAAAGTAACTAGGCATTAAAAATTGGTAATAAAATATATTTCTAATACAAATTTATTGAAACAAATTGTGCATATTGATGCGGGAAATATGAAATCTTATTTACTATTGTCTATTTAGAGACAGTTTTCATCATGACTCCAGTGATACTACTGTATCTATAGTTCTATAGCCATTAAATATTGCCTAGTTACTTTTCACCCACTCTGTATGCACATTAGGGCTGCCTTCGACAAAAGATTCTGGTCGACTAGTAGTCGACTCGTTTTAGGTGATTAGATGACTAAATGCCTGTTTATCAATAAACCATTTAAATCATAATGATCACGCTTTAATTGCCTACATAGCCCAGTAAGCGCTCAAGCACATGCATGAAGCTTGCTACATGCCTGTATGCCTGTTTCATATTTCATGTCTGTAAGGTGTGTTTTGTGATTATTATTATTATTTTTTTAAATGCTCAAGTTCAAAATTATTTTACAAAAGCTTAAAGTTTTGTTGTTATTGTAAGTGCACACAAATAAACACGTCCTGCCGGGTGTACTGTATTACCACATAGACCAGCCGCTGATAATCGGTTCATCACAGACTGTGTGATTTCGCCACTTCATGTGAATATTTATTTATTTATTTATTTTCTGCAAATAATACAATTTTGGTCGACCAAGTGTCTTCTCGTCGACTAACCATTATTGACTATTAGGGGGCAGCAATAATTCACATATTGCCTGAAATAAAGAGTTCTGGCATGAAACTCTAGAATGCAGTCTGATGAGTCTAACTCAATCTGACAACATGACATCATAATCACATGGCACAGCTGATTGGTTCTCTCCTGTATCAATAGCCAGTGAGCTCACTGCTCAACATTCAAATACATGACTAGTGCTAGATGCAGCAGTTTGCAGCATGCTTCAGAATCCCTCCACCTTCCCCAGCTCCACCTGTATAGATCTGCTATGAGGTGATTCATGTATGCTATGGGGGTTATTAATATATGCTATATGTGCAGCAGCAGTATTACTTACATGCTTACAGCAGCATGTTGTGGATGTATTGGCAGTAGCAAGTCTCGGTACTTGGTCTGCCGCAGCAGCAGCATAGCAGATTTATTCCGCCAAGACCAAATACATTAACATTGTCATGTACATTACCATGCCAATCACTCTAAGAGCTATCATGACAGAACTACATATTAATTTTCACATTTCTTATTTTGTGGTTTATATTTCATTTTGTAATCAGGTAATGAAAGTATGGTCGCGTTCCCTGAACCACATTTTTGAAAGGCAGTGGAGTTTGCAACACAGGCTCATTGGAAATATGTGCCTCTATAGACCCTTTTAGTGCTGATGTCACGATTACGTCACAGTGCTAGCTGGAGACAAAACAAAGGGAAAACTTAAAAACTGGAGGCAGCCAATTCAAACCAGCAAAGATTCGGCTCAAACTATCAACTTGTTGTGATGTTGTATTCCAGAATTGACGTTGTACAGACTTCAATTTGAAATTTGATCACATACCTGCTGCCTCTGCCACACAAAAAATGATGACAGCTATAGTTAAAAGCGATAAAACGAGAGGACTGGACAGATATGATTGTCAAAAATGCTTGCGTTTGCAGGACACAAAAGGTTAAATAAAGTATTGTCTTTTGTTGTTATAGATTATGGTTTCTTACGTGTCTAAAGATTTCTTATGCGTCTCTTCTATGTTGCGAACTATCATTATTACATATTCGGTTCTTACAGGGACCCGGACCTATATATCCAGCACGGATGGATCTCTAACTTCTGCAATAGCAAAAAACTCTCTTGATATTTTAAGAACAACTACAGAAGAATAAAATAAAGCATATTTTGTTACCTTTTGAAACTTAGAGGGGTTCAATTTGAGCAGATGATTTTACGATCGCCGCCATCCTCAGAACGCACTTCCATAGTACTATTCAGCATCGGGCTATCGTTTTCAATGATTTCTAAGTCAATATTTTGATTGCTGTCAGCTTATTCACCACATCCAGCATCAAATAACAGCGGCATTTATATGTAACGCGTATTTAATAATCAGATATTTACATCTTTTTGCACACAAAAAATATACACTATTACACACCTCGGGTCTCTAGCGACCCTATACACTTTTTACAAAAAATAAACAATTCTTTTATATTAAATTTTTTTCTTGTTATATTGCTTATAATGAATAGATTGAGGAATACTAACAAACTTGAAAAAATGAAGGAGGGAGAAGATAGTGAATGAGGTATGCATTTAAGGGTTAAGTACGCTGCTGTTCCATTTGCAGAATTACCAGACTTGCGTCCTCCTGTCCTCGCAAGTCAAACTTGCCAAGTCTGAACTACCAAGTCTGAACTTTGTGTAATTGGTATTGAGAAATGGGCGTTGTGAACACACACAAGCAGATTGAAAAGTTCTAGTGTTGTTGGACTTTGTATCATCCCCCTTGGAATACCATTCAGCCAATCCGATTCCGGAACTGGAACTGTTATATAGTAAAATATAAATCACCTACAAGCAGACGTCTGTTGCGACCAAAGTCATTTATCAGAATAATATTTCACCATTTCCTAAGTGCCAGGCCATTCGTCCTTCTGAACAGACACACGTGATGAGAAAGAGGAATGTAGTCATTCATTCATTCACCCCTTACAAAGGTGCCTTCCAAGATCCATTTCAGAGCACATATTGCTCATATTGTGTGTCACACAAGGACACATCTGCTCCAACCTTAACGTGCACCACAGCCTTTTCAAATGACAGCTTCCATTAAAGAAAACCGCCCTCCCTTTCGCTGACCCCAATTCAACGGCACGATTCACCCATCGCCATTTTCCCAGGGCTCGGCCACCGTCTGCCCGCCGCCGTCCCGCCGCTCCCCCTCCCATCAACTCAATTAAAGTTACCTGTCTGTGATCTGCTCTTTCTTTCTGTGGAACTGACAGCTCTGAAAGGGTCGTCCTTATTAGCTTCAGATGTACAGGGGTCACAGGCTCACCAGGAGTGTTCGCTCTATGATGCAAGGCGAGGAATGTGTCACATCAACAGAGGAACGAGAGGAGGTCACCAACCTGTGCGCACATTACTGAGATGTCATTGAACGCAGCTCTGAGGAACACACTCTGCCCGTTCCATTATGTACATTCTGACCCTTTGATTTGTGGCTGTGGGTGGTTCTTTCAAACGACAAGTCAAAAAATGGTATCTGTTCCATACAGTGGCCCCAAAATGTTTTTGAATACTTAAAATATGAAAATTGACATCATTTTCTCACTTCAGTGTGTTGCATTCCTGTATTACTATCATGAAATATTTTAACTTTGTACCAATGTTTTTTTTAAATATCTTCAGAAAGTCATACAGGTTTGGAACAACATAAAGGCGAGTAAAGCATATTTGTTGAATGTATGGATATCATGAATGGCAAATGACATTTAGACCACAAAACCAGTCATAAGGTCAGATCATAGGTCAGTTTTTTGAAATTGAGATGAATACATCACCTGAAAGCAGAATAATTAATACATTGATCTATGGTTTATTAGCCGAGATACAACTATTTGAAAATTTGAGGGTGCAAAAAAATCTAAAAATTTTTAATTGTTCAAATAAAGTTCTTAGCAATACATATTACTAATCAAAAATTAAGTTTTGATATATTTACGGTAGGAAATTTACAAAATATCTTCATGAAACATGATATTTACTTAATATCCTAATGATTTTTGGCATATTTTTTACCCATACAATGTATTTTGGGCTATTGCTACAAATATACCTGTGCTGCTTAAGGTTTTGTGGTCCAGGGTCACCAAAAGCACACTTTTCAAACAAAGTATTTACATATATTGCTTAAAACATAAATGTGACCCTGGACGACCAAACCAGTCTTAAGTTGCACAGGTATATTTGTAGAAATAACCAAAAATACATTGTATGGGTCAAAATGATCAATATTACTTTTATGCCAAAAATCATTAGGATATTAAGTAAAGATCATGTTCCATGATGATATTTAGTAAATTTCCTACTGAAAATGTATCAAAACTTAATTTTGGAATTAGTAATATGCATTGCTAAGAACTTCATTTGGACAACTTTAAAGGCGATTTTCTCAAGATTTAGATTTTTTTATACCCTCAGATTCCAGATTTTCAAATAGTTGTATCTCGGCCAAATATTGTCCTATCCTAACAAACCATACATCAATGAAAAATGTATTTATTCAGCTTTCAGATGATGTATAAATCTCAATTTCGAAAAACTGACACTTAAGACTGGTTTTGTGGTCCAGGGTCACAAATAAGTAAGATCAATATTAGATTTATCAGTCATTTTGATATTATTTAAACACTATGTAACCCTAATCTGTTCATAACACGTGCATGCATGTTCAACAAGATGTTTTCTCATTTCTTCATTAATTTGTGCATTTGTCAAGAGTTTGATGTGGCACATGCTGCTTAAACAGAAGTGAAGCATTAAACTAGATAAATGGATACTTAATTGAACCCCCAGGCAGCAAATTAACATGCTACTTTTTTAATGAAATGATATTCATTCTCATTATTTGTTTTGCCTGTGGTGTCACTCGTATTAGTCAGTACACGTTTAAAAGTGTAACATTAAGTTTTATTTGACTGACATAGCCCTCCAACTTTTCTGTCTCAGTTGATTTTCCTGTTTTGAATAATGTGACGTGTTCTCGTGTAAACCATGGACGCTAAATACTACTTTCCAACTGAGAAAGCAAAGCCAAAATAAAGCATTTATTTAGAACAAAGATGCTGCCCTGACATCCTCTGAAGATGAAATTGGGGGTTGATCTAACAGCATTTACATTTTTTTTGTTTGCTGCACTACACCTCCGAACACTCCATCACTTCATGACAGCTAAATTTAGGGTTGTACTGACTATCAGATTGAGTCATACAGATACAAAAAGATCTACATTTAGAAAAATCAGTGGGCACAATACCACATACATTTTTAACACATGGGTCAAACCCCCTGGGCACTTCGTTTTTCCCCTCTGTTTTCACATGCTGTTTTTCTTTTACATCATGCTTTCTGTGTTGTCTTTTCTTCCAGACTTATATCTGTAAATAGCTTTATGTTGTGTCAATGTTGTTTTTCTGCTTTCTTCCACCTTTTCTGTGTTGCATGCATACATTTCTCTCTCTCTGCATGGCTTGGCTGCATGCTGTAAATTGTTCTTGATGGAGTGTAGCTCCCTGTACCCAGATACAAAAAGGTAAGTTACTCTTTATTCGCTACTTTCTCAATTCCCAAGCAAATTTCCTCTGTCTCTCCAGTCGAAACGCCATTGATTTACTCCAGTAACACTGAAAACAACTTGCTAGCTGCTGGAATGTGAAAAAAAGACTACTGTATTACAGCCATTATTACATCCTTATTTTTACATGGCAGGAATATGCATAAACCAAATAGCAATGAGGTAATTTGTATGTAGAAATAGAACCATTAACCATATATATAGATATATATATTACCTACAATATATGCCTATATAACTGTAAAATTTTTAAGGCCTGTTCAAATGAAGCACAATAACGATATAGTTCTGAAAATCATTCTCAGTATTAAAGAATAGCTACCTGATCTCATGACGAAAACATACCTGTGAGAACTTTTTCGCCAGATGCAAAATACGTACCAATAAATACATATGACTGCAGTTTCCAACAGAAATGAACACTAGAGGCGGTAAAACAGCAAGCACTTGTAATTGTTTTCTTACACAGTTATGATTACAGCTTCATATGTTTTGCTTTTCGGTGTTGTGCTGAATTCTACTCTATTGTTAGGTTTAGAGTTAGGTGTACCAATCCCATTAAAAACATGACTCATAATGAAAGAGCTGAAAGATAAGAGATCAAAAATAAGCTAAAACAGCATGTTTGCGATTGCATTTTACGCCACATTCGCTTTTGTTCATACTATTGGGTAGGTTTAGGTGTAGTGCAGATGGAACATTGTTTTAAAACATCACAGAGCATTAGAGTTATAGCCCCACTCAACGGACATTTCAAGTCAGAACTGCAGTGACACCTACAAAACCAATGTCACATAAATTGTACCATATATACATTCATCTGTTACGGAAAAAAAACAAAAAATCTTGTAGCACCACTCAGTGGACACTTCACATCTAATATGTTACGAAACGTACATAGCATGATGTATTTCAGAGTGACTTTTTTTCCAGCTGATGAGTGATATGTGCATTTCAAAGTGTTGAAAGCATCAGAAACAAATGATGGAAACGGCAATTTTTTTAAAAATGACTTAATTCACAAAAGAGTGTTTATGCTCGCTTTAGGTGTTTTTTGACTTGTGCTAAAAAGGGTAAATGCGAATAAATTCCACCATCCACATCAAAAAAGTTGTGACTTTTCGCTATGGGACAGCTATGGAAGCGGTGGTTATTCGCAGATGTTTTAATTATACAGAAATACTTTGACAGGCTTTGTTCGGGTATTTAAGAATGACCGATACAGCATTTCAGATGCTGTGCAACAAGATCGGACCGCTGGATCACATGACTTTTTTGATGCGCAAAGAGAAATTTATTCAGCAAATGCCATCTCCCATTTTCACATTAACCCTTTTTCACACAAGTCAAAAACCAAAAACCACCTTAAGTAAATGTAAAAACTTTTTTCAAATTAAGGGATTTTTATTTTAAATTTGGCATTTTCATTACTTGCTTCTGATGCGATACTTCAAAATACACATAAAAACAGGGTGATGGAAACAGCTGACAGAATCAATCCTGCTATAACGAGCTTGAGAATTTAAAGGGGGCATAACAAAGAAAGTTTCACAAAATCTCATGTTAATCATCAGTACCTATAGAGTAGTACTGTGTTCTTTATATATCCAAAAAGTCTTTAGTTTCATCATGGTTATAAAAGAAAGATACAGCTTTACGATTCTCTCAGAAAAAAGCTGAGCTTCTGGAGGCACGTCGTGGGCGGAGCTAAGTTCGATGAGCACTCCCGCTCGGTTTGCCAATAAAACACAGATATTTGATGCCGTTTCACTTACCATTTGCAGTTCTGAACTGGGCCTTGTATATGAAATGTTCGTTAACAAACACACTTGCAAAACTCTCATATAAGGAGTTCCACCATTGTCTACGTCATTAAAGCCACGTTCGGAAAAAAAATCAGCCGAAACTTGTACCAACCCGGAAGTACGATTTTCGGCACAGAAATTCTCCATCATTCGTCCAAATTATTTCTTTTAAACTTTGGCCATGTTTAGCATGAGAATCCAACACTGTAAACAACTCTGAATACACGAAACACCATTGTACCCCCTCCCCCCCACCCCCTTATAATTACCTTTACAGTTATCGTTCTTGGTGTGAACAGGCCTTTACAGTCTCCTTGTTGTGTGTTTCCTTGTGTGTGCTATCTATAGCTGCCTTGTGAGATATAAGACTTCCTGTGACACATTTGGCATCATTTTGTTCCTTACTGTTGGCATCTTTCCTTTCTGTTGGCTCACTCATTGACAAGACAGATTATCTTCAATTAAGATGAAGTGCTTACCCATGGGCAGATGTGAGCATAATGTTTAATAATGGCCTTTTATTAAGTATTTATGATGAATGGATACATTTATCTCAGGCTGGTTCATTTCTGTTGCCATGTAAAGGTACATTTCTCTGTTGAATGGTAATTTTTCACTGAGAAGAGACCATGCATAGTAAGAGACTGCAGGGACTGCATCTCTCTCATTTGTTCTCATGTGGGTGGGTGGGTGTTTATATGCATATGGTCTTCAGTACAGCGTCGAGCCCAGAGTCGTCTGTGGCTATGTCTCACCCCCATACATACATTCATGACTTAAGAATGAGATGAATCCATTGGCCGCTTTCACATCCATGTGGGCACTAATTTATCTTTGCGTGTCACTTGGAGCACAGCAGCAGCCTGTGCACAACTATAAATCAGGTAGAAAGACTGTGTGTGTGTGTGTGTGTGTGTGTGTGTGTGTGTGTGTGTGTGTGTGTGTGTGTGTGTGTGTGTGTGTGTGTGTGTGTGCGTGTGTGTGTGCGTGTGTGTGGTTAAGGCCTCCTGCCATGCCATCCTGCCAACACCCTTGACCAGGAACTCAGGTGTGATTTCTAGAGCAGTATTCAATCTTTCACTGGCTTATTCAGACTGTTTATACAAACATGGCTACATGCTCATTTTCAGATTCTGCAAGGTGTATGAAAACTTTTGACTTCAACTGTAGCTCTATTACGTCAAGCTTTTATGAAAGCCCGTTTACAACACTGAATAAAAAAATAGAAAAAGGTTATTGCAACCTTTTATCTCACAATTCTAACGTTTGTCCCCAAATTGCTTACAAAACTCACAATTTCAAGAAATAAAGTCAGAATTGCAAGAACGCTCAATTCGGACATTTTTCCTCAAAAAATCTGATTTATATGTCACAATTCTGACTTTATTTCTTGCAATTCTGTCTTTTTTTTCTTGCAATTCTGATTATTTATTTTTTTTTATCAGAATTGTGAGATATATAAGCCCCTTTCACAGCAATCCCGGTACATTGCCGGAAAATTACCAGTACGACATTACCATTACCATAAATACAGAAATATGCTGTTCACACAGGCAACAGCGTTCTGGCTTTTTAACAGTAAGAGACCATTCACACAACAGCACCAACATGCCGGTAAATTCCGTGATGTCAGCAGAAACACATATCTGTCCAATTTGACAACAAAGTATAGTGACCGGCATAAAGGGTTGATCAAACAGAACGCATTTTTTGCTTTTATAAACCCAAGTATTATAGTATCCAGCTGTAGAGCTGCAGTGCTGATGAATGAGAAAGAAGGCTGGGTCTCGAGCATTTTCAACACTTGAAACAGCTACGAGACTAGGCAGAGTGGTAAAGATAACCGTCAAGCGCATATTTACAGAGAAAAAAATAATCAAAATTAGTAACAGAGCTTTATAAACAGCTCAGAGTAATAACGTCATCTCCATAAGAACATTATGATTGGCCAATCTGGACCAAAGCAGACTTCGTCAGCGCGTTCTGTGTGCTCATACCGGTATCTTCATTCCACGTTCACATACAGCAGCATTCTGGCAATTTACTGGTAATGTTACAACTACCCTAAATTGCCAGAACGAATTTACCTGTATTTTTTAAAAGGTCCTATTCACACATTATCTCATAACGGTAATTTACCAGTCAAGACTGTATGTGTGAAAGGGGCTATAAACTCACAATTGTGAGTTATGAAGTCCAATTTTAAAGGTGGGAAAACTAAAAAGTTCTCAGAATTTATATTCTCACAATTCTGACTTTATAACTTGCAATTGCAAGTTTATATCTCACAATTATGAGGGGAAAAAAGTCAGATTTGCAAGATGTAAACTCACAATTGCAAGAAAAAAAATCAGAATTATGAGATTTAAAAGTCGCAAAGTCGCAAAAGTTTTTTTTTTTAATTCGGTGGCGGAAACGGGCTTCCATAATCTTCAGTGTCGCGTGATCCATCAGAAATCATTTTAATGTTGATTTGGTTTTCAAGAAACATTTCTTTATTATCACCATTGAAAATATTTGTCCTGGTTAATGTTTTTGTTGAAACCATGATATTTCTTATAATTGTTTTTATTATTATTTGAACAGAGAGAAGCTCAAATGAACAGCATTTATTTTAAATATATTTTTTTAACATTATAAACATCTCCACTGACATTTTGATCAATTTAATGCAGAATAAATGTATTAATTAAAAAATATATATATAATTAATAGATTATCTATTATACATGTCCCAAAACAAAAACAGATTGCAAAATCTAGATCTTGATTGCAAAACAATTTAATACCTAAATATAATGGCATAAACAGCAATACGTGTTATGTATATGGATTTTTAATAATATTATAATTAATTATTATTAATTATTATTATTGTTGTTGCTGTTGTTGTTATTTTTAATCATTTAATTCAGTCAGTGTGGAATACCTTGACTGGTCTACATAAAGTCAAGTCCTAATCCCAGCTGAATACCTCAGGTGCGACTTTAAATGCAGACCTTGAGTCAAAAACTCATCACCAAACACCAGTGACTTTTATATACACTACATGGACAATTGTATTGGGACAACCCCTTCTTTAGAACAGAAAAAGGCACTTCCAGAACTGTGGCAACAAATATGGAAACATAATTAATGTATTTAAAAATTGTATTTCCACCTCTGTTGCAACAGTTTTGGAAGAGTCTAAAATGACGGTACCCATATGTACAAGTCAGTGGTGTTTAGTGATGAGTTTTTGGCTCAAGGTCTGCATTTATAGTCACACCAGAGGTGTTCAACTGGGATTAGGACTGAACTATGCAGACGAGTCAAGTTCTTCCACACTGACTGAATCAATCATTTCAATTTGAAGCTTGCCTTATACACAGAGCCATTGTCATGTTAGAATAGAAAAGGGTCCTGTCCAAACTGTTGCTATATAATTAGAAGCACTAGAATATCAGTATTTGCTTAAACAAGATTAGGTTAGGTTAACAAGATTAAGATTAGTACTCATGGAAATTATTAAAGTAGTCAAACCTGTTCATTAGAAGGGGGTGTTTCAATACTTTTGGCAATATAGTGCATCTGTCACAAGTAATATCAATAACAACATTCATATCTGTAGGCCAAAAGTTGCTATAGGGTTTTGGAAAAAAGCAAGCTTGTTTGTTAAACCACAAGTTGACATGTTGCACTACTCAAACAAAAAATAGCAATGTTGTGAAAGAGGCCCAGTGTGCCCTGTTCAACCTACTCTCCACATTAAACTGGTACAGGAGAAAGTGTTAAACAACAATTCAGTGGGACTTGCTTATTGAGATGTTACCTCCAGCATTTATTCTCTCACTTCCTCCCTCCCTGTGTTTTTCAAACTCACCTCCAGCCTGTACTAATGTTTATCCGTAATGCATTATGAGCACACGGCTATGTACTATGTGGCTCAATAGCGTTTGGAACGCATACAGCTCTCTCCCATTGAGAGTCATCTGTGCTGGAACCTCCATCTGCTCTTGTGAAACACACTTGATTTCGACCGGCCCTTTCCTTTTACAGAATCTCGCCCCTTTCATTTTTTAAGTGCAGACCATCTCCAACAGGATGTTTATCCGGAAGAAAAAAGAGATATAATTTGGCAGATGAAACAGATCTGACTAGTTAGCCGTTGATGGAAAGATGGGAAGGGAAATGCCGTACTTGGCAGCGCGGCAGCAGTAAGTAAAGCGGTATGAATGATTGGGTGCACACGCAGCTTTCACATGCACTCGCTGATGCATGCCGCCCATCTCCTTTCACGCTGGTCATTTCTCCTGCTTCTCCATAATTATGATCAACCATCCATTCACTGGCAACACTGCAATCGGACGCCCCATAATACATTTATTGTTAGCTGTGTTCTCAGGAGACCTCCGCTTCTCTGTTTTTCGCTTATCCTGAATAGTCGAGGTCAGCTGGGACATTATAAACGCGTGTTAAGGTTACGCCCACTCGCCCCCTCCAATCAGCTTGCAGGTACCAGACCTTTGATGAAGAGTTTAGTTTCTCTGTATTTAACACATCCTTCAATATCCTATGAGAATGGGGTGCGTCAGCAGCATTGCACCATATTAAATCACGGGGCGGCCGTTTTTCTTTATCGATCTGCTTGGAGCCGTAGGGCCACAGTTTACCAGACACCCATATGTCACGCAGCCCCGAAACGCAAGACAAATTCTGAATTACACCGAGTGCCTGGCTCAACACTGAGAGATAACTCAGCTGTTACCATCAAAAGCATATATACACCCCGGGTGTTTGCCTAATCGAAGCGGTTTAGCTGTATTGGAATTGGATTTATGGAAGCAGGGAGATGGGAAAAGGCATACGTATGTTGAAAGCAAGGTTTAGTTTTGTGCTTGCCCTTATTTTCGTGAATGGTTGCGTCAGTCCTCTTCTATAGTGAAGTGGACCTCAGAGGCTATTTCAGCCTGCAGCACCTTCAAAGAGAACGACCATCTGCAGTCTCCGCACGCACACACAAACATGCTCACAAACACAATCGCATAGAGCCGAGCGGACATGTGGATCTTTGAAAACTGCTTTGTAGCTCTGATGAGACCGGTGCACGCAGGTCGTCCTGTTATGGGCCAACAGCAGGAGCGAAAAACTTGAAGAGAAGAATGAAAGAGAAAGTCAAGAAGGATGTCTACATTTTCTGACAAGCCTTTGGCGAAGCTGAAGAGCGGCGTTTTTCGTTCATAAGAACTGTCACTTCTCAGTCATTGTAAACCCAGGCTGTGTCTGAATTCCTGTACTTTTTTTTAGTAGGTACTGAATTAGATAAAGACCATACCTTTCACATATTGAAGAACTGTGTTCTGTAGATATTGGGAGGAATACATTTCTGGACAAAAACTGTACCTTCAGTGGTGCAACAGTTGTCATCAGGAGAACTTTGTACCTTATATACCCTCAAGGTGTATACTTGTTCCTTAGTACTATGTAGCCTTGAGGAACTACCACAAATTGTTTTGAAGTAAATAGGTTACTGCCCCAAAGCAAGCTACTGTGCATTTTTTTAGGGACAGTTTTGCTGAGTGTACAATTGCCTTGATGACATTGTCCTTTCCAGCTCACAATGCTTAAAATAAACGTCCTAACAACTGCTATTAAATGTGTTCGTTTATAGTATTGAAAACAAAAATCTAAAAACAACCATTATTTAACACTCTTTTTACATTTTAATAGGTTGTCATTAGGGGTGTAACGATATATCGCAGTACCATATTTTGCGATACAAAAATGTTGCGATATGTATGGTAGAGTGATTGCGATACTTTTGCAATATGACGGCAGTCTAATCCTATTGGTTGAGCTGCCGACATGACCTACTCTGCAACAGCTTCGCAAAGGTGGTCGGCGGTCTGAAAAAAAACAGAGAATGTGGCAATAACAACTGGACTTCACGGGCTTGTCGAGCTATATTAGTCGCAGCACATGTTATTACCACGGAGTGGGAAATATCTATTTTTTTTTTTCGAGTCACACATATCAAGTGTTTCGCGCACACGCTGAACCTTGCGTCACACGCAGGTTTAAATGTTTCTTGCATTGCTTTATTGGTCGCGTGAGAAAAGTCGTGTCTTTCTTTCACCGCTGTGCTCACGGAAAAGCAAAAGATGCTCCATGGAGCTGTTCCATCGTGTTACCACATCGATGATAAACTTATGTGATGCGATCTCAAACATTTTGCTTTTCTGTGAGCACAGCTGTTGCTGTGACACTGCGGTGAAAGAAAGTTTTATACTTTTATTTATCTCCTTCACAACCGGTAATTAGTCAACCTAATGCCGTTCTAAAGCCATATAAGGCTAAGTCTACATTTTTCCGATCACAAAAGAAGTAAAAAATGCTTGCACTCTTCATTTAATAAATTGTTACCTTTTGCAATATTTTTACAAACATGAAATTATCCCATACAACTCGTTCCATATTTCAAGTGGTCTCTGAAGGCATTTGGTAGGGTTTGCTGAGAAACAAATCTAAACTGTAATCTGTTATAAAAATCTCCAGTCATCGCATTCGTTCATTTATACAAGCATTTTCTATATGTGCACGGCAGTTTGCGTCGGCGCGCCTAGGAAAAGCACACAAAAGAGTCATTTTGAAACATCAAGACAAATAAAATTATGACTTGAAACACAATACTTTCTTGTGGAAAATCTTTGTTCTGAGACAGTGAGTAATATACAGCGATGAATGCGCGCACAGAGCGCTCCCTTACTTAAAGCTTTCACTCACTTTCACTTTCAATCTTGCGAAGTTCCGTTAATAAGCTCTCTACACTGCATTATGAATTTCTTATTTACATCGACAGTTTGTAATCAACAGTAGATATTATCTACAATTTGTTAGAGAGGATTCACAAGCTTGCAGAACTCGGCAAACTTGGCATTTTGAGCGGTGAGTGGATTCTAACGTAAACACTTCTGGTCATTGCGATCTGTTTGCGTTGCGTGATTGGCTACATTGTTCAACGCATGCACATCACTGATGCAGAAGAAATAGTTAAGCTTAAACCTCTAAAAAAAAGCCACAACTGACCTGTCGGATGAGAATAATAATTCATGTTTTAAATTTAGTTCAAAATATCGTGATATGTACCGTATCGTGAACCCAGTATCGAGACGCGTATTGTATTGTGACCTGAGCGTATCGTTACACCCCTAGTTGTCATACACTCTCAGGGAAAAAAAAGGTACAAAAGCTGTCGAAAAGCTACATATATGTACCATGTAGGTACCGATATGTACATTTTACAGGGTTTCTGTGGGTCCTTCAAAAGTCTTAAAATGTCTTAAATAACGTTTTCCAAATAAAATGCCTTAAGAAGTCTTAAAATGTCTTAAATTCAGATTTGATGGGTCTTAAATATTTTGGTCACATTACCGCTAAAAAATCTTGTCTGATGGACCTAATGACTGTTTACAATCATTGGACAGATCGAAGATTGACAAATAAATAAATAACTTTTAATACATTCGACGTAAATGGTGTTTGATAATGAATAGTGTATCTCTGGTATCAAAATCGCGCTGCCTGTCTCTTTGTGAGAGACTTAAAAACAAATAAGAGAAATAGCACACATAAAGAAACTCACTGAGGTTAAAATTCAAAACGTGTAGATTGTTTATAACATGATACAATTCAGTAACATACCAACGGAATTTTGCTGAATATTCTCACGATTGCAAATGTTACATTGATTTTAGTTCAGTAAACAAGTAGTTACTCAAGTAGTTACCTACATTTTAAACACAATATTTACTGTTTTGTTCCGAAAATAGTTCCAAACAAGGATCACAGCAGCACATTCTCCAAGCAATACTCTGAACCTACTGGTAGTTTAGTAAAAGTATGCATCTCCCACCAACGTTTCTTATTTGTATATTCATAAATGTATTATCTTATAACAACATTTATTGCAGTTTTAATTTTGCAGTGTAAATTATTTATAGAATACTATAGAATTTATTGATAAATTGTAATAATTTGACATGAAAGGTGTATGCAATATAATGTGTATTTCCATTGCAGGTTTAGGTCTTAAATTTCATATAAGGTAATATTAAAAAGGTCTTAAAAAGTCTTAAATTTCACTTGTTCATATCTGCAGAAACCCTGTTTTAGCTACTTATCCCCTGGAACGTCACTTTGTAAACACAACAGACAGGTTTCTAAAGTTTTAAATATGGATATTTTTCTTAAAAATAAAAATATCCCTCTGAGCAGTGTAGAGTGCTGTTTTATGATGGATGGATGCACTTTTTGGGGCTTTAAAATCTTCTTAAAAGATTCCCCCCTTCAAATTTATAAAGCTTGGTTGAGCCAGGGCATTTTTTTTTTCCAACTTTCTTTATTGGACATTTTACACTTTAACAGACATACAGAGTGTTAACAGTTCTCTTAGGCGGTATGATTTAAGAGAAGCCATTGCATTTTTTTAATTCCAATTATATTAATCTGAAAGAAGAAAGTTGTATATACCTAGAATGACTTGAGGGTGAGTAAATAATTTAAATTTTAGGATGAACTATCCCTTTAAGGTACTTATCTACAACTTTAGTGGTAAATTCAGTGTACTAAAAAGGTACCGCCCCAGTAACTGCTTTTTTCTGAGAGAGTACAAACTCCCAAGTAACGTTCTGGGAACATTTGTTTATGGTTATGAGAACGTTCATAGAATATTAAGGAAAATATAACCAAATCAGAACCACACACTAATGTTAGGACTGTGTTCTGTGTTTGCTGGTTTAGAATGCTGACCTTTTGGACATCCTACTCACTTGACTTTAACTTTTTAAGCATGTCTGTTTGAACATGGGAACTATGTTCTGTTTGTTTTAGTGGCCTTTTGCCTAAAGTTTAGTTCATTTCTAGAATAAACATTTCCTGATAACTTACTCACCCCCATGTCATCTAAGATGTTAATGTCTTTCTTTAGTTAAAAAGAAATTAAGGTTTATAAGGAAAACGTTCCAGGATTTTTCTCCATCTAGTGGACTTAATGGTTCCCAATGGATTGAAGGTCCAAACTGCAGTTTCAGTGCAACCAACCAATGAACAAGGGTCTAATCTAGTGTAATAAACATATTAATTAGAAATGCATTTGTTTGTTCGAAAAATGAAAGAGAAGTTATGATGGAAGAAATCCTAACTGATTTCTACTCTCTGTTTCTACAGTTGGTTTGATCATGCTTTGATGCTTTTTCCAAAAAAAGGTTAAAAGTAAAGTAGTTTCCTTTATTTTTCCTTTATTTTAGTATTATAGTCCCACGTTCCTTACATACAGTTTGCAAGATTTTGTTTGACTAGACTAGACACTATTTTTTCACCCGTCACCCCTCCTGCCATGTTCTTTTGCCCATGCAGAGAACTTGTCAGAGACTGAGAGTTTTCTCACACCCCCTCATGTTCATTTGTTTTATTTCTCAGGCGCTTGTTGTTGTGTAAAATGCAACAGTGATGATTATTTATGTCTTTATGTGCTTCCTCCACATACCCACAAGCTAAACAAAACTGGAGAGAGAGGTGTGAAGCCCAAGCAAGCCTCTTTGACAACTTTAAACTGTATAGCTCACAGAAGCAGAAAATAACTAATTAGGATTGCGGTTCTGACAGCCCTTATATGTTAGGCTGGAGAGTCTGGCCCTTTCTCTGGCCCTCTGAGATCTGCTCATCTCACACATGACTGCACACAGGAGTGTGAGAGGCCGTTTGGAGGACCGTCCAGGAGCCCTACCTGAGAATAATAAATGCATCACTGAAGCATAGAAACATACTTGCACAGTGCACATGCTGAATCTATATTAAAATCAGTTTGTCTGTGACTTATTTTAGCTTGTGATGTTTAAATGCTGAAATTCAATAGACCTTAGACCTTCTGACCTACCAGGAAAACGGCTGATTCAGTGCTATTATCTTGTATGTGCAGTGCCTATAAAAAGTAGTGGCCTTTTTTGTATTTTGTTGTTTTGAATTTAGTTTTTATGCCACTTATCAACAGAAGAACTTTATTATCTGACATAGTCCACAAGAGAAAACTATAGTTGAAAAAATGACCCTGTTCAAAAGTTTGCATTCACTTGATTCTTAATACTGTGTTGTTACCTGAATGATCAGGTAACAACAGTACTAAATAAAAAAAATAACATGCATTTCGTATGAACCCTCTTATTATGATAAAAAAAAAAAAAAAACATTTTGCAGATTCTGCAAGGTGTATGTAAATGTTTGACCTCTATTGTATTGAATATAAAGTGATATTTAAAATAACTGTTTTAATATTGTAAATGTTAATATATGTAAATTCTTAGTTATTCCTGTGATGGCAAAACTCTATTACTCCAGTCTTCAGTGTCACTTGATCTTTCAGAATCTTTAACATTGTAAAGGAATAGTTCACCCAAAAATGTAAACTGGAAATCTTTTTCTCATCCCCAAGTTGATCCAATTTTGCATGAATTTCTTTCTTCTGTTGAACATAACATAATATTTTGAAGAAGACAGGTAACCAAACAGCTGATGGATCTATTTGACTTCCATAGTATGAAAAACTATACTGTGGAAATCAGTGGAATCCATCAGCTGTTTGATTAACCATATTCTTCAAAAATGTTCTATTTTATGTTCAACAGACGGAATTCATAAAGGTCTGGAACGACTTAAAGGTAAGCAAATGGTGGGAAACAAAAGAGCAGCATTTGATTGAAATAGAAATCTTTTGAAGCACTTTAAATGTCTTTATTGTCACTTGTGATCAATTTCATGCATCCAAAAAACATACTATTCAGGGTAATCTGGAAGCCTTACCAAGTAAATAAAGTATAATAGTAGTATAAATCCAACTCTAACCAGAAGGCAAAATGGGAATTCTGAAGATTGATTGACAATCTCAGTAGCTGAGAGTGGAGAGATTGCGCATTTAGCTGTTGCTCCAGGGCTTCACTAGCTACATTTTAATGGGAGAGTGTCAAAGATAAATCCGCTATTAAAAAAAAAACGTTTCAGCTCGGCATGAGGGAGACTCTGAAGCCAGTTGGAAGAAGGTTCTGTGGTCTGATGAGACCAAAATTGAGATGTTTGGGCATTAGAATAAATGGCATATTTGGCATAAGTCAAACGCTGCACATCAGAAATACACCATCCCCACACAGTGGTGGCAGTATCATGCTGTGGGAATGCCTGGCAGGCTTCTGAGAGTTGAGGGTAAAAAAAATGCAGTACAATACAAGCAAATCCTAAAGGAAAACCTGATGAAGACTGCAAGATACCTCCGGCTTGGCAGAATACTTATATTTATTTTCCAGCAGGACAATGACAAGCGTAAATCTATAGATACACAGCAATAACTGAAAAACAGCATTTATGTCCTGGAGTGGTTGTGTTCACATATTAGTCCAACTGAGTTTGAGCAACTCTGCAAATGGAGGATGAATGAGGAAAAACTGCAGTTGCCAGATGTGCTAAACTAATACAGATTTTGGAATTATTTCTAATATTGAATTTACTAAATACTGTGGGTTTTGTTTAATGATGCTTGCCAGTTTGTATTTTTTCCACTGGCAGGAAGAAATATTATTCTGTCAGTTTTTTTTTAAAAAAAGCCATTTGTTTTAATGTTGTAAAACAGAACTTTCAACACATCAAATAATGATGCTGTCAAATGTAACATGTTACGTTATGAGATTAGTTAAATATTTAAACTTTCATAATTCAAAACTTTTTTCTTATTTTCTTTTGTTAAACAGGAACTGAATGTTGACATACTAACTACTGCAAAAAATATATATTCACAGCATTAAGAAATAGAAAATAGAAAATTGTTTGTCCTTCAAGTATTTTTTCTTTTCTTTGTTTCTCTCACTAACTTGCTGAACACTCAAAGAAATACAATTTCATGCCAGACGCTACTGAAAAGACCTGAAGCTCTTTCGGCAGCAGCTCTCTTTGGGAATAACCTTGATTTTATTAGTGCAAAAGCACTCTTGACTGTTGTTTACCAAAGATAACAAACACTTTTCTCAAAGTCATGCTGCAAAGTTGCATTATGCAGACAGCTAAACTGAAAACCATTATTTGGACTGAAAGGTAAATCCAGACTTTGCGAGGAACATGTTCCCTTAATCAAAAACATTCCCCTCAAGGTTTCTGAGAGACAGCGGTGCCATTCTCTCTGACTGTGAATGTGATGGTTAACAGTGTTGAAAGGATCTAATTTATATGGTATTATTCATTAATACCCTCTGTGATATTGATGGGCCTCGAGATCTACGCAGCCCTACCAATCCAAAGTCCAATGCTACCTCACTGAATCCCACTACAAAGACTGTAATTAAGCAGTAGAGCAGAGGAGATGATGGGTGTCAGGTGGTGCAGAGGTTTTCAATAAGATCAATGTTTGCCTCACAGACTCTCTGACAGCAGACAGTGTTGTCTAGCTTTGTATTGATATTTACTCGAAATCCTGTGCAGCTTGTAGTTAATTTAGAACCCTCTAGTTCTGTGGGGTCTCAGAGACCCCAAGGCTGTTTAAATAGCTCAAAACCATACTTAATAATGAATCCAGTTGAATCTGATTAGAAAGACATGCATCAGACAAAGCTGAACACTATATTAAAAACAGCATCCGTTATTATTACTGGCACTTAATCATTTTTGGATAATTGCATGTCTGATATTTCTGCCGTGTCCATGCAACGATTGGGCTTTTTAATGCACAAAGTGCTTGAGCTTTTTGCCCATACTAAAATGCATGTTAATAGAAAGCTAAGAGCTTCAGGAGAGTGCTCTGCTGTCATGGCACGACATCACCTCCAGTGTTTCTAATTAGCTTATTTGGCCAGATCTGAAACAGTACGTCTTGTTAGAAAAAGCAGGAATTGGATATCTAAAGCCTGTGGAGTCTATCAGGCTGACATAGTGATTTGTGCTGTTGACTTCACAGAATGTCTAAAAGTGGTTGTTTTTCATAAGTCACATGTTTTCTTTTTTCCCCTCTCTCTCAGGGACTCAAACCAATGGATCACAATGGACTGTCAGATCCCTATGTTAAGCTGCACCTGCTGCCTGGAGCTAGTAAGGTATGTGCCTGCTCTCCCCTTCAGAAATGCATTGTTTTATACAATACAAGGAGGTTTGTAGTTATATGATTTATGAGTTTTGAAGCAGGAAGGCCGGAACCCTTTGGGAGGCCTCAGGAAACTTCCTAGGGGGCCACAGGATGACTTAAAATTAGGGATATCGGACCGACCGATCGGTATATCGACCGATAATGGCTTTAAATGTAAATATCGGCATCAGCCCGATATGAAAAATGATGCCGATATGTCTTGCCGAAAAGGAATATGTCATCGAAAGGTTACGTTGATAATTGATTTCTTAAAATAAAGATTCAAATGGTTAATATAGTCTTTAAAACATGCTAAAACACAGTGCACACATCTGTTCAACACAGTACTGTCTGTTACTGTGCAGCAACCCCAAAGGCTGACTATTAAAAGGTTAGTTCACCCAAAAATGAAAATTCTATCAGTAATTACTCACCCTCATGTCATTCCAAACCCATAAGACCTTTGTTCATCTTCAGAACACAAATTAAGATATTTTTGATAAAAATTAGAGTTGAACCACTGATGTCACATGGACTATTTTAACAGTGTCCTTTCAGGGCCTTCAGGGTCAGAAAGCTCTCAGATTTCATCAAAAATATCTTAATTTGTCAAGATGAATGACCGTCTTACGGGTTTGGAATGATATGAGGGTGAGTAATTAATGACAGAATTTTTGTTTTGGGGTTAACAACTCATTTTAAAAACTGTATTTTTGGTAAAGGCTCTCAGAATATATATTTTTTTAACTGAGTATCCAAACTATAGTAAGCCTATTTGTCTATTTAAAATAGATTTGAGCATATCTAGACTCTAACACAGTATCTCATTTGTGGTGCACACAGTGTACTGCAATAGCTCATTTTATTTTATTGTACTCTGTTTTCAGAACAAGCTGTACCTGTGGTAAATTCCAGTGAAAACAACATTTTAAATCACATCAGTAACATTATATCAGATTGAAGGTTACTTGCAGGAGATACAACTATTAGAAAAATCTGGAATATGAGGGTGCAAAAAATCGCCTTTAAACTTGTTCAAATTAAATTCTTAGCGATGCATATTACTAATCAAAAATTAAGTTTTGATATATTTATGGTAGGAAATTTACAACATATCTTCATGGAACATGATCTTTATTTGATATCCTAATGATTTTTGGCATAAAAGAAAAATCTATAATTTTGACACATACAATGTATTTTTGGCTATTGCTACAAATATACCCGTGCTACTTAAGACTGGTTGTGTGGTCCAGGGTCACATTTGTGTGTTCAAAACATAAAGAAATGGTACTGTTACTTCACTGGCCAATGGAGCAAACCAACCTTGTGATATTAAATGGTATTGCAAGATGGTGGCATCCTTGCTCCAAAAATCTATAACAAAACATCAATTTTTTCTTAATGTAAACTTAACTGCTTTACTTCCAGTTAAACTGTATTCAATTGGGCATTAACTCACCTGAAGAGTTTTATTTTTTTCAATTAAAATTTTATAGTGTAGACAGATGGATGGATGGATGGATGGATGGATGGATAGATTGATCTATCTTTTCTCATGGCAGAAACGTAGATGCGAAATACGTACCAATCAGTACATACTACTGCAGTTTCCAACAGAAATTAACACTAGAGGCGGTAAAACAGCGAGAACTTCTCACATTACTCATTTTTGTCCACTGTTATGATTACAGCTCCATATGTTTCACTTTCCGGACCTAACAAGCTTGCTTGGTAGCTCACCCGGCACTGAATTGGACTTAGGAGGCAGAATCATTGGGTACGAATCCCGTGAAAAATATGACTCACGAGGAAAGAAGATCCAAAAACAAGCTAAAATGGCATACTTGCGTTTTTACGCCACATTCACTTTTGTTCATACTATTGGGTAGGTTTAGGTGTAGTGCAGATGGCACATTATTTTGAAACATCACAGAGCATTACAGTTATAGCGCCACTCAACAGACATTTCAAGTCAGAACTGTGGTGATACATACAACACATAAAACTTGCATATGTACGTTCATCTGGGGGGGTCTCAGAGACACAGGCTCAAAAAACATACTTAATAATGAATCTGATTGAATCTGTATATAAAGAGAACAACACAACATCTTTACTTTAGACTCTTGAATCTGAGGTATCCAACTTCAAATTAACTTCTAAAAACACTCTTTTATACCAACTCTTTCTGTCCCAACATGGGTCAGAACATTAATCAGATTGACCAGTGCTACTTTGAGATTTAAATGCCAGATTTTCCTTGTCACTGAACAACCTCTGTGCTCTACAAATTATCATCATGCTTCTCATTATAATTCATCTGTTTTTGACCAGTACCCTCCTTGCTCATCCTGCCAGCAATCCACTTAGCTACTGACAACATAAGACTCCTCGAAGTCATTCTCCTTCTGTATAGATCATATATCCTACAGTACAGCTGAACTCTCCTTCACAGGGTTACAGAGTAATTGAATAGGATAGGATATCTGAGTTAACCCATTAGCATTAGGAAACACCTCACAGATGTGCTAGATGAAACAAAGACCTAGACGTTAATCACACTTGCTTTAATCATCATAAGGAACATTCTATTGTTCCAAGAAGTTTTCTTTTTTTTTCTGCTTCTTTTTCAATAAAAAGTGTAAGAAGGTGCTTATGAAATGGTGATCTCCAACCATGAAAGGTCAAACTAAATATTATACGAGTCGTTTTATTTTCTATTAATTCTAAATGAGGTTTGCCATTTTGCAACCCTGTTATCAAAATGTGGTACATGTCTTAATGCAGAATTTAAAACCTGATTCATGTAATTTTATTATAAATATATTAACAGTGTCAAAACTGGGCTGGGCTGGCCTGTATTCTTAGCTCGTGCTCATTTAGTGAAAGAGTGCCAGTGAACGCAACCACTAATCTACGAGCAAATCTGTCATCTCTTCCAGGCCAATAAGCTCCGCACCAAGACCCTACGCAACACTCTCAACCCTGTCTGGAGTGAGACCCTGACGTATTATGGGATAACTGATGAAGATATGGTTCGCAAAACACTCAGGTACCCAATTACAATCTATACATTTTTCACTTAGTGTGAATTTTTATGTCAATGCCTCTGACAACTGCTTGTCCATTGTAAAGTGGTGACCTGATACATTTTCTACATGTTAAGAGAAAAAAAAAACATTGTTCCTATATCGTATAGGTGAGATCGGAAAAAAAGAATAACAAAGTGTCAGGCGAAGCAAATCAACTTAATAAGTTTAATGAGGGCTTTTCAAAAATGTCAGTGGTGATTGAACTGAGATCCTACTTTAATAAGGAAAAAGAGAGAATGTAGATGTTTTCTTAATTAAGTGTCCATGGTTACATGATTCCCATGATCCATTTGTAATTGGGTGGGTCAGGCTCACACCAGGCCCACATGCGGTGCTGAGCCTGAGACCTAATTACAAGCTCAACAACCATTTGCCTTCAACAGCTTCAATGATTCTTGGATCGCTGCCATACAAGTACTGAATAGAGTGTAGCGGGACATTATGGCATTCATCAAAATAAAAAGCCTCCAGTTGAAGGACCGGTGAAGGAGGTAGAAATTTACTTCTCACTTTGTCCTCCAAAACTGATCTGGTGGTTGGGGTGTTTATAAAACCTCTCTGTTCTTGTGCCGATGTATCCGCAATCTGGAATATGGCAGTATATTGAGAGAACAGTGTTTGCTTTATCCTGTAAAAAGGCATTATGTTCCTTGGACGTTATGTGACCCTGCAGAGCAATTATCAGGATCTAATCACTCCAATTAGCTGGCTGCTGATACTGTTAGAGTTTCCCCTACGTGTTTAACTGTTGCCAACAGAAAAGGGGATGGAGAGCATCCATTTGTTTTGTGGGTGTAAAAAGTAGGGTGAGTGATGTGCACTGCCCTTAAATGCGAGTGGGCTTTTTTTTCTTTTCTTTTTTTTTAGATAGATGCTAATTCGATTAGCATCTATCTTTGGGTGGGCATTTGGATATATGTGGTAGTAACTAGGGGTGTGCAATAATGACAAAAAAGTTA
The DNA here is from genome assembly GCA_033026305.1 of Cirrhinus molitorella. NCBI lineage: Eukaryota > Metazoa > Chordata > Actinopteri > Cypriniformes > Cyprinidae > Cirrhinus > Cirrhinus molitorella. Next base: position 31,180,290 of record CM065119.1, read on the forward strand.
TATCTTTTGGAAAAAGTGATATTTTCTGGAACTTTGTCGATAATTAGGCCATATTTTGCTAAATGTGTCATTGTGCTGGTACTTTAGCAGGTTTAAAACTGCTGTGACAGCTGAAGCTTTTGATGTTCTTCATATTCTGTGTGGTGTTTAGTTTGCTGGAGTAAAAGAAATTAACTTTTTTAAACGTTTAAATTGATTTTTACCTTTTATGGGCATTTTTACTTTTATAAGGCCATTTTTGTGAACCTAATTACATTTATGCATCATCTTTTGTGTCAAATTCTTAAATTTAATCAATAAATTAAAAAAGTAAGACACTGTAGGGCTGCTACTAATCATATGAAATCAGTATCAACAAAATTTGTGTTTGCAATACAGAATCTACAGACAGTTTAATGCAGGAAGTGGATGCAGTTAACCTGCAGTTCCTAATAAATTAATGTTTTGATATTTAAAAGCAAAGGTTCAGTAAAGATATTTGAAATCATTTTGGTTAAAAAGGGAAAATATACTGTAAATATAAACCTAAAATCGCCATTAGGTGGTGGCAAATCACCCCATGAGTCATTCATTCAGCCGATTTGTTCAAATGACTGATTGATTCAGTAATGAAACACCGTTGTGTGTTGCTCAGAGAAGCAAAACAGTTGTGGCTTTGTTTGAAACTATTTTTGACGAAATACAGCAAAAACAGAAACTTGTCTGTAAAATGCAAGTCTATTAATATTATCTTCTTGTTTATTAGACTTGTTTATTTATAAAATCAACATTTGCAATCATACTGATATTTCAAACTAAAATATTAACCATATCAGATGATATAAATATAAAAGACATGAAAGTCATACAGGGGCATTTTTTCGTCTTATCTTGAATATTGTGGGAATTCTAAATGTATTTTAGTAGACTAAATCAGGCAGTAAAAGCATGAACTCTAAATGTGCTAAGTAGTAGTCTAACCATAATGTATGTGTGCACTCTCTTGGTGTGTTTTTGATTAGTTTTTGCCTTGATAATGTCAAATTGCATCTTGCTTAGACAGCAATTACAATATTAACGTAGACAATATCACACACTTCTGATCTCATGACGAAAACATACCTGTGGGAACTTTTTTCGCAAGACACGAAATATGATGTGACGACATATTCGATGTGAAATGTCCACTGAGTGGTGCTAAAAGAGTGTTTGGATTTTTTCCCCAGAACAGATGAATGTACATATGGTACGTGTTACGTGCCGTTAGTTTTGTATGTACCACTGCATTTCTGAAATGACGCTATAACTCTAATGCTCCATGACGTCCCTAGTAAAAAAGTAATAGATTTAAAATGCAATTATTTTATACGAAGTATATTTCAAGTCTACTAACATATTAACTGACATTATCGCACAAGGCTTACTGATATAAAAATTGTAAAACACTTTATTTGGAGTACTGCTGGTGCACAATGCACATTTCTTAATAGTAAGCCTAAATATGTTTTAATGTCACTATAGATGAGGACTGTTTGATCTTGTACTTGCAATAGTTCCACTTTACCATAATCAAATATGCTTAAGTATATCTTTAGTTGGACTTCAGCACTACTTCCGCATAATTAAAGTGCATTAAGTACAAAATTATTTGTTCCAATTTAGCAGACTTTAATATACCAATTTAGTATACTAAAAGTACAATTGTAGGGTATTTTTATTAAGTACATAATATGTAAATGTATTTGTAGTATATTTTGTATACATTTTTGTATATTTATTTTTTACTAGGGGTTTTAAAATAATGTACCATCTGCTCTATACCTAAACCCACCCGATAGTATAAACAAAAGCGAATGTGATGTAAAAATGCAATTGCAAGCATGCCGTTTTAGCTTGTTTTTCGATCTCTCATCTTTCAGCTCTCTCATCATGAGTCATTTTTTTCACGGGATTCGTACCTAAGGATTCCGCATCCTAAGTCCAATTCCGTGCCGCCTGAGCTACCGAGCAAGCTTGTTACATCTGGAAAGTGAAACATATGCAGCTGTAATCATAACTGTGTACAATGATTACAAGTGCTCGCTGTTTTACCGCCTCTAGTGTACTTATTGGTACATATTTCACATCTTGCGAAAGTTCCCACAGGTACGTTTTTATCATGAGATCAGGTAGCACACACCCCTATCAACTGTCAATATAGAAAATAAATTAAATTCAAATAAAAAATTTATTTTTAAATGTATGAAACACTAACTTTACAACACAAAATAGTTAACTCAAATAATGTGTTAGACATTTTACACAAACTTTTTAAAATTTTTGTAACCTGACTCTTTAGACCTATCATTATTACTTTGCGTCATAATTCAAGGTGGCAATTGCTACAGGTCTTTAGACTCAGTGCCAACTGGTAATCAGCCTATCATGACTCACCTTTGCAAACATTTTAACGTTTTTCATGACATGGTCTTTATTTTGGCCACCCCCTGTAAGTCATATACACTGTTGCCTGGTGATTTCACCCCAGCTGAGATGTCATTGGTCCTTTCTGAGTGACATTTACTGCCTCGCAAACATGACTGTAGCAAAATGGGTTGTTTTTTACAGAGCTTGATTGTTTAGTTTGCATTGAAACCCTGTGCTGTGATTGAAATGCTGCATTAGGATAATAGCACTGACAAAGTGGCAGTAAAGATTACACCACAGAGGAACATTAGTCTCCACTTGTGTGTATCATTACACAACAGCTGTGTTACACACACAATATCCCTCAAATCCATTAAAAGCAGATTAACCAAGTTGCCTGAGTAGAGAACCCACTTGGCATTGTCTTTCTAGTTAAATGTTGCAGATATAAGAAAAGGGTTTAATGTATCAGATAATGAGGTCAAAAGTACAAGTTTTACACACAAATGGACATTTTAATGTTATCTCCTCATTAATGGAATAAATATCAGTAAATGAAATAACAATATTATGTAGCTAATTTAACTAACGTCCTGCATGCATTCACCTCAATGCTGTGCATGCTGTCTGCAACACAAGTCACTACAGAAAATGGCCATTGATTACTGACAGGGCACTTTTTGGTCTTTGTCAGTGTTAACAATTTATATTGGCTGACAAAGCATTAAATGAGAATCAGATTTCAATTTGGTGTTGATTAGCTCTTACTTAATATGGATTAGTTTTCCATTAGAAAACTGCTTGCAAAGGAAGCTATTACTCTGAGGACTTTTCTACCTACCATCACTCTCTGTCTCAAATACACCAGTATATAAAGGAAAAATGTCTTCTGGAAGGGAGAGCAATAATAACTAATAACCCAATAGTTTGGCCAGATGAGCTTGTATCTAATTAAGAATTAATAGTTTAATACCAGTTTATTGGACCTCATACTTTTTCATTTGAACATCATATACTGAGTATAAAATACTGTTTATTCAGTTTTGTCTCATTTTATAAGACCAGTGGGGTCAACTGTAATTGTAAAACCAGTCATGAGTGGCGTGGGTATATTTGTAGCAATAGCCAACAAAACACTATGTGGGTCAAAATGGGCCAAAAATCACTAGTATTATGTATTAAGTAAAGCTCATGTTCCTTCAAGATATTTTTAAATTTTCTACCATACGTATATCAGTTTTTGATTAGTAATATGCATTGCTAAGAACTTTATTTGGACAACGTTAAAGTCCTCATTGGTCAGAAGTCCTTTTGGTATGAATATGTTAGCCTTAAGGTTATCTATAAGCTAATGTGCTCCAAAACAATGACAAAATTCGTGCTTACAAGATATGAGCATTTAAACCTTAGTCTTATCACTTCCGCCAATATGAATCAACAATTTTGATGACATCACACTGCACTTCAGCTTCTCATCAAATCTTCTGTCCAATCAAATGCTCTCTAGAATCCATAGTGTCCCGCCTCCTACACTATAAATAGCTGCTGAAGCTGCCGCTAAGATCGATCACTTATTCACAGAGTTAGTACTTTCTGTATGGTGAATGGCAGGTAGTGCACAATGTAGGCGATAGGGAACGATTCAGACAGCGTAGATATGCTTTCCGTAGGTGCAAATGAGGTCTGGTGTCTCGAACAACGCGAACTGTGGCAGCACACAGTCTACTCCAGACTTTGGCTCCAGTCCAGAGACGCGATTGCACGAAGCAGATCATATGCGCGAGTTGGCATGTATTAAACTACACAGCCTCAGCATGATTATGATCACTATTTTGTTTTAGTAAGAGTTTCATATTGAATCTAGAGGGTAATCTATTAGACTGTGGCTGTCATAAGCTGTCAAATGCGGCTTTACCAAGCTCAATGGCTCTGGCCCAAACAGATATAAATGGAATGCTATTGGCTATTTTAAAAAAGTGGGCGGGGCTGCTCAATATGGTTTGCCCTGTTTCAGTTGAAATTACGTCACCACATAGAAGAACGCTGCGTGTTTCAAGGCATTTCAGTGGACCTTTAAAGGCAATAATAAAATTCTCAATATTTAGATTTTTTTGCACTCTCAGATTCCAGATTTTCAAATAGTTGTATCTGTAGCCACATATTGTCCTATCAAACCATACATCAATGGAAAGCTTATTTATTCAGATTTCAGATGATGTATAAATCTCAATTTTTAAAAAAAAAAAATGACCCTTATGACTGGTTTTGTGGTCCAGGGTCATATATGTTTAGGACCTTAAAACAAAGATCATTAATAAAAACAGTTTGAAGCTAGAACTGTACTTAAAACAGTACTCTCCTCCACTAGGCTTGAGGCTGGAGTTTTACATTCTTCACAGCACCACAATAATCTTGTTCTGGATCTGTCCATCTCTCTCTAACTACTATTGATGACCATCTTAAATATGCATTTTTCCTACTCTGACCAATTGGAACATACCTGAGGTTTCTATAAAATAAACTCGTCTCACAATATAATTTATACCTGAAAATTAGGGATGCACCGAATGTTCGGCAACCGATATTTTCGGCCAAGTGAAAAGACTAAATAAATTATAACGAACAATAACGTGACACAATGAAATATAGATGCACACTAATGTAGCAAAAATGTCCATAGTGTGGAAGCATTTAAAACTCTTAGAGATAGATGCAAACATCATTACAAGCACCAACAACGAAACACTGTTTAACGCCGCACTGCATGTTTTCGATGAGAAGAAGAAAGGGTGGTTGTTGCTGGTTACTGTATGATGACTGAAATCACAAATGGCCTTAAACCATTAGTAAATAAACTAAAGAATGTTATTTTATTTCTAATACACGCACAAATTGTATGTATTCTGAGAGCACTGCATGAGCTCGTTAGTCAAGGCGAGATGAGAGAATCAATCATAAATCTGCTAGTATTCTGTAAAATAAAATAAAAAAGACAAAAATAATGATAACAATAATTCCTAATTCCTTCGAAGGGTTGAAGGATGTAGGGGACCAAACAACTGTTTCTTGAAATGCCCTTCTGTGTCATCATCGCATGGGCACAAGGAGGCACCATCATCATATGTAATAAATCTGCGCAAAGGATCATGGGGGCCGAAGTGTCCATCAGTTGTAATCCTTCATTCTGAAGAACCCTTTGAAGTGGCTAGTTTTGAGCACTTTGGTTTGGAACGACATTTCATGAGTGTTTTCACTCTGAAGTGCCCTTCAGAGGGCGATATATCCCATTTGGAACGCACCGTATAACAATGAAGACAATAAGAACACAGTAAAAATAGTGATGGAAGACAGCTTTAAAGTCTCTGCATCACAGGCTGGTGACAATACTACACTGTAAAAGTATGAACCAATCAAACCATAAAAAGTAAAAGTACTCATGCAGTAAAATGGTCCCTTTCAGTGTTTTACCATTATACATTATATGATGTATTTGGATTACCGTTGCATTAATGCATTTTACTGCTGTAGATGATAGGGTTGAGTGTCGGAACCTGTTTTTTTTTGGAACCCTAATGTCTGGTTAAGAATTTGTGATGTTGTCGAGGTCACTAAGAATTTGTGATGTTGTCGAATACTACAGGGTGGTGACAATTGACATCTGAAAGTAGCAGTTAAAAGAAAACTATGAGTAGCTATGATGGCAAATGAGGAGATAGAATTTAGCAGCATTGGGCTGCTGTTCATGCCCATTTCTACTTTGATTTGTGTAGATTTTTTTTCTGGGTCATATTATATTTTTCCATCCATTTAACAACTAAAATCTAGTGTCCTTTGGCTAATACAGGAAACTATTGCGGAACAAAATGGCAAAAGTTATGAGTCTAAAATGTGTTATTTGCCTGTTTTTCACTGACAAATAGTGGTTGTATCATTCCACTTGATTCCTGGTGTCAGAATTATATGAAAAAGTGGGTTAATTTTTCTTTGTATGTTGTATGGTCCAGGAGTTATGAAAATTTGTGTTTTTTGCCACTCCGATTACATCATTTCAAGATCCACCAAACGAACCCCATGGGACATTAGTTGACCTCGACAACATCACAAATTCTTAACCAGACATTAGGGTTCCAAAAAAAAACAGGTTACAAAAAACTGCCAAGCGGGTGCATGGAAACCTGTTCTTCCTGCCCTATTAGTAGTAGTACCCTTGCTGTCTGGAGGGTCAGAAAGCTCTCGGATTTCATCAAAAATATCTTAAATTGTGTTCTGAAGATGAACAAAGGTCATACGGGTTTGACCTGAGACATGAGAATGAATACTTAATGACAGGATTTTCATTTTTGGGTGAACTATCCCTTTAAATACTTTAGGTTTATACCAATTTATGGCAGATAAATTGCAGTTTGTACATTTTGAAAATCAGTAACGTGTTAAAAAAATAATAGAGATGAAACGGAACAATGTGACCTACAGTTTTTTTTTTTTTTCTGAGCAAACTTTGATGTTGCAAGCTGCTAAAAAGTTTGACACCGACACCAGGTTCACGGTGGCGTTGTCTAGACAGGCCAGAGCGAGCGAGAGCGGGCAGTTATTGTGTGACTCTCAGACTTTTCCCGCTGAGATTGCAGCCCTGGGTTTGGAGGCTCCCAGATTTGTCTGGACTCAGTGTGAATTAATGAGGCAGAGAGTCTGCGCTTCAAAGGTCACATTTCTGTGCTTAAACGCTGTAGTAACAGCTTCATTCAACACAGCTAGAGGAAAGGGGGTGCTGGGATGAAGCGGAGTGATTTTATAGTTTGGAAAGGTTGACCTGAGGCTTTTCTAAGCATTTTATGCTGTTTTTAGAAGATGAGCTTTTTTGGGATGAGGCTGTATGATGAAATGATCTGAACATACTGACAAGTGGACTGAAATCCGTCACTGATGTTTACTGTTTTGAGGTAAAGTACAGAAGTGTGTGTGTCTGTAGACATCTGGATCGGGGAGGACCCACCTGATGATTCACCATTGCTTCTCTTTAGGGCTGTCTTAGCCAGTTTCCATGGAAACCAAAAGTCTCCCTCATAGGCCTTTCCTTTAGGAATCGCTCTTGTCCTTCACGTAAATAAACTCAGAATACTGGCATATTCAGCGTGTTACCTCTAGCGTTTATAAAAACTACATTTTCATTATTTCCGAATGCAGAGTTCTGACACTTTATAGCACCTTAAATTCTCTGAGTAAAGCCCGTCTGTGCCCACATCCCAGTGATAAATTTGTTGTCTTATGTCTGGCTTGCTCTTGATCACTTTGAAAGGAGGGTACAAATGAAAAGAGACAGAGGCACTGTCTCTAACAGGAAGTGACATTTTCTCTTTCAGTTCCTCTGTAACATTATCATTAAATGACACTGACATTCTGTGTTCCAGTAAGAAGTTCAGATTTAACATTGAATTGTAGTGCACTAAAAAAAAATGTGTAGGATTTACTTGAAACAATTTTCATTTAGAAATTGCTAGTACATTTGACATGATTACAAAGAAATGGCAAGTAACAGTGAATTAAATGTGGTATTTTAAAGTAGAAAGAAATGTTATTTTCTTGTTAAATGTCCTCCAATAATCTTTCAGCTAGAGCATCTGTAATGATTTATACTAAATACTATTTAAGACTATATTATATAATAAAAATACATACATCTGTTATGATTTCTATAAAAAAAAATAATACTATATTAGTCAAAGTAAGTAAATAACTAAATGGAAAGTAAATACTTTCCAGATAATACTTTAATAATTAGCCAATACAAAATCTAATTTCATGTAAAACAATATAAAAGCCAAATATTTAATTAAAAAAATATATAATATCAGATCTAATTTTTCTCTCACACAGTAGAGAAACAAGTCATTATATATGAAAATAAATAGCTGTCTTTATAATTCATAAAGTGATGACTCACAAAGCAACAAATTTATTTAGATATCCTTGGCATCAAAACGTTTGAAAACCCTCAAGTTAAAATATAGGAGCCCTAAAACTTGCAGTTAGGAGTCTTTGTATGTAGCTTTATCCTTTCAAACTCTCACTTTTACAGCATAAATCATTATTATTCACAATCTTCAAATCATCTCATCTGCAGGGAAACTTTACGGACAGCTTCACAAAGAGACCCACAGCACTCCTACAGAGTGTAAGTCAGACATGTACATGAAGTCAGGCTTCAGTCTTTCACACTTCCACACAATTGAGCTCTGAGGTGTTATCTCACTCCACCATTCGGTCTTTCCCATTATTCACCAAAGCTCATTTGCCGACGATCTTCATGTGCTGCCGATGAACATCAAAGTGGTGTTTTAATGGCGGGCCGAACTCCTCCCGTGGCTATGAAAAGCATGTGATTTATCTGAAAAGGCATACCTCCATTGCCAACATCATCTCAGACAGTGACAGCTCTATTCAAAGCCAAATTACCCACACAAGTGGCTCACCTCTCGTGCCTTTATACTCGAGAAAGCCTTTTAATTTACACTTGCTGTTAAGGAATACAAAAATACTATTTGCAAACACATTTTCCGGAACGTTTACAGACAATTAGATGCAGCTAGATGCACTTCACCTCTTATTTTTTCTTATTTTATGACTCAACAGGATTTATCTCGGCATATTAAAACAAAGAGGACTATAACAGAAGGCCATTAGAATAGCTTTTTTTTTAAACAGCAGGAACCCCGTCCTCTTCCAATCTCAAATAACGAGTCTGCCTAGCAGTCAAATGTGCATAGTTTATTCATTTACCTCTCAGCATTCTTTTAGCTCAAAATATGCCTGATCTAACTTTCTATTACATTGTTCAGATATTACAATTTGGCCGTCTTCATAAAGTTAAAAATGTTACTTCCCGCTAACATTTTGAGTGGGAATTTAATATATTTAACTCACAGACATGGAGTAATTATTTCATGAATGAAAGCAAGAAGTAATATGTTTGTGTGTGTGTGTGTGTGTGTGTGTGTGTGTGTGTGTGTGTGTGTGTGTGTGTGTGTGTGTGTAAATAAATAAATATATATATACTCTATCAGTCACAAGTTAATATTTCTACTGTTTTAAACTGTTTTCTATTTGAATATATTTTGAATTCAAATTTATTTCTGCAATTTCAAAGCTGAATTTTTATCATCATTACTAGCATGATCCTTCAGAAATCATTCTAATATTCTGATTTGCTGCTTTTTCAGGTTCTTTATCATTATTTTTGATAAATTTCAAGAATCTTTGCTAAATAAAAGTATTAATTTTCTATAATTTATTTCCCCAAAATAAAGTGTATAATGTTACAAAAGCTTTTTTTTTCAGATAAGTGCTACTCTATGGGTCTTTCTAGTCATCAAAGAATCCTGAAAAAAAAGTACTCAACTGTTTTAAATATTGATAATAATCAAAATAAAAATGTTTATTGAACAGCAAATCAGCATATTAGAATGATTTCTGAAGGATTATGTGACACTGATAACTGGAGTAATGATGCTGAAAATTCAATCACAGGAATAAATAGCATTTTAAATAGTAGAAATATTTTACAATTTTACTATTTTTACTGTATTTTGGATCGAATAAATGCAGGTGTGGTGAGCAGAAAATAAATATATTAAAATATTTAAAAAACATTTTGACTGATATATATTTCGTATCAGTAAATATATATACTATATATTTTGAGTATATATTGTTTGGGATCATTATTATATTATTTTTTTAAAGAATTCTCTTATGCTTATCGAGACTGCATTTACTTGATCATGAGTACAGAATAATTGTCAAATATTATTACAATTTACAATAATGGTTTTATGTTTTAATATACTTTTAAAATGTAATTTATGTAATGCAAAACTGAATTTTCAGCATTCATTATTCCAGTTTTTAGTGTCACATGATCCTTCAAAATCATTCTGATATATTGATTTATTATCAATGTTGGAAACAGTTGTGATGCTTAATATTTTTTTGGTACCTGCTTTTTTTTTGTTGTTGTTTATTTGTTTGTTTTGTTTTCTTTCAGGATTCTTTAAATAAGAAATTAAAAAGAACAGCATTTATTCAAAATAGAAATCTTTTTTAAAAAAGACTGGAGCAATGATGCTGAAATTTCAGCTTTGATCACAGGAATAAATTACATTTTAAAGTATATTCACAAAACAGTTGTTTTACATTTATTTCACAATCTTACTGTTTATTCTGGATTTTTAATTAAATAAATGCAGCCTAGATGAGCACAAGAAACTTCTTTAAAAATAAAAAAACATTACAAATCTTGATCCCAAACATTTGATTTATTGCATCAAAAATACAGTAAAAACATGTAATATTGTAAAATATTATTATTTAATTTCTTTCAAAACAAAATATATTTTAGTAAGGACCACTGCTTTTACATCTGACTACTTGGAACTTTTTTTATACCTCACATTATTCAGGATTGCCTTTGTAAATTTAAAGCCAGGCGCAAATATATCCGGCTCATGCTGAAAAACACAATGTACTGTGATTGCCTGTGAGAATAGCATTGTACGAAAGTCCCAGAACTCCCTGCACATTTATCCAAGAGGACAGTTAGCATTAAACATACGCACTACAGTAATCAACTATAATCAAAACAAAACGGAAAAGGCACCGTTCTGGAAACGGCATGAAGAGCAATCCAGCACACACTGCCATCTAGGGAAACAATCCTAACCACATGTGGCATAGCAGAGGAAAATGCCTTTATTAACCTGATCTTTTGGACATGCCTGAGTGCTGCTGTAGCTGCCCCATGTCTCATTCAAGACCTTTATCAATCTGCCGCGAAAAGAAAATGTGCGATTGCCTGTGCGATTACCTGAAACATGACTGAAGTCTTTGGAGAGCTGAACTACTGAGGCAGGCTGAACAAGTTGGCAATGAATAGCAATGGTATGTTACAAATACACAACTAGCTTTCAGGTGGGAATAGAACAAGTGTTCAGGAATTCATTGTTAATGCAGTGAAAAGGTAACAATTGGAAATAATGTGGATTGGGAGGGATTCTGTGTGTTCTTCCCTACCTTATTGACAAGGCTGTGTAACTCAAATCGATTGAATTGTAGACATTGCTAGACCTTATTAAGACAGGCTTTGGCCCTACTGTGTTTTATCTTAACGCCCCTAAAAATCAGATTAGTTTTAAGATTGCAAGGTTATTTCAATTTGAGTCTTTCCCTTACTAGTTATTAAGAACCTTTAAACTTTGGTTCATTACATTTTTCTTTTTTTTTTATATCCCACTTGATAGACGGCACTGAATGCCAATTTTCAGCTCTCAAATGCATGCTCCTTTTTTCATCTGTATAATAAAATAAAAAGCAACCAAATACACCACCGCTCAGAGTGAAATCCTAGAATCTCCTTTTCTACATTAGTCTGTTTGATGTATTTTATTGTTGGATGTCCTGATGGGGCAATTTTCTTCAAATGCATCATGTGTGAAAATGTTTTTAGATCATAAACCTTCATACAGACTATGCTGTAATAGTGACTATACACCTAAAGTGGCCCATATGTTTGTACATATATTTCTAACACAGTTTTTGTGGAGCTTTATGTAATTTATTAGAGAGGGAGTTGAAGGAATAAGTCATGTTATGAGGTGTAAAGCATGAGGATTATGGCAGTCCTTGAAACTGAGACAAGCAAATGTATCTAGAGTGAAAATATGTAAGAATTTACTGTCGGGATCAGCACTGCTGACATGAGAGACATGATGCACTGCTGTTTTGCTCTTCCAAAATCCAGTTTCAGTCACCAAAACATTTCAGATGCATTGGGGTCTGGTTTTCATTTGTTGAGCATTTTATATTTCAGATATAAGAGCAATATCACACTTGCACGGCTATAAGTGTACATTACATAAGAAACAACAATGGAGTGTCTTTAAAAACTTAAGAAATTAAAAAAAAATTTGCAGCTACTTCCATCTACCATGGATTCAAATCTCAAGTTGACAGTTTAACAGCTGAGCACAAGCCTCCATTATTAATTTGAAAATGTCACTTTACAACTAGTAACAAAGGAATGTTGAGTTGCTTCATTGAAAGCTTATTGTATTACTCTATTAAAAGCTCAGTGTATTAGGTAAAGTGTTATGAGAGAGAGATGAACTGAGCAAGTGTGATTGCCTGCATCTGATACAGCATTCATTCTTCAGCTCAATCTTATATTCACAATAAAACATTCGTTTGAATGTCCCCTGAAAAAAGTGATATTTGTCACACTATCCTTTCATCTATTAAAGGTGATTTCTGATGAGTGCATTTGCTGGCTGCTTCTTACAAGGCATTGTTATAAGTAAAAATAACTTCCTTCTTTACAACTGTTTCAGTCTCTTTCAAAATAAATCTTTACTGATGAGTCACAGATATAACTGCGAGATAATTTAACTAAGATCACCATCACGAACATGCATACTGTTTCCCAATACTAAGCATTACTAATAAATACTACTATTATTTATATAAAATATTATTTATTGAATAATTTAATAAATAACAGCCATCTTTAAACTTAGGCAAATTTGTCAAAAGTACAAAGGCAGCACTCTGATATACAGCAATAAATTTACGTAAAATATGACGTGATGAGATTTTGCCCTCAGCAAAAATGATTTACTCTGGAACAAATAAGACTGCCCATTAGATTTACCCAAAACAGATTATATATCTTGTTTAACCACTATAGAGACATCAGAGCCAGTGGCAAATTCCAGAAAATCTGGCTGAGGTAAGGCTGCTCTCTGCAGGTTCATAAGCACTTAACAGCCGCTGACGCCCTGGAGCTCACATCTCTGAAAACATTGAAGAAAATTTTCAAATAGACATTATCTTTATGAACAAACCACATATTTGAAAAAACTCCTAAAACTACATTCCATGACACAAAAACAGTAATATTTTTTACATTATATAGTGGATTTGGGCGTCCACCATGACACTCGCTGTGACAAAAACAGCAAGCGGAGTGTGAAACAGTTGGAGTTCACACTCTATCATCAGATAGATATATCATCAGAATATCAGAAGCATAATAGTGCCATAAAAGAAGTCCATTAAACTCTTCTGAAGCAATATGATTTTTTTTTTTTTTACAGACTAACAGACTAAACTTGAGTCCTATTTGAGGAGTACTTATTGGATGGCACATAGCCACACAGGAAAATAAACAGCACATAAACTCAATTGTTTTCTCAGCTTATCATGTCATGCCAGGTTTGAATGTGCAAAAGCTTGAATTAAATTTGAGAGCCTTAGCAGGAGACAAACTTTAGACAGAAGACAAACTTTAGTCATATTTACTTTAAAAGTATGTTTATGGTGTGTGTTGATGTCCTTTTTGGAACTTCACATTATAAATCATGTACTTTTAATGTGTGGGAAAAAAACAGCTATGATTTTCTGTCAGCCATTTATCTTTCTATAGCATAAGGGTGAGTAAATAAAAAGATTTTCATATTTTGCTGAAATAATTGTCTGTTTCTACTTTGACCAATTCATCACCATCTTAAACACATGAATTTGTTGTTATTCTGGCCATCTGTTCATTCTGTAAATGAGAGATGTCAGCAGTAAGTTATTTTTTCCCGCGTGAATTACTCATCTGTATCCAGTCAAATGTTATTATTGACCTGTACAAAACTAAAAGAAGCCATGCCTTTGTTCCTACCCCCACATATCAAGTGGTTCTTGCGGATGCTGCAAATAGCACAGAAAACTAATTTCACAGTTAGCAAGCTCAATGTAAATGAACATCTATAGTAAAGAGATCCTCTATGGAGCTTCTGCTATGGATTCTAAATATATGGGATATACTGAATAATCGGTCACACTGTGTATTTGCCTGAGACTAAATGCTTTTCAAAAACGTTATAAAGCACAGGTGGTGGGGAATCAGTTTGTAATGCCTGCCTTCAGCTATTGACTGGATATGTGGATATGTACTCCTCTGTATATATTTCTTTGAGTGAACAGAGTATAGATTTTATTAGAAGGTTCAGACGAGGTCAGAGCAGTTCTAAATAAGTATAAGTATTTTGAAAGCTTTGAAATGGTACATCAGATTAATATGGTGATGAATGATCTTCTCACTAGTTTACAACCCAGAACTTATACTGTCAATCTTTTGTTTTCATCTAGGATTTCAGTGTGTGACGAGGACAAATTCCGCCACAACGAATTCATTGGTGAAACCCGAATCCCCTTGAAGAAACTCAAACCCAACCAGACTAAGAACTTCAGCAACTGTTTGGAGAAACAGCTTCCTGTGAGTTGCAGTCATTTAGAGTTCATCACTGGAAATGAATCAGTCTGATGGCGGAAGGAGCTCACTTATGCTAATCATCAGTGTGGTTGTCTATAAGTGATAGAGAAATTGAGGGAGATTTGGAAGCTACACAAGGAGATTCAGATATCAAATTGATTAGAACGTCCAAAGTGACTCTCATTAGAATCAACATATTAATTAGAAATCAATTATCATTGGTGTAACATCCGCACATCCATCAACCGTCTGAGACATGACAGGCTTACAAACACCAGCAAACAATACAGTGTGATAAAGCTATAGGCTGCTTGCTGCCAGAGCAAAACAACTGCTGCTTGCATTGCTTGATTCAAAACCTGCTGCGTCCTCATGGGAATACATTTTTGTTTCACTGCCATATAGAGTACAGCCATGAATGTATGAGGGACATGTGTGTTAGTATTCTCAGACCATACCTTATATCTGAAATGTTATACTCCAGTCACAAACTAAAGCTATAGCTCAGCAGGAAGTCTTTCGTCAGTACCGTGCCTTAAGGTGCGTAGCTCTGCTGGGATCAGCACAAACTCCTGCTTTATATGGTCTAGCAGGAGAAGAAGGAAAAGGTCGAGGAAAGCAATTTGACACACTTCATTGTAGGCATGTCTTCTTCATTTGAGGGTGGTGGATGTAGGTTTTAAGCCATGATTACTGTGTCAGAGTGCTCCATGGATTGACAGGATGAGCAGGTAATGGGTGGGGGTTGATCTCGTATAGTATCTTTTATCACAACATATCTTTTATCTTGCTTGAAAGATAGGGGTCATTTAAACCTAGACATTTTCAGTAGCTGATTGAATCAGCTGATAGAATCTTTTTTTTTATTGCTATTTATTACACAGCTTTCTGAAATGATTGATTCTGATTGGTCAGTCGCAACATTCCAAGGTTTATCTGTCTTGGCTTAAAGCCACTTGCTGGGAACTGTTTTCAACACAAAATCAATATTCTGTGCCCAGTTATTTACTTATGTGCCAAGTAGCCATGTAATATAATGTACATCCAGCCAGTATACATTATAACTTTGCATCAGAGTCCTGATCACCCTGTCAGGGTTTATGTGATGACAATCAGATGGATGTGCATTAGCCCTTATTTATGATACACCTATCCTCTACTTAGGGAGTATCACATGAACCAGGAAGCTGTTGTTCTGAATTTGGCTGTAGGCATGAATTATGTAGTAGTATGAAGTTAAAGTAGAATTAATCACTGAACGTGTTCTTTTAAGGCATCCCCTGGTATGAAGACTTGTATGGCTAAATATAATATAAGAATGTTTCTTACTGAAATATGCAGTAGAAAACCTATTAAAGATTTACGTTATTTTAAAAATCCACAACGTTTTATACATATTTTGGACTATTGGGGGCGGCATTATTTCGATCTTTGTAAGCTACTGGCGCTGCCTGTTGCTATTTTTACCGTAACACAACTCAGAATACACAACTCGCAAATAAAATAGATACGATGCCACATTGTGCAGCTTTTGGTTGTAATTTTCAAAAGCGATGGAAAAAAAGCCATGCAAGTCTTCCCTGCTTTTCCTAGCAATAAGAAGAGGAGAAAAGAATGGGAAGCTGCCTGTGGACAAATAAAACTTACAAAAGACCAGTGTCTTTGTTCTCTCCACTTTAGCCCTAATGCCTTTGAGGCTTTTAGTAGACCACAGATACTGAAAGAGCTTACAAATGGCAGAGACAAGAAATGCTAAATGCCATCCTGGCAGGATATAAACATCAAGACATGTAAATGCCGCAGCTGCTGAAGAAGTTTCTCAGCGCAAATTTTTCACGATATCCGGGAGTGATGAGACTCCTTGTGGGGAAAAAAATCAATGGTACGGCATTTGGTTTACTACTTTCAGTAGCTGTGGTTATCGTATCAGTATTTTATTTTCCGAGTTGTGTTGCAGTAAAAATAGCAACAGGTATACTGCCAGCAGCTCAACTGAGTGCAACCATTTTACACCCCCAGTCCAAAATATGTATAAAATAGGGCTGCCCCCTAATAGTCGACTAAGCGTTAGTTGACCCGAAAAGGCTTGGTCGACCAAAATTTTATTAGTCGTTTAGTCGCAGAAATAAATAAATAAATAAATCTCACAGAGAGATCGTTAATGGTTATAGTCTGTGTGGTAATAGTAGACCTAACACATTGGGCAGTACTACATCCAACATTCACCTATCATTCATCAACCTCAAATATGGCTTATTATCTGAAACGTAAGTAGTAGCAACTTTACATGTAATGTTGTACAATGTAATGTTAAGTGCATATCTGTATTTGCGTTTATCAGTTATCCACTCACCGCTGAAAACGCCGGACTTTTTGTTCAGTGCTGAGTTCTGCAAGATATTTAATCCTCTCATTATAACAAAGCCTTTAGACTCGCCGGCAGAATCCACGTTCAGTACAGCGGAGAGTTTCACGCGACCGTTAAAACGAAACCGAAAGCAAAACACGGGCACGCTTGCAAAAGCAATTTTAATATCCTGCGTTTAGAGAGCTACTATCCCAATGCGCGCAAATTAGGCTATATACATATTTATATTAAAAAAAGTTTGAAAACCACTGACCTAGAGAAATGTGCGCTGTCTGTGTGGAAGCTGAAAAGACATGCGCTTACTGCAGGACAGATGGATGCGCCGGTGCGGTAATTTGCTCTTAGAATAGCTTACTCCACCATTTTTGGGCATACAGATAAAAGTAAAACATATTTTTGAAAGATGCATATTCGTGTACACTCACAATAAAAACGAAACATTGCGCTTTTGTAAAATAATGAAAGCAAACAGGATGTGCTTTGTCTCTTTTCTGTGAACTTGAGCGCGAAACTCAGTGTACATCTTTGGCTTTCAGACATTAAAATAGATCTATAGAGAGTAAAATGTCTACTTTCTCATATTATGTAATAGCCTACATATGAAACATGCATTCAGGCGCATCACAACTGCGGAGATGAGGAGTCGCCGACGACTTAAGCCGAGAACAAAGAAAGCACTACTTTATCAATACATTATTAAAATGTTAATGCAGTCTACTTATTGTTTTTCCCTGACACATTTATAATCATTACAACTGTGGTGCGCTGTGGCAAGCTTTATGTGTGCTTGAGCGCTTATTAGGATATGTATGCAATTAAAGGCTCATTCTAATGATTTAAATGTTTTATTAATAAACGTACAATTAGTCAACTAATGCTTAAAATGAACGACTACTAGTCGACTAGAAAAATCCTTAGTCGAGGACAGCCCTAGTATAAAACGATGTGGATTGTTTAAATAACATAAATCTTTTATTGGTTTTCTTCTGCGTATTTCAGTAAGAAACATCATTTACGTTATATTTAGCCATAAATCATAATACCCAGTGTTTCCTTTAATGACTTTTTTTTATTTCAATCAGTTGAATGAATGATTCAATTAGAATGTTTGCTACCAAAAATCTGTTTAATGAAATGACAAGTTTTACTGGTTTTCAGCAAAAAAAAAAAAAAAAAAAACGTGTACATACTCCTGTAATGTTTGCATGTTTCTATGACAAGTTTCTACCACTTCTTTGGCTGCACGTGATGAAAACACATTTTTCTCATTTCTTGGGTCAAGAAAGAGTCAGAGTGTGTGATATATTTCCTCCTCCCCTAAAGCGAAAGACAAGCTCTGGTTGATTGCGCTTAAATCTGCAGAAAGGACCCCTTCCTGTTACATATCACACAGCTCTGCTAGGATCAGCACAAACCACTGCTTTATATGTTCTAGCAGGAGAAGAAGGAAAATGTTGAACACTTCAGTAAGCTGAAAGAATGCAAGTTAAGGGGTTTACATGCCAGGCAAAATCAGGGTAATGGGCAAAAATCTTAACATGTCAATAAGTTTATTCCTAAGCCATTTAAGACCATATAGCAATACAGTAAAAAGGAAATACAGTATAAAGGAAAACACACTTACATGACCACCTGTTGTCAGCTTAATAAGCGTTATCGGTTTTAAGATGTGCATGTAAACACACCTAGTGACTCACTCATAAAGACAGTCTCTTGTTGCTACTTACTGGTAGCCATTAAGTAGCAGTACCTTCCCATGAACAGGGTTTGTCAAGCATGGGGAAAACAAATAGGACAATTTTTTTTTTTGTTTGCTCAAGCATGTTATTAAAGTTCATGATAAGATAGTTCACCCAAAAATGAAAATTCTGTCATTAATTACTCGTCATTCCAAACCGGTAAAACAAATGAAGATATTTTTGATGAAATCCGAGAGCTTTCTTATCCTGACAGCAAAGCAACTGACACGTTAAAGAAAACAAAAATAACAAAAAAAAATAATAATTAAAGTTATTTTTGTTGTTACATTTGTGGAATAGTCCACTGATGTCACATGGACTATTTTCGATGTCCTTACTACCTTTCTGGGCCTTGAACGTGGTTAGTACCATTGCAAACTATGCAGAGTCAGAAAGCTCTTAGAGTTCATCAAAAATATTTCAATTTGTGTTCGGAAGATGAACAAAGGTCTTATTGGTTTAAAATGACATGATGTTAAGTAGATAATGACATAATTTTAATTTTGGGGTGAGCTATCCCTTTAAAGAGTCTTCAACGTACATGCCAAAAATGAGAAGATTTGTCTTCAGAGGACTTTCAAAATTTGCTTTACAAATGAAAATAATACAGTTACAACTGTTTAGTCAAGTTTGTTTTGCATCAGATGTGATATTTGAGTCGGCAAGGATAGCCTTGTGGCAGCGCCTGTTGGACAACTGTCCCGAGTTTGAGTCCCGGCTTGTGGATGTTTTCCAAATCTCTCCAACTGTCAGTACTTGCTCTCTAAACAAAATAAAGGCAAAAGGGCCAAAAAATACATCTATAGGGGAAAAAAGTAATGTTTTTTGGTACTTGAGATCTGGCAGCAACAGCGCATTTTTCTGTTTGGGCTAGCAATTCACATACAAGCCTTTTTAACGCATGAACCCACGCACACTGCCAGCAAACCAATGATTCATGACTCATATCTATATGAATTCTGATCAATTTGGGTGAGCTGTTTACTCACTCATATCCAGGGGTGTCCAAACTTTCACCTAAAGGGTCAACTTCCTCCAGAGTTTACCTCCAATTAGCTCAAAACAGAAGTTTCTACTAGTCTGAAAATCTTGATTAGCTGATGTGTTTAAGTAGGGTAGGAACTAAACTCCTCCATACCTCCATAACCAGCACAACTTTGCATAAAATAGTCATTTGGCAAAGGAATAATTTACAGTTGCATTTTTTTCCAAGCATTTTGTTATGTAAGCCTTATGTTCCACCTCAAATGACAATGGGATTTATAGTAACGTTAATATTTAGCCAGTCCCTAAACTCGTACTTTAAATGGCTTTGGTATGCAGAACATCCACAGCTTTGTGAACTGAATGCCCCTGATGCACAGACTGCTTTGTCAGTATTTAAAACAGTATTTTAAATTTAAAAAAAAAAAGAAGCAGTCCTGTAGGACACTGCTTAGTCAATCAAATTACAGAACTGAAACAGTTATATAATGACATATAAAAAACGTTTCCCAAAAGTCTTGAGTTTTTTTCTTACTTACTTTTCACTTAGCCTTCATGAGGCAGTTTTAAAAAGATAAGCATCACCGATTTGGATAATCAGTCTTTCAATTTAAGAAATGATATTAAAAATATATTTGACAGGTAGGAAATGCACCCCAACCCTGAAATTTTGCAATTTCCTTACAAGTTTTTTAAAAGTTGTGTAAGTAGTTTTCAGCTCTATTCACTCCTATCTATGAATTATCTGTCACCCACCTGAAAGTCCAGCACACAGACTGATCTGGGATCTGCTCTAGAGGTAGAGGTGACAAAAGTTAAACACAAAGACTGACTTGGGATGTGCTCTTAGGCCTGAGAGTGACTCCACCAGCTGGCAAACAGTACGAAGCGTGTTTGTTGTGTGAAGAGACTCTGTAATGTGTATGTGAGCGTGTGTGTGTGTGTGTGTGTGTATGTGTGCGAGTGTGTGATCTCCAGTGGGGACGGAAATGAGACAGCAGTGTGTGGGGGATGAACAGAGACGCCGCCTCCACAGCTAATTAACTTCATGCTTGACGGCTTTGGTGGGTCCACAAAGTTCTGAGTGAGAGAAAGAGATGATTTACCTCAAATTCAACAGTTGAGATGATCTCAGCTCTGCTTCTGCATTGCCATAAAATGTCTAGACAAGAAAACACTAGAAAGAAGAGAGCGTCTCATGAAACTAATTGAGCGAATTATTAAATTATCTACTGGGACACAACACTTGTGTTTTAATATAAATTGCCTGTTTATGAGCTGACAATTAACGCAACCAGATTCATAGAATTTCCACTTATATATTTATTTATGTACAAAGTACATCCATTCTTTTCCTGATAATTCCTAGTCATTGGACTGATGGCTGTGTTTTCTATTTATCTATGTGCATGTGTGTCTCAACACAGATCGACAAGACAGATGACAAGTCTCTGGAGGAGCGAGGGCGCATCATGATCTCTCTGAAGTACAGCTCTCAGAAGTGTGGCTTAGTGGTGGGCATCATCCGCTGTGCCCATCTCGCTGCCATGGATGCCAATGGCTTCTCTGACCCTTACGTTAAAACGTAAGTCATACCTCTGACTATCATCCAGTTTTACTAGTAGTACAATAGATTTTTTTCCTGTACCAAAAACTGTTCATGTACAGAAATACAGAAATAATCAGGATCCACATAATTTGCTTTCGTGAAAATGTTTTAAGAGGAACAGAAGATCTGTGCATATGAGTATGCAAATTACAGATATCAAAGGAAATCCAGCTTCCTGTTGCTGAATTTAGTAAAGCTAGTCGACTCAAATATGTGGTATAACAATAAAGCGGGATCTTTTTGTGCATTCAAGTCAGAATACATTTTGTGCATTCAAGTCAGAATACGTTTTTGCCAGAATTACAAAAAATATGAGAGATTTTCCTTAAAGGGATAGTTGACCCAAAAATTAAAATTCTGTTATTAATTAGACCATCTTCAGAACACAAATTAAGATATTTTTGATGAAATCCGAGAGCTTTCTGACGTGCTTAGACAGCAACGCACCTACCATGTTCAAGGCCCAGAAAGGTAGTAAGAACTAGTGTTGCATGATATACTGGTACTAAAAAGGATACCTTTTTTTCATGATACCCTGCTACGATTCTGCGTTTTATTAGTACAGGTACTTTAAGAATGCATTTTGATAAGAGCCGTAATTCTGAACTGCCGAGAGTCACTTCATGAGAATTTTACTGTTACTTTTCATACTTATCATATACAAACAGAAATGTAAAGGTTAAAAAAAAAAAAATTGGGTGTAACTTGACAGAAATATTACTTAATGTCATAATAGTGCTGCTACTACTAATAAAAATATTATTAAAATTCTGTTAAATTTGTAAGTTTCATGATTTTAATTAATTAGACATGCTTTTTGATTAATATTTTTTAATGTAACCATGATTTCAATTAATTAGACATGCTTTTTGATTAATATTTTTTAATGTAGCCATTAAAATAGAATCTAGAAAAAAAAGAAAAAAGAAACGAATAAAACTGATTTTATAGGGCCCTATTTAATATTGTGTCTTTGTTTTATTGTATTTGTCCTTTAGTTTGTTACATCTGTGTTCTTATTATTTATAATAAAGATAAATTTTTTCCTGTTGTTCTATGTTGTTGTCATAGTGTCGATTCAGTAGTAGTACTGAGATATTTTAGTTGGGTATCAAATCATTACATTTACATTACACATTTAGTAGATCAAATCAAAGTCAAGCTTTTGGTATTGTGACAACACTAGTAAGGACATCAATAAAATAGTCCATGTGACATCAGTGGTTCAGCCTTAATTTTACAAAGCTACCAGAATACATTTTGTGTGCAACAAAAACAAAAATAATGACCTTAAAGAAGAAATTGTTAAATCTTTTTTTTTTTTTGGCTGGACACAAAACGTATTCTGGTAGCTTTGTAACCACTGATGTCACATGGACTACTTTAATGATGTACTTACTACCTTTCAGGCTTTGAATGTGGCTGCCTATGCAGGGTCAGAAAGCTCTCAGATTTCATCAAAAATGTATTAATTTGTGTTCAAAAGATGAACAATGTTCTTGCAGTTTTGGAATTGCATGTGGGTGAGTAAGTAATGACAGGTGAACTAAGTTGTTTTCCAGTTTGTTCATGCAACATTCAGTGTAAATGAGTGAGTCATGAGCTTTTCAGCATGGCACTTAACACAGAATTTCTGAGGAATTATCTCTCTGCAATAAATGTACTATTAAAACACTTGCTAAATGATTTACCTACAGTGTGGATGTATGTATGCGCACATATATGTTTGTAAGAAAATCCCTAGTACAACAATTCATCCTGTCAAACACAAGCATCTAAAGCATTAATCAACCCTTGATACCAAAGCTTAAAATCATGTCTTTGATAGGGAGAAATGCAAATGCATTTGTATTTTGAGGACTGGAATGTGTTGGGTGAAATGAAGCAGTGATCTCTGCGTCAGCACACAGAGAGGATTAGAGCTCTCAACTCCCTCGCTCTCCGAATCGAACGATTTATAGAAGGATTACTGCAGTGGGGCACCATGATTTTGTTTCTTAAATGTACAAACATTGGTCAATTTAAACAGTCTGGCTCTGACTCTACAGAAGCTTTAAATACTAAATTATTAATTTGTCGTTTCGGCTGGTGACAACAAACAGTGCAAATCTTGTGTATTTGTGTCATTAGTTTGTCTCCATCTGCAATCTTCATATCAGTCTTTCGTTCCTCTGGATTTCTTGTGTATCTTTCCCAGATTGACTTCATGTTTGCTTTTTTGGGAAGTAAATGTAATTGACTTTTTAATCATTTTATCATTTTAAACTGCGGATGCCTTTAATCAAAAGAAAAGCTGAATAAAATCGTTGTCCAGAGGCACCATTACAGGAGCAAATGTCATTCCCTGTCAAGAGAGCTCCAGGGAGACTGTTACAATAAGAGGGAATTGAGCCTTTCACAAGTTTCACTTTTGCTTTAAATGTCTACTGTCGTTTCTGTACTATCTTGAACAAGACACTGTTTGATTATTTTCAGTTTTTCGCTCTATTATTCAATGAATTCAGTTTGATTAGTAGATGGATAAAAAATAATGCCATTTCATATACCCAGGGAATTTATATTATTGCCTTTACAAAGTAGGACACAGGTTGTGATTATTAGGCTGCTGAGTTCACTGGCTGGATCTTCTTTAATCAGTCTGTTGGCTGACTGCTTGTCTGGTGGTCTTTGTAAAAGAGCAAGGGACCCTCATTAAGAGAGCTTGCAGGAATAGAGCCGCAATGAGACATTTAATGACCTCGAAGTCAGCAGACAAGCGAGGTTGCATTTAATCTTTTTTAAGTAAACCTTATTATTATTTAAGAATGCTCCTAAAGCAAATGGTGGAAATGTCCTGCAATGAACCTTGTTTATCCTTCCATGGCCCTACGGATTTTATATACAAGAACTGCAATGCCCTCTGGTGGACATACTGACTTACTATACTACATACTACAAGTTCGGCATTTGTTTTCAAATGTGTTCCCAATTTAATTTCCTGTGCATCGCAAGTAAACCTTTGTTTAAAGGGTAGTTCAACCAACAATTTTAATTCTGTCATGAATTACTCACCCTCATGTCATTCCAAACCTGTAAGACCTTACAAAATACCTAACTAAGAGCTCTCTGACCCTCCATAGACTGCAAGGGTCTTACCATGTTCAAGGTTTAGAAAGGTACCAAGAATTTTGACAAAATAGTCTATGTGACATCAGTGGTTCAACCCTTGTTGTCTATGGAGGATCAGAGAGCACTTGAATTTTTTTTTTTTTTTTTGGTATTTCAGGTATCTCAAGCCAGATGAGAACAAAAAATCAAAGCACAAGACAGCTGTCAAAAAGAAGACCCTCAACCCTGAGTTCAATGAAGTAAGATTAACCTGACCAATGCCTGATTTACAGATTCAAACTCACATATGTTTTAATGAATGTTAATTCCATTCAACAGGAGTTTTTCTATGAGATCAAGTATGCTGACCTCAGCAAAAAGACCCTGGAGGTGACTGTCTGGGACTATGACATTGGCAAATCCAATGATTTCATTGGTAGGACCCATTTACAAATATTGTTAAATATACAATATTTAAATTATTGAAAAATGTTTTAACAGATTTATACTTGTTCTGCAGACATTTGAAAGGTCCAAATTAATGTGTAATTTTTATATTTATATTTTTACATTCATTTTATATTGTTGTAAATGTATAATTTTTACATTTATTAGGTTTTATTAAATTGTTGACAAAAACATTTGCACAGATTTCTACTTGTTCTGCACACATTTGGAAAAGTCCAAATGAATACATGTAATTTTTATATTTATAATTTTACATACATTTTATATTATTGTAACTTTTTATTTATTAGGTTTTATTAAATTATTTTAAAACATTTGAACATATTTCTACTTGTTCTGAAGACATTTTGAAAGGTCCAAATGCATGTAATTTTTATATTTATAATTTTATATTATTGTAACTGTATAATTTTTACATTTATTCAGTTTTATTCAATTATTCAAAAACTATTTTAACAGATTTCTACTTGTTCTGCACACATTTTGAAAGGTCCAAATTAATCATTTTTGTTTATAAATTGACATTCATTTTGCATTATTGTAATTCTATAATTTTTACATTTGTTAGGTTAGGTAAAATAAAAGGTATAGTGGCTTCTCTTGCCTTATGCGTTCCTTTTCCTCCTCCGTTTCCTTCAAATATGCAAGGAGTAAGCACCTTTGGCAATCAAAACGATTGTAAATGAGCAAAAGTCCCGTACGGTCCGCCATGCTGGTTTGTTTACATCTAGCTACCACAATTCCTTGCACTCAGGCAGTTTGGCGTGGCTTGCCTGGAACGCTACAAAGTCGTGAGTCGTGGTTTGAAGTCATGACTTACGGGCTCAAAAGCCTGCCTGGAACGCAGCATAAAGTACAATGTAAAAACCATTTATGTACGCAATGCATTGCATTGTTACAAATGATTAAATTAAATGTAGGGCCATCTAATATAAAGTGGGACCAAAAAATCTAATATACAGTGCTGACCCAAGTGGGCAATTTTTGTTAACTGGCCTGAAATTCTCTCTAGCAGGTCATCTATATAGATAATGAGGCCTGAGTACCTTGGGAAACTATTGGCCTTTGGTTGTTTTTAGACGTTTTAATGAACTTTTTCCGCCCTTTCTCCAGGTGGAGTGTCTTTAGGCATAAATGCCAACGGCGAGAGGCTAAAACACTGGTTTGACTGTCTGAAAAACAAGGACAAGAAAATCGAGCGCTGGCACACGTTAACCAATGAACTCCCTGGTTCAGGGTACAATGACTGAAAGGCTCTCTTTCCAGTGGTTGCACGGATGCCCCGCCCCTTTCCTACATGATGTCGATGTAAAGCCCAGCAGCCTGTGATGGATGGATCAACACTCCAGCAGTCCACTGATTTAGAGATGGGTGCCAGTATCTGTTCCCAACTAACACACCTGCTCTCTATCTCTTGTACTTTTTCTGGTGTTGAGCTTGCAGTCTGATTGTGTGGCTTGATGTGGCTTTTGGGCTTATATAAGGGTCTTTAATCAGCCTGTGTTTGTACAACCTCATTGAAAATGGAGAGATGTTGTGTTCCCAAAGCCAACGAGATCAGTTGCTGTCTTCAAATATTTAACCACACTCTACTGCTCTCTTTCTCCATTCTCTTGGCTATCTTTGAGGTTTTATGTGTATTCGAGAATGCTGTTTACAGACATTAGCTCTCAGTAAATGTATCATTATGCGTATGCATCATGGCAGCAAAGGGGCTCTGAAAACACACTTTCCAAAACGATATTGTTTACAGTCCAAAACCGTTCCGATGCCTAGTTTAAGGCCAGGGTATAAACTACACAATTGTATTTTACAGACAGATGATTGTGAAGATTATATCTGTTGGTGGAGGTTAAAAAAAATCTTACAATATAGTTTTTAATTCCCCCTTCTGTTACAACAGGCTATAACGTTTTTGTTTTTGTTTAGTTTTTTTACTTAATGAATGTAATTTACCTTTTAGTTTCTGTACTCTCACTGCAAATGAACAGTGTGACACTAAGACAGCACACAGCAGTTTCAATAGCCATTTTTCTAGTGAAAAAACAGTTTACTCCGAGAACACACAAATGCTGAAAATTCTAGAAATGAATACTATGGATTATACAACTTTCATCTGGACATTATCCAAATCTTGGTTTAACGCGTTAATTACCAATTTCTGAATGAAACACTGTGCCCAAGCCCAATTCATATACTGCATTATTCTTCAGTCTGTAAATCAAAAACTAGACTGAAAAACTATTGTTTTGAGATTTATTAATAGCATGTTTATCTTATTCTTCCTTTGAGCATTTTAAAGATGACTAAATATATTTTTTTAACTACTGTGTTAAAGTCATTCAACTTCATTTTGTGGCATTAAATTATAACCAATGTATTATTTTAACCTTTCTGTGTTATTGCATATTTAGCATGCCGTTGGTGGGTATCGTAGAAATTATTACTGTATATTAAACAGTTATGTTTTTCCCCCTCATTAGCAGTAGATTTTATTTATTAAGGTAAACTCTAGATTGGAGATAAGACTTCAGATGTTGGCCATTTAATAAACACCTTGAAAATGCCAGGAGAAATCCTGTCTACAGCCCTACGATTACGTTCACCAACTGGGAAACCTTATCTCTCTCTGACACTGTTCATTGTGCAAGCCACTCCTGTGACATTTTTGTAATCTTTTTGCTTTTGTACACAAACTCTCTATGGCATAAAAATGCATGCAATGTTCTTGGGCTGTCACTGAAAAATAACTTTGCTTAATGTTTGATACTGCTGTTCTCCTCTGTAAAAAGAGAGTTCCTGCTCTTGGATGCTACAGGAATGTCAGCCTTCCTTCTCGGACCGTTTTTGTACTTTTGAACGCTATCGCATTGCCCGTCAGTTTGCTCTATTGACTGGACATGTGACTGCATGTTACAAAAAAAAAAATAAATCTTGTCTTGTTTTGATCATTTTAACTCTCAGGCAATTGTTTGCATATTATAGTGGTTCTCTGATGAAGTCGATATATTTCTCCTCCTGGTTCACCTTAATCTTGCACCGAATGGCCGAATTATCGTGCCTTTTCTTTTGTAACAGTGTGTTTTTGCACCGCTCACTTTACAAAGATTCCTAGATTCAAATTAGCTTTTAATATGGAAACAATATGGCATAGTTATATTCTTGTCTGTGTTACACTGTTAAAACATTGTCTCTTGGAATATGCCTCTTAAAGACACATTATGGGTATCCTTACACTGTGTGATAGTGCCGCTGATGGCATGGGTGCAAGGCTGAGGTGGAGGATGCTTGTATAACTTCAGATTCTGGCATCTGGTAGCATTAAACATTCAGACTTAAAAAGAAACTGTTTGCTGCCTCACTCACTGTACATCCATGTTTATGTAAATCACATTATAAGATGTTTAACATGTTGTGTTTGGTCATCCATGTTATTTTTTGTGAACGTCACATTTATGTTGTTAAAAGTCATCATGAAGTGAAAATATTGTAGAAATCTCCTGAACCACTGAAAGCATTAAGGGTTTCATCATGTCATTATCAAGTGCTGTCAGACTCCAGAATCTGTTGTTTACTTTCATTTTTGTCCAATTTCAAAACTGTTCAAGTATTATATCTAGAGTGTGTTTTTTTACTATGGCGAATGATATTTGCTATTTACATGTTCAGAACTGGAAACCCATATCAAATAAAGTAGAAAAACACCTGAAAATGAGTTCACCTCTTTTTGTCTTGTAGATTACGATCAGACTGGAAGAAAACTGTGGCCTTGGAACTTTTCTTGAAAAAAAAACAAAATATTGAATGCAAATGATTGAAAAAATTATGTTAGGAATGTTTTATTGTTTCATTAACCTATTTTAGCTGCTTCAAAACATCTAAAACAAAAGTTTACATGAACTTCTTCCTCTCCCATTGTGAAATAATGCTTTTAAAATTTGGAATTACCTCCTTTCTGCATAAAAAGTTTTATGATCTGGAAAGTCCAGTGACAAAGAACTTTGGAAAGAACTCTTTTACAAATACAAACACCTGCTGTTCCTCACTGTTGCGGGCTTTCAGTCATCTGTAGCCTGGTTGAGCCGGGGGGCCTAATAACTCAACAGCTCCACCATGTGTTGTAAGTCTAGTCTCTGTGCATCATCTATAGGCCTGTTGTTGAACCTGTCTCTTTGCTGTCATTTCAGAGAAGATTGAAATCAAGTTTTTTGTTTTTGTTTTTTTATACAGCTACAGTCATGCTTTTATATCCCTACAGAACCTAATAGGACACAAAGCTCTCATGATCTTAAAAACTGCTTGAAATTAGTTTGTAGAGTATATACATTATGCATATACACCAATCAGGCATACCATTATAACTACTGACAGGTGAAGTGAATAACAGATTATCTCTTCATCACGGCACCTGTTAGTGGGTGGGATATACAGTGGGGAAAATAATTATTTGATCCCCTGCTGATTTTGTACGTTTGATCACTGACAAAGAAATTAAGTCAGTCTATAATTTTAATGGTGGGTTTATTTTAAACAGTGAGAGACAGAACAACAAGGGCATCCAGAAAAATGCATTTAAAAAAAGTTATAAAATTATTTGCATTTTAATGAGTGAAATAAGTATTCGACCCCTTCGCAAAACATGACTTAGTACTTGGTACTTGGTGGCAAAACACTTGTTGGCAATCACAGAGGTCAAGACGTTTCTTGTAGCAGGCTTGCACACATCTCAGGAGGGATTTTGTCCCACTTCTCTTTGCAGATCCTCTCCAAGTCATTAAGGTTTCGAGGCTGTTGTTTGGCAACTCGAACCTTCAGCTCCCTCCACAGATTTTCTATGGGATTAAGGTCTAGAGACAGGCTAGGCCACTCCAGGGCCCAAAGTGCTTCTTCTTGAGCTGGAATACCCATCCACGACCCATTTTCAATGCCCTGGCTATAGCAAGGAGGTTCTCACCCACGACTTGATGATACATGGCCCCGTCCATCGTTCCTTTGGTGCAGTGCAGTTGTCCTGTCTCCTTAGCAGAAAAACACCCCCAAAGCTGTTTCCACCTCCATGTTTGACAGTGGGGATGGTGTTCTTGGGTTCACAAGCAGCATTCATTCTCCTCTAAACAAGGCAAATTGAGTTGTTTGACAGTTGATTGAGATTGACAGTTATTTTGTGTTTCTTCCATTTGAGAATATTCGCACCAAGCTGCTTGGCAATGGTCTTGTAGCCCATTCCAGTCTTGAGTAGGTCTACAATCTTGTCCCTGACATCATTGGACAGCTCTTTGATCTTGGCAATGGTGGAGAGTTTGGAATCTGATTGATTGATTACTTCTGTGGAAAGGTGTCTTTTATACAGGT
Organism: Cirrhinus molitorella; assembly: GCA_033026305.1. NCBI lineage: Eukaryota > Metazoa > Chordata > Actinopteri > Cypriniformes > Cyprinidae > Cirrhinus > Cirrhinus molitorella. The sequence goes on from CM065119.1 coordinate 31,210,592, forward strand.
AACAAACTGAAATTAGGAGCACTCCCTTTAAGAGAGGGGGCATAGTAGGGGGTGCCATGGTCTAATGGTTAGAGAGTCTGACTTTTAACCGAAAGGTCCCAGGTCCGGCAGGGATTGTTGGTTGGGGGAGTAAATGATCAGCACTCTCTCCACCCACTTCTACCACCGCAGAGATAGCAATATGGCTGCCCACTGCTCCGGGTGTGTGTTCGCTGTGTGTGTTCACTACTGTGTGTGTGGACTTGGATGGGTTAAATGCAGAGCACAAATTCTCACCCTACTTGGCCACATGTCACATCCTTTCCTTTTTCTTCTTCCTAATCTCAGTTCTTTACCTGTATAAAAGGCACCTGGGAGCCAGAAATGTTGCTGATTGACAGGGATTCAAATACTTATTTCACTCATTAAAATGCAAATCAATTTATAATTCACAAATCAATAAATGTGTTTTTCAGGATTTTTGTGTTTTTCTGTCTCTTACTGGTAAAACAAACCTACCATTAAAATTATTGACTGATCATTTCTTTGTCAGTGGGCAAACAGCAGGGGATTGAATAATTGTTTTCCCCACTGTATTAGGCAGCAAGTGAACATTTTGTCCTCAAAGTTGATGTGTTAGAAGATAGCTAGACCAGTGGTTCTCAATTCCAGTCCTTGCGTATCTCCGCTCTGCATATTTTGTTCCAGTTAACATGTTAACAGTGTCCACTGCTCCCTACTTCCTAAGCAGGGGAAATCCGTTGAATTTTCCTTCACTTACGAACATTCATTCATGAATTTGCGCTGCACCGCCAGCAGCATCTTCACACACAGATTAGAAGACTTACTAGAGAAGTGTGACAGAATATACCTCTGTAAAAAAATACAATTTAAATTCACGTCTTGCACGCTTCAATGCCTTCTGAATGTAATAAATATGTTCGCTTCGAGCTGGAATCATGCTGGAATATCCTGTGATGTCCACTTCGCAGGGCACTTACAGTCGAATAGAACAAACATCTGAAGTGATAAGAGAAACAGAATACAAAATGTGCAAAGCAGGGGTACGCGAGGACTGAAATTGAGAACTGCTGAGCTAGATGACTGGGTCAGAGCATCTTCAAAACTGCAGCTATTGTGGGGTGCTCCAGGTCTGTATCTATCAAAAGTAGTCCAGGGAAGGAACAGTAGTAAACCAGTGACAGGGTCATGGGTGGCCAAGCCTCATTGATGCATGTGGGGAGCAAAGGATGGACCATGTGGTCCAATCCAACAGACAAACTATAGCTCAAATTGCTCAAGAATTTAATGCTAGTTTTGATGGAAAGGTGTCAGAATACACTGTTTGTGGATTATGAAGCTGCATAACCGCACACTAGTCAGGGTGCCCATGCTGACCCCTGTCCACTGCCGCAAGTGCCAACAGTGGGCATGTGAGCATTGGAACTGGACCACAGAGCAATGGAAGAAGGTGGCCTGTTCTTGATGAATCACTTGTTTTTTTTTTTTTTTTTACATTACATTGATGACCGAGTGCGTGTGCATCGCTTACTTGGGGAACACATGGCACAAGGATTCACTATAGGAAGAAGGCAAGCCAGAGTAATGCTTTGGGCAATGTTCTGCTGGGAAACCTACTTTGACACGTACCACCTACCTAAGTATTGTTGCAGACCATGTACACCCTTTCATGGAAACTGTATTCTGTATGTTGTCTGTGGCCTCTTTCAACAGAAAAATGCACCCGCTAGAAAGCAAAAATGGTTCAAGAATGGTTTGAGCAGCACAACGAGTTTGAGGTGCTAAATGGTCTCCATATTCCCCAGATCTCAATCCAATTGAGCATTTGTGGGATGTGCTGAACAAACAAGTTCGATCCCTGGCGGCCCAACCTCGCAACCTACAGGACTTAAAGGATCTGCTGCTAGCATCTTGGTGCCAGATACCACAGCACACCTTCAGGGTTCTAGTGAAGTCTATGCCTTGACAGGTCAGGGCTGTTTTGGCAGCAAGGGGGAACAACACAATATTAGGAAGGTGGTCATAATGTTATGCCTGATCAGTGTATATAGTATGACTTTCCCAACAAAAAGTGTGAATTAATTCACTTTTGTTGAATTGGACAAGTTCAAAAGAAGAGTGATGAAAAGCAATCAACAGTGCAGAGCATATAAGACTGTCTCAAGACTACTGGAAAACCATCCTAGCATGCATCTTATTAGCGTTATTAACCCAAAAATGAAAATTCTGTCATTCGTGTGGTGCTGTAAATGCAGGATCTGGCATTCTGATGTATAACCCGGATACATCATGGTGCTCACGTGAACGTGCAACGAGGAATGGCACGGAAGAGAAGAAATTGTTGAATAGTCGTTATTTTTATTTTCTTTGCATACACAAAGTAGTCTCGTAGCTTCATAACATTATAGTCAAACCCCTGATGTCACATTGATTGTTGTAACAATGTCCTTACTGCCTTTCTGGGCCTTCAACATGTTGCATTGCTGTCTATGCAGGGTCAGAAGGCTCTCAGATTTTATCAAAAATATCTTAATTTGTGTTCTTAGGATGAACGAAGTTCTTATGGTTTTGGAACGACATGATGGTGAGTAATTAATGACAGAATTTTCATTTTTGGGTGAACTATCCCTTTAAAGCTTGTAAAATATAAGATAATTTAGAATTGTTTCATTGTTATGATGACTTGATATTATTCTAAAACACTGAACAAAAAATTTGTGTCCAAACTTTTAACACATGCCACTGCATTTTAAACTCTTTTGAGTCCATACCTCGAGAGCCGATCCATTGCGGATACAGAACTCCACCATTTCAGGTTGATTGGTACACACCGCCTGTTAAAGCAAATAAAGGAAGATGAGCCAGGCTTAGATGCTTATCATAGGAACAACATTTACTTAACATGTCAGAGAAATCCTCACCACATGTAAGGGAGTTCGACCGTGAGCATCAGACACATTAAAACTGACTCCAGCCGCCTTCCACGCCTCCATCTGTTCTGTGTCTCCAAGGAATGCAAGACTGAAAAGCATAAACCACACTGGGAAGGTTACAATTATTGCTCTTGAGGTTAAGCAATAACATGTTCATCAGATTGACAACTTTTATCAGGTGCCCTCTTTTGTGCAATTAACTTCTGTACAAAAACATAATCCCATTTACCAGCACATCTCAACCCCAAGTTCCTCTGAGGATTTTTCCAAACGTGCCCCTGCAGAAATTAACAGCTCCACCACCTCCAAACTCCTAAGTGATTTAAAAAGTGAATCAGTAAACGCAGACATACAACAAGGTCAGAAATTAACAGGGGATTTGGTGCAAAAATGTACCCCTGCACAATTGAACAAAATCTATTATGTCTGTTGCAAAAGTGAAATGTAAAGATTGTTGACTGTGGCATTACATCTAGATCCACTCACGTTGCATCAGATTTCTTTTTACGCGTTTTTGCAAGTGTGCAGCTCACTGACTGAATTCTGCACTCTCATAAATTATTTTATCATAAACCATGAGTGCAGATTCAATGTAAGAAATTTATTTTGCAGTGTAGACAGCTTTAGGGATTACAACAGGAGTTCTTTCAAGCGTTCATAATTTGCGTTAGACTGAAGTTGCAGAGTGCTTCAGCATTTTATGCTTGCTTTCTATACACCAATTTGGAGTAGACTTCACAGTTACATCACCTGCAGCTGAACACCCATTGTGGTGGCAGAAAAACACTGGTAACAAATGGAAGGAAATGGGTCAAATCCATGGAATAAATATAAACAAAAATATATATTGTTGTGCCTTTGGATGTTAGAATCGGATTGTAAATTATTTTTATAAAATACTGTCGTCAAAAAACAGTGTTTTGAAGTAAAACGCAGATATTTCAACGTGCGGACTATGGACGAAACCTGTTATTCTTTTAAAGCATACATTTGATTTAAACAATTAATCTACATAATAATCACATATGCAGTTCACAGGGGACATATTGTATTACAGTTACAGCATGAAATACTTAAACCTTTAACATTTTACATAATATTTACCTATTTTATAAAATGCTGACTTGATTTAAATCAACAATAGCAAGTTTGTCAATTACGAGGGGAAAAAAACTACGAATGACGTGTTGATTTTTCTTTTGAATATAATTTACTCCCAGTTAAGTAACTTTTTGTTTTATTTTTAATTTTATAATTTATATCCATCATGTAGGCTATTTACTGAATATTATGCTTTTGTAGTGTAAATACAGTTGCAATCAAAATTATTCAACCCCCTTGATCTGCAAAAGATTTTGCTGCAGAGAACAAACTTTTATGAAAACAATTCAACAAAGGCATCAGTAAATTAAAGTTTGTTAATAGACATTTGAGTGATTCTGAGAATGTAACATAGATGAATCATGATACAATTCAAATTGGCTAATTTTGTGCAGAATCTTTATTCTTTAAAACCACAGATAAATGCTTCCTGTACTTGCTTAGAAATTTCTGTCACCTCTCTACTGCAATCTTGGCCCATTCCTTAGCTGAAAAAGCTTTAAGATCACTGATAAGCTCTAGTTTTCACATTGCCACTACTTTCATCAAATTCAACCAAATATTTACAGTGAGAATTAAATCTGGAGACTGAGCAGGCCCCTCAAGAATATTCTATGATTGATCCTTGAACCAAGAATTAGTAGATTTGCATGTAGACTTTGGGATGATTGTCCGGCAGGAAAGTCCACTGATCATTAGCTTCAGTTTTTGCAGCAAAGGCATCACAATTCTTGTCAAAAAAGGCCTGATACTTCAAAGAATATATGATGTCCATCATACAGTCATAATTTCCACTTCTTGCTACAGTATTTGACGGTGGAGATGGCGTTCTTCTGCTCATAAGCTTTGCCTTGTTTGCACCAGATATATACCGCTGATCCATGGGTCTAAAAAGTTTAAGTTTGGGCACCTTTCTCCACAAAACATTTGTCCAGAACTCCACAGGTCTACCCAAATGAATTTTAGCATGTTCAAGCCGGCCTTTTTGTTCTTCTTGGTCAAGAGTGGTATTCAGCAAGATGCCTTAACATGAAAGCCATACTTTGTTACTTGTTTTGTGTTCATCTTATACTCTGCACTGAAATGTTTTTCCTCCTTTCATTGGGTCATCTTGGAAGTCCTTGGCTGTACATTGCAGGACTTTCTCAGTTGCTCTGATCAAACATTTTATGATATTGTGCTTTTTTGTTCAACTCCTTCAAAGGTTTTCTGGTACAGCACATTTTAAACTAAGGATTAAGACTACCAGCTGTGTCTCTAGGAACTTTTAATGTCTTGGAAATCTTCACATAGTCTGAAGGCCCATTCACACCAAGAACGATAACAATAACTATTAATACAACGATAACTATATTTATGTCCACATCAGTGAACGATACCTGTTTTTGTTGCATTTACTTCAACCAGTAGATGTCCTCAGCACGCAGGTTTCAAGTGCATCTAAACAGTGAATCTAGTGTAAACTATCTGATCTATAACCTGGTCAATGTAGTGGAATAAAAATAAATATAGACTATTTTCTGCTGCACTTTCAAAAGAGTCAAGACAATGTTGTCCAACCCTGCACTGAATTCCTGAGGTAAGTTTATGTTTTATGTTACTCTGTTTGCTGTGCAATGTCTGCTTGCTTTTCTACAATATCGCATGCTGTTTCAAATGCGCAAGCCCTTCACATTTCAGTGAAGTCTGATTAGCTGTCAGTGTTTTATCGTTTATCAGCTGTAAAAAAAAATCGTTCTGAAAGTGATCCTAATGATATCCTTGCCCTGTATCGTTATTGTTATAGTTGTGGTGTGAACTGCTATTCTCTTAAATTTGAAATTATTTTTAGAACGTTATCTTTATAGTTATTGTTATCGTTCTTGGTGTGAACAGGCCTTTACACTTTTTAATATAATAAAGCTATTTCTTCTCTATAGCTATTGTAAGATTGTGTATGGGTAGCAGCTCAAGCTAATTTTGTTTTGTTAAGCTTCTAAAGGCTTAATTGTGTTTTGTACAATTTTGTTCCCTACCATAAAAAATGTGACTTAACCCTTTTAAACCGAACGTGTCAGCGCCAACATATTAAACCAAGCTGTATTCATGTGACCATAACTCTTCAACTGTTTGCACTATCAACATAATTCATTCTGCTCCATCAGCAAATGCCGGCAGATTACACAAAGTGTATATATGTAATATAGTTGAATTTTGAAGTAAGATTTATTCGATTCGAAATTTATTCGAAATTATTTCGATCATGATTTTTGTCTTTTTTTCAAAATAAAAATCAGAAAATATATTCCTTTTTTTTTTTGTCTATTTAAATTTTGTTTACAAATTCACCAGACAACATTAATGGTCAATAACTGTACTTTTTTGAAAGCCATTTGTTTTCTGAAAAAAATGACACCTTGCACTTGAAAATAGCACATTCTGTTAAAATTTTACAGTCGAATAAACAAAATATGTGAAAATTACCTATTTTACCCATAGGTCTTAAAGGGTTAAAAACAGCAATGTTGAATAGGGGTTGAATAATTATGACATAGCTATGTCATTAAAAAAATCCTAGAACTATTATATTATATATTGACATTATCACTTTTAATATGCCAGTAAACTGGTATAGATGCAACTGGCCAGTAAACTGGATTTTTATAAAAACCTGGGTCTTCAGAATAGCTTGTATTTGTAAAGTACTGCAGCCTCTGAGGGGCTGAATAATTTTGACTGCAACTGTACATGAAAGCCACATCTGAGCAGCATTAAACAGTTTAAATAAACATAAACGCCATGTCAGATGAAGTTTATTTTTCACCTTTGCAGTATAAAGCTTCGTTTTGGTATAGTATTCTGATATATTTAAGTAATTGATTAAATTTCAGTATTTAATATTAAAGACAATATACATACATTTAATAAGGTAATTTCTTAAAATCTCCCATACAAAAGTAACAAAAATGATGACCCTGGTATGCAATGTATATCCAGTAAGAAGCACACAAATGTGACAAGTACTTGCAGCGTATGGCATCTCGGAGTGGAGTTTCTTCATCACAGTCAGTGGCATTCACATCTGCTCCATGCTGCAACAAGAAGCGAACAGCGTTTAAATGGCCTTCCCCTGCTGCCACATGTAGAGGGGTCCGACCGCGTTCATCACCACTTGAGACATCAGCACCCTATCATAAGAAAGATCCCAACAAAACATTTTTATATCAGTCATTTTTTATTTTCTTACTTTTACAACCTTAAAAATAATATATTATTTTAATCAATCCTTTATTTATTTTTTTTTTTTTTGTCATTTTCTGATAGCTGTGTTGCTGTCTATGCAGGGTCAGAGAACTCTGGGATTTCATTTAAAAATACATTAATTTGTGTTCCGAAGATGAACAAACGTCTTATCAGTTTTAGGTGAACTAACCTTTAAAGGCTCATTGCAATCTCCCTCTGCCGATACAAATAAGATATATATAATCTAATCAAAAAGATTTAGATTTGGTCTATGTGTAATATGTGGCGATATACTGAATAGACCACTGTAAATGCAAAATGGTAAAGTAAAGTGACATATAGAGGTGAGCTACCTTATATAACAAGAAAATAGCAAATATCAAAAGTGAGTTTGAAGGGTAAAGATGTGCTGCACATCAGACTAGTACAGACATAAAAAGAAACGGGCAATCAGGTTGATATTTCCATACTCATGGATTCAGTACCTCTCGTAGATGTTCTTCCAGGCCAAGAATATCTTCTTCTACAGCTGAGGAGTTCAACAGGTTAGGGAAAAGGGCGAGTTGGCACGCTTTCCTCTCCTAGATAAAAGAAAGCAATTTGAAAACGGTGGTCTGTTACCTGATGATGTAATATATAGATTTAATATAACAAACTGCTTGTTCAATATCACGACGCACCTAGTGACACTAACTCTGACTTACTACCCACTTAACGTTACTGGTTAATTTTTACATTCAGCATACTAGCCAGCTTGTTTGTTCAATAATACACAAATTACTCTAGTTCGCTTTAACTACAGTAACACTAACCGTCCTCACGTTATTCGTCCCAAGCCAGCCGAGGCGAAGAGAAGATGCTACAGCTGACCAATATCTATAAATTTCATCAGGGATCTCTTTTCTTGACATACAACCCCCCATAACGAAAGAATAATATGCCAGTCACACAAATGTTTAACGGTCAAGGGTACTTGGGTGAATATATTGGCGCGAAAAAATTACTGGGTGAGGTCACGTGTCTCGCATTTGTCAACCCTCCCGTTTTTCCCGGGATTCTCCCGTATTTTACCATTATATCCCGCTATTATCCCGTTTAAATGTTTTCCCGTATTTCTCCCGTATTTTTAATCTTCCTAAAAAAATCCCACTGGGTATTTTATATATTTCCTACATTCACCTTTGGTAAAACTCCCCTAATTTGTATGGCCCAAACCTCATTATATGAATAATCACGTTAACATATTTCAAGATTGAATATTGTTTAATTTATTTAAATATCAGCGCTGCACATTTCAAAGTCAGGTGCTCTGCTTTGTTTTCTGCGGTTACCGAGGAAACGGCTATATTCATGGCGAAAAGCGCCACCCGCTGGCAGAGAATTAATAGCATACACTAAGATATATTTATATGTACAGTATTAACAACCCCTTTCCCGTATTTTGGAACTCCAATGTTGACAGGTATGGTTAAGAGAGATTTAATATGATGGACTTTTCCAACGATTATTTATACATTTATTTATTTATATTAAAGAACAAACAGCTGGATAGTTTTAATACCTTTTTATCAGAACACACAAAAACAAAAACAAATTGTTTTTCTGTTGAACAGAGGAATAATCAATTTGTAAATTAAATCTCTGAACACACATCCAGCTGAACATAGCATGTTAAACTTCAGACATCTTTTACTTTATTATTTAATCAGTATTTTTTTCTCATATATTTCGTGCTTTAGTCCAGTGTAATATTTCTTAATACATTTGTCAATTTTAATCGCTTAATGTTACCTATACTTCACGTTACCACAGAAACGCAAGAGGAAAGCGCATAGCCGTAAAGTGTCGTAAAGTCAGATACCGCGCTATAAAATGAGACGCTCTTCTTCCGGTGTCCTTCTCTGCTTCAACGAGCCATCAGGAGGGGTTGTGAAGAAGTCCTGCTTAAAAATAGGTACTACTTTTTTAATGTCTGTATATGTTATTGCAGCATTTCAGTTATTTAGATTGTGTTCTCCTAAGTTTATTTAAGATAACATTCATTAGGTTTAACTCAAAGACTTTCTTAAACGTTCTAGAGAATAGTGACGTTAGCCTACACCACGTGGTGAATGCTCATGCAGACTCTTGTGCATTAAGAAAGCTAGAGAAAAACTTCTTGTTCTTGCATTTAAATGCATTATCTTCCACTATATTTATCCATTGTGGATGATTTGATCTTTGTGGATAACACGTGTTTAAAGATTGATCGGATCTTGTAACGTTAAATTAGGTAGATTGCCAAGCAGATCATCACGAGGATTTTCTCAAATAGGACAAATTCCTGTATCAGCTTGGCTAGAAAAACACCAGGTCTGCTTTCATCGCTGTATAATCGTTGCAGTGGTGCCAATGAAGCCTGGAATATTCCCAAAATGTATCTATTGCTATAATTTGGGACGATATGAAGGCTAATGTTCTTTTATTTCTCCTTACAGGGAATTCTTAAACGTCTCCATGGTGTTTGAAGTTTATAGTAACCTATATATGCAGTATGGTAAGTGTTTTAGGCTGTATTTAGAAAATAAATGCACAGTACTAGTCACGGTCTAGTCATAATGGGCTTAAGAACTAGCGCAGTGCAAAAATTAAATTTCCTTCTCTTGCAACCCACTGTTGTGTCTACCAAATGACAGTGCTACTTATGAGAAGAAACATTTGTACAAGCGAAAGTGTGCTTACTTTTATCATTTACATGTCACTTCAAATGAGTTGTGTGCTCTTTCAGGTTTCGGATGACATTAATAATAATCCTGTGAAGGGACAGGGCAATCTGGTAAGAATTTATTAGGATGATGTTGAATTTCCAAGATTTTTGTAATGATGATTGGCATTAATGTTCAACTGCTCTTATAAACCATGAATGAGAAACTGCCTATCTGAACACCCAAACTCTTTTTCAGTGTGCTTAAAATATAAATATGGTATGCTTTTTTTCTTATACTTTTTTCCCTGTACTTTCAGACTCCAGAACACAATGTGGGTGAATAATCCTTGGGAATTAATATGTAAAATGCATATTTTGCATCTGAGGAAATTTGTTCTAATGGTAAATGTCACAAATTTGTGTTTTGTTTTATGTTTTTTCAAATTGAGGTCTATCCCGACTTGCTCCTCTCAGTAGAGCTTAGTCGTTGGAAATGCCTCAAAGATAAAGTCTGTGGTATCGCTTTACCCCGTGTTGCTAATATCATTAGCTTTGTGGGAAAACGCTGCAGTACATTCAATGAGCTTAAAGGATGTACCTTAATTTGTAAGACATTGTGAAGAGCAACATCTCACTGTACATTTTTATTCTGTAGGTGTGATCTAAAGGATGGCCACCAGAAGGCGCAACACCCCTTTTTGGTGATTTGGTGGTGTATTGGAGGTTTGTACTGTTTAAGTGGTTTATTAGATCAGTTAGCACTGTTGGTATCTGCATCCAGTTGTATGTCTGACTGGAATGTTCAAATATCAGTGCTAGAGAACTTCAACACCCGCTCTTGTTGGGCCTTATGTGTTTGTTTATTGGGTCCTAGCGGAGGTTGAGACAATGAGCCAGATTTACTAAACAGGGCAAATAAGCGTTTCAGTGAGATTTAAAGGATGTACCTTTTTAATTTGCAACTTATCAAGAGCAATGTCTCGTTTCTGTAAATTTCCTCTTTGTAGATGTGATTTGAAGAATGTCCACTAGAAGGCGCAACTTTTTTTTTCTTACTTTTTTTGTGATTTTTGGTGTGTTAGAAGTTTGTAATGTTAAATTAAAAAATAATAATAATTGATGTATGCATCTAAAAGCTGAATAAATAAGCTTTCCATTGACGTATGATTTCAGATTTGAAAATCTGAAAAATCAAAATTAATTTTCCAAATGAAGTTCTTCGCAGTGCATATTACTAATCAAAAGTTAAGTTTTGGTGTTTACGCTAGGGTTTGGGCATAAAGGAAAAATCAATAATTTTGACCCATTCAATGTATTGTTGGCTATTGCTACAAATATACTTGTGATCTATGACTGGTTTTGTGGTCCAGGGTCACAAATGTAAAGTCGTAATATCACTGAACTAAAAAAAGCTAATGTCATTTTTACAGTACAACTGTGAAGTTACAAAACTAGTATTTATGGCTGTCTTCATTTCTTGCAATGATAGTTTTAATTTTGTTTTGTGTAACCGTTGAAAATGCAGCTGTTTAAATGCACTTCTCATTGCAAGTTAAATTTTGGCAAATTTCAAGTGACCCAAACTCCAAAGATGCAAAGATGAATTTGTGTGGAGTACCGTTTACTGTGAACCTAGCCGCTCTGAGACACTGGCGAGAGGGGAAGAAAAACAAAACATACGGAACATGAGCTGCTTATGAAGCAGTGCATATTTAAATTCCAGCATTTGCAGCTTGATAAAGTTATGTTTTTAGTTTAACATTAATCATGCCTCTCAAGCTGGAAGCCAAGCTGTTTTTGGTGTGAACTTTACTGCACAGTCTCTGTAGTGCAGAGTGGAATGGGTCTGTCACTGGTATGCTTTCAGTTTTTCCACATACCCCAACCCTTTATAACCCCCCACAGTCATCCAAGATGCTCTCCGGGGAGGATAACTGCACACTGCGAACTGCTCCTTTTAGAAGCCTTGTGACATTGTTTCAATAGCTCAGTGTGTTTTGGTAATCCTGACATGTTTGTGTTGTGCCCACAGGTCCCATATGGCTAGATTGAAGAATGAGTGCTAGCAGGTTCTTGCAGTACAGTACAATGAAAAGTAAGGCATTTGTTTTCAAACGTTTCCCATTTGCATGTACGTGATGAATTTGGTCATATACCAAGGCTTTTAGGATACATGGTTCCTAACTTGCTGTGGACATGACCGAAAATTAAAACCCATCCTAATAGGTCACTTCAGTTGTATTTCTGATGTGATTTATTAGGAACATTTCCTTAAGTGCATTTAAACACAAAATGGGAGGTTGATCGTGTGTTTAATTGTTTGTGCTGTAACAGGTTTGGCGTTTGAGTGAAGATTTTCCCAGTAAGACTTTTCTTGGAAGGTGAGAAGAGTTCCATATCTTCGGATCACTTTCAAAGGGGGTCAGCCACTACTTTTCACTGGCGACCCTTAACGTAGTGATCCAACATTAGTGCCCTACAAGATGTTTTGCAGGTTTTTCTGTAAACTGCTTGCTGTCTTTGGGGCAACACCTGATTCAATTAAAGCAATATCATTGGTGTCGGTCATATCACTTTTGATGTAAATGTAACTTTTTCTCTTTAACAGTTGTTGCTGGTGAGGAGGTCATTCTGCACAGGGAATCTGTAAACCTTCTGCTTTGGAGTGTATCGTTTTCAATAAATTAAGTTTAAAAGGTATTTGTGTGGTTTGGTTTTTGTTTTTTGTTTTTCCCTGGGGAAAAAAAAAAGAAATGTAAAATCCCAAGTATCTTCCAACAAGAATGCATGGTTTCTTTGAGAATATAATTTAACAGTTAAACCTTTGTGGTACAGTTTTCTCATTACCAGAGCTCACCTTAGAGAGGATAACATTAAGATTTGAAGTCTCAAAGCCTCATAGCCAGTGTCATGCCGGTAGGAGATTGGTTCTCAGGGCTTCATGTGGGTCATGGGGTTCAGATTAAAGGATTCTCTCTGCAGAATGCAGCTTTTAGTGCTCCACTTCTGCTTTGACAAGCTGCCTTTGAGTGTGTAACTAAGCCTTTATTTGTGAGCTTATCTACACTAAGACTTTGGGGAAAGTCTTGGTGTATTTTTCAAATGAGTATTTATTCATAAAGTCTGGTTTGGGAAGATATTGTTTATGCCGATCAACAATTTTATTCACTTATCTATAATCTGGTGTTGGAGTCCTCTTAGCCTTTTTGTTTTCTTTAAAAGTTTATAAAGTGCATTACAGAAAAGAAATTCACTGCTGTCTGAACAATTTCAAATATTTGTCATTTTTATAGTCCTTACACTTTTCTATTACAACAAAGCATGTTGGTTCTAGAAAGACTATATTTAAAAAATATACAGACAAACCTGATATTTAAAAATGAAGTCAGTGAAAAGCTTACCGCTCTGTTTTGAGTGTTAATGCTAAAAGGAATAGTGTCTAGTGCTGTCCTTTGAACTGAACAATGCCTGTCCCTGTGAGAGATCAGAGTGTCCCAGGGATCTTATCACAGCTGCACACAAAGAATGCTTGTTGTTTTATGACGCTCTGCAGCACAGGCCCTGGTTACCAATAGACCGCACTTGTGAATTATTAAACTTCTGCCGCCTTGTTTTAGATGATGCACTCTAGGCCAGGACTTGATAAATTAAGGGGTGTAATTGTGCATTACTTGGGCTGAACATGGTCGTTTCAAATGACTTTCTATGTTCGTATTTTAAAATTTCAGTTTTAAGAAAATTATATCAGTTGGCTACATAAATGTCTGTGGGTTTCATTCCACTTCTAATCTTTAATCTTGAAAAGGAACAAAAGTTCAACACTCTTTTTGTGGTTTAGATAAAGGGAGAACAGATTGGTATTGATTGAAATTCCCTCATCACACTTCTACACTGTGAATGATTAGCAGTGATTGTTTAGGCTCAAGAAGAGGTTGCATACTTTATAATTCAATATGTGGCTAACCTGGGTCACCCTTAATCTAGGAAACTCAATCATTTAGGCAGACGTTTAATGCTAAAGCACTAAAACATTTTAGTTAAGGGGGGAAACCGCTTATTCAGACACCAGATAAAAAGTTTGATATTTTTTACTAGTGGGTACAGTAGTTCATATAAGTGAGAATGGCAAAATAAAGTAAACTGTGACATATATTTTAAAATTCTTCATACAGTGGGCTACCAGTGAAACTGATTTAAAAAAAAAAAAAAAGGACCAAAAATTATTCAGACACTGTTTTTTTTTTTTTCTTTAATTGCTAATGCAACCATTTTACACCACAGACTGAACAAAATTAAGCATTGCTTAGTAGTATTGATAGTTGTGTAAATATTATTATACTAACAGTTGTCTGAATTTTTAATTGATTGCAATCTATTACATACCTTTTTATCAAAGTTATCTGACATAATCAAGATGAATTTGTTCTGACACAGTTTAACACTGAATTCTTGTCATATTTTATTAGCATTTTCTAAACTAGTGAATAAACTGTGATAATGTGAAAAATGTTGAAGGTGTCTGAATAAATTTTGGTTTGACTGTATAACCATTCGTTGGTCTTGAGGGAGAGGATGCCTGTCAATGACAATTTTGTTATGGGCCCTGTCCAAAATATAGCAGTTCAGTGTCACATAACTTTTTAGAGCCAATTTTCAATGCCCCACATTTTTGTTTAATGGAGACATTGCTGAAATGTGACCCTGGACTACAAATCCAGTCATAAGGGTCAATTTTGTGAAATTAAGATTTATACATCACAATATGTATCACTATACATCCAAATAAAGTCCGTAGCAATGCTAATTACTAATCAAAAATGTTTGATATATTACAATATATATTATATATATTGATATATTTACGATAGGAAATTTACAGATTATCTTCATGGAATATGATCTTTACTTAATATCCTAATGATTTGGGGCATAAAATAAAAATTGATCATTTTAACCCATCAATGTATTGCTACGTAAGAGTGGTACTTAAGAAACAAATTTCGTCAAATATTTTGAGTTCATTACACTCAAATACTTGTTTTATATTCAAACAAGAAATTTCCAAAATTTAAATCCGATTTTATGCAAATATGAATACATTAAAAAAAATCTCTTTCGATTAACTTCGCTGAACTACATTTCCCATCATGCACTTCGTGTACAATTTGTCCCGCCCCGTTTTTTGAGTGACAGGTTGTTTGTTTCACTGTTACCAGCTGCTGGCCCATTCCAATCCTTGTCGGAGTGGAAACACGGGGGCCGACAGTCCTCTTTTTTCTCCCTTCCCGTTTACCTCGTTGTGCTTTCTTTTATTTCACCCCGCTTTACTCTCTTTCTCTCTTTTCCTCGGCAGACAACTTTTCCTTTTCTCTCCCCTCCTTTCCGCTCCGTTTGAAGGTTTTAAAGCCCTGTCCATAAGCTCTAGTTATATTTATTTATTTATTTATTCTTTCTTGTTTTATCAAAACGGAATAGGCAGTTATATATATTTTTTAGATGTACCACAAATGAGAAGACGCAAAAGATGGAGCTGCATATTTTAGAGCACAGTTTAAAAGTAGCAAGTATAGCGAAAGAGGGCATCCAGATTTGCACTCACGGATTAATCAAACTAGCTTTTCTGCCCTCTAAAACAAGGTAAGTCGCTTCACAAATCAAGTTTGCCTTGTGTTAAACCTGTATTTACTGTGTGTTAAGTGTCTACTTGAAGAATCTGACGCGGAATTACATTAGCTTACCGCTACGCACCTCTTACGAGAGGTAGATGCAGTTCCAGCACTTCTTTTCGTTTTTTAATCCAAATATCTATTTGCTCCGAGTATGAGGCGCGTGACATCATCAAGCAAGCGGTCATGGGTGTTTTGTTTTGCGGCAACGATTGTCTGTGCGGTTGCCGAAGTTCATTCGACGGTAGAGGGGTGTGTGTACGTGCTCGAGGTTGTTTTTCTTCTTGTGCGGCGGTATAAATATACAGAG
Source organism: Cirrhinus molitorella (assembly GCA_033026305.1). NCBI lineage: Eukaryota > Metazoa > Chordata > Actinopteri > Cypriniformes > Cyprinidae > Cirrhinus > Cirrhinus molitorella. Next base: position 31,226,510 of record CM065119.1, read on the forward strand.
GGGGATGTTGCTTTAAATCCCCCCGTCTGTGATGCTCAATGCACGATCACGTATTCAGCATCACGGCTTTGATACAGATGAAGGGGGCATCCTGATGACTTGATGTGAAGCTTATCCTTTCCGTGCATTAATCAAAAATTGACCTGTTTTGATCAGTTTGACAGATATCCGTTTAAACTGCACTCAGTGGCGCTGGTGGAAACCTGTAAACAACTGGAAGAGAAGGGAAAAGTTGTGGCCTGACCATGATTTGCATGCATTTGCTGCATAGGCGCACTAAAATGTTTTTACCACCTTTTGTGTTTAGTAATGCACATTCATTCCTGCTGGTAACGTTCTGCAGTCTCATACTGATGCACCCTCAGATGAGGGTCTTTGTGAAAGACCATCTATTCATAGTCTCAAATGCCCCCTTGCTGTGTTTGCGCACATCTCCAGTCCGGCTCCGAAGTCTGAACCTCAGGGAGAAACATCCTGCTTGGTCATTTAGTCTTGTTAGACTGCGGACACACACACACAGGCCTCTAGCAAGAGTTAAAGTGGTTAGAAAGGCAGATTAGGTTGTTTTCATGTCTGCATTAGAGTCTTGATTAAAAAAATTCAGTGGTTTAAATCAGAGGCCTAATTCCCCTCAGGCCCCTTTTTATTTTGCACGTTTACTTGCATTTGGAAATCTCATTTATTTATTATCCTGTTTATTGGTGCTATGCTTGTAATGGCTGTCATGTTTGGCATATTGTTTTTGAAAAGGTCTTGCTGCATTTAAGAGACTGCAACTAAGCAGTATCACAAATATTGGCTTTGACGATTTAAAAAAACATCAGTCAACAACTACAAGTTAGACATGTTTGAATAGGAAACTTTTTTTCAGTGATCAAAGCTGTTTTGTCATGACTCAGAGCCTGGAACAGCAGTGATGACATCACCTCCAATCGAAAGGGAAAAATACTGAAAATCGCAAAGTAACGTCTCAGCAAAAACCGCAAATGCAGGCTTATTAATTTGCGAATTGAAGGTTTGTCACAGTAAAAAGCCTTGCAGTTGGGCTGTTTTGAACATTCAGGTTGTGTTTGCAGTGACACATTTCTCCTGGTGGTTTGTATCTGGCTGTGAACAGCATTTCTTCAGGGTTTTCTATTGTATGTCTTGCCCAGCAGGCCATGAAATCCGTTTTAAGAGCTTTTTTTGGATCTGAATGCAATTTTGTGTAGAAATAGCATTTTTGACATGGCTTCTTTTCTGATCCTGAATGTTTAAATTGATTCTGACTTGGCAAACGCTTTTATGCTAGGGGATGGGGGGAACACTTGTTTTTCTGTTGCAGAGGCACAGCTTGAATCAACTTATTTAGTAGCTGTTTGTGAAGTGTCTCAGAGTGATGCAGAATGTGCACAACATGAGGGGAGCTCTGGAAATAGTTGCTTACAGTTAGAAACATTGTTGCCAGCTCTTGGGTTGTGCTGGCTCATTGTTTGTCCAGCAAGATATAGAGGAAGCAGTTTTTTTCACTCAGGAAGATATAGTGAAACAACACAGTTAACCAAATGCAGTGTCACCATTAAAAAATAAATAAATGCATGCAAACTGAACATTAAGGCCTGGTTTCATAGACAGGGCTTAGCCTAAGCCAGGATTAGGCCATAGTTAAATTAAGACATTTAAGTATTTTTATAAACATGCCTTAGAAAAAACATTACTGGTGTGCATCTATGAAACCGCGGGTGAGTTGTCTTGTCTGAGAAATTTTACAAAATTGTTTATGCTTAAAACAAGAAAATCTGTCACTCTTTGAATTAAGTGTATTTTTCTGGCCCCATTGATATATATTTTTTCCTGATTTAATCATAAACTAACTTCATTTTGATCAGTTTCTCAGAAAACAAGACTTGGGCATGTCGAGACATGCCATTTTGCTTCTCAATGTATGTGGAATTGAGAATAATTAAGAGTTTTTAGACATTTATACTGGAAAACAAGACAAACAAGTCAAAATCACTGTGTGAATCACGGTGTGATCAGAAGGTACAGTTATTTCCATGTTGTATTTTTAAAAATTCAAGTGTCGCTAAAGTTATTGTCTGCTACTTACACATTTACATTTGCAGAACATGTTGACATGTTCCCTTTAATTTCCTGCTTAAATTGTCTTTATTTAAGTTAAAAATGTTCAGTTTAATGGTAACACTTTACAAAAATGTTTATTAATGTTAGTTGACTACATTAGTTAACATGAACTAAGAATGAACAATACTTCTACAGCATTTCTTTATCTTCTTTCATTTGTTAATGTTAATTTCAGCATTTACTAATGCATTGTTAAAATCACAAGTTGTTTGTTAGCATTAGTTAATGCACTGTGAAATAACATGAACAATGAACAACTGTATTTTTATTAACTAACATTTAACAAAGATTAGTAAATAGTGTAATTGTATTGTTCATTGTTCGTTCATGTTAGTTTATACACTAATGTTAACAAATGACACCTTATTGGTCAGTCTGTTGCGGTTCAGTAAGTGTAGTATTAAGCATAAAAAAAATACAAAAAAACCTGACCCTATTTGCTCTCTAAATAGTTGGATTTGGGCTTTTTGTACAAAATTCTTTGCACAAATATTTCAAAGACAAAATTTCTTAATGCTAAAACAAGAGTATTACCTTGCTCCACCTCTGTAACTTATTTTCGGCTGACTTTAACAATACTTCAGGTTTTAACCACCTGGCTCTCTTTGTAGTTTGTATCATATCATAGCTCACCAAAAAAAGATTTTATTGTATGATTTTTTTTTTACTGCTTAAAATGCCCTCTTTTGTGTGTCCCAGAAAAAAAGTAAGTCTTGGAACAACATGTTTGTTTGTTTTTTTTACTTTGGTGTAAACCAAATACACATGGTTTGTCTGTAATAATGATAATAAAAAATGTTCTTCTGCTCCAGTGGCTTTCACTGGGTGATGTCAATAGTGTGTTGTTTTTAGAATTTAGGTAAGCAGTCTTTTTTTCTAGCAACATTACTGGATAAACAAGAACAGCCATCTTATAAATTCAGGGTTTCTCCCCTAAAAATAAAGTTAGGAAATGAAAAGGAAGCCACAAATATATTTTTAGATAAATTGCTGGAATCAATAATTATTTGGTTATGCGTTTGAAAATAAGATTCAATGTGTGTGTCCTCAGAGACCTCAGGAACGGTTGTGAGGAGCACATTTCTGAGCAGAGGCTCTGAGCGAGTGAGTCATAGCCTGTTGAAAATTTACAATGGAGATGTTTTGTTGCTCTGATTTAAGGGCATAAGACCTGCCTTTCCTCTATGATTATTGCTTTGCTTTTATTGCTCATCTCAGGACTCAAATTAGTGTAGATCCATCACATCTCTCTCTTATCTTTGACTCAAATTCAGCTCAATGCTAAATGTATTTTTAGTGCTGCAAAAAGGTGGATTTTGATGCTGAAAAATAAATGCACAGCATTTGAGCACTTTCTATTAGTGCTATAATTAATAAAACAATTCAAGCAGTACTTCACTAATACTATATCTACGCTTAATAGACATCTACGCTTCAGATACCTTTCTGTACTGCAGTGCTATGTCATTTCACTTCTAGGCTCAAGGGGATTTCAAATGATCTAGTGACACAGCACCAGAAATGTCTGACAGCTTGCAAAAACCTTGAAAAAACACCCCCCAGCACCACTTTGACAGTATCAGATAAGATGCTGCTTTCCAGGGTCAACAAGTTGCCTGCTTTCCCCCCCAGAGGCAAAATGATACACTATGTGGGTGGACAGGCCCATAAATAAGGACTCCTCTTACCTGGTGTCTGGAGCCGTTTGGGGTGCACAAGCAGCGTTATGAGCCAGCTGCGGCTCCCTGGCATTTGTGCAGCAATGTATGTCAGCTTATGTTTGCTCAGGCACATTCAGCACAGATATATTTGTCCTGTTTTGTCATCTTTGGGGGGCATCAATTATACTGTGTGTTTGATAAGCTGATAAAATCAGCATTTAGCTGAACAGATTTATTCCTGAATGATTCATTTGGAGTATTTGATAAAAGCTTTTAATTTGATATGATTATGACATCAGGGTGATACGGCTGTCCTCCTGATCTCATAATAAAGAGTTTCATGAAATGAAAACTACTTTAGAGTTTGCATAATCCTTTATTAACATTTCATAGTGAAAAAAGCTTTTTAACAACAGCTTATTAAAATTGGGAAATGCAAAATTATTGCAGTAACTGACAGTTTCTGGAAGGACTTATTACTTAGTACAAATATAGCCACACCACCACAACAAATAGTCACATAACGCAACTCCTCAAAAACCTTATGATATTAATGTATTGATAATTCATGTTATTTTATATATATATATATATATATATATATATATATATATATATATATATATATATATATAAGTCAAATAATTAAAATATTTACACTTATGTATTCATAGTATAAGGTATTTTTTTTTTACTTCATGGTTACACCACATTACATTAATTGTAATAACAAATACATTTTGAGTCCCCATGAAACCAAATTGATGCATTTTGGCTTTTAGCATGAATAGGTTAGTCTTAAGGTTATCTATAAGCAGGGTTGCCAGGTTTTCACCACAAAACCTGTCCAATTCCTACTTAAAACTAGCCCAACCACATTTCAGAGGGGTTCCCCTTGTAAAATTCATGTTCGGGGGGGTAAAATACACACTTTTTGGCGGGGGTTCCCCTGGTAAAATTCGCCTTCCAGGGGCTATGTTATGTTATAACCCAAGGCAACTGTGTTAAAGTAGCCCGCAGACTTGGCAACATAAGCTAGTGTGCTCTAAAACAATGAAAGAATTAAAGAATTTACATTTACAAGATGCAAGAATTCAAAGCTTAGTCTCTAACTTCCGCCAAAATGAATCAGTGATTTTGATGACATCACCATGCATTTCAGCTTCTTGTCCATATCTGTCTAATCAAATGCTGTCTAGAATCTGAAGCGTTCCGCCCCACTACATTTAAATAGATGCTGAAACACTATTGGCTAATTAAAAGGGGGCCGGACTTCTTTGTCTGTTCTGTATTCCTGTTTCAGTTGAAATTATGTAAAAACACAGAATAACGCTGCATGTTTCAAAGCACTTCAGTGAACCTTTAAGGTTTGGAACAAGTTCTTTTTCTAACCTAAGTAGTTGGTTTCTTGGTTATTCTTCTGTCTTTCCTGTCCATTCAAAAACAGTGGACTGAAGTTTAATACTTCAAATCCCTAAACCTGAGCAACTGACTATTTGATACTTATCAATGAATTGTTCATGATATATTTACAAAAATGACTTTTTCCCTTAATAATGATAATGATTAAGACGTTGACACTCATGTGAGAAGGTTTTTTTTTTTTTTTTTTAAATCGTAAAAATGGTCCTTAACTTACTAGCTAAGGTTTCTATGATGTTCTGATCCTTAGATATGAATGTTTCTTCTCTTCTTTTTTTTAAGCTTACAAAAGTAATATCTCTCTCATTCATGTCCGTTCAATAATGCGTCAAAGTTTAATTCTTCAAATCCCTAAGCCTGAGCAATAGACGTGCATGCGGTCTGTGATCTCTGTGAAGCTGAGTAAATTGATGTTCATAGAAGCTTCTCAGCCAGGAATATGTTATTAACTTCTATTCATTACTCTGCTCCTTCTTGGCTCATAATTTCCATGTCTTTCTCTCTTTGCTTCTCTCCAGATGCAAGTTCTTTAGTTTAACCGAAACGCCGGAGGATTACACCATTATCGTGGATGAAGATGGCTTTAAAGGTAGGTCTTGTGGTTACTCTTTTACTAAGAGTGCACTGGGTTTAGTGCAGCGAGGCAAGATTAAGTCATGTAAAGTATCACCGATTCTCTATAATTCCTTGTAGCTTGACTCGCTGCCAATGTTTGACCACATATTGCTCCATCAGCGGTCCCCCCCACATTTCCATTATGGGTTACTAGAGGCTAAGCTGCCGGTGGCTTTGGTTTTGTAGTTGATTGAGTGAATCCATGTCATTACACACTGGTTACCAAGGTGAAACCCGTTTGTAGCCATAGATACCAGAAGCCCTCTGTTGCGAAACAGGTACAGGTATTTTAAAATCCTTGGAAGTTTGTGGGTTTGTTAGCAGATTTTCTGGCCATATTTCATCTGGAGAACATTTTTTTTCGATCCGATCTTCCCCTGTATTTCACATTTCCACTAAAACCACCTGCAACAGTTTAGTTCAAATAGCAAATCAAATAGCAAATGTAACTGAAGCCTATTGGTTGGTTTATTAATACTCTTTGAAATGCATCACCCCAACTTCCTGTCACAGTAGCAATTATATTGACATAGGATCTATAAAGCCTTTATTCATCAAAGTACCTTTAGACAAGTTGAGCAAAGAGGATTCAAAGTGTCACATTCATCATTTCCATGCCACTTTTTGACGCTCTTGTTTTTCTGTTGTCTGTTTCAGAGTTGCCGGAGTCCGAGTATCTCAGTGTGGCTGATGCGACATGGTTGGCTCTTAATGTGGTGTCCGGAGGTGGAAGTGCTACCAGCTCTCAGCCAATCGGCGTAACAAAAATTGCTAAATCAGTCATCGCCCCATTGGCAGACCATAACATCTCAGTGTTCATGCTGTCAACATACCAGACTGATTTTATATTGGTGAGTGTCACAGATGCTTAAGCTATCCACCTTATGTTTCCCATAAGAGCGGGCACAGCCATTTGTAAATTTGATGGCTCTGGCTTCCGGTCTCTTTTGCATCCAGCTATTTTTAGCTGAACAAAACGGCTTGTTTTGCTGCCTGATAGTGCACATTGGTGCATCTTACTGTATTATTTTAATGTATTTTCTTATTATGAACACACTGGTTTGCAGTGCAAACAGTTTTACTGTTTACTGTAGATTATTATTGTTCTTATTTCCCTATAGTGGCTAATGAACCAGAAATCTCGCCCTTAGGCTTACTTTTGCGTTGAAGAATAAGGTGCATAGACAGCAAGTAATAAATGCTTAATTATATTCCAGAATTATGAGATGTTTATGCATTGTTTGTGTGTGTGTGTATATATATTTTTATTTCTCTACAAAATTTAAAACATGCATAAACCTAGTTTCAGGGTTCATCAATTAGCTTGGTTCCTCCCGGACTGTAAGACAATGGTTCACCTTTTTTACAGTTTCAATGAGCAGCGTGATCAAACAATAGAGCTGTTCATACCACAATTGCTTAGGGTCATAATATTTTTGTCTAGCTCCAGACTTGGTGCTTTTAAGCCCTATGTGTTCTGTGTACATTGGTTTTCTCTCCTGCTAAAGATTTAAAAGAAAAAAAAATAACCACATTATCTGATTAACAACCGTAGTACAGACACAGAACTTGATCATTTTGTCTAGAAATAAGAATGCAGAAATTTTAAAATGTTTTTGACCAGTTCATTTAACTAAATCAAGTCTGTGTCAAAAGTAATGGCACCTTTACAGATTTTTCATCTACATTAAAAAATTATTATTTTTGCATGTTTTATCATGAACAGTGTTCTAACTAGAATTGGTCCATACCTGTACCCGGAGTGCCAGTGTCCTGCAGAGTTTAGCTCAATCCTTAATTAAACACATCTGAACCAGCTAATCAAGGTCTTCAGGAATACTATGCTATGTCCAAATACCCACACTTGTGGTCTTAGCTACTTGAGAGCATGTGTGTGTGTGTGTGTGTGTGTGTGTGACAGGAAGTAAATGTGCAAGACTGTCCCAGGTCTATCCCAGGTCTTAAACATGCCAAAGTGCAGTGCCCTTAACGCACACTAAATCCACACTATCTTGAATACCTGGAGCAGTATTTGAGGCTTATCCCATCATGCATCATGTTCTGGAAACAACTTGTGAGACTTTTGGCCGAGATCTTGCGAGAGGTCACAGAAACCTTTCCACTGTAATTGAATTATTAATATAAAACTTAGATATTACATCTACTTTGGTAGAAACACAAAGTGTTGCACGTTTTATTGGTGCAAAGATGAGTAGTGGAGATATTTATTTTGTACAACATTTGCAACTGCTTTTTATCACTTAATTAGTGGCACCACAAAAAGGGATTACTGAACAGACACTTAGAAGTTGATTTTAAAAAGTATTGAAAATAAAGCTCTGTAAAAAAAATTGCATTTTTACAACACTATAAGTGTGTCCCATCAGGTAATGAAAAGTTCGAGACACTTGAGGTCTTCATCCTCACTTAAACACTTGGGCCAAAAACAGGAAATATGTAGTTAAGTGCAAAGACCGCAAGTGTGGGTATTTGGACGAGGCACTAGAAAGATCCAGGCAAGTGTGCTGGAGCTGGCTGAAGGCACTTAAACTCTACAGGACATTTGTCCTTCAACAGCTGGATTGGACACAGCTGAATTAGATTTCTGACATAGATGGGAAAGAAAAGATACTTTGAATTTACTAGTTAGCATGGTAATTTGGTTGTTGCTATGCTAAAAAAATTTCAGTAAGCCTTATGTGCTATAGAGGGTTTGCACTCACATGACGGTTTGGTCAGTTACCCAGATGCGCTGCCATATTGGAAATTCTCAGATGTAAACTACAGCATTGATTGCACGGTTAATGTACAACTGAATATATTTTTCTGCTAATTTATGCTGTCTAAACCACAGAAGAAGAAAAACGTGTGGAAGCTGCTGAATGATATAGAAGGACTTAGTAAGCAGGAAAGGGTGCAATATTTTGACAAACTAAAGTTAATAGGTGGTAAAGATATGTACAAGCAGAATTAATTAAGATATTAGCCTAATATTTCACCTACCTGACCAGAAATAAGAACAAACACGAAAGTTGTCAAGATTCTTGCTCTGGAAATTATGGTTCAGTTTGACCAACCACAAACTTTTGGCAGTCTATAGTACTCCAAAAGATTTTCCCAGCCCGACTGATAAGTACAGCCCAAAACATGAAAATAATGGTTCAGAGGCATTGTTTACATTCAGTGCAGCCAATTAATGGCACATTATGAAAACGCACTATACATAATGTAGCACTGCCCACAAGGCGGTCAACCTAATAAAAATGTTGATTTTTTTTTTTTTTTTTTTTTTTTTTTAATGGAGAAATAATCTCAGACAACACAACTTTGGCTGAATATCCTAAATGGTTAGTTCACCCAAAAAATTTAAATTCTGTCATTCAGAATGACTTCAGAATACAAATGAAGATATTTTTGATGAAATCCAAAATCCTGCAAAGACAGCAACGCAACTGACACGTTTAAGGTCCACAAAGGTAGTAAGGACATCGTTAAAATAGTCCATGTGTCATTAGTAGATCAACCGTAACTTTATGAAGCTACGCAAATACTGTTTGTGTGCAAAGAAAACAAAAATAAGTCTTCCGTGTCAGTCTTCAGCACACATTTACAACAGTACCACAACGCATACGTGTGTCTTCCTCCATTGAGGAAGTGTAAATGTGCTTTGAAGAGTGACACAGAAAAGAAGAAATTGTTGAATAAAGTCATTTTTTTTTTTTTTTTTTTTTTTTTTTTTTTTTTTTTTTTCTTTGCACACAAAGTATTTCATGTAGCTGTATTAAATTACGGTTGAACCACTGATATCACATGAACTATTTTATTGATGTCCTTACTACCTTCTGGGCCTTGAATGTGGTAGTTGCATTGCTGTCTATACAGGGTGTGTTCCGAAGATGAACGAAGGTCTTACAGGGTTGGAATGACATGAGGGTGAGTAATTAATGACAGAATTTTCATTTTTGGGTGAACTATCCCTTTAATCCTTGATGACTATTTTGGTGTTTTATAAGGTACTACTGGAAATATAGAACCATTCCAAAAAGTATTATCCAGACTGAGAAAGTAAATGCAGAGACTGAACACCACTGACCTAGATAAAGTCCGTGGGAAGAGTTTTGTTCTCTCTTGTGTGATTCACTTCACTTTTGTATAGTACAGCATTGCATAGAACCGACTCTGACTTATTCTGGAGTTTACGCTTGCTTAGACAACCCTCATTACTTGAACTGTAGGAAATTATATGAATCTATACACAAAGAACTATAAATCATTTTAAGAATTAAAATAAGAAGAATGTAATCACATGAGAAAAAGAACCGCAGTGTATATACATGACAAACACAAACCAATCTATTGTAAAAGATTATATGAAAACAAGCCCTGTGATGTGTAGTCTGCATAGGTGTCATATTAAAATACAAATTCACAGCCTCTCCATTTCATTGGACAAGTTGAAACTGTCCTTTCATATAACTTAGGGACATGGCATATGACATGGTCTCGTTGTTGATCAAACATAACATAAACTATACATGCAGTAAATCCTGAGCAAGTCGTCACTTCTCCTTTCCTTTAACCAACCCATGTACCATGACCACAGCCAGTTGCTGTCATCTCAGCAAATTTCCACTTTGTGTTTATTAACACATGCCCAGCCTATCAGTGGTAGCACGGTCACCAGAGCCTGTTTATGAAAATAACAAGAAATGTGGGAGCGATGGTAATCTGGGGGGTAGTTATGTAAAGAGGATAAAGCCTGTGGATCAGCAGCCGCTTGCTGGAATTTACCGGAAAGTTCACGTTCCACACCAGCTGCTCCCAGCCAGAGGAATAATCACAGAGCTTTATAGAAAGAGAGAGGAGATGACCTGCCTCCTGTGCTGGGCCACTGGAGAGGCCATTTCCTTCTCATCCTCACCCTGTCCTTCGCTCTTGGCCTGCTTACTCAAAACTTTAAGAGCAATTCAAAAATACCCGTCTGTATCCGGCCTATCAGACCTAGAGCACACAGATGTCTCCTTCATTTGGATTACTAAAAAAAAAAAAAGTGAAAGAGAATATTGTCTTCCAGAGGCGTTGTTGATGGGTTTAAACTTTCCAGCCTTGGGAAATACTCAAAGTTGTGTAACGCTGAGCTAAATGGCTTTAAAAATGTTTCTAGATATTATGTGTCAGCCTCAGGTGTATATATATATATATATATATATATATATATATATATATATATATATATATATATATATATTATTTTTTTATTTATTTATTTTTTTTTTTTATAAAAGTTTAACCATCATTTCAACTAAACAACCATTGTTACTGTTACATTTTGAAAAAAAAAAATGCAGCAAAAATATATTTTAAATAATCAAACTCACTTTTAAATCTTTTTTAATCATTTTCATAAATATGCACAAATATATTTTTACTAAAATACTACAATGAATATTTTTGAAGGATGCAAATACATTTTTGGATCAATTCTCTTCAGCAGGCAGTTGAACTGATTTAAAAAACTTAGCAACTCAAACTTATCAACTCCAAATCTGATTTAGTTACTCAAATTGACATTCTTGAACACAAGAAGTAATGATTTGTAATAATTTTCACAAATACTCGCAAATATAAATAAGAACATGAAAAAATGTACACTACCAGTCAAGATTTATGTTTTTAAAGATGTTTCTTCTGCTCACCAAGCCTGCTTTTATTTGATCCAAAATACAGCAAAATCAGTAACACTGTGAAATAGTTTTACTATTTAAAATAATTGTTTTATATTTAAATATATTTTAAAATGTAATTTATTTCTATTTTTCTTTAGTTTTCAGCATCATTACTAATATGCTGATTTGTTGTTCAAGATTTTATTATTAGCAATATTTAAAACTATTTGAGTACACTTTTTCAGGTTTCTTTGATGAATAGAAAGATCCAAAGATCAGCATTTACCTGAAATAAAAAGCTTTTGTAATATTATACCAGTCAAAAGCTTGGAGTCAATATAATTACTTTTATTAATATTTTTATTTAAAATGTATTAATACAATTAATAATTGTATTTATCTAGGATGCTTTAAATTGATGTTAAATATATTTATAATGTTACAAAATATTTTCAGATAAATGCTGTTCTGAACTTTCTATTAATCAAAGAAAGCTAAAAAACAAATTACTCAGTGGTTTTCAGCTTAATAATAATAATAATAATAATAATAATAACAATAATTATAATAAATGTTTTTTGAGCAGCAAATCAGAATATTAGAATGTCAATTTTGAATCTAACAGGCAGTCAAACTGTTTAGTCCTAAAGTTTAATTCAGACACACCATTACAGCATAAACCTAAAAGCTGAATTACAAGCATAATAAAATTATAGCAATGTTTGTGAATTGCTTACTTCTATGTTGCCAGCAAAAATAATTTGTACTTGATACATTATAATTATGCAAATTATACAGTGTGTTTTGTTATATATTAGCCTTGTATCTGTTTGCTCTTGTTAAACTATATTTAGTTTTCTCATGAGATGGTAATGGTCAGATGTAAACCTTGAAAATGTTTCAATGCTCTGGGGCTCATAAAATAGTCCAAGGAAACTGTATATCCATTGATGGTTACCCTTGAAATGCTGTGCAGCACTCATTTTGTGACCCATCAGGGCTTCACTGGAACATTCTGAATTTCAGCTTAATTGGTTGCTTAAGACATCCTTATGTATTGTTTTCACTGTAATGTATTCTGGTTTTGGTAGTGGTGTTTGAAATGCAAATGAATGTTCATTTGTGATGTGTTTGAGTCAGCTGGTTTTGGTTACTGAAGGAAATGGCAGAAGCCTAAGTCTAAATTAAGGGTTTCTACTTGTGCCTGTTTGTGTTTCTGTAGATGAGCTGTATTGAACGTTCATACTGTTTTCATAAATTGAAACTTCTGAACGTCTCTACTCTGTACTCCGTTCCCTACTGTAGAAGTAGCACATCCTGATAACTTGCTTGGTATTTCTCATCTGTACTTCAGATACCACAGTACATCATGAGTGTGTATTATCTAACAGGGTTTGGCACTGTCCACAAACAATTTTAATGGTTTATGATTTTTTTTCCCCCCTCCTTGAAAAGCTGAGCTCACTACATCTTGTATCTCACTTGTATTATTTTTACTAAATGAAACCTAAGTTCTCCTGTGATTCTGTTTATAGGTTCGAGAGAGGGATCTTCCCATGGTCATGCACACACTGTCTTCAGAATTCACTCTCCTGAGGGTTGTCAATGGAGAAACGGTTGCTGCCAACAGTACCGGGGTCACCAATGGTTTTGTCAAGCCTAAACTGGGTAATCATCTGTCTGAGGGTGTGTCGACTCAAGGCATTTGCTGTATTAAGCGATGTTGAGACCACACACTTAAAGGTTTAAAGGAAGATTTTAAGGCCGCTTTGCACCACCGAGGCGTGGCCTGATACTTATTGTACAGATCAAGACAGAGCTTCCCCAAACTCAAATTATCTCTCTTGATCGGGCTGCCTGATGTTGCTTGCTTCTATAGATGAAACTTGGCAGCCACAAACACATCATGAAGGTAGAGTACTGAGAAAGAACATCCCATATTCTTTTTTTCTATTCACTTTTTCTGTACAACAGAATGCAAGCCAGGTTAAGCTGACAGCGTCGATTGTTTTCCATGTGTTTTTCTTCTCTAGTCACATTTGATCACCCGAGTCTCTGTGAGATCTTGTCACTGTGAAATCATTCCTTCAATAAACAAGTGTGTGGTCTCACGGTCTGGTCGAATCATCTAGCGTGCACGTTCAGAGAATTATAAGGCTGGAAATCGATTGAAACTGTCTTCATGTTCCCCATGGTTTTAAAATTGGTTAAGATTTGAAAATCATCCAGTGTGTCCAAGGCTGTAAAGGGACCCAAAAATGAAAATGCTGTTGTCACTTACTCATCCTAATGAGTACACAGAACTTTCTGTGGAACATAAAACATGGTATTTTGGAGGTTTTTTTCTTCATACATTGAAATTCAACGGTTGCCAGAACTCTTTGGTTACCAACATTCTTCAAAATAGGGTGAGTAAATTATTAACAGCATTTGTATTTTGGTGTGAACTCTCTTTAAACTTGTAAATCAAAGGATCATTTTCAACTTATTTCAAGCTGATTTCTTTGTTAAAGTATCATGACCATTTGTAATTTCATGTGTGATTTCCAATTATTTTACCTGTCCAAAAAGATTGTTTAAAAGATTGTTTAATGCTGCTTTATATTACAAACTGGTGACATCAGATACAAAATCCACTTTTACAGAGTTTGCATATAAATGTGTCTTAGCAGTGTGTGGACACAACCACCCTACATTATAAAATCCAGGTCTTTTGTAGTTGGATGTAATGAAGACTCTTATGTTCAGTTTTTTTTCTCCTGACATCAGAGCTAACTGAGGACGCAGTGGATTAGTTATATATATATATATATATATATATATATATATATATATATATATATATATATATATTTTTTTTTTTTTTTTATGGTAATGCGCCACTGAATACACACAAAAAAAGGAAGAGAGGGGCAGGGTGAGCAGTAGCTCATTATCATTTAAAGGAACGTGTACCGAAAAGGGTTGCTGTGAACAGACAAGGTAAAGGTGTTGTTTTACACCACCATTGAAAATTTTTTCAACCAAAGTATGTTGCAGACATTTCATGAAGACACTAAAGAATTATACCAACTTATAAGCATCCAATTTCCCCTCTAATTTATTTATCATAATCATAAACAGTGGTTTGTGGTACAGAATAGTCTTGCCATTTACTGCGCCTTGTTATTCTAGTTATTTAATAATAGCATGGTGGATCCATCCAAGGACTTAGATTTATCACATTAGGCAATCTGATCTGTGCAACACCTGTTAAAAGTGTTTATGGTATGGTGAAGCATCAGGCTCTGCCTGTCACGTTTGACTCAATTATTGGTGTGCCTATTGAACACTGCGCCTTTTCATGATCCAATCAATTCCTGACATTACTCCAGTCTTCAGTCTCACATGGTCCTTCAGAAATCATTCTAATATGCTGATTTGCTGTTTAAGAAACATTATTATTATTATTATTATTATTATTATTATTATTATTATTATCAATATTTAAAACTGTTTAGTTTTTTTCAGGATTCTTTGATTAATAGAAAGATCCAAAGTCCAGCATTTATCTGAAATAAAAAGCTTTTGTAATATCATACACTATACCGTTTAAAAGCTTGGAGTCAGGTTATTATTATTATTATTATTATTATTATTATTATTATTATTAAAAAAATTAATACTTTTATTATATATTATTATATACTTTTACCAAGGATGCTTTAAATTTCAAAAGATTTCAATTGTAGATAAATGCTGTACTTCTGAACTTTCTATTCATCAAAGAAACCTGAAAAAATAAATAATAAATGTTTTGTTTGTTTTTTGAGCAGCAAATCAGAATATCAGAATGAGGATGAGCTTTGAAATCACAGGTATAAATTACATTTTAAAATATATTAAAATAAAAAGCAGTTATTTTAAATAGTAAAAATACTTAACAATTTTACTGTTTTTGTTTTACATTGGATCTGCTTGTTGAGCAGAGGAGACTTTTTTAAAAACATTAACCATCTTACTGTTAAAGAACGTTTCACTGGTAGTGTATATTTAAACCGCTTATAAATTCATTCCTTCATGAAACATCCTGACTGACACACCAACGGGGGATGTTAATGCCTGAACACTTACAGCTTCTTAGCATAACAAAACTCTTTTTGTTTTCCCCAGTCCCTCGGCCAATCATTCACCCTCTCTCCAGCCCCAGTAACATGTTCTGCGTTACCAGCCTGGACCCCGACACGCTGCCCTCGGTGGCCACGCTGCTCATGGACGTCATGTTCTACTCAGGCGGGTAAGAGCTCCGCGCTGGGCCTCTCCTCCTGGCTCACATATGGCAGTAACCGAGAGCCATCTGCCAGATCTATTAGAGAATGATGATAATACACACAGGTCGCTGTAGGGAGCGCATTATGTGGCGACAGGGGAGAAAAGACTGTAAACAAAACGAGCAGTGTGTATTTGTACAATTTTGCTCTTCCTTATAGTCTCTGAACTTGTTTACTGCTCAGACACTGGCATTAGGCCAACAATTAGAGGGTAAGATCAAATCAGACTTGCCCTTTATCATAGTCCTCCTCCCATTTTTCACTATTCCTTGTGAAGGCATCAGCTGAGTTAAGCTCTAATGAAGCTTGTGTAATAACTAGATTCCCTGCTGCGCTTCGTTACAGAGCGAAAGAGACCGGGGGGCAGACTGAGGATTCTGGACACATCCGCTTTTTCTCCTTCTCCCTGATCGAGGGCTACATCTCTCTAGTTATGGATGAGCAAACAACCCGGAGGTTAGATCACCCAGCCCTGCATCTAACACTCTATTAATGTCAATGTGAAAACACAATTGACCCCATTTACTTTCTCAATACACACCCTTGCTCTTGTGCATGAATCATCAGTGCATGCTATTACAAAAGAGAAAGGGTTTGTTTTTGAAATGGCTTTCATCAAAATATAATCATCAAAACTTCTTTTCCTGTCTGGCTGACGTCACCTACTCCACTGTTATTTTCCAACCTATTTCTTCCAGCCACCTGTAACACTTATATGAAATACCCATTTTTTCCAAATAATTCTCAGTCCATAAAATTTGATGCCTTTTTATCTGTGTTCCCATTGTCAGATTAAATGGACAGTTAAACTAAATTAAAATTCTGTCATTGTTTACTCACCCTCATGTTATTCCAAATATATATATATAAAAATTAAATCTGTTATTCATAAAGTAAGATTTGAATAAACCAATCAATTCATACATTCTTTTACTATCTTTTAAAACGTCAGAGTTCGGGTTTCGTGTACAGAAATATTAAAAATTATTACAAATATTTTTTTATTTGTGTTTTGAGGGTTTGGAACGACATGAAAGTAAGTAATCAGTAACAATTTTAGTTTTTAGGTAAACAGATATACATTGAAATTAACAGAAGTACAATGGCTTGCTATTTCCATGTTGACCTTAAGGAACTGAAACATTCATTTTGTATGTACACTGCAATATTAAACCTGCATGAGTTGTAAAGTGAATTTATTTATTTTTTTTTTTTTTTTTTTTTTCCCCCGACTATGACACTTTGTCTGCAGCGGTTTCATCAGAATTTTCCAACTATTTATAAACACCACTGTCTTTTAGTTTGATCCCTGTTGAATCATAATGTCTTTGTGTGTGTGGCTACAATGTAACACGATGAAAAGTTTTGTTTTGTTATCATTGCATATAGTTTACATGCTGCTCTTTTTGTGTCAGGTTTCCAAACAACGTCCTCTTCACCAGCGCTTCAGGAGAGCTTTGGAAAATGGTCCGCATCGGAGGACAACCCTTAGGGTTTGGTAAGTTCAGGCTAAAACTGCAGGCAAACGACCTGCTTTTACTGTGACAATATCTAGGGACTAAAATTTAGGGTTTAGTTCTATTGGCTAGTAAGCAACCAACTAGAACACAAACAAAAAACAACAACACCTAGAACACATTAAAGGGGTCAAGAACTGGGAAACCAAAATTCCCTTGATATTTTGGCATACACTACCAGTCAAAAGTTTGGACACACCTTCTTTAGAAAAAAACATTAAATACCAGGGTGTGTCCAAACTTTTGACTGGTAGTGTAAGTGGTTACTGTAGTATAAAAACGTTCTGTAAGTTTCAGAACTCAAAACCTTCTCGTTAGTCTAAAAAGAGTTTATATTGAAGCCAATATGAAAAAACGACTTGGTTGTGGAATATGCCACTTTATGATGTAACAGTGTGGCTAAATGCCACCTCCACAGAAGATCATCAATGCCTGCTTCTACATCACTGCCTGTTTATCTCTGCCCATTGATTCACGCATTTAGTGTAGATAACGAAAGAGGCAAATGCAGGTCTATGAAGAAACCAAACAATAAAGATGTCTTTGCATGTCTTTTCCGTCTTATTCCAACATTAGGAAACTTTATTTTTAATGAAGTTCCAGGCCGCATTAGTAAGAACTTGGTTCTTTGTTCACTTCATGTTACAGCATTTTACATTCATTTACAAACAAGGAAAAATTCAACGTGATTTTCAGAAAGATTGAAACTAAAAGACAATGCTGTGCTGACTATATTGATTCCAACAGTAATGTGCATAATAGTTGTTATTATGTGGGCACTATTTGTTTACTACAGATTGCTTAATATGTACTGACTATTTGTGCATTTTTAACATAAATCACAGCAGCATCCAGCGTTTCAACTCCAGTCCTTAGGGCCCACTGCTCTGCACATTTTGTATGTTTGTGAATCTGACACACTCAGTTCATGGATCTTTCTCCTAACAAGCTGATGATCTAAATCAGGTGCGTTAAATGTGCAGAACAGTGGGCCCTGAGGACTGAAGTTGAGAATCACTGGTATAGTGTAGTGTAGATGTCACTTTCAGACCTAGCAGCTGTCGGTTGGTAAATGTGGCGAGTCTACATGGGGAAATGTTTCACCCTCATGCAAAATTCCCTATCACATGGATTCCTATTAAATTGACTGGATTTTACCCATGAAAATTCACCAAACAATGGTAAACGTGACCGCACTTTAAAGGGATAGTTCATCCACAAATGAAAATTCTGCCTTGAATTACTCACCCTCATGATGTTCCAAACCTGTAAGACCTTCGTTCATCTTGGGAACACAAATGAAATCCGAGAGCTTTCTGACCCTGCATAGACAGCAATACGACTGACACGTAGGGCTGGGAATCGATTCCTCAATTCTGAGACTTTGGGAATCGACAGTCGATTCCAAAGGTTTAGAATCGATCCCATCAAGGGGAATCGCCGACTCATTCAGAGCTGTTTTCAGTTCAACAAAGCTTATCTATGGGTGGCTTATGTTGTCCACAATTTTAAGCGCTGCACGACAGAATAGATCATGACGTGATCAAGGATCTTATTGACATCTTAAATAAAATACAATTTTTTTTAACCTTTTCTATCAGCCAATTATAATTCTAAAAGAAAATGCAGAGAGCTTATATCAGTGTTATTAATGTTCTGATTATTTTGTACGCATACAGTCAAAGCATACGGTTAAAGTAAACATCATTCAGCTAAACTGTGCACATTTTAGACACGTCATATCTCGTTCCATTCATGCAATAAATGCATGTCCACTGCTGAGCTGTGGGCTATGAATAATTTCATGCGCAATGCAGACAAAATTACAATTTAAAATCAGAGCTACAGAAATGGATCGTAATTTGTATATATTGCAGTCATGGCGAATTTAGGGTCTTCCAATCTAAAAAACAAGAATCGAAAAACAACCGTGTGGAATCGAATCCCATCGCTTCCAGAACCAAGAATCAGACTCAATTCCAAACATTTCAGAATCGAACAATAAAATCCATGTGTGTCCATGGTTCAGCTGTAATTTATGAAGCTATGAGAATACTTTTGTGCGCGAAGAAACAAAAAAAAGGAACAACTTTATTCAACAATTTCTTCTCTGCTGTGTCAGTCTTCAGTGCACGTTCACAAGAGGGAAGAGAAGAATTTGTTAAATAAAGTCATTGTTTTTGTTTTCTTTGAGGACATAAAGTTCTCTTGTAGCTTCATAGCATTACAGTTGAACCACTGATGTCACATGGACTATTTTAATAATGTTCTTATTACCTTTTTGGGCCTTGAACATTTCAGTTATGTTGCTGTCTATGCAGGGTCAGAAAGCTCTCAGATTTCATCAAACATAACTTAATTTGTGTTCCGAAGATGAACAAAGGTATTACAGTTTCGGAATGGCATGAGGGTGAGTAATTAAAGGGTTACTCCACCCCAAAATGAAAATTTTGTCATTAATCACTTACCCCCATGTCGTTCCAAACCCGTAAAAGCTTTGTTCGTCTTTGGAACAGAATTTAAGATATTTTGGATGAAAACGGGGAGCTTTTTGACTGTCCCATTGACTGCCAAGTAAATAACACACTCAAGGCCCAGAAAAGTATGAAAGACGTCGTCAAAATAGTCCATCTGCCAACAGTGGTTCAACCATAATTTTACAAAGCTACAAGAATACTTTTTGTGTGCAAAGAAAACTTAATCATGAAAAAAAAAAATACTTTTTTTCAACAATTCGTCACGCAAACAGTGTATGCAACAGAGCACAGATATGTTTTTTAGGTTTATTTATGCTTTGATTCGAACAAAAACGCATGCAGTGCACTGAAGGGATACAGTGCACAAACAGATATTCATTTGGAAGCTTGATGATTTGGTAGCTGAATTTGCACATTGTTTGTCTTCCATCAGATGAATGTGGCATTGTGGCTCAGATATCTGAACCGCTGGCGACCGCTGACATTCCAGCCTATTATATCAGTACCTTCAAGTTCGACCATGCTCTGGTGAGTCTGAGCACCTACCACTTTCCAATCACGAAGAATGCAAACATGTTGCATTCATCTAGCAAAAGTGAAGTTTAACACCAGCAACATCTTGTGTCCACCCAGGTTCCTGAGGAGAACATCCAGAGCGTGATTGGAGCCTTGAGGACCAATGAGAGCACAGGACAGTGAGACTCTCAGCAATCAGAGTCCCGCGTCCCTGAAAACATTTAGATTTCTTATGTCAAACTCTTAAAAGTGCCAAGAGCTTACCTGAGGACTGCTTCTGGGGGGAGGAATTGGAAGGAGAATGGATAAGTGAGAGGGGGGGACTCTAATCTTGCAGTCAGTATTGAGCGACAACATCACTTCCTGTCCATATCTCGCAAAAAAGACAACCCTAATCCCCACCCACCTCTACAGGGACCCTGTGATGGTGTGAATCCAGTGTTTTTCTTCTCTTCTTTCTCCCCCACCCCTCTTCCTCTTATCCAGTCCTCCTCCGCACATCATTTTACCATGGCAACAGGGCCTGGACTTTAGCTACCGATTCTCAAGACATTGCAAATAACCATTATGTATTAGTGGCAGGTCCTCCTCCTAGAGGACACAGAATGTACTCCAACGTTTCTCGAGATTTATTTAGTTTTTCCTGTTCCCCCTTCTTGTTTTTCCTCGCAGTGCCAAGACTTGGGGCATAAACAAACTCCTTGTCTAAAAACGTGATGTTTTTGGGATGCAATTTGATGGTTCAGGGTTGTTGTTAATGTTGTTGTTTTTTTTGTTTGTTTTTTCAGCAAAATGGTCCAGTCACAAGTTCAGTCTGTGAAAGAAGCTTTTCACGCTCGTTCGGAAAGTTTCCTGTTTTTGTTTAGAGGTTTTGTTTCTTTCCCCTCACCTCAATCCTATATTCACATATCACTGCCAAGTAGCCGGGTAATGAATTAGTAGTTGTTGTTGCTGTTGTTGTTTTTGCCTTCAGAGTACAATCAATGTTTTTTCTGTCCGCCTGACCGAGTTGGCAGTGAACGAGCGCAGAGATCAGAATGAAGGATTCAGGTGAGGTGAAACAGTTTTTTGTTCACATGCACTTGTTCAGGTTCTATACACATACAAGTACATGAATCGTGCAGTTTACTGTATACTTGTTTTTAAACTCGTTCTTTTTATTTAATTTTTTTTATTTCCGCCCGCGATCGAATGAAATGCCTCTCTTTAGTCTTCACCACTACTTGCAAAGCTGTCTCTTCATTCACAGAGGAACTGTTAGGGGAAACCTGTCGTTTGTTGAATGTTAGTTAAGGTCATGTGTCACAGACACTGGCGTTAGTTTAGGCCTTCAAGCTCCCCTCGTCTGCACTTTATTTAAGGTCTATCTTACAGATCTTACTCTTCTGATGTGAAATAGCGGGGATGAGTATCTTCCCCTTTGAAGGAGTCTCTTTTAGAAGAGTTCACTTGTTGCTCTTTACACAAGGATGGGTGTCTTTTTTTTTTTTTCACAAGCTTTCTTCTATCAGCTCTGAAGCAGAAAACCATATATTTATCAGTGTTAAGAAGGGGTGACCTGTTTGTTCGCTGACAATTAAAGACGTGAAACAATATATTTTTTCAGCTTAGTTTGTGTTTAGGTTTGATTTTCAATTACTTTTTTTTTCTTTCCACTGTTTGAACCATGTTTTCTTAAGCATACAGTGGGGGTTTACACCATGCGAATTGCTAGACCATGTGCCAATTGAGGATTTGTTATCTGCACAAGTTTCTGAAGATATTTAGTCATATCTGTAATTTACAAATGATTTCTGTGGGATGATATTTTGCTGAAGCTACTTCTAACTACCCGTACAAATGATTGATTTGGAGAATTTGTTGATTAAACCAGCTCAGACACCAGAAAACTTGATTACTTTTGTTTTTACCATGATAAATTTCTGTCTGTTTCTCGAAACTGTCCCTTTATATTTGCACATTAAAGAGGGTGACTTTCAACTATTCCCTTCTTTTCCCTCAGAATGTATACTGCTTTATAATTGGTACTATAATCTTGTGACCTATCAATACAGTTTGGTACAAATAAAGCATGTACTTGATTCTGAAGGATACAGGAGTTTTTCTCTCCCTGAAGTGGCTAAAAACCTTCTTTTGCATGTCTTCATTTAAGCTATTCAATAACAGATTTTTTTAAATGATCCATTAAAAGTTGGTTCTCTTTTATATTTTACATTTTTGAGGCCATCTGAAAACATGATTATATGAATCAAAGTTTTTATAATATATAGGTTGTTCGTTGCGTTTAAAAAGAGAGTTCACCCAAAAATGAAAATTAGCCAGTTATTAACTCACCATCTTCACAAAAGAAGAATATGGGTTAGTTTTATAATAGATATATGCGCTTTTTGGAGCTTCAACATAACAGGCATTATAAAGCTTGGAAGAGCCAGGATACATTTTAAAACAACTCCAACTGTGTTCGTCCGGAAGAAGAAAGTCATATACACCTAGGATGGCTTGAGGGCGAGTAAATCATGGGGACTTTTTAATTTTGGGATGAACAAAAAATATACTTTTCATGTAGCTGTAATTATCAGATCCGATTTTGTTGCCTATTGACAATTCAGTGTGCTTTTAACAAGAAAAGCAGTCATATACACATCAAAGATAACGTGGCTTCAAACATAGTGTCCACCTGACAATGTCCAAAACATTTAGAGCCAACTTCTAAAATGTCCAAGTAGTCAACATAAGAACTCAAGAGGTCTTGAGTTATTGAGGAGTCACGCTCGTATCTATTTTTGAGGTCAGCACTGTAAACAGCAGAGGTGGTGTCGCATTTCTATGTTACCTTAAGTATAGCCTTGTTTTCTTGATCCAGTGTGACATGTAGACTTCTTCAGTAAAAACACCTTCAACAAGTCCAAAGGTTCTAGAGAAATAATGAAACGTGTCATTCTGAAGTGCCAGAAAAGTAGCACAGATTTGGGCCATGACCGTCTCATATGATTGATTTGACCAGCGCCACCATGTGGTCAACACCACAAGCAATATCCGTCACGTGGCCTGGCACTGTCACCTAAAATAAATGACAAGCATTAACATAAAGAAAACAGATTAACAACAAACATGTTAATTTACTACAGTTAATAAAACAGTATCTTTTTTTTCTATTCAATGTTTTCACCTGCTGTAATAATGCAAAATTGTTCACATGGAAGCTTCTCTCAGCAAATACTGATTGTGTGATTCATTGAATACTCAAACAGCGTTTTACATAATTGCATTTGGTCAAAAAGCAAAAGCAACTGACTGGCTCTGAAATACACACTTTTTGACGTTAAAGGAAATAATGCATAGTTGTTGGCGGCTTACCCTCCATGGAAAATACTGGTCATCATGTTTCCCGATACCGAGACATCCTCTCACATTCTTACCCCAAACAAACAGCTCACCTCGATCTGAAAACAATATTCATGTTGCAAATAACTCAGCCTTCTATTTACATGGATGTTGGCCAGGAAACAGGCTAGATTTAATACCAACATGGTTATGCAAGCATTTGTAGCAGGTGTTTTCAGAAGAAAAAACATTAACAGTTTGTATCCTGAATTAGCGCACATTTTAAATATGAAAACACTTCAGGAGAATCTCACAGACAACACAACATTTAATATCTAGAGTTGAACGTACATGCAAAGCAAAAATGTTTAGACTGTAGATTTACCTGTGATGGCTGCAAAGTGATTGAGTCCACAGCGGATGGACGAGACCTTCACTGAAGGGTTGAACTCTGACCTTCCAAAAAACGTGGCTGGCACCCTTTCTGGGATAGCAGACTCTGAAAGTTTTGGGCCTTTTCCCAGGATACCAAAACCCCAAACAAACACCTCTCCTTCCTCTAAAGAGATTGAATAATTCATTACATGACAAGAATTGCAAAGAAAAGATCATTCAAAGCAACACCCATTTGTGTTTTTTAACAAGTTGTTTTGTGTATATATATATATATATATATATAGTCAGGTCCATAAATATTGGGACACAATTCTAACATTTTTGGCTCTATACACCACCACAATGGATTTCAAATGAAACGAACAAGATGTGCTTTAACTGCAGACTGTCAGCTGTAATTTGAGGGTATTTACATCCAATTCAGGTGAACGGTGTAGGAATTACAACAGTTTGCATATGTGCCTCACACTTGTTAAGGGACCAAAAGTAATGGCTTCTCAGCTGTTCCATGGCTAGGTGTGTGTTATTCCCTCATTATCCCAATTACAATGAGCAGATAAAAGGTCCAGAGTTCATTTCAAGTGTGCTATTTGCATTTGAAATCTGTTGCTGTCAACTCTCAAGATGAGATCCAAAGAGCTGTCACTATCAGTGAAGCAAGCCATCATTAGGCTGAAAAAACAAAAACCCATCAGAGAGTGAACCAAAACATTAGGCATGGCCAAAACAACTGTTTGGAACATTCTTAAAAAGAAGGAACGCACCGGTGAGCTCAGCAACACCAAAAGTCTGTGGTGGATGACCGAAGAATTCTTTCCCTGGTGAAGAAAACACCCTTCACAACAGTTGGCCAGATCAAGAACACTCTCCAGGAGGTAGGTGTATGTGTGTCAAAGTCAACAATTAAGAGAAGACTTCACCAGAGTGAATACAGAGGGTTCACCACAAGATGTAAACCATTGGTGAGCCTCAAAAACAGGAAGGCCAGATTCCAACATCTAAAAAAGCCTTCACATTTCTGGAACAACATCCTATGGACAGATGAGACCAAGATCAACTTGTACCAGAGTAATAGGAAGAGAAGAGTATGGAGAAGGAAAGGAACTGCTCATGATCCTAAGCATACCACCTCATCAGTGAGGTGGTATCAGGCGTGAGCATGTATGGCTGCCAATGGAACTGGTTCTCTTGTATTTATTGATGATGTGACTGCTGACAAAAGCAGCAGGATGAATTCTGAAGTGTTTCGGGCAATATTATCTGCTCATATTCAGCCAAATGCTTCAGAACTCATTGGACGCCGCTTCACAGTGCAGATGGACAATGACCCAAAGCATACTGCAAAAGCAACCAAGGAGTTTTTGAAGGGAAAGAAGTGGACTGTTATGCAATGGCCAAGTCAATCACCTGACCTGAATCTGATTGAGCATGCATTTCACTTGCTGAAGACAAAACTGAAGGGAAAATGCTCCAAGAACAAGCAGGAACTGAAGACGGTTGCAGTAGAGGCCTGGCAGAGCATCACCAGGGATGAAACCCAGCGTCTGGTGATGTCCATGCGTTCCAGACTTCAGGCTGTAACTGACTGCAAAGGATTTGCAACCAAGTATTTGATTGCAAAATTATATATATTTTGATTTATGATTATTTATTCTGTCCCATTACTTTTGGTCCCTTAACAAGTGTGAGGCACATATGCAAACTGTTGTAATTCCTACACCGTTCACCTGATTTGGATGTAAATACCCTCAAATTACAGCTGACAGTCTGCAGTTAAAGCTCATCTTGTTCATTTCATTTGAAATCCATTGTGGTGGTGTATAGAGCC
This sequence comes from Cirrhinus molitorella, assembly GCA_033026305.1. NCBI lineage: Eukaryota > Metazoa > Chordata > Actinopteri > Cypriniformes > Cyprinidae > Cirrhinus > Cirrhinus molitorella. The sequence goes on from CM065119.1 coordinate 31,252,366, forward strand.
AAAAATGTTAGAATTGTGTCGATGTCCCAATATTTATGGACCTGACTGTATATGTATATATATATATATATATATATATACACATACATATATACACACACAACCAGTCAAAAGTTTCCAAACTCATTCCTCTCATTTAATGTTTTTTAAAGAAGTTTCTTATGCTTATCAAGGCTGTTTTCACTTGATCAAAAATACAGACAAATTTAATATTGTGAAATATTATTACGATGTAAATCAATGTTTTTCTATATTAATATATATTAAAATGTAATTTATATCTGTAATTAAAGTTGAATTTCCAGAATCATTACTCCAGTCTTCAGTGTCACATGGTCCTTCAAAAATCATTCTAATATGCTGATTTATTATCAGTGCTGGAAACAGCTGCACTGCTTAATATTTTTTTGGGGAACGTGTGATACTTTTGTCAGGATTTTTTTATCAATAAAAGGTTAAAAAAGAACAGCATTAATTTAAAATAGAAAGGTTTTCTAACAATATACACTACTGTTCAAAAGTTTGGAGTCAGTAAATCTGTATTTTCTTTTTTGAAAGAAATTAATACTTTTATTCACCAAGGATGTGTTAAATTAATAAAAAGTGATAGCATAAGATTGTCAACTGCATTTGAATAAATGCTTTTCTTGTTAACTTGTTATTCATTGTTAGAAAAGATTTATATTTTGAATAAATGCTGTTCTTTTTAACTCGTCATTCAAAGAATCCTGAAAAAGAATCACAGGTTGCAAAAAATATTTAGCAGCACAACTGTTTCCAACATTGATAATTCTAATAATAAATCAACATATTAGAATGATTTCTGAAGGATCACGTGACACTTAAGACTGGAGTAACAGCTGATGAAAATTCAGCTTTGCATCACAGGAATAAATTATATTGTAAAGTATATTAAAGTAAAAAACATTATTTTATATTGTAATAACATTTTGCAATATTACTGTTTTTTTCTGTATTTTTGATCAAATAAATGCAGCCTTGATGAGCACAAGAGACTTCTTTAAAAAACGTTACTTGAGAGGGTGTGTACAAACTTTTGACTGGCAGTGTATATATTTCAGTCTTGTAATATTTTACCTCATGTTATAATTTGGTAATATATTAATATATTTTTTTACGTTAAGTTAGTTTTGTACGTTTAAGTTAGTTGCCAAGGCAACTAAGTTAACGTTTAACCGCTTTAAAAATTTTATAATATAGGGGCCATTCTACAGAAGTAAGAGACATCTTGAAAAAAAAAAAAAAAAAAAAAAAATTCACAAATTTTGTATGTATGCAAATTGTGTAATATCAAAGATACACATTTCTAGTGTTCTTAAATAATAGACCGATTTAGAGTAGACGTCACAGTAACATCACTTGCGGCTGCGTGTGCATAGTGGTTGCAGAAAAACACTGGTTACAAGTGGAGGTAAATAGGTAAAAAAACACGGAATAAGTGAAAAAATATTTTTGTGCATTTTGATGTCAAATCAGAATGCAAATCTATTTTTATTGAATACTGTGGTCAAAGACGCCATCTGAATCTTTTGGATGAAAACTGCTGTGATTATTCTACTTTTAAAGTATAAATTTGATTTAAACGATAGGTCTACATAATATTCACATATGCTGTTCATAGGGGATGTATTGTATTAGCCCTACACTTACATCCTGAAATATTATTTAAACCTATTACTATTAACATTGTTACATAACATTTATTTATCTCACAACTTCTGAACTTTTTTTCTCACAAATGCAAGTTTATATCTCCCAATTCTGACTTTATAACTCGATTTAACAAAAATAGTGAGTTTTCTGCCACCAGATAGGCTTCGCCCTGTCTATCCCACTGTCAGAATATTTATCCTCCCCAAATTTGTCACAGTCATACTGAAACACAGTCATATATAATTTAATGAGATGGGTTATATTGACCTATATATTTTTTCTATTTTATTAAAATGTTTTTTGAGGTAAGGCAAATAACAATTACAATTTTAACAATATTTTGAGTGTGATTTATGAGGTTGGTTCTATTTTGAATCCAATCTTTCTTTGTAAAAGGCATAAAGTTGATCATACTGATTTCAAACTTATGGATTCATTAGTTTGAATATACACTGAACCAAACACTATCGTAACATCTTTATGTATACTTTATTTTTAACAAAACATCCCATGTTTCAGTCATGACAGTAACTTTTGGTAGCGACCACGTCACATTACAGAATTTTAACTCGCATACAAAAACATACTAAAATACTACAAATTTGCATAACTGTATATTTAATTTAGTTTAATTTCCCCCAAATAAAAGTGTTCCCTTTTGTCACTACTGAATCAATGACATGTTTTGATTGTGAAATTTTAATAGAATAACACCCAAAAAAACAATGGTGTCACTATAGAAACTTCACCAAATGTTTCGGTAGTGACAATTTTAGATTCTTTTGAACCTAGCTCAAAGATCAGCACATGGTTAACTAGCACAGTAAAAAAAAACACATATATATATATATATAAAAAAACTAAATGCTTAGTAATTAAACTCCTTAAAAAAAAGTGTGCTTAATTGCAGAAAAAAAGGCATTCTGTAGTGATGTTCCTTAAGGTTACAACAGAATTTTGAAAACAATTTACCTCAAAATTATGGGACCTAGTAGTTAAAATCAGACTAAATCATACGGTAGTGACATGAAATATATACACATACATATATATATATATATATTCTCTTTTGTTCACATGCCCTGCCGGACAACGCAGAATGTTTGATAGTTTTTGTAGTAAGTGTTCTGATTGTATTTACATATTTATGATTTCATTAATTTCATCTTTTGATCAACTTACAAACCTCAGTTTGATAAACACTGATTTAGAATAATTACCTGCTGCTATAACAACCTAAAACCTAGCATATTAGCATCAGGATTGTTATTGAAAATATCTAAAAATTCTTAAATCAAGAAGGATTTTCTAGACAAATAAAAATTATTTTCTTGTTTTCAGAAAGAAGAAGTCAAAATTAAGTGAGTTTTTGCTTAAAACAAGCAAAATAATCTGCCAATGGGGTAAGCAAAAAAATCTTATTTCAAGCAGAAAGCTAGATTATTTTGCTTAATTTTAACATATTTTGTCTGAAAACAAAACGTCTTGGTTACGTATGGTAACCCTCGTTCCCTGATGGAGGGAACGGAGACGTTGTGTCGAAGTGACGACTAGGGGTCGCTCTTGAGAGCCCGAATACCTCTGACAGCTTTGAGAAAAGGCCAATGAGAATTGGTATGCAGTATTTGCATAGCCCGCTCCGCCCCGGAGATCCGGGCATAAGAGGGGGGGGCTAGGCAACACTCATTGTTCTGATCTGAGGAGCCGAAGCACCCGGCTACACTCAGAGGCGGTCCGAGGTTGTGGCAAGGGGGACACAACGTCTCCGTTCCCTCCATCAGGGAACGAGGGTTACCATACGTAACCAAGACGTTCCCCGTCTGTCGTTCACGTTCGACGTTGTGTCGAAGTGACGACTAGGGGTCCCAGTTGAAAACGCCACAACCAGCGGACCGCGTCACGAGTGCATGGAGTGCAAATATTAACAGGTCTTGCATGTTAGATAAATGTCACTCACCTCTACGTGACCTTCCAATGCCCAAGAGCTTCAGCCAGCCTTTCCTCACCTTTGGTTGAACATCTTGGAAACATTGGGCCAGTGTCCTTCCCTCCCGGGGGGGGGATTGGCACTACGGAGACCACACCCTGCCCGGAGGGAGGTATTTGTGTGGAGAATACACTTGAGGGCTCGCACTAGGGGAGCACAACAAGGGGACAATCCTGAGGCAGGCTCCGCATGAGGAGAGACTGCTGAGCTCAGGGTCGGAGACAAGTTTTGTCTTAAGGGAAACACCGCATCTCTGGGAGTATAGGTGAAGATACACACATGGGGCCGCATTAGGAGCCACTACATGTGGGGCACCAACCTAATATGAGAGTTCACAAGAGGCAACCTAACCTCATATTAGATTCTGATAGCTAGTTCCTCCGCTGAACATAGCTACGTTGCGGGTGCAACATGATGGAAATTGTCGTTCAGGGTTCACGCCAGGAAACTTACTGAACTGGGGAAGCGTCGTCACCCGTGGGGAATGACGCTTCAGCAAGCTTCTACACCGTGTCAGCTTCAGGAGTTACTGGGCTTGCGTTCAGGACTCCCGAAGAGACTGGTTCTACACGCAGATTGTAGAACCTGGCAAACGTGTTAGGTGTAGCCCAACCTGCAGCTCTGCAAATGTCTGTTAAAGAGATCCCGTTCGCCAGCGCAACCGACGCTGCGACGCCCCTGGTGGAGTGGGCGTGCACCCCCAGCGGGCAGGGCACCCCTGTGGCCTGGTAGGCCAAACGAATCGCATCCACAATCCAGTGGGAAATTCTTTGTTTGGAGACAGCTTTCCCCTTCTGCTGTCCTCCAAAACAGACAAAGAGCTGACTCGACCGTCTGAAGCTTTCAGTACGTTCCAAGTAAATGCTCAGGGCACGGACTGGGCATAACAAGGAGAGGTTGGGGCCGCCTTCCTGAGAAGGGATAGCTTGCAGAGTGACCACCTGGTCCCTGAAGGGAATGGTGGGCACTTTGGGCACATAACCGGGCCGGGGTCTCAGGATAACGTGAGAGTTAGCCGGCCCGAATTCGAGGCACGAGTCACTGATGGAGAGGGCTTGGAGGTCTCCCACTCTTTTGATCGATGTGAGCGCAGTCAGGAGAGCCGTCTTTTGGGAGAGAGCACTGAGTTCGACTGACTGGAGCGGCTCAAAGGGATCTGACTGTAGGCCCCGGAGGACCACAGACAGATCCCAAGAGGGGACAAGGCGCGGTCTGACGGGGTTCAGCCTGCGTGCACCTTTAAGGAATCGTATAACCAAATTGTGCTTCCCAACCGATCTACCTTCCACCAGGTCGTGGTTAGCGGCAATAGCGGCTACCTGGACCTTAAGTGTTGAAGCAGAAAGGTGTCTATCCAGTCCTCCTTGGAGGAAGGAAAGCACCGTTCGGATGCCACATCTCCGTGGGTTCTCCCCCCGGGAGGAACACCAGTTTGTGAATTTGCGCCATCTGAGGTCGTACAGCCGCCTCGTGGAAGGAGCTCTCGACTGCAACAGAGTGTTTACCACTGCCAGTGGGAGATCTCTGAAATCCTCCTGGTCGCGTCCAGGGACCATACGTGGAGGTTCCAGAGATCTGGGCGCGGGTGCCATATCGTGCCCTTCCCCTGTGAAAGGAGGTCCTTCCTCAGGGGAATGCGCCAGGGAGGAACGGGGGAGAGGAGCACTAGCTCTGAGAACCAAACCCTGTTGGGCCAGTAGGGGGCCACCAGCAGGATCTGTTCTCTGTCCTCCCTGACTTTGCACAGGGTCTGTACAATTAGGCTCACTGGTGGAAACGCATACTTGAGGAGGCCCTGAGGCCAGCTGTGTGCCAGTGCATCTGTGCCGAGGGGCGCCTCGGACAGACCGTACCACAGCTGGCAGTGAGTGTTCTCTATCGAGGCAAACAGGTCGACCTGGGCCTGACCGAAAAGACTCCAGATCAGCTGAACCATCTGAGGGTGAAGTCTCCACTCGCCCCGAAGCGAAGTCTGTCGGGAGAGCGCGTCCGCTACCCAATTGAGTTCGCCCGGTATGTGGGTGGCTCGTAGAGACTTGACATTGTTTCGACACCAAAGGAGGAGATGGCGGGCTAGCTGTGACATGCGAAAGGAGCATACACCGCCCTGGTGATTGATGTAGGCTACAGTCGCAGTGCTGTCTGTGCGGACCAGCACGTGTTTGCCCTGAACCAAAGGTCGGAACCTCTTCAGGGCCAAAAACACTGTCAGCAGCTCGAGGCAATTGATATGCCAATGCAGCCGAGGGCCCGACCAGAGCCCTGCAGCTGCTTGCCCATTGCATACGGCGCCCCAGCCTGTGTTGGATGCATCTGTCGTAACCAAAATGCGCCTGGACACTTGTCCTAAGGGCACCCCGGCCCGTAGGAACGAAATGTCTTTCCAAGGACCGAGGGTTTTTAGACATACGGGTGTGACGTGCACCCGGTATGAACCCTGGCGCCATGGCCATCTCGGGACTCGGGAACGCAGCCAGTGTTGTAACGGTCTCATGTGCATCAGGCCCAGCGGCGTGACGGCGGCTGCGGATGCCATGTGACCCAGGAGCCTCTGAAATTGTTTGAGGGGGACCGTCGGGCTGCGTGAGAGCTTCTGGATGCAGCTCAGCACTGACTGTGCACGCTCCGGGGAGAGCCGTGCATTCATGGCAACCGAGTCTAGTTGTATACCGAGAAAAGAGATGCTCCGTACCGGGGCGAGCTTGCTCTTTTCCCAGTTGACCCGAAACCCCAGATGGGCCAGATAGTTGAGAACCACATCCCTGTGTTTGCATACCAACTCCTGAGAGTGTGCTATGACCAGCCAGTCGTCGAGGTAATTGAGAATGCGGATGCCTCTCCCGGAGAGGGGCAAGGGCTGCCTCTGCGACTTTCGTAAAGACGCGGGGAGACAGGGAGAGCCCAAATGGAAGGACTTTGTACTGAAATGCTCGACCTTCGAAGGCAAACCGCAGGAAGGGCCTGTGTCTTGGAAGAATCGAGACATGAAAGTATGCGTCTTTCAGGTCTATCGCCACAAACCAATCCTGGAATCTGATGCACGTGAGAATGCGTTTGAGCGTTAGCATTCTGAAGGGGAGCTTGTGAAGGGCCCGATTCAGAATCCTCAGATCCAGGATTGGTCTTAAACCGCCACCTTTCTTGGGTACAATGAAGTAGGGGCTGTAGAACCCTTTCTTCATGTCGGCCGAGGGGACCGGCTCTATCGCGTCCTTCGCCAGAAGGGTCGCGATCTCCGCCCGAAGAACCGCAGCATTCTCGTCCCGAACCGCGGTAGAGAAGATGCCGCTGAACTTGGGCGGGTTGCGTGCGAATTGGATAGCATAGCCGAGTCGGATGGTTCTGAGAAGCCAGCGAGAGAGGTTGGGTATCTCAAGCCAAGCTGTAAAACTCTCTGCCAACGGTCTCAGGGGGACCACCGACGTACCTCGGGTGGGTACGGTGTGACTGAGTTGTGGTGAAAGCCCTTTGTTCGGGGGCGTGCTGTCCCGGAGGACACAAGGTGCTTTGATCGCCATAACCGACATACAAGGATCCGTGAGAAGATCGCCTGAGCTCAGGGGATCGACTGACGGATGCGCTTGTTTCTCTGTCAAAGTATGCAGAAGCGCAAGTTTTGCGGTTGAGCATGCTTTGATGTGTTTTGGTGGCTGGGTACCCCGGAGGGACCCAGCCATGGAAGGATCGACCATCGGAACCGACAGACAAGGATCCATCAGAAGATCGCCTGAGCTCAGGGGATCGACTGATGGATGCACTTGATTCGTCAAAGCATGCAGAAGCGCAGGGCCTGCGGTTGAGCATGCTTTGACATGTTTTAGTGGCTGGGTACCCCGGAGGGACGCAGTCACATAGATTTTTTCACCCAGAGGAGAAAATTGCTCTTTTATTGACCATGTGGTGGCCGTCTGCCGAGAGGCAGACGGCCGGGGTGGAGCCGAAACCCACACTCGTCCCCTCGCCGAGTGTGGATCCAGACAGGTCGGCAGATCTCTCTCCTCCGGGCTGCTCGTTTCAGGAACGCTTCGAAGCCTGACGAGGGTTCTTAGCGGCCTGAGACTGAGCTAACGGCGCCACCTTCTTGCGAGAGCTCGACCGCAAGGCTGGTTTAGGTGCAGGACCAGCCTGTGGCGGGCCCTGAGCCGGTCTGGAAGGCGGTCGTCCTCGGCGTGAAACAGGCGGAGGCTGCTGCTTCGGGGGTGCGGGCCCGGGGGCCGGCGCCCGACGAGGCAAGATGTGTTCGATAGCCTCCGTCTGTTTCTTCACTGCGGAGAACTGCTGTGCAAATTCCTCGACAGTGTCGCCAAAGAGACCAGCCTGAGAAATGGGGGCGTCAAGAAAGCGAACCTTCTCAGCGTCCTTCATTTCCGCCAGATTCAGCCCTGGACCACCATAGTGGACATCGCCCTCCCCAGAGCCTGCGCCGTGACCTTCGTAGCTCGTAGAGCATAGTCAGTCGCCGAGCGCAGATCCTGCAAAAGCTCTGGTTTGGGAACACCCTCGTGCAACTCGCTAAGAACCTTGGCCTGATAGACCTGCAGGACGGCCATAGCGTGAAGGGCGGACGCAGCTTGTCCAGAAGCAGCATAAGCCTTCCCCACGAGAGCGGAAGAAGCCTTACATGCCCTGGACGGGAGTTTTGGGCGGTCCCGCCAGGTGGCGGCGGTCTGCGGGCAAAGATGCACCGCGATCGCACGCTCCACGGCGGGAACCTCCGTATACCCCTTCGCTGGACCTCCATCGAGGGTGGTGAGAGAGGAAGAACCGCTAAGACGCGTTCTAGCTGAAAAAGGAGCCTTCCACGACTTAGTCAGTTCCTCATGCACTTCCGGGAAGAAAGGAACTGGGGTAGAACGTGGCCGAGAACCACGGTCGTTACCCAGATACCAATCATCCAGCCGTGAGCGCTCAGGACGGGGCGGAGACTTCCACTCAATCCCGATTGCTTTGGCCGCTCGTTCGAGCATGGCCGTCATTTCCGCGTCTGCTACTGACTGAGAACCCGCCCCCGCAGCGGGTGCCTCAGACAGCGCGTCTGCTTCAGATGGCTGCCCACTCTCCGATGCTGCAGACACTTCTTCCTCCCCCGCAGGAGCCCCGAATAACCAATCCAACCCGTACTGAGACGAGTTTTCAAAGTCACTCGGCAGACACACAGAGCGCGAGGGACGCGGGGAATTACCCGGCGAAACGCTCGCGCTCTCTCGCTCTTCATCAACACGCGCCGCGGCAGCCTCGTACCCGGAAGTAGAAGGACGAGCCGCGGGAGCGGTTGATGCGAGCCGCGGTCTTTTAGTAAAGAACGTGACTCGCGAACGAAGTGTGCTGAGGGGCATGTCCTCGCAAGCAGGACATCCGCCCTCGCCGAACGCCGCTTCAGCATGGTCACGACCCAAACACTGAAGACAGAGCTCGTGCCGATCGTTTTGGGAGAGAAAGAAGCCGCAACCAGAAGGACACGGAAGGAAAGGCATAGTAAACACACAAACCCACCGTGTCTGCACTCTTTTAGAGAAATTTGCTCTTTTAGATTTTATTAAGAGTAAATCTGCTCTTTAAGATTCGCCGTCGAAGCACCCAGGGGACTCTCACTGCTACTGCGTTCGAGAAGGAAGAGACCGCTGCCCGTGCCGTAGATCCAACGACGAGAGAGGTGAGTAACGCTGCTTCTCAATGAAGAGACGCTGCATTCGGCTCCGAAGAAACAGAACAATGAGTGTTGCCTAGCCCCCCCCTCTTATGCCCGGATCTCCGGGGCGGAGCGGGCTATGCAAATACTGCATACCAATTCTCATTGGCCTTTTCGCAAAGCTGTCAGAGGTATTCGGGCTCTCAAGAGCGACCCCTAGTCGTCACTTCGACACAACGTCGAACGTGAACGACAGACGGGGAACAATTTTTACTTGTCTAGAAAATCCTTCTTGATTTAAGATTTTTTTTTAGATATTTTAGCTGGAAACAAGATCCAAGTAAGAAAAGCATTTTTTGCAGTGTATTTATGTCACAGTGTACTTTTTTAAAGTGCACTGAATTGTTCCAGCCAACTGTAATATTGTCTGCCTTAATAAGACTCTAATCTTACCGTTCAGTACAGCCACCTGTGTTCCTCCACATGCTGCCTGTCTGACTCGACCCACACCCCTCAGAGGAAGCAGTCGTGGAGAGCTAATCTGAAAATCAGACTTAACAAATCAACTGCATAGCCAGTCATTGTTGCACTCAATGGCCTTTTTATGTTTATATATATATACCTATAAGTCTTATTTTGACAATCACTTTCATCATTTCTGGTATTTGTGTAGCAGTTGTGCTCTTTACCTGTGTGGCCTCAGTGACAGAGGCCAGCTGCAGGTACTCCGAGTTTCCCCAACCAAAAACCTGGCCATCCGTGGACACGGCCAAACTACAGTCTCCATACGTGGCCACCTGCTGAACTTTGACCCCAGCCAGATCTCCTCCGATGGGCACTGGACAGGAGGCCTTGTTATGATGGCCCAGACCTTAAAATACATTCCAGAGACATTAATCCTGAGGGATGGGTCACATGTACAAGTATCAGCCATGAGTCACCAAGTGTTGTCTGGATATTTTTTTGGAAAATGCCTTGAGGCAGGTTTCATAATGGAGTGGAACAAAAAGAGGGACTGAAAAAAAAGAGACAAAGATAATGACAGACGGATGGTGAAACAAACCTGTTTGTCCATCTGCCCCCCACCCACAGGCATACACTGAGCCTCTGTCTGTTAGAAACAGACTGTGATCCTGCCCACAAGCCACCTACAGGATGAGAGAAGCAGGACAGATGGAGTGAGGCTCACAAAGAAAGGTCCAGGTAATATTTCACCCGAAAAGAAAAGAAAATAACAATAATGATTTATTGTTATTTTACACAAAGAAAATTAGGCGTAAAGAATTTTTAATTGTGAAATTATTTTTATGGTAATTATTTAAAGTAATTAAACACATTTAACCCCAAATGGCTCATTATCATAAGGCTAGGAAATAAATGTAATCTGATAATAAAGGTCACATCCTGTTCATTTTTTCAAAAATGTTATTAAAAATAAATATTAATATAAAATGGTACAAAATAAAAAATAATTTTTACATTTTTTTTTTTTTACCTCACAGTAATGAAACGCTTTATATTTTCATATAAAAAAAGTCACAAAAAATCTTCATGGCCCTTAATGGGTGTAAATTAATGTACACAACCCGTCAAAAGTTTTTGAATAGTACGATTTTTAATGTTTTTTAAAGAAGTCTCTTCTGCTCACCAAGCCTGCATTTATTTTAACCAAAGTACAGCAAAAACTGTACAATTCGAAAATATTTTTACTATTTAAAATAAGTTTTCTATTTGAATATATTTTAAAATGTAATTTATTCCTGTGATTTCAAAGCTGAATTATTATCATTATACACATGATCCTTCAGAAATCATTCTAATATTCTGATTTGCTTCTCAAAAATATAAATAAAACAAAATAAAACACTTTATTTGTATTATTATTATTATTATTATTATTATGTTTACAAAGCTGAGTAGAATATTTTGGGTTTCTTTGATGAATAGAAAGTTTCATCACTTTTGATCAACTTAAAGCATCCTTGCTAAATAAAAGTATTAATTACTATCATTTCATCAATGATATAATAATGGTACAAAAACTTTTTTCCAAAATGCTTATCTTTGGATTACTCAACTGTTTTAAATATTGATAATAATAATAATTAAAAAATGTTTCTTGAACAGCAAATCGGCATATTAGAATGATTTCTGGAGGACCATGCGACACTCAAGACTGGAGTAATGATGCTGAAAATTTAGCTTTGATCACAGGAATAAATTACATTTTAAAATATATTCAAATAGAAAGCAGTTATTTTAAACAGTAAATATATTCCACTATATTACTGCTTGTGTTGTATTTGGGATCAAATAAATGCAGGCTTGGTGAGTAGAAGAGTTTGGGGTTAGTAAGGCTTTTTTTTAGGTTTTTGAAAAAAAGAGTTTTATGTTCACATGTTGCATTAATTTGATCACAAATACCATGAATTGGTTAAATATTACATTATAAAATAACTGTTTTCTAATTTAATAATATATTTTACAAGTTTATTTTTTTCTGTGATGGCAAAACTGAATTTCAGTAGCTATTACTCCAGTCTTCAGTGTCACATGATCCTTCAGAAATCATTCCAATATGCTGATTTCTTATTATCTACAGTAGTCAACATTTGAAGTGGATCAAAACCTGTCATCAAAGTTGTCCTAAAAACAAAACCATTCTTGTCTTAGGACTTTTTTGATTCACTTCAAATGTTGCCTACAGTAGTTGAAAATGCTGCTTAATGGTGTTTGAATGAATGCAAGTCCAAACTTTTGAAAGTTAATTTAAAATTTTTGGGATGAATTTCCATCAAAAGAAAATATGAGTAGAAATTTCAATTTAAGCAGATTAATAGAAACTGATGTAAGAGTCAGAGTCTGTAAACAATGTTTGAATTATGTTTTTTTATGTTTGAATTATTTGATTTATCATCAAATAATTAATTAATCAACATACTTTATCATGCTCACAAAGTAATAAAATGTCAGTAAATACCTGGGTGACTCGACTGTCAAAACCCTCAATCTTGTGAACAATATGACTGCCACTGCAAGGAATAGAGGAAAATGACAGACATTTTCACATAGCTTAAGCCATATCATTAATCTTTGAAAACTTAAAGTGGTTAAACTAATAGAATAACAGTGAAAGAAATTGCTTTGGTTTAGCTACCAGTACATAATGTAAAACAGAGTCATTTAGTGAAAAATACTGGACTTATACTGCTGAAGGACAAACCTGTACACTTCATCCTCCACAATCTTCCTCCCACACTGCCCATAAGCATTATTACCCATGCTGAAAACTAATGAGAGAGAACGAGGGACATGAAAGACTCATCACACTAGAGCACAATTATTTGATTTTATTCAAAATAGAAATCTAATGCAGTTTAAGGCATCTAAATGCTTGGAGAGGAATTTTCCTTCTGATTCATCTGCTCAATATGAGCACCTATAATTACAACTTTAATACTTTTGAGAAGTAACGCCATAGAAAAGTGCTTTATAATGACAAGAAAGCTCAGAAATGTCATACGACAATGCAGATATTGTTTGCTGACCTCCCTCAGAGTCTGTGAGCACCAGTGAATGAGCACGTCCACATGAGACCTGCAGCACTCGTGTCTCCTGAGGGTTCACCAGCGGAAGAGACACTGGGGATGGTTCCAAGACATAGTCATAACTCTTATCTGCAAACACAAGACAAAGCAGGTGATTTAGAAATGTGCTTAAGGGAAAAGGCTGTTTATTGATAGTTGCAATGGTTCCAGTAGATTCAATGAAGGTTAGCGGCTCATTCCTTCAAAGAAGAAGAGTGGATCATCAACATCAGCCACTACATGAGTCTTTCTATAGTCAAGATTACAGTAAAAAAAATTTTCCTGATGGTAAATAATGTTCTTCAACACTTCATTGAAGAACATTAGTTACCATCAGGAAATAAAAAGTAGTGTAATAACCCTACTTCCCCCGTCAATAAATGTGGTAATTATATCAAACCACTAGAACTTGAGTGTTAAGGTAGTTTTTACCAATAGCACCAAGTTACTGACAGGATCGCAACAGCATTTTTGGGTTTCTTACGTCGGTCATGTTGAGTACGTTGAAAGCCCAGCTGGGAGTCTTTGTTAAGGCCCATGCCCCACAGTTTGGCCAGGTCTTTGCTATTACACGCCAATAAGGTAAAACCATATCCACAGGCTGCTGAGGAAATCTATCAAAAAACAAATATATAATATTCAAACAAGACACATTAAATTGATCAAGAGTGACAGTAAAGACATATACAGTCTAAACAATTTATTCAGACACCTTCAACATTTTTCACATTATCACAGTTTATTCGCTATATCCGCTTTAGAAAATGGTCATAAAATATAAGAACTCAGAGTTAAAGTTTTTTTTTTTTTTTTGAGATTTATAAATCATGAAAGCTGAATAAATAAGCTTTCCACTGATGTATGGTTTGTTAGGATATGACAATATTTAGCCAAGATACATCTGAAAATCTGGAATCTGAGGGTGCAAAAAAATTGCCTTTTAATATATTTACAGTAGGAAATGTACAAAACATTTTCATGAAACATGATCTTTACTTAATATCCTAATGGTTTTTGTCATAAAAGAAAAATCTATAATTTTGACTAATACAATGTATTGTTGGCTATTGCTACAAATTTATTGTGACACCTTCAAAAGTTTAGAAAATAGCAATACAATATGACAAGGACACAAGAGTTCTGGTGACTGAATAATTTTTGGTTTGACTGTATATTAAACAGCACATTTTTTTAAACATTGATATTAATGTTTCTTTAAAAAAGAAAAAAAACAGCATATTTGAATAATTTTTAAAGAATCGTGTGACACTGAAGAATGGAGCCGTGTCATCACAGGAATAAATCACACTTTAAAATATATTAATATAGAAAACTTTTTTTTTAATTGTAATAATATTTCATAACAATATTGGCTTACTGTATTTTTTTTTAATAAATACATTTTTGAAGGGAATTAAAGGATTCTTTAAAAATATTAACTAAATATTAAAAGATTAGTTCACTTCCAGAATAACAAAGTCCTGATAATTTACTCACCCCTATGTCATTCAAGATGTTCATATCTTTCTATTTTTTTTTCAGTTGAAAAGAAATTAAGGTTTTGAGGATTTGTTAAATAGGAAATTTTAATTTTTTTAGAAAATAACAGATCGCTTTACTACATAAGACCCTTGTTTCTCGGCTGGGATTGTGTAGAGCTGTTTGTAGCACCATCAAAGTCCACTACATGGAGAAAATCCTGGAATTTCTTTTTTGACACAAGAAAGAAAGATATGAAAATCTTGGATGAAATGGGGTGAGTAAATTATCAGTAAATTTTTATTCTGGAAGTGAACTAATCCTAAAACCTCAAACTTTTGAACAGTAGTGTACCCATTCCTTTTTTTTTTTGTTATTAAAATTAGCGTAGATATTCACCTTCTGTTCAGTATCCAAGCGGTATGGTGTGAGCTGGTATTTCCTGGGCTTTTTTCTGCCACTGTCCGGCACTACAAAGCTTGGGATCCCTAAAGCTCCAGTGTAGCTGAAGCCCCACACAAACACCTTCCCTTGGGGCTTCCTGTGTTGCCCCACATACTGGAACACAGGTGTGTCATCTTGCTGCTCCCGCTTCCTTGGGGTGCCAACTGGTCGGGTGGCATATGCACGGAGACCCAGATGAAAACCACGACAGCCACAGGAACGAATGTTGACTAAAGCCATTATGACAGTCACCTGCATAAAATACAAAATTACAACATAAACTATAATACACTTCAGAATTAGAATCAGAAAGAGCTTTATTGCCAAATATGTTTGCAATAAAGGAATTTGTTTTTGTGTCATTAGTACACAGAGACAACAACAACACAGAGACAATTAAATATGAGAATAAAAAATACACATATGTAAATATAAATAGTCAAAAAATAAATTGAGAAATAAATAAGTGGTATGTACAGTTGAGCTATAGATGATAGAGTGGATTAGAATTATACAACACTGTCATAAAGTACCATGATAAAAGCATGATTTTAAAGTTATTTATGTAGCATATTTCTATATCTAATATTCTCTTAAGTACCTTGGAGCAGCATGTAAATGCAATAAATACATCGCAACCAAATCTACAAAGTAGTACTACTAACATGAATTATCCACCTTGTAACCATGGTACATGAATATACATGATATCAAGTACATTTTATTACTATATAATACAAGAACATTCTCTGAACTCTGTATTTTGTTTGGAGGTGAACTCAATACTCACGCTCAAAGATCGAAAATCCTCTATAATATATTTGACAAACCGTTTCAAATACTTTCTATTACATATTATAATTGAAACATCAGCATGTCTGTAACTCTGCAAACTGTCTCGACGTCAGAAATAAAATATATACAGTAATATATTTTAAAATAAGTCTACTCTGTGTTTCATGCTCCTCTGACATGTTTTCTATGGAGGCAGCCATGACAGCTCACCGCGTTGACTGTGACGTACGACGTGTGACGCATGACGTACGTACAAGTTAGTTGTGTAATGGTCGAAACAACCGGTAGGGGACGAACGTTTCACGTGTTTTCAAGTTGAATATATTCGAGTAACTTATGTTTAGCGTTCATGTTGTCCCTGTACACAAAGAAAAGTTTAGCAAAACATTGCTTAGTACATTGTACATTAGTGAAAAATGTTTAGTACATTGCCACTACCGCGTCTTTGAAATATCTTGAAGTATGAATGAACACTTACAGAAAGTACCAAAAGCTCCATGGCACTGCAGTGGGTTTTGGACAGGAAGTTGAAAATTGTAGGTTGTAAATTGAAAATACCTTGGCTTAGAGAACATCAATTTTAGTAGCATGTGGTAAATTAATATAGCATTACCATCTGATGCCATGGTACTGCCCACCGAATTTTTATAGGAAGTTAAAGCGTGTGAATGTGTTAATCGTGTACTGTGGTATTACCAAATGACCATCTCACAGAACCAATACATAACATAAATATATTATATATCAAGTACATGTATTACTATATGATACCAGAGCATTTGTTTAGAGGTAAACTCACTGCTCAATGATTGAAAAATCTTCTATAATATATTTGACAAACCATTTCAGATACTACCTATCACATCATATGTGACTGTGGACAACAAACCCAGTCAAAAGGGATTTTGAGGTTTATACATCATTTATACATCATCATCACTGAAAGCTGAAAAATAAGCTTTCCATTGATGCATGGTTTGTTAGGATAGGACAATATTTGGCCGAGATACAACTATTTGAAAACCTGGAATCTAAGGGTGCAGAAAATCAAGATACTTAGAAAATCACCTTTAAGTTGTCCAAATGAAGTTCTTAGCAAAGCATATCAAAAATCAAAAATTAAGTTTTGATATGTTTAAGGAGGAAATTTACAAAATATCTTTAATGAAACATATCATAAATATCATATCATATCATAATGATTTTTTACATAAAACACTAATAAATCAATAATTTTGACCTATACAATGTTTTTTGGCTATTTCTACAATATACCCGTGTTTCTTAAGACTGGTTTTGTGGTCCAGGGTCACATATAATTCACATATGAGCACTTCCGTAACTCTGCAAACTGGCTTGGTGGCTGAAATGAAACACACTGTAATGTAATTGTAAGATACGTCTACTCTGTTTTATGCTGTTCTGACATGTTTTTATGTTTTCTTCTTGACATCATGCATTTGATTTGCAAATAATTATTTATTTACTTATGTTTACAAAAACAACAAAAATATGGACAAACAAAGCAAGTCATAAAAATGCATACTGTCTGAAATATAGCTGGTGAGCATGTAGACATGAACATAAAACATATTAATTGTCTAACACACATAGCTTATAACAGGTTCTGGCCTAAGCAGTAATGAACAGAGCATTTGTAAAAACAAGTATCTTAATGCCTGTGACCAAGTTTAGATTTTAACATTTTTCATCACATCATAACTGAATCTATTCAGTTGGTTTCATGGATGCTGACTCTCTTGCATGTGTTTTCAGTACAGCGCTCCAGAATGAGCTGAGGACTGGGCCGGGGAGGAATGATGGGAATACTATTATCCAGATCTTGAGGAGAGCCTGATTTTGTGATGTTCTCTACATGAACACAAACAACACATTTTAAGCAAACAAACATTTTCAAAGACTTCATCATCCAGAGCTACATGTTTGGCAGACAATGAATTAATATGAGGAAATAATGAACAAAAAATAAATATATCTATCTATCTATATATATATATATATATATATATATATATATATATATTTGTCATATATATTATATATCCACCTTATTATTCCTGTAAGAGCAGGCGCAGCATTTTTGTACATTTTATGTGCCTGACTTCCAGTCTCATCTGCACCCTGCTATTTTTAGCTGTACAAAACAGCTCGTTTTGCTGCTTGAAACTGTAAATTGGTGTATCTTACTATATTATTTTAATATATTGTCTTAATTATGAACACACACTGGTTTGTAGTGCAAAAAGTTTTACTGTTTACTGCACATTGTTATTCTTATCATTATTTCCCTACAGCGGATAATAAACCTGAAGACACTTTCGCGT
Source organism: Cirrhinus molitorella (assembly GCA_033026305.1). Taxonomy (NCBI): domain Eukaryota; kingdom Metazoa; phylum Chordata; class Actinopteri; order Cypriniformes; family Cyprinidae; genus Cirrhinus; species Cirrhinus molitorella. The sequence continues at coordinate 31,270,306 of CM065119.1, forward strand.
TGAAGATTAAGGTGGATATATATTATGTTTCTTTATTGAAAATACACACCTCTGTTTGTCTTTCTCTCCTGCAGTGGAGATCGTGTCACATTCCTGGAATTGGAGTTTAGTCTTCCTCGCTGCTGTAAGAACCGTCGACTCTGTCTGCGATAGCTGTCCTGACTGATTCTCTGACGTCCCTTAGGATGGATGCTATGGGCATTGCGTATGGTAGACCTGTTGGCCAAAATAATAAAAAAAAAATAAGTTTCAATCTGGTGTTTTGCATTTTTGTGATCATCCTAAGTGTTCCCTTTTTTTTATATGTTTGTGTTTTATACACATATTGCTTTACCTTCTGGGTGGTGGTGTTGTTCTTTTGACCACATCCTTCTCAGCATCCACCTCTTTCTTCTCTCCCGTCCTGCACAGGAACATAGATGGGTAGAAGCCTGTATCTTCTCCTTTCCTGTATGTGACATTTGGGAATCTGATTCAGTTATGACTCATCAAATGACTGTAAGCATTTCGATTGTTTCAAAACACCATCAAGTTAAATTTAGAGAGGTTGACTCATACCTGACCACCCACCACCCATCAAGAAGTTTATGGATGACCTCAATTGTCTCTCCCACCTCAAGAGTCAACTCATCCTCTTCGACAGCTTTATACCCTTTAGTGGTTTTATAGAGCTCTCCTGTTGTGGGTAAATATCATCAGTACAAACCAAATAGCACAATCAATCACTCCCAAAATAGTGTTTTGGGTCTCATATCAGTGGCAGTATACACACTAACCTGCATAATTAGGCTCTGGCTCCTCTGATTCATCTGCTCCATCCAGAGGCTCTAAGTATGAAGCTGGCACCCAGCCTCGTTTGGACTCACACTGACAGAACCACCAGCCTGTAAACATCAGATCACATCACACATCAGATCTGCTTCACCCTTTATTGTTATGTGAAAATGTGGAAAGTAGACAGTTTGCAGCATAAGAGTTGTTCTTGTAATTTAACATGTGTCCCCGGACCACAAAACCAGTCATAAGGGTCAAGTTTTTAAAACTGAGATTTATACATCATCTTAAAAGCTGAAAAAATAAGCTTTCCATTGTGGTTTGGGACAATATTTGGCTGAGATACAACTATTTGAAAATCTGGAATCTGAGGGTTCAAAAACATCTAAACATTGAGAAAATCGCCTTTAAAATTGTCCAAATGAAGTTCTTAGCAATGCATATTACTAATCAAAAATTAAGTTTTGATATATTTACAGAGGGAAATTTACTAAATATTTACTTCATGGAACATGATCTTTACTTAATATCCTACTAATTTTAATATATAATTTTGATCCATGTAGTGTATTGTTGGCTATTGCTACAAATATACCTGTGCTACTTATGACTGGTTTTGTGGTCCAGGGTCACATATATTATATATTATACACTACTGTTAACAAATTTGGGGTTGGTATAAGATTTCTGGTAACAAGGTGTCATTTGTTAACATTATTCAATTAACTATTGTTATTAACTAACATGAACAAACAAATGAACAATACATTTATTACACTATTTTTTAATCTATGTTAACAATAGATTAAAAAAATTCCACATAAATGCTGTGGAAGTATTGTTCATTCTTAGCTCATGTTAACTAATGTAGTTAACTAATATTAACTAATAAACCTTATTGTAAATTGTTGCCATCTTGTTAACTACAACTACTTTAGCTAACATGAACTAAGAAGGAAGAATACTGGCACAGCATTTATTCATCTTAGTTAATGTTAATTTCAGCATTTACTAATGCATTATTAAAATAAAAAAGTTGTGTATAAGTTATGCTCTGTGAATTAACATGAACAAACAATGAAGGACCGTATTTTCAATAACTAACATTAACGAAGATTAATAAATCATCGCCTTAGAATTATAAGGTTCTATCTGATATTTTTGTCAAAATCGAGTTATTCACATATTCGTATTCTGTGACAGCATATTTGCATTATGTGATGTTTCTTTTGTAAGTTTGTACAGTTTGGGCCTTTTTTTTAGAAACAAGAGTGGTTATATCTACAGATGTCTATGGAATGCAAAACTTTGAAGCTCAATATCTCAAAAGTGCTCAGAATGCAGATAGAACCTTATAATTTTAAGGTGACGAAATACTGCACCTAATAAATGTATATTGTTCATTGTTTGTTCATGTTAGTTAAAACATTAACTAATGTTAAAGTGTTACTAATTTCTTTATATATAGTAATGTAGTAATTGCATAAAATTGTTAATAAAATATAAAATATATTTTACATCCTGCTCACCATTTGTGCTTTTTTCCACAATGTCCACCATGTCTCCCATCTTTAGAGAGAGCTCATACTTTGAGCTCTTGCTGTAGTCTGCGATCACTCTGTAGCTCTCAAGCATAATAGGCCCTGTGATTTCTACACAAAGAACAACAGCTCTAAAACCTGTCTGGAAATGGCATGAGACATCTGCAGACAAATTATATCAAAAAGAGAATTTGTTCTTACCTGATGTGGTGTTGCTCCGTGCTCTGCTTGTGGACATAATGAAGGTCTCATTTCTTTTGTATCTATAGAAAGATACAAGTAAAAAAATACTGTATTCAAATAGTAAAAAGCACAGCTGCAGTTTAAAATTTTATTAGGCCTACTTCTTGGCCTTTTTAAATTTATAGTAGGGACTATAAAGATCAGTGAACATCACGTGCATCATTTGAACATGAACTGTCATAACCACTATGACTTTAGGCATCAGAGCATGTGAATAACCACTAAGCCACAGTTCCAACGAACTTCAACCAGACAGACTTACGGGTGTGGGGCTGGTGGAGTTTCATCTTCAGACCGCATTTTGAAGAAGTCACGTACAAGCTGACAGCGGGAGATCTTGGCAGGCAAATTGAGAAGAGAGCGAAAGTATTCAGCAAGAGTCGCCTGCCTCGTCTCAGTTGTTTTCTGATTGTCAAGCCATTTAGGAGCTGAGAGAGATTTAATTACAAATCGTCAGATAGAACATTTTACTTGTATTGTACAGTCAACTCTGGTACGTTCGTATTGGACAAACTCTTTTGAGTTTATGGTTGGCTATTCAGTGTACCCTCTTAAAAATAAAGGTGCTTTAAAAGGTTCTTTACAGCAATGCCATAGAAGAACCATTTTTGATTCCACAAAGAACCGTTCAGTCAAAGGTTCTTTAAAGAACCATCTCTTTCTTACCATTTTATATTCTGAAAAACCTTTCGCAACAAAGAACCTTTTGTGAAAGAGAAAGGTTCTTTATGGAAAAAGGTTCTTCTATGGCATCTTTATTTTTAGTGTATAAGAGTGTATACTGCAAATGACATATTTGGTAATTCTTGTCATTTAACTTTTATCACATATTATATAAACATATTTTTGTATATTATATAAACCAGCTCTACACTAAGTTCACTAAGTGTCATAAATCACACACTGAGTTGTGTCAAAGTTTGAGAAATCCTTCCTTCTACTTGTAGACACCACTGTGGTATGTTCATGTTGCACAAACTCTTTAGACCTTACAGTAGCTTTCTATCTAGAGTGCAATGCTGGAAAGTCCAAAAAAAGAACAGCTGATCAGCAGCCATAAAAAATCCTTTACAGAACTGAAACTCACACTTGAAAAACCCAAAACAAGAAGGCATGTTAATGCAAATAGAATTGTTTAAACATGCCGTGTTAGGTGACTTTCACGACCTCTAAATTAATAAACCGATATATCTGATATGCTTGACTTTAAGCAGGTGTTTCCTCTTTTCATTGGAACGTTGAGAACTAAAATCTATTTCTGTATTGTCTGAAAACTGAAACTATCACATTTATTGCTTGCCATAAGTCTGTAGATGCTGTTATGTTAGCAAATCATTTATGATATGTCGTTTTGTTCTTTCTGAAAGTGAGTCAAAAGATCTGAAGATTTGTGCTTCAATCATACAAGCCTTTACCTGGTAATGTAGGAATGATTCTGTCCTTTGGATCAATGTCTCCTGCCTCAATTGGGAACATTTCCTTCAAAGCTTTCTGTAAAAAAAAAAAAAAAAATCATTATCTGCATGTTGCCGACTAATTATATGTTACAAAAAATAATGTTATACAAATATAACAGCGTGACTAGAAATACAGGAAATGCTTGCAGCAATGAAAATGAAACAAGTAGGAAAAGGGAAATGTAACACTCTATACTTTTACACTCGCTATACTTTCAATTGTAGAGAACTGAAAACGAGACTTACATGAAACATGTGGATTTCTGGATAGCGTCTGTACACCAGCTTTTCAGATTGATCACTCCATTTAACCAGGAGCATGTACACCTTTAGTACAAGAAATTGTAAAAAGAAAGAGTTTTATCTTATAGCTTAAACATACTTCAAACCTTCAAAACACATCTTCACAATTTTTGCAGTAGCTTACTTACATAGTGCTGGCTGGGAAAGAATCTTTTCTCAAAGCCTAACAGTTCCACATGTCGCACATAAGATTCAGCCATCCTGCACAACTGAAGTCTGTCCACGAGCTGAAGGGATGTAAGAGAGTTTGCTTTGCTGTTATGTTCACCTGTGCTTTATGTGGTTATTATAGACTATGACAGTGGGAGGGGCGACCACTCCAGCACTTCCTATTTCACTCCTGGTCATCACAACCTGATGATGAAATATATACATAGGAAACTCCAGAATTAGTTATGCGTAACTTTTTACAGTAAGTGTGTTTATTGGAATATATTGACTGATAAAAAAAAATATGTATACACTATGACATTTTGCATAATATTAGTACATATAGAACATATTTTGATTAAGAAATGTGATGGAAAATATCAAAATACCAATCAAAGTAAATTAAGAAAGAACAATAGACACATAAAGAAAAGTAAAGACCCCTAAGCCCATCCTAAGTACTGAACATTATTTGTGACAAATATGCACCTATAAAAGAATTTAGAAGCCACCTTTAAATGCAGGAAGACAAACATAAAAAACACTTTGCAGGAATACAGTACAGCATAGAAGAAAACCAAATGATTACAGAAATGTAGGAAAGTGGCCCGTACATTAATTGTATAGATTACATAAATTAAATATGTTTGTTTTTTGCCAAAAAATGAAAAGCCTGTCATTATTTATTCACCCTCATATTGTTTATGTGTTTATTTCTTTTGTTGAACATAAAATATGATTAAAGTTCATAAACAAACAGTTGCTGGCAGTTCCTTTCACATTCTTCAAAATATCTTCTTTTATGTTCAGCAGAACGTTTTAAGTATGTTTCAGCTATAAGATACATATTTTTTTACTCATACAGGTTTGGAACAGCATGGTGGTGATTATATCTGCATATAATAAAATCTCTCTCTCTCTCTCTCTCTGCAAATAAATCCTAGTTTAATCATGACAAACTATATATCATTGGAAAGGTCTAAGACTAAGACTTTTTTGTGTTACACAGTATGTAGGAAAAGTAATAGATAAATTTATGACAAGAGTCACCTCAAACATCTACTTCATAACAGGAGTTCTGACCTTTGTCACAAAAAGACTTTCTTTGTTGCCTTTTTCCCTATCACGCTTTAGAAATCATAAAAAGTTATACTTTAGTAGAAAACTTAAAATCTCGAAAAAATTACCCTTTAAAAACCATTTTAAAATCAGACATTGTATTGCCATGGAAAATGTACACCAAAATCATATTACAAAATGTTTTCGTTCATTAATTATAAAATAAAATAAGTCTGAATACTGCATTTTCACGTCTATGTGCAAAAATGGTAGTGAAAGGGTTAAAATGTTAATGATTACAAAGGAGGTTACACACACAATGTATAAACTGTATTTTCTATCACCCTACACCTAAACCCATCCTTTACAAGATACGCTGTGTATTTTTAGATTTCAACAAACTGAATTCTGTAGGATTTATAAGCTTGTTTTTTCATGGGGACCAAAAAACGTCCTCACAAGGGCATGGATTTTAGATATTGCTATTTTTCCAGGGACATTTTGTCCCCACACTATAGGGTTTACCAGGACCATACATACACAGATTTTATTGATTTCTTTCTCAAATTGATTTACTGCTCTAAAATATGAGACACCAATGTTTCAGGAGTTTAGGACACCGAACCAAATAAGACTCATGTTTATTCAATAACTGTTTTATTTTGTATTTGGGTTTATATGCTTAATTAATTAATTTATTTTATTATTTTTTTTTAAGATTGACTGTTTTTTTCCCCAAGGCATTGTAAGATCCTGTCAAAGATTTGATTTCAAAAACCACAGCTGTGCCACAGCTGTTAAACTATCTTTTTCATATTTTAAATCAGTATCAAATCAGTAGATGTTAAAGTCTGATTTTGTGGTGGCTGTGCTTTAAGATGAAAATTTAATCTTAATCTTAATTCAGGTGATGAAGGATTTTTGAAAGTCTGACAGTAATCAGTATTGAGTACTACTGTAAGATTAAACCTGCCTACTTTATATGTTAAAGGAGGATTAACAGTTGAAAACATTCAATAGAAATCTAGAAAAGTAATCAAATGTAATCGGTTACATTACTTCAATAAAGTAATTTAAATAGTTACACTACTTATTACATTTCAAATAGGGTAATGTGTAACCACAGTAAACTTCTCACCATTGATTGTTTGTAAATATTATAGAGAGCTGGCATAACCTCTTCAAATATGTCATGCATAGTCTATGTCAATGTTGGCTTACAGTTGATGCAGACATTCTCTATGAGCAGTTCCTCACGTTTGCATCATTGTCTTTAGAGGTCCTTGTTTACTGAAAAAGAGAAGGAAGTAAATTTAAAAACAAACTCTTTTTTTATGTGGTCATTGCCTTTTATGGCTTATTCCTCTTTTTGATCATCACCAAATTGCTTTGTTGTCAGACATCATTAAATATTGCTGGAAATTTCTTGTGTTAATGAACACCACACAACCATTAAAAAAAAAAAAAAAGCTTCATAATCATTTTCACATTTCTTTTCGGAGTTGCAGAGTTTCTCAAGATAGAAGATTTCACAGGGGATTTTGGAAGATTTATGATGACATACATAACCACAAACCACAATTGCAGCAACAACAAAAAGATAAAAGATATTCAAATAAATATCAGTGCTCTCGTTTGATATTTATTGTTAAAAAAAAAACTGAATAAATGAATTCTGGTCTTTACATTTAACATTAATACAGAATGTAATTGTCACACCCCTGTGGACTGTTTGTCATGGTTTCTTCCTTACATGCCCATATTTGGTTGCTCCTGCCCTCATTTAGTCTTTATTGGTTATCACTCACACCTGTCCTTGTATCGCTAGCCACCCTTTATTAGCTGTTTGTACTCAATGATTTGTGTCCAGACATATTGATATGTATGTATGTTCCTGTGAATTTAACTTATGTGTTACCTGCTTGTCTCGTAGGACTGTTTCTTGACCTTTCACCTTCGTGTTGCGTTGTTCCTTCATGTGTTGTGACAGTAATATTTAACAAAATTTAAATTTAATACAAAGTCAGTATTTTTTTATTGGCTTCAGTACAGTAACTATGTAACAGAAAACATAGGTCTCTCATACATAGGTCTTTATACATAATTTTATTGCTGCATTTGTATTTTTAGAAGATGATCTCTCACAAGGGGATAATTTGAGGGTCATTAACAACAGTTTTAAACTACACTATTGTCACAAACTGTGCTGTCATAGCTCCCTCTTTCCTCCTCTAGAGGGAGCCTTCATCTCATCATGGACAATTAACTCACTACATTTCCCATCATCCCATTGTCATGAACTTCCTGTGTCCTCTCACCTCTCACCCCTGTCGGCCATCTTGCCTTCACTCGCACACACCTGACAGTCATTACACCTCATCCCCCACAGCATAAAAGCCATTCACATGCACTGCCATTCGCGAAGTCTTGATTTAGCTAACCCCTGGTCATTTCTGAGCGTCTTTCCGTGTTTGTTTTCCCCGTTCCCGACTCCGTTGTTTCCTGGTTCCTGATCGTTCTCCGCCGGCCCTTTCGACCCCTCGCTTCGTTCCTGGACTACGTTTTCCGCTAGCTGCCCGCCCCAACCTTCCCGCCTGGACACTATTACTGCTATTGGTTTACCTGTTTTGCACCTGTCTGCTGTTGATTATCCCGCCTGTCGACCATGAGTTTTGCTAATAAAGTTTTGCATATGGATCCACACGTTTCCCCACAGTATGTTACAACTATAGACATTTGTCACTGTAGTTAATATTTTAATATATTAAGAATTACCATATTGTAACCACAAACTATTTATTTGTTTGTAAATATGCAGTCATTTCAAGTAATGTAAGGTACAATATGAGGAAAACTTCTACCAATTAAAAAATAAAAATAATGCTATTTATGAACATCTTACATAAGATTCCTTGTGTGAAGATAGTGACCTTTTTCAAAAGGCGTGTTGCCACATTAACGAAACAAAAGTAAATGTTTGGCTCTGAGTCATTGAAATCTCACCAAATTTGAAAGAAGCGAAGACATTTGTAAAAGACTCGTGGCCTGCATGACTTCTTTGTGGCTTTTCTTCACCCACACTAGATATACTCCCATACATAAACACACACCCACTTTTTTTGCTTTTTGAACCTAGTATGTCTGGATTGTTTGTCCTCTAACCTTTCATTTCCCTTTTTTCCCAATCATTGTCATTTTTTCATGTGACGTTGTGTGAGTGAAAACTCATCTACATGACATTTACTATGACATCACTTTGTTGATTTCAGACAATAAGTAAAAATCATTTCATCTTTTATTAAATCATCTCACTACTATAGTCTTATCTAGGCCTAGACACTGTAACTAAACTGTAAAAAAAAAACAAAAAAACTATTTGTTGAGTCAAATAAAAAAATAATTACCCGCTGCCTTAAAATTCTATGTTGAATCAACTCAAATATCTAAGTTGTCACTTAGTACACTTAACATTTCAAGTTGACTTAACTTCTTTGAGTTGACTAAACTTCAAATTTTAAGTATAAGCCAGGTAACAAATTATTTTAAGTTGTGTTAAGTTTTGATTGCTTTGCAACTTTAGATTACCATAAAGAATGACTAATACCCTCTAAGAATTTCTGTAATGGAGAACTATTGTGGTTTAATGACAAAAATCCAAGCAGATTTCCTCAAAAATACTTTACGTATTGCTAAATGACTGTTTATATTTTACTCAGCACGCATGGGGAAACAAAGTGAAAAATGTGTGAATCATATGTTAAAATTAAACACTTTATGAATTCACTCAAAAGTTCATGAAAACAAGTGGAAAAGAGATCTTGTCATGTCTGTGTGTAAACAATTTAGTTTTCACTACTGCAAATACAGTGTATATGACTGACTAGTTTAATTATTCATTTAAAACTTTGATTGTTGCATAACCCTGATATTTAACAATAGTTTTTGTTTTTACTGAAACAACAGACATGTTAAACACAATTCAGAAAAATAGTTCTAAATTATACCAAATTAGGATTCTTTGGCTTGTAACAATAGCAGATCTCTTTTTGCTGCTAAATATAACCATTTCTATAAGGTTTGGAAGTGCTGTAGAACCTTAATAGTTTTATAAAGAACTTTATATATATATTTATGAAGGCCCAAAGCAGCTTGAGAAATCTCAGAAGTCCCAATGCTTTTATATCTTGGCCATTCTTACACTAAAACTTGTGACTTATAATGTGATCATCATCCAAGTAGCCTACATAAAAAAAGTCTTTATGCATATGGTAGACTACTTTAACAAGCTTAGAGATAATTTGAATGTGTTGCGTTTAATAGACAGTGTCTTGGTCTTGGATATTGATATTTTGTTATTAGGGGTCCAAGTAATTGGATGAATTAGAAATTGAAACTGTAATAAATTTATGATGCTATCTGAAAATTTCAACTGATAGATGAAGATCTAGATAAAGAACCCTTTTAAGCCTTCATTTAAAAAAAAATTTTATTGAATGGAAAAAAATATATTTTGTTCATAATACATATATGTGTGCGTGTGTGTGTGTGTGTGTGTGTTTTACTGACAGTATAGTTTTATATAATAAGTGTTCACTGAAATCTGTGAAATACTACAGATCATTAAATATTTATTTACATTTTTATAGACCCCAATAACATATTTTCAAGTTGGCAGACACAAATATATTGCTATCCATTTAAAACGAAGATGCAATTTTATTTGTCTGCTTTCAAGATAATATATATTATAACATTTCTATAAAAGCACATATTTACTATTGTGGTGTGTATAACAGAACAAACAGTTTAGCTGCAAGCATTAATTAGGCTGCACATAATTATATAAATAATTGCTAAAAAATGAACCTTGAGATGAATGGTTCAAATAAAGTTATCGTCACATTTATTTGAACTTGACGTCCTACGACATGTGATTTGTCTAAAGTCCACACTTGCACCACATATACTATGATCACATGTCTAATAAACATTTTAGAGGTATTTTTGACTTCTTGTTTAAAAAGTAAGAGTGAGTGATTTCTTTTAAAAGCCAGCTGACGTTTTTGACACCTGTGTGTTGCTGTAACTTGTTTCACCAAACCCTAACTTTCAAGTTGGACTTTCCTGTAAAAACCACATCATAAGATTCCTTTCAGTTAGGTCGCTAATCATGCACATAGGTCATTGGTGTTTGGACCCAGATGGTTGCTGCTTGCGACTATATTTTGTTTTAAATTATATTATAGAGGTTGTATGTCGTGGATTTTTGTGAGCCAAACAAAGGGAAATATACTTGTGAAGACTGAAATGAAAGACCAAACAGAGTTTTGTCATTGTCTTGCTTTTAATTCTCTGCAGAGAAGAATGATCTGGTTTACCCACAGCTGGCTGTGAGCAAAGAGATACCAAACAGGCTCACAGCTCAGTTTTTATAGTCAAAAGTATACATTTCAAGGTGACAGTTGACCAATCAATGACCAGTTTGCTCATCACCCCATCATTCCGCTTATATCTGGTTTTGCCCAGACTAGTCCGCTCCTAAATATTTGAGTGTCCCACTTATGAGTAAATGATTATATTTTCATCATTATAAAGATGTATCAGATTAAAAGGTAACACTTTACAATAACAGTACATGAATTAGCATGTATTAATACGTGAATTAGTAATTTCTTGACTATGAACTAATGATGAGTTAAGACGTGTATTAATCAAGAACTAATGAAGAACTAACGTAACTACGACATGAGTCATATGAATTACTGCATGAATAGCACCACCTTAATTCATGTTAGTTCCTGCACGTTAGTTAATGTATTAATTATCACTTTGCGGTAAACTAAATCAAACATGTTCTAAAAGAAAGATGGCACAATGCAAAATTGTTTAGACATTTGTCACCTGCAGCTGTCACAAACATCAGTGAATGTTTTCACCTAACTCATCCAACATACAATGATGTATTCACAATTAAAAACAATTGTCTCCTCCTGTTTTGAGTGATTCTACTGCTGCCGTCCTACAATAATGCATTCATTAAGCAGATGCAATTTTCCAATTTAAAATCAGTGTCAGCACAGAGATGCTGGTTATGTTATGGATCGGTTTACTGTCATTATATCATCGTAATGCACTGAAGTCAGATGTTTGTCTTGTGTTCTTGCTCTTCTTTTGAGCCACAATTGCCCCTTCAAAAAGTCAACTTTCCTCCTACCGTTCAGTTCCTTCTCCATCCAAATGCAGTCACAGGACCTTGTTTTTTTACATGCTGATGAGTATGTAACTTAAACTAATCATCTTCGATATACTGGTGCAAACTAAGGCACATTATTGCTAACTCATTATTAATTAGTTATAAAGTAACATGAATTCATGACTTGTTAATGCATCATTATGTCATGACTTAATGACTAACCCTAACCTAACCCTGACATTTAAAAAAAAAATTATCAATTACACATGTTTTATAAGCTCATCTAAATAAGATTTTTGGTGGTTTGTAAAGAAGTAGAAGAGCAGAGGTCCTGTGGCTGCATTTGGATGGAGAAGGAACTGAACGGTAGGAGGAAAGTTGACTTTTTGAAGGGGCAATTGTGGCTCAAAAGAAGAGCAAGAACACAAGACAAACATCTGACTTCAGTGCATTACGATGATATAATGACAGTAAACCGATCCATAACATAACCAGCATCTCTGTGCTGACACTGATTTTAAATTGGAAAATTGCATCTGCTTAATGAATGCATTATTGTAGGACGGCAGCAGTAGAATCACTCAAAACAGGAGGAGACAATTGTTTTTAATTGTGAATACATCATTGTATGTTGGATGAGTGAGTAGGATGTATGTTTACGCATGTCAATACCCAAAAATTGTCCTACATTTTCAAAAGGTGTACTGTTGTCACTGGTGATCTTTCTTGATATTCCCCATTGGGGAATAATTTCTCGCAAAAGTGCTTTCACAACAGCACCAGCATTTTGTTTGGATGTGGAGAAAGCTTCCACCCATTTTGAAAACATGTCAATCATAACAAGACAAAATTTCTTGCCCTCACAGGGTGTCAATTCAATGAAATCGAACATTATGTGATCAAATGGTTGGTTTGGAGGTGGATGTGCTACTTGAGGCATTTTTTTTTCCTCTGCCCACATTGTTTGTGGCACAAATCATGCATTTTTGACAATACTTGTCCGTGAAGAAAGTGAATCCCTTCGTGAATCAATACTGATTTAGTAAATCAAACATGCCTTGCATGATCTATAGGCCATGTACTAGTTTTGAATAGTGTGAGAAGAAATGTTTTGACAAACACGGTTTGTCTTCAGTGCTCAGCCACATGTTGTTTTTCAGTTTGCACTCGGCCTTCACCGATTGTCTCTTCTCCTGGGTTGTTGCAAAAGTTTGTTAAAGCTGTGAGAGAACCAAAGAAGTGTGTCAAAGAGTCATTGTTAATTGTTACACATGTTAGAGAAGGTTCTGTTCTCATAGCTGCATCCTTCGCTGCTGTATTAGCTTGTTTGTTACCTAAAGACACAAAATCTTCATTTTTAGAATGTGAAACACACTTGCAGATAGCAGTTGACCTTGGTAGCAAAATTGCTTCTAACAATGCTGCTATTTTGTCGTGGTTTAAAACAGGCTTCATCAGATTTTAGAAATTTCCTGTATTTCCACAATGCCCCAAAATCATGACAAATGCCAAAAACATAACAAGAATCTGTGTAACTGTTTGTCCTTCAGCAGTTTTGCAAGCCTCAGTCAATGCTACTAATTTAGCCGCTTGCGCAGAGCAATGCTCGGGAAGCGCTCCAGATGTCATTGTCTCAACTGCAGTGGTTACAACATAGCCTACGCTGTTCTTACCGGTATCCGGATCTTTGGATGCTAAATCATCCACAACCAAAATCATAATTCTCTAAAGGGGTTTCTTTAAAATCTGGCCTTGGCGTACAGACCTGTTCCAGTGCTGCAACACAATTGTGTTCTTCACCATCCTGCTCTGTTGGGAGCATGGTGGCAGGATTTAGCACTGTGCATCGTTCTTTTTTGATGTTTGGCATCTCCAATAACATTGCATTGTACCTGAGCCACCTAGCAGTGGACAAATGAGATGTCTTCTGTTCTAAAAGGATCATAGAGACTCAGCACGAGCAGAGTTACTTCAGAATACCCCATAATTTCCCTTAAAGTTAAAATGGCTTTCTCTGCTGCTGCAACAGCTCTCAGGCATTTTGGGAAGTCTGCCGCTACAGGGTCAACCTTACTTGAAAAATAGGTCACAGGTCTCAGCTTCCCCCCCTGATCCTGTAACAGAACAGAAGTCATAAACCCATTTTTCTCATCCATAGTTCGCACATAATTTCTTTATGGGTCTGGAAAGCCCAGCATAGGATCTGCAACAACGCTTTTACATTTTTAAATGCTTTCTCTGCTTCTGGGGTCCATGTCAGTTTGTAATGTGGCTGCAAGCCCTTCCTGTGAGCCAAAGCACTCAGGGGTGATTCTTCAATAGCATAATTTTGGAATGAATGTTCAACAATACAAACACATGCTCAAAAATGACATTAGGTTTTTTTTTTTTTTTTTTTTTTTTTTGAGAGGCTTTGGAATTTTTTGAATTGCCATCCTTACATTTTTCTGATAGGGATTTGCCATTTTGTTGTGACCTAGAAATGTCACTTCCCTTTTTACAAATTGCAATTTTGACAGACTGACTTTGTGACCCTCAGCAGCCGAATGTTTTTAAAGAGTTTTACAGTGTCTCATTCACACGTTTCCTTATCTTTTTGACAGGGGAAGATAGGCATATGCACTGGAGAATCCTCACATGGCACAATTACCCCAGCTGCTCTTAGTGATTCAAAAACTGGTCTTAAATCATCAATAGCTTCCTTTTTTAAAGGATATTGAGGTTTACATGGTCTAAAATCAGACTTTGGAGTAATTCAGACTGGCTCACAATTTTAATTAGTCCCACATCAAATTTAGACGAAGCCCAAACTGTTTTTGGAACTTCGTTGAGGGCTGGGGTGTCTGCCATTTCACTCTCTGTGAGGAAACAGTGATCTGCTATTGCGCAATCAATCACACAGACTGTGCATACAGCTTTTAACAACAGCCCCGCTCAAACACATTCGGTATGCAGACAGCGTCAGATTGTATTCAACACCTTCCTCTACCATCTGCATCCAATTCACTTTAAAATAACATGTTTTTTTTTTTAAAAAATGAACCAATGTCTTCCCAATGGTCACTGTCCTCTTCGGACAATGAAACATGGAAGATAATTCACAACATCAAAAAGCTATGCTGTCCATCTCTCAAATCAATAGTAACAGCACATCTGTTATCTGTCCAAATTAATCATCTAAATTCTATCGTCTCTATACATTGAAACCATTTCTGTTCAAACATCTCATCTCTTCCTAATGATACATGTGCTGAACAATGTAAATCAGACAATCGCATGATTTTAGATTTAGGTGAAACTCTGTCCTTTGCAGCATTGACAAGTTTTTCACATAATTCATCGTCTTTTAATTTCCACTGGTAGACATATATTGGTTTTGGATTTAGGCTAAAGTTTGAATTTGACATTGAATCACTTGAATTCCTTCTGGATGGATAGCTGTGAAATACCCAGTTTGCACAATAAATCTCTCCCAATAAATTTTGAGGACGGGTTTTTGATAGGAGAAAACTGTGCTTAAAACTCATGCCATTCTCATCCTCACATCTCAGCGTTACAGTGACATTTTCTTTGACAGTGTGACCTGATGCAGAAGTTGATCAAACATAATTTCCACTCAATTTTGGAATTCGATCTAGTTCATTTTAATTACTGAGTTCCTAGCCCCGCTGTCTGCCAAAAAAAAAAAGTAATTTCAATTCCTTTTACCCATAAGGTAACCTGTGGCATTTTTGTTAAGCTAAATCATTCAAATGGCTATATGTGCCTATCATCTTGTCATGAAAAGATTTGTCATTTTCTAATCGTGCAATGTGATGATGTATTAAAGCAAGCAGATTTTCTTCATTGCTGTTAGCTGAGTTAGTTGTGTGTGCAACACTGTGAGCGCCAATGTCCCTTTTCAAAACGGTAATAACAAATGTCTGGATCAATCAAAGATAGTCTGTGTCCCCTTCCTCTGCCTCGTCCTTGCCCCCTGGCTTTCTCCTCCAGCAATCTTTTAGCGAGCAAAGCATGTTGTCTGATCTTTTCCAGTTTCTCATCCTCCCATCCGATGCAGGTCTGTTTGATGATTGCAGTGATCTCAGGTTTCAGTCCGCTCATGAGACTGCTTCGCAGATGAGATTCCCACATTTCTGGAATATCTCCTCTGTTGTCTGGTTCCAGTATTCTGCTGTACTTGTTGAATGTGTCGTACAGCCTCACATAATAGTCGTCGACAGACTCATCTTTTTTTTTTCTGTGTGCAGGATCTTGGTGGTATTTACTTTACCCCTTTTTGGAAAATCATGATTCTCAACCCATTCAAGTATCACTTCCATAATTCTTTTCCTATATTTCATTTTGATATCATGGTAAATTGGACTGTCCAAATCATCTAGATCGATCTTAGGTTTGGCATTTCTGGACCCCATTTTCACAACCCAAGACTTTACATGGAACGCGTCCTCTTTCCCTCACACTCAGTCATCACCGCCGTGTGGCTCCGCACTCACTCGCACGAAGTCTTATCACCCCTGCCTTGCTTCCTCGCAAGACGGTCCTGCTTACTCGCAGACCTCTTTTTCACTTACCCGTGAAAAAACAAATGGGTGGCTTGGCCTTGCTTTCATAAAGTCCAGAAATATCAATCCTTAAATGTTTCTAATATGAATTTCCCTTTTAAAATTTTAAATGAGTCATTTGCTTTCAAGTGAATTGGAATTTCAAAATTAGTCTCACCGTTTCTTTGCAGGCTTTTATTAGGTTCGTCGAGACCCCGGCGGTGAAAGTCCTGGGCCCTCAGCCGTCAGCTCCCTCGTCCCTGAAGCAAAGGGGGTTAGGGCTAAATCTTTTGGATTTAGGGTGATCAGCCAAGCTGACGGTCTCAGGTCCGAGATGAATTCACTCGCGGGGTCCCATCTGGGTCGCCAAAGTATTGTCGTGGATTTTTGTGAGCCAAACAAAGAGAAATATACTTGTGAAGACTGAAATGAAAGACCAAACAGAGTTTTGTCATTGTCTTGCTTTTAATTCTCTGCAGAGAAGAATGATCTGGTTTACCCACAGCTGGCTGTGAGCAAAGAGATACCAAACAGGCTCACAGCTCAGTTTTTATAGTCAGAAGTATACATTTCAAGGTGACAGTTGACCAATCAATGACCAGTTTGCTCATCACCCCATCATTCCGCTTATATCTGGTTTTGCCCAGACTAGTCCGCTCCTAAACATTTGAGTGTCCCACTTATGAGTAAATGATTATATTTTCATCATTATAAAGATGTATCAGATTAAAATTCATTAAATCCAAATAAATATTTGTTGTTTCATAGTTATGACTAATCAATAATTAATCAATGTTACAAATTTCCATTACATGTATCAGCTTGTTTGTTTTTGTGTTGCCACCCACCCCCTTGTCACCCCAAAGAGTATTTTCTAGATCTGCCCCTGCTTAGTGGACAGAAGCATCCTCAACTAAACAAAAAATAAAAAGAGAAAAACACAAGACTGATAGCAAACCAGTTACAGTTCAAAAGTTACATTAGACATTTTAAGAAGTACATTGTTTACCTGTTGAGAATGTGTCGAAAGTCCAGAAAGATGGTTGAACTCCAGAAAATCAGAAATGAGGTGCCTTTGACATTGCAGATTCGCAAAACAAATGGCAGGAACAGTGTTTTTTCACAGCGCATCATCAATCGACTATATTGGCAGCATTGAACATAAACAATGCCACTGAACCGAACAAAACTTGCATTATTTAGCTGATTATTGCTGCTGAAAATTATTAATTGTTGTCATGTTTTGGGCTGTACTAATGTACAATAATCTTTACATTCGTGTTTGTTCTTCATTTCCAGTCAGGAAAGGAGAAAAATTAAGCTAATATCTTAAATATCTTTACCACATTAATTTTAGTTTGTCAAAATATTGCGCCCTTTCCTGCTTACTAAGTCCTTCTCTATAATAGTTTATATAGTTTTTTTTTTTTTTTCTGTGGTTTAGACAGCATAAATTAGCAGAACAACTTATTCAATATTACATTAACCTTGCAATTCATTTTTGAAACGCTTTATTTTGTAACAATTTACACAACATCTGTTAAAATAATAACAGCAAGTATCAAAAATATGATAAATATAGCAATAATAATAAATAGGAAAGCAAAATAAAAAGCTATTAAATGAACAAAACAAAAATTAACTATATACAGAGGGGTACTGAAAACAAATCCATATATCTAATTACAAAACAAATATAAGAGTCCTTAAAAAGGATAACATTTCAAGGCTTTACAACAATCCATAGTCTTTTTGGCCTTAGCATTCCTTACACCCTCCAATGCTTTCAAATACTGACAAAGCTAAAACCTAAAATGCACAAAATTAGGTGTACTTTTTGCCCTTCGACATTTATGAATGTGATATTTCCCAAACAAATTAAGAACAAAACAAATTTTCTTCTCTAAAGGCTTATCATAACAAAATAAAATATTCTTGTCTTCCAGTGTAATTTCAATTCCAGAGATCTCCTTAAAGAAGATCTTAAAATCATTCTAAAACAATTTAGTACAAATGCAAGAAAATTTCAGCATGATATATATATATATAGAGAGAGAGAGAGAGAGAGAGAGAGAGAGAGAGAGAGAGAGAGAGAGATAAACAACAATACCAGGCTTATTTACCATCTTATAACATTGTAATTCGGTGAGAAATAAGTCAAAACTTCTAAAGAAAAATTAAGAAAAGTAGATGTATACGTTTGACACTTTTGTATCAGTGTGTTGCAAATATGTCAAATATGTCTATCAACTATCGAATATCTTTGTCATAAACTTTTTCACAAGTAGTTCATCTACAGCTCATCGCTTCCCTCTAGCGATCTTCACGCAGCACTGCACTTAAAAATGTCACACCGTGTAATGCGCATGCGTAGAACTGTGTGAGTCCATTAGCATCAACGCTGCTGGTTTTGAAACAGGATGAACGCGCCACCAGCATTCGAGTCGTTTTTGCTATTTGAGGGAGAAAAGAAGTAAGTGCAGCACAACGCAGTTTTAACTTTTAAGTGATACTAACAGAACTACCTAAAATCTGTAATGAAACAAAGTTAGTCCGCTGGAATACAGCAGTTCGCTTTCAAAGTAACTAGCTCGTTGGCTAAGTGCATCTGTAAAACAGAACATGTTAACTAGTAATCTGACTAGCTTTTGTACTCATGGTACATTTTACACATGGCTAAATAGATACTCACTGCGGTTTTTTGTTTATTTTACAGGCTATACACTAGACACATATTTTTCTTATGTTCTCTCTCTTTCTTTCTTTCTTTCTTTCTTTCTCTCTCTCTCACTCTCTGTCTACACGCACACACAAACGTTTTTGAATATGGTACCGTGACAAAAACTATAGTGTATTTAGCAGAGTCTCATATTATTACCATCATTGTGCCATGGTACCCTCCATGTACCGTTTTAAAGGGAAGCAATCACCAGTCCTGTTCAACTTCCTTTCACAGGATCACAATAGTTAAAGACACCAAGGTGCCAAATGCATGTCTATTTACGCTGAATAAAGAGGATCACACACTGGGGAACATCATCCGGTCGTAAGTGCACAAGCATCTGATAGCCATACATGTCTGAGCCATTGTGATCACTTTTGGTATGTGTATTCAACCTATGACATGTTTCCATAAGGCAACTGCTGAAGGACCCTCAGGTGCTGTTTGCTGGATATAAGGTTCCTCATCCCCTGGAGCACAAGATAGTGATCCGTGTTCAGACGACACCTGACTACAGTCCCCAGGAAGCTTTCACTAATGCCATCACTGATCTGATCAGTGAACTGTCCCTGCTGGAGGAGCGATTCAGGGTATGTGACATGTACATAGCAGCTTGTTTCAGTTTAGTGAGGGATGATGTGATTTGATGTATTAGTGGAGTTTACTACAGCAAGCATTACTTTGACTATTGCTCATACATATACAGAAAAGTTTACACACACCTTGCAGAATCAGCAAAATGTTAATTATTGTACCAAAATAAGAGGGATCCTACAAAATGTATTTTTTTAGTACTGACCTGAATAAGTTATTTCACATAAAAGATTTACATATAGTCCACATAAGAAAATAATAGTTCAATTTACATAGTAAATAAGTACGTTTACATGCACTTGACTCTTAATACTGTGTTGTTACCTGAATTACTTTCTGAAGTTTTGCCTGCTGTTCTTCAGAAAAATCTTTCAGGTCCCACAGTTTTTGTTTTTTTTCAGCATGTGTGTATTTGAACCTTTTCCAAAAATGCTTGTATAATTTTACATCCATCTTTTCACATTGAGGACAACTGAGGGACTTGTATGCAACTATTACAGAAGGTTTAAACACTCACTGATGCTCCAGAAGGAAAAACAATGCACTAGGAGCCAAGGGTGTAAATTTTGATCTGAATGAGGATGTGTACATATTTCTTATTTTGCCTAAATATCATATTTTTTTTCCATTTAGTACTACCTTTCAGAAGCTACAGAAAATATGTATATGTTCCCCGAAGACAAAATAAGTTACATTTACCCTGATATTCAAATTCAAAAAGTCCCCCCCCACACACGTAATGCATTGTGTTTCTTTCTGGAGCATCGGTGAGCATTTTAACCTTCTGTATTAGTTGAATATGAGTCCCTTAGTTGTTCTCAGTGTGAAAAGACGAAATCCCCAATTCATACAGTCATTGTTAGAAAGGATTCAAATACACAAAAATGCTGAAACGTCTAATCATTTGTGGGATCTGAAGGATTTTACTGAAGAACAGCAGTCAGTTTAACTGTTCAGGACAAACAAGAGACTCATGAACAACTAAATCACAAAAAAAAAAACCGTGGATTATTCGGGTAACAACACAGTATTAAGAATCAAGCTTATGTAAACTTGTGAACAGGGTAATTTCTATAAATTACTATTATTTTTCTCTTGTGGACTATATGTAAATGTCTTGCGTGAAATATCTTATTCAGGTCAGTTATCAATTAAACAGTAACATGATCCCTCTTATTTTGATAAAATAATTAACATTTTGCAGATTCTGAAAGGTGTATGTAAACTTTTGACTTCAACTGTAGTAAGGGATTTGAACACAATGAAATTTTAAACAGTTTGAAACTTTGTTTTAATTATTTTTTCTTTTTTATTGTAGGTTGCCATTAAAGACAAGCAAGAGGGAATAGAATGAAGACCATCACACTCCACTGGAAGGCAACAACTAATTCACAAAGGACTAAATTGTCAGTCTTAAACTGGGTTTCTGCAATGGGATACAATACTCCCATTTATTTATTTTCATGAAATATTATGAGGTCAGTTGACAAGCTCTCATAATAAATAAAAAGAGATCTTTAAAGCCTATAACAACTTTGAGGTTAAGATCTGTGGAGTTCCTCCTCCAATATTGATTTCCATGTTGGTATAATGAAATCATCAAATCTTCAATATTCTTTTAAAAATATTTCATTGTGTGTCAAATGTATGTACAAGGAAATAATTTCCTCTTCATTGTCCCTCTCATTTGTGATGTAGATTATTTTTTGTTATTAATAAATGGACTTTTGTAATGAAATGCATTATCTCTTGTATTTACTTTAATTTTAACATTGTGGCATTAGTGTTTCGTGGGCTTGTCACAAACTCGTGGCTTTCAACATGGGAACTGTTGGGGACCTTCAGTTGTTTCCAAGGGGACACATTAAAACGATGCACAAATGTAACTAGATGGCTACTGGAGAGATGCATAGTACTAACTGTGGTTGTAAAGGAATAAGAACATGCCTGAGATGCGAGGCGGAGGAGTCTAAACGACATTTACTGCAGAAGAATGAGCTAGTGAGTCGTCAACTTTACGTTGAAAAGATGTTCTGACGCGCGGATTTTGCGCTTAATAAGCCGACGTTGCATTATAGCTATCAGCAACTGAGCTGAACAGGGTTCTCTATTCAGTTAAATCCAGATAGACCTTTTTCTGCCCTGAATCTCAAAATTGTGCTAATAAATTAAACACTACTGTTAAATTTGTTGACAGTAAAAAAAAAATATATATATATAATGTATATGTATATTTTATTTGATCGGAAATACAGTAAAACAGGGACATTGTGTAATATTACAATTGTTTTTCTTTTTTTAAAAAAGAAAATATTTTTCTTTTGATTTAGTACATTTTGAAGGATTCTTTTTAACGTTATAAATGTCTTTACTGTCACTTTTTCACAAATTTAATGCGTTTTGCAGACGTATTAATTTCTTTTAAAAACATTCTAACCTCAGTAGTGTAAATATGAAAACACGATATATTCTGTTACAGATACATTATGATTTCATCTATGATCCAGTATTAAAGTCAGCAGTCCCAGAAGTGGAAAATGGCACCCAAAAGTCCTTTGTGTTCCCTGGAATATTTTTGTGGGAGAATTTTGTTTCAGAAGATGAAGAGAGGGAACTGATTGCCAGAATGGATCAAGATGTCTGGAGAGAATCTCAATCAGGCCGTCGAAAACAGGTGAATGAAGAATAAAACTGCAAGAGAATGAACTACTAATACATTCCTTTAACCTTTTATTCTTTAGCAGCACTTATGGAAGCTTGTTTCCACCACAAGATTAAAAAATGAATAATGTTGTGACTTAGAATTCTGAGTTTATATCGTACAATTCTGACTTTTGTCTCACAGTTTATTATTATTTTAAATTAATTCTGCATTACTATCTCATAATTTCACAATTGTAAAAATTCTGAATTGTGAGTCCATTTCCGGCACTGGATAAAAAAAAAAAAGTAATTGTGACTTTTTATCTCACAATTCAGATTTTTTTCTTTCTCGCAATTGCGAGTTTACTTCTTGCAATTCTGCCTTTTTTCCTCAAAATTGAGTGATACAAACTCGTAATTCTGAGAAATTAAGTCATATAAACTCACAATTGCAAGTTATAAATTCAGAATTGCAATTCTAAAAAACAGATATAAACTCACAACTGTGAGTTTAGTTTATATTATGCAATTCTGACTTTATAACACACAATTGCGAATTAATTCAGAATCGTGGGTTATAAACTATTCTGAGAACATATCAGTTTTTTTTCCCCTCAAAATTAGGTTTTATAACTTGCAATTGTTTATATCTCAATTTTGAGAAAAAAATTTACATTTGTAAGTTTATATCTCAAAATTCTGACTTTATAACTCACGACTTAGATCACACAATTCTGAAAAAAAAAAGTTAGAATTGCATGTTTTTATCTCACAATTCTGACTATTTCTCGCAATTGTACGTTTATATCACATAATTCTGACTTTATAACTTGGAATTGTGAGCGTATATATATTTTATTTCACAATTCTGACTTTATTTTTCGGAATTATGTGTTTATATCAGGCAGTTCTCAGAAAATAGTTAGAAATGCTTGTTTTTATCTCCAAATTCTGACTTTTCTCACAACTATAAGTTTATATCATACAATTCCGACTTTATAACTTGGAATTATAAGTTTATCTCACGCAATTCTAAGAAAAAAGTTAAAATTGTGAGATTTTATCTCGCACTTCTGACTATTTCTCACAATTGTAAGTTTTTATCTCACAATTCTGACTTTATTTCTCACAATTGTGAGTTTATATTAGGGCTGTCAAATGATTCATCACGATTAATCGCATCCAGAATAAAAGTTTATGTTTAAATACTATATGTGTGTTTACTCTGTATATTTACTATGTACATATAAATACACACATACATGTATATATTTTTAAAAAATATTTATATGTATATATATTTACATCTGTATACAATTTAGATTATAAATAAATATTTTTTTTTTATATATTTACAATATTTTTCCTTAATATGTACATGCATGTGTATGTATTTTTATATACATAATAAATATACACAGTACACAGACATATAGTATGTAAACATAACTAGTTTATATCATGCAATTCTGAGAAAAAAAATTGCCTAGAAGTGGCAAAAATTAATTTCTTTTCTCACAACTGTGAGTTTATATTATGCAATTCTGAGGAAAAAAAATTGCAAGTTTTATCTTACAGTTTATAAAACAAAGACTTTATTTCTCACAATTGAGTTTATAATATATCACACAATTCTGAGAAAAAAAGTCAGAATTGTGAGATAAAAAACCTTTTGAACATTTTTTTTATTCAGTGACGGAAACAGGCTTCCATATAATTCTGATAAAGTCAAAATTGTGAGAAAAAAGTTTAGAATTTTAAATGTTTTTATCACGCTTCAGGCTTCCATAGGTAGAAGACATTTTGAATAATCCTATTTCCTTTTAATCACCTTTTATAAATGATTTTTTTAGTTAATGTGAGGTTCTAAAGTTGTAAACCAGTAGGCTACTACTGTAATAACATCTAAATAACAGTATATATCCACAGGACTTTGGGCCAAAGGTGAACTTCAAGAAACGTCGTGTCCATGCGGGAAATTTCACTGGCCTGCCTGCTATCAGCCGTCACTTGGTGGACAGGATGTCAAAGTCACCTCAGTTGGCCTCCTTCAAACCAGTAGAGCAGTGCAACCTAGACTATGATCCCCAAAGAGGCTCTGCGATTGACCCTCACTTAGATGATAGCTGGCTGTGGGGAGAGCACCTGGTTACCATTAACCTGCTCTCAGACACTGTCCTTACAATGAGTTTAGATCAAGGCTGGGGAGACATGGATGATGGGGAGGTGCGAGTGGCTGTGCATGTACCACGCAGATCACTGATTGTACTCTATGGAGAGGCACGACACCGGTGGAAACATGCTATCCACAGGAAAGACATTCACAGTCGCAGAGTGTGCAGCACCTTCCGGGAGCTGTCTGAGGAGTTTCTACAGGGAGGAGAGCATGAGAAACTGGGCTCAGAGTTGTTAGATATAGCACTGAGGTTTAGGGGTGTACCTTTATAAGTTGCCTTTGATATGTGAGCGTATTACAGTTTTCTGTACACACAACTGTAAAGTGATTTTATTTTTAATTTAAATAAATGAATAATCTTTTTATTTTGTGTTGCTATTTTTTTTAATAAATAGTGGATATGATATGAGCTGCAATAATATCTAACTAACTAGCTTTTTTTTCATACACTATCAGTCAAATGTTTTTGATTTTAATGTTTTTTTTTTTTTAATTCTCTTCTGCTCACCAAGCCTACATTTATTTGATCCAAATTACAGGAACAACAGTGAAATTTTGAAATATTTATACTATTTAAAATAACGATTTTCTATTTGAATATATTTTATTTCAAAGCTGAATTATTAGCATCATTACTTCTGTCTTCAGTGTCACATAATCCTTCAGAAATCATTCTAATATTGTGATTTGCTGCTCCAAAAACATTTATTATTATTATTATTATGTTGAAAACAACTGAGTAGATTTTTTTTCAGGTTTCTTTGATGAATAGAAAGTTCAGAAGAACAACATTTATCTAAATTATAAATGCCTTTATCATCACTTTTGATCAAATTAAAGCATCTTTGCTAGATAAAGGTATAAAAAATTATAGGCCTACTGATTCCAAGCTTTTGAATGGTATAGCTTATAATGTTACAAAAGCTTTTTATTTCAAATAAATACTGATCTTTGGATCTTTCTATTCATCAAAGAATCCTGAAAAAAACTTACTCAGCTGTTTTAAATATTGATGATGATGATGATAATAATAATAATAATAATAAATGTTTCCTGAAAAGCAAAATCATCATATTAGAATAATTTCTAAAGGATCATGTGACACTGGAGACTGGAGTAATGATGCTGAAAATTTAGCTTTGATTACAGGAATAAATTACATTTTAAAACGTAAAACATGTTAAAACATATTTAAAATAATGTATATATGTTCAAATAGAAAACGTTTTTAAATAGTAAAAATATTTCACAATATTACAGATTTAGCTGTATGTTGGATCAAATAAATGCAGAAGAGATTTATTTAAAAAAACATTAAAAACCTTACTGTTCAAAAACTTTTGACTGGTAGTGTATATATATACACAGTTTAATGATTCCCTTACATTGAAAACCACTGGTTTATGCTTGCAATTGGCTATATATCCTTTTTCCCAGTCATAACTGCACTCAGATTTTCTGAAACAGTGCCACACTCAACATGGCGGAATGGTGACGCCGAAACCAAACTTTACGTCAAAACTGGTCAAAGTTCATTTGTATTTTCCCGGGAAAGAGATCTGCAGTTCTAACCCACATGACTGCGAGTATTGTATATTTAAACATAGCTTTGCCCGCATGTACATTAGAGGTAAGTTGAGGAAATCGATTTAAACCCCAATAAATTTGTCTCTAAAACTTGCATTTAGTAAAACTAAACGCAATCGCGCAATGGATATGCTATATAACGTACGAATACAAATTTAGTAGTCGATTGTCGTAAGCACTTAATAAATACGTTATTAAGAAAATATACACAACGTGTGGAGGTCTTCCTTACTGTTTTCATTTTAGGTTTTAGCATCTTTTTACTTGCTCTTGTTTACATTTACTTTATGTTTTTATTAATGTATACTTTTTAAAAAAAAAATGGATTTCCTAATTATAACCACACGTTTTCTTCGTTTACGTAGCATTTTCCAGTCTATACAGGATGCAAATTACGTTTCTCTCTAGTCTCTACAAATGTCTCACGGCAATCTCCTGTGTTCAAAGCCCCCATAGGGCGCGAACAGGCCACTTGTCCTGTATCATTACATAACAATACCAGATGCATTGTGGTTCTGACACCTAAACAACCAATAGCAAGAGTTTTACTACATGACTGAAACCTGTTTTCATTACAGCCCACCTTTATAAGGGCTGATTAGACGCAATACTTACACTTTCACTGTGCAGCCATGGAGAAAATAACAGAGAAGATACTGCTGGAGAAAAGCGCTCCAAAGACAAACAAACTGGAACAGATCAAGAGCCTCAAGTAAGAAGTTATTTTTGTGTTTCTTAAGCACACAGTGGTGTTATGGTTTATTAATGAATTTAAAAAGACTACTTCAGTTCAATTAAACAATTAATAATTTAAAATATATTATCTTTTCTGTTCTGTACAGCCTCTCACGCATGAGTTTGAAGAGCGATGATCTGCCTGTGCCTCTGCTATCTAAACTGTGTAGCCTGGAGCAGCTGGATTTGTCTGGGAACATGCTGCAGGAGATTCCCAGAGGCCTCTGTCTGCCCTGTCTGAAGATCCTGAACTGCTCAAACAATGATATGGAGGATGTAGTGTCACTGGAAGCCATGAGAAACATAGAGGAACTTAGACTAGAGGACAACCTTTACCTTACAGTGAGAATCATGCTTTGAAATTCAACCCTCACATTTTGTTACCTGTCAAAAATGATGTGTTTTCAATCCACAGCATCATTAGTGCTGTTTTAGATGTTATGGATCTTGTACTGGCTATGAATTTTTTAATGTGTTTTTTTAGGTCAATGATGAACACAAAGTGATCTTCCTGTTACCTAAGCTGAGGATGTTTAATGGGAAGGATATCAGCTCTACGGCCCATCATATTCGCCATGGCAGCACCGAGATCCTCAGGAAGAGGGTGAGAACGACTCTTCAACCATTGACCACAATGAAAACAGCTTGTCTATACAATATTTCTTAAATGTGCTTTTTTTTTGGTTACTTTTAGGTTATTGGTGTGTGGGAACGAAGCTTCAGTCTCCCTGATCCCATTACGAAACAATGTCTAGCAGCTGTTGAGAAGCGATTTGTTAATGCTGCCTGCACCCAAATCAAATATGGCCCTAATTCCTTGAGTGAATACACAAAATGGAGGGTGGGTACTCTAGCGCAAATATTGTGTTTGTTGGTACTGACACAGATTTCGAATTTGTAGATCATCTAAAATGTTGTGACTTCACTAGGATGAATGTATGTTCTCTTTTTCTAAGATAAGTCCTAGTCCGATTTCTAAATTGTCTACAAAGGTTTTGGCTTTATTTTCCTTTTGACATGCTTTCTCCTTGTATACTTTATATGTACAGCTGAGATCAGAAGTTTGCATACACCTTGGGGAATCTGCAAAATGTTAATTATGTTACCAAAATAAGATAGATCATTCAAAACCTTTTTGAATGTGAAGATAAGGGTAAATTTAACTTTTGTCTTCTGGGAAACATGTAAGTATCTTCTGCAGCTTCTGAAGGGCAGTACTAAATGAAAAAAGTATGATATTTAGACAAAATAATGAAAATAGTTGCATATGAATCCCTCAGTTGTCCTCAGTGTGAAAAGATGGATCTCTAAATGATTCAGATAACAGCACAGTATTAAGAATGAAGCATATTTAAACTTTTAATCTGGGTTTAATTTTTATGAATTCAGCTATTATTTTCTCTTGTGCACTATATTTAAACTATATTTCAACTTTTATGTGAAATATGTTATTCGGATCAGTACTAAATTAAAATAACATGCATTTTGTATGATTTTTGGTGAAATATTTAACATTCTGCAGATTCTGCAAGGTGTTTGTAAACTTTTGACTTCAACTGTATATGTGTTTGCATTGCTTTGACCGTTCTCTGTAGATCAGTCTCCATTTTGGACACCACGACTGGTCACTTATGTACAATGCCAGCAGACTTTTGGTCAAACTACTACTAAACCTACTACAAGTTTGTAAAGAAGTTTTAGGGAATTTCGAAATCCTGGCCAGGACATGTGGTCACCCTAATTCACTAATGTTGCATTTCACCTTATTCTGTTAATGCTTTTTTTTAAGGTTGAAATGATTGCAAAGGAATATTTGAAGTCACTGACGTGCACTGAAGAAGAAGACAAAGTCATAGACACAACTCCAACAAAGGAGAATGAGGTAAAGCCATCAGCATCATTTTGTTGAGTTTCATATTTGACGCATCAGGCTTGTATGGCTCATAGTATAATATAGGAGAATTTTAAGCTCAAAAGACTTAATTTTTTTTTTCAGTGGCCCAAACTGAGCAAAAATATGTAATTTGGTGCAGTCTCTGATTTGTGTATGTCCAAAAAGCATGATCAAATTTTGACAGCTTGTAATGTAAATCAGTGTGATCTTTTCATTTGTCACTAATTGTCTTAAATCATTATTTATTTTATTTTATTTTATTTTATTACACAAAGCAGGCTCCGACAGAGAAAAAAACTCATGATCTTGGTGGTAACAGTATCACAAGTCCTCAGAAAAGAACCAGAAACAACTCAGAGGTGGCCGCAGAGGCCAGTCCACGAAAATCGAGTCGTTTGACAAGTGCAGCTTCGGATGAGGCTAGTCCACGAAAATCCACACGAGTGAGCACTCCACAGAAAACTGACCCTACACTGTCCAGCCCCAGAAAGCACACCAGAATGACCAATGTAGACACCCCAGAGGGTAGTCCGAGGAAATCAAGCCGCCTAGAAAATATTTCTCAGAAAGGTGCTAGCAAAACTGAAAGCCCCAGAAAAGCAACAAAGTCAATCATCTCTACGCCCACATCAAGACCTGCTAAATGTGAAAGCCCAAGAAAAGCTGCTAAAGATCAGACTACTGCTCAACAGAGCAAACAGAAAACGGCCAAAACAGAAAATAACACACCTCGGAAAACTGCCAGTGCCAAACGCAAAGTTTCTCAGGTGAGTTTAAGACATGAGGATTTGAGTGTACAGTGATTAATTAAATTAATGAAGGTAAGGAAGCCCTAATGAAGAAAAATAGTTTCAGAGGGATAATATTTTTGAAAAAATTGTTTGGATTCATCTTTCATTGTTATTTCAGTAAAAATAGAACTCATTTATTAAAAACAAATCCTCCTGTTTTGTTGTCCTTAAACTTTCTGATCGTAAATAAGCATTCTGATTAAGGTTTCTGTCTAAACATTTTCCTTATTGTGCTGGATTATTGTATTTGCATGTGAATTGTCAAAGAATCACTCTTAAGTTGTGGATTCTTGTACTTGTATTCAGTCTGCTGTTGATTGCTCGTTACACAGTCATTGGCGTATCATTAATGGGCGTCTCTTTCCCCTGCTGTTTCAGGAGCCGGTGAGTCTGCAGCCGTTCCATGTCTTGCAGTGTCACAGTCGACAGGACAGTCCTGACGACTTCAGCACTCAGCTTTGGGCCTGTGCCTTTGAGCCCCCGCAGGAGGGCGGCGGTGATGGTGGTAAGCACTATCAAGTGATTCAATTGAATTAAATCAGTTGTATGCTTGAATGTGTTTTTGATCTTAAATGTCTGCCATTGTTTTTAATCTGTTAGGTATCAGTGGTGGGTCTCGTGCAGTCGCCACATGTGGAGGGGAAACTTTGTGTGTGATTGACTGTGAGTCAGGACACGTGCTGAAGAAATACAAGGTTCCTGGTGAGGTGAGTGCAAAGAAGTTATGTACAATACTGTATCTGGCCACCAGGTGGCTTAGTTATATAGACTAATCAGTTTTGTTTATCAGGTAAATGATACATGGAATACACTGGTTATTCAGAAAATCATATTCTATAATTCTGTTACTTTAATAGTTATACTGTTTCTGAAGTATGTACTTACTTAAGTACACACTACAAGTCAAAGGATTTATGTTTTTTTCTAAAGAATCTCCTCTGCTCATCAAGCCTACATTTATTTGATCCGAAGTACAGCATAAAGAGTAAAGCTTTTAAATATTTCTGCTATTTAAAATAACTGTTTTCTATTTGAACATATTTTAAAGTGTAATTTATTCCTGTGATCAAAGCTAAACTTTCAGCATCATTACCCCAGTCTTCAGCGTCACTTGATCCGTCAACTCATTCTAATATGCTCATTTGCTGTTCAAGAATTTTTTTTTGCTATTATTATCAGTGTTTAACACAGTTAAGAACTTTTTTTAAGGGTTCTTTGATGAATAGAAATATCCAAAGATCAGCATTTATCTGAAATAAAAAAACTTTTGTAACATTGTAGAATTTAACATTATTGTAACATTAATTTATTAAATTGATCAAAAGTGATAATAAAGACATTTTTAATGTTACAAAAGATTTCTATTTCAGATAAATGCTGTTCATCCAATTTTACTATTTAAAAAAAACCCTGAAAAAATCTGCTCAGCCATTTTCAACATAATAATAATAATAATAATAATAATAATAATAAAATTTGAGCAGCAAATCAGAATATTAGAATGATTTCTGAAGGATCATGTGACTGGAGTAATGATGCTAAAAATTCAGCTTTAAAGGCACAAGAATAAATTACATTTTAAAATATATTTAAATAGAAAACGGACTTTTTAAATAGTAAAATTTGACTTTTGCTGTGATTTGGATCACATAAATGCAAGCTTGATGAGCAGATGCAGAAAAAACAATAAACAATAGTAATAAAAGCAGTAACAGCAATGATGAAATGAACAGCAGGCAAATAAATTGACAAAGTGTACTGTTTTCAAATGGAGAAACAACCAACAAGTCCATGAACTTTGCATAAACGTAAGCATTAGTTTTAAACTACAGTTTAAAATGAAGGTTGAGGTGTTGTTTATTAGGCTAAAGAGAAGAAACAACTAGTTTACTGGAATAGTTATGTATTTACTGTTTTGTTTGCAAATTAACAAACAAAACGTAAATGCATTACATTAGAGTCTGTTAAGAATGGCAAGTTAGCAAAATTATTAATATTGTTAAGGTACAGAGCCCTGCACATGACATGCGGGGGAAAAAATATACCATTGCCACGAATTAAGAATTAATTGCTTTGATAATTGGTCAATTGTGGCCACATTGTAGAAATTTGTTCACTTGTTTTAATTAAATCTAAACAAGGGAACAAATTAGTACAACATGGCCATGTTTTACTAAAAAGAGGAAAATAAATAGGTTGTCATGACAAAAATCTTTAACTAAAATCTCAATTTGTGCAGTGTTTAAAAGTGCAGATTTGGCATGACAAAAATATCTGATAAAGAAAAATGCTTACATGTTGTGGTTATTATACTGAAAGTATAACTTTTTTCGAAGATGAACTAGGTGGCACCGCAATAGCTAAAATGTGTGTATAATGCATGCTGTTTCATATACTATAAAAAGATTCCATTCTGAACATAGCTACTAATCCCATAGAATCCAACCTAGCCTGTTCTGCAAGAGTTAAAAGCAAACAGGCTGCATTTGACATGCATCCAGTGCTTGTTAATTCAATTTTGCATCCACTGTTGTCTTGTAGGAGTTTTTCTCACTGGCATGGTCCACGGTGCTGATGTCCAGGACCGGTGGCTCTGCCCGTCCCTGCAATATCCTGGCAGCCGGGGGTAAGAGGGGTCTGGTGAAGCTTATCCATCCCCGAGTAAACCTGGCATTTGGAGAGTTTCGTGCCAGTCGACGTGCCATTTCCATTATGCGCTTCAGTCCGCGCAACGCTACCTTTCTCTTCAGTGAGTTAAACAAAGACTAAGTGACTGAATAATAAATTAGTTGATCTATATTGATGTAACTAAAAATCACTTTATTTCTATTTCCAGCTGGGACGTATGAAAATAAGATCTTTTTGTGGGACATTGGTGAACTGGATCGTGATTACAACTTTAAAACCAGGTTGTTTATTTTTTATTTATTCAGAAATAGTTTTGAGTTTTTGTTTAGAAATAATAGAATGTACTGCATTTGTGTTCAAAACCATTTGCATTCTTACTAACTTTTCCATAATTTTTATTATTGTTTTAACAGTAAGCTGCTAGTCCTGGAGACGGGCTCCACTCCTCTGCATCTCTCTCTGCTCCCTACATCTCCAGACACGCACCTCCTCTCGGGCTGTGATGACGGGCTGTATATCTTTGACATCCAGCTCAGTAAAAACACACAGAAAAGGTTTGAATTCTCCATCAGTTTAGAATTCATCATCATCCCTCTGCTGATTAATCTGTTTATGTGTATGTTGTCAAAGAAAATGTTTCTTTATTGTAATTTACATGTTTGTTTGTTTTTTAGAAATGAGGAGATGGAGATTGTGTTTCCAATTTACAAGAAAAAGGATAAGAAGAACACCTACCGGACTATTGATGGACTGAGCTTCCTCTCAGATGATATAGTGGGTGAGTAAACCGTAAGAAAAATGTAGGACTAGTTGACCAAATTATGTATTTAATATATAATAGGGATGTGTTATCAATGTTGTGGTATTGTGAAAACAAAACTGTCTTGATATTATTGTGGTCATGATATGAAACGATAGGCGCAAAAACTGTAGTTTTTAAAATATAATTAAACTTCTTTAAAGTTGTGTTTTGGGCAATTATGCTTTGGCACAGTATCTGTCAAACGAACTAAATCTGAAAGCACAATATGGCTTAATTCCTTCATCAAGTCTGCTTTCACTGCCCGTTTCAAAGCAAAGCGCACACTTAGTTCAGGCAATCAGCTCGTGATCCGGGGTTTTCTGCGCCTCAGAACGGCTCAGTTTACAGCAGTGGTCTCAAACTCAATTCCTGGAAGGCCGCAGCTCTGCAGAGTTTAGCTCCAACCAGCTCCAACTCACACCTGCTTGGAAGTTTCTAGTAATCCTGAAGAGCTTGATTAGCCTTGATTAGCTGGATCAGGTGTGTTTGATTAGGGTTGGAGCTAAACTGTGCAGAGCTGTGGCCCTCCTGGAATTGAGTTTGAGACCAGTGGTTTACAGTGAATGCAGTGAACTGGTTTATTGCGTGTGCTCTTAGTTTTAGTGCGCATTTGGGAACGCAACGTCCACCAGTTATGCTTTATTTTTGTGGCAGATGATTACAGCATTTCACTAGATTTGTAGTGAGGCCGTTTTCACAAACATTTTATCTTACTGCTAAGAATTCTCCTAAAGTTTTTAGCTAAGAGTTTTCTTTTAAAACCTACTTACAAAGCTGCTGAGATAAACTTTTACTAAGGAAAAGAGAGAAGTCTTAAGCTAAGAATAAGGGTTGACTTCGTTGCTATGGATGATGTCAGCATGCTTACTAACTTTGCATACAGTGATTGGCTAATAGATGATGAAGGGGTCTCTGTCAGAGATATTCAAATAAAAATGTTGCTACATTCAAATAAAGAATTTAAAATGCAGATAAAGTGTCACTAATTAAACAAGTATATGTTCAGCTAATTGTCAGCCTCTTACATGTGTGCTTCTCGTAAACTGTTAGCAGATATGCATATAAACAGCCTTTTAATTAACAGAGTAGAATAATCATGGCAGATAGTAAGACATGCAAACGGAAAAGAAAATTAAACTGGACACAAGAACATCTTCTTGCCCAACTTGTTAATGAAATCAAGGATGTAATCAAAGGAAAATTTGGCATTGGGATAACCTCCAAACCAAAAAAGATGCGTGGGAAAGCATATGTGTGCAAATAAATGCAGTGTGTTTCTAACATGTTTACGTTCCAAGTAAGGCTAGGCGATATATTTATATCAATATTATGTGCATCTCATCAGTAAAGCCGGTTCTTTGATTAGCGGTAAATCTCCATCACCTGTTTTCAAATAGAGCGCCAGTTAATACACAGAGCCGTAGATCACTGACACGCCTGTTATTTTTGAGATTTTCTCCTACATCTGCAAGTTGTGAGCTACTTTTAGCCTTAAGATGTTTTGTGAATACAGGGCCTGTTTTTGAAGTTTGTCAAAATAAAATTTTAAAAGTTCAGTATGAATTGCTGACAGCTAGCGATTTAAATTGGTAACATTACGGCAGTCCAAATTCAAAATATCTCTTTCAAATGTAAAAATTAGGAAAGAAGTATTGTAATTTCCCTACTGTAGTGTAAAGCAAAAATAATATACCTATACCTATCTAATAATATACCTGTCATTTTTATTTATTTTATAGTGCAGTTGTTTACAATACATAGCTTTTACTGTCATAGGAATAACAATAATATAAAATTGTTGTTGTTGTTGTTGTTGTTGTTATTATTATTACTATTATTATTATATTCTAATTAGTTTGGCTTCCTAAAACCTTCTAAAACCAGTGTGTATTTAGACTGAGAGAGTATACCACAAGTAAAAAGAGGCTTGGGTCTCCTTTAAAGTTCAGTTACAAGTCAATTCACTGGCTTTTTTCTGACTTAAGGTTCCTTAGTTAAGTGCATTAGATAATTTAACTTTAAAATGTACATTTTAAAATTGTGTTTTTTTTCCAAGTGTTCATTTGTCCTTTTTTTAATATCGCAAATATCAAGATATTATTGTATTATGAGATTTTGTTATCACTACATCCCTAAGATATAACATATATTTTCCATTTAAAGATGTACTATAATAATTATTAATATTATATGTACTACTTTAAAAATGTTTGAACTAATCGTCTTGTTTTTTTGGTAGTTTTACACTTAAATTGTCCATTTAAAACTGTGCCTAGTATTAAAGTTAGGCTTGCTCTCTATTAAATTTAACACACTGTGGCCTGTTTTGTCTGATATTGAAGGCAATAATGATGGTTGTAATATTTCCTCACAGCATCCAAGAGCCACATGCAGGGCTCTATCTACCTGTGGAGCTGGAGTGCCACGCGGGCATCTTGCAACGGCAAAAAGAAAGAGGTGCCAGCTGTTGTGCTGGCAGAGCTGCAGTGGTCCAGCACTGACATCCCATACCTGTCTCTAGGCACCTGTCCAGGTATTCATGATAGGTGTATGAAATGTCATATGATAGGGCTGCACAATAAATCGTATTTTAATTGTGATCAGGATTTGCCTGCTAAAATGTTTCATTTGGCATTTGCTTTATCTTGCATTGGTAACATGTCTCCACAAGCTTTGAGGCTTGCAGTTAGCAGAGTTTAGGTCCCCAAATAGGACCTTTTTTGTTAAATGGATAAAAGGTTTCAACCAGTGTTGTGCTTAATCTTTCCAAACTACCTAATCTTGTGCTCTGAAGAAAAAAAAGCACAGATGATTGGAAAACTACTTCAGGCAATGTGTTAGCAAACCTCAGTCATGAACTTGACTTATTCTTGACTACCATTATCATGCAGTCCTATCATATGGTTTAAACATTTCTTCTTTTGTACTAAAACATACAACAGCCCAGAAATATGGCTTCAGATATGCAGAAAATCTGAAAGCAAAACTGATGTCTGATTGTGTTTTTTTTTTTTTTTTTTTGTAGGCTATGGTTATGTGGTGTGTGGGGATGAGCAAGGCAGATTATGGATGTACCACATCACAGACACCATGATGGAAAACTTCAAGAGTGGAAAAACAATCTCAGCCACTGAGGTAAGTTAATCATTGCTGGGTGAGAGAAACAGTATGTGATAATGTAAGA
The DNA here is from genome assembly GCA_033026305.1 of Cirrhinus molitorella. Classification (NCBI taxonomy): domain Eukaryota; kingdom Metazoa; phylum Chordata; class Actinopteri; order Cypriniformes; family Cyprinidae; genus Cirrhinus; species Cirrhinus molitorella. Next base: position 31,306,326 of record CM065119.1, read on the forward strand.
TCTTGGATTGGGAATTAATGATAATCTTACATGGTATGTATTCACGGTTTTGTTTTATTTATTTAGCAATGCAAAAGAGATGATAATCCACTCCAGATAATCTGGCATTATCTCTTGCTAAAATAATCTTATTAGCTACAGTAAATACGCATTAAAACCTTTAAGAAGGTGTCCTATCTTTTTAACATGTTTACTTTAGAGGAGTGTTTGCTGTTGATGTTTGAATACAGAGCTTCTGAATCTCATTTTCCTCTTTTGGTCATGTTATTTCAGGTGCTGGAGTGGCCATCACCGGTTAGAGCTGGAATGGGTGCATTAGAGGGTCCATCTATTAACAGCATTGCCATGGATCCTGATCTACGTTACTTGGTTGCCCTTACTGACAAGAACATGGCTGTGGTTTGGAAGAGAGAGAGTCAATGAGCACAAAGAAATGTTCAATTGCTGGCAGTGTTTCTCTTTGTTGCTTTGCATTTCTGGGCTCAATTTGAATTGAGATCATGTGAGGAGAGCAGTTAAAAAGAAAATCAGACACATTAATTCACCTGTTTTAAAGACTTATTGTCTCAAAGAGACAGAGAAAGGCTAATGTAGCCATCATGTAAATTTGTTCCTGTTTCACTGTGACTACTTTTAGTAGGTGAAAGGCAATTATTGTAACCTCTTTTCATATTTTTGAAAGTTTTCAGTTTTTTTCCTTGTTTGTTGTAGATTTCTTTAAAACATTGTTTACAAAATGCATTTCAGAGATTGTCAAAAAAAAAAAAGACTTTGTTCAAAACATGAATTCTTATGTTTTAGTTTTAATTAATAAAATGGTGTCATACACCATTTTCTTATTTAAATGATTGTTATACACGCCTCACTCTTGGTTGTTAATGTAAGTGTCAAAAAAACAAATATTGTATATCCTGTGTATGTGCCTCATTTCATCTGTTATCTCGCTCTTGTGAATTTATTGCAGTTTGTACTAGTTTTGTGCATTAAACAAACGTGTTTAACATAAAACTGCAGCCCACTTTCCTGCATTTAAGCGCATCAACAAATACTTTATATACTGCATCCTTAAATATAGCTATTAATTAATATCTAGTATTTACATGGTACTCAAAAGTATTTTAAATGATATCCTGTACCACTATGGTAGTAAAAACACGGTATTGCCATGATATACTTCCAAAATAAGTATTACGAAGATGGGTCGGAGAAAGAATTTCATTAGCAAATAAGGAAGATGAGCACACGTGTTTCTTACTTGTCATCTCTGATTTTGGTCTCTGTTTTTTATTTATGCATATTCGGATACGCGATGTGGCTAGAAGGGATACAGCTGCGGCCGTAAACGAATGAAATTAATTTTCTACATATTAGATTTTGTTTTATTACCTATACTGTTACCCCTTACAATAATGAAAAAAGACGGTATTGTTGTTGTACAGAGTGAAAAAATACGCATGTTGATGTGTGCATGCCCAGTAGCCGCATCTGTATACGCATTCTCGTTCTATGCAGGGCTTTGAGGCGCGCTCTAGCGTAGTGGCGTCCCCGTCAAGCGCGCTATTTAGAATGTAACCGTTGCGCTCCCGCTCTGTGACGTCACAGGCCAAGCAGCGAGGTATCTAACCGTTGCTGTAGAACTCAACTGTCAGTGTAAAATGTCTTTTTTTTTTTTCTGCCACAAGAAAATGGACAAAAAATGTCTAGCGTTGTATTTGTTTTCCGAGTCTTTTCTAGCAACAAGGAGCTGCGTGATTGGATGCGATTTGACGCTTTTTTACTTCTGACAAACCTCTGGATATGAGCCACAAATTCTTTTATCAGTGGTAAGTCTTTGTAAGAAAAATTAAAAGTGTTAGTGTAGGACCAAAAACGACTTTTAAAAACTTTAATATATGCTTTCAGAGACTTTATGTAGTTTCAGAGGCTAATGTAAATATGTTCAATGTGTGGCTTCCAGAAAGACCATTGGTACGATAAGTCCATGTTGGAAAACCATCCATACGCTGAAAAGTATGAACATCGGTTGTATGAAGCAATGGTGAATGGACCCATACTTGCGGCAGTCATGTCTGGGTAACTACTGTTGAGAGTACAGGCAAGTGCTGGTATTGAAACCTGTTTCTTATGTTTACCATCTTTAAACATAAGAAACATTTTGCAAGTAGTTTTTTCTTTATCTCTTTGCTAAATAGAGGTGTTAAGACACTTTAGTACACGTTTTGTGTAAATGTAAAATGACAGAAGGAGCCAGAGGAATCAACAACAAGCCATCTTTTATCTTTGGGTCATCTGCGCTTTATACTTCTATATTGGCGGGACCCTAGCACATCTTCAATTACTTGTCTTCATCGACTCATTCAAGTCCATTTTCCCTTTTTAAATTTTCCTTAGTTTACGTCGTTTACGTTTTCCCTCTCATGTTTAAGTCATCTGTGCCTTATGTTTGCACGTTTGCATCATCTTCTCATATTATGAAGGACCCCAGTGAACCAAAGAGTTAGAAAGTCTAGGTAGCAGCCACAGAACCAGAAGTCCATGCTGGAACCAGAGGAACGACAGACCAAGGCAGAGCTGTAGAGACGAGAAACCCCAGCATAGCCAGAGGGGTTGACAAGCCATCTTTTATATTTGAGTCATCGTCTCATTCATGTGCATTTTCCTTTTTTAGGATTGACGAGCCCTCATCTTGTTTATGCATTTTGTTATTTTGCGTGTATATTTGGCTCACATTGGAGCATGATGTTGAGTAATCTGTGCCTTATACTTGCATATTGTCATTTTTGCAAATTTATTTTGCATTTTTAAATGTACTGGCCAGAGGAGGATGGGCACCCCCTGCTGAGTCTTGGTTCCTCTCAAGGTTTCTTCCTATGTGTACTACTCGTTGAGATTTTCCTTGCCATTGTCGCCTTTGGCTTGCTCACAGGGGATACAAATGCAAACCCTTGGCCTGGTTGAAAAAATAATGAAGCGTCTTTAGCTCACATCAGTGCGAGATATTTCTCCCTCTCATGTTTGAGTCTTCGGTGTTTTCGGGGCTGGGACAACAATAATTTTCATTAATTATTAACGAAGAGAGGGGAATTCGTTCCATTGTTGTTATACGCTGCGGCTGGACAACAAGTAGTTGCTTATCAGCAATTATTCGCAGGGCGGTGATTAGAGATACAGCACTGATCACACCGTATCTTCGATCACAGTAGCGTAAAATTATTCAGCGGAAAATTAAATTAAAAATAGATAAGTCTGTTTATGACATTTATTTAAATTGTTACTGCATGTTGATATATTTTGACCGCAAAAGAAGGTGCATTAGGGGTGACCCGAATGCGGTTTGGCGGGAGCTGAACGGTTTGGCGAGAGCCCAGAAAATAGATAAGCACCCAAATAAAAGATGGTGGTTTAGTGGCAGTCAGGACTAAATATTTTGTGTAAGCCAAAACATAGGGACACCACCCATGGTCAAAATACGATACATGTACTACAATTGAGGTCGAGCAATACAGCACAGGAAGTTAGGGGGGCGCTGATTAGAGATACAGTACTGATCACACCGTATCTTCGATCACAGTAGCGTAAAATTATTCAGCGGAAAATAAAATTAAAAATAGATAAGTCTGTTTATGACATTTATTTAAATTGTTACTGCATGTTGATATATTTTGACGGCAAAAGAAGGTGCATTAGGGGTGACCCGAATGCGGTTTGGCGGAAGCTGAACGGTTAGGTAAGAGCCCAGAAAATAGATAAGCACCCAAATAAAAGATGGTGGTTTAGTGGCAATCAGGACTAAATGTTTTGTGTAAGCCGAAATATAGGGACACCACCCATAGTCAAAATACGATACATGTACTACAATTGAGGTCGAGCAATACAGCACAGGAAGTTAGGGGGGCGCTGATTAGAGATACAGTACTGATCACACCGTATCTTCGATCACAGTAGCATAAAAATTATTTTGTGGAAAATAAAATTAAAAATAGATAAGTCTGTTAATGACATTTATTTAAATTGTTACTGCATATTGATATATTTTGACCGCAAAAGAAGGTGCATTAGGGGTGACCCGAATGCGGTTTGGCGGGAGCTGAACGGTTTGGTAAGAGCCCAGAAAATAGATAAGCACCCAAATAAAAGATGGTGGTTTAGTGGCAATCAAGGACTAAATGTTTTGTGTAAGCCGAAATATAGAGACACCACCCATGGTCAAAATACGATACATGTACTACAATTGAGGTCGAGCAATACAGCACAGGAAGTTAGGGGGGCGCTGATTAGAGATACAGTACTGATCAAACCGTATCTTCGATCACAGTAGCGTAAAATTATTTCGCGGAAAATAAAATAAAAAAATATAACATGTCTGTTTATGACATTTATTTCAGTTGTTACTGCATGTTGATATATTTTGACCGCAAAAGAAGGTGCATTAGGGGTGACCCGAATGCGGTTTGGCGGGAGCTGAACGGTTTGGCGAGAGCCCAGAAAATAGATAAGCACCCAAATAAAAGATGGTGGTTTAGTGGCAATCAGGACTAAATGTTTTGTGTAAGCCGAAATATAGGGACACCACCCATGGTCAAAATACGATACATGTACTACAATTGAGGTCGAGCAATACAGCACAGGAAGTTAGGGGGGCGCTGATTAGAGATACAGTACTGATCACACCGTATCTTCGATCACAGTAGCATAAAAATTATTTTGTGGAAAATAAAATTAAAAATAGATAAGTCTGTTAATGACATTTATTTCAGTTGTTACTGCATGTTGATATATTTTGACCACAAAAGAAGGTGCATTAGGGGTGACCCGAATGCGGTTTGGCGGGAGCTGAGCGGTTTGGCGAGAGCCCAGAAAATAGATAAGCACCCAAATAAAAGATGGTGGTTTAGTGGCAATCAGGACTAAATGTTTTGTGTAAGCCGAAATATAGGGACACCACCCATGGTCAAAATACGATACATGTACTACAATTGAGGTCGAGCAATACAGCACAGGAAGTTAGGGGGGCGCTGATTAGAGATACAGTACTGATCACACCGTATCTTCGATCACAGTAGAGTAAAATTATTCAGCGGAAAATAAAATTAAAAATAGATAAGTCTGTTTATGACATTTATTTAAATTGTTACTGCATGTTGATATATTTTGACGGCAAAAGAAGGTGCATTAGGGGTGACCCGAATGCGGTTTGGCGGGAGCTGAACGGTTTGGCGAGAGCCCAGAAAATAGATAAGCACCCAAATAAAAGATGGTGGTTTAGTGGCAATCAGGACTAAATATTTTGTGTAAGCCAAAACATAGGGACACCACCCATGGTCAAAATACGATACATGTACTACAATTGAGGTCGAGCAATACAGCACAGGAAGTTAGGGGGGCGCTGATTAGAGATACAGTACTGATCACACCGTATCTTCGATCACAGTAGCGTAAAATTATTCAGCGGAAAATAAAATTAAAAACAGATAAGTCTGTTTATGACATTTATTTAAATTGTTACTGCATGTTGATATATTTTGACCGCAAAAGAAGGTGCATTAGGGGTGACCTGAATGCGGTTTGGCGGGAGCTGAGCGGTTTGGCGAGAGCCCAGAAAATAGATAAGCACCCAAATAAAAGATGGTGGTTTAGTGGCAATCAGGACTAAATATTTTGTGTAAGCCAAAACATAGGGACACCACCCATGGTCAAAATACGATACATGTACTACAATTGAGGTCGAGCAATACAGCACAGGAAGTTAGGGGGGCGCTGATTAGAGATACAGTACTGATCACACCGTATCTTCGATCACAGTAGCGTAAAATTATTCAGCGGAAAATAAAATTAAAAATAGATAAGTCTGTTTATGACATTTATTTAAATTGTTACTGCATGTTGATATATTTTGACGGCAAAAGAAGGTGCATTAGGGGTGACCCGAATGCGGTTTGGCGGAAGCTGAACGGTTTGGTAAGAGCCCAGAAAATAGATAAGCACCCAAATAAAAGATGGTGGTTTAGTGGCAATCAGGACTAAATGTTTTGTGTAAGCCGAAATATAGGGACACCACCCATAGTCAAAATACGATACATGTACTACAATTGAGGTCGAGCAATACAGCACAGGAAGTTAGGGGGGCGCTGATTAGAGATACAGTACTGATCACACCGTATCTTCGATCACAGTAGCATAAAAATTATTTTGTGGAAAATAAAATTAAAAATAGATAAGTCTGTTAATGACATTTATTTAAATTGTTACTGCATGTTGATATATTTTGACCGCAAAAGAAGGTGCATTAGGGGTGACCCGAATGCGGTTTGGCGGGAGCTGAACGGTTTGGTAAGAGCCCAGAAAATAGATAAGCACCCAAATAAAAGATGGTGGTTTAGTGGCAATCAAGGACTAAATGTTTTGTGTAAGCCGAAATATAGAGACACCACCCATGGTCAAAATACGATACATGTACTACAATTGAGGTCGAGCAATACAGCACAGGAAGTTAGGGGGGCGCTGATTAGAGATACAGTACTGATCACACCGTATCTTCGATCACAGTAGCGTAAAATTATTCAGCGGAAAATAAAATTAAAAATAGATAAGTCTGTTTATGACATTTATTTAAATTGTTACTGCATGTTGATATATTTTGACGGCAAAAGAAGGTGCATTAGGGGTGACCCGAATGCGGTTTGGCGGAAGCTGAACGGTTTGGTAAGAGCCCAGAAAATAGATAAGCACCCAAATAAAAGATGGTGGTTTAGTGGCAATCAGGACTAAATGTTTTGTGTAAGCCGAAATATAGGGACACCACCCATAGTCAAAATACGATACATGTACTACAATTGAGGTCGAGCAATACAGCACAGGAAGTTAGGGGGGCGCTGATTAGAGATACAGTACTGATCACACCGTATCTTCGATCACAGTAGCATAAAAATTATTTTGTGGAAAATAAAATTAAAAATATAACATGTCTGTTTATGACATTTATTTCAGTTGTTACTGCATGTTGATATATTTTGACCGCAAAAGAAGGTGCATTAGGGGTGACCCGAATGCGGTTTGGCGGGAGCTGAACGGTTTGGCGAGAGCCCAGAAAATAGATAAGCACCCAAATAAAAGATGGTGGTTTAGTGGCAATCAGAACTAAATGTTTTGTGTAAGCCAAAACATAGGGACACCACCCATGGTCAAAATACGATACGTGTACTACAATTGAGGTCGAGCAATACAGCACAGGAAGTTAGGGGGGCGCTGATTAGAGATACAGTACTGATCACACCGTATCTTTGATCACAGTAGCATAAAAATTATTTTGTGGAAAATAAAATTAAAAATAGATAAGTCTGTTAATGACATTTATTTCAGTTGTTACTGCATGTTGATATATTTTGACCACAAAAGAAGGTGCATTAGGGGTGACCCGAATGCGGTTTGGCGGGAGCTGAGCGGTTTGGCGAGAGCCCAGAAAATAGATAAGCACCCAAATAAAAGATGGTGGTTTAGTGGCAATCAGGACTAAATGTTTTGTGTAAGCCAGAACATAGGGACACCACCCATGGTCAAAATACGATACATGTACTACAATTGAGGTCGAGCAATACAGCACAGGAAGTTAGGGGGGCGCTGATTAGAGATACAGTACTGATCACACCGTATCTTCGATCACAGTAGCATAAAAATTATTTTGTGGAAAATAAAATTAAAAATAGATAAGTCTGTTAATGACATTTATTTCAGTTGTTACTGCATGTTGATATATTTTGACCACAAAAGAAGGTGCATTAGGGGTGACCCGAATGCGGTTTGGCGGGAGCTGAACGGTTTGGCGAGAGCCCAGAAAATAGATAAGCACCCAAATAAAAGATGGTGGTTTAGTGGCAATCAGGACTAAAAAGTTTTGTGTAAGCCAGAACATAGGGACACCACCCATGGTCAAAATACGATACATGTACTACAATTGAGGTCGAGCAATACAGCACAGGAAGTTAGGGGGGCGCTGATTAGAGATACAGTACTGATCACACCGTATCTTCGATCACAGTAGCATAAAAATTATTTTGTGGAAAATAAAATTAAAAATAGATAAGTCTGTTAATGACATTTATTTCAGTTGTTACTGCATGTTGATATATTTTGACCGCAAAAGAAGGTGCATTAGGGGTGACCCGAATGCAGTTTGGCGGGAGCTGAACGGTTTGGTAAGAGCCCAGAAAATAGATAAGCACCCAAATAAAAGATGGTGGTTTAGTGGCAATCAGGACTAAATGTTTTGTGTAAGCCGAAATATAGGGACACCACCCATGGTCAAAATACGATACGTGTACTACAATTGAGGTCGAGCAATACAGCACAGGAAGTTAGGGGGGCGCTGATTAGAGATACAGTACTGATCACACCGTATCTTGTTTATTCATTTTGTTATTTTGCATGTATATTTGGCTCACATAGGAATATGATGCTGAGTTATCTGTGCCTTATACTTGCGTATTGGCATTTTTGCAATTTTATTTTACATTTTTTAATGTACCAGCCAGAGGAGGATGGGCACCCCCTGCTGAGTCTTGGTTCCTCTCAAGGTTTCTTCCTATGTGTACTACTCATTGTACCAAAGGGAGTTTTTCCTTGCCATTGTCGCCTTTGGCTTGCTCACAGGGGGTATGAAGGCACTGTAAAGCTGTTGATGTATGATTGCATTTTTTGCTGCATGTTCTGTCATATCTGTAATATAATTGTAAAACTTTGGATTGGTTGAAAAAATAATCAAGCGTAATCAAGCGTCATCTTTGGCTCACATCAGGGCGAGATAGTTCTCCCTCTCATGTTTGAGTCTTCAGTGTGTTATACTTGCACACTCACGTCATCTCCTCATATCATGGAGGACTCCTGTAGAACCAAAATGTTGGAGGGTCAGGTAGTCCAAGTTGGAGCTGGAGGGATGACAGACCAAAGCAGAGCCGTACACTGTAAAAAATGACTGTGAATTTAATTGTAAAAAGCAGAAAAAGGGTACATTAAATACCTGTTAAATGGTTAATGGTAAAAGACTGTAAAATTTACAATGAATAACTGTAAATTGACATTTCCAGAATTCCCTGTGTTACATTTTTTTTTTTTTATTTGATGATTTTTTGTTGAAATAATTCTTTCTTTTTAGTTTTTTTTTTTCTTAGCAGGTTTGTACATTAGGGTTGTATGCTACATCTAATGTTGTTAAATTAATGTTACCATGATGTTGTTTAGTGTTTGTGTGAATGACACTGTGCACCTATGTTAATATTTAAAAGCTGCTTAGGCTTTGGTTCATCATATGACTTCCTCATCACCACCTGCTTTTGGTGTTTATCAGTGTATTACAAAGGTATAAAACAGACTTCAGTACTTCAGTTGGTTGGTACATTACCATTATATCAGTCAATAAAATTATGGTATTTACCTGTAAATTTAAGTGAAAACTGAAAAACTGAAGCTAAAGGCCCAGAAGCCAGAGAGATTGACAAAGCCATTGTCTCGTTCATGTGCATTTTCTTATTTTTTATTTTCTAGCATCATTTTTGCCTCAATATTTGCGCATTCTCTTCATCTCCTAATTTTTCAGCTTTTTTACGCATCTCGTCCATGTGTATTTTCTAATTTAAAATGTTCTTGGGTCATTTTTGGCTTACATCGGAACAAGATTATTCTCCCTTTTTATCAAGGAATAAAACATAATAAATATTGCAAATTAATTTTCTGTTTCCTCAATGTCTTCGTTATTTTGAATTCACACATTAATTCTGTTCATATGTGCTAAGTGAAACTAGCAGTTGTGTGCCTATTCACAATTGAATTAACATCTTTGAATTGTGATTGTAAAGTTTGAATTAGAGCAAAATTCAGAATTCCAACTGTGAATATAAGAAATCAGTATTAAAATAAAATTTCAATTTACAGAAATTTATAAAACTGCTGTCTTTCTGGATTCTTGGCATTTACAAAAATCTCAGGAGTTTCATTTGAGCAGTTATTCTGTCTTATCTTAAAGCACCATAATCACAAGATGGCTAAGTTACACACACACATTATTATTTTGTAGTTTAAGAGCAAATGCAAAGGATGGCAACTGCAATTATGATCAGTACAACAGTAAACTTGAATCCATTGTTTCACTGTGCTTGCTGCTATAACACATCCTGTAACATTTATGTAGTGCATAATTTTTGTCATGTGACCATAAATTTAGAAAACAAAAACTCATTAACTGCAGCTGTCTGTGATTGAAAGATTTGTTTTTTTTTTTTAAGAAATATTACAAATAATATTACAAAATGCTGATTTTTACTTTACTACCTTTAAATATTCTGAGCATTTTATCTTTTCTTAACCCCTTAACTGTCACTGTCCCGCCTTGGCACTTGGCGCTCTTTTTTTCATTGTCTTTTTCTCTATCAAACTTTTTAGTAATCATCATAAATATACATCATTATATATCATTTGAAAGCTTAGAAGCCCAAGAATCATCCAGTAAAAACTATTTTAAAATTGGACATTGCATTACCATGGAAGTGGTACTTTAAAATCCTTTGGCGGACTCCTCCCCCTTAGCGACGGTGTCAAATATCATGCATTATGGTCTTTTATAATCAAATTTTTTTATAATCTTGACAAAATGCATATCATTGGAAAGGTCTGAGTCTCAGGATTCCACATTTGGTTGTTATTTTATGATAGGAAATTAAAAAATTTGTGACAGAAAAATGCATTCAAAAAATTATATGGAGTTTGCATGGCACCCGGTGGCTATTTGTGGCATGACGCCCAAAATAAACTTTCACAGGAACCTCAATTTTTTTCATATCAACTTCAAATTTGGAACATAACTTATTTAGACACAGGGCTTCAATTTAATAACATATTTAGGGTAAAACCTGTTATTAAAAATATGTATTTTATATCAAATAAAATAAAAACTGTACAGTGCATTTTGTTTGCAGTAAATTTAAAAATTGCATTTTTAGAAGTGCTATTTCTATAGTCCTGAAATTTTAATTAGAAGTATTGTTTTTTTCTCTTTTTTTTAAATCATTTTCTCATTTCCCCTTTTGAACAACTCGAAGAAACAAATCACATCATGTTGTTTCAAGCCTGTATGCCTTACTTTCTTAGTGTAACACAAATGATGTTAAACACATTGACAGTAACTGGCAGCCTCAGTCACCATTCACTTGCATTGCATATTTTTATATCATAAGTAAATGGTGACTGAGATGTTTCACTAGCATTCCACTGCAGAAACAAATTTACACGGTTTAGAACAACCTGACTGAGTAAAAGAAGAAACTATTTTTTATTTTGGAGTGAGCTATCGCTTTAAGTAAAACGTTGCAGTTTCACCTACTCTCCCCTACTTGGGTGTTATGCGGATCATTTGAACAGAAACTTGACTTTATATCTACATCAACATACAAAGCATATAAAACAGTCTTGCTTTTCAATGTTGCTTTCTCCTTAGTACATTTTATAACGCAATCTTTAAATGTACGTGGTGGTGTTAGTCTAAGGAAGTACACCCTGTTCCCAATACCGGCTGCTCTGTCTGTCTCATTGTCCTTGCTGCGCCGTGACTCATTGGCTTTCCGTTGCTGCTGAGGTCGTGATGACCGAAAAGCTCCGCCTCCTCTGATCACTGATTGGCTGGTCGCAAGGCTCTTTAGATAAACACCAGAGGAAACGGGTATTTTCACATATAGTGATGTGATGGTGCCAGAGACGTGCCTTTGTGCACGAATGAACTCGCTCTACTGTATGGCGAGGTAGACGGATTTTTAATCCAAAAGACAAGGGACTGATTCTTTTTTTTATTTGTGTAGTCAAAGTGTAAAAATGCGCGGACGTGTGACAGGCCAGGCCATGGAGCTGCTGGGCAGCAGCGCCTCCAGGATCAGCGTGACCAGGCTCTTTCTATCCACATCAGCCAAAGCAGCCGCTCCGAACTCGACCGGGGTTACGTTACATGGCATGGACAAAAGGTTTCGATCTACATCGTCCATGTCCAGCTACACTGAGTTGGCTCGGGAGCGGTCCAAAACCGTTACGTCTTTTTACAACCAGTCTGCCATCGACGCATCTGCCGAGAAGGTCGGTCACCATTTCCCGATAAGTTTCCATTAACAGTTGCCTCTGTAACGTTACCACCCGCGATGGAGGTCGATACGCTGTGGTGTCCATCCATGATTTGGATGGCCTAATGATCCCACTTTTGTGTGTTACTCGTATTGTCAAGACACTGACCACGAGCCTCAACTACATTTCTAGTTTTTTTTATGTTAACTAGTCTCAAATGTTTCATTTTAGAGGTCCAGAGGGTAAGCTAATATTTACTGCCAAATATAAGACTGCTGTAATCAATAAAATGTCATTTAGCCCTTTAGCTGCTAAGTAGTCTGTGATGAAACCCTTTATAACAAAACCTAAAAAACGGTAACTATAAAAACAATACATGACCCTCCCAAAAATTAATTTTTCATTATCAAACTTCACTTTCTGATTCATTTTTCCAATTACCAGCTAGATGTATGACGTAAGTGCACGTAACTAGAAATGTAGTTAAATATTTAGATTTTTTGAACAAAATGATTCTTAATAGTAAGATTATTTGTTATTTATTATATTATTTATTGCTGTTATGTTGTAGTGATTGCTTAAGTTGTGTGTTGACTGCTGTATCTTACATAAAGGTAGATAAACATCTAGTATTAGGTATCAGCAGTTAAGGAGCCATGAGTCACGGGTCACACCAAGGGCAGCAGGCTTCATAAATGTGCTAACCATTTGACAAATGCATTTTATTATTTCAAACTTTTGGTTTTATATTAAACATGCATCTAAATTTCCATCATGGTGTGCGAAGTCATGCTGGTGTGCACGGTATCCTTATGTAACTTGTCCTACTTTGAACATCACACTGGGACTGTGTTAGTGACTCAACAAAACCCAGTGTGATTACTGCTCTGTCACTGCTCCTTTAGTATTAATGGGTTCATTATGAACATTTCCATAATTTAATCAATTAAAACAAATGGCTCTCTTAGAAATGGAGTTTCTGTCATTTACTGGCGTCAGTACTGTAAAGAGGATTTTTTTTAATATCATATTTGAAACATCAGGCTTTAATGGTTTTATAGTATGATACAGTGAGAATATGAGGCTCATACTCATGGAGGAAATCGAACACCTCACTTATTCTCCAAATGGAGCAAAAATATGCAACTTGCATAAAATGCAGCAGTTGTCACTCTGTTTCACATGATACACGTCATGGTAAGATTTATGTTTTATGATCAAATCTCTGTTGTTTTAGTAGTTTACATTTTTAGAATTATACTAAAAGGCTTTTTCTTTACTCAAAAATATGAACTATCAATCCGATGATAGAAAGCATGTAGCAGGTCTATATGGCTCATGCATACAAGTCTTTTGAAGTCATCAGAGTTATGTGAGAAAAATAAGATAATTTAAGCAGTTATTCATTCAAGTCTCATTCATTCTTCCATGTGATTAAAAAACACACAAGAACTAATGTCGTTTTACATTGTGAATTGAAAATATCAAATATAGATTTGTCCTTTGCTTCTGAAGTGTCATGCACTCCGTTCACTTAAACATAGGCTATTAATACATGTAACTTTACCCATGAATTGCTTCATGGATAATCACGTTTATGAGATACAGATATAGACAGCCATTTTCTATAAAACTAAATGGAATAGTTAATATTTCTTTAACTTTTCCAAAATGGGAGGAAACCTTGATTCATAGACTATTCAAGTGAGGGAACACTGTTATAGTTATATGCTATTTTTACCAGTAATGTTCTCTTCACAGCCTTCTGTCAGACTGACACCAGCCACTATGCTTTATGCAGGGAAGTCTCCTGATGGACAACATATCTTGGTAATTACACACTCATGTCTGCTGCCCTACATTTATCCCAACCCACATTGGTGCCGGTTTTTTAAAAAGTAGTAATTTCAGCCATTTGTCCGCACACAAACTGTGCTTTATGTTGATTTGTCATGGGGTACATCCTATTCATTACATTTTTTCAAGTAGTGGTGGTACCATGATACAGTTATTGTGCTAAATGGCAATACTGTGATACTTTCATGTATGTAGCATTGCACATAATTGACATTTTCAAGTCCTTTATACTTGCTGTTGGAGAAATGTGTAATCTGTTAATTATGAGAGTTAATATTGAGTTCTAATAAAGCTGTATGTGATTTGATTCAATGCAGAGCAGTGCCAAGTATCTACACAAAGAGCTGCCTGTCCGTATCGCCCATCGCATTAAGGGCTTCCGCAGCCTGCCCTTCATTATTGGCTGCAACCCAACCATTCTCCAAGTGGTGAGTTCCCAGACATCTCTGCAGGACTTCTCTGTTATCATACATTGTTGTGATGGGTATTGTTACCGTCTCCCTTACAAGTTGGTTTAGTTGGAAATGCTCTACCCTTGATACTCTCACAGGGGATATTGGGTGATGAGGAGCTAGGGCTATTTCAGTGTTCAGACAGAGAATTAAATTGACCATGTTCGATTCAATGCCAGTGTTATCAAACCCCTAGTGTTCTGCAGTGACGTCTTGCTGAATGTGACTTTGCTTGAAACACATACATGAGATACACGTTCAGAGAAATGTTTGATTCAGTCAGTGTGGAAGAACTTGACTGGTCTGCATAAAGCCAAGTCCTAATCCCAGTTTAACACCTCTGGTGTAACTTTAAATGCAGACCTTGAGCCAAAACCTCATCACCAAACACCAATGACTTGTATATGCATTATATGGACAGAAGTATTGGGACAACCCCCTTTTTAGAAAAAGGCACTTCCAAAACTGTAGCAACAAAGATGGAAACATAATTTCAGTGTATTTAAAAATTGTGTTTCCATCTCTGTTGCTTCAGTTTTGAAAGTGTCTGAAATGACTGTACCCATATGCACAAGTCATTGGTGTTTGGTCTGAGTTTTTGGCTCAAGGTCTGCATTTAAAGTCACACCAGAGGTGTTCAGATGGGATTAGGACTTGGCTTTATGCAGACCAGTCAAGTTCTTCCACACTGACTGAATCAAACATTTCTCTATGAACACTGCTTTGCCATACACAGAGCCATTGTCATGTTAGATTAAAAAAGGGTCCTGGGGGTGTCCCAATACATTTGGCTATATTATTATTATTATTATTATTATTATTATTATTATTATTAATATTTATTTATTTATTTATTTATTTATTTTTTGTTTTTTTATTAACGTTTGAGTAAGGACACATTAAATTGGTCAACAATGACAATGAAGACATTTATACTAAATATAAAATATATATTATAAATATATATTATATTTATATTACCGAATATTTATATTTCACACAAATCCTGTTTCTTTTAACCTTCTATTGATCAAAGAATCTTTAAAAAGTATCACTTAATACGAAATATTGAGCAGCACAACATGTTTTGAATGTCGACAATGATAAGAAATATTTGCAAATCAGTATATTAGTAAGATTTCTGAAGGATCTTGTGATACTAAAGACTGGAGTAATGGCATTGGCATTATAGGAATTAATTATATTTTAAAATACATAAGATAGAGAGAAGTTGCAAAATTGTAATAATGTTTTACAGTAAGTACTAGTATTTTTTACTGTATTTTCGATCTAATAAATGCAGCCGGCTTCTTTCTGTAAATAAATCTTACAGGCACAAATTTTTGAATGGTAGTGCATTGTGGTCTGGACTATGACACATTTTGAAACCATGTTGCCATGTTTAACTGTGGTGTTACTTCTTTGGTGCTGTTCTTCAAGTTGACTGTAAACTTGGCTTGCTGAACAAGCAGTTGGACTCCTGTCAAGTTTTGTTTATAGTACAAACTCCAAATAAAATCATCTTTTTTTTATTACAAAACTGGGGTCCAGAAAATCAGATAGCATTAGTTAAAAGGTTACAATTTTATTAGTTTTGTTGGAACTCAAGCTGCATGAGCTCTACAAGTTTGTGTAAAAGCTGAAGGACATGTTCTCCAGCATTCAAGATGTCCTGGCCTCCTTGAGCTGTTCAGTGCAAAAACATAAATAACAATAATAACCATGGCTTTCATGGCACACTAACAGACTAAACAAACAGACAATCACCAAGTAATAAGCAGAAAGAGAAACAGGTCCCCTCCCCTTTCTCCTCCTTGTTTACTTCCTTTAGCAAGTCCTCTCCCACTTGTGAACTTTTACCCACATCTGCCACAGAAGAGTGTCTTGTCTATAGCTATAGTTTTGTTTTCTTTGAGGAATATAAACTTGCAGTTGAGTTTAGAGGTGTTCAGAACAATTCAGTCTGTAGTCTTAAATCTAAATACTGCACCGCAAAAATCAGTTTATTAATCTCTTTTTTTTTTTTTCTCAACATCTTTAGGTCAAATGTCTTCTTAACCTACACTACCCTTGAAATGTTTAGGGGTCAGTAATACCCTTATTCAGCAAGGATGCATAAGATTGAGCAAAAGTAACAGTAAAGATATTTATAATGTTCCAAAAGATTTTTAAACAAATGATGTTCTGTAGTTTCAATGGTCAACAAAAAACATGTTGTAAAAGAAAGTTTTGCAGTGTATATCATCACAACCTTTGAACCGTTGAAAGTGAAAATTGGCTACATATCAGTTACCTTCTCTGTTAAGATCAAGACATTCAGCATGTTTATGTGTTTCCCAATCACTCGTTCTTCTTCAATTTTTCCTCGAATCCACAGAAGAATGTAAGCCATGTGCTTTTGGAGGGTTGGTGAGGGGCCAGGAATGGGTTTCGGGGAAGGCTGGGAACACCAGCTCCAGGAACTGCACCAGAGCACATTTGTTACCCTTATATTGTACTCATTCATTCTCTCTCTCTCTCTCTCCACAGCATGAGCTTTATATCAGGGCCTACCACATGCTAAGTGACTTTCCAGCTGTAAGTTGATCAAACCTGTACATATTAATTCATACTCTGTCTAGGCCATCTTACAAATTTCCATAATTAATTCTGTAACCTGAGAGGACTGTGAGTTTAGTGTGTGGATTCAGCCGCTGTAGACGATTGCGTGGAGGTATCACCTCTCACCAGTGAAACATAAGTCTTTGTTGACTGACTGATTGACTGACTATGTAAAATGCTGGCTCATAAATATGGCAAATGTGAGTTCAAATGAAAAATCTCAGTTGCACAATATCTGTAAAACTGGAAATATGACGCAACTGAAGGCATTGCCATAGTTATTGTAGTGGATTATATGTTATGAGTCTCAGTTTTGGCCCACAACTTCTCATTCTGTTAGCTTTGCCTTTTACTACATTTTAGAGTAAAAGTAAAGTCATTTATCACAATTGAACACTAAATGTACACTACAAAAGTAAGATTTTTAAAAAATGTTTTTGAAAGATGACTTCTATGCTCACCAAGACTACATTTATTTGATCAAAAACATTGTAACATACACTTAGTCAAAAGTTTTTGAACAGAAAGATTATTAATGTTTTTTTTAAAGATGTCTCTTCTTCTCACATGCATTTATTTGATCCAAAGTACAGTAAAAGCAGTAATATTGTAAAATTAGAAATCAGAATTAGAATGTTTTCTAAAAGACCATGACTGGTGTAATAATGCTAAAAATTCAGTTTTGAAATCACAGGAATACATTACATTTTATTCAAATAGAAAATAGTTATTTTAATTAGTAAAAATATTTCAAAATGTTCCTGTTTTTGCAGTACTTTGTATCAAATAAATGCAGGCTTGGTGAGCAGAGGAGACTTTAAAAAACATTAAAATCTTTTGACTGGTAGTGCAGTAAAATTGTAATTGTAACTTTTAAATTTTAAAGTAACTCTTTTCCCATTTACTGTACTGTAATGTAAGTAGTTTATTCTTACAATGCAATGCTGAATTTTTGAATGCTTTGCCAATGGTATATTTCCACCATATATATATATATATATATATATATAATATAATATAATATAATATAATATATATATATATATATATATATATATATATATATATATATATATATATAATATCTTGTTATATTTCAAGCATTTACGTGCAAGATTTAGATCAAAAGATTGTAAAGACCATGAGAAACCAATTCATTTTTGGTAAGAAGCCATATAATAAATTAAAATAACAGTTAAGACATGATTACCTGCTCCTGGGTTCATTAATAATTTTGACTATGACTGTAAATTGTGTATCACATATAAAAGATGAACATTTAATATTGTTTTGCTAACATTTCCATCATTGTTTTTCTCTTCAGATTAAAGACCAGGAGACTGAAGCTCGTTATAGCAAACTTGTAAAACAGCTTCTGGATGACCACAAAGATGTTGTCACTATGTTAGCTGAAGGATTCAGGGAATGCCGTAAACACATAACGGTAAGATTTAAAAAAAAAAATAATAATAAACTAAAAAAAACTTGGTAATAATCAATGAATCAAACTCAGTTTATTTATTTAACATTTTTGTTTATTCAGGACGAGGCTCTGGTTCGTAATTTCTTGGACACAACGTTGACGTCTCGTCTGGGCATCCGCATGCTGGCCACACACCACATTGCATTGCATGAAGATAATGTACGTCTCTTGCTTAATATTTTAGCACCACCACTATTTCTTACTCTATTAGGGATATTTCCAATTGTTTGCATTAGAACAAATTCAAATGTTCTGTGAAAAGTATTTAAATCAGTATTAGAAAACTTTCCATTTCCTCTTTAAAATACTCCTGAGCACATGGACATACTGCAGTATGAGCATTTGCCCAGTGACGTAAGTGTCTCATACAGTCAGCCAAGTGGATCACCAATATTTTCGCATGACTCACATGCGTAGACTAAAATATACAAATGGAGACCCCCACCCACATCTGATGTTGAATTACAAAGAGACCTAGTGCATGAGAAGTAATGCTTCAGGACAGGACGGTTGTTATAACTTAATCATGCCTGTAATTGTTAATACTAAATTTCTAAAAATAAATAATAGTACAAGTTGACTTGTGCAACCTTTACAAATTATATATTCTGAGTGTTTTGCACATTTGAATGATGCAATCTTCTGTAGATTAATTTTCAACTCAAACTTAACAGCTGATGTTAAAATTTCTGAGCTGAACTATTAAAAACTAAAAATGGCAATGCAATAAAAATACATTATAAAGTTTTAGGTTATAAGTGATTTTAAAAAATATATAGAAGTATAAACAATATCTCTTGTAGTTGTCATGTTTGTGCTGTAGCATGGGTATTACAGTCACATTACCCAGCATTAGTACAGATGCATATCTTTGTGATTTTGTTTCTTGACTTTCTTTTCGTTTGCACTATTTCAGCCTGACTTTGTAGGCATTATATGCCGCCGCCTGTCTCCTAAAAAGATCATCGAGAAGTGGGTTGATTTTGCTCGGTGAGTATGCTGTCCTTTTAACTTCCTTCTATTGCCATCTGTCTTGCATCCTGTCGCCTGTTTGCATATGTGAGTGCTCAAGACTCGAGGGCTATTTTAAGAGGTTATTGAAAAGCCTTTTGTTCTGTTATCAGCACAGTCAGCTCCATTTACAGCAGGTTGTGTGTGTGTGTCTCCACTGTTTGCCCAAGAAAAGGGTCAAAGCCCAGCTCTCATTTATTTACCAAGATGAGTGTTAAAGGTCATTGTTAAACGACTGTCTAACATTTGCTGTTGGATCAAAACATGTATTTACCTCTTCTACATGAGCTTAATGTGTCAACAGTCCAGGAATGATTTGCAGTGAATTATGTACATGTAAACATTTCTTTAATTGTTTGCTACTGTTATGAATTTGTAGTGCCATGAAGTAGAAAATTTAAAGGTATAGTTTACCCAAAAATTTCCCTATGATTTACTCACCCTCAAGCCATTATAGGGGTATATGACTTTCTTATACAGTTATTTTAAAATGTATCCTGGCTCTTCCAAGCTTTATAATGGTGGTGGATACTGAAGCCCCAAAAAGTGCATATATCTGTCGTAAAATTAACCCATATGGGTTAACACATGTCGTCTGAAGCGGATTCATGGGTTTTTGTAACAAAAATATTTCTATTTTTAAAATTATAAACACAAATCACTGATTCCGGCAACGGCCGTATGTGCGTTCACGAGAGAGTCGAGTTCCTGGTCAGTGTAATGTTACTCCGGTTCAAACAAATAAGGCAAACAAATAAAAACTCAAGCTCTTCTTCTCTTATGGTGAAATCTTATAGTGACATTTTTCTTTAACTTCTCTTTTCGATTCTTAATTTGTTACCGCCGTTTAGTATTGCTCTATGCTCTTTCGTTTATTCTCCCCTGAGCTTACACTACAAATGCAGCTTGCGGCTTGCAACTTGCGTCATACGTTGAGTCAGAGGTCAGTGAAGAAGCCAGAACTCGACTCTCTCGAGAACGCACTTACACCATTGTCGGAAGTCAGTGATTTGAGTTTATAATTTTAAAAATATAAATATTTTTGTTACAAAAATCCATGGATCCACTTCAAAAGACATTCGTTAACCCCCCGGAGGCATATGGGTTAGTTTTACGACAGACATTTTTGATGTTTGGAGCTTCAAAATAACAGCCACTATCCACCACCATTATAAAGCTTGGAAGAACCAGGATAAATTTTAAAACGGCTCAGACTGTGTTTGTCTAGAGTCATATTCACCTAGAATGGCTTGAGGGTGAGTAAATCATGGGTTAATTAAAATTTTTGGGTGAACTATTCTTTTAAGAAAATATTTTAGAAATAGTTTTATTGTAAAGAAAATGTAAGGTTTAATATTTTTTTAAAATATATTTTCTGGTGGATACCAGAATATATTTTTTTGCATGATGCCACAAGCCAGCAGACATTCAAGATGAAAGTTCTTTCTATTTTGATAACGTTGCCACGTTTCATGAAGATGATCATATGCAGCAACTCATTTTACAACCAGTTTGCATATTGTAAATTCTGCCTCATAAATCTAATATAAAATGATCTGAATGACCTCAGAAAACAGGAACAAGAGGAAGTCACCACACCTCTTTTCTTTTGCTTCTGTCGTAAGAGAAACAATCTGAACAGATTTAGCAACTGCTTAGCAACTATCCAATCAGAACACTGTAAAATGCGTTTTCTTGTTTTCCTCCATTGTCTTAGTTATTTAGTTTCAGTTTGTCTCTTCGTCAGCTGGTTTTTGCTGTAGTAGGTTTTGTCAGAGGCATTCCTCCTGTTTTTTTCTCTGTTAAAAAGAATCAGGTCACAATGCAAGTTGTGTGCAGTATGCAGTCATGGGTTTCATGTCCTGGCCCTTCAGGAATCTGCAGCCTCATCCGTCTGTGCCGCTGCTCTTATTTTACTTCACTTTTTCCAATCAGTCGCCCATTCTTCCATCCGACAAATGGACAGAGTATCACTGTATTCTCATTCTGATCTAAGATCTGTTTCTTCTTGTTTATACTAAGCTAACTTTCGACCTAAAATCTGGTCCAGTTTGTAGCATATCACATTTCTTCGATTCAGTTTGAGTACTCAATTAAAAAAAAATCCTTGATTGCATTTTGACATATTCTTTTAAAATTTAACAAATTCCATGACATTATACAGTAAAACCCTTTTTTAATGACTGGATTCTGTGATCACATTCATGAAATCATAGGACCCTATAATTATCCGATTACTCAATTAATCGTCAGAATAATCTACATATTACTCGATTTACCAAAATAATTGTTAATGACAGCCCTAGATTTATGTGGCTTTTATATGGATTGATTGAAATAATTATCTATTTTCATTATCGATTAGTTGTTACAGTCCTAAAAACATTGCCCAGGGCTTTATGTAAGAGTGGAGGTCAGACTGCTCTGCTCGTGTTTCTCATGAGAGTCTGACAATTAATATGCTGCATCAGCAGACCTGCCCTGTTCCTCTTCACAGTTGTGTGATCAAAAGCGTTCCCTCAAAGAACAGACAGAGGCCACATTTTTCAGGCTATGAATGAGACGGTCTCATTAATTAGTGTCACGTTATTTAAAACTGGCTTTGAACTAAATTAAGTTCTAAAGGCAGCTATTCATTTACCAGTACTTGCATAACCCGGTGAGGCAGAACCAGTAGCATGTGACTTATTCTCTCTGTATGCAGTTTTGCGTTTGTGAGTTACCTGTTGTTTAAATACAGTTCACTTTACTTTCTCACAATCCTAAAAACATTTTGATCTTATGCTTAAATATGTGAAATATGGGAATAAACTGTGCCAGATTTGAATGTGATAGTAAGAATTAAAGAGAGAGTTCACCCAGAAATGAAAATTCTGTCATTAATTAACCCTCATGTTGTTTCAAGCCTGAAAGACCTTCGTTCATCTTCATATTTTTGATGAAATTCGAGAGCTTTCTGACCTGATGCAACTGACACATTAAAGCCTCAAAAAGGTAATAAGGACATCAATAAAATAGTTCAACCTTAATTTTATGAAGCTACGAGGATACTTTTTGTGCACAAAGAAAGCAGAAATAATGACTTTATTCAACAATTTCTGACATTGAGGAGAATAAATTGTTGAATAAAGTTGTCATTTTTGTTTTCTTTGCACACAAAAAAGAAGTATTCTTGTGCTTATCAGTGTGTCAGTTGCATTGCTGCCAATGCAGGGGCAAAAAGCTCTCAGATTTCATCAAAAATATCTTTGTGTTCCGAAGATGATTGAAGGTCTTACGGGTTTGGAACTACAAGAGGGTGAGTAATTAATGACAGAATGTTTTGGGGTGAACTGTCCCTATAATAACTCTGTCAAAACTTAAATGGTAATGTAAATGTCTTGATCCCCTCTGTTACCTTCAGACGGCTCTGTGAGCATCAGTATGGGAACTCTCCACGGGTTCGCATTAACGGCCATGTGGCGGCCCGCTTTCCCTTTATTCCACTGCCACTGGACTACATTCTGCCTGAGCTGCTGAAGAACGCCATGAGGTAACATTCCTGTCACATATAGGTCAATGAGATGCACATGGCACACCTCCTGTTCTACTATGCTATCTTAACCATCTAATCCTGCTGTGACAGTCAGATTTGCTGTTAAAGCAGTTGCTTTATTTGGACTACAGAGAGTGTCTCTCGTGCACAATTTTGAACCATTACCACTATAATACACTGATATCTATTGCTGCATGAAGTACGACTCAGACATATGTGAAAGCAATTTTGCCTGTCTTTCAGTGTATGAAGAGGCAATTGTAGTGTGACCTTGTGTTAACACTTATATAGCCGTTGGTGAAATGCCAGGAAAAACAAGTCATTTACATTTCAGACACGTTATGCAAGAAGCCTGGACTGGAATTTGAGGTTGGAACTTTTCCTGGTTGTACAGGATTGTTGGCTGTTCAATCTGGGGCAGTTATGACAGGCATGGGTCATTGTGACCCAACCGACCGATACACTAAAGTTATGAAATGCCATAAGCGTTTCAGCTAAAAAGACATGCAAAGATAAGGAATGAAAAAAACAAAACATGGATCTCCGTCCCTGTTTAGAGGCCTTTTTTGAAATCTTGCAATCCTTGCTGAAAATGTCACAATGCTCATAAAGAAGGTTAAAGTTATTTGAAAGGTTTTGCGTAACACCATTATCTTGATTTTATCATTTTGAGGCAAAGGATTTTGGTGGCTTCAGTGGTAATTATTAATTTAATTTTAGTTTAATTTTTCTGTTACTATGTTTACAGACCTTTTGAACTTTTTTTTTTTTTTTTTTTTTTAGCTTGATTAGACAAACATACACTAGACAAAAGGTTTTGAACAGTAAGATTTTTAATGTTTTTTAAAGAAGTTTCTTCTGCTCACCAAGCCTGCATTTATTTGATCCAAGGTAAAGCAAAACAGTACAATTTTTAAATATTTTTACTATTTAAAATAATTTCTATTGGAATATATTTTAAAATGTAATTTATTCCTGTGATCAAAGCTACATTTTCAGCATCATTACTTCAGTCTTCAGTGTCATCCTTCAGAAATCATTTGAAATATTGATGATTTTTTTTTTTATCAATATTTAAAGCAGTTGAGAATTTATTTTATTTATTTTTTTTCAAGATTCTTTGAGGAATAGAAAAATCCAAACATTAAAATATTAGAGCAAATCAGAATATTAAAAAGATTTCTGAAGGAACATGTTACTGGAGTAATGTTGCTAAAAAATCAGCTTTAAAGTTGCAGTAGTAAATTACATTTTAAAATAAATTCAAATAGAAAACAGTTCTTTTAAATAGTAAAAAGATTTCAAAACTTTTGAATTTTTTTTTTAAAAAAACATTAAAAATCCTACAGTTCAAAAACTTTTGACTGGCAGTGTAACACTCACTGTTGCTGATTTTTATTTTTTTTATTTTCCTGCTGGATGATAAAATCATCATAAAATCAAGTATCTCATGCACTTAAGACTAGACCCCTTTTGACTTTTGACCAATAAGCAGCTACAACAGTGACTTGAATATGTTAGGAACCATATATCAACACATGTACAACATTTTATCTTTGTGGCATTAATCTTTGTATGTACAGGAAATCCTCAGGCTTTTTAGAAAACCTAAAAAACTTTTCATCATCTTCTATGATGAGAACACGCCTAAAAAGTCTTTATAACTGTATCCATAAGAAAGCTGAAATTCCTGTTATAGGACCTGTCCTAGTATAGCTCTTCCCCTCTCTCTCTCTCTCTCTCTCTCTCTCTCTCTCTCTCTCTCTCTCTCTCTCTCTCTCTCTCTCTCTCTCTCTCTCTCTGATATTTGCAGTCTTAGCAATGTTCATATAAGGTCACCCACAATGGCTGCCTGCCAAGTTCAGTCTAAGTTCAATGGTACGTTATAGGTTTTTTATGACGGTGGCAAACGATTCAAAACAATCTGCAGATAAGCCTCTCAAAATAATGCAGTGTGCTAAAAACCAACCTGAAACCAACCTTTTACCATATATACACTACCGTTCAAAAGTACAGGATTAGTAAGATGTGTGGGTTTTTTTTGTTTTTTTGTTTTTTTTTTAAAAGAAGGTTCTTATGCTCATTAAGGGTGCATTTATTTGATCGAAAATACAGAAAAAAAATAATATTGTGAAATATTATTTCAATGTAAAATAACTCTTTTCTATGTGAATATATTTTAAAATGTAATGCTTTCCCATGATGCAAAGCTGCATTTTCAGCATCATTACTCCAGTATTCAGTGTCACACAATCCTTCAGAATATGCTAATTTATTATCGATGTTGGAAACAGTTGTGCTGCTTAATATTTTGCTGGAACCTGTTATACTTTTTTCAGGATTCTTTAATAAATATAAAGTTACAAAAAGCATTTGTTTAAAATATAATTTTGCAACAATATACACTACTATTTAAAAGTTTCTGGTCAGTAAATTTGTATTCTTTCTTTTTTTTAAGAAATGAAAGCATTTATTCCACATCCTTAGTAAATAAAAGTAGTTCTTTTTAACTTTTTTTGTTTGTTTGTTTGTTTATTACAGGTTCCAACAAAATATTAAGCTGCACAACTGTTTCTAACATTGATAATAAATCGGCATTTTAGAATGATTTCGAAAGGATCATTTGACACTGAAGAGTGAAGTAATGATGCTGAAAATTCAGTTTTGTGAAACGAATTACATTTTAAAATAAATAGAAAAAGAAAACCATTTTAAACCAATAATATTTCACAATATTACTGTTTTCTTTTGTATTTTTTCTCACAAGTAAATGCAGCTTTGATGAACATAAGAGAATTATTTAAAATAACATTAACATTAAAAATCTGTTTCACACATACTCTGTTTGCAGTGCGTATGCAGTCCATGCGCTTTACGTTTCCGGTGCAGAAGCAGCACGAACTCATTGTGCTTTTACACAGGACGCATTTGCAGTCCACTCCTGATTTGCGGCTGTTTACCACAAACACAGCATCCATTACTTTTTCAAATCCAAACAAAGACTAAAAATGCTTTTTCAGCATTATGATCTTCTTTTATCGCAGTACAGTAATACAGTCATTCATAGACATATTCACTTTTAACTCCAATAATATACACAATGTATTATTCACTTCCAGCAAGTGGCAATTTAAACATAGCATGTAGCCTACTGTTCTTATGTATCTTATTTAAATTAAAACTTACCACTGACAGAAAAAGTATAGGCTCTTGTGCCTTTTCTTTTGCATTTAAACCTTTATTACAAGCAATCCCGCAGATCTTTAAGAACTTTGTTTTTCTACCTCCACAAGTGCATTATGTTGCCTTGTTTATCTAAAAGTGCACTATTGCTTGTTTTAAACCTAGTTAAAAGCCATGTGTTGACTGTGAAACTTTAATTATAATCCATTTATTGTGAAATTACTAAACTTGTGTGTCAATCCATGCTCACTTTAGTTCAGCGTGTGCAACACATCAAAAATGGACTCGTTGCGGAAACAATTGCTGCACTGCTACAGACGCACAGCTCCTGGAATGCACTGCTGGACCGCAGCCACATGTAGTGTGAACATTCTGATCTGTTAACATGGGTGCGGGAAAAAAATGCACCAAATATGCACTGCAAATGGAGTACAGGTGCATCTCAATAAATTAGAATGTTGTGGAAAAGTTCATTTATTTCAGTAATTCAACTCAAATTGTGAAACGTGTATTAAATAAATTCAATGCATACAGACTGAAGTAGTTTAAGTCTTTGGTTCTTTTAATTGTGATGATTTTGGCTCACATTAACAAAAACCCACCAATTCACTATCTCAACAAATTAGAATATGTTGACATGCCAATCAGCTAATCAATTCAAAACACCTGCAAAAGCTTCCAGAGCCTTCAAAATGGTCTCTCGGTTTGGTTCACGAGGCTACACAATCATGGGGAAGACTGCTGATCTGACAGTTGTCCAGAAGACAAACATTGGCACCCTTCACAAGGAGGGTAAGCCACAAACATTCATTGCCAAAGAAGCTGGCTGTTAAAAAAAGTTGAGTGGAAGGAAAAAGTGTGGAAGAAAAAGATGCACAACCAACTGAAAGAACCGCAGCCTTGAGAGGCTTGTCAAGCGAAATCGATTCAAGAATTTGAGTGAATTTCACAAGGAATGGACTGAGGCTGGGGTCAAGGCATCAGGAGCCACCACCATACAGACACAGAATTTGGCTGCAGTTGTTGTATTCCTCCTGAACCACAGACAACATCAGAGGCGTCTTACCTGGGCTAAGGAGAAGAAGAACTGGACTGTCACCCAGTGGTCCAAAGTCCTCTTTTCAGATGAGAGCGTCTGAGCTTCTACCTGGGCTTCCATACCACCTCAGCAGTGCCACAGACTGATCACCTCCATGCCACGCCGAATTGAGGCAGTAATTAAAGCAAAAGGACCCCCTACGGAGTATTGAGTACATGTACAGTAAATTAACATACTTTCCAGAAGGCCAACAATTCACTAAAAATGTTTTTATTGTTTTTTTTTTTTTAGAATACTTATGAAGTATTCTAATTTGTTGAGATAGTGAATTGGTAGGCTTTTGTTAAATGTGAGCCAAAATCATCATAAAAGAACCAAAGACTTAAACTACTTCAGTCTGTGTGCATTGAATTTATTTAAAACAAGAGTTTCACAAATTGAGTTGAATTACTGAATTAACTTTTCCACAACATTCTAATTTATTGAGATGCACCTGTATGTGTGAATGGCGTTATTACACTGCCGTTTACAAGTATGGGATCAATATCTCCATACCTGCATGATTTAAGATGGAGGAGTCTGGAGGTCTATAGTTATTCCACCAATTATATAGAAACCTAAAATTAGAAATGGACAATATTGTTTTTTTTTTGTTTTTTTTTTTGTTTTTTTTAATGTTTTGGATTTAGTACAAGTTCAGATTTAACAACCGCGTCTGACATCTTGTCGCCTATGGCATAAACTTGTTCCTCATGAGTAACTCTGCTTTTAAGCTGTGTCTTCCAAATTAAGAGACATGTGTCTGGTCTTGTTCTCACAGTTTTTTGCATTTGATATCAGACTCATCTTCAGTCACTAGAGAACGGCGTGTTCTTGGCAGAAGAGCAAGTCACAGTTGGTTTACAACAGTGCAGGTCCCACTGCTGAGAATGACCTGAGACACAGACTGTGATACTTATCGCATCTCTCATTCTTTTGATTTCTGTGCATGAGCATGATTTTGTATTAAAATGTGTAGGGAAAGTGGCACCAGAATAACTTTTGGTTGGTGGAAATTTATGACTTCCATACCATTTTTCTTATGAATATTAAGTAGGTTATGTTCAAATATATTAAAGGGATAGTTCACCCAAAAATGAAAATTCTGCCATTAATTATTCATTCTCATGTCGTTCCAAACCCATAAGACCTACGGTCATCTTCAGAACACAAATTAAGATATTTTTGATGAAATCCTCGAGCTTTCTGATCCTGCATAGACACAGATGCAACTGGCACGTTCAAGGCCTAGAAAGGTAGTAAGGGCATTGTTAAAAAGCAGGTCACATGGTATTTTAAACTGTCCTAATGTTGTGTTGGAGTCCCCTACAACAAGTTTAAATGGATCTGAGGTCAGAAAACACTGTAATTGTCTCAGAATATACATTTAATATTCATTTAATTTCTGAATGATTTAAAAACTGATTGTTTAAATCAGTTTTGTCTGTAAACCCCTCCCTTCCATAAGCTTACTCTGCTGTAATTGGTCAGCTGGCCAAGTCTGTTGTGATTAATCTTTCCATATACAATGCAAGCGAATCATGCCCACAGCTAAACTTTAGCTGCTAATCTGTAAACACTTCACAAAACAATAAAGATGGATATGCTAGGCGAGTGCTAATGTGGCAAACTGATGAAACAATTTAGTTTGTAAACCAAAATATGTCCACTGTAATGTCTGAAGAACTTGTCTGGGTCTTTTACTCCCTGCATTAACCGGTGCAGCAAAATAAACCGCAATTTCACAATGATTACAAAGTCTGTGCGCTACACTACATTCTTTTTTATTAAGCAAAGAAATCAGAACGACAGTCTACATTAATTGACACATTCTTAGGAAATAGTGGGTTTGCAGTGAATTATCAGAACTATTTCAGTAAGATGGTAATATTGTGGTGTACCTGGAAACCTAAAGTTGCACTAGGTATTCATCATATATTAACACAAAAAACTTGATATTTTAAGCACTCAATTGAGAATATGCACAACGAATCAACTATACTTGTAGATTGTGGTTCGGAGACGCTTGTTGACCCAAATAAAGAAGGTACAGACTTATTTTTTTGTGGTACATTACAAAATGCAAAAAAGATTTTTTTTCGAAAACCTTGCTCTTTAAAATAATCCATGTGACATCAGTGGTTCAACCGTATTTTTATGAAGCTATGAGAATACTTTTAGTGTGCAAAAAAACAAACTAAAATAACGACTTGATTCGACAATTTTCATTCTTTTTCGGGTCAGTCTTCAGAGCACGAAGCACGGTAGTTGCATTGCAGTCTATGCAGGGTCACAAAGGTCTAGGATTTCACCACAAATACCTTCATTTGTGTTTGGAACGTCATGAGGGTGAGTAATTAATGGCAGAATTTTCATTTTTTTTTGGGTGAACTAACCCTTTGTATATTCTCCTCTCATAAATGTTGTGTCCTACAAATGCATATGCAGTAAGGTCTGCATCTTTCTATCGCTATATAACAGTAAAAGAGGGTATGTGCTGGCAAAAGCTGTGCAAGATCTTTCCTTAAGCTTTTAAATAAGAACATTTGTCCTGTCTTTATGGCAGTAGGTGTAGATATACACTACCGTTCAAAGGTTTGGGGTCAGTAAGACTTGCAATATTTTTTTTAATGAAGTCAAGGCTGCATTTATTTTATCAAAAATACAGAAAATAAACTGTAATATTACAAAATGTTATTACAATAGAAAATAATGGTTTTTATTTTCATACACTTTAAAATATTATTTATTCCTGTGATGCAATGCTGATTTTTCATCAGCTGTTACTCAGTTTCCCAGGCTTAAGTGTCACATGATCTCTCAAAAATCATTCTGATATTCTGAATTATTAGTAGTATTATCAGTTTTGGAAACAGTTGTGCCGCCACTGTTTTTTTTGTTTTTGTTTTTTTGAACCTGTATTTTTTCTTTTAAGAACAACATTTATTCAAACTATAAATCTTTTCTAGCAGTGTAAATCTATTATGTCACTTTTTATTAATGTAACAATTTATTTATTTCTTTCAAAAAAAAAAAAAAGAATGAATAAACATTTACTGACCCCAAACTTTTGAACGGTAGTGTATATCATAATGCCCACAAAGGAAATTAAATTTTTAGCTCAAGAACTGAAGATGCTTTCAGTATCTTGGATCAATTCTTGTCACATGGTGTTTCTAATTCAAAGAAGAAAGGAGAGCTTTCACAGTTATTTCAGGCCTGAGTTTTCTTGTCATGAGCTCATGTTATAATCAGATGTTTATATGAGATTACTCATGAACTGTTTCTTTTTGTTCTTTAGGGCTACAATGGAGAGTCACTTGGACACTCCATACAATGTGCCTGATGTTGTGGTCACAATCGCCAACAATGACACAGACTTTGTCATAAGGTGGGTCTCTAAGCCAATGCTAATGCTGAACTGACCATTCACACTGAAACGTATTCAAAATTAGAATTGAATTGGATTTCAAACCACATGCAAATGCAATACAATACAAATTTTAAAAATCAGATTCACATAGAGTTTGAACTCTTGTTGAAACTGTTTGATTATTGCCTGTTTGAACAAATACATGGACACTTAGGGTTTTAGGTGTGGTTGGTCCACTGTAAACTCAGCAGAATGGAATTAATGTTTTTTTCCTGGAAGTAGTGAAGCATTTAGTTAGCAGATATGTGAGCTGTTCTTTGCACAGAGATCTCATCATCCGGAGTGCTGTCTTTATAACCAGGTCCATTAGCCCTCTATGCACACTCAGCAGTCCGGTTAAAACCTCTTTCCACACTGAGCATATTTACTCATGGACAGTGTTTGTTTTACCATAAACTTATGGAAGGCATGAACCTCTGTATCTGTATTGACTGTTTTTCAGTGGTGTTTGGTGGATGTCTGAAATAAGAATGCAAAGTCCAGTGTAAATTCATGCCTCACTGGATATTTACCCAGGTTATATGAGGGTAAAGGCTTATGCAACATGATCATTCACCTAATAATTTCAGTAGGAAAAAAAACATGTTGTTGCGTGCATACAGTATGTGTAAGCATATATGTGCAAGTACACTGTCGTTCAAGTTTCAAATAAGATTTTATCTTTGAAAGATATGTTTTTATTCAACAAGGACACAGTAAATTGTTCAAGTGTGACCGTAACCTTTTATAACATTATAAATGTCTTTACTATTTCACATAAATTCTCTTCTTTTGACATTTGTATTCAAAGAATCCTGCAAAAATGTATCATGGTTTCCACAAAACCATTAGACCCCACACTTTTGTAACATTCAAAAAATTAGGAAAAATGTTGCTTGAACACCAAATCATAATATTAGAATGATTTCTGAAGGATCAAGTGACACTGAAGACTGGCGTAATGTCTGCTGATAATTCGGCTTTACTATCGAAGGAATACATTTTACAATTACATTTAGACATTTAGCAGATGCTTTTATCCAAAGCGACTTCTGAAAAAGGACAATGGAAGCAATTAAAATCAACAAAAGAGCAATAACATGCAAGTGCTATGACAAGTATTATTTAGCCTAACACAGTACATGTGTATAATAAATAAAAAGAAAATGGATAGAATAAAAAAGAAAAAAACAAGCTAGTGTTAGTGTTTTGCTTTTTTTTTTTTTTTTTTTTTGTTAATTGTATAGAAGGAAGCTAGTGTTAAGTTTTTTTTTTTTTTTTTGGTTTTTTTTTAGAAAACAAACAGTAAGTAAATGAAAAGAGTATAAATAGAGTCTACAAGGGCTTTTTTTAAAGAATAGAATTAGAAAAGAGTTCTAATTGTTTTTCTCTTTGGAATGGTACAATAATGCGCCGTTCACTTGCAGAATGCAAGCTTCTAGAGGGCACAAAAGTCTGAAGTAAAGGGGTGCAGAGCCAGTGGTGGTTTTGTAGGCAAACATTAATGCCTTGAATTTTATGTGAGCAGCTATTGGTAGCCAGTGCAAATTGATGAAGAGAGGTTTGACGTGCATTATTTTTGGCTCATTAAAAATTAATCTTGCAGCCGCATTCTGAATTAATTGTAAATGTTTGATAGAACTGGCTGGAAGACTTGCTAAAGGAGCATTGCAATAGTCCAGAATAAGAGCTTGAACAAGGAATTGTGAAGCATGTTCTGAAAGAAAGGGCCTAATCTGCAGGACCGGGCAGTTTTAGCAATGTGGTCTGAGAAAGTCAGCTGATCATCGATCATCATTCTGGCTGTTTTTGAAGGAGTTATGGTAAAATTAAATAAAAATGTATTCAAATACAAAGCACTTATTTTAAACTGTAACACAATATTCACAATATTTCTGTTTTTAGTGTATTATTTTGAACAAATAAATGCAGCCTTGTCAAAAATTAGACTTTAATTAAAAAAAAACAAAAAAACATTAAATCTTATTGACCTCAAACTTTTCAGTCTCAAGTTAGCTTATTTTAGCTTTATTGCAAATAAATTTTGAACGACTTTTATTACTAGCAACAGTAACCTTCACTTTGGACCATTAGTCAACAAATCTTTGATTAACACCAAATAAGTGTAATGATGGTGGCAGACACGAATGTTCACTTATTATTTAACCGCACAGAATAGACCTCACATATTCGAGGTGGTGAGTAGTTATCTCTGTAGTGAAGTCACATCCACTTGGTCTTTCAGGCTGATTCTCAAACCAGTTAGAAACACATAATTTTTCATAGAAACTGTTTGAGGAACCTAAACTTAAAAGCATTTATTTCTTTGCAAATACTGTATATTCATTGAACAAATAAATCAAACTGATTTGCCTAAAACAGAGTGATGTTCGTATCATTTTGCAGGATCTCAGACCGTGGTGGTGGCATTCCTCACAGCATTCTGGATCAGGTGATGGATTACCACTTCAGCACAGCTGAACAGAGTGCACAGGATCCCCGCATGAGCAACCTTTTCAACAACATAACAAACAGCGGCCCCCAGTCCGGACCCATGCATGGGTAAGCAGAGCTAGACCTATAGAAAAAAAGAGCACAAGCTCAACTTAAAAGCTGCTTCAAAAGGTTGGTGCTAATGTTGGGGTTTTATTGAAATTATTGATAGACTGTTTGGGATCATGTCGTCTTTTTTCGATTACAACATACTTTTCACCTATTTAAAAGTAAATATTTATATTTTGCCCACATGCAGCAGCTGACTTCAGTATAGTAGAAGATCAGTATAGTAGCTAAAGTGGTCTGCTTAACATCATCCTGATTCAGCCAGTTCTGTCTGGATCTCCGAGTCTAAAGTGTCATGCTGCACTCCTCACTATGAGCAGTCTCAAGTCACAATTACAGAAGACCAGATGGCAACTGGCAGTTCTTTCTTAAGGAAAGAATTTGTTTTCCTTCTTAGAGTTATGTGTTAAAGGGACAGTGCACCCAAAAATAAAAAAATGTTGTCATTAATTACTACCCTCATGTCGTTCCAAACCCGTAAGACCATTGTTCATCTTCAGAACACAATTAGGATTTAAGAAGGGATACTACCACAGTCAAACCCCAGAAAGGTAGTAAGGACGTCGTTAATGTGGTCCATGTAACCTCAGTGGTTCAACCTTAATTTTATGAAGCTAGGAGAATATTAATAATAACGACTTTATTCAACAAACGCATATACACTGTGCTTTGTTTACAAGCAGAGGAATGCACACACATGCGTTGTGGTACTTTAAATAATGGCACAAACTTTTATTTGGGATGCAATTAATTGCGATTAATCGACAGCGCTACCTTGAACTGTGCCAAATAACTTAAAGGATTTGTTCACTTTCAGAACAAAAAATTTCAGATAATGTACTCACCCCCTTGTCATCCAAGATATTCATGTCTTTCTTTCTTCAGTCGTAAAGAAATTGTTTTTTTAAGGAAAACATTTCAGGATTTCTCTCCATATAATGAACTTCTATAGTGCCCCCAAGTTTGAACTTCCAAAAATCCAGCTTCAAAGGGCTCTAAACAATCCCAGCCGATGAAAAAGGGTCTTATCTAGCAAAACGATCGGTTATTTTCTAAACAAATTGATCATTTATATACTCTTCAACCTCAAATGCTCGTCTTGTCTCGTCTCTGGGTCAATACAGTTAGGATATGTTGAAAAACTCCCATCTTGTTTTCATCTTCAACTTCAAAATCGTCCTACAACGCTGTTTTACCTTTTTTTTTGTAAAGGGCATTTGATCTTCTTTATATGTTCACTTTGTAAACACTAGATTGGTATTTCTGCAGCGATGTAGGATAATTTTGAAGTTGGGGTAGAAAACGAGATGGGAGTTTTTAGACATACCCTAACTGTATTAACCCAGATCACACAGACTACGCATGCGCATCGCAGAGACCGAGACAAGATGAGCATTTAAGGTAGGGCTGCTCGATTTTGGCAAAAATCATAATCACGATTATTTTGGTCAATATTGTAATCACGATTATTTAACACAATTATGAATGGGTCCGGAATATATGTTTGACTATTTCAGACGGGTTTTTTTTTACGCCCCTAGGGCCGGGAATCAGCCAATTTTCGCGTAATAGTTCAGATGCGGGTCGGGCATCAGGCCTATTTAAGGCACTAGTGAGACACTTTCGCTTTCACTTTTGAGACCAGCTCAGACGGCGTTTAGTGTCAACAGCAGCTAGCAGCAGTGCTTTTAGTGCAGCTTAGCGTTCAAGCAATAGGCTGAAACTTGCCACAAAGCACCGGCAAAAATAAATGACGATGAATGTTTCGGGGGGAAATAGTAAGGAGATATTTGAATTATTTATGAATAAACTAGTGTATTCTGAGTCAGTGTCGCAAAGATCCTGACTCGCAATCTCCTCTTTGACGTGCCTTTAGAGTGAAATGCTAAATCTTTACGGATTACATAACGAAAGAGTTTTGATTTGTTTTATTTCATATATTGTTATATTTTCGTATATTCGTATTCGTATTTATCATGTCTGAAAAAAATGCAAGTGATTGCACTGGCGCCTCCATGTCCTGCAAAACAGCTTTAGCTTCCACTCTCCGCACGATTGGATATGCGCCTAATAGCGCAAATTTATCTAGGTTTAACGTTTAAATCAACATTGTTTTATCTTGAACTGTTTTATATCTGTAGATTTTATTTTAGGTCATGATTATTTGAGAAGGCAAATTGATAAAACAGACTATGAACAGTCTTTCACTGGCCGTTGTTCGTTACTTACAAAACAAAAACTTGTATTTAACAACAAAAAAAATCCTCCCAACAATTTTCCAAATTAACGAAACAAAATATAAGTTTAATCACTTTGCCATTACATACAAAACTGAACTATTTTAATAGTTGAGAGTTTCAATAGCTTTTCAATAACGTTCATTTTACTTGTCCACGTTCTGTTCCTTCTCTGACTGCATACACAGAACAGTGCAAATTATCTTTTGTGCTTTTAAAAACACGACATCAAATAAACATTAATAAATCAAGCATGTCCCGTTACATGATTTTACTTATTTGCATGTGCAGTTGGGCTTTTATGGAGGAGCAAAAGTGCACCAAAGGGGACGGAATAGGGATCATTTATATATAATCATTTTATCTCGATTATTGCATTTTCATAATTGTTTAAAGCTGAAATCGAAATAAAATTTTGATTAATTGCACAGCCCTAATTTAAGGTTAAAAAGTGTATAATTTGTCAATTTGTTTAGAAAATGACCGATCACTTCGCTAGATAAGACCCTTCTTCCTCAGCTGGGATCATTTAGCGCCCTTTGAAGCTGCATTTAAACTGCATTATGAAAGTTCAAATTTGGGGGCATCATACATATCCATTATATGGAGAGAAGTCCTAAAATGTTTTCCTCCAAAAAACATTTCTTTACGACTGAAGAAAGAAAGATGTGAACATCTTGGATGACAAGAGAGTTGAGTACATTATCTGTAAATTTTTGATCTAAAAATGAACTAATCCTTTAACAACCAACTCAATTGTTAACAACTTGATCAATTAATCACCATTAATTGCATCCAAAATAAATATTTGTGTTTACATTACGTGCATGTGTCCATGTGTAAACACCCTTATAATCTGTAAACATAAACTTTTATTTTGGATGCAATTAATCGACAGCCCTACCTTGAACTGTGCCAAATAACTTAACAAACAGCTCAGTTAATTATTAACAACTCATATACATGCACAATTGCGATTAATCGATAGCCCTATCTTGAACTCTGCCTAATAACTTGACAAACAACTAAATGAACTGAAACAACTTTTATTTGGATGCAATTTAAACAGCTGTACCTTAAAATGTGCCAACTGCATCCAATGTAAATGTTTCGGTTTACATAATGTGTGTGTATATGTGTTTACACATCCATATATTATGTAAACACAAACTTTTATTTTGGATGCAATTAATCTTGATTAATCGACAGCTCTACCTTAAACTGTGCCAAATAATTTAACAATTCATTTTTGGTAACTTGATTGCTTAATCGTGATTAATTGCAAACAAAATAAATGTTTGTTTTTACAAAATGTGTGTGGAAGTATGTATTAAAGGAACACTCCACTTTTTTGAAAATAGGCTCATTTTCCAACTCCCCAAGAGTTAAACAGATGAGTTTTACCATTTTTTTTTTTTTTAATCTATTCTGCTATCTCCGGGTCTGCCAGTAGCAATTTTTTTAGGGGACTATTTTCAAGACTTAGAACAGTCTTAGTACATAATGTAACTACAGAAGTGTCAAGTTTTAAATAGGAAAAATATTTAAAGTCTTTGGTCATTTTTGAACGAGATGCTAATGGTCTAATCAGATTCAATGATTTACGCTAAGCTATGCTAACAGTGCTACCGGCAGACCCGGAGATCAGCTGAATGGATTTAAAAACGGTAAAACTCATCATCTGTTTAACTCTAGGGGAGTTGGAAAATGAGCCTATTTTAAAAAAGTGGAGATAACACACACATACTATGTAAACAAACTTAGATTTATTTTTTTTTTTTTTTGGACGCACTTAATCATGATTTATTAATTTGACAGCCCTAGTTTAAGGTTCATTTGAGGATTTTGATCAATTAGGATACGCTGTGGTGATGTGTAATGGGATTAAAGAACATCTCATTGATACTACTTGTTTTCCCCTCCAGGTTTGGCTTTGGTCTGCCTACATCCCGGGCGTATGCTGCATACTTGGGAGGTTCCTTGGCCATCCAGTCGATGCAGGGCATCGGCACAGACGTCTACCTGCGTCTTCGGCACATTGATGGCAAAGGAGAGAGTTTCAGGGTTTGACGTCATGGTCTATTCACAGGGCTTGTGGTCAGTCACCATGTAAGGCTCGAAGCTGAACCAAAACTAGGATGTTCAATAGTTGTCTTTTCACTCATTTTACCTGTCACTGCATCAGTATCACATTTTGGATTGTGTTTTCTGCAGATTATGGGTGTCATGCTTGGGACTCACACTGCGTTGTGTTTGTGTAGTGCACTGTGATTTCTGTAAAACTTTCAGCCTTAAGATTGCAATGTGATTTCATGATTAAAATCCAGTGTGTTACTGTCCAACGTCATCAGTGGGACGATTCCTTACACTCCAGACGCCTGCAGAAGATGCTCACCAGACAGCCATATCCTACTTTTCTTCAGAAATATGAGTGAATTGTTTGAACTCTTTGGAGATGCAGAGTTCACTCTAATGGTGAACGCAGAAATCTTCTATGAACTCTGAATAGAGGTTGACTGCCTTATGAAAAAGACTCATTCAAACAATGTTGTTAGTCTTGCTTCACACCTGTCGTAGTTTTGACATTTCACATTAACCATATGAGCTTAAGAGTTTGTCATAGATTTAATGCTGGAAATGGTTTGCTAAAAAGGTTCTTAGAGCAGCGAAAAATATAAATTATTGTTTTTTCCCTCCAGCAGACAGTGTTTATATAGATGTTCATATTTGAATTAAGTTTTTACACTTTACCCACCTCCACATGTGGTCTCTTGATTGGTTTTGTTCAGTTAATTTTCTAAAGTATGCCAACACGTTTGAGACTGTGAGAAACCATGAGATTTGTTTACCTGAATGAATTTGAAATTTACCCAAATGACAAAAGTTCTATTGAAATACTAATTGAACTGCCGGATATGTTCACAATATACATACTACAAGTAATCCATAGCATTTTTCTTGTAATGTTGTGCCTGTGGTTTATTTTGTCTCTTTTTGAAATGATTTAAAAAAAAAAAAAAAAAAAAAGGAGCATTAGTGTGTTTTCTGTTCATCATCTGTGCTCGAGAGCTGCATAATTGTTGCCCCAGTTTGCCCCCTACTGGGGGAATCTGAGTATTAACTTTGACTGTATGGACATGCTTATTTAGTGTAATATGATGTACAGTAGGTTTTGGATGATTTAGAATGACTAACATGCACATATTAACATATTCCTTTGTTTATATAAAAGGCCAAAATTGTGGCGTGATGCACCCAGAATGATATCATGGATGGGATCATTTTATTGTTTTTTTTTTCTTTTTGATGTTGAGTTTGCATTACATAGATGCCAAATCTAAATAGTTTTTTGGGCATTATAAAATTCTGGATGAGAACATTTGTGTCCTTTTCTTGATTTTCTTCCTTTCTCTGTTGTTTGTTTATGGCAAACCATTTTAGCTTAAAACAGTGTTTGTACAAGGTACTTGAATTTAACTTTTTGAAATTTAAAGCCTGAAAAAAACATTGAAAAGTACTTGTTTTCAAAATGTTTGAATTAATGAAAAGCAAGGTATCTATGAAATAAGTGTTTAATTATTTCAAAAAGCACGTCTTTTTACGCCAAATTCACGCAATACAAAAAACGTCATACTTTTTCCCGCTTATTTTAGTTGATGTCATAAAATTAGCAGGCTAAGCCGGTAGTTGTACTGACAGTGTTGTGAAAAGATGGCTGAAGATGTGAAAAGAGGAACATACGAGTCGATTAAATGAGTAATTTATGCTGGAACCGCACCAGTTGGTTCAAACTCATGACTTTAATCATTCATTTCAAACAAGCCTCCTATTGGAGCACGGATCGCAAATTATTTGACTTAGAACAGGATTTTGAAGCAGGTTCGTGAGTCATTTGATTTAGTTCAGAACTTCAGAGCGGGTTCATGAATTTTTTTGCTTCCGATCGGAACTTCGGAGCATGGATCGCAAGTCATTTGATTTAGATGGGAATTTTGCGCACCATTTTATTAGTGTTTTTATGTCTTTGGAAATCAAAAAATCCTTGAAAGTCCTACAATTTCATTTTACAGTGTCTGTATGAACCATGTTAAAATATGCACAGCGTTATAATTTTATTTTTACTAGTAAGAATTAAATTAAACAGCTCTTTAATTGTAACTGTTACTAGTCAGTTTTATTTATATAGTGCTTTTTACAATACAAATTGGGTCAAAGCAACTTTACAGTATCAAATGGGAAAGTAATATATCAATAATTCAAAAGAAACTTTAACCAATTTTAGTTTGAGGAAATTAATCAATAGTTCCAAATTAATAAATTGTTTGTCCCCAATTTAGTTGTTGTCCCCAACTGAGCAAGCCATAGGCGACAGTGGCAAGGAACCAAAACTCCATCTGTGACACTGATGGAGAAAAAAAAACCTTGGGAGAAACCAGGCTCAGTCAGGGGGTCAGTTCTCCTCTGACCAATAAACAAGTAGTTTATACTCCCATACAGACCTGTAGAGGTGGTCTATATGTACTGATCCACCATCTGGATACAAACTGGATCAAGGAAAACTGCAGTGGCCAACTGTTCAGGATTCATACTGGATCTGACCTCGGAATAAGCAGGAGACAGACAATATTACCATAGATTCCATTTTTCTTGCATCAGGTGTTATGGGAAGTGTTCCCGGTTCTGGTTGACCTAATTAATGCTGCCTAACAATCCTTTAATGGATTTGAATATTAGAAATATTTAAATGTGTGTATGCCAGGTTAAAGAGATGGGTCTAGTAAAGTAAAAACTACATTAGAGAGCTCTCTAATTGTAATTGTTACTAGTAAGAAT
Source organism: Cirrhinus molitorella (assembly GCA_033026305.1). Classification (NCBI taxonomy): domain Eukaryota; kingdom Metazoa; phylum Chordata; class Actinopteri; order Cypriniformes; family Cyprinidae; genus Cirrhinus; species Cirrhinus molitorella. The sequence continues at coordinate 31,346,663 of CM065119.1, forward strand.
TTAGTTCTAGCGTTCTCTAATTGTAATACTAGTAAAAATACATTTGTAGAGTGTAATTAACAATGAACTGAAGTCATTTTTACAGCTCTCTAATTGGAATTAATTATTGGAATTACTAGTAACAATGACTTTATAGGCCTATATAAAGGGACTTTGCTACTATCAATTGAATTAGAGAGCTCTATAATCATAATTATTACAAGAAATATTTGAATTACATAGTTGAATTAGAGAGTTCTAATTTTTAGTAGTAAGACTTTCATTGTAGAGCTCTCTAATTTGTTAGTAAAAAAAAAAAACAATTACGACGAGTAACGTTGTGAATATTTTAAGCTAAAACGGCTTGCCATAGTTTGTTGGTTTAAATTAATATACTGTTCATATTGTGGCGATTTCTGGCTGTTAAAGTTGGTGCATTGTGTTTGAAGTTACTACTACACCTGTATGAACAGGGCGGAAACTGACTTCATTTTTTTTAAGTTGACTCAAGTTAGTTTGGGAGAAAAACTCCAGCATAATTTGTTTGCGGGTGTCACTTGGTTCGATATTTTGCATGGCAATTATAATGATGGCTCAATCACATACTTTTTGAGCCACTTTAGCCTGTTGTTGTTTTTTTATTATTATTATTACGTTTAATATTTGAATAACATTCACCTAGCGCTTGACTCTGTGAACTGAACAGATATAATAACGGATATATAAGGGGGCTTGCCCACGAATTAAACTGGCCAATCAGTGGACGCATTTTGCTCGTTTGGGTTGATTGACAGGTATTTGGGGAAAGGGCATAAAATGGCAGGAAAATTCAGCAAAAAGCCTTTAGTTAAAAAAAATACATTTAAAATCATAAATTGCGACGCAAACAACACATCTAGCTAGAATCATAATAGAACAGACACACCCTCATCACGTGATGCATACAGAGAACGTAGGGGAGATCACGTGACACCTACAGACGTCCGATTATTTAAGCGAATCGGTTCTTTCGAATGATTCTATTTAAAGAACCTGTTCAAACAACTGATTCAGTGACTGATTCGTCTTTACATGTCACTGACATGTTCTAAACGTTAGAAAAACGTCATATGGCTGTTTATTATGTTTATAAAGTTTGTAAAATAATGTCATTTCATGGGTTTCTATGGATTGATAAAACTTAATTATATCAGCAGCGTTAGATTTTATTTGTAACATTTCTGATATTTAGCTCGTTATGAGTCATAAATGAGGCAGTTCTCAGTTTAGTGAACTGGTGACTCGAGAACCACACAGACTGACTCTGTCCAAATCGTGAACGAACAATTCAGGTTTCGTGAACCTGCTTTGTTCAACCGACACATTCTAAAGATCCGACTCAAACGAACGATTCGAAGACTCGGACATTGGTAGAGCGGAAAAGCGAGTCCAGCCAGAGCTGTCAACGTCCATTACTCTCCCAGATCCACGTTCTATCGGCTCTCATGTGGAAGTGAACGCAGAAAGTGACTGGCAGCAAAGGTGAGTCAGATGCGAGCGCAAAGATGACTTCATTGCAGCTGTAGATGTGTAATCGGTGATGCTTTCTTGTTGTGTGCTACAGTCGCTGCTGGTGGTTAGGAGGGGAAGTTGTGCGTCCGCTGAAAAACACATCTGTGGCCTGGCGTTAATTGTGCTCCGATTTGCAAGTTAATAAGCCGACCTCACAGAAACACACATTGTGTATAGACAGCGGCTGTTCACTAACTATATTTTCTGGCAATTTTATTTTGGTCCCAAGCTGATGTGTTTCGCGTCTGACGTGGCGCTCATTTGCTGCCTATTTAAATAACCAAGACATTCATCTTTAAAAATAACCACACGCTGTTGGGAATGTGGAAGGCATATGAAATGTACTGTGGCTCTACCTTATGACATGACTTGAGAAGCAGGTCCTGTCTAAAATATTATGGATATACGATTGGGACGGTGATGGTGTCGGATGGTTCTTTGATATACTGTGGTGCTAAATCATTACCATAATCATGTGCCTTGATATTTACATGCACTGTAAAAGACTATAATTGTATCCGAAATGTATCTGCTTCCTGTATTAAGTTAGTGGCTTAGTCGTGTTATTCGTGGATTTTCCTTTTATACATGGTCTTATTGAATAATATAACTCATTCTGTGTGTCATTTAGGTAGTTAGAAAGATTAGCATTCATTCCGCCTCATAAAGGAATCGGGAACCAATAGGTGACCAATACCCAAAGTAAATGAAAGATGTTCCTCTCTGTTTACATTGTTATCTCTGTCTACAGCAGAAGATGTATTTTCTGTGTACTCAGGGCCATAGCTAGAAATACGGGGCCCCTGACTTAATATTGCTTTGTTGCCAGTTGTTTCCATTGTTTCCACCTTACACACACGATTAGCTACTGCCCTAGACTTGCATAGGTGGATCAGAAAGGATATTTTTGTTTTAATAGGCTGATGAACTGATGAACTATATTTGCTTTCAGTGACATTTCGGTCTGGTGCAGATGTCTGTGAGGATTGTGGGGTTAAAGATAATACTAGCATTATTGTGTGTCAAGTAAGAAAAAGGCACTGCTTAAAAAAATTTAAAGGAACACTTTGAAAACACATCAGATTTCAATGGGGAAAAGTATCATGCTGGATATCTATACTGATATGGAGTGGGTAATGTGTTAGGAATGAAAGGATGCCACACGGTTTGATGGAAATTAAAATAATCAACCTACAGAGGGCTGAAGTCAAAGACACCCCAAAAATCAAAGTGAAAAAATATGTGCTGGGAGACACAGCAAACCTTCTGGCAATGGCACATACTGATGTGTCATCCTGAAGGATTTGGACTGCCTGTGCAACCTCTGTAGGGTCCAGGTATCGCCTCATGCTATGAGTAGGGGAAAAAATGTCAGTGGCCTCCACCTGTAAAACCATTCCTGTTTTGGGGTCATCTCATTGTTGACCATCTAGTGCACCTGTTGTTAATTTTAATTAACACCAAAGCAGCTGAAACTGATTAACAACCCCTTCTGCTACTTAACTGACCAGATCAATATCCCAGGAGTTTAATTAAATTTATGCTATACTCTGATTAAAATGTGTTCCTTTAATTTTTTTTTTTGAGCAGTGTATATCAGATCTATGAGTTTGTGCATTCTGGTGGTACAGGTTACTGGTAAAATAGTTTTAAGAAATCCTATATGCATTTGAATTGAAATAATAAATAAGAGTGAAGAGGGTTTTTATTTATATAGCCTGCATAGCCTGTTGTTGGGTTTTTAGTTTATATAATGATTTTGTTAATTATATTACCAAAATAAGAGTGATCATACACAATACATGTTATTGTTTTAATTAGTATTGACCTGAATAAGATGTTTCACATAAAAACCGTCTACATATAGTCCACAAGAGAAAACTGTTGAATTTATAAAAATTACACAGTTTTTCTTCTTGGAAACATGTGTCTTCTGGAGGGCAGTTCTAAAAAAAAAAAAAAAAAAAAAAAAGATATTTAGACAAAATAAGAAAAATGCACACATCATCATTCTGTTCAAAAGTTTACACCCCCGGCTCTTAATGCATCAGTGAGCGTTTGAACCTTCTGTAATGGTTGCATATTAGTCCCTCAGTTGTCCTCAATGTATAAAGATGGATCTTAAAATCATATAGTTCAAATACACAAAAATGCTGAAAAACCAAATCATTTTTGGGACCTGAAGGATTTTTCTAAAGAACAGCAGGCAGTTTAACTTTTCAGGACAAACAAGGGACTCATGAACAACTATCACTAAAAAAACATTAAAACAGCTGTGGATCATTCAGGTGACAACACATTATTAAGAATCAAGTGTATGTAAACTTTTGAACAGGGTCATTTTTAAAAATTAAACTATAATTTACTTTTGTGGACTATATGTAAACGTTTTTATCTCAGGTCAGAACTAAAAAAAAATATATATATATAATGCATTTTGTATGATCCCTTCTATTTTGGCAAAACATTTTACAGATTCTGCAAGGTGTATGTAAACGTTTGGCCTTAACTGTATATCCAAAAAATATTTTCACTTTTTGATATTCACTGTGAATGTAAGATTACTTATTTTTACATCCTTATATTTCAGTGTAGATATAAACAATTTTCTGTGAATGTGTTAGACTTAAAATGTATTAGCTCTAGGCAGATAACTGAGCTCTAGTGCAGTAAATTGTACAACTATTTGCACTACAATGCAGTGTGTTTATGATTAGGATAACATTAAATATAATATGGTAGCAAATACCATTTTGCAATATCAAGCAGCATACTGTTTTTACAGCTAAAATAACTAGAAGCGACTGAAACAAATGGGTGCACCACTCTTATGTTTAAAAAAGTGAATATTATGTTATATGACATTGTGTTTGTAACTGTTATTCACAGTTACTATGAGCAGTGAGCTCAATGTGCCAATGGGCTCCCCCGCGCCTGGGGGTTCAGACCGGCTGCAGGATGGCGGTGGAATGGACTACAGGGACTGGGTTCGCCGCAGCTATCTGGAGCTGGTTACTTCCAACCACCACTCTGTCCAAGCTCTCTCATGGAGGAAACTCTACCTCAGCAGGGCCAAGCTCAAAGCCTCCAGCCGAACCTCAGCCCTGTTGTCTGGCTTTGCCATGGTGAGTATATTACTCTGTGATAAGTATGAGCTGTCAAATGTAGACTCTTGGACACCCTTTTGTGGATTGTATTTCAGTAAATGTATCAGGAAACAGTTGCTAAATGCCAAACACAGGGTGTGGGTTGTTTAAATCTTTAGAAACATGAGATGGGTTGTAGATAAGATTGTCTTGAATCATTGTCCGGTGGAACTCTGTTACTAACCACTTTTAGCCAAGATAGAGATTAACAGTGACCACCCACTTGACCGGAAGTGTTTTCACATTCGTTTTCTCCATAGGGATTTCAAACATTTGTCAGTAGAGACTTATGAAAGCAACCAGCAACATTAAAAACTTTGATTTGAAGCGAACTAAATACTGTAGCTTGTTGAATAGTATAGTAATTCTATCACTTTTATTATAGGACACAGCAGAATTTAGTGTAAGTGATTTATGGTTATTGACTAAAATATCATTCAGAGTGTGTAGGCTGAATGCATCATTTGCAGTGATTCATGGGAGTAGGCAGTAGTTGTTGAGCTTAATTTTTGTAGTATCAACAACATCTCTAATTGGTGGATTTTCATTCAGGATTATAGGTAGTGTTGTAAAAAAAAATATATATTTCTGTAAAGTTTATTCTGCAAATAAACAATTAATGAAAAATTACATATAATTAATTTGTTAATTGTTTATTTGCAGAATAAACATTACAGAATAAATGCTACACTACCCATAATTCTGAATAAAATTCACCAGTTACTGCAAATGATGCATTCAGCCTACACACTCTTGTTTATGTCTGAATATTTTATAAGAAAAAAATGTTTTATACTTTAGTCAATAACCATAAATCACTTACACTAATTCTGTTGTGTCCTATAATAAAAGTGATAGAATTACTATAATATTAAATCCGTTTTATTTATTGCTAAATTCAATAAAATTTTTTTTCCAAATTCCGTTTTTATGGTTAAATCAAATTGTAAACAAAAGCATGTCAAATAAATTAAAATCACAAAACTTGCAATATTAAACATCAGTTTATTAAATGTTTGTTTATTGAAATATTTATTTATTTATTTGTGGTTTTTTTTTTTTTTTTTTATAATTTTTCTGGATTCTATTTTAATGGTTTCATTAAATATTAATAACCAAAAGCATCTCTAATTAATTGATTTTATAAAAAAATTAATAATTTATTATTATATACTTTTTTGTTTTCCAGAAATAGTGTTTTGTATTTATATTTTCCTGCTAAATAATTTCTGGTAAAAAAAAAATACTAATAGTAATAAAAGTCTGTTTTTATATATATATATATATATATATATATATATATATATATATATATATATATATATATATATATATATATATATATATATATAATAATATTATTATTATTATTATTATTATATTTTATTATTTTTAAGAATGCAAATAACAATTAGTTTTAGCAATTTAATAACAATTTTATTAGTTTTAGCAGTACTATAATTACATTTAAGTAATAGTTCTATCACAGTTTCCTCAAGTTAAATCAAACTTTTATTTTGACATGTTGCTGTCAAGACCTGATATGGCAGTAGTTTTTCTCAAAAGAAATGTTTTTTAATTAAGACATTTATTTTTTTTTATTAAGTTTAATTAGTATTTGTGTGGCTTAATATTCTACAGAATAGAATATAAAGTGCGGAGTACTGCAATGTTCTGTCCTAGGTCCTATTTTTAGTCTTTTTTACTTCTAAAAAAAATTTCTTTCAAATAAATTGTGAAAAAAAAAATTCTGCTAACTAAACCTTTTTAAAATAATGCTTTAATAACAATTTTATTAGTAGTAGCCGTAGTACTATCATTACATTAAGTAATAGTTTCTGTCACGGTTTCCTAAAACCAAACTATTATTTTGACGGGTTGCTGAGAACACCTTTAGGTTTCTGTTTGCATATGATACAACCATAGTTTTACTCAAAAGAAATGTGGCAAGTTTCATGACATTCCGCTTTATGCAGTACATTTCGTTTTTATGACTGGATTCCTCTATTCCGTCCGGAATCATAGGGCCCTATGAATGAAGTATTTACTTCAGGAATCACAGTTATTTGATCTCATTTGGTTCACATCAAATATAACTTATTTGATTGTTTAAAATGTGGTTGTGACCAGGTGGCCATGGTGGAGGTCCAGCTGGAGATGCAGTACAACTACCCACGCTTCCTGCTCATTGCCTTCAGCGTATGTACCACAGTGCTGGTGGCCGTCCACCTGTTCGCCCTCCTCATCAGCACCTGCATCCTGCCCAACGTGGAAGCCGTCAGCAACATCCACAATCTCAACTCCGTCTCCGAGTCTCCCCACGAGAGGATGCACCACTACATTGAGCTGGCCTGGGGCTTCTCCACTGCTCTGGGGATCCTTTTGTTCCTGGCAGAGGTGGTGCTCCTCTGCTGGATAAAGTTCTTGCCGGTGGACTCTGGAGCACAATCGGCGTCAGTCCTGGCAGCCCTCAAGCAAAACTGCAGCTCGCCTGCGGTTCAGCCCGGCCACAGCGGCTGGCAGGCAGCCTTGGCCTCCACCATCATCATGGTGCCGGTCGGATTGATCTTTGTGGTGTTCACCATTCACTTCTACCGCTCGCTGGTGCGGCACAAAACGGAGCGGCACCATCAGGAGATTGAGGAACTGCACAAAATCAAGGTGCAGCTGGACGGACATGAGCGAGGCCTGCAGGCCGTGTGAGATCCAGGGATGTTCTTGGTTTCGCGCAGTGTTCCATCGCTTGACTTTTCAAGCTTTCGAGCACATTGAAACTCCTTCTGGAGTCTTTTTGGGCTTATTTTCTGTTCTCTTCTGAGAGGAAATGCCTTGTTACCTGGTGGAAGGATTACATTACAGGAGGCTTTGCAGCATAAAAGGCGCACGTTTACAAAATTTTAACTGCAAGGGCTATTTATTTTGTATTTCTTTAGGCTGTAGGTCATTTGGATGTGTTTAAAGTGCCATTTTCTGTTTCCAAAAATGGATGTCACGGAGTGGCTTGCTTTAATATAATTTGCCTGTTTTGCTTCCTTTTGCGGTGCCATCCTGGATCAATAGTGTGCCACAGATAATGAGACCAAATGAGTCGGTCTTGGATCCATTATGGATCAGAGCTGCCAGAGTCACTGCCAGAGTGTCTTTAACTGCAATATCCAGCTTTTATAATGTACAGGCCTGTTTGAGCTTCAATTTAAAGTGATAGTTCATCATTTACTTACCCCTGCTTTCTTTTGAACTGCTTTTATCCATACAGGGAATTTACAGTGTTGTTTTGAACACAACTGCTTTGTTGACTTTCACTGTATGTACAAAAGAAGTGATAATGCTTTATGTGAGGGTGAGTAAATGATGACCGAATGTTCATTTCCCTTTAAGAAAACAAAAAAAGTGATGTCTGTGTTTAATAGTGGATCTATAATATTGTAATCTTTCAGCCTGCAGAATTGTCGTCCCAAAAGGATTCATTTTAAAGCTGTTACAGAAGTATCGTTCATACTAGGCCTATATGTAGTGCAGTATTTTTAGCTTGGGTGTGAAATTTAGACGCTTTAGGTAGGCTCACTGTGCGCTTGTATTTCATTGAAGGGTTTTCATGTGTAATATATTGCACTGTCACTTGTCAAGCACAACAGTGGAGTTTTTATTCATGTTCACAAGGCCTATTGAATGTTATTCCTATGGGCTACTAGAAGTTTACACTATTGATAACCAACAAATTGCTTTTAATGGGCACAGTTAGTTGTAAAAACTACTTGAGAAAGACAAAAAAGCTGAAACCGTTTAATGTGAATCAAGTCCTGTCGTCCCGCTCAAAATAACATCTGATATTTATGTAATGTCAATTTGAGGTAAACATTCCAGGGGGGAAAAAGTCGGACCAATTTCTGCCTGCCTTAACTGAACTGACAAAAGTGCACTTGTAGGATAGTCCATGGAAATAAGGTGTCTGGAAATGATTTTATGGTTTGCTGCTTCATTTCATGCCTTAAGCATTAATTTAATTTAATAGTATGTTTATAAGTCAACTCTGTAATAAGGCATAGTGAAGCACTACTCTTTTCAAAGCTCAGACAAGGAAACTTGACCAAAATTGTCTGTATTTTGCTTGTGGGGGCTTTAAAAAGCACTTTTCTTTTTGTGCGTATGTGTGATAAATTACTTTTAGTATCATTTTTGATACTTCTGTTGCATTGTGCCACATTATCAGTAGATAAACGCATATCTAGTGTGAAATGTCTTTTGCGTCCGGAACATGTAGCCGACTATTATCGAAACATTTTGTTTAGCATGTCCTTTCACACTCTGTCTATACTTGTATGTTAATTTATGTCAAATAAACACAACCTATTTTGTTTACTTCAAAACTGTGTTTGTCGTTTGTGTGAAATGGAAATTTGATATGCCTCTCTGATCTGTTCAAGAACAGACTGCTGTTTCCCTTGTGACTTTCATGTTATCTTGTTACAATAAATAAGTGTCTGAATCAGCAGATGACCTTAAAGGGACAGTTTGAAAATGTTGGAGGATTTCAATATAAACAAGAGGAGACTTTGGCTTTGTAAGATTAACATATTTTCACCGGAGCTTACGCTATGCCTGTCATCTGTTGAAACACCACTCTCTTGTGAACAAGCATACAGTTAGCGGAAGTTAGATATTATGGTTTATATAGTTTTAAATATGAATATTGTTCTTACAAAAACACATCAGTTCACTTCAGAAGGCCTTCATTCACCCCCTGGAGATGTGTGGAGTACTTTTTATGATGGATGGATGCACTTTATTGGACTTCAAAAACTCAACAGCCATTCACTGCAATTATAAAGCTTGAAAGAACCAGTTGTTGTTGTTTTTTTTTTCAGTGTAACTGATTGTATTTGTCTGAAAGAAGAAAGTCAAATACACCTATGGCTTGAGGGTTTTTGGGTGAACTATCCCTTTAAGAGGATGAGTCATGAAAATGCCTGAGTCATACCACTCAAATCTAATTTCTGTTAGGATATCTTATCAAAACTGCTAAGTATTTATACATCACTGTAGTATTTTGTGGTAATGCGCTTAATGTTTAACTAAACATTTTTTAAAAAGGTACAGGAATGGGATTAATTTTCTTTATATGCAAAATATAATGCCTTTTTTTAATTTCAGTTTTGTGGTGAAATATGGCTGGATGAGTTGTGAGATTCACACATTAGAGCATTAGACTGATCCTGGTGAGTATCTGTTGCTCCGGGAAGCATGTGAATGGTCAGGTTTCACAGCTGTGACTGGCAGGCGCACATGAACTGAGGCTGCAGTTGATGACAAGGCAACACGCTGACTGAGAAAGACATTGTAAATGAGATTAAATCAAGTATGTGTCGAGTTATAATGCATAGAACGCTAAATGCCTAACTTTATAAAAAGATTTTAAAACGTTTTAAATGGTGAATGCTGTTGGGTCATTCTTCAAGTGGTGTCCCTCTACAACCGTTGAAATAAACTTTAAATACAAATAAATCATAAAATGTTTAAATTCTGTAGGTTAAACACAATTTGTGCAGTGTTAATAGTTACATTTTTGTTTTAGAACAAAAATTTGAGAGATTTGTAACAAAATATGAATGTTCTCACCCTACCTCAGAGAGGTATCACGGAATATAACTGCAACAATATAAACTTTTTTACACAAATAAAGTGGTTATACTGTGAATATAGATTTAATTTAATGTACAATTTTAATAAATTGTTGAAAAAAATACATATTTTGTTATATCTAAGAAAAAAGTTGTATCCCCCAAATTCATGTCTGTGATGTTACAACAATGGTTGCCGTTCCTTTAAGAAAAGAGGGAACTTTATTTGAAGTACTTTCTGTGTGTAAAGGTATATGTGCTGGTTGATCTGAGGGGTACATGGTAAATACATTCTTTCTTATTAATTTTCTTAAAGTTAGCTACATTTCTGACAATTTCATGTGTCACACTTCTTTAGAGTCTGTGGTATTATGTTGATAACTTGCAGATCTGACATATTTTCATCAAAATGTTGATAAATACATTCTTATTAATATTTCCAAAATGTCCCCTGATCTTGAAATCATCATGATGGCAGCCTCCATTTTAGAAAACTCTGGATTTAGCCTAATTTGTCTGTGGTGTTAATGTCTTTCCTGTTGACACCACAGACATGAGTCATAATTATTTAAAAATCAAAATTAAGCTTCTATTTTAATGGATATAGCATATTAAATATTAATTTTAAATGCATAGCAATACATTTTATTTAAAAAAAATAAATAAAATAAAATAGTAATATATATATATATATATATATATATATTAGTGCTGGCAAACGATTAATCGCGATTAATCGTATCCAAAATAAAAGTTTATGTTTACATACTATATATTTGTGTACTGTGTATATTTATTACATATATATAAATACAAACACATGCATGTATATATTAAGGAAAAAATATTTAAGATTTATATATAAAATATTTATATTTATTTATAACCTAAAATGTATACAGGTATAAATATATATACATATAAATATTTAGTTTTAATATATACATGTATGTGTGTGTATTTATATGTACATAATAAATATATATATACTATATGTGTATTTACTATGTATATATATATATATGGAATAGCATATTTCTGCATTACATAGTATGTATACTGTACTTTGTTTACAAATTGTATACATGCAACAACCTATGCAATAACCTTTGCACTTATGTCACAGTTTGAAGAGTTACCCGGATGTACATCCATACTGGAAATACTCTGATGTAAATAACAGCATGGATTGCAGTTTATGTACTACTGAATACATTGATTTTCTATGCTATCTAAACCATGGGGGGAAAAAAACATGTGGAAACTGCTAAGTCATATAGAGAAGGACTTAGTAAGCAGGGAAGGGTGCAATACTTTGACAAACTAAAGTTAGTAAGTGGTAAAGAGACATACAAGCAGTATTAATTAAGATATTAGCCTAATATTTTACTTGTCTGACCAGAAATTATCAGAACAAACGTGAATGTTGTCGAGATTCTTGCCCTGGAAATCCTGGTTCAGTTTTCCATACATTTTGCAAAACGTCACAATGCGATGTTCTCTGCTTCTCCAATGTGATGAATGCACTGGAAATAATATCGACCACAGAACCTTTTTGTAAGGTAGTTTACACTCCACACACAGCCAGCCTCTTAAAGTCCCATTAACATTCAGTCCTGGAAGCTACAAAAATTGACATTTGGTTAATAGGGTGAACTGTTACTAGTGTTTTTGATGAGTCAAAAATATCTAAGTCTAGTGTATTAGCAGCCAAGAGTTTGAAAACAACCTGTTACAAGCTCATCTGACCTCAGTGACATGAATTAACTGTCTAAATTACCAACGATCCCCTAGGGCTTGATTAGTAATTCAGGTAAAGCTGTGTTCCGCCACAGGCTAATGATGATGAAGTGTTAACAGGTGTGCAGAACAGGCCTCTAGTGACTAAACATACTATAAAGGTTGAATAGCAAAACATTTTCCTTGTTACCTAATCAGTATTTGTAGTTTTGCATGAAAATATTGCTGAAAACTAGTTTCAAGCAGGTTTCCAAGATGTGTTAGAACAAATTCACATGTGCATTATGCTATTTGTTGAGAAGCAAGTTGTATTTGAGGGAACGATTAGGATTTGTAAATTAACCAAGCAAAGGCTACTTCAGTCTTTAGAAACTGACCAGACGATGACATCTTTGTCAAATGGATGTCGTGAAAAGATTGATTCAAGGTGTTTTTTGTTGCCAAATCCTACTACCACATTCAGTATTTGGCTGAAGTGTTTTTCAGTTATTCAAACTTTGGTGAATGTTTAATGGTAAGTGATTCTGCTTAATTGTTGAAAATGACTGTGTGAAGATTCTTGCAGCGATGATGAGTGTAGAAACTTAACTGACTTGGTATTGTTGTCCTCTGGCATCATTGACCAAGATCTGATTGACCAAGTTTAATCTTCTCTCTGAGCTGCAAGTGTCTCATATTTGATGACTTTGACCACACTCAAACTGTTTAAAAACAACCATTTCTGAGGTATTTGGCAACTCATTGCTGGGTGAATATTTTATACACTAGCCCAGGGGTGCCCAAACTTGGTCCTGGAGGGCTGGTATCCTGCACATTTTAGCTCCAACCCTAATTAAACACACCTGAACCAGCTAAACAAGGTCTTAACTGGCATGCTAAAACTTCTAGGCAGGTGTGTTGAGGCGAGTTGGAGCTAAACTGTGCAGGACACCGGCCCTCCATTTTCTGGGCTATTTCTTGACATGGTGCTGGGTCAGTTAAGGTTTTTCATTTAAAATAACAATAATAAAAAATAATAAAATCTGTTTTTAGATAGATATATTTTATTCAATGTCAAGTTTTTTTTACAATGAAAATTTTTTACATTCCCATTTGCTCAAATAGCAAAAGAAAAGTGTTAACTAGTGTTTTTTTTTTTTTTTTTTTTTTGTAACTTGATAAAAATGTGATGTGAGAAGGTATAGTTTTATGATGATGATGACCATTGAAAGGTGTCATCACAGCCTTGTGAAAAGGGTCCATCATAAAGTCTTCAAAAACATTTAAAAAAAAAAAACGTGACGAAGCGACAGAAGCAGCCAACGAGAATCTGTGGGAAGAAAACTGCAATCAGTAGGCTGTTCCGTTGTATTAAATGGCTTATCTTATATTTGTGTTTGAAAAGTTACATATTAATACAATACTTTATGTCCTCACTTACATTTAGAGAAACAATTGATGTATTACACTACCAGTCAGAAGTTTTTGAACAGTAAGATTTTGAATGTTTTTAAAGAAGTCTCTTCTGCTCACGAAGCCTGCATTAATTTAATAAAAAAAAAAAAAAAAAAAAATTGCTTTCTATTTGAATATGTTTTAAAATGTAATTTATTCCTGTGATCAAAGCTGAAATTTTAGCATCATTACCCCAGTCTTCAGTATATCACACGATCCTTTTACTATTATCATCAATATTTAAAACAGTTACTCTACATGTAATGTAGAGTACATTTTTCAGGATTCTTTGATGAATAAAAAAGATCCAAAAATATAATTTATCTGAAATAAAAAGCTTGAGTCAGTATAATTGTTTTTATTTAGCAAGGAGGCTTTAAATTGATCGCAAATTATAACAAAAACATTAATAATCTTACAAAGGATTTCTATTTCAGATAAATAGTATTCTTTTGAACTTTCTATTTATCAAAGAAACCTGAAACAAATTAAACTCAGCTGTTTTCAACATAATAATAAATGTTTTTTTTAAACAGCGAATCAGAATAGAATGATTTCCGACAGATCATGTGACTGGAAAAAAAAACATTTAGCTTTGAAATAAGAATAAATTACATTTTAAAAGATATTCAAATAGAAAACAGTTATTTTAAATAGTACAAATATTTCAAAACTTTACAGTTTTTGCTGTACTTTGGATCAAATAAATGATGGCTTGGTGAGCAGAAAAGACGTCATTAAAAAACACTAAAAATCAGTTTAGTTTAGTTAATATCACTGGTAGTGGATATTCCCTTCAGTTTAGTCTGAACATTGCCTTTGGTCTTAAAAAGGTCAAAAGGTCATTTACCTTCATAAAACCCGCAGAAAACCCTGTCAGAAGGTCCAGTTATGACATTTTAATTAAACATTAAAACGTTTTTTTTTTAAATCTATAACATGCATGCATTTACAAAATAGAGTATTTTCATGTAATGTTAGCTTTAAGTGTATTTTGTGCATTTTTTAATATTCTCTTTTAATCAAAAGATTATATTATTTTCATAGTTTCATAATTCAAACTATTTTTAATGAAACCAGACAGTTAAGGAAGACCCCAGGATAGTCTATCATACTGTTGACAGCTGATCCAACTAATTAAGGTTATATGCAGCTATTTTCACAGTTCCATTTAAATGGAGCCGCGTCATTAATCTTAGCAGCATATTTTATATATAGCAACAAGTCAGAGCTTATTCTCAGATTTACAGTGTCTGCCATCTGTTGCAGCTTAGTGACAACAAATGTGTAACGCCTCCCGTCATTGTAATTTACAGCTGGTTAAAACACATATTGACCAACATGTATGCCAAGGGGCCTCTGTCCACCTCAAAGTGTAAGAAATATTTTACATTAATTCTTAACTAGCAGATTAATTGTGAAAGAAACAGATGTCACCAACAGCACTCAGCAATAATACAAAGACAGCTGAGGAACTTCTCACTATTGATAAATGACCACTGGTTTGATTACAAATGGAAGAAAAACAAGTTGATTTGACTTTGAATAGAGCACTGCATTATAATGTATTATTGTAGGCCAAAACCTTTTGCATTTTTCCACTTTGGTTTCATCGTCCTGAAGTCAGTGGGCTTTTGGTTTGTGGTTAATTGTCTGAAATAAGGTCAGTGGTCAACACAAGCTAACAAGTATTAGCAAGTGTCTAAATGGGACTACAGATGTTATTGGGAACATTAAATATCATCACAATGAAAAGATAAACACATCAACTCAATAGTCTGCTTTAACAGTGAAAACAAGTTGTTTTAGCTGTAATAGAGCACTGCATGGATAATTATTATTGTAGGCCAAAACCAGGAAATTACATTGCATTTTTCCACCTGTGTTTCATCGTCCTGAAGTCGGTGGGATTTTTTGAATAGGTTTGTGGTTAATTGTCTGAAATAAGGTCAGTGGTCAACACAAGCTAACAAGTGTCTAAATGCGACTACAGATGTTATTGGGAAAATTACATATCATCACAATGAAAAAATAAACACATCATCTCAATAGTCTGCTTTCACAGTGAAAACAAGTTGATTTGGCTGTAATAGAGCACTGCATGGATAATCTATTATTGTAGGCCAAAACCAGGAAATAAGTTTGCATTTTACCAAATAGGTTTTATCGTCCTGAAGTCAGTGGGTTTTTTGAATAGGTTTACTCACTCAAATTTGGTAGAATTCAGTCAATTAAAAATGAATATTTTACCTAGGTTTCTGTTCTTTTTTCAGACCCTCCCAGTGTTTTTACCCAAGTCTTTTTTCAAGCTGTTGGATGGGGCTATTTCTTCTTATATATGGCAGGGCAGGCCCCCTTGGTTAAGCAAGGCATATATTCATAGACATAAAAAAGATGGGGTTGATTTATTACTGGGCAGCAAATATTAGCAAAATTCATAGCTGGTATAATTCTCGCCAAAATGGATTGATGTAAGATAGAAGCACGGTCTTGCTCTACTTCTTCACTTTCAGCCTTAGTGTGTGCTCCTTTGTCCAGCTGCCCCTCTAAGTATACTACAAACCCAGTTGTTTGTTCTTCTCTTAGGATTTGGAGGCAATTCAGACAACATTTTAAACTTGCTGCTGCTTCTATTTTTGGCCCTATTTGTAATAATAATCTATTTCTACCTTCTACATTAGATTCTGCTTACATTCTATGAAAAACAGAGGCCTCGTACATTTTTCTGATGTATTTTTTGATGGAGTTTTTGCAAGTTTTTCCGGTCTTGTAGAGAAATGTAATATTCCGCAGTCTAACTTGTTTCGTTTCTTTCAAGTACATAATTTTGTTTGTTCCGTTTGTCCTTCCGTTTGGCTGAACCTTCTTTATACGAGAAGTGTTTATTTCAGAATCAGGGCACAATTTAATACTTCCTTATACTTTGTCTTCTTTATCTTGGTTCAAACTTCAATGGGAGATAGAACTTAGGCTTTTCTAAAATTTTCAATATTTCCCTTGAACCATGCCCTTTGATTGCTATTTTTGGTGTACCGGCTGTGCTGGATGAACTTTCAAAAAAGAATGCTAATGTTATAGCCTTTGCATCACTGATAGCTCAGAGATGGATTTTATTGCACTGGAAGTCTTCTAAACATCCTCCCTCTGTCTCGTGGTTAGAAGATTTGATGTCTTTTATTTATATTAAAAAAAAAAAATTACATTAAGAGGTTCCACTGAACATTTTTATAAAAACTGGGATCCTCTAATTAATTTTGTCAAGAATACACCACATTTCTTTGCTGATTCATAATGTCCCCCCCCCCCCTCTTTTCTTTAACAAAGATCTCTGACCTTTTTATTTTTTTAATCTTTTTTGTCATTATATTTCTATGTATAATTATTTAGTTGTTTGGACAATTCATGTTGATTCTAATGTTTTTTGTTTTTTTATTTAGTTTGTATTATTATTATTATTTATTTATTTTATTTTTTATTGTTATTATTATTTTTTTTTTCTTTATTATTCTCCTCCATGCGGGTGGGGTGGGTAGGGGTTCTGAGGGTTTTTGACTGTTCATGTTCACCCTTAGTTATTGTTTAAAAAAAAAAAGAATGAATGTGTAAATTATTGATATTGTGGTATCCTTTGTTAAATATTAAATAAATAAATAAATAAATAAAGTGTCTAAATGGGACTACAGATGTTATTGGGAACATTAAATATCATCACAATGAAAAATAAACACATCATCTCAATAGTCTGCTTTCACAGTGAAAGGCTGAAAGAGTTAGTAAGAGGAAACTTAGTTGTGGTGATGTTGATGTCATGTGACTGTGGTGTAGTTCATTCATAGCCCTCTTTTTATCACCTCTGGTGACTGTTTAGGCTTCCAAATAAAAAAATTTAAATAATAAAATTAGGAAGATTGTGATGAACATGTATATATTATAAACTTTTGTTAGCCAGAGAGCTGGTTTTCATAAGCCAATGAAAAAAATGTAACTAGAGTGACGCCAGCTTCTGGGATGGCCTACAAAAATACATCATAACTACTGTGCTCTATACACTAGTCAATATTTGAATTGGATCAAAACCTTTTGTCAAAAATGTCCCGTTTTTGTCTTAGTAAAACTTTGATGAACTTTCTTAATCCACATTAAAAGCTTGATTTGCTGGTTTAGTTAATGGAATAAAGTAGATCATCTGTTTTGAACACCCCATGCAGGTATGTGGTCCTCAACAACCAAAATCATACTCAATAGAGCACAATAGTGAACCAAATCCAATCCGTTCCAAGATAAATCACATAATATATTGTTTTGAAGCATCTAAAAATCAAGAAATCATGATGGATTGGTCTTGTTTTCTCTATGGAGATTTTTCAAAAGACTACTAGAACTTTCTGGCTCTTGTGCTGTGGAGTTACTGCACAAGAGTATTTAACTAGGGCATTAAGCTCTCTGTGTTGAGTCTACAAGAGTTTTTAAGCCACAGTGTTCACAGAACTAGTAGATTGATATTCCTGAAACTAAATATAGGACTAAGGAATTTTCCCAGACCCATGAGACCCTGTGTTTTCCACTCCCTGAAAACTTCCCTGAAAAATATGCTGTATTACCCACATTTGTTATAACAGTTAAGCACTTAAGATAAAATCAGGACAAATGCTGTTCAAAAATGACAGCAGTCTTTGTAGTATCAGTAATGCAAACTAGGCCTCTGCACTGCACTCTAAAAAAAATGCTGGGTTATTTTTTTTTACTCAAATGCTGGGTTTAGCCTGTTGGGTTATTTTTAATATATTTTAGTTTGTCTGTAACTTAGCTGTTGGGTATTTATTGTAATGTCAATACAAATTATGACCCAAGAGCAGGGTCAGTGTAACCCACTGTTGAGTAGTCTGTGCCAAACTGGTTAAAACTGGTTACATTTGTAAGCAGTCATTTCCCTGCTAAAAAAACCCCAAAACAACTCAACCAGGTTGGTTTTAGCTGGTCAACAGGCTGGTTTTAGAGGGATTCTGGCCACTTTCCCAGCCTGACCAAGCTGGGAAACCACCAGTTAAAACCAGCCTGGGAGACCAGCTAAAACCAGCTACTTCCATCTTAAACCAGCCTAGGCTGGTTTTAGCTGTTTTTTTCACCAGTCTGTCCAAGAGAAAATCTAACTGACTGTAAACTTCCTTAATGAAATTTGGGTTTGTATTATATTGTATTCATTACAGAGTTTTCACTGTATAAATAGAAAACCGTCTGTTGCCTCATAGTTTCGTCCTTTTTAAATGTACGTCACAGCTTCTTCTACAATCGCAGCATTCACACCGGATGTACACTCAAGGCGAAAGACGCGCCACCATGAAAGTTTCACCAACCAAACGAATGCGCGACCAGGGATGAGACGTCGCTGTTATATGTAACAAAGGTTACAGTGGGCTCTATTGACTACAATAGGGCGCCATTGTCGCAGCTGATGTGCACTGTAAAGTTTTAAATACAAGTTCGAACAGATCTCTATTAATTTTTCAAAAAAAAAAAAAAAAAGTCACGACACTACAGAAAAGTGCTTCCTATTCAGTATTATTGTCTTGTTTTCCAGTGAAACTATTTTACATTTTTTAAATCAAGATAACTTTATGATGCAAAATGGCATAAGTCTTGTTTCATAATTATCTGCCAAAGGGCTCATAAAAATCAACATAATTGAAAGAGGGATGTTTTCATATCACATTGACAGATATTTGTACTTGTTTTAAAGAAACACTCCACTTTGTTGAAAATAGGCTAATTTTTCCAACTTCCCTAGAATTAAACACCAGTTTCAGCTGAGCTCTGGGTCTGCCGTTAGCACTTTTAGCATAGCTTAGCATAAATAATTAAATCTTAGCATCTCTTTTAAAAATGACCAAAGATTTTCGATATTTTTCCAATTTAAAACTTGGTGTAATAATCAAGGAACTTTGCTGCTGTACCATGGGTGCAGCAGGCGCAATGATATGTTATTTTTAATGAGATGCTAATGGTCTAATCAGATTCAATTATTTATGCTAAGCTATGCTAAAAGTGCTAACGGCAGACCCGGAGATCGGCTGAATGGATTCAAAAATGATAAAACTCATCTGTTTAACTGTAGGGGAGTTTGGAAAATGAGCCTATTTAAAAAAAAAAGAAAAGTTGAGTGTTCTCAGTGTAAACTCACTGGACAATAAGACAAAAATGGAAGAAAGATTTTTTTTTTCTTTTTTTGTAGTGCATGTAACATTTAACTTTATGGATTTAAGACAATGAGAATGACAGACTCTGCCTCCACTTTTTTTTTTCTTTACAAAAATCTGTTATATTTGGATGTACTTCAAAAAGATGAAAGAAAAGACCTGTCACTACTTATGTTGCACTGCAACTCAATAAAAGTCGACAACAGTGATATCTGTACAAATTTAATATTCAGACATTTCTTAAATTAACAGTCCATTATAACCGTATTACAACAACTAATTTTAGTAAAGCATTTTAGCCTTCCTTAGAATAACAATTAACACTAAACCTGTTGTTCACCTGAACAATGTGCAATAATTATGTAAAATCAGACAGGTCCATATTAATAAGGAATTTTGTAAAAAACTAAATAAAACAGATTTGATCAGTCTATCCATCAGGTGTGTATATTTTAATGAGATGCTGCAGTCCTGATGGGTAGCCGGTGAGAGGACACCTGTGATTAGCTTTAACAAACACATATATACACTTGTAACAAAACACGTAGCCTGAAGTGGCCAGTGCAGTGTCATTTGTGCGAACTTTCCTGCAGAGTGGGCAGACTTTGATGTGTGTGTGTGACGTCTCCTGGCTGTGAAGGTGGATAGGCGGTGGAGGGGTTGGAAGGGAGGTCAAAGATTTAACAGTGCTCTGGTTCTCAGATGAATACCACCACTCCAGGAACTGCAGGAAAAACACTCCAATCGAGAGGCTTGTTGAGAGAGATACAGCCACACCACCAACCGCTGTAGAGACCAAGCGCTGAAATTTCTCTCCAAAGCTGAAAATATAGATTAAACTTGTTTATATTTTGGTAAGCCTCAAGGAAAAAATGTAGTATAGACTCAAAATAACTTACCTTTGACTGGGTCTGAGTGCTGGGCTCGATGGCTTGAGATCCAGGCCGTGTATGTCGTTAGCCGTGAGATATGAGAGTTTAACCCCTGCCAGCCACAGAAGTGGAGAATGTGTTCGTGTTTTGCCGAAAACATACAAAAGCTGTTGGCAAAAGACCCAGCCATCCCAGGCCATGCACACAAAGGGGTACGCAGCCAAAAAAGCCCTATACAACTTCTGCATGAAGGACTGCGGCAAGCGGATGGAGAAATCGTCCTCGTCTCTCTGTCGAGCCAGGACTTTTTCCAATTTGGTGTGCAGGTAAGGAAGGAGGGCCAGCAGGAACAAAGAGCGCCAGTGCTGTCTGCGCCGGAGTCCCAGATGAACTGCACGCGTGCCGCCTTCTCCTACACGCTTCAGACCGTAGAAGTTCTCTGAAAATGAGGCGCTGGTGCGGGAAAGGAAATGATGCTGCAATAAGACATCCAGGATAGCATAGATCTCATCAAACCTCCTCCATAGAACTCCATAGCGAGCAGGGTTAGACGTAGCAAGGATCTGTGGACAATGGAAGAGTATTCAATGTCAGCAAATACTGTAAAGTTTATTTTTTATACTATACAGCCCAATTCTGCCTGGCTCATTCTTCAGACTAGAGATGAAAGCTCAATTTTAACTCACTGCAGTGTGGGATACAGCAGGTTTTAAGAAGTGTTGTTAAATAAATATAGTGGGTCTTTATGGTATTCCATGCATATGGACTGAATTCAGACACAGAACACCTGTTACAGTGCTCAGTATACATGTACAGCTAGTTTTGTATTTCCCACACGGCCGAAGTTCTTGTGGAACGCTTGAAAATCAATTAGATGTGTTATTTACAATGGTTTACCCTCCAAAAAATAGGTTTAAATACCTTCACAGCATGCAGTAATGCAGGTTTAACTGCAGTCATCAAAGAGTCCTGAGCTAAAACCTCGAATATGGACGGCCTGTCTTCAGCTGGAGCCGCTGTTGTTAAATGTGCTCCTCGCTCTGCCATTACACTGGGATTAATACAGATTTGAGCAAGTACGGCGAACTTGACAGTTCAGACAACAACAAAGCGATCTAAAAATTATATAAATAGTCCTAGTCCATATATAAAATGTAGTGTGTTTTAATAATAATACTTTCATCATTTGACTAAAAAGTCCATTTTAGGGGAAAAAAACGAAACGATGCACGATTTAACTGTCATAACCTGTCACAACGCTTTTTCCTGTTACTGGCGTTATTCTTCTGTGTGCTCACTGGCGGCTTTTAGGACAACAAAATAGGCTCATACTGCCACCTACTGTGCTGGGGTAGTCTGTAAAATATTCTATTATGTTCTGTTGACCACTGTTTCTTATAAATGGACTGTAAAACTATCAAGAAAACTACTTTTTACAGTAAAAATTAAAAGTAACAAACTTCAAAATAAATCTACAATACCATTTAAAAGTTTTTGGACAGTAAGATTTTAAATGTTTTTTAAAGAATTACCACCTTCTCACCAAGCCTGCATTTGTTTGATCCAATACAACAAAAACAGTGATACTGTGAAATATTTGTACTATTTAAAATTACCGCTGTCTATCTGAATATATTTTAAAACACAATTTATTTGTGTGATCAAAGCTAAATATTCATTATCATTACTCCAGTTCCACATTATCCTTCAGAAATCTGATTTGCTGTTCAAGAAACATTTATTATTATTATTATTATTATTACTATCAATATTTAAAACAGGATCCAAAGATCAACCTTTATCTGAAATAAAAAGCTTTTATAACATTATACCATGCAAAAGCTCGGAGTCAGTATAATTTATTTATTTATTTTGTTTTTGGGAAAGAAATTATACAAAATGTATAATTTTATTTAGCAAGGATGCTTTAAAAATTATAATAAAGCTAAATATTCATTATCATTACTCCAGTTCCACATTATCCTTCAGAAATCTGATTTGCTGTTCAAGAAACATTTATTATTATTATTATTATTATTATTATTATTATTATTATTATTACTATCAATATTTAAAACAGGATCCAAAGATCAACCTTTATCTGAAATAAAAAGCTTTTATAACATTATACCATGCAAAAGCTCGGAGTCAGTATAATTTATTTATTTATTTTGTTTTTGGGAAAGAAATTATACAAAATGTATAATTTTATTTAGCAAGGATGCTTTAAAAATTATAATAAAGACATTTATAATTTTACAAAAGAAATGCTGTTCTTTTGAACATTCCATGCATAAAAAAAACCTACTCCTCTGTTTTCAACAATCCTCATAAGAAATGTTTTTGAGCAGCAAATTAGAATATTAGAATGATTTCTGAAGGATCATGTGACTGGAGTAATGATGCTAAAAATCAGCTTTGAAGTACATTACATTATAAAATATATTCAAATAGAAACTTTAAATACCACAAATATTTCAGAATTTTGCAGTTTTTACTTGGGGAGCAGTAGAGACTTCTTTAAAAAACATTAAAAATCTTCCTGTTCAAAAACTTAGCAAAATAAAATAAAGCCATAGGATAAAACATACAACATACAACATGCAAGCTAAATTAGAAAGGAATAAAAATGGACAATAAGCATTAGATAAGATCATCAAGTTTAATCATTGAGTACAAAATACAAAAATCAAGTAAAAGCAAATGAGAAAGATCTTAAAAGAAAACCAAACCATCTCAAGACAATAAGAGAAGAGAAGCAGCTACCAGTTGCACAAGTTACTTAGAAGCAGCCATATTTTGCATTGGAATATAGTAGCTATATCGTAAGTGGCAGAATAGCTACATGTTCCAAGTACAATGACAAACAAGTAAAGATGTCTCTAAAAGTGTTAAAAGACTACATTACAACTACATTTTGTAAACAACTACTTTCTTTCATAAAAGAGAATACATAAACTAAGATACATATGCTGGAGAAAATTATATGTGAAACTTAAAACTACTTTTGGGAGGAGCACTTTAAGGGTATATGAAGCTCACACTTGAAACTTGTCTGCGTGAAGACTTACAAAATTTATGCCAGCCAACTGTAATTTCATAAATTTGTGTTTCGTATGACTGTGCAGAAAAGATCATTTACTAAAACTTTTCTCACTTGTGGAACAGTGTTTACGGCTTCTCTCCAATATGGGTCCTCTCGTGTGCTTTCATGTTTCCCAACAGTGAGAATGTCTTGTCACAGTGAGAACACTTGTAGGGTTTCTCTCCAGTGTGACTCATCTGGTGCTGTTTCAGTTCAGTACTTGTAAAAAAGGACTTCCCACACTCAAAGCACATAAAAGACTTTACAGAGCTGTGTCTTTTCTGGTGGAGTTTAAAAACACTCAGCAGAATAAAACTCTTTCCGCAGACAGAACATGCATAATTTCTGACTTTCGCATGAACTTTCAGGTGGTTCTTCAGGGATGATCTGACAATAAAACCTTTGCCACATTTTTCACAATAAAATGGTTTGTTTTCAGAATGGGTATGTAGATGTATTTTAAGAGTGGTGCGATGTGTGAAACTCCTACCGCATTCATCACACTTGTGTGGCTTTTCTCCAGTGTGGACTTTCATGTGCACCCTAAGGTGTGATCTTTGTGTAAATCTCGTCCCGCACTGATCACATCTGTGCGGCTTCTCTCCGGTGTGAATTTTCATGTGTTCATTTAGGTTTTGTTGGAGTGCAAAATCCTTCCCGCACTGATCACACGCATACGGCATCTCTCCGGTGTGGATAGTCATGTGTACCATAAGGCTTTGTTTGCTAGTAAAACCCTTCCCACAATGATCACACATGTGTGGCTTTTCTTCAGAGTGAACCAACATGTGGCCCTTAAGGGATTGCTTTAGATTGAAACTCTTCCCGCACTGATCACACGTGTACGGCCTCTCTCCGGTGTGGATAATCATGTGTCTTTGAAGGTGTTCATTCCGTGTGAAACCCTTCCCGCATTGATCACATTTGTGAGGCCTGTCTCCAATGTGGATTTTTTTAATGTGTTGATTAAGTTCTCGTTTGCCTTTGAAGCTTTCCTCACACTGATCGCATGCGTGCAGCATCACTCCATCGTGGGTTTTCATGTGTGCCGTAAGGCTTTTTTTAATGTAAAAACTCTTTCCACATTGATCACATGTGTACGGCTTCTCTCCACTGTGGATTATTGTGTGTCCCAGAAAATTCTCTTTTCGCAGGAATCTCTTCTCACAGTGATCACACGCATACGGCTTCTCTCCGGTGTGGATTTTCATGTGCTCCTTAAGGTGCACTTTTTGTGAAAAACTCTTTCCGCACTGGTCACATGTGTGCGGCCTCTCTCCAGTGTGGATCCTCATGTGTTTATCAAGATGTCTTTTGAGTATGAAACCCTTGCCACAGAGATCACACGTGTGCAGCTTCTCTCCAGTGTGGATTTTCAAGTGTTTTTCAAGGTATTCTTCACAGGTGAAAGTCTTCTCACACTCATCACATGTATGCAGATTCTCTCTATTGTGGGTTATCATGTGTTCCTTAAGGTGTCTTTTGTGTGCAAAGCTGTTGCCATATTCATCACATTCTTGTAGTTTATCTTCTGTGTGTTTCGGCTTCTTTCTCATGTGAAGAGAGTCGGTGACCGACTTTTTGGCTCCTTTTTTTCTTTTTTTGTTCACTTCCATCAGATCTAAAATAAACACATACGATTACAAATCAAAAGAGAGACATTAATGTCAAGTTAAAATAGAGGAACTTTTAACAACAAGATCATATATTAAAGGGATCATGAACTGAGAAACCTTTCATATTTTGATATATACAGTTGTGCTCAAAAGTTTACATACCCCTTGCAGAATATGCGTAATGGTAATTATTTAACCAAAATAAGAGGGATCATACAAAAATGCATGTTATTTTTTATTTAGTACTGACCTGAATAAGATATTTTACATAAAAGACATTTACATAGTCCACAAGTGAAAACAATAGTTGAATTTATAAAAATGACCCTGTTCAAAAGTTTACATACCCTTGATTCTTAATACTGTGTTGTCAACTGAATGACCCACAGCTGTGTTTTTTTGTTTAGTGATAGTTGTTCATGAGTCCCTTGTTTGTCCTGAACAGTTAAACTGTCTGCTGTTCATCAGAAAAATCCTTCAGCTCCCAAAAATTCTTTGGTTTTCCAGCATTTTTGTGTATTTGAACCCTTTCCAAAAATGACTGTATGCTTTTGAGATCCATCTTTTGAGGGACTCATATGCAACTATTACAGAAGGTTCAAAAGTGATGCTCCAGAAGGAAAAAACATGTATTAAGAGCTGGGGGGTGAAAACTTTTCAAAATTTGAACTTTTGAAAAAAAAAAAAAAAAAAAAAGAAATTTTTTTTTTTATTATTGTAACTTATTTCAAAAACTGAAACTTTCATATATTCTAGATTCATTTTATGTAAAGTAAAATATTTCTAGAGTTTTTTTGGTTTAATTTCGACAATTAGAGATTACAGCTCATGAAAGTCAAAAATCCAGTATCTCAAAATATTAGAATATTTCCTAAGATCAATCAAAAAAATGGATTTGCAAAACAGAAAAGTTAAAGTTCTTTAAAGTATGTTAATTTATGCACTCAATACTTGGTTGGCAGCACATATTACAGCAAATTACTTTCTTCTAGCGCAAATTACAACATCAGTCTGTATATTGTTGAATCGACTGTTTCTCTTGAAAATATCCCATAGATTCTCAATGGGGTTGAGGTCAGGCATGTTGGCTGGCCAATAAAGCACAGTAGTATCATGGTCAGCAAACCACTTGCAAGTGGTTGTTGCTCTGTGGGCAGGTGCTAAAGTCATGCTAGAAAAGGAAATCAGCATCTGCATAAAGCTTGTCAGCAGATGGAAGCATAAAGTGCTCCAAAATCTCCTGGTAGATGGCTGCATTGACTGTGCACTTGATAAAACACAATGGACCAACACCAGCAGACGTCATGGCACCCCAAATCATTACTGACTTAAGAGACTTCACACTGGGTTTCAATCGGCTTGAATTTTGTGCCTGTAAACAGCTACCCCATTCAGTAATGACCTTCTGTGACTTACTCTCTCTGAAAAACAAGCTTATGTGGATTCTACACATTTAAACAATTTAGATAATATATCTGAAGCCGATAAATACTGATAACATGATCATTTTGGTCACTATAATTGTGATAAAAAAAATCTGAGTATCTATGCGTTTTTGACCTAAATCACAGCAGCGTCCATCTACGAAGGATGTAGGTTGTCAAATATACACAAGTATTACCCAATCATAGCAGTGAGTGTTTACGAACAGTAAAAAAATAGTAAAAAAGACAGTTCATGACCCCCTTAATACCATCAAATGTGGATTGTTTGATTTGCAATAACTGCACAAATATGAGCATTTTTATGAGCATGATTTGTAATGCTAAATGCTAAAAACAATCATTCTGGGACAGATTACAGCTGCCTTGTAATGTCTCCAATTCATTTTTACATTACTGTTAGTATAAGAATGAGGAAATGTGGAAACTGAACAATCTTCTGAAGGCCCTTTCACAAAAAACATGTTGAAAAAAGTGAGAGAAGTTGCAGACAGATTAAAAAAAAGCTCAACTTTTATTATTATTAATTTTTTTTAAAGAAAGCAGGAGTATCAATATATCATAATAATTAAATAAATTAAGTGTAGGACCAATTTTAATGGATGTTAATGGAAGAGAGGCTTCAGGATACTGAATGCCTGCTTTTATGAGAAAACTTCTTATTACTTAATGAATTGACATCCTGTTCTCTATTCCTCAGTGCCTTTATTACACAATTATTTTACAGTGAGTTACAGTTTACAACAACAAATAAATGCTGTTTAATTTGCAAAGTCACTAATATTGCTGCAGTTTCCATTAGAAGCTCTGGTTCTCATAGAAACTGTTTGTTCCCTGAAATTCATGCATACACATGGCTGATCCATCGTGAAATATATTTTTTTGCCATTATTTGACAATAAGAAACAATATTTACAAGATACTTCATGACTTATTTTATTGCTGATTTCAAATTTTGGGAAGCAGTTTTTTAAATGGTGAATTCTTCACTCAAACAGATACAAGTTGGTCTTGCATGACTGAAATAGCTTTATGCAAACAACTTGCATAGATTCTGGTCATATGTGTGGAGTACAAAGAAAAATGCATCTTCATCTCTGATTTCAGTGTTCTAGCACCACCAGAAGAGCCATGAGTTGCTTAAAAAAAATAAATAAATAAATAAATTACTTGTGCCATTAATGGCTCGATAGAAATACACTGGTTCAGTTCATGTTTTGTGTGAAAGGGCCTTTAGAATTAACAATTGCTAATGAAAAATCAAGAACAGACACCAACCTCTTTGTTCTTCAGTCTCATGCTGTTTCATTCTGCAGGGTTTTTGGATCCCTCCTGTTCTCACTGTCCTCTCCCTTCAAGTGTGAATTGTGATTGTTGTGTGGTAGTTCTGCTTAAAACAAAGAAAAAGTTACATGTCCAACAAGAAATAATAGTAGCGTGGTTTTTGAGTCACCACAGAAGTATGCAAAACTTCTTTAATTTATAGCCTATGTGTGGCAATTATTATTTAATTATTAGTTGTTGTTTAAAACAAAGGTATTGTATTGCTTGTTTAATTTTAAGTAAATGATAAAGAAAGCTTGATCAAACTAAAAAAAATGAGAAAATTAAGATTATATGACATTCTCCAGAGTTGCACTATGCAGGGTTTCCTTTAACAAGAAGTTAAAATTAAGTGACTTACATTTTAGAAATAATATCGTCTGATTTTGCTCGACCAAAGTAGTTTCAAACTAATTCACAGCAGAGCTGTTGAGCGTCTTCAAGCAACATACGGTACTAATTAGCTCCCAAATGCCATTGTATGACCCCTTCTTAGGTTACTTCTCAAACGATGCATCCTCGAAAGATGCATCTCGAAAGATGCATCCTGTGAGCCTGTGTCCAGTCATTTTGAGGCTTCTAGGCTGGTCGACACCCACCTCCCACCCCCCACCCCCCACCCTCCACCCTCAAATACTAAAAAACTGAAAATACCTAAAGTTAAAGTGTCATGAAACCCCCGTTTTAGCACTGGTCGTTCACAACTCAGATTTGAAACAACACGATTACATTTAACAACAGTAGTAGAAACACGTTGAACAGCAGCATACATTGATAATTAAAGAGAAAACAACAGTGCTGCCAATATAAAGATATTTTTATCCAACATTTATGACTCTCACCCTGCAAACAAGGTGTGTGACAAGACATTTTTCATTTACACTTTTAATCAGCATGTTAAGATTATTGACAACATAAACTTTGAAATGACTAGTTAACTTTGTTTTCTGCTCATGATGAGAGCCTTTTTGATTATAATGTACATTATTTCTTTGTTTTTAGTAGATACATATTTATATAAAAATTCTGAATCCCCATTTACTATGCCTTCTGCCTTATGCATTTATCTAAATGTACAAGTAATAACAGCTTGATGAAACCTTTCTTACCTTTTAACATTCATATATAATTGGGCTCAACGGATGAAAAGTTATTAATGTATTGAGAAATTCTCAGACACTACTGCCCTTATATCTCAATATACTAATGACACAATATTTTTTATACTTTTTTTTTTTGTCTGGACCTTTTCTGGGAAGGAAAAATTGAGACCGGACCTCTTGGAAATGTAATTGAACACCCCTGGTGTAGAGGATGGGAAGTGTGGAGACAAACACAGATACAAACACACCTACAACACACTCATTACGCAGAAAAACTTTTTAATTTGCTACTTGTGGTATCTTTTAAGGAAGACATTTGGCACAAGTTTCAGAATTTATCTAAGTAATAGAGTTACTATGTTTTTTTGGCCAAGAACCTCAGGATCTGAGGACCAGAATAAGCTATTAGTTACTTTTACATGCACCACATGTAAAACCATTCTTTTTTATTATAAAAAGGTTTTTACTTAACTAGCTATTAAAACGTCACCACACAGTAGTGTTATCATTACTAACATGACACTAAATAAAAAAAAAACATTTTTTTATTCCATACACACACAGGTACTATGTAGAGGAGTAGTCATTCAGACAACAATCAGCATCCAAAACATCCTTTTGTCTCTATACATACACAAATTGCTCCATTGAAGACCAACCATTTAAACAGCAATTAGCCTCCCAAAACAATCTTTTGTCTTTATGTCTCTATACATATAGACATTCCTTTGATGGCCGGCCATATACACAGTTTGAAAATCTATTTTCATTATAAATAAGCTTATATATTTTGTAGAGATATATTCAAAACAACATGAAAAATTGAACTAATTTTGTCTTCTTGGAAACATGCAAGTATCTTCTGTAGCTTTTGAAGGGCAGTGCTAAATGAAAAAATATGATATTTAGGCAAAATGAGCAAAATGTGCACATTTCCATTGTTCAAAAGTTTTCACCCCCCATCTTTCATATGTTTCTGGGCATTGACAGTGTTGTTTACTTGGCAGTCAATGGGACAGTCAAAAAGCTACCGGTTTTCATCCAAAATATCCTAAATTGTGTTCAGAAGACGATCAAACCTTTTACAGGTTTGGAACGACATGGGGGTAAGTGATTAATGACAAAATTTTCATTTTGGGGTGGAGTATCCCTTTAATGCATGTTTTTTCCTTCTGGAACATCAGTGAGTGTTTGAACCTTCTGTAATAGTTGCATATGAGTCCCTCAGTTGTCCTCAGTGTGAAAAGATGGATCTCAAAATCATACAGTCATTGTTGGAAAGGGTTCAAATACACAGAAATGCTGGAAAACCAAAGAATTTGTGGGAGCTGAAGGATTTTTCTGAACAGCAGACAGTTTAACTGTTCATGACAAACAAGGGACTCATAAACAACTATCACTAAACAAAAAATACAGCTGTGGGTCATTCAACAACACAATATTAAGAATCAAGGGTATGTAAACTTTTGAACAGGGTCATTTTTATAAATTCAACTATGTTGGTGGGGCAGCCGTGGCAGTCCCAGGTCCGGCAGGGATTGTCGGTGGGGGGAGTGAATGATAAGCGCTCTCTCCACCCTCAATACCACGACTGAGGTGAGACCCTTGAGCAAGGCACCGAACCCCCAAATGCTCCCCGGGCGCTGCAGCAGTAACAAGATGGCTGCCCACTGCTCCGGGTGTGTGTTCACGGTGTGTGAGTTCACATGGATGGGTTAAATGCAGAGCACAAATTCCGAGTATGGGTCACCATACTTGGCCACACGTCACGGCCTTTTGTTTTCTCTTGTGGACTATATGCAAATGTCTTTTATGTAAAATTTCTTATTCAGGTCAGTACTAAATAAAAAATAACATGCATTTTGTATGATCCCTCTTATTTTACAAAAAGAATTAACATTTTGCAAATTCTGCAAGGGGTATGCAAACTTTTGAGCACAACTGTATATATTATCATTATTATTATTTATAAAATATCTAACAAATTAGAATATCTAGTTGAGTCAAGTATGACTTGTATAGATGGCCAATTTTAGAAACTGTATGCCTTTTTTATTTTTTAGGTCACTTTTAGCAGTTAAAGTTTTACAAAGCCAGATTTGGATGGGCTAACAGATAAGATATATGAATAGTCCGTTTAAGCATAGTATGTCCCATCAGTTTTTAAAATTATCAGATGAAATAAACCAGGTAAATCAACTACAGAACAGAAAGAAATTTATATGAAGCAGTGTTCAAAGAATAAAAGGTAACAAAACAGAAATTAAATTAAACAAAAGAAAAAAGGGGATGTTCTTTGGGGTCATGTAATCACAAATATTTTGTAATCTAGTCTGAATTTCTGTAGCTCACTCACTGTAGTTTTCTACGCAATATGAGACAAATAACATTTGTTATGATATTATCTCCTGCAGCAGTTTGTCTAACATGACCTTGAGAAACAATGTATTAAGCTCAAAGGGCTTGTATGAAGTCCATGTACTTAAGGATGGTGCATGATCGCAGCCACATACCCTATGAAAGTCCTCTGCATCCGGTGTAGCAGCTGTGTGGCTCCGATCTCACACGTTCCTCTCGTTTGTTGGTTCCGCGCTTCATTTTGTTTTTCCGGGTGCGCTCCATCTTCCAGCGCCGACCAAGCAGAGGCAGCAACCGCATCTTCCATCTTGCCGGGAAGTGCTCCAGTAACGGAATATTTTTGTGTATTGCGTGGATTTCTACATCCCTTGTGCGTATCTGATTTTTTTGTGTTTTCATCAATTGTTTGCATTATAATTTAGACAGTGCAGATGTCTGTATTTCAGTCGATAAAGCTCCTGCTTCCAAGGTTTTCACTAGCCTAGCATAGCTGGATCATTTTTGGGTCACGCCCAAATTAATAAACTTAACAGGCTTTACATTTGTGAAGTACAGCAGGAAATATTAAGTTTGAGATATATTTTAGTTTATGTAATCATTTGTAGTGCAGGGCTGTGTTGGTTGTGTTGTTGTGTGTTCATGTAGCAAGTGGTCTACATAACTGTCCCTAATGATTTCCTGTGTAAATTAGGAATTACAGACATGTTTCAAATTTCTATCTGTATACTAATTAAATGAAATTCCCAGCTGGCAATCAAGTATATTTTGAGATTATATTGGTGCTTTTATGCCTGTTTAAATGTTGATATGTAAATATGCTTATTGTTTTCTTTAAATGACTTCCTCCTTTTCAGATCTGAGAAGCTGTCAGAATGACTGACTCCAAGTATTTTACCACCAACAAAAAAGGCAAGTAAACAGCTGAAATGTGTTAATTTAGGCTGTAGGATGATAATAGGATTTAAGAAGAAAACCCGTGAACAGTGCTCACAGTTTGACATGTTCACTTCTGGTATTTCGTTCTATTAGGAGTCATGATAGTTCAGTGGTGTAAGTTTGAGTCAGATTCAAATCCTGATTTTTTTTAATGAATTAAGCAAAATTACAGCTGAACTCAAAACCTAACTCTATATAAAATTATTTACAATAAAACTTTACTTAAAGTTTCACTGTGATAATTACTACAATGTGTTCAGATCAAATTATTTATGTTTTGCGTTATGAACCGAAGCACACATTATTAATATTGTCATTATAAAGATATTGTCTGTATTCCAGAATATGTAAGTCCTGCATTGATTCAGTGTACCATTTATTTTGTAGTTTATAGAAGATAATGAATTAAAACCAAAAGCATTGGACAACAAAGGTTGTTTTGCAGCATATTTTGTGAATCAGATGCTGGTTTCTATAGTCCTGAGAACAACTTCTGAAACACGTTCTCTAATGTGCATTATTTTCACAAAATGATGAGATTTACACTTCCAGTCAAAAGTTTTTGAACAATAAGATTTTTAATGTTTTTTTTAAAGAAGTCTCTTTTGCTCACTAAGCCTGCATTCATTTGATCCAAAGTACAGCAAAACATTATTATTATTTTTAAATAATTTGTAATTAATAAGTACTATTTATAATACTATATATAATAATATATTTCATTCCTGTGATCGAAGCAAATTTTCAGCATCATTACTCCTCAGTGTCCCATGATGATCTTTTAGAAATCATTTTAATATGCTGATTTACTGTTCAAGAAGTACATATTAAATGTTAATATATTAAATATATTATCAATAATTAAAACAGTTGAGTAATGTTTTAAAGGATTCTTTGATGAATAGAAAGTTCAGAAGAACCGCATTATCTGAAATAAAAAAGCTTTTGTAACATTATACTCTATACCATTCAAAAGCTTGGAGTCAATATAATTGTATAATTTTTGGGGGGAAGTTTGAATGAATACTTTTATTAAGCAAGGATGCTTTAAATTGATTGAATGTGATGATAAAGATATTTCTAATGTTACAAAAGATTTCTATTTCAGTTAAATGCTGTTTTTCTGACCTTTCTATTTGTTAAAGAAACATGAAAAAATTCTACTAAGTGGTTTTCAACATAATAATAATAATAATAATAATAATAAAACATGTTTTTTGAGCAGCAAATTAGAATATTAGAATAATTTCTGAAGGATCATGTGACCAAAGTAATGATGCTAAAAATTCAACTTTGAAATCACAATAATAAATTACATTTTAAAATAATAAAAATAAAATATTTAAGTAGAAACCTGTTATTTTGAATAGTAAAAATACTTCTAAGTTTTACTGTTTTTGCTGCACTTTGGATCAAATAAATGCTTTGTCACTTTGGTGAGCAGAAGAGACATTTTTAAAAAACATTAAAAATCTTACTGTTCAAAAACGTTTGAATGGTAGTGTACATATCTCATAAAACTGTCTGCGTTGTCAATTTGATATTTTGTAAACTTTTGAACAGATACCTCCAACCACCCACACGTAAGAACTCACCAAATCTGCACGAATCTGGCTTCAGAATATGAAATTCACCAAAAGGCACTGACTTCGAGGCACTATCAGTTTTGTTCCCGCAATAATCATGGGCATGATGTCTTTGTGTTTGCACACTGATGTCTGTAAATGATCCTAAGTAGAAGACACACACAGTTCCTTGATCTTTCCAGTTTGCATATAGACATTCTGACAGACCACTGCATATTTCCTTTATTTTTGGTTAAACTTTAAGGGGTGTATATTAATACTAATACTAATATTAACATTTGTATTACCTTTATTTTTAGATTCATTTGAAGTTTTACTTAACAATGGCACAACGGCAATTGCACACTGAAAATGAGACAATGATACTGATATAACCAGTTCAAATGCAGATATCATGCTGTAACAAATGTTATGATATTGTGAATATCATGAAGTCTACAATTTTTATATTTTTATTTTTATAGTTTCCAGGTGATTTTAGGGGTACATTTGTAAAATAAACATTCTAGCAATCATAACTGATTAATTTAAAAGTGAAATTGTTGCTATTTTAGAAACTAAAGAAGGCAAGGAAATATTTAAAGAATTAGTGGAATAGTAGTAAAATATTAATCAAATATCTCAGTTTATTTTGACTAAATATAGTGTACAAGCGTGTAAAATATATGTGAATTTAATGCTTTTATTCTGTTCCATAGAACTCGTATCAGCATCAGTCTCTAAAAACTTCAGCTCAGATGAGCACTAATCATATTACTCTCTGTTTCAGGTGAAATCTTTGAGCTGAAGGCTGAGCTAAACAATGAGAAGAAGGAGAAGAGGAAAGAGGCAGTGAAGAAAGTCATTGCAGCTATGACAGTGGGCAAGGATGTCAGGTGCTTTGACTCATTTACCACTATTATGGAATCAAATATGGACTTTTACTTCACACATTTTATACAAGATGATTAATTTGACACTAATGGTAAAGCTAATACCTTTTTTTTTACCTGTTTTTTTAGTTCCTTGTTTCCAGATGTGGTAAACTGCATGCAGACCGATAACCTGGAGCTGAAGAAACTGGTTTATCTGTACCTTATGAACTATGCCAAGAGTCAACCTGACATGGCCATCATGGCCGTTAACAGCTTTGTTAAGGTAAGAATTGTTGTAATTCACTTCCAGAATCAAAATTTTCAGATAATTTACTCTAGGGCTGCACGATAAATCGCACGTGAATCTCATGCACACCTCGTCAGTAAAGAGCCGTAGATCACTGACATGTTATGCAATTTTACGTTCTGAATCGCTTATGATTCATCAGCAGTTCAGATCACGATATTGCGTAGCTTGTCATTAATCTATGGCTCTGATGAGATGCGCATGAGAATCGCGTGCGAAATATCGTGCAGCCCTAATTTACTCACCCCCATGTCTTCCAAGATGTTCTTTCTGTCTTCAACCCCTAAGAAATTAAAGTTTTTGAGGAAACATTCCAGGATATTTCTCCATATAGTGGACTTCAATGGTAGCCAATGGGTTGAAGGTTCCCAGCTGAGGAATAAGGGTCCTATCTAGTGAAACGATCTGCCATTTTCTTAAAACAATAAAAATTTCAGAGTGTCTATTTACACTAAGTGCAAATAGCCCGCCTTGTAGGCAGTGGCTATTTACACTAACTCCACCCACCAATGTATAATGGGGATAGTCAACACTACAAAAGATGGATATCAATCTTTAGATCCATTGGCGAAGAGGTTAAATCTTTTCGACACGGATGACCCGGGTTCAATTCCACCTTATATCTTTTTTTTCATCCTTTTTAAATCTCATATAATATCGGAAAAAGCATTGATTTAAAAAAATAATTAAGGAAATAATAAAAAATTGTAAAATAAAGTATCGGTTAGGGTTAGGGTAGGTGTGTAGGGAGGGCTTATTGTCCCACTAAGGCTGCATCCATTTAATAAATTGAATTAAAACAATAATTTACGCTCAATGCATAATTACGGAATACTGTTTTAATATAATACAATAGTAATAATTGCATCTATTTGCAATAAGTATTATGAATAGCAGAAAATCCTTAAGTATAAATAGAACCCATTGCTATTTGCACTTAGAGTAAATAGTATCTATCGCTATTTGCACTTAGTGTAAATAGTATCTAACGTTATTTGCACTTAGTGTAAATAGCATCTCTCGCTAAGAAAATATGCTATTTTCACTTAGTGTAAATAGCATCTATTGCTATTAGCCGCTGCCTAAAAATGTATATACTTTTTAACTACAAATGCTCGTCTTGCTCCAGCTCGACCTCGCGCATTACGTAATCATGTTGGAAAGGTCACACGTGACATAGGCGGACTGACCCAGTGTTTACAAAGCAACTGTTTAAAGAAAGTAAAAAAAAAAGTAAAACAACATTGTTGGAGGTGAACATGAGATGGAAATACAAAACACTACAAAACTAAAACTAAATACAAAAAACTAAATTTCTTTGAAGACAGAAAGAGATAATCTTGTATCACATGGGGGTGAGTAAATTATCACATTTTTGTTCTGGAAGTGAACTTTTCCTTTATAATTTGGATCAAATTCGGGCATCTGTGTACTATACTTAAAACATAAGGTCTAAATTTGTTTTTTCTTTTTATTTAGGACTGTGAGGATCCAAACCCTTTGATCCGAGCTCTGGCTGTGCGCACAATGGGCTGTATCCGTGTGGACAAGATCACTGAGTACTTGTGCGAGCCTCTGCGAAAGTGTCTGAAGGATGAAGACCCCTATGTAAGAAAGACCGCAGCAGTGTGTGTGGCCAAACTACATGACATCAATGCCCAGATGGTGGAGGACCAGGGCTTCCTGGATTCTCTCAGGGACCTGATAGCTGACTCCAATCCCATGGTTAGATACTTTTGATGTAATGGTCTTGAATGCATACCTCCCCATTCACAATATTTTACTAATATCTGATTTTCACGTAGGTTGTGGCAAATGCAGTTGCTGCTCTGTCTGAGATCAGCGAGTCTCACCCCAACAGCAACCTTCTGGACCTGAATCCTCAGAACATCAATAAGCTCCTGACGGCCCTCAACGAATGCACTGAGTGGGGCCAGATCTTCATTCTGGACTGTCTTTCCAACTACAACCCCAAAGATGAGCGTGAGGCCCAGAGGTGAGGATAATAATCCTCGTAGTCAAAGGTTTCTTTATCTTTACAGGTGTATGGAGTTTTTAGAGAAATGTCTTTTGTTGGATAAGCAAGATTTTAATTTCTCTACAGGTTTTGTACCCTTTAGCCAAGGCTTTTTTATTTACATTTCACATTATTACATTACATTATTTATATTCACATTTTTCATATCTAGTTAAGATTTGACATGGGTGTGATTTGGAGAAGAAAATCGAATTGAACTTTTTTGGGATAAAAATTACAGTAAAAAACATTGCTTTGATTTTTCTTGTTTTTAGGGCTCCACAATTTGGTGTGATTCTAACCAAACAATATAACTACAAAATAATGATATTTGATATTATTAATGATATTTGATTTTATAAAATAATGATAGCATGATTTATTATTATAAAATTGTACTGTAAAATATATATTTTTTTAAATATTATAATAATTTACTGATGGCTGTCTTAATTTTCGAACATTAAAGTTTTATTTGGATGGAAAACTGACTTAAAACTGCATTAAAAAAAATGCATCACACAGTGCTTAGTGGGAGACTGCACAGGTAAATGGATATCTTTAGACCTTTTTTAGGTTAAATGTAAATGTGGTAACCAGTATCTAAAATCTTATGAAAACTGATCTCTTTAACGGTCTGTAACGGTTATGTAGATTACAGGTTTTCTTTCTCTCCTGTTACTTTGAATTTGCATTACAAAAAAAGTGTATCAGAGGCAGTCAAAAGCCTGTATTGTCTGCTTTGACAGGTTGAGCTCAGGCATGTCAGAACAATTTTCTAGCCGGTAAATGTCAACAAGCTGATTCTTGTACTTGTGATTGTCAAAGAAAATTAATTTCACAGACCAGGCATATGGTAACATTATTGTTTATTTTTAGATTGTAAATAGAACAGCAATAAAAATAATTAGTACTACCTAAGAGTGAGTTGTATGTTATCATTAATTTAATGTCCTTACAGACTTATTTTAAGATAATATTTAATTGGAGCTGATATTTTTCAGATGATAGTTCTTAAGAGATAAATGGATTTCTCAGGGGATAAGCCTTTGAGAGGAAATAGAGACATGTCTTTTCTTTTTAGACATAGCACTTCTTTGATTCTGTTCATAGAATTCATATGTAATTTATATAGCAGCATAAAGAATAGTTTAATACAAGCCATGCAAAGTGATTATGAATTGCTTAGATTAGAACAGGAAATTCATGGGATGATCGAACAGGAGGAATTCTAATCTGAAGGATTTGGTTTTTAATGCAGGAATTGGTTTAATCAGACCAAGGTATTTCAACAAAACACACTCTCTGTCAGAAAATTACATTTTCCTGATACCCACATTTCAATTTTGTCAGTATGGCTGAAATCACATGGTGAAATATGCTATAACTAGCTATAAGATTTAAAGGGATAGTTCACCCAAAACAGAAAATTCTGTCATTAATTGCTCGCCCTCATGTGGTATTTGCATTGCTGTCTATGCAGGGTCAGAAAGCTCTTGAATTTTATCAAAAATATCTTAATGTGTGTTCCGAAGATGAATGAATGTGTTACGGGTTTGGAACTATATGAGGCAATTAATGACAGAATATTCACTTTGGGTGAACTATGCATTTAAGTTTTTCTTTTTTTTCTTTTTATTTTTTCAAATTGTCAAAAAAAAGTAACATAAAGACTCAATTAAATAGGATCCAGGACAGAACCCTGAGGTACTCCACACTTTATATTACATTCTGACAACAATTTTAAAAATCCAAATCCAAGGTTAAAAAAAATTAAATCCATTTTGTGGCAGGATTAATAGAATGATGAACAATTATGACATTTATTTTTTTAAATAAGTCTCTGCTGCTCACAAAGCCTGCATTTATTTGATCCAAAGTACAGTTTCGAAATATTTTTACTATATAAAATAACTATTTTCTATTTGAAAATGTTATTTATTCCTGTGATTTTCAAACCTGAATTATTAGCATCATTACTCCAGTCACGTGATCCTTCAGAAATCATTCTAATATTCTGATTTGCTGCTCAAAAACATTTATTATTATTATGTTGAAAACAGCTGAGTAGAATTTTTGTCAGGTTTCTTTAATGAATAGAAAGTTAAGAAGAAGTGGTTATCTGAAATAAAAATCTTTTGTAACATCATAAATGTTTTTATTATCACTTTTGATTAATTTAAAGCATCCTTGTTAAATAAAATTATTACTTTCTATCATTTCTCCCCCCCCCCCCCCCCCAAAAAAAAAACTCTATATTTTAAATATTATACTGACTCCAAGCTTTTGAATAGTATAGTGTATAATGTTACAAAAGCTTTTTATTTCTGATAAATGCTGATCTTTGGATCTTTCTATTCATCGAAGAATCCTGAAAAAATTTACTCAACTGTTTAAAATGTTGATGGTGATAATAATAACAGCAGATCAGCATATTAGAATGATTTCTGAAAGATCCTGTGACACTGAGGACTGGAGTAATGATGCTGAAAATGTAGATTTGATCACAGGAATAAATTGCATTTTAAAATATATTCAAATAGAAAGCAGTTAATTTAAATAGTAAAAATATTTCACAATATTACTGCTTTTGCTGTATTTTGGATCAAATAGATGCAGGCCTGGTGAGCAAAATAGACTTCTTTAAAAAAACATACAAAAATCTTACTGTTCAAAAACTCTTGACTGGTAGTGTATATCAATTTTTATTTTTCAGAAAATAAAACTAATAAATCAGAGTATCTTTCTGTCTCTTTTAGTATCTGTGAGCGTGTGACCCCACGTCTCTCTCATGCTAACTCGGCTGTGGTGTTGTCAGCGGTGAAGGTACTGATGAAGTTTTTGGAGCTCCTGCCCAAAGACTCTGATTACTACAACACTCTTCTGAAGAAGCTCTCTCCTCCCCTTGTCACGTTGTTGTCTGGGGAACCCGAGGTCCAGTATGTGGCCTTGAGGAACATCAACCTTATTGTGCAGAAACGGTTAGACTTATCAGTCTTTTTTGTTGTTTTCAATTACAGTGGTTGTGTTAGTCGCTCAGTTTCCGTACACATGTGCACATTCTTTATTGTCACTAGATGGCAATATTGTCCAATCTAATCTGTTCGCCTAGCAATTCTAAATGTTTTGACAGAGCCTCAAACGGTGATCTCTTTCTAACTGCAGGCCTGAGATTTTGAAGCAAGAGATCAAAGTGTTCTTTGTCAAGTACAATGACCCCATCTACGTCAAACTGGAAAAACTGGACATCATGATCCGCCTGGCCTCTCATGCCAACATTGCCCAGGTATTTTGAACTGTGTTTGACTTTAAAGACAATGTTAACAGGATATCCAACAAGAAAACAGTGTATCACATGATTATTGTCATGTTCTGAAGTAAACAACGCAAGTTTGGGCATTTAATAATCTGTAGTTCTGTAGTTGCAAAAGAAATCACACACATCATTTATCTTGTAGTCACTGCTTTTCATTAGAGGCAGCCAGCTAATCCAGGACTTTTAAATTTTAAAATAAAAGGTTTGTCTAATTAAAACTCTTATTAAAGCTATTATCTTCAATGATTTTCACTGTCATTTATGTAAATAAGAGATCACAGCCTCTCTCTGATAGATCCGCACAGTCCCAAATTCCTGTGATGTTAGCAAAAAAATTGTAGATGGGATATTGGCAGCAGTCCTTTTGAGATTTACATTTCATTAATTGGAAAATAAATCAACAGTTTATTTCAAATGAAAAATTAAATGTTCAACTGAGCATTACTTAACACT
The DNA here is from genome assembly GCA_033026305.1 of Cirrhinus molitorella. NCBI lineage: Eukaryota > Metazoa > Chordata > Actinopteri > Cypriniformes > Cyprinidae > Cirrhinus > Cirrhinus molitorella. Next base: position 31,387,593 of record CM065119.1, read on the forward strand.
GGAACATTAATTAATATACAAATGGGCTCTGTTATTTTAATTTGTCCTTTTTTTGTGAGTGTGCATACAACAGACCTAAATATGTGCACTTTTTATATTGCACATTAATTTCCTAATTGTAGTGTTTGCATTGCAAAGATAACAAATTTAGCTTCAGTAGAGCTGCATTGTCAATATGTCCGTCTAATAACAAACTTCTCCGAATTGTGCCTAAAATTAATATGGTCCCTATTCAGTGACGGTTTGTCATTGTGTTTATCAAAAAAGACACCCTTAAGCACATCAGGCTTTGCGTTTCCTTTTATAAAATGACAGCTGTGCTTACATTGCGTCTGACAACAAATAGCTTCATTACATTTCATTCTAATGCATCTCTTTGCTGTTTTTCATTTACTTACGTTAAGTCATTTAGCTATTTTGCCAATAAACATGTCTATTTGTTTGATGTTAACATCAGACTCGTTCCAAACCTTTCTCCCCAAGCTTATAACCTAGTGAGGAACAGTGTTATCATTCCCTGTTCTTTCTCTTGTGGAGGTCATTCAGCCTTTTATTTAAGAAGTATGGTTAGTTTCTTTAGAAATCCATTTAAAATGATGTTGATTTCTGTAGGTATTGGCTGAACTGAAAGAGTATGCCACTGAAGTGGATGTAGACTTTGTTCGGAAAGCCGTTCGAGCCATCGGCCGTTGTGCCATCAAAGTGGAGGTATGTCTTGCCTCGTTATTCAGCCCTATATACATATATATGTGTTTGTATGTCACCTCATTCCACAGAGGAATGTCTAAAAATCACTTCTCTTCTATAAGCAAATTTTTTTTGCTAATTCGATTGCTATAGTGCTGTGAAGAGTTTCTTCATTGTGGCTGAGTTTTCTTTTGTGTACAGCAATCAGCTGAGCGCTGTGTTAGCACCCTGCTGGACCTCATCCAGACTAAAGTCAATTACGTCGTGCAAGAGGCCATTGTGGTCATCAGGGACATCTTCCGCAAATACCCCAACAAGTCAGTCCACAGCTCTCATCTCAACTGTATTTATTGTGCATTTTAAGTACTGAATGAAACCACACTTGTCCCTTCCACCACTTTAAATTTGTTTTTTTTTATTCACTGAGCTTGTCACAGTAAATTCTATGAATTCCGTTTCCACCACTGAATGAAAAATAAAGAATGTTGTTTGTAACATTTTATCTCACACTTCTGGCTTTTTTCTTGCTCTTTTCTTGACTTGCATTTGCGAGTTATGAAGTCAGAGTTGTGAGACATAAACTCACAATTCTAAGAAATAGTCAAATTCTGACTTTTTTTTCTCAAAATTGCAAATTTATATCTCCCAATTCTGACTTTTTCTTTTTCTTCTTTATATCTTGCAATTGTGACTTTTTTCCTCAGAATAGTGAGTTTATATCTTGCAATTCTTTATAACACACAGTTGTGTTAAGTCAGAACTGACAGGTACAAACTCACAATTCTGAGAACATATCAGTTTTTCATATCATATCAGACTTTAAGTTATAAGAAATTAAGTTGCAATTCTGAGAAATAACGTGAAATTCAGTTTTCTTGTTTTTCTCAGAAGTTGAGTTTATATCTCTAAATTGTGACTTTTTCTTAAAATTGCGGGTTTATATCTTGCAATTGTGACTTTTTTTTCTCAGAATTGCAAGTTTATATGTTGCAATTTTGACTTTTTAACACGAGTTTATATCTCACAATTCTGGAAAAAAAAGTCATAATTGAGAGATAACTCAAAATAACCTTTTTTAAAATTTTTTATTCAGTGTTGCAAACTGGCTTTCATATATGTTCTGTGTTGCCTTAGAATTAGACTAAAATTAAGTATTATTAAGCAGCCTACCTTTTGGAACAGACTTCATGTGAGGAGCCCTCCTGTGATCCTTAAAATGCTTGCAACTCAAGTTTTGATAAGGAATATAGACACTATATTGCCAAAAGTATTGGGACACCCTCTTCTAATTAACATGTTTGACTGCTTTAGTAATTTCCATGAATACTAATCTTAATGTTTAAGCATATAATGATATTCTAGGGAATTGTGTCCTTCTAATTTTATAGCAAAAGTTTGGACAAGACCATTTTTTATTCTAACATGACAATGCCTCTGTGTATAAGGCAAGGTTGAAGACTGGTCTGCCTAAGACAAGTCCTAATCCCAGCTGAACACCTCTGGTGTGAGTTTAAATGCAGACCTTGAGCCAAAAACTCAGACCAAAAACCAATGACTAGACACTTCCAAAACTGAAGCAACAGAGATGGAAATACAGTTCCCCGTCTGTCGTTCACGTTCAACGTTGTGTCGAAGTGACGACTAGGGGTCGCTCTTGAGAGCCCGAATACCTCTGACAGCTTTGAGAAAAGGCCAGTGAGAATTGGTATGCAGTATTTGCATAGCCCGCTCCGCCCCGGAGATCCGGGCATAAGAGGGGGGGGCTAGGCAACACTCATTGTTCTGTTTCTTCGGAGCCGAATGCAGCGTCTCTTCATTGAGAAGCAGCGTTACTCACCTCTCTCGTCGTTGGATCTACGGCACGGGCAGCGGTCTCTTCCTTCTCGAACGCAGTAGCAGTGAGAGTCCCCTGGGTGCTTCGACGGCGAATCTTAAAGAGCAGATTTCCTCTTAATAAAATCTAAAAGAGCAAATTTCTCTAAAAGAGTGCAGACACGGTGGGTTTGTGTGTTTACTATGCCTTTCCTTCCGTGTCCTTCTGGTTGCGGCTTCTTTCTCTCCCAAAACGATCGGCACGAGCTCTGTCTTCAGTGTTTGGGTCGAGACCATGCTGAAGCAGCGTTCGGCGAGGGCGGATGTCCTGCTTGCGAGGACATGCCCCTCAGCACACTTCGTTCGCGAGTCGCGTTCTTTACTAAAAGACCGCGGCTCGCATCAACCGTTCCCGCGGCTCGTCCTTCTACTTCCGGGTACGAGGCTGCTGCAGCGCGTGTTGATGAAGAGCGAGAGCGTTTCGCCGGGTAATTCCCCGCGTCCCTCGCGCTCTGTGTGTCTGCCGGTCGAGCTTTCGGATGACTTTGAAAACTCGTCTCAGTACGGGTTGGATTAGTAATTCGGGGCTCCAGCGGGGGAGAAAAAAATGTCTGCAGCATCGGAGAGTGGGCAGCCATCTGAAGCAGACGCGCTGTCTGAGGCACCCGCTGCGGGGGCGTCAGTAGCAGACGCGGAAATGGCGGCCATGCTCGAACGGGCGGCCAAAGCAATCGGGATTGAGTGGAAGTCTCCGCCCCGTCCTGAGCGCTCACGGCTGGATGATTGGTATCTGGGTAACGACCGTGGTTCTCGGCCACGTTCTACCCCAGTTCCTTTCTTCCCGGAAGTGCATGAGGAACTGACTAAGTCGTGGAAGGCTCCTTTTTCAGCCAGAACGCGTCTTAGCGGTTCTTCCTCTCTCACCACCCTCGATGGAGGTCCAGCGAAGGGGTATACGGAGGTTCCCGCCGTGGAGCGTGCGATCGCGGTGCATCTATGCCCGCAGACCGCCGCCACCTGGCGGGACCGCCCAAAACTCCCGTCCAGGGCTTGTAAGGCTTCTTCCGCTCTCGTGGGGAAGGCTTATGCTGCTTCTGGACAAGCTGCGTCCGCCCTTCACGCTATGGCCGTCCTGCAGGTCTATCAGGCCAAGGTTCTTAGCGAGTTGCACGAGGGTGTTCCCAAACCAGAGCTTTTGCAGGATCTGCGCTCGGCGACTGACTATGCTCTACGAGCTACGAAGGTCACGGCGCAGGCTCTGGGGAGGGCGATGTCCACTACGGTGGTCCAGGAGCGCCACCTTTGGCTGAATCTGGCGGAAATGAAGGACGCTGAGAAGGTTCGCTTTCTTGACGCCCCCATTTCTCAGGCTGGTCTCTTTGGCGACACTGTCGAGGAATTTGCACTGCAGTTCTCCGCAGTGAAGAAACAGACGGAGGCTATCAAACACATCTTGCCTCGTCGGGCGCCGGCCCCCGGGCCCGCACCCCCGAAGCAGCAGCCTCCGCCTGTTTCACGCCGAGGACGACCGCCTTCCAGACCGGCTCAGGGCCCGCCACAGGCTGGTCCTGCACCTAAACCAGCCTTGCGGTCGAGCTCTCGCAAGAAGGTGGCGCCATTAGCTCAGTCTCAGGCCGCTAAGAACCCTCGTCAGGCTTCGAAGCGTTCCTGAAACGAGCAGCCTGGAGGAGAGAGATCTGCTGACCTGTCTGGATCCACACTCGACGAGGGGACGAGTGTGGGTTTCGGCTCCACCCCGGCTGTCTGCCTCTCGGCAGACGGCCACCACATGGTCAATAAAAGAGCAATTTTCTTCTCTGGGCGAAAAAAATCTATGTGACTGCGTCCCTCCGGGGTACCCAGCCACTAAAACATGTCAAAGCATGCTCAACCGCAAGCCCTGCGCTTCTGCATGCTTTGACGAATCAAGCGCATCCATCAGTCGATCCCCTGAGTTCAGGCGATCTTCGGATGGATCCTTGTCTGTCGGTTCCGATGGTCGATCCTTCCATGGCTGGGTCCCTCCGGGGTACCCAGCCACCAAAACACATCAAAGCATGCTCAACCGCAAAGCTTGCGCTTCTGCATACTTTGACAGAGAAACAAGCGCATCCGTCAGTCGATCCCCTGAGCTCAGGCGATCTTCTCACGGATCCTTGTATGTCGGTTATGCCGATCAAAGCACCTTGTGTCCTCCGGGACAGCACGCCCCCGAACAAAGGGCTTTCACCACAACTCAGTCACACTGTACCCACCCGAGGTACGTCGGTGGTCCCCCTGAGACCATTGGCAGAGAGTTTTACAGCTTGGCTCGAGATACCCAACCTCTCTCGCTGGCTTCTCAGAACCATCCGACTCGGCTATGCTATCCAATTCGCACGCAACCCGCCCAAGTTCAGCGGCATCTTCTCTACCGCGGTTCGGGACGAGAACGCTGCGGTTCTTCGGGCGGAGATCGCGACCCTTCTGGCGAAGGACGCGATAGAGCCGGTCCCCTCGGCCGACATGAAGAAAGGGTTCTACAGCCCCTACTTCATTGTACCCAAGAAAGGTGGTGGTTTAAGACCAATCCTGGATCTGAGGATTCTGAATCGGGCCCTTCACAAGCTCCCCTTCAGAATGCTAACGCTCAAACGCATTCTCACGTGCATCAGATTCCATCAGAAGGTCAGGATTGGTTTGTGGCGATAAACCTGAAAGACGCGTACTTTCATGTCTCGATTCTTCCAAGACACAGGCCCTTCCTGCGGTTTGCCTTCGAAGTTCGAGCATTTCAGTACAAAGTCGTTCCATTTGGGCTCTCCCTGTCTCCCCGCGTCTTTACGAAAGTCGCAGAGGCAGCCCTTGCCCCTCTCCAGGAGAGGGGCATCCGGGGTCACATGGCATCCGCAGCCGCCGTCACGCCGCTGGGCCTGATGCACATGAGACCGTTACAACACTGGCTGTGTTCCCGAGTCCCGAGATAGCCATGGTGCCAGGGTTCATACCGGGTGCACGTCACACCCGTATGTCTAAAAACCCTCGGTCCTTGGAAAGACATTTCGTTCCTACGGGCCGGGGTGCCCTTAGGACAAGTGTCCAGGCGCATTTTGGTTACGACAGATGCATCCAACACAGGCTGGGGCGCCGTATGCAATGGGCAAGCAGCTGCAGGGCTCTGGTCGGGCCCTCGGCTGCATTGGCATATCAATTGCCTCGAGCTGCTGACAGTGTTTTTGGCCCTGAAGAGGTTCCGACCTTTGGTTCAGGGCAAACACATGCTGGTCCGCACAGACAGCACTGCGACTGTAGCCTTCATCAATCACCAGGGCGGTGTACGCTCCTTTCGCATGTCACAGCTAGCCCGCCATCTCCTCCTTTGGTGTCGAAACAATGTCAAGTCTCTACGAGCCACCCACATACCAGGCGAACTCAATTGGGTAGCGGACGCGCTCTCCCGACAGACTTCGCTTCGGGGCGAGTGGAGACTTCACCCTCAGACGGTTTAGCTGATCTGGAGTCTTTTCGATCAGGCCCAGGTCGACCTGTTTGCCTCGATAGAGAACACTCACTGCCAGTTGTGGTACGGTCTGTCCGAGGCGCCTCCTCAAGTATGCGTTTCCACCAGTGAGCCTAATTGCACAGACCCTGTGCAAAGTCAGGGAGGACAGAGAACAGATCCTGCTGGTGGCCCCCTACTGGCCCAACAGGGTTTGGTTCTCAGAGCTGGTGCTCCTCTCCCCCGTTCCTCCCTGGCGCATTCCCCTGAGGAAGGACCTCCTTTCACAGGGGAAGGGCACGATATGGCACCCGTGCCCAGATCTCTGGAACCTCCACGTATGGTCCCTGGACGTGACCAGGAGGATTTCAGAGATCTCCCACTGGCAGTGGTAAACACTGCAGTCGAGAGCTCCCTCCACGAGGCGGCTGTACGACCTCAGATGGCGCAAATTCACAAACTGGTGTTCCTCCCGGGGGGAGAACCCACGGAGATGTGGCATCCGAACGGTGCTTTCCTTCGTCCAAGGAGGACTGGATAGACACCTTTCTGCTTCAACACTTAAGGTCCAGGTAGCCGCTATTGCCGCTAACCACGACCTGGTGGAAGGTAGATCGGTTGGGAAGCACAATTTGGTTATACGATTCCTTAAAGGTGCACGCAGGCTGAACCCCGTCAGACCGCGCCTTGTCCCCTCTTGGGATCTGTCTGTGGTCCTCCGGGGCCTACAGTCAGATCCCTTTGAGCCGCTCCAGTCAGTCGAACTCAGTGCTCTCTCCCAAAAGACGGCTCTCCTGACTGCGCTCACATCGATCAAAAGAGTGGGAGACCTCCAAGCCCTCTCCGTCAGTGACTCGTGCCTCGAATTCGGGCCGGCTAACTCTCACGTTATCCTGAGACCCCTGCCCGGTTATGTGCCCAAAGTGCCCACCACTCCCTTCAGGGACCAGGTGGTCACTCTGCAAGCTATCCCTTCTCAGGAAGGCGACCCCAACCTCTCCTTGTTATGCCCAGTCCGTGCCCTGAGCATTTACTTGGAACGTACTGAAAGCTTCAGACGGTCGAGTCAGCTCTTTGTCTGTTTTGGAGGACAGCAGAAGGGGAAAGCTGTCTCCAAACAAAGAATTTCCCACTGGATTGTGGATGCGATTCGTTTGGCCTACCAGGCCACAGGGGTGCCCTGCCCGCTGGGGGTGCACGCCCACTCCACCAGGGGCGTCGCAGCGTCGGTTGCGCTGGCGAACGGGATCTCTTTAACAGACATTTGCAGAGCTGCAGGTTGGGCTACACCTAACACGTTTGCCAGGTTCTACAATCTGCGTGTAGAACCAGTCTCTTCGGGAGTCCTGAACGCAAGCCCAGTAACTCCTGAAGCTGACACGGTGTAGAAGCTTGCTGAAGCGTCATTCCCCACGGGTGACGACGCTTCCCCAGTTCAGTAAGTTTCCTGGCGTGAACCCTGAACGACAATTTCCATCATGTTGCACCCGCAACGTAGCTATGTACAGCGGAGGAACTAGCTATCAGAATCTAATATGAGGTTAGGTTGCCTCTTGTGAACTCTCATATTAGGTTGGTGCCCCACATGTAGTGGCTCCTAATGCGGCCCCATGTGTGTATCTCCACCTATACTCCCAGAGATGCAGTGTTTCCCTAAAGACAAAACTTGTCTCGGACCCTGAGCTCAGCAGTCTCTCCTCATGCGGAGCCTGCCTCAGGATTGTCCCCTTGTTGTGCTCCCCTAGTGCGAGCCCTCAAGTGTATTCTCCACGCAAATACCTCCCTCCGGGCAGGGTGTGGTCTCCGTAGTGCCAATCCCCCCCCCCCGGGGGGGACGGACACTGGCCCAATGTTTCCAAGATGTTCAACCAAAGGTGAGGAAAGGCTGGCTGAAGCTCTTGGGCATTGGAAGGTCACGTAGAGGTGAGTGACATTTATCTAACACGCAAGACCGGTTAATATTTGCACTCCATGCACTCGTGACGCGGTCCGCTGGTTGTGGCGTTTTCAACTGGGACCCCTAGTCGTCACTTCGACACAACGTCGAACGTGAACGACAGACGGGGAACGTCTTGGTTACGTATGGTAACCCTCGTTCCTCGTTCCCGGACCGCCTCTGAGTGTAGCCGGGTGCTTCGGCTCCTCAGATCAGAACAATGAGTGTTGCCTAGCCCCCCCCTCTTATGCCCGGATCTCCGGGGCGGAGCGGGCTATGCAAATACTGCATACCAATTCTCATTGGCCTTTTCTCAAAGCTGTCAGAGGTATTCAGGCTCTCAAGAGCGACCCCTAGTCGTCACTTCGACACAACGTCTCCGTTCCCTCCATCAGGGAACGAGGGTTACCATACGTAACCAAGACGTTTTTAAATACATGAATTATGCTTTCATCTTTGTTGCTACAGTTTTAGAAGTGTTTTTTTCTGTTATAAAGAAGGGGGTGTCCCAATACTTTTGTTTATATAGTTGTTGATTCGTTTTTGGCTTAAGGTCTGCGTTTAAAGTCACACCAGAGGTGTTCATCAGGGATTAGAACTTGGTTTATGCAGACCAGTCAAGTTCTTCCACATGAACCTTGCCTTATACACAGAGACATTGTCATGTTAGAATAAAAAAGGGTCCTGTCCAAACTTTTGCCATAAAATTAGAAGGACACAATTCCCTAGAATATCATTATATGCTTAAACATTAAGATTAGTACTCATGGAACTTGCTAAATTAGTCAAACCTGTTCATTAGAAGGGGGTGTCCCAATACTTTTGGCAATATTAGATTGTCTATCTAAAGAAAAAGAAAAAGTCCATGTAGACTGAAAGAACATATATCTAAAGGACAGCTGAAACACACATGTTGTCTGTGCAGGTATGAGAGCATAATTGCCACTCTGTGTGAAAACCTGGACTCTCTGGATGAGCCAGACGCTCGAGCTGCCATGATCTGGATTGTGGGCGAATATGCAGAGCGTATCGACAATGCTGATGAGCTTCTGGAGAGTTTCCTTGAGGGCTTCCATGATGAAAGCACTCAGGTTTGGTATTGTTTTTATTTTTGTTTAAGTTTGGTTTGGTGTGTTTTTGTTTTCTATTATGGCTTTTATAGTTTTGTATACAGAACATAGTTTGTTTAAAAGCCGGGATCTTATTTAGTATCAACTGCATTGATGCTTTCAGGTCCAGTTGACACTGCTGACGGCTATAGTGAAGCTGTTCCTGAAGAAGCCTTCAGAGACTCAAGAGCTGGTTCAGCAAGTGCTTAGTCTGGCCACTCAGGTGAGATGGCGATGTACTTGGGCATTAAAAAAACCATAGTGTTACACTATAACTTAATATTAGCAGCTGAAAATGATAGAGATACATTTTTGGCCTTTAGTTACCACACATATCAAAAAATACAATTAACAAAAGAATGCACAGTGTATATCGGATAAAGATTTATTTTTTAAAATATATTTGTAATGACAGACAATTGCAAACTTATTGCATGCAATGTTGTTTCTCCATCAGCATCAGTACACATTCACATCATGATAAAGATTAGATTCTAATGTAGATGATTGATAATCGTGTCACATCTCAAAAGGAGCTTAGCATCTGGCTCTCAGTGTCACGTTTTCATCTCCATTCCAACTGTTCTTTTTTCATCTCCTCAGGACTCTGATAACCCTGATCTGCGTGATCGCGGCTACATCTACTGGCGTCTGCTGTCCACTGACCCTGTGACCGCTAAAGAGGTTGTGCTGTCTGAGAAGCCTTTGATTTCAGAGGAAACAGACCTGATCGAGCCCACCCTGTTGGACGAGCTCATCTGCCACATCGGCTCGCTGGCCTCCGTCTACCACAAACCCCCTAATGCCTTTGTGGAAGGAAGCCACGGCATTCACCGCAAACATCTGCCCATCCAGCACGGCAGGTACTAAGATGACTAAACCTGAACATTTAATTGGTTAAAAAAAATTTTGTGAGTGTGAGCTCGATTTAAAATATTTTTAAAAGTCTTTTAATCACAAACAACTCAAAATCACTAAGTCATGATAAAGATCTGGCATCCCTGTTATTTGTTTGATTACTATGTGTGATTCTCTGTTTTTAAAAAAAAAAGGATGTCTGAATCAGTCTCAGTCAAGTAATACAATGGGGAACTCATTGAAAGTAGTGTCACACAGAACCTACGCTATCCTCTCTCCACTAGAACAATGAAGAATCCTTTGTTCACTTCGTGTTACCCATCAGTGTGTATGATCATTCTTTTGTAGTATCGACACCGGGGAGAGTCCAGTCAGTGCTGGCCCGGCTGCTTCTATCGATCAGCCCCAAGTCATTCCATCTCAGGGTGACCTTCTGGGAGACCTGCTTAATCTGGACCTCGGTCCTCCCGTCAATGTGCCACAGGGGTCTTCCATGCAGATAGGCGCTGTGGATCTCCTCGGAGGTGGTCTTGACAGTTTGGTATGTGTTTTTGTCATATAATTGCCTGTTGCTGTTGATGGATTGTATAATCTTATATAATGTTCAACAATCCTTATTTTAACAATTTGCAATGATAACCATAGTTTCTGCCAAAGTACCAAGGTACTGTTACTATAGTAAAACAATAAAAAAACTGCATTAGTTTATTTTTCAGTGTTTTTGTCTTGTTTTCCAGTACTATTATATAAACCGATAAAGATAATAAGACTTTTTTCCATAGAGAATGTGTATTTAGGTTTTTTTAATGTAATTTATGTCATTTATTTTAAGAATATTTCGAATTTTTTTAATAATTATTATTTTTTTTTTTATTTGAACAACAAGACAAAAATAAAAATATGTATATAAATATAAAAATATAACCCTAACTCTGTCATCAAAGAAATTTAAAGATTTTACAGTAGTAACATGTACTATAGTAACTATGGTATTTTGGCTTTTTTTTTTTTTTTTTTTACAAAACTGGAAATATTTTAACATTTTAGTTAATTTTATTTAAATTTTTTGTCAGGATGTGTGCAAATCTAACACAGTAAATTAAACACCCTGAGAAATGTAAACATTCACAAAGCCTTGCATAAATGTTTAATTAGTGTTCAAGCGCGTAGCGCTGAAACCCTTTTGTAAATCTTAAAAGTGGCCAAGGTTCAGCAGTCTCCATGTAAAACAGATTGGCAGACCAAAGCGTAAGTCGTAGAGACTTGAAACTTGGAGGGATGGTCAGTCTGATGGGGCGCTACAGTGATTGAAAAGTATGAAATTGCACGTATTTTGCCTTTTTTGATTTATATTTTTTTGCTTTTTTTGAAAAAAAAACTTTTGTGAACTAGTCCTAGGATTTTCACCTAATCAGAACAAAACCAGATTCTCTGTAGAGTGAATATCTAAAAATAATTCTAAAAAAAAAAGCAGATGAACTTTGAGCACCTATGAGACAAGCTTAACAGAGGTCGATCAGATTGAAACCCAGGGAGGCTTTTTGACTCACGGCCCTAAAGGTCAGTGAGAAAAGTAAAAAAAAAAAAAAAAAAAACGACCACTAGGGGCGATAACGCATTTTTCAATGGTGGAAGCGGTTGTATATTGTGTGTTTTTTTACACATATGCACAATATTCGCATCAGATGACCTCTTTCTAAACGACTTTACCTCTAGAGCCACTGCTGCCAATCAAACTGTTTGTTAAATGATTGAGAAAAGCAAGTCCTAGGTTTTTGCTCAATACAGAAAAAACACTGTAGTGCAATTATCTGCAATCTCTAGGTCAATAATTATCAAAATAATGTTTAAATGTACCTTTTGGAAAGCTATAACGAGTTTGTTTAGAAAATACGCCTGTCCAAATATAGCCTAAAGCCTAAAGAAAACTCAAAACTTCATAAATCCTGGTGAGCACATGTGGCAATTCTAAACAAGCACGCAAAGTTTTAGGGAGATCAGATCACAGCTGGCTCTATAACTGTCATAAACATTAAAAAGCATCATATTTTTATGGCAAAATCACCTGTATTTGCCAAAAATGCTTTTTAAAATCATTGTTTAGTGGGTTGCAGACTTGCTAAATTATATGTAATGTCTTTTTTCATATGTGCTTAAATGTCTTAAAGTACTTGAACCCCGGTAATCGCTGCTTGCAGCTATATTTTAATATTTACATTTATTTAAATATTTATGATAACACTTCATATAGTAATAACAGTTAATGATGTATAATGACAAGTACCTAACCCTAAACTTTACCCAGTAGCACTTTATTTTACAGTCCTGTTCCACATGTAATTATTTATAGTGATTACAATAACTGGGTAATAACTAGGTACTAACCCTGAATCTACCACTAAACATAACCCTGACCCATGTAGTTACCTTACATTAGTACTGTCTTTGTACTATAGTAACTGTGGTATTTTGGCAGGAACTATGTTTACTTAATTTCAGAATATGAAGGGAGTGCATTTTAAACAAAACAGTGGAAATATTTTAACTTCAACAGTATTTTCAACAGGTATATATTTAAATGGTTTCGTAATTATATTGCTTTTAGAGTGAGCTGAAATTTGTAATTTGCTACAATCATGATATTCTCTTTTTAGAGTGAGCAGTGTCTTCTTTTGATTTCATTAGTTTCTCTTGGCCTTGTGTTAAGCCTAGACAGCTTGTTCACTGGTGCAGGTGTGATTTAGGTTTTAGGGCACTCCACTCAGCATGAGATGATTGCAGCAGTATATTTCACATTTGAGTGATAACCACACTTGTTACCATGGCCACCATGTCTCACAAGCTTCTGCCTGATGACAGTGAATGGCAAAGTGAAGAATCACAGGGTGAAACGGCAGCGAGGTCAGCGCTTCTTAGCTGGAATAGGAATGTGAATGCATAAGCCCTCAGACTTCCAATCAAGTGCTCATCATTTATTGACATAGTGCTGAATGCTGCTCAGTACTGCAAATCCAAACTTGAATCATAATGTTGGAAACTGAAGGATGATCGTGGGATGACTATTTATGCGGTTAAGGTTTTATTGTTTTAATATAAGAGTTTGTTGTACTATGTGGATATACAGTGGGTCCAAAAGTCTCAGTCTGATGTGCCGGTCCTTTTATAATATGACCCCTTTAATATTCTGAGCATTGATTATGGAGTAGCTTCAGGACTGGCATGAGTTGATGTGGAGAGGCTGAGGCATATGAAGTGTTCTGACTCTGTTTGAGAGCTCAGAAGTGTTATATCATACCAACCACAGGCCCTGCTCTCTTAAACCCAGTGCAACCACAGCACCAGAACCCCAGGGCTAAATGTCTTGCTGCCTTTTATATAGTCATCAACCCACGTAAAATCTTTCACTCAACACACACGTACACAGTTCCTGAGGGAAGTAAAGAGAACATTTACATTTTTCGTCAGGATGTGTGCAAATCTGTGTTTATGCTGAGAAAGCACACACTGAGAAATATTTATGATAGTAGTTACAGTTGAGGTCTATATAATAAAGAAAATAATTTATAGAAATTACCCTGTTCAAAACTTTACATACACTTGATTCTTAATACTGTGTTGTTACCTGAATGATCCACAGCTGTGGATCACACAGTTTTGCATAGTGATAGTTGTTTATGAGTCACTTGTTTGTCCTGAACAGTTAAACTGCCCACTGTTCTTCAGAAAAATCTTTCAGGTCCCACAAATTCTTTTCAGCAATGACTATACGATTTTCAGATCCATCTTTTCACACTGAGGACAACTGAGGGACTTATGTGAAACTATTACAGAAGGTTCAAATGCTCACTGATGCTCCAGAAGGAAAAACGATTCATTAAGTGCCAGGGGCCTAAACATTTTTGGATTTGAAGATCAGGGTAAATTTAACTTATTTTGTCTTCTGGGAAACATGTAGCTTCTGAAGGGCAGTTCCGTTTATTCCGTTCAAAAGTTTACACCCCTGGCTCTTAAAGGAATAGTTCACCCAAAAATGAAAATTTCCCCATAATTTATTACCCTCAAGCCTTCCTAGGTATATTTGACTTTCTCCTTCCAGACGAACACAGTCGGAGTTGTTTTAGAGAAACTTTCATTTTTGGGTGAACTATTCCTTTAATGCATCATTTTTCCTTCTAAAGCATCATTGAGTGTTTGAATCTTCTGTAATAGTTGCATATGAGTCCCTCAGTTGTCCTCAGTGTGAAAAGATGGAAAATCATACAGGAACAAGTAAAGATATTTTAAAGAATGTTTAAGCCACTCTAAAACTATAGAGTTTACTATACTAAAACCAAATCAATTTGCACATTTAAAAAAATTACTAGTAAACTTCACAAGACATGGCAACTAATTCATTATTTAAATAAATAATGAATTAAATGTACAATTTTACAGTAAAAAGGCTAAAATAGTATTTTCTTGTAACACATAATCTTTGTTTTTTTTACTGACTTTTAAAAATAATTTTTACAGTGCAATGACAGTGTTGACAGTGCAGGCTGTTGAACTTTAAAAATGGAATGAAAAAAGGCAGACACACTATTATTTTGCTTCCAGAGAATTTTATTTTAATGAATTGCAATGTTTCGACCACAAACAGTCTTTGCAGGCTTTGAATTGGGAGCTTTAAAAATTAACCATCTTCCCTTCATTCAGGAAAATACCTTCTTTTGTGCTCCACTAAAGAGAATTTTACTCTCTGGAATGACATGAGGGTGAATAAATAATGACAGAACTCTCATTTTTGGGTGATCTGTCCCTTTAATGAACATTATGGGAAATGTTACGTGTACATCCTAGGATCTTCACATCCAGAAACAATTTGTTCATTTAGTTTTTTTCCTGGGCCACAAAAGGCCTATTTCCTCCTCCTTGTGAATAATTGGATTTGTCAAGCAGGCAACTTGCAGGCATCTCCAGCATGGCACATGTGAAGTGTTTATATCTGGGCAGCGCAGGTGCTGCCTCTCAGTGCAATCTTCTCCCAAATTGGAGAAGTTACTGTGTCAGAGCTTTGCATGGGTGCTCTGTACAAACCAGGATAGATACATATGCCACTTGTTGTGTGAAGATGCTGTTCTAGCTTAGGCTGTGTTGTACAGGTTTGTAGGAAAGCTGTTGCGATCATGGTGATGTGCAAATAATTGAGTTTCACTGCTCAGTGATTATCGTCATAAACCGCTCCTCTGCCAAATGACAAAACACAGGTTGTGAGAAACGAGATGTGCTACAACCAGCAGTTAAATCAGTATTCTGAGTTGGGAAAAGTTGAGGTGCTGGTTCTTGTTCCCTAGGCAAGAGGTGACATGAGATAAGAATGTTAATGTTAAGAAGTTAGTGGTTGAAAGTCTTGCTAGCCTCTCTGAAATTGCCTACCCTACCTTTAAGATTGACAGACTAGTCACTTATTTAGATTTATTCTTATATACAATCAAACCAAAAATTATTCAGGCACCAGATATACATTTTGGTATTTTTTATTCATTGTTTTTTGTTATTTTTAAAAGCAGTCTTGTATGCTTGCAAGGCTGCATTTATTTGATCAAAAAAATAAAAACAATGAAATGTGACCCTGGACCACAAAACCAGTCATAAGTCACTGGGGTATATTTGTAGCAATAGCCAAAAATGCATTGTATGGGTCAAAATTATTGATTTTTCTTTTATGCCAAAAATCATTAGGATATTAAGTAAAGATCATGTTCCATGAAGATATTTTGTAAATTTCCTACCGTAAATATATCAAAACATTTTTGATAAGTAATATGCATTGCTAAGAACTTCATTTGGACAACTTTAAATGTGATTTTCTCAATATTTTTATTTTTTGCCCCCTCAGATTCCAATTAGTTCAAGTAGTTGTGTCTCGGCCAAATATTGTAACAAACCATACATTAATGGAAAGCCTATTTATTCAGCTTTCAGATAATGTATAAATCTCAATTTCGAAAAATTGACCTTTATGACTGGTTTTGAGGTCCATGGTCACATATTGTGAAACATTGTTACATTATTAGTCATTATTACATCATTAGTAAACTGTTTTCTTTTTTTAATGTATTTTTAAAGTGTACTTTTCTTTTTCCTGGAATGAATTTTCACCATTACCTCCAGTCTTCAGTGTCACATGATCCTTCAGAAATCATGCTAATCTGTTGATCTGGTGATTGATTAGTTCACCCATCATTAATTGTCATTAATTACTCACCCTCATGTCATTTTTCCAAACCCGTAAGACCTTTGTTCATCTTCAGAGCACAAATTAAGATATTTTTGATTAAATCTAAGAGCTTTCTGACCCTCCATAGACCTTGTTGTCCTACCCACATTCAAGGTCTAGAGTACCAAGTACCAAGAACATCGACAAAACATGACATCAGTGGTTCAACCATAATTTTATGAAGCTACGAGGATACTTGTGTGCAATAAAAAAAGTAACAACTTTAGTCAATAATTCCACTCCTCCATGTCACTCTAGCGCTATTGGAGAGTATCACGACATATGCGCATACTTTCCTCTGAACATAAACAAGGCACAGCCCATGTGTGTTCTACACCAGCAGCACCACTGTGGTACTCTCCAAAATGGTGTTAGGGTGACAGTGAAGAGAAGAATTGACTATTTTGAATTTGACATTGAACGTGGTAGGACCCATGCTCTCGGATTTCATTAAAATATCTTCATTTGTGTCTTGAAGATAAACGAAGGTCTTATGGGTTTGGAACGACATGCAGGTGAGTAATTAATGGCAGAATTTTTGGGTGAACTGTGTTAATATAATTTCTGTTTAGGATTTGTGCTTTAGTTAGCATGCTGTGTTTTAGCTGTTTGACAGTTTGCACTGTACAGTAAATCTGCACTATACAGGAGAGGTTGTGTCCTTAAATTAAAGCAACGCCACTACAGCCATTCAGGCAGATGACATTGACCACTGCATCATATTTATTTCATGAGTTTCACGGCTTGAAGTTAGCGTTTACAAAACCTGTAAAACGTGTCAAAAGAATCATTTTGCTCCTATGCATTCTGTTCCATTCAGCTCTTTTTGAACACAAGAACAGCCCATAACAAACATGTTAGATATACTTGAGACCAAATTTGCAGGACTATTGTCTCCCAGCTAGTCACTCTGGCAACCTGTGGCAGCAAATGTTTTGCATATTTTAGTTGAGACCATTTTGTACTGTATTCATGTTTTTGCTAGAACACTCACTCACTCTCACACACACACACACACACACACACACACACACAAGTCAAAACAAATTCTCTATCAAAAATGAAATATGCACATATGAAGCCAAATATATCAAAGATAAAAGTGTCACAGAAACACATTTGGTATGTTTTGTTCTTATTGCATCTGACACAAACTCCTAATGCTAAATGTAAATACTCAAAATGGACTGGAGCATACAAAATTTATAATGGATTGTCAAACAGATTGGCCATCTTTTTTTTTCACCCAATTGTTAAACCTGGTCGCAACTTGCAGCTAGTACAAAGGTTTGGATTCAAATGAATATACTCCTGCTGACTAAATGAGTCATTCTAATAAAATACCAACGTGTTTGTCATCCTTGACAAGGAGACCGTGTTCAGAACTGAGGAATGTTGAACATTGAACAGTCTGCAGAACCATCTGACTGCTCAAGGTCGTGAGTGTTTCAAAGAGACGAACACTGCAGACTCAGCACCTGAGGGGACACATTTTTAAACTCTGTCTCAATGGCCTCTTTAGTTAGTACCAGATTTAAATTGACATTTAGCTGGTCTGAGACACTAAGTCTGTGTCTAATCTGAATCACATTAATGAATTAGAAAACATCTAGAGGTTGTTGTCTATCCATTTCTCCCGAACCTTAAGCGTTGCCTGTTGCACTTTTACGGCTCAGCTTGAGATTTGTGTCCTGCTAAGTGTGAAGCTGTAAAATTTTTTTAATCATGCTCATTTTCTCACTGAGAATATCAAGGTGGCTGTATGGCTGAAGGTCAGTAAGAGGAATGCAGTCTAAAAGAAAGAATTTACATTGCCATACTCATCATAAAATCTGAGTTTGCCCTGTTTGCTGTCTAATTGCACATTTTTAGTATTATTGTGCAAACAAAAAGAAATATTTATCTTTTATTAAAATGTAATACTTTGCTCCACTGAAACATGTTTCCTTCTTTGCTGATATCACCAAAACTATTTTATATAACGCATTTTATATAAAACATTTCCTCAATGGATAAAATAGTTTTGACCTGTTTTTAAAGTATTTTTCTTATTCACTTTTTTATTATTATTTTACAGTAAAACATTTCTCCCAGATTATGGACATACTGACATTTTTCTGTCATATTGTTCAGAAAGTTATGTGGATTCATTGAATTTTTTTTGAACTCAGTAACTTTACTCACAAATCAGTTATTTCTTAAATTCCCCAACTTTTGCTAACACACAAGCTGATTTGTTGCTTTCAGCCTGTGAAGGATCACTGCTCAGCTTCAGTTCTATCTACCATGGTGGGGGGTCAAAAGCAATAACTGCCTGTAATGTTGGAGCACCGCTCAACTCATTCTTCCTGCAGGGACGCCTCTGTCATCAGCTTTACTCATCTCAGTCTTGGTCCACAGCTGAATTAATGGCAGCAGGTGTCTCATAGATTACATTTTCAGGTTGATTTTAGCCATGGCACAAACAAAGTAAAAATAGCAGGTTTTATAAGTTGTTTGTGACATTATTTCCTTTGTAAACAGGAAAAAGTCTGTTATTAATGGATCCTTGACGTGTCTCTCTCTCTGTCTCATGTTGTTTGTTGGCCTGGAAATGGGTCTTCTGTTCTCTGTTATAGCTCGGGGGAGATCTGGGAGGAGGTGTTGGGGGCAGTCCTGCAGTAAGTGAGCTCCTCTCTCTCTCCGCTCGTATCCGTCTGTCCGCACTCAGCATATCGTGTGCTATTTATGATTCTTAATAGCTTGTGTAGAGTAGACACCTAGCTGTTTGTTCTGCTTTGTTGCTTCTTTTTTGCATGCACAAAAATTCATCCTGCTTTGAGGTGATATGGTGTTCTTTTTCTCTAAAGTACATAACCTGCTTTGTCTTTTTTTGTTTGGTACTTAAATGCAGTTTTTACTGGGAATGATCTTATTTAGACTTCTGGCCAAATGTTTGGAACAATTAATATTTTAAAACGTTTTTGTAAGAAGTCTCTTATGCTCATCAAGGCTGCATTTATTTGATCAAAAATATAATATTAACATTGTGGAATAACATTATCATTTAATATATTTTAAAATGTGAAATTTATTCCTGTGATGGCATAGCTGAAATTTTTTCAACATTACACCAGTCTTCAGTGTTCATTATCCTTCAAAATGAAACATTTTGAAACAAAAGTTCACAACTTTTGTTTCATTTATTAATAATTAAGCGCTAATAATAATTGAACTGGGCACCAAATCAGCAAAAATTCAGCTTTGACACCAAAGGAATAAATTACATTTAAAATACACACTAAGTTTGGGTTAGTTAGACTTGTTGTTTATTCTTATGCTCATCAAGGCTGCGTTTATTTGATCAGAAATGCAGAAAAAAAAATTGTGAACTATTATTACGATGTAAATTAACGTTTTTTTTATTTTAATATAAATTAAAATCTAATTTATTCCTGTGATCAAAGCTGAATTTTCAGCATTATTGCTCCATTCTTCAGTGTCACATGATCCTTCAGAAATCATTCTAGTATGCTGATTTATTATCAATGTTCAAAACACTTAATATATGCTCCTTAATATTTTTTTGGTAACTTTTTTCAGGATTCTTTAATGAATACATTAAAAAAAGTTCGGGGGTCCGTAAATTTTTATTTGTTCTTTTGTTGACAGAAATTAATACTCTTATTCAGCAAGGATGTGTTAAATTGCTAAAAACTGATAGCGAAGACTTTATTATTTGAAAAGATTTATATTTAGAATAAATGCCGTTTTTTTAACTTTGCTCTTCAAAGAATCCTGAAAAAAGTATCACAGGTTTTCAAAAAAAATTGGCAACACAACTGTTTCCAACATTGATAATTCTAATAATAAATCAGCATATTGGAATAATTTGCTGGCACTTAAATCTGGAGTTACGTCTGATCAAAATTCAGCTTTGCATCACAGGAATAAATTATATTTTAGAGTATATTACAATAGAGACCATTATTTTATATTGTGGTAACATTTCGCATTATTACTGTATTTTTTTGTCTTTTTTTATCTAATAAATGAAGCCTTTAATGAGCTTAAGAGACTTCTTTAAAAACATTAGTCTTACTGATCCTAAATTTTCGAATATCACTGTTTTAAAATAGAAAACAGATCCTTTAGATTAAAATATTGCTTTTTTAATTATTTCACGATATCATAATATTCTGACTGCATCAGTTAAATGCAACCATAGGAAATGTAATTATTCCAAACTTTTGACCAGTAGTGTGGTTTGTCTCTAATATCAAAATACAATTCTTTTTCCTCATATCCTGCACAAGTGGTATCGCTTACATGAAGAATGCCTTTTGCTGTTGTTTCAAAGGTTACACAAACGCTTGCTAAAATAGTTTAAACAATTAGAAGCCTTATGATTTCTATGTTTGTGTCACGCAGGTGGGCCAAAACTTCATCCCATCATCGGTGCCCAATACCTTTGCACCGTCTCCTACACCTGCTGCTCTCAGCAGCGGCCTCAATGACCTGTTTGAGTTGTCCTCAGGAATGTCCATTGCTACAGGAGGATATGTGGCACCTAAAACTGTGAGCACTACTTAATCTTAAACCATAACTCCTTACCTGTTCCTGATCTTTTGCATCACCCCTGAAACAACCAGCCAGTGAAAACCTGTCCAAAAATCCACCAAATTCATCATACTGAGAAGCTTGTGTAGTCAAGATCAAGGTTAAGCCAGAGGAGATGTTGTTTGATTTAGTTTTTCGCTCTAGGGCATTTTTTACTTACCATTTCATTCATAATGAAGAGCCTTTCAGGAAGAGAAGTTCAGTCTGTTCTTATTCTCCAGCATGAGCATTAACTTCATGTGCTACATAAATACAGACGTGCAGAACAGCTCCCGAGGGAGTGAAGTCTCGGGCATCATCATTAATAAGAGCTCCATTAGAGCCAGAGTAGGTCAGTAGAGTAGGACACAGCACAATTAGTTCTTATTAGAATACTTTATGATCTACCTTGTGGAGTTATCCAATCCCCCTTGTGCTCTGGCTGCCTCGTGCTACTTATATATGTGTTAATTTGTCTCTTTCTATCTGATTTTGCTCCTTTTTGGATGCCAGCTCAGTTGTTGTAAGCAACAGTGTTTGGGTGAGTGAGTGTAGGTGAATGTCAGACTCCTCCATTAAAGTGCCCTTCAGTTTAGAATGACTGTAGTTATCCTCTTAGAGAAGATCATAGCCTTCATTTATTAAGTAGATAAAATGTAAAATAGGTAAAGGAGGTACAGTGAACGCTGATTTCTTTGGTTTGTGAAGGTATGGCTGCCAGCAGTGAAGGCAAAGGGACTGGAGATATCTGGAACCTTCTCTCGGCGTCAAGGGCACATGTATATGGACATGAGCTTCACCAATAAAGCCCTGCAACACATGACTGACTTTGCCATCCAGTTCAATAAGAACAGGTCTGTGTTTGTGTTTTTGGTTTTCATTGTGATAATAGTTGACGATAATATTTTGCCATATTTTCATGTAAACAAATGTCCAAAATTAAGCTTTCAAAATTATTGATTTAGATTAAATACAAATATATACAGTGTTGTTATATACAGTTGCAATTGAAAAGATTCAACCCACCCAGAGACTCCAGTACTTTATAAATACAGGTATTTCTGAAGATCCAGGGCTTTATAAAAATTGCATCTATAATAGATGACTGGCATATTAAAAGTGATAATGTCAATATATAATGTCATATTTTTTAAATATTCACAGCTATGTCATAATTATTCAACCCCTATTCAACATTTAGTTACGGTTAGTTTTTTAGTTACGTATTTGTATTCCTAAGGTTTAAAACACAATTAAACCTTAGGAAACTCTTTTAGAAACCAGAATTAGCTTGAGCTGTTACACATACATACAGTTATCCCATGCCAAAAGACTACAGCCAAAGACTTTCAAGATGACCCATTGAAAGGTGGAAAAAGATTTCAAAGCAGAGTATAAGATGAACACAAGGCATATATTGCTTTCATGTTGAGGCATTTCGCGAATGCCACTCTTGACCAAGAAGAACATAAAAGGCCGACTTGAACATAAAAAATGAATTTAGATAGATCTGTGGAGTTCTGGAAGAATGTTTTATGCAGTGACCAAACTGGAACTTTTTGGACCTATAAATCAGTGGTATGTCTGGTGCAAAAAAGGCAAAACTCATGAGCAGAAGAACAATATCTCTACTGAGGTGGACCGGTCCTGTTACAGGGGTGTTTTACTGTAGCAGGAAATAGAAAACATGACTGTATGAAGGACATCATGGATTCTTTGAAGTATCAGGCCATTTTGGCAAGAATTGTGATGCCTTTGGTGCAAAGACTAAAGCTAATGATCTGCAGGACAATTGTCCCAAAGTAACCATCCAAATCTACTTATGCTTGGTTCAGGGATCAGTCATAGAATGTTCTTAAGTGGCCTGTTCAGTCATCAGATTTAATTCTCATTGAAAATATTTGGTTGAATGATAGCAGTGGAAGTGAAAACCAAAGATTATCAGTGATCTGAAAGCTTTTTCAGGCGAGGAATGGGCCAAGATTGCAGTAGAGAGGCACTTCCAAGCAGTGTTTATTGGTGGTTTTAAAGAATAAGAGATTCTGCACCAAATTTGACTTTTGGGGGTTGAATAATTTTGAACATGAACATTTTTTTTTCATTATTCATCAACATGCTCAGAATCACTCAAATGCCTTTTAATAAACTTTGATAGTTTACTGATGCCTTAGTTAAATAGTTTTCATAAAATTTTGTATTATTTCGATTACAAATGTAGTTAAATATAACACATATTAAGAACAAAATTATTAAATATAATTTGTATGTAGGTTTTTTGGTTAATAGATTTAACAAAAATATATTGTAAACAAATTTTATTGGCATTTCAAATACACTGTGATTCAAAAATCTTAGGTTGTGAGATTTAAAAAGAAATTGATACTCAGCAAAAATGCATTAAATTGAACAAAAGTAACATAATGTTACTATTTCAAATAAATTCATCAAATCCTGAAAAATATTGATCACAGTTATAAATAAATAAATCAGCTGTTTTAAACATTGATTAATAATTAAATCAGCATATAATGATTTCTGAAGAAATTTCTTAATGATACTGTAATTTTTATATTTGTGTGTATTTTGTTAGTTTGTGTATTGAATGTTTTTATAAACTCTTTTCCATTTGCTTATTTTAGTGAATGTAAGAACAATAAAAAAAATCAATTTCATAACAAAATTTCTGATGGTAATTTTCATTGGTAAAGTTTACAGCTAATCTGCAGTAATTATATAATCCAAGTAGGGTTAGATGATTATTTTAACATAGCTGTTTAAACCATGAATTGGTTTTTGAATCATAAAAGTTGTAGCATATATAACTAGTAAGTAGAGCAATAAGAAACACATGTTTTATTGTCTTTTTTTGTTGTTGTTTTCAGTTTTGGAGTGATCCCCACCACACCTCTCCCCATTCACACTCCACTGATGCCTAGCCAGAGCATCGATATCTCTCTCCCTCTTAACACCATCGGCCCTGTGATGAAAATGGACCCACTCAACAACCTACAGGTATAACGCATTATTGCCTTTTGCCGTGTGTTTTTACGCTCCCATACATACACGCCAATGGATCTTCCTGAGGTTGCTTCTTTGCATTAATCATCCCACAGGAAATAACACATTACAAATATGCGTTAATGTTTAAATTACATCTCTGTTTATCAAAACATCCGTGCTCTCAACAGCACAGCAAGCACGCTTGTCTCTGATTATTTGAATCAGTTGTCCCCACGTGCTTCATTAGTTACTGAGATCATTTGTGTGAACAGCAGCTGCAAAACATTCAATTTCATGCCTTTAAAACAGTCTAGATAATGACTCCTTGCCTACGGCATCTAGTCTGCTAATGCAGATAATCAATCAGATACAAATGTCATTATGAATCATCATGATTTTATGTGATTTATATCGACATGTTTCTGCCTCATTAGTTTTACACCAGTGTGTCGGTTTATCTTTGGATGGACGTCCAACAGTGTTTGTTTCGAGTGTTTCTTTCTTTAGTATTCATTTACACTACGATGTCCCAACACATTTCCTCCTCCACTTCTATTTTCTACCTGTGACATCCTGCTGGGCTTCTCTCTTTGCTTCATGTACCTCCTGTGTAAGGATCCCCTTCTGTGACTCTTCCTGTTCACTGTTGAAAGTGTCAAGCATCTGGCTATTTAGTATTAAGCAGAGCTGCCTGCAGAGTGTTTATGATTTGTTTTAATGAGTTCAGCTTTCTCGTGAGCTCAAGAGTCATCACAGTAAACAGCAACTGAATACCCTTTGAGTGGTCGGGAGATGCTATGACCTAACAATTTCCAAGTTAATTAAACAGGTGTAGTTAATATTGTCCTGTCAACTCAAACCTGTACCAGTTTTTTTCTTAGGAGGAACACAAAGCTAAAATACAAATTTTGTAGTGTGTACCAGCCACCCTTTTCCATAAAATTTAAAGTCTGCATGAAATGAAAATCCTACATGTCTGTTTTGTGTATGCATGTTACAGATCATTTTGAATTATTCATCCATGTATATAGGGGTGGGTGATATGAGTAATTTTATTGCACAGTAACGATATATATCACGATTTGGTTATTTTTGCTTTGAGTAAGTCTTTATGATATAAAAAATGTGATACCGTAGAAATGTCATAATTCTTGTCTAGTGTCAATATCACAAAAAATATGTGGCTAAAAAAAAAACAACCTCAAGCTCCTTTAAGACAAGTAAACAGTCTAAGAATAAGAAACTAATTACAAGACAAAAAAAATACAATAAGAAGTGCATACATTGCATATAGAATTGAAATGTATAAAAACACTGCATATTCTTTACTGTGTAAATTACATATATATTTCTTCTTATTAAAATTACAAAAGTATGATGGCGTTTTAATGCCATGTTAAAAAGGAAAATAATCGATGATTACGAGATTAAAGTCTTAATACATCGAGAATAAAGTTGAAATATTACGAGAATGAAGTCAAAATATTACAAGAATGAAGTCGAAGCTTTTCGAGAATAAAGTCGA
Source organism: Cirrhinus molitorella (assembly GCA_033026305.1). NCBI lineage: Eukaryota > Metazoa > Chordata > Actinopteri > Cypriniformes > Cyprinidae > Cirrhinus > Cirrhinus molitorella. The sequence goes on from CM065119.1 coordinate 31,412,835, forward strand.
AATGTTTCAAGAATAAAATCGAAATGCTTTGAGAATAAGTTCCAAATACTGTGAGAATCAATGTTTCGAAATGTTTCAAGAATCAATGTTTTGAAATGTTTTGAGAATCAATGTTTCGAAATGTTTTGAGAATCAGTGTTTCAAAATGTTTTGAGAATCAGTGTTTCGAGAATCAGTATTTCGAGAATCAAGTCGAAATATTTTGAGAATCAGTGTTTCGAGAATCAAGTCGAAATATTCAGAGAACCAAGTCGAAATGTTCTGGGATTCAAGTCGAAATGTTTTGAGAATCAAGAATCAAGTGGAAATGTTCCGGGAATCCAATATACTTTCATACATGTATTTTCTTTCTCAGCTCAGATAGCGATAGTGAGTTCTCTGTTGCAGCTGATTGCATTAAAATGGCTTAAAATCACTTGTTTTTAAACCGCAGTACTTAAAGTCCATGCAAATGATACGTTTTCATCACTGCATCACACAGCAACGTTGTGTGAGCTTGTTATTGTAATAGAGAGGATAGTCCAAAATTTCAACCAGTTGACAAATTTGTTCAAACAAAAAAAGTTGTGTCTGTCAGTATATCGCCCACCCCTACATGTGTATGTCACTTTTTTCATCTCATTCTTTAAAGGAGTAGTTCGGCCAAAAAATTTTAAGTTTTGCTGAAAATTTACTCAAGGTGAGTTTCATCATTGGAACAGATTTGGAGAACCTTAGGATTACATCACTTGCTCACCAATGGATCTTCTGTAGTGAATGGGTGCCGTCGAGCTTTCAAACAGCTGATAAAAACATCACAATAATCCACAAGTAGTCCACACGAATTTCACACTTCTTGTGAAGTGAAACAAATCCATCATTCATGTGTTTTAGTGGAAACCCATTCCCAGTTGTCCTCTCACGTCAAAATCAAAATATTTGTTAAGGACTGCTTTATTATGGAATATAAACTTGTTTTATAGAAACGGTTTAAAGTTAAATTGGTTTAATAATGGACTTGTTTCCTACAAACACACAGATTTTCACTTCGTAAGATGTTAATAGACTGGAGTCAGTTACTTGTGGAATATTATAATGCTTTATGATGTTTCTGACGGCACCCATTCACTGCAGAGGATCCATTGGTGAGCAAGTGATGTAATATTAAATCCCTCTAAATTTGTTCCATTGAAGAAACAAACTCCTCTAAATCTTGGGTGGCCTGAGGGTGAGTACATTTTCAGCAAATTTTAATTTTTGGGTGAGTTATTTTTAAAACCAAAAAAAGTCTGCCAATTGTGCTTCTACATCTAACCAAGAATAAAAATGATCTTCCTTTCCAACAAAAAACACACTGGGTTTCTAAAAATAGAGGTCAGATTCCATAATTTATTCATTGGATTTCTATGGCTCTGTTTGCAGTCTAATAATATTTACATGGTGTAAAATGTAAAAGAACTCATCAGTGAGGTGCGGCCATTGATTTCTACAACCTCTCTCTTCTCTTCTTGTGCCTTTTTTGTTTCCCTTTCCTTTTCTGTGCAATTGAAAGCTCTTTTTCCATTTGGTGAATAAGAACAACATCAAAATGCAGTCAGGCTGCAGAGGCGTTTTAGACCCTTATATTTAAAGTGTATTTAAAAACTCTGACCACTCAACCTTTCTCACCCCAGGTGGCTGTGAAAAACAGTATTGATGTCTTCTACTTCAGCACGCTGATCCCTCTCAACGTCTTCTTCGTGGAGGACGGCAAAATGGGTACAAGCACTTTGCGCACGCACACTCCATCTAAAAACAGCACGCTGTTTCACACTGAGTTTTTGATTGAGTTTAGGTTTAATAAAAGAGTAGATTGATGGGTTGTAGCTAGAACTGAGCACACTTTTAGACACTGATTGGACAATTCCACTTACTAATCTTTAAACTTTTCTTCAACAGAGCGTCAGGTGTTCTTGGCCACATGGAAGGACATTCCAAATGAGAATGAGCTCCAGTACCAGATCAAAGACTGCCACTTAAACGCAGGTGAGATTATCTAGTCCTCAACACGCATGACTCATGAGTTAGCGTAGAGGGTTTTTGTGATGTATATATCAGTGGTCGTTGAATCAAAGGCAGATAGCACAGAGGAAAATTTACAAATAACAGGGTAACTGGAAGGGCCTTTTGATCTGTTTTGGCAGAGCACTCATACCTCTTAGTTTGGGCTCTGTCTGTATCCGAACTGGCACCTGATGCAGCACCCTGCTACAATGTGTCTGGTTGAAAGACACACTGATTTTTATTTTTTCATGGCACAGATAATAAAAGCCAGTTTATTTTCCCTGTCTTTCTGAAATAAAATTATTTTATTTATATTTACATATACAAATGTATAATATTAAAGGGGTCATGAACAAAATTCCCTTAATCTTTTAACTTATTAGAGGTCATTGTACTATAAAAACCTCTGCCAAAAATCTGCCAAAACAACATGTTGTGGAATGTGCCATTCTATGATGTAATAGTGTGGCTAAACACCGCCTCTGCAGAAGATAATCAACACCTGCTTCTACAGCACTGCCTGTTTAGCCCCGCCCACCGATTCACACATGTAATGTAAATAATAAGAGAGGCAAACACAGGTCTACGCCGAAGCCAAACGATAAAGATGGCTCAGAGTACAAGATCCAGACCACGTCAATAAAAGCATAGTCCTAGGTTCACTTAATTTTACCTCAGATTCGTTTATCAAACAAAGCACAATTCGCCGCAGGATTTTCAGAAAGATTGAAACTAAAGGACGATGCTGTACCGACTATATTGAATGAAGCGAATTAAGTATATTGAACAAGTGTGAGTAAATGTTTTTATTAAGTGGTCACAATTGCTTTGTCTGTTATTACAGATGGTTTGATATGTACCGAGTATTTATGCATCCATCTGTGAAGAATGTAGGCTTTCAAACATACACAAGCATTTGCCAATCCGTCAAACAGAGCGTTCTGTTAAGGGGAGTCATAACAAGGACAGAAAATACCCTATTACTTCTAAATTATAATTTTTTTTAATGTAAAAATATTGATAACAATATAGGTAAACCTCAGAGAACAGTACAAAATAATAAAAAAAAGGCAGGCCCTTTATATAAATAAAATTGTATTTGTTCAATATTAAATTAACCTTGTTAATTTAATATTAATTTTTTTTTTTTCTGATTAAACAGTTATTCTATACTAAATTATAGAGTGTATTGTAAAATATCAAAAAAGACGAATGGATCGATTTTGGATATGTATTTATAAAGAAGTGGATGCTGTGAATTCCACAGTGCTGCATTACATTTTTAAAAACTAGCAGTAAAGACCTTTATAATGTTACAAAACTTTATATTTGTATTCCAGTGCTGTGAAAGAATGCATCACAGTTTCCTAAAAAACATTAGGGAGCATTAAGCAGTTTTCAACATTGATTATAATATCTTACCAACCCCAAAACATCTTTGAACCTCCAGCATGTTTGACTGTAGCGACTGTGTCCTTTTCTTTGAAGGCCACAACAGTGCCATGATGTCCTTTACCAAAAAGCTCTACTTTTGTCTCATCTGTCCACAGTACATTCTCTGACACTGTGTCTGCAGATCAGCTTGAATGTGTTTGGAAGTTAATCTGGGTTCTTTATCCACCATTCAAACAATCCTTTGTTGTAATTTTTCATTAATTTTGCTCTTCCGTCCACGTCCAGGAGGTTAGCTACACTGTCATGGGCTGTAAACCTCTTGATGATATTGCGCACAATGGACACTCTGGAGATGGACTTGTAGCCTTGAGATTGTCCATATTTTTCCACAATTTTTCTCTGAAAAAACTCTTTACACTTCGTTCTTTTCTCCATGCTCAGTGTGACACAAAGGTTGAGTCAACTTTTCCCCATTGTAACTGGTTGCAAGTGTGATTACTATATTGCCCACATCTGTTACTTGCCACAGATGTGTCCAAATACAAATTACAGGAGCATCACATGCTTGAAAAGCAATTATTTCTTAAAATTTTGACAAGGTGCCAATAATTTTGTCCAGTCCAATTAATTTTGTCCAGTTCTGTGGGAAATTTTTATCAAGTTTGACTTTTCTTCTTTTAAACAATAAGCATGTGAATACCAAAACATTTGCAATTGAAACTATTTTATGAGAGAATTGTTGCATTTTCTGACAGAATTGCAAGGGTGCTGATATTTTTTGGCCATGAATGTATACATTTTACAGTCCTAGTATTTAAGTGTGTTGCACAGCCCTCGCCATAATCCCAGACAGTGTTGAATAGCCTAGGTTCTTGATTTATGACTGTGACTTCATGATGCTTTGATATTAAGCCAACAGTTGAATTGTTTGCCTGAAGCTTTAATACACAACATCCTGCACAGTTTGCGATTTCAAATTTAAAAAAGCAATAAGAGTCTCTTGACTCCAAAGGAAGAAAAAAAAAGAGTTCCCGCCATTCTGTTATTATTCATAGTTAATTATTTAGTCTGGTGGCAATGTAAAAATGTTGTGGAACGTGGCGGGCTGTGCACAGACTCTGACAGAGCTGGTTTATTTCAAGGCTTATCAGCTTGCTATTTGTATTCATCAACCTGGAGCCAATTTGAGCATACAGCAGCAGACGTGGGGGGTGGAGGAGCGCCGAACACAGGGACCAGCACAGAGAGCCTGTTTCACTCTCTGGAATTACTGATCAGACGCCCAGAGGTGCCTTAATCACCAGACGTCAGACAATCTCACTTCCCCTGCTTTCATCTGCTCTCATTTTAGCAAGCGCACACGGCACACAGATGCACGATTTCATCCAGTCGTATAAAGTGTTTGTGGTCTGATCATCATGTCGTTCACGCCAAAACAGCAGTAGTTTGACAAATCCAAGCTTTGATTTTTATTTATTTTTTCTTTCTCTGATGCCTTGTTTTGGGAGGAGAAACAGTCGTGTTTATTAGCATGTAGAGAATAATCGACTGCTGTTGTGAGATGCCGATTGGCTCTAGCTTGCCATGACTTGAATAACAATGTGAACGTAATAGAGCGCACAAACGAGGGCAAGCTATAGCCGAATGCTTTTCCCACACCGTGTCCGTTGCTGTTATTTGTAAATGACTGAATGTTTTACATACAATTGAATTAGTGGGAAGGTGTTTCGCATTTTGTTGTTGTTGAGACTGGCTGGTTTGCTCTTTGTCAGAATGCAGCCGCAGTTCTCGAGTCCAGGAGGAAGAGATGCGCTTGTGTCCGTAGATCAACAGATTCCTAATTATGAATAATTTCAGCACTTAATGCAGCATAAAATAAACATCACTAATTAGTTTTCAGCGTTAATGTTTTACAACCGTTCACAAACCTCATTGATATGCTGCAATATTGCTGTCTGTACTTGAACATTACAGAGATCAAGAATAATTTAAATGCTTCATACAACAGGTTGTGGACAGGATATTCTAATACTTTATAATAATGGATGCATTTTTTTTTTTTTTTTACTTTTTAGCTGGAACAATTTTTGTTACATTACTGCCAGTTGTGAATGATAAAAGTACAGTTATACCCCTACAAAGATGTGTAGGACTTAAAGGGTTTGTTCACCCAAAAATAAAAATTCTGTCATTAATTACTCGCCCTAATGTCATTCCAAACCCGTAAGACATTAGTTCATCAGAACACAAATTAAGATATTTATAATGAGCTTTCTGACCCTGCATAGACAGCAACGCAACTGACACGTTCAAGGCCCAGAAAGTTAGCAAGGACATTGCTAAAATAGTCCATGTGGTTGAATTTTTTGAAGCTACGAGAATACTTTTTGTGCGCAAAGAAAACAAAAGTTTCTTCTCTTCCATGTGTGTAACATTACTGTTGAATCACTGAAGTCACATGGACTATTTTAACAATGTCCTTACTACCTTTCTGGGCCTTGAAAATGTCAGTTGCGTTGCTGTCTATGCAGAGTCAGAAAGCACTGGGATTTCATCTAAGTTTGTGTTTTGAAGATATCAATTTTTGAAATATTTTTAGTATTTAAAATAATCATAATAATAATTTTTTATTTGAATATATTTTAAAATGTAATTTATTCCTTTGATTTCAAATCCTTCAGAAATCATTCTAATATTCAGATTTGTTGCTCAAAAAACATTTATTATTATTATGCTGAAAACAGCAGAGTACAATTTTTTTTTTTTTCAGGCTTCTTCAATGAGTAGAAAGTTCAGAAGCATTTATCTGAAATAGAAATCTTTTGAAAATGTCTTTTTCATCTCTTTTGATCAATTTAAAGCATCCTTGCTGAATAAAAGTATTATTTTCTATCATTTCTTTCCCCCAAAAAACTTGACTCCAAGCTTTTGAATGATATAGTATATACTGTTACAAAAGCTTTTTATTTCAAATAAATGCTGGCCTTTGGATCTTTCTATTCATCAAAGAATCCTGAAAAACTCAACTGTTTTGAATATTTATAATAATAATAATAATAATAATAATAATAATAATAATAATAAATGTTTCTTGAACAGCAAATCAGAATATTAGAATGATTTCTTAAAGATCATGTGACACTGAACACTTGAGTAATAATCACAGGAATAAATTTCATTTTAAAATAAAAAAGTTATTTTAATTAGTAAATTTTTTAAAAAAACATTTTTACTGTTTTAGCTATACTTTGGATCAAATAAATGCAGGCTTGGTAAGCAGAAAAGGCTTCTTTAAAAAACATTACAAATCTAACATAAATCAAAAACATTTGACTGGTAGTGTGTTTACAAATTGTTTGCAGAAAGGTCGTTCTTGCTTCAAAATGTGACCGCAAATTAAATATTTTATGCATACAATACACTTATTTAGTGGTGCTTACTGAAAGAGTCACTATAACTCTTCTTCATATTTCAGTTGAGGTTTTGTTAAAATCCCTAACCCAGAATAATAAACATCAGACATAAATGATAGAGAGATGCCATTACTTTTCTAAGCGGTTTAATGTGCAGTTGTCACCTGGTTGGTGATAAAACGGGTGAAAACATCCCATAATTGACCTAAATATCATAGAGATTCAGGTGGACTCTTCAGCAACCACCTAGCAACCGCATAGCAATGTGCTGACAGTGATTTTGTACACTTAAGCAACCACATAGCAATGCCTTGGCAGCAACCCACAGAACCCTTGCATTGTAGCAACATGTTTTACATTTTCTTTAGAACATTAGTATTAATATTGCAGTGTCCCTCCTCATCCGCCTCTCTCTCCTGTCATGAGCAGCTCGGTGTGTGTGCAATGTATTGTGAAGGCAGACTCACAGGATTGACAGCAGTAGTGTGAACTGGAGTGAGTCACAGCACGCTCCACATGTTGCTAACACCAGCTGTCATCACCTGATTCTGTGGCTTATATAACGCAGACTGACTGCCACCGTTCTCGGACCTCCCTCTCTCAGTGTATAAATGTTTTCCATTTTCTTTGTCCGTCACCCTTATGGCTTTTTATTTCCCCAGTCCATCTTTCTCCCTCTTCAAACACTTTATAGCGTTTTATTGTGCCCTCCTACTTTGCTCTTGTTTGCGTCTGTCCTTGTGTCTTTCAGCGCATGTCTATCTCTGTTGCCAGGGGTTTCATCATTCCCTCTCTCTTGTTCCATGCTGTCCAGTGCTCCCAAAATGCAATGATATGGCTCAGGAGTGATTTATTCTAGAAGAGCATCACTTAGGAGTTTCATAGTAAAGAAACTGTGAAGAAACGGTCAGAAATGTATCCAAGTGTCTTAAATGATTAGTTCACTTCCCAAAAATTTTTAAGATAATTTACTCACAACCTTCGTCATCCAAGATATTCATGTCTTTCTTTTTTCATTCGTAAAGAAGTTGTTTTTTGAGGAAAGCATTCCAGGAATTTTCTCCATATAGTGGACTTCTATGGTGCTCGCGAGTTTGAACTTCCAAAATGCAGTTTAAATGCAGCTTCAAAGGACTTTATACGATCTCAGCCGAGGAAGAAGAGTCTTATCTAGCTAAACGTTTGGTTATTTTCATAAATAAATTAATATTTACACACTTTTTAAACTCAAATGATCGTCTTGTCTAGCACGCATGCATACTTTTTGCATATGTTGAAAAACTCAGAAAAATTTTCTCCTCCAACTTCAAAAGCGGCCTACATCGCCATTTTCTTTTGTAAAGTGCATTTGACAACGTTTGCACGTTGTCGGTAGTTCTACAGCAATGTATGACAATTTTGAAGTTGGAAGAAAAAATGAGATGGGAGTTTTTCAACATATGCAAAAAGTATGCATCCGTGCTAGACAAGACGATCATTTGAGTTTAAAAAGTGTGTAAATATTAATTTACGAAAATAACCAATCGTTTAGCTAGATAAGACTCTTCTTCCTCGGCTGAGATCGTATAAAGCCCTTTGAAGCTGCATTTAAACTGCATTTTAGAAGTTCAAACTCGCGGGGACCATTGAAGTCGACTATATAGACTAATCGTTTAAATGCTTTCTTCCATGGTACAAACAGGTTATTACCATGTGTTATAGACCCATCATGTTTAAATAGGAAATACTTACTACAACAAGTGCTCATAAGATCATTGGGTTTTAAAATGGATGAATTGTAGCTTTTCTGATAACTGTAGTCTAGTGAGAGACTTCTGTGGTTATCTTGTTTGGTAACCATGTGTCTGTGGTATTGGCAGATACGGTGTCAGGCAAACTGCAGAACAACAACGTCTACACCATCGCCAAGAGGAACGTTGAAGGCCAGGACATGCTGTATCAGTCGCTCAAACTTACCAATGGGATCTGGATCCTTGCTGAACTCCGCATACAACCTGGCAATCCCAATTACACGGTAATCACTCACAGCACAAAGATTCACCAATTGTGTATTCAACCAAAGTCCTCTTCGAGGAACGCATGCCAATTTGACGCAAAAGAGCAAAATAAATCTGGTCCCTTGACAAACAAACTGCTTTTGACATAGAACATATTCAAGGACATCCTTCATCCCTAAGGATGACAGAATACTATGTTAACATAACACCATGTGTATTTTTATCTCTGCTTTTTGGTACACCAATCCACTCCAAGGTTTCAGCACATATAATTCAGTGCTCTAAAGATCGGGTTTTTAAAACAAGATAAATTTATGACCCTGAAAGCTGTGTTTTCTGCTTGACTTGCTTGCCTAATGCATTAAATGAGCAGGAAGGTCAAGAGCAGTGTGAAGCATTTAGAAAAGGCTTGTCGCACGACAGGTAGAGTATTGATCCCCATTTTTAGCTCATGGAACCCCAGTGCCCTTTGGTTCTGTTGTATCAAATAATTGTTTGTGTCAGTGCCATTTAATGTTCCTGAATTATTCTCACAGTGACATGCATACGCGGTGTTACATAAGCAGAATCTCAATAAGTGGCAGCACTCTACTCTGAGGTTTTGTATTGAGTCAACAAGTTTAATGAACTACATTTATTCTGCTTTTTTGTTTATTTTAGCGTGGCAGCCACTGAGAAAACATAGTCTATAAGTGAATCAGCGGTTTATTCACTAACCAGTCATTTGTTCAACTGATTCAAGGACCTTTGAATCTTTGAAAGAACCAGCTCATATGAGTAATTCACTCATGATTCAGAAAACAATACAGTTGGGTTTTATTTGATAACATTAGTTAAAGGGATAGTTCACCCAAAAATGAAATTACCCCATGGTTTACTCACCCTCAAGTCATCCAAGGTGTATATGACTTTATTCTTTTAGACGAATACATTAGGAGTTATATTAAAAATGTCCTGGCTCTTCCAAGCTGTATAAAAGTAGTGAATGGCTGTTGAGGTCCAAAAAAGTGCATCCATCTATCATAAAAAGTGCTCCACACAGCTCCAAAGGGTTAATAACGGTCTTCTGAAGCGTATCGATTTGTCTGTGTAAGAAAAGTATTATACTGGCATACTAGTTGCTTTATACTGGCATACTAGTTGCTTTTCTGTGGAATTTGCCATTTTGAATCCAAATATGTAATTTATGTGAAGCGTGTAAATTCAAAGAGCTGTAAATTCAAAGAGCTTTTTTTGGGGAGGGGGAGGAGGGGTGGAGCGGGGAGAGAGAGAGAGAGAGAGAGAGAGATTGTAAGCTCATAGACTGAAGTGACACCATAGGTGTTCGTATATTGATTGTTTTTTTCCTCCAGTTCGCTCATGAAAATAGTTTCAATCAAAGCCACAGCAAAACTGTTGTGTCTTCCAGCAACACAGCGGTGTTTCCTTACTGAATGAATCCATGTTTTTTGAACGAATCGAGTGAGTCAATGACTCAGTAACCCATTCATAAAGACCCATTCACTTGTCTCGATTCTGAATGAATCAGCCATATATATATATAAAATAAAAATTTTCAGTAGAGTCAAGTAAAAAATAAAGTGGCATTAATTATAGAAATGTATGAGAGATAAAGTGACTTGTGAAGATAAAGTGACAATGGCAGATAACAGTGCAAACCAGACAAATAGTCAGTGCAATTATGGTGTAGTGCAAGAGCTTAATAGTCTGTGTATGTAGAGACCAGTGCTCAGAGAGTCAGACGTGTATGAGGTAGATGGATGAGGTAGTGAATTGTGGGGGGGGGGTGTTGGGTGTCTCAGAGTTCAGGTAAATGGGGCAGAAAGAGGGGAGAGGGGGCAGAGTCGGAGGGAGTTCAGCGTCCTGACAGCCTGATGGATGAAGCTGTCTTTCAATCTGCTGGTCCTGGCCTGAAGACTGCGCAGTCTCCTCCCTGATGGCAGCAGACTGAAGAGGCTGTGTGACGGGTGGGTGGGGTCACCAGCAATGCTGAGGGCTTTGCGGGTGAGACGGGTGTTGTAAATGTCCTGGCGGGAGGGGAGAGAGACACCGACGATCTTCTCAGCTGCTCTCACTATGCGCTGAAGTGACATACGGCAGGATGCGTTGCAGGTGCCATACCACACAGTGATGCAGCTGGTCAGGATGCTCTCGATGGTGCCTCTGTAGAAGGGGCACATGATGGGGGCTGGGGCTCTTGCTGTGGTGTTGGCAGTCCAGGAGAGGTCTTCTGTGATGTGCACACCCAGGAACTTAGTGCTACTCACTCTTTCCACGGTCGCACCGTTGATGGACAGAGGAGCATGCTGAGGGTGCACTCTCCTGAAGTCAACAACAATCTCCTTCGTCTTCTCTACATTCAGAGAGAGATTGTTGTCACCGCACCATCTGGCCAGGCGGCTCACTTCACTCCTGTAGTTTGTCTCATCGCGGTTGCTAATGAGACCAACCACAGTCGTGTCATCCGCAAACTTGATGAAGAGGTTGCTGTTGTGTGTCGGTGTGCAGTCATGGGTCAGCAGAGTGAAGAGGAGGGGGCTTAGCACACATCCTTGAGGGGCCCCAGTGTTCAGAATGATGGTGCTGGATGTGTTGCTGCCGACCCGTACTGCCTGAGGTCTCCCGGTCAGGAAGTCCAACAGCCAGTTGCACAGCGATGTGTTGAGTCCCAGCTGAGACAGTTTTTGAGTGAGCTGTTGAGGGATGATTGTGTTGAATGCTGAACTGAAGTCTATGAACAGCATTCTGACATAAGAGTCTTTTTTGTCCAGATGTGTGAGTGCAGAGTGGACGGCAGTGGAGACGGCATCATCGGTCGAGCGGTTTGACCGATATGCAAACTGGTAGGGGTCCAGGGAGGGGGGGAGGACAGACTTGATGTGCTGCATGACTAGTCGCTCAAAGCACTTCATGAGGATGGGAGTAAGTGCGACTGGGCGATAGTCATTGAAGCAGGATGGAGATGATTTCTTCGGTACTGGGATGATTGTGGTAGCTTTGAAGCATGTGGGAACAACAGCCTGACTCAGGAAGATGTTGAAGATGTCTGTGAAGACATCAGTGAGTTCCGCTGCACAGTCTCTCAGAACACGTCCAGGGATGTTGTCAGGACCAGGAGCTTTGCGTGCATTGATCCTGCTGAGGGATCTTCTCACGCTGTCCGTGGACAGAGTCAACATCTGGTCGTCGAGAGGAGGTGGAGTCTTCTGTGCAGTGGTGCTGTTGTGTGCCTCAAAGCGAGCGAAGAAAGTGTTCAGCTCGTTCAGCATTGGGGTGGTGCTGTCACAGGTCCGCGGCGGGGGCTTGTAGTCCGTGATGGTCTGAATCCCCTGCCACAGGCTCCTGGTGTCTCTGCTGTCACTGAAACGATGGGCTATCCTCCTGGAGTACTGACTCTTAGCCTTTCTGATGCCGCGTGACAGGTTGGCTCTAGCTTTCCTCAGGCTCACCTCGTCTCCAGCTCTGAAGGCAGCGTTGCGAGTCATCAGAAGTCTGTAGACTTCCCCGGTCAGCCACGGTTTTTGGTTGGGCCGGACGGTGATGGTCTTTGTGACTGTTACATCCTCAATGCACTTGGTGATGTAGGCAGTGACAGTCTCTGAGTACTCCTGGAGGTCTGTTGTGTTGTGGTATGTAGCAGCCTGTTTGAACATGTCCCAGTCAGTGGTGTCAAAGCAGTCTTGAAGTGCCTCTGACGACCCTTCTGGCCACACTTGAATTTGTTTCTGAACCGGTTTGGTGACTTTAACGAGCGGTCTGTATGCTGGCATTAGCATAACAGTGATGTGGTCTGAAGCACCAAGGTGGGGGAGGGGTAGGGCTTTGTAAGCTCCTCTCTGTGTGGTGTAAACAAAGTCCAGTGTGTTGTTTCCACGTGTTGGAAAGTCTATGTGTTGTTGTATTTTAGGAAACACACTTTTTAAGTCTGCATGATTGAAATCCCCAGCCAAGATGAGAGTAGTACTATATCCTTATTATCTCCAAAAAGGCTTTAGTTTTATCATGTTTATAAAAGAAAAATACAGCTTTCTGATTTTCTCTGGAAAAAGCAGAGCTTCTGGAGGTGCGCCACGGGCGGAGCTAAGTTAGATGAGCACTCGCTTGTACTATTGTTTTGGATACACCGCTTGTTCTCTTTGTGAAATTATGTTGCATAACGTCACATCTTGTCATTTCTTCCTGTTTTTGGTTCGCTTATAATTATTTGGTCCGTATTGCGTTCATGTTTCATTCGAACCGCACCAGAGTTCGTTTGGAAGCGAAGCGTACCGAGACCTATCTTTTTAGCGGTCTCGGTCCGCTTGTTTGGTGCGCACCAGGGTTCGGATGGCAGCGTTCACACTTAAGCCCGGCTCACACTGTGCGATTTTGGCCACGATTAGGCCGTCTGAGACAAATTTTAAAATCCTAAAAGATTCCTATAATCCTAGGGTAAAATCTGTAGTCTTTGATCGCTGGTTTGACATGTTCACCGACAGCCGATTAATGGCCGTTGCGATCAAATTTTACCTCCGACGAATTTCTGGCAGTGTCAGAAGATTTCAGATACTTTCCTGCAGTGTGACACCTCCTACGACAAACGTCAAACGATCTCCGTTTTTCAAGACAAGCCATGATTAGAATTATTGCTAGAGATTTCTTCTAACCGCATAAACTCCCATCAGCACCGAAATCATATGATATGCTGCATTTGCTAAAATAAACACCGGTTGTGCAGCTGTTTCCATTTGCGTGTTTGTAGTGCTGCTTACGCTATTCATAAACGTAATGATAGCCAACATTTAAGCCCTGCGTTTAAAGCGTCTTTCACAGTGAACACGGAAAGCACTCTGCTGGCCGCGGGGTTCAGCGCAGCCCTTCATAGCGCAGCGGCAAAAGTTAAACTATTTTGAACTTTGAGCGCGGCTTGCGTGCTCCACTGCGCGTGTACTTTGAACGACGCAGCAACAAACCGTCCTCGCGCCATGCAAGCCATTGAAATGAATAGTGATTGAACATGTATGGTACGCGCACCCGTTTTGAACACGTCTTGACTGTCGTACAGTCTGACATCAATGACACTGAGATCCCACAGTGTGACATGATCATCATGTTTGTACAGTCTGACAAGCAACAATCGTAAAGGACTATTAAAAATCGCACAGTGTGAGCCCGGCTTTACTCAAACGAACCGCACTACCAGAGTAATTGCTCCAGGGTTCGTTTTAATCGAACCAAACATGACAAGTGTGAACACACCCTAACTGTTGTACACTCGATGACGAGAGAGTGGTGGATGACGTAGGACATCCTCTGACATTTTTCTTTACAAATCGTAGTTTTCTTTTTAAATCATGAACGGTATTTGCTAGAACTGCTAGAACTGCTAGAACGCTAGAACGAATTACAATTTTTTTAATATGTATATTTTTATTACAAAAATGCATTGAAAAGCTACAGAAAGCCTCTATTAACCCGTTAAGACCTACGGGTAAAATAGGTAATTTTCACATATTTTGTTTATTTGACTGTAAATTTTTTATAGAATGTGCTATTTTCAAATTCAAGGTGTCATTTTTTTTCAGAAAACAAATGGCTTTCAAAAAAGTACAGTTATTGATTGGCTGTTTGCTGTCAGGAGCAATTTGAATTTGAATTATGTTGATAGTGCAAACGGTTGAAGAGTTATGGTCACATGAATACAGCTTGGTTTAATGTGTCGGTGCCGACACGTTCGGTTTAAAAGGGTAACTTTTTATGATGGATGAATGCACTTTATTGAACTTCAAAATCTCAACCCCCAATCACTGCCATTATAAAGACTGGAAGAGCCAGGACATTTTTTAATATAACTCTGATTGTATTTGTCTGAAAGAAGAAAGTCATATATACCTCGGATGGCTTGAGGAGTAAATCATGGGGTAATTTAAATTTTTGGGTAAACTATCCATTTAATGCATTAACTATTGTGAACTAACAAAGAGCAGTTCATTTTTGGATTTAACATTACATTATGTGGAAACCATTTTTATTTTGAGGTCCCTTTAAGTGCGGGTACATATAAACATGTCATATTATTATATAATTCCTATCAGCCTATGAGCAGCGGTGACTCTCAGTGTGAAAGCTGCTTCATAACCCTCTCACCGGCTATCAAATCTGGTTGCATTTTTGAAATTGAGATGCAGAGTATGGAAATGAGTGCTCATCATCTGTTCGAGTTCTGTACTTACATGTTTTATAATTCATGTGAAGCCAAACATCAGTACTCTGCTCAGTGTTCTGCCTGCTGAATTGAAATCTATTTTGCTCAGTGAGGCACAGAACACAGGTTGAGCACATGCAGTGAACCTTTCCTTGGCAACAGCATGACACTGGAGATTGATAAGCTCCAGCTGCACATTTGACAGTGGTTTGTTATAATCATATGAGTGAGGGCAAGACAAATTACAGCATCATATTCAACAGTTTTAATGCTTGTTCAATCTAACACAAAGCACTTGGATAAAACTGGCTTTATGACAAGCCAGACAGAAAATCCCTCTTCAGAGCTTCACAACTCGCTGCTAAGCATGCAGTGATGTGTAAATGTGTGTTTGTGTAAGAGAGAGTGTGTACACAGCAGATGCTAGTGTCTGAAACCTGAAAAATGCTGCCTTTGCAGGTTGGGAAGGGATGGAAATAGTCTTTAAATGTCATTTACTAATTCTTGTTCTATGCCTGACAGTTTTATCAGATTGTTTTGGTATATAATCTATAGTTACATTAAGTCACAGTAAAAATGTATGATAGCCAGGGTTCGTACAAGGTGCTTGAAGTACTTGAATTTGACTTTTTGAAATTTGAGGCCTGGAAAACCCTTGAAAATGGCAGTATTCCTGACAGGTACTTAAAAAGTGCTTGAATTATTGAAAGACAATGTATCTTTGTAACAAGTGTTTAATTTAGTCAACAATCACATATCTTTTCACACAAAATTCACGCAATTCAAAAACCATCATACCTTTTAGCTTATGTCACTTAATGTCAGAAAACAATCGAGCTAAGCAAGTAGTTGTACTGACAGTGTGGTGTAAACATTTATTCATTCATTCATTTCAACAGTCATTAATTTTTGAATTTCAACATCGCTTGTAACAATTTTACAAAGCACATAGTGATGGGTAAAACATAGCTTTTGGAAACTCAGAATCCGTTAAACCATTGCATCGCAAAATTATTAACTATTTCTTAGTGGTCCAATCGCAAAATCATTTGTTTCAGATCGGGACTTTGCCTGTTGTGAATCATTTGATTCAGGTCGGGACTTCGACAAATCATTTGATTTAGATTGGAATGGGTTAGTGAATCATTTAGATAATTAAATGATTCAAATCAAATGATTTGCGATACGAATTATTATTGCAAGTGAATTATTTGATTTCGACCGGAACTTTGGAATGTGAATCACTTGATTTAGATCAGGATTTCGGAGTGATTTCGTAAATCTTTTTTTTATATATATATATATAATTTTTTTTTTAGATTTGTTTTTTTTAACAGTAAAAAACATCAAACCATTAATGCTGTACAGTTATAAAAATAAAAAAATAAAAAAAAAAAAGAAAGAAAGAGAAAGAGAAACAAGAGAAAGTATGCACAAATACAAATATCTTAAGAAAGTGTATATATATATATATATATATATATATATATATACTTTGTAATATTATGTAGTAATAATTTGCATGTGCTTTATTTGACTTTTTTTTATTAGTAGGCAATATTTTTTTATTTGTCTATTTCTCTTTATTAAGGAATTGAAATGGAAGACATTGTTCGATAAGTGAGATCTCTGATTGAAGTAGTGCTTGAAAAAGTCTTTTGAAATCCTTAATTCAAGATGTAAAATTTCATTTTACAGTATCTGTACGAACCCTGTGTAGTCATTATTATTGAAGTATAGAAAAAGAACATTTTAAGCTGTATAAAAGATTTACTGTTATGATGCTTGAAAACCACTTTTCGTCTTTGACCCATATGTGACCCTGGACCACAAAACCAGTCATAAGGGTCAATTTTTTTAATTGAATTTATGAAAGCTGAATAAATAAGCTTTCCATTGATGTATGGTTTGTTAGGATAGGACAGTATTGAGAAAATCGCCCTTAAAGTTGTCCAAATTAAGTTCTTAGTAATGCATATTACTAACCAAAAATTAAGTTTTAATAAATGTACAAAATAGCTTCATGGAACATGATAAAAGTACAAAAGCTGTATAGATTTGCATCACTAATTAGAAGTGAATCATTAGTCATTCTAAGTCACTCTTTGTTTTTGATTTACTTTTCATTTCGATTAACTGAGAATCAGACTGCAATAGTTACACTGATTCACTAAAAAGAACCAACTCAGAGCCAGTTCTATTTCATGCTGTAGACTCAGTAGCAGTGTTGCGCTTTATAATTAGTGCAGGAACACAGGCGTCAGGACACATCCAGATTCTGTGTTTCTATAGTATTGTTTGTCCGAAGGATAGACGCATAGATGTATTGTTCACTGCTTCTGATTTCCCACAGTCCCACAGTTGGTGGAAATGATAAGAATGGCATCTGATGGAACAGTTGAAATAATTAATGAATGTATTTTTATGATTCCATTTCCATTGAGAAATAAGCATTGTAGTCCTTAGGACAAAAACATACAGAAACCAATCACAGCTGACTGGCCAACAAGGCATCTGCCTTCAGTTTCAGCAGCCATGGACTCTATACATTTCTGTTGCGAAGGTTGTGGCCAAATTAAGAGGCCTCTAAATAGATTAATCTGTTGATTAGCAATAGACCCTTCTTGATTATTCAGAAGGCATCTGTTCAGCCACCTCTGCTGAGCTTGATTGCCTGTGGCCCCCCGAGGCCAGGTCGGCTCAGTGCGATCAGAAACCCTACCTGATCCCAGACAATTGATTTTTAATGAGACTTCGGCTCTCAGTATTCCGGCAGCAGCTGGCTCCGATCTGAACAGATGATAACTGGACTCCATCGAGCCAGCACGGTTTAACCTAACAGCCGGTGATTGAGTGCTGTTGTCTGCCAAGAGCCGAGACCTCTGGAAACACATTCCTCAAGTAGAGGTATCCAATACAAGGCCTGCTGTACGTGGGATTATGTTCCTGGTGGTCCGAGAATTACTCGGTGCAATCAATTGAAGAAGTAGTCACTTAGATTTATCTTTGGTCAGTCTGAATTTAAAGGGAAGAGTTTATTGACAGCAAGAGGTCTATAGGTAGACCTCTTTGGGGATGTTTTGTTTCGATAACTAAAAACAGAGAAAGAAGGAAATACAATACAAAAATCTGTGACTCACTTTTAGAATCTAATTTAATCCAGGAAATAACTTTTTAGATTTTTAAAAAATTTAAACTAAGAAAAAATAAAATAAAAAAATATTCTGCAATGTTTCTGGATCACTAATCAAATAAGTGAAGTACTGACATTGATCATGTGTCTCTTGTACAAACAGGCAGGTTTTGACTTCCACCTGAAGCTCAAGATGTTCTTTGGATCATCTTAAAGATAGTTCACACAAAAACAAAAAATTCTGTCATTAATTAATCACCCTCATGTCGTTCCAAACCTGTACAACCTTCGTTCATCTTCAGAACACAAATTAGGATATTTTTGATGAAATCCAAGAGCTTTCTGACCCTGCATAGACAGCAATGCAACTACCTGGTTCAAAGCCCAGAAAGGTAGTAAGGACATCGATAAAATAGTTCATGTGACATCAGTGGTTCAAGGAGACGTGTTTTACTTTCACTTTACGGGTTTAAGGAGAGCTGTCAGGAGCACTATACTGCATTATTACACAAACAGACTAACGTTGTTTATCATGGGTATAGTCTCCAAACATTTGATCACCCCTTGTATGTTTAAATAGCACGAATAATGCACCTTGTAGTTGTAGTTTACATGTAGAAACTAACAGACTGTCATCGGATTCCTTCTCTTTAGTATCTTCATCATCCGATCCTTCATCTCTGGATGTGAAATAGTCCATTATAACATCATTTAGGGCACTGACATCACCAGGATTGAGCAGATTGAGACAATTTAGATCGTTCTGACTGCGTTGATCTCTTGCACTCGCAATATCAAAATATAAATAAATATATACAACTTTGCGTGCCGTAGTTTACACAGGACTGGTGGGAAATGTGCATTGATACACCTTTATTAAATGTGTTACGTGGTTGGCGCCAATAGCCTTGTGGGCAGTGCGCCGACATACAGCGCTGTTGTGCTACGGGCGTCCCGAGTTCGAGGACCTTTCCCGACCCTTCCCCCTTCTCTCTCTCCACTTCGCTTCCTGTCACAGATGATCTGTCCTATCCTAATAAAAGCCAAAAAGGCCAAAAATAAATCTAAAAAAAAAAAGTGTTACATGGTTTATTTTGATAGGTTAACTGTTTTTGTGGTGGGTGTTTAGAGAAGCACCTTCACAGCACATTCTTAACATTAGAGAAAAGACAGTAATTTCTGCTTGCTGCAATAAATCGCAATTTTACTGCACTAAACAAGTGAATTTTGATATTTTCAGAGATGATAGACAAGATGTTATAGAATAATAATTTAATGAAAACCTAATTTTGACAAAAAACTGACATTCTACCTATTTTTCGAATTTCCGGAAAACATCCAAGCGCGACATCCGATGGGTTTTCCCAGATCGCATCACATATTATTTACACAATAGCAATAAATAATTTATAAATTAATAACATTTTTAGTCATCTAAACCTTCTTCACCAAATATATTTAGCTTAAGTAACCCTTAGATTTTAAAATAAATAATTAAACATCACATTTGCATGTTCACGGTTTCTTTTATGTTGATTAATGGTAACATGGCATGCAGGTAAATACAAATATTTCATTTATTTTAGTAAGGGACTTAAGAGCCGGGGGTGAAAACTTTTGAAATTTGAAGATCATGGTAAACGTAACTAATTTTGTCTTCTTGGAAACATGCAAGTATCTTCTGTAGCTTCTGAAGGACAGTGCTAAATGAAAACAAAAAAGATATTTAGGCAAAATGAGCAAAATGTACACATTTCCATTCTGTTCAAAAGTTTTCACCCCCGGCTCTTAATGCATGTTTTTTCCTTCTGAAACATCAGTGAGTGTTTGAACCTTCTGTAATAGTTGCATATGAGTCCCTCAGTTGTCCTCAGTGTGAAAAGATGGATCTCAAAATCATACAGTCATTGTTGGAAAGGGTTTAAATTCACAAAAATGCTGAAAAACCAAAGAATTTGTGGGAGCTGAAGGATTTTTTCTGATGAACAGCAGACAGTTTAACTGTTCAGGATAAACAAGGGACTCATGAACAACTATCACTGAACAAAAAACAGCTGTGGGTCATTCAGGTAACGACACAGTATTAAGAATCAAGGGTATGTAAACTTTTGAACAGGGTCATTTTTATAAATTCAAGTATTGTTTTCTCTTGTGGACTATATGTAAATGTCTTTTATGTAAAAATATCTCATTCAGTTCAGTACTAAATAAAAAATAAAATGCATTTTATATGATCCCTCTTATTTTGGTTAAATAATTAACATTTTGCATATTCTGCAAGGGGTATGTAAACTTTTGAGCACAACTGTATAGTTATGGTAGCTATACGACCCAGGCAACATTAAAAGTACAGATTGAACATTTGTGATTGTAAGTGTTTCTGCTTCTGTCATATTAATTTTGCACTTTTTGTAATATTAATAAATGTTTGAGTATAAGGACTTTTTTATAAAATTAAACTTATTCATTTGCATGACTTTGTACCAGAACATTTTTATTAGAGCACTCCCGCATTTAATTTCAAGTTACTCATTGCTTTTTCTTTGTCTTTCAGCTCTCTCTAAAATGCAGGGCTCCAGAGGTGTCTCAGTATGTGTACCAGATGTACGATGCCATTCTGAAGAATTGAATGTCTCTAACTCTATCCTCTTCCCCATCCACATATATGTCTCCAGGATCCAGCTCTCCATGTTTTCCGCCATTGTTTTAAATTCATCTATAGGTACCAGTTTACTCCGTGTGCCCACTATGTGAGAATCATGTTTGGTTCTGGCCAAATGTCTTGATGTTGTTGTTAAAGTGTTGAAGGGAATTTTGGAACACAGCTGTGGTGTGATTTATATATTTTTTTAATTGTTTAAATGCTTTGTCAGTACTTCACCTTCACATGCCCTGTTTCGGTCATATGCAAAGAAGGAAAAAAAGTGTACGAGTTGAATCTATAAATAGCATCGAGGGAATATAACAAAGCAGGTGTCCACATAATGTGGATATACTTTTTTAATGGTAACCACTTAAAAACCACTATAGTTACCTGAAATAAGTTACAATTTTCGGCATTATTGCTTTTGCAATGTTGCTTCATGCAATTGTACAACATGTCAGCTATCCGATGTTAGCCTTGCATCCTTTGACCAACATAAAAAGCCACATTCCTTTAATTCCTTTGTGTAACCTAATCTTAATGGCTGTATGAACGTGCCGACACTCCATCAATGTCTTATAATGTTTGAACTGCAATGACTCAACTTAATGTAATAAGACTCAAACATGTTTTCTATCGATCTTGTATAAGTGGGTCATCTGATATTCATTCCCAGACTGAATCCATCCATATGTGATATATTGTGTTTGTGAAAGTGAGTAGGTTTTGTGAGGTCTCTTTGGAGTGTTAGAATTAACTGTTCAGCATTAGTATACAACCTCGCTCAGCTTTGGTTTAAAACGAATACACTAACATAGAGATGCAATAAAAAATACTTCAACATTGGCTCAGCGATACAAGGATGGATCACTTTTGGACTTTTGAGTAGAGTTTGTTTTTCCCCCCCCCCTGGAACTTAACTAATCTTCATGGTGGTTCTGGTGACTAAATGTGAACTTTTTTGTTGCCATAGTTGCTAATGTGCCTGTGAACCTGCATGTAAGCAGCATCCAATAAACATCTGCCAGTAGAACGCTTAAGAAGGTGAATATTAATAAGTAACCCTTAAATGTGCAAATGTGAGTTTTAATGATTATCATTTAAATTGCCAATGTGATATCAGTACATCTCAATACTGAAATGTGACATAAATAAAATGTCTGATCAAATTTCTTCAGATTTATTTTATGGATAGTAACTCAAAATAAAGTCAGCAGTGTTGACATCCCAGACGTTCACTCTCACTATGTTTGTCACTATGTATTTCTCAGTTCATAATAACAATAGTAATACATATGAGGTATTGAATGAGTCTTCTGAGTAGCCTACATGATGTCATGTTCAGCGAGTCAGCTCTGCGCTGGAGGTGACGCAGGCGTGTCGTAATCACTCAGGTCTGCAAGAGAGCCCGAACTGAATACTGAACAGCTCTTACAGCACATGCACAGTGATGAGACCTATGGGAGGATTGGAGGTTCATTCTTGAGATGCGTTTGAAAAATGTTTTTAATGGTTTGTCTACGTACTTGAGCGTCATGCTGGCGTCTTTGGACGTTGCACGTCAAGTCTCCAGTTGTTTTTTTTCCCCCCAGCTATTCAAAAAGGTAAAGTGTGTAAACGTTTCAAGACTCCTGTATTCAGTTCCATTTCATTATGCTTCTTACTTCTAAGTGGTTCTCAATCAGGGGGCCGTGCCTATTGAAGTCCTCAGGCGTTCAAGTGTGCAACAAAATGGCTTAAAATTATTTTTAAAACTCGTACCATTCTTATTTTAAAATTAATTTTTATTCAAGAACCAGGTTTCCTATGGCCATTGAAAACCTGCAATTCAAAGTGCCCCTATTATGCCATTTTAAGGTTTCTAATATTGTTTTAGGAGTCTCCTACAATAGGTTTAATAGGTTTAATTTAACAGAGCGACGCGTCATAATCTGAAAATCACGACCACGGGGGGTAGGCTGCCTCATTGTCATTTCTGACTTATAACAAAAACAGAACAGTGTCTAAAAGCTGCTATGTGACAAGGTGTACAGTAAACAAGCTAAAAAAAAAAACAGAACTACATTTTTAAAAGCTGTCGACCAAAAAAAACGAGCGTTTAGAGACAAAAGTGGAGCGCAACCTATCATTTTACTCTAAGAACTACGTCCACTGGTGGGAAACTTAATCGGCGACATTAAACATTATTTTTAACCATGTCAAAGGATTATTTCATCACCCTATGTAAACCTGAAAGGAGAAGATATTTTGAGAAACAAAATTTTATTGGTCTGCGTCAGTGCTCCTTTTCCTTACCTTCCGTTTGTTGGAGAAATTATCTAACTGAATGTCCCATTATGAAATTCCCTGACATCTACAACTATTTTTTGTCCTTAAACGCTCGTTTTTTTTGTGGTTGACAGCTTATATAAACGTAGTTCTGTTTTTTAGCTTGTTTACTGTACACCTTGTAGCATAGCAGCTTTTAGACATTGTTCTGTTTTTTGTTATAAGTCAAAAATGACAAGAAATCAGCTTCCCACAAAACAGTCAATGGAGAGCGTTGTGGGCCTGACCTAAATGCGCTCTAACTCTGCATTTAATATCATCTAATTTTCCAGCGATTCAAATGATTCGAACCTTTAATGGGGCCTCTGAATATTGTTTCGGACAACTGAGAGCCTTATTATGATTATTTTTTATTTATTTATCCATATTGTTTTCTGTGTATTATATAATTACACCTGTAGGTGGCAACAAATGTTACTTAATTTGTGTTATGGGTGAATCGCTGAATTATTCACTGAATTGATTCCTTAAAATGCTGATTCATAACAGAGCAAAACAAAGCAATTAAGACGTTTCCAAAATATCGTTCAGTCAGAGTAGGCACTGTATTTGACAATGAAATAAAAAGCTTGGTGGAAATAGTAGCTTATCCCAAACTGTTTCACCTACTGACTACTTATGATTGTTTAAACACTAGCCAGACTGACTGCTTATATAGAGTGCATTCTTTCACTGATTCAGTCTAATAAAATGCATTTTCCCAAAATTCAGCATATGGGGGCAGAAAATGTATATTTATATCATTTCATATAGTTAATCAATATCACACAAAGAGTACTATTTTTTATTATTATTTTATTTGCACAAATTACAAATGTGATACTGATTTTATAGAACAGTTCAAAAACTAGAAGTTAATATTAAGAGACTTACATTTTAGACACCATAATGCTTATTTTTGGTATATTTGGTCACAGCCACAGCACTGTTTTCCATCTCTGAACAACATGATTGAATGAATAAACCGTTTAAATCAGTGGTCTCAAACTCAATTCCTGGAGGGCCGCAGCTCTGGACAGTTTAGCTCCAACCAGCTCCAAGTCACACCTGCTTGGAAGTTTCTAGTTACCCTGAAGAGTTTGATTAGCTGGATCAGGTGTGTTTGATTAGGGTTGGAGCTAAACTGTGCAGAGCTGTGGCCCTCCAGGAATTGAGTTTGAGATCAATGGTTTAAATGATTCATTTCAATTGCAATGACAGCATTTTCATTTTTGGGTGAACTAACCCTATAACCTCTTGTTTACTGAGTTGTTGTGGATTCAGTCCACTGGAGTTAAAGTTTTTCTCCTGATTATACAAATTCGAGCCCCTAGGATCCTTTTAACAGTTAATCGTTTTTCCTTGGAGGCATTTGAAAAGTATTTATTCTAAAAAGGAGAAATGACATCAGATAATGGAAGTCATTAACTGAGTAAATGGGATTAATTATTAGCCTGATCTCTTTAGGCTACTGAGCTGCAATTCTGTCACACCTGGATACATACAGCCACTAACTGTATGAGTGACGTGAAGCGAACAGGTAACAACCACGTGGTTACTTAGCAACAGAAGGAAAGATCAGGTTGCTAAGAGACAGCCGCGGTACTCACAGACGGCTGATTCAGAGTGTATTCATTTTCAGATATTAATGACAATAGGCAATCACGACACTCACTTACATAAACAGAGCCCGTTAAGAGGAGGGACGATCATTTCTGTGAAACAGGTATCACCGATTTTAGGTAATAAGTGGTGTGTCCACGTGCAGCACGTCAGTGGTGAGTTTTCTTACACATGCTCTTCATTCGCGTGCTGGTATTTACTCCCCGGTATTTACCGCTCATGACGCGCAGCGTGTTTACGCAAGGAGATAGATAATGCTGCTGACAACTATGGCAAGCCGTTTGAACATTAAATCTTCAAAACTAAATAGTATGGTAAGACGGATAAGACACAACACAGAGAGAGAGAGCGAGTGAGAGATTTGCCATTTCTTTGTAATTCTATGGGAAATTTTCTGGCGATTTCTCAGTAAAAATCTACAGCATTTTTTTTCAATGGGTCATCTCGACTTTATATCTGAACATTAGGGATGTAACGAATTACTTGTTTTCTCGATGCATCGATTACAAAACCTGACGATGCATATGCATCAATCTTGAAACATGGATTTTTTAAATCGTGAATCGTTGATTTCAGCTATTTATCGCTTTAAAACTCTAAGAATCGAATGAATTGCGATTTCTATAGTGATTCAGTGTTTTAAAATATATAAATTACTACAAGCACGAATTAACGGAGCCCTTGAACAGCGTTGTTCGTTTTCTCACATCCCTCCTTCATGCGCTACATTCACTGCCTGCCACTGGATGGCGCGTGTGCTCTCACCAACAGTTTATTGAGGCTTGAGCAGCGAACGTGTAATCTCTCCTTGGTATTCGTGGCCAGTACTGCTAGAAGTAGTTTTACTTTTAAAGTAGTTTTACTTTTATGTAGTTTCTCAGAGGCTCTCAGTAATACGATTAACATTACCTGAGCAGTTGAAAGCCATGCGTTTGGATGGAGCAAAAACAATGTAAGTGTCTAAAATCATACGCACAATTAGATTGTAAATGTAAATTACATTTTAACTTAATGTCGTTAAAACGAAAGTACGAAGGAAATTGTTCAAATAACCGCAGCATTAACAGCAACCTTAAAATAAGAGTGCAAGGTTTAACATTTCGCCAATATAAAGTAATAGTTTAAATGCTGTAGCATTTTATTTTATGAAAATAAGATAAAGAAGCTCACATCATGTAAAGGTGTGACAAAAAATGTCTACTTTTAAAGGCTTTTTTATCTTGGCTTACATAGGCTAATAAAAAATAAAGATAAATAAATATACTAAAATGTATTTGAAATACTTTTATATCATGGCAAGTATAAATTTACATATTTATGTTCTTAATAAAAAAAAATACCTTGCAATTGTACTTTTAGTAGCCTATACTAAACTGGCATAAAGTGTGCTAAATTTCTGGAAGTATAGTCCAACTAAAGATGAACTGAAGTATATTTGATTGTGCTATAGTGGAACTATTGCAAGTATATTTCAGGTACACTTTGAATATCTTGCATTTAAATACCTTTTTATTCAAAGAGAATACAATCAGCAATTGTGACATTAAAACACATTTTAGGCTTAATATTAAGAAATTCAAATAAAGTTAATTATAATTTTTATGTCAAAGTCTCAAGGGATGTATTAGTAAATATGTTAATAGATTTGAATATATAATATAGTAATTTAAATATATATATATATATAAATATATATATATATAATTTTTTTTTTTTTTTGCCCTTACTCTGTGACTCTCTGACTGTCTGAAAAAAAATTAGGTAAAGCATTTAAATAATCCTGTGAATACACTTAAAGTATGCAGAATCGAATCGTTATTAATCGAATCACATCAAATTTTATTGTGAATCGTCTCGAATCAAATCGTTCTGAATTTGCAAAAATCGCTCTTGAATTGAATTGAAACCCTATGAATCGTGCATCGAATCGATTCGTTGTTTACTCAAAGATTCACAGCACTACTGAACATCATTAATGAGACCAATTCCATCTAAACAGTTTTTAGGTTTAGTTATTTATTTATTTTGTAATTGATTAATTATGAATGTATTATGGATATTGAATAATTTTAATGGTGGATTTAAATTTGTGCTGTAAAGTAAATATTATTTGTGACCCTGAACCACAAAACCAGTCATAAGTAGCATAGGTATATTTGTAACAGTAGCCAAAAATACATTGTATGGGTCAAAATGATCGATTTTTCTTTTATGCCAAAACCACAGATAAACCAGCAGTGTTTTGACAACATGATTAAAAAAAAAAAAAAAAAAACGGTTCCAGACAAAGCATTATGAAATAATTTACTTACCATTTGTGATTCAGCTGCGGTCAGATCTAGTACACCTTTCAACAAATGATTCTTTGTGAACTCTTCATGACACTGCACTGTTTACAAAGCAAAATGCTCTGATAAATCCTCAGACATAATCTGGAATGCAATTAAAAATAAACTATCCACTTGCTCCTTACACTGGGACAGAGCTTTCATTCAGAAGCTGAATTTCTTTGAAATTGTTTCAAATTAGAAATCTGACATCCAGGAAATAATATGTCTTAGGCAGCAGTTTAAGCACAAATACAGACAAGTTATACCACCACAACCACCATAAATACTTAATTGCGTCTGCTTTACAATGAAACAAGCTTATTGTTAGTATAGTTATTGTTAGTTATCTTATTGATTAGTATAGATTAGTATGGGATAGTATGTTTATGCAAATGTTTGTGCCCAGGTCACGTCACCTTGCACCTCAGACCAAATCGATTGAATAGATGCTTTGTTTATATTGAGGAAGACATTTCAAGCTATAAAAATTGCAGGATGTTTTAATAATACAAAGACCTTTTATATGACAAAATATCAAGGCAAATCTGATCTCTCATGTCATGACCCCTTTAACCAGCAGGCAGTGTGTGAGGGAATGCATCTTTAAGACTGTAAGTGATACAGAACAAGAAACTAACAATTATATTTAAATGGAATAATCTATATATGTTTTCTAATCTATTTTAATTTAGGATAAAAAAATACCTATAAATAAAAAATTAACAACATAAAAGAATTAGTAGCCTAACTCAGAAATCTTTTTTTAAGGAATAAATATCAACGGGGCTTGCCATAGACAAAGCAGAGCTCTCAGCTTTTTTTCTCTCTTTTTTTCAAATTCAATTAACCTGTGACGCTGACCCGCCTCTGTGAGAGGGTTCGGCACGGTCCAGCACTCTGATTTTACGCGCAAGCGTTGATTTATCTGTCTGTTAACACGGTCGAACATGCGCGCGCCGTGCTGTGCGCGAGGTCTACATGACGTGAAAGAGCAGGATATTCCTCCAGGACACTTTGAGGGTTACTTCTCCACCTGAATGCGACCAGAGAGTGAGAACTCGACAAGAAAGATCGCGCAGGTGTTCAGCAGCCCGAACCTCACGAAGAATGCAACTTCTCACCTGCGCATAAGGTAAGTCACCGGAGCCGTTGCTGGTGTGCTCGCGAATACGCTTCAACCGACAGTAGCGCGCTTCAGATGTTAAAAGCTTTTTGGGAATGATAGCTAAACTGTCATGCGTTGTAGATATGTAGCTGTATATTACGGGTGGGGCATTTAGAAAGGTATTCAAGTGCTAATATATAGAAGTAAATTAACAAGTACAAGTGTGTCTTTATTTTATAGGATGCAGAGAATACGTTACATAAGCACTGTGTCTATTATTATTGAATCACGCTAGACTGAAAGTGAGAAGATTCATGTTAAACTATTGAATTAGCATCATTCATCCTGCCCCCTGCCTGCAGTAGTTCTATAAGAATAGCTCACACACATAGGTGCTGCTGCCTGTGTCGTTTGCCTATGTGTGGCAATTTCTATTAATATCTTGCTCCATTTAAATCATCCTAACCCACTTTAAGTGCTATATATCATGAGAACATAGTGATATACCATGAAAGTATTAACAGACTATGGTAAATAAACATGATAGATGCTCAGATTACTATGAAAATGTAGACATTTTTCATTTGTGCACAGGTGGAAGTTATTTGCCAGATCTTGGGAGCTTTATTTTATTTTAATATCATTTTTTAATTAATATTATTTAATTTTTTCTTATTTATTATTATTAATAAAATGTTAAAGCTGCAGTCAGTAACTTTTTTTGTGTTTAGAAATTATATAAGCAAGTACATAATTAATCCATTTTCCAAACCAAAATTTTCCCTTTTTTATTTGGCTTATCCTGAATCTCTTCGGTACCCAAGGTTTTGCATTTAAGTCACGCTTTGGTTGATGCACGTCACAATGTTACCCTGATGCATGGCCATATTAGCGATACTCGGATGTAAACAGCAGCATGGATTGCATGTTTAATGTACTACTGAATATATGTGGAAGCTTCTAAAGTATAAAGAAGGACTTAGTAAGCAAGAAAGGATGCAATATTTTGACAAACTAAAATTAATAGGTGGTAAAAATATGTACGAGCGGTATTAAGATTAAGAAGCCTAATATTTCACCTATCTGACCGGAAATTATAAGAACAAACACGAATGTTGTCAAGATTCTTGCCCTGGAAATCCTGGTTAAGTTTGGCAAACCACAAACGCCTTTTGTTCCTCAGACAGTTTTTTGCACTCTTCTTCTTGATTTGTTATAACTTTTGGCAGTCTATAGTACTCCAAATGTTTTTCCCAGTCCGACCGATTAGTACAGCCCAAAACATGACAATAATGGATCATTTTCAACAGCAATAATCAGCAAAATATGCAAGTTTTGTTCGGTTCAGTGGCATTGTTTACGTTCAATAAGGTTGACTGATTTCGCATCGTGAAAACACTCTATATTCTATATTTCAGACTGATACTGTTAGGAACCGCTGCGGAGTAGCCCAGTGTCTGCATGAGAAGTAGCTCCAGCTACAGTGTTTCTCCGCAATAAGAACATTGCAGTTCTGTTTATAACCACTAGAGTGCCAAAAGTTACGGAAGTTTTTTATTATTTTGCTATTTTAATATTTTGATTTCTGATACAGTACTCAGATACTGTTTTAAAGGTGCTATATAAACAACCATTGACCTACTTCCATAGTTACCAGATATAATATAATCCAAATAAAACAATGAACTATTTTGTATAGATGTATTTTTAACTTTATGTGGTGCTGAACTAAACTGAATCAAACTGATTCGAGCTGAATAACTACACTGTTTTCTTCTGCTTATAGTTGAATTTAAATTGTTAATAACTGTTGAACTTAAAACAGTTATTGAACTGGACTGAATCAACACTGAACTGGCTTGAGTTGAATATTGACACTATTGTAGAGCTGCTTTACAGCAGAATTTGGATTTGTCTTGTATGTGATGAATTTTGCATAACTGCTTCTGTCATTTTTCTTTTTATTACCGTAAACCTGCTTTGAAACAGTCTCCTTTACTTGTATGTGACCCTGGACCACAAAACCAGTCATAAGGATACATTTTTTGAAATTGAGATTTATACATCTTTTTATTAGAATAGGACAATATTTGGCTGAGATACATCTATTTGGGTGCAAAAAATTGAAATATTGAGAAAATTGCCTTTAAAGTTGTCCAAATGAACTTCTTAGCAATGTATTTTACTAATCAGTTAAGTTTTGATATATTTATGGTAGGAAATTTATAAAATATCTTAATGGAACATGATCTTTACTTTATATCCTAATTATTTTTTATTTTAAAAAAATAGAACATTTTGACCTATACAATGTATTGTTGGCTATTTCTACAGATATACTTGTGTGACTTATGACTGGTTTTGTGGTCCAGGGTCACACACAGTGTATACAGCACTATATAAGTAAAGGTGACTTGACTTGATAAAGTGATTGTTTAATTTATCCTCATTTCTCTCCTGTTTCACTTTTTTCTTTCTTAGAGGCTGCTGGCCTATGAATGGGACTGTGCTGTGGCCAACGCTGCTTCAGTCAGGACTATGTGCTGCCCATGTGCCACTCTGAATGCACTGGCCAACTGTTTGCGAGAGCAGGGAGGGTGGGGCGGCCCACCGGGGGCGAGGCGGAAACAGGGCGATGTCCCCTCCGTTCCGGATCGCGGTGCTGGGAGCTCAGGGGGTGGGCAAGACAGCCATTGTGCAGCGCTTTCTTCACGATGACTACAGTGAGGTGGCGGTGTCCAGTAAGACCCGGCGGGTGCATCTTTCTGCCGCAGTGCTCAATGGTCATGTGCATGACCTTCAGATCACAGATTATCCAGCCATCAGCAGCTTTCCTGTCAGCACTCTGCAGGTACAGTAAGCAACATATCTCAACACTGGACAGAGTCTCAAAATATGACTCTGACCTGACCCTGTGTGGAGGAAAGGTTTATTATATTTGAGGTATCCAAAAAAAAACAGTCATAGGGAGAGGAAATCACTAATGAGGTCTCTACAGTGAGAAAAGACCCTGAGAAAATGACCCTGTGTGTCTCTAGAGTTGTGGAAATCTGTAAAAAGTGGTAACATAGATGAGGATTTATTTCTACCTGATCTGGCCCAAAGATTACTAATTGGTTCTTTTGTTTTAGTTAATTTAAATCATTTTTCCCCTGCATGTTATATGTGGCTTTGTACATTTTAGGGAAACATCTGAGAAAACATGTTTTCAGCTCAAATATTTCACATGAGTTTCTTTAAAAATCAAATCATCTGTCTTATATATACACTGGGTTCAAATGTTTTGGATCAGTAAGATTTCTAATGTTTTAAAAGAAGCATTTTCTGCTCATCAAGGCTGCATTTATTTGTTTAAAAGATAGGGGGAAAAACAGTAATATTGTGAAATAGTATTTCAATTTAAAATAGTGGTTTTCTATTTTTAATATCCTTTAAAATAAAATTCCTGTGATGCAAAGCTGAATTTTCATCATCATTATTCCAGTCTTCAGTGTCACATGATCCTTCAGAAATCATTCTAATATGCTGATTTATTATTAGTGTTGGAAACAGTTGTGCTGCTTAATTTTTTTTTTTTGGAACCTGTGATACTTCTTTCAGGACTCTTTGATAAATAAAATGTTAAAAAGAACAGCATTTATTTAAAATAGAAATCTTTTGTAACAATATGCACTACTGTTCAAAGTTTGGACTTTGAAAGAAATAAATACTTTTATTCAGCATGGATGTGTTAAATAATAGAGATAGTAAAGACTAGTATTGTTAGAAAAGATTTATATTTTGAATTAACGGAGTTCTTTTTTATTCATCAAAGAATCTTGAAAAAATTATCACAGCTTCCAAAAAAATATTAAGCAGCACAACTGTTTCCAACATTGATAATAAATCAGCATATTAGAACAGTTTCTGAAGGATTGTGTGACACTGAAGACTAGTGTAATGATGCTGAAAATTCAGTTTTGCATCGAAGAAATAAATTGAATTTTAAAGTATATTATTATACAAAACTGTTATTATAAATTGCAATAATATTGATAATATAACCTTTTCTGTATTTTTGATCAAATAAATGGGACTTCGATGAGCATAAGAGACTTTAAAAAAAACATTAAAAATAGTACTAACCTCTAATTTGAACAGCAGTGTGTTTTTATAGTTGTATCCTTTGTGTATATATTTAATGAATTTTAGATGAAGAGACCATTTTTATAGTTATGTTTGTTGTATTTTTTATTTCAGTCTCTCCTGTCTCCTGAACTATAAAATTTTAAAATTTTCCTCTAGGCATAGAAACTAGAAGCAGATACAGCTGAATCCAGATGTGAATTCTCAGTCTTTCTTGGTGTTTTCCAAACCTGTAGCCAGCATATTTCATTTTTAATTATTTTGGAATCTTAATACCAAAAATGAAATGTAAATATTCTATTGATCCCTAAGATCGCTTAATGTTTGTAACCAGTCCAGCCTTGGTAACTGTTGCTGACATATTTACTCAACAAGCTTTGTAATGTGAGTGTGTGAAGGTTGCAT
This sequence comes from Cirrhinus molitorella, assembly GCA_033026305.1. Lineage (NCBI taxonomy): Eukaryota > Metazoa > Chordata > Actinopteri > Cypriniformes > Cyprinidae > Cirrhinus > Cirrhinus molitorella. The sequence continues at coordinate 31,445,518 of CM065119.1, forward strand.
ATTCGTATTCATTTACAGTAGGTATTGATTCAGATAACAATAGTGGGAATAACATTCACCATACAAAATTATGTTGTAGAAACAGTTTAGTTTAGCCTTTATGGAGTGTAATCTCTATCAAATAGTTGACTGTAACATGCGTGTGGCTTGATTCTGATATGCAGTCTTGGACATTTTTATCATGTAAAGGCAGATAAACATGCTTTACAATGAAACACTTTATTTAATCGTATATTATATGCATGCAATTTTCCAAAATGTTCATTTTGTAACAATTGCATGGTTCATGCAAAATCTAAGTCCTATGAGATATTCAGGCTTAGCAATAGTGTCAGAGGGTGAAAGAGCTTTGTGAGGGCCAATTAAGCAGAATATTTTCAGTGTTTTGATAAGGGCTCTGTAAGTTTATGCTCAGAAAGCTTCAGTATTGTAGAATGGTTTATAATGAAGCACTAGCTTGAGAGCACATGGTTCTGTGCAACACTTGTGACTTCAGACAGCTTGAAAGGATAAAAGAGCCACTTGAGAAGCGAGGCCTTTTGTCTCAGTTCACTATTCTTCCTCAGTGGTGTCATAATGATTCAGCGCTTTAATTAGTGACAATGGGACGAGAGGATTCTTTCATAACTTTACATTTATAATTTTATTCTCAACTGGAGTTTCCTGTCAGAGAGCTAGCGGTTGCTATCATTAACCAAGTGATTTAGACAACTGTTTCTCATGCTTCAATTGATGCATTTCTCCTCAAATCATGTCCATTATAACCGCAGTAACAGAATTGATCTGAAAAAGCACCCACTTTCTACTAAAACATATAATTTGTTTGTAAATTGCTGAATGTGCCATCAGCTTGCCCTCTATCTGTCTCTGCATGGCCGATATACACAAATAGATAGTGAGAATAAGGGTGCTCGTCTTTCCTGATTTTGCATGTATTACCTGTTTACGCTTCTATCTCCTCGAGTTATATCTTGTTCCCCACATAATAATCAGTTCAGGTTTCAAGGTTCTGAATGAATCATCTGAACATGAGTAATGTGAATCTCAGAATGTTATGAATGCTTAGTGTTATTAGTTGAACTCTTATATTAACCCTGTAAAGTGTATTATAATTTTTTGAAATTAAGCAGTTTATTCAAGGTTTAGACACCATTTTAAACTAAATTATATGAATATGTTGTTGTGTATCATATTGGATAAATCAGGCTTTTATATCTCATATAGTATAATATAGGACCATATGGAACTCATACTACAGAAAAAAACACAGTTTATTGCAGTTGCTGTTTATATGAAATTCTGATAGCTTGTAATGTAAAACAATGAACCATTTAGTAAATGTAGTAAATTTCAGAACATTTTAGCAAACCATTTACTTAAAGAAATACAGGTTTTTGTGGAAAACATTCCAGGATTTTTCTCCATATAGTGGACTTCAATGGGACCCAGCCTGTTAACGGTCCAAAGTGCAGTTTCAGTGTAGCTTTAAAGGGCTCTACACAATCCCAGCCGAGGAATAAGGGTCTAAATGATCAGTCATTTTCTAAAAAAAAATTCAAATTTATATACTTATAACCACAAATTCTCATCTTGCAGCTCGAACAGGCAAAGAAAGTCAGTTTTTTTGGTGAACATAATTGTTTTTGATGAACATTTGTGATTAAAAAGTATATAAACTGATATTTTTATTTAGAAAATGGCCGATCGCTAGATAAGAATCTTATTCCTCAGCTGGGATCATGTAGAGCCCTTTGAAGCTGCATTGAAACTGCAATTTGGACCTTCAACCTGCTGATACCTATTAAAGTTCACTATATATGCATGTATAAAAAGTTATTCTTACATTTACTTTATAAAAATCAGATTTCACAGCATAAAAACATGTTAACAACAACCTGAATCAGAGTGTTTTTACAATTATGCAAAAATGTCTTTTACTTACTAAAAAGTATAAACTGTTAATCAGACGAAGACAAAGGCATAGTAGATTGTGTACAACAGGTTTTTCAGTAAAGTTTTGATCATGTTCTTTAGGGGGTGAGCCATATGACCAAAATCGTATATGAAAATAGAGTAATTTTATTTCACGGTAACGATATATATAACACAATATTGTCATTTTGCTTTAAATAAGGTCTTTATGATATCAACATACCATAGAAATGTCATAATTGTTGTAAAAATCAATGATTAACTAAGAAAAAGTAACTAATATATATACATTAATATATACATTAAAGTAATCAAATGTTTAAAAACACTGCATTTTCTTCATAGTGTAAATTAAATATATTTTTCATATCAAAGTTACAGAAGTGATTTAGTCAAGAGCAGTGAGAGATTTTCTCTTTTTTGTTGTTTGATTAAAGGGATAGTTCACCCAAAAATGAAAATTTGACGTTTATCTGCTTACCCCCAGGGCATCCAAGATGTAGGTGACTTTGTTTCTTCAGTAGAACGCAAACAAAGATTTTTAACTCAAACCGTTGCAGTCTGTCAGTCATATAATGGCAGTCAATGGCTGCCAAATCTTTAAGAATAAAAAAACATACACAAACAAAACCAAATTAAACCCTGCGACTCGTGACGATACACTTATGTCCTAAGACACGAAACGATCGATTTGTGCGAGAAACTGAACAGTATTTCTATCATTTTTTACCTCTGATTCACCGCAACATCCATCTGTCCTGGGCGCATGCACAGCGTCCGGCGGGTGATATGTGTATGAGCTCTGGCGTAGTATCCACATTGAAAAATCCAAGTTGTCTGATGCATGGGCGCCGATTTATGTTTTTGCCGGTGTGTGCTCAACACCGTATCTCATATCTGGTTACAATAAGCGCTTATTCTTGCGTACACAGGACAAAGTTTGCGCACACGTAATATCTGAGGGAGCTGTAATACTCGTACCCTCTCTCGTATTACAATAATGCACTCTTGACATTTGTCATTAAAATAATGCCAAAACCTGCCTCAAATATAAACTATGAAAAAGATAATAAAGTCGTACAAGGTACAATGCACTTCTAATTGGTTAAAATGAACCGAGAATATCTTTTCCGTGGGTGCTCGAGCCCCTGAGCACACACAGGATCGGCGCCTATGGTCTGATGATATATCAAAATCGTCTTCCATTGCGATTACCTGTACTTTTAAATATCTTTAGATCTTCACAGTGTCAGTGAACACGTCCGCAATCCCTGTGCACTGTGTAAACAATGAGTGACGTATAAGCGCAGATCATTTTCGAAGCTTGCGTGTACTACGCCTGTCTTCCTATGTGCATATAGCTAAATTAGTTCTCATTCGCTGCTGATTGCCTTTCAATGACTTCAAATCACTTGTTTTTAAACTGCAATGCTTCAAAAAAGTTTTTGTGTCCATGTAGCAGAGCAATGACATGTGAGCGTGTAACCACGATAGAGACGATAATCCCAAGACTCAAATTTCTACCAGTTAATCTTGTGTGCTGGTATACTGCCCTCCCTTAGGACTTGAAAGTTGTATATGGAATATAATACAGTAGACTAAAGTTAACTGAACTTTGGATTTGTTTCATATGATCAGGATCTGGTGTTGCTCTGTCTCTGTGCAGGAATGGACGGATGTTTGCTGTCGAGGCATTCGGAGCGCTCATGTCTACATTCTGGTTTATGACATCTGCTGTTTCGACAGCTTTGAGTATGTCAAGACCATGCGGCAGCAGATCTTAGAGACCAGGTATGCCTCTTTTTGTTTCTTCACATCTTTACATCTTTGCACACTTCTCATTTCCTATTGTGCTTTATCTCTGTGTTTTTGTCTATTCCCTGTTTTTTTTGCGCTGCTTTATCACGTTTCCCAAACCCGTCTTTTCTTCTTCTACAATGTTTGATGGTTGCTGTAATTACACTTAAAAGGCGAGACTCTTCTGTAATCATGGGCTGCCAGCACAGTGGGTCATTTCTTCATCATTTGAATCAAAATCAACAGAAATGCCTTCCCTTCTTCTCTGCTGATTGCAAAGGGCATGTAATGTCATCATCAAAAGCCAATTCAAAAGCCTTTTTGCTTTGTACCCGAGCAGATTATGATGATGATGGTGATGCCTAATTGTGACCGTTTTGGCTGCCTACTAATGCGTGTTTAATATCTCTTTGATATCATTCACTGTTTGACTTGATATCCATATGTCAACACTTTTGGTAAGGTGCTGCTTGAATTCATTATCTCATTATTGTGTGAACAAACACTTTTTTTTCTTGCTCTGATTAAATAAGTTGGTGTTTTATAGTCAATATCATACATATCTGAGTATCTCTTGCAACTGACATATGAGACAATTTTTTGTACATTGTCTATACCATCCAAGACCAAATATTTTGTTTGTAGAACTAACAAAATAGCTACAATGCAAGAAACCATTTACATAGTCAGTATTTTTATTTAGTTCAAATACAGTTGAAGTCAAAAGTTTACATACACCTTGCAGAATCTGCAAAATGTTAATTATTTGACCAAACTAAGAGGGATCTTACAAAAATGCATGTATTTTTTTTATTTAGTACTGACCTAGATAAGATATTTCACATAAAAGACATTTAGTCCTCAAAAGAAAATAATAGTTAAATTTTTATAAAATTGACCCCATTTAAAAGTTTACATACGCTTGATTCTTAATACTGGGTTGTTACATGAATAGTTGTTCATGAGTCCCTTGTTTTGTCCTAAAGAGTTAAACTGCATGCTATTCTTCAGAAAAACATTTGAACCTTTCCAACAGGTTCAAATGCTCAAAGATGCTTCAAAAGGAAACCCCATGCAAGAGCCGGGGAGTGATCAGGGTAAATGTAACTTTTTTTGTCTTCTGGGAAACGTGTCTTCTGTAGCTTCTGAAGGGCAGTACTAAATGAAAAATATGATATTTAAGCAAAATATTCAGTTCAAATGTTTTCACCCCCACTTAATACATGGGGTTTACTTTGGCAGTGTTGCCACCCAATTGGAATAAGGACAAAGGACAAACAAGGGACTTGTGAAACAACTATTGCTGAACAAAAAAACACAGCATAACATGCATTTTGTATGATCCCTCTTATTTTGGTAAAATAATTATCATTTTGCAGATTCTGCAAGGTGTATGCAAACTTTTGATTTAATCTGTATTTAATCTGTATATAAAACATTAAATAAGATAAATGTACTTTGTATTATAATACAATATTTATACTGTCACAAAATGTAAACTATCATTGCAAAGCTCTGTATAACTTTGTTTGAGTTGCTAAAGAGAGAGAAAACAATTCAGTTTTCAGAAAGAAGACAGGATCCAAGATGCCCTATGTATCAGAGTAATACACTCAGCGACAGTGATGCTTCATCGTTATTTAAATTCAGCTCAGTCACCGATTGGCTTAAATGGTCAGTGTGGGCGTCCGTGGTGAGCCTGTCACTCAGATCACTCAGAGGCAGATTTATCGTAATCAATGGCGTCAGCTGTCATGCTTTGCTTGCGTCAAGGCCTGAGCAGTGAGGCAGGCAGTTCTGCTGACAAACATTCATGTTTTATTGATCCAGGCAGAACACAATTAAGTCACCTTGGCCTGACACTGCCTCACAGCCTCTGCCATACAATAGGAAGAGGACGGAGGATGGGCTGGTTCGATTCACTGATCTGATCTACTAATACCCAGCAGAAGTGAGAGCTCTGGCTGTCAATCGTTCCTGTGATAAGACAGTCCTTGTTAGTGTGAGGAATTAAAAGACAGGTAATTAATCTTTGGTGAAACAATAGCCATTGCCCGTACCTCAGATGGAGTTTTGTATTGAGCTGTGTTAACGTTCTTAATAGGGTCAATTTACAGGAGCTGTCCAAAATGTACAGTAACTGACAGCATTTTAAGGCATCATAGGCATGCTAAATGACCTTGAAGATTTTGAAAAGCTGGGAAGCAACATTATGCTGCCTTCTTAAATGATAATCTTTTCAATTTTTCTGTGTCAAATCAAAATTGAAACCCACTGGCTAAAAACACTTGTCGTGTCTGTTTCATTGCTTCTTTCTTAAAACTACACATAGAGTGCCATCCAACCCCACAACCTGCACAGCACAGGTTTATCAATAGTGTTACAATTTCACAGCGTAGCTTTATGAATACAACATATTTAGGAATTTAGGAAATGTTTTGGAAATATTTGAGTCTGTTTTTTCAGGAAATTAAACATTGCATTTGCACCTACTGTGAGCTACAGTTGAGGTCAAAAGTTTACATAAACCTTGCAGAATCTGCTAAATGTTAATTATTTTACCAAAATAAGAGGGATCATACAAAATGAATGTTATTTTTTATTTAGTGGTGACCTGAATAAGATATTTCACATAAAAGATGTTTACATATAGTCCACAAGAGAAAATAATAGTTGAATTTATAAAAAAATGACCCCATTTAAAAGTTTTCATCCCCTTGATTCTTAACACTGTGTTGTTACCTGAATGATCCACCTGTTTTTGTTTTGTTCGTTTTTTTAGTGATAGTTGTTCATGAGTCCTTTGTTTGTCCTGAACAGTTAAACTGCCCACTTTTCTTCAGGTTCCACAAATTCTTTGGTTTTTCAGCATGTTTGTGTATTTGAACCCTTTCCAACAATGAATGTATGATTTTGAGATCCATCTTTTTTTTACACTGAGGACAACTGAGGGACTCATATGCAACTATTACAGAAGGTCCAAATGCTTACTGATGCTTTAGAAGGAAACACAATGCATTAAAAGCTGGGGGTGAAAACTTTTGGAATTTCTAGATCTGGGTAAATGTAACTTATTTTGTTTTCTGTAAAGCATGTAAGTATCTTCTGTAGCTTCTGAAGGGCAGTACTAAGTGAAAACAAGAAAAATGTACATATCATCATTCTGTTCAAAAGTTTACACCCCTACCTTTTAATGCATCGATTTTCCTTCTGGAGTATTTCCTTTTTTATAAAGCTGCCAAGAAGCTGACTTGTGGCTTTTACAGAATCACATGTCAACAATTACAATAAATCTCAAAAGGTTATTTGGTATTATGAAAGTGTTTTTTACATTTGGGAATCATTGTGATGCTGCTGTGATTGATTAGTTGTGACTGTAGAGCTTCACTGGTGAAGTGTTGTTCAACTAATTTGACGGCCATGGGGTTCGGTTAAGCCAGGCGGTTTTGGAACAGACCCTCAGAGTTTGTGAGTCCCCAATGGCATTTAATGTTATAGTCCTTGCCTTTTAGTCATGTCAGAGAAGCACAGCACATGTCGGATTTAGATAATGAATTGATGTGTGCTGCACAGCAATTCGGACTTGTCAGTCAAACCGGCGAGATATTAATAACTAAATGAATGAACCAAAGAATAGATTGAGTTAGTGAATGAATGAAGAATGAATGCCGTAATAAATGAATTCTGTTGCAGAGGGACTCTGCTGTGTTTGAGAATGAAATGAGCGTGTCAGAGATCAGAGAGCAGAGCTGTCTGTCACAGACAATGACTGATGGACAATGCTGGTGGTTCCTGTCAATTCAAGACCCAGAGTCGCCCACTGACTGACAGCATGAGGTCTAGAGAGGTTTGGGGCTAATTGTGTTTACGACACAATCTCCTTATCAGTACACAGACACACATCAGACACATTTTCTGAGGTCAGCTTTGAATGGCTAAGTTCTGCTATGAATCCACCCAGAACTGTAGCTGTTGATTCGCAGTATGTTCCATAGAAGAGGTCTATTTTTAGCTTTCTTGCCCAGTTTATATCAGTCCGGTGCAGCTCTGTGGAAAGCCTCTGTGAACTGAAACAATTGGAAATCTATTTGTCTTTTTTCAGAGCTGTCAGAGGCACAGGTCATCTCAAATACAGATAAGCAAGGAGACATAAGCTGCTCTCCGGGATCTTTGCTCTCTGTTGGAGACAGGACGAGACTGATAGAGCAGCCTGGCTCCCTGTACATATGACGGTTTTGCATCCTGACAGCTTGTCACTGAAGCAGTCTGTACACGCAATACATGTGTGAGGCTAAGGTGCCTGTCTCAGACCAATTTTATTGTAATTGGCATGCCATCTAATAAATTACATTTGACTGGCATTTTTCAACATTTTGGTTGTGCTGTACTTCAATTAAGTGTTGGAATGTTTTTGATATAAATGTAAAATTTAGGTTATATTTTAATAAATGTATATAATTTAAGCAATATCACACAAATATGAAATATGATTTTCATAAAGGAAATGTAACAATACTTTTATACGGTTCGTAATATTTTAAGATTAACTTTTATTGGACTGAATCACTGAAACAACTTTAGTTTACTTGATTGTCCAAACATTATTTTTTCTAGAACTTTTGGCCAGATCATAGTAGAAACTGCACCAACTTATTTTTGTGTATTTGTTTTCCTTCTTGAGTATGAGCTCTCTCTCTATATATTTCTCTCTCTCACACACACACACACACACACACACACACACACTACCAGTCAAAAGGTTTTGAACAGTAAGATTTTAATGTTTTTTAAAGAAGTCTTTATTGCTCACCAGGCCTGCATTTATTTGATCTAAAGTACATCAAAAACAGTATTTTTTCTTAACATATTTTTACTGTTTCAAATAACTGTTTTTTTTTATTTGAATATATTTTAAATTGTAATTTATTCCTGTGATTTCTAAGCTGAATTTTTTGCATCATTACTCCAGTCTTCAGTGTCATATAATCCTTCAGAAATCATTCTAATATTCTGATTTGCTGCTTTAATAAATGTATTATAATATAATGTATAGTTTCATCACTTTTGATCAATTTAAATCATCCTTGCTAAATAACAGTATTCATTTCTATAATTTATTTCCCTATAATGTATGGTATAGTGTATAATGTTACAAACGCTTTTTATTTCAAATAAATGCTGATCTTTGGATCTTCCTATTCATCAAAGAATCCTGAAAAAATGCACTCCACTGTTTTAAATATTGATAAAAATAATAATAAAAATGTTTCTTGAACAGCAAATCAGCATATTAGATTGGTTTCTGAAGGATCATGTGACACTGAAGACTGGAGTAATGATGCTGAAAATAAGAATATATATATAAAATATAGAATATATAGAAAACAGTTATTTTAAATAGCAAAAATATTTCACAATATTTGCTGTATGTTTGGATCATATAAATGCTGGCTTGGTGAGAAGAAGATATTGTATGTTTATTAAGACTAAGATTAAGCTCAGTCAAATCTAATGAATACAAATGTCTTTTTTTATTTTGTTCACCCAAAAAAAAAGTCTGTCATTGTTTACTCTCTCTCTCATCCCAGACCTGCATGACTTTCTTTCTTCTGTCTATACAATCAAAGTTAATGGGGTCCAGTGTTGTTTGGATTTAGAATATCTTCTTTTATGTTTCAAAAAAGCAAAAAAGGAAAGAAAGAAAAGTTTGGAATGACATGAGTAAATAATGACAGAATTTTCTGTGCATTCTCTTTGCATTCAGTGCATTTCCATTTTAATTTACCACTAAACTCAAAATGCTGTTCCCATGCACAATGATATTAAGTTATTATATGTATTATGCACAGAAAGATTCATAGAGGCATACTATACACAGAATGTTGCATAAATATCTGAAATTGGGCTCTGGGTGGATGAAATGATTTCTGCCATTTCAGTCAGCTGAAGATTAATGTAGTCTTCCATGGAGAAGTCGTGATTAGCCAATGTTAACATTTTGTGTCTAATCTAATGCCATCAAGTGTGTCCTTGTGTCATTTACACCTTTTAAAACCTATTAAAGAAGCCTAATATTTCAGTGTTGTGATGCAAGATCATCACTTGCATCTCTGAAGTGACCACAAAGACAACAATTTATCTAAGTTCTCTTCAAACAAGCAATGCGTGATATGAACAGATCTGAAAAAGATCTGAAACTCTCAGTTTAGACATGTTATTAATATTTTCCACATCTTTTCTGCAGAAGATTGAAGTATGATACACAAGTTTTTTATAGGTTTAGTTTCATCTTCAAGGTAACAGCAATACAATTTGATTTGAAAACGTCTTTCAGTGTGGTAAAGGTACCAAAGGCTTTTCCTAGAAAGTTGGAATAAAGTGCTTTCGTCTACATAAATGCTGCTTTTCAGTATGTTGCCATGGATTTATGTATTATGTATCTTGATGCATGATATGCCACTTTATTCTGAAAGCATCTAGAGCAAATACCAGTAATTTGATGAGTGCAAACATTAGTAAACCGTGTTGTGTGATTCATTTTAATACTCTCCTCTCATAAACTTTGCATCTGAAAGGAATGTAATACTGTAATGTAATGTAATATTATTTTGTCTAAATTAAATGTTAGCTAATTAATGTCAGAATTTTCATTTTTGGGTGATCTATCCCTTAAAGCAGTGCAATAAAATTACTAGTCTTTCTAAAGATTACCTCAAATTAAGTTAATCAATTAATCTAAAGATAAATGTATAAAGTAGACGGATTGAGTAAAGACTCTTTTTAAATAAACCAGAATCACAGAAATAAGTAAGGCTGACCTGACATATGAATGTTCAGTTCACTTTTAAATGGATAATGCTCCCAAAAAATTATTCCCGAAATATATTTTGAGACATTTTTCAGTGTTTGTTGTCCAACCTGGTCTTATGGAAAAAAACATGTGGGAACTTTTACCGTACCAATAAGTACATATCACTGCAGTTTCCAATAGAGATGTCCATTGAGTGGTCCGAAAATAGTGTTAGTATTTGCCCTGGAACAGATGAATGTACATATGGTACGTCTTATAGTAAAGGCTAGATGGTATACAGATGTACTGTACAATAATTACTGTTTTTGCATTATTGTAGAGTAGACGTTAATAAAATACAATCTAATAGGTAGAAAATGTACTTTATTGTTAGTTTCTAGACGCAGCTGTATTAACCACATTTTATGTGATGTTGGTTTTGTTAGGTGATGTCTCACCGCAGTTCTGACTTGAAATGTCCACTGAATGGCGCTATAACTCTAATGCTCGTGACGTTTTAAAAATAACATCTGCATTACACCTAATCCTACCCTATAGTATATAAACAGAAGCAAATGTGACATAAAAACTCAATCGCAATCATGCCGTTTTAGCTTGTTTTTCAATCTTTCAGCTCTTTCATCGTGAGCCATGTTTTTCATGGGATTCGTACCCAAGGATTCCACATCCTAAGTCCAATTCTGTGCCGTCTGAGCTACAAGCAAGTTTGTTAAATCTGAGAAACTAAACATATGGAGCTGTGATCATAACTGTGTACAAAAATGATTACAAGTGCTCTCTGGCCACGTACACACTGCAGCTAAATTTGGTTGTCAGTTCACCTTTTACTGCTTAATCGCGCTCTGTACACACATAATTCACTAAAATACGGGAGTGACAACCACATTCCACCACCGCATTAACTCCAGAAAAATACAGGTAGTGTCAGCCGCATTTAAAGAAATTCTATGCAGTGTGTACGGAACTGAACTGAGCAACTAGTTGTTAATAACGTATCTAAACGTGCATCTGTACGTGAGATGCAAGAAGATAACAGTGAAAGAAGTTAGGCTAGGCTAATTGCATTCACAAGCCCTGCAGTGAAGTGTCAGTGTTGCCAGATCTTCATAGATCAAAAAAACAACAAACAAGAACAAGAGCAAAAAAACAGTATAAGACCCAAATGCTTTGTTTTATAACACCAAAAAAAAAACTCATATCCGCCAAAAAGTGGCTGTTCCGTACACACATGGAACGATAATTTACTGGACTCACTCCCGTATTTAAATGCGGTTGTCACTCCTGAATCTTGCAGTGTGTACGTGGCCTCTGTTTTACCGTCTCTAGTGTTCATTTCTGTTGGAAACTGCAGTGATATGTACTTATTGGAATGTTTATCTCATTACGCGAAAAAGTTCCCTCAGGTATGTTTTCGTCATGAGACCAGCTTGTTTTTGTCCATAAAAAGTCAGTGGTTACCACAACTGTTTGTTAGCCATTATTCTTCAAAATATCTTCTTTAATGTTCCACAGGAGAAAGTAAGTCAGTCAGGTTTGAAACGACATGACAGTGTAAAGGATGACTTTCATTTTTGGGTAAACTATAAAGTCCTTTTTATTGGCATTTTCGTTCCATAAATAACCTTTAGTTCCATGGATACTTTTTTTCTGTGGTGTCTGTGGAATGCAATTAGATATGAGCCATCTTTTTATGTAGAATTTTTTTTGTTTTATGTATTTACAGTGTGTGTGTGTGTGTGTGTATCTTTTCACAGAGTCATGGGCTCTGGAGAGACGCCCATACTGATTGTCGGCAACAAGCGTGATCTGCAGCGAGGTCGCGTCATCCCCCGGCACAGCATATCTGACTTAGTCCGAAAGAGCTGGAAGTGTGGATATGTGGAGTGCTCTGCCAAGTTCAACTGGCACATTTTACTATTGTTCGGAGAGGCTCTCCGCAGCGTTGGTTGTGCCCGCTGCAAGCACGTCCATGCCACCATCCGCTTCCAGCGGGCACTAAGAAGAGAGCGATGCGTCCTAATGTGAGGTTGCCGTTTCTCTTCAACAGAGCCCATTCTATGGCCGGTTTATGGCTGTGGACACTCCATTATTGTGTGGGCAGCTGGAAGAGCTGTGATAACCCTCATGCCAAGGAACTTAACATTAGGGATTCTAACTATGGACAGACAAATGTGGTCTTAAAACAGGGAGTCCCTGTTGCTTCATTACTTAAGCCTTCAAACTGATGTTTCTGCTTTTGGCCTGGAAGAACACAACCAACATCTCTGCCTCTTATCTTATAAATCCAAACTGCTAAAAGGCTGGTGGAAGGCAACAAAAATCAGCTTTAATATCACACTCTAGCATTGCTTATGTTCAGACCAGGACAGCACATAGATACTCCTCTATGCTTATGAGCTTAAGGATCTTCCAGTACCTGCGAGCAAAAGTGTTTCCTAGCTCAGGTGCCGTATGCAGGCACTGATTCTGCAATACGCCACACAACACACATACAAAAAAATCTATGTTCTATGAATACTTCTGTGTTTTTAAAGGGATAGTTCACTGAAAAAGTCATTATTTAATCCCCTTTTTGTTGTTCCAAACCCGTCTGACTGTCCTTCATTTGTGGAAAAAGAACATTTTAATAATGTGTTTGTCACTCTTTTCCATGTAGTTACATGCAATGGAATGCTTTCAAGCTTCAGAAGGGATGCAAAAACACTTAAACCAAGTGATTAATTTGTGTTGAATTAAGTTTTTGAGAAGTCATATCACAACTGTTGCAGCATCCAAAAAAAAGTCTAGTGTGACTGTGGCTTAAGACCAAATTTAGATGTAATTTAATTTAGTTTTGTGAATCAGATCAACCTATTGATTGAAAAGATCTAACAAAGTTTTATTCATAATTTAGACATTGGTACTTCCATAAGCTTTGGGAGGATGTAAAGTTTTTCAGGGAATAACTTAAATTTTGGTCTGTTTTCTGATACAAATCTCTCAAATGGCTTTATAAGACTTGTAATATAGTCCAGTACATTATTACTTTTATTATTATTATAGTATTCATATTTTAGTTTTTATTTTATTAGTCTTTTTTTATTGTATTTTTTTCTATTTGTATTCTATTCTATTCCTACTGTATTATTTCTATTTTCTATTTCTGTTTAATAACTTTGTACTTCAAATGAAACTTGCCTAGGCAACATTTAAAAAATGTATATCATTTTAGGTTTTTTGCGTTTCATCTAATATTTATATTTTATTTTGGCTTTATTTCAATTACTGAAAAAAATCATATTAGTTATAGTTAGGGTTGGACAATGTGGCCAAAATTTATATCGCAATGTATTTATTAATTTCGATACGATATAATTCCAAAACCGATATAACAGTACCTACAAACTTCTAAAAAATTAATTTGCCAAATCTATTAAAACCTCCTCCTATAAAACTATATAAGATTTTAGAAAAAAAGAAAATTGTGTATAAATTTATATTCACCTTTTATTTGTATTTAGCCTTCAAACAAACAAAAAATGTGAAATCACTGTCAAATAAACATAAGACTCACAGACTCACCTTATTAATATTAATAACTTTAACTCACATCACATAAGCAGATTATTCTTATAGATTGAAACAAAAGTGCTTCAGCCAGGATAAAGATAAGGACAACTTGCTCAGAAGTGCTACAGAAAACGGAAAAAAAAAAAAATTATATCATGATATACAGTAACATTTGAAATAGTTTAAAACCTTTCATCAAAGTTGTCCTAAAACCAAAACAATACTCGTTCTTGTCTTAGGACAACTTTTTTGATCCACTTCAAATACTGACTACTGTTTACTGATATTGAATTAGTGTCTAGCCCATATGCACCTATTTATGTTTCAGTAGCTTTATGCTCAACCCCAACTTGCATTTTTTTTTTTTTATTTAAATAATAATGGGGATAAGTTATCATACACATGCACAACAAATTGAATATTTTCAAATATTTAATAATCATTACGTAGTAATTTATTATACTGGGTTTTAGTTTTTGTCTAGAATATACTTCGGGGGATGGTGCATTTGATAAAATCACTACACAGTTTATCGTGCAAAGTGAAACGCACATACTGCAAATACATTTAGTAACCAACACATTCTTTCTATGAGGGCTGCACTTTACTAAATACAATTATTTAATATATACCCATTTACAATAACTTATTCACGCATGTACAGAACAAAGTTTGACTGCGCACACGTAATAAATTAGGGAACGCAGAGGCCACAATCTCTTTATAAGAGAGCAAGCCCTCTGCAAGCTGAGAGATTCATGCTGGCACCCTCTCATATTACAATAATGCACTTTTGATTTGTCATTAAATAACGCCAAAACCTGCCTCTAATAAACTATGAAAATTTAAAATAAAGTCAAGCTACAATCCACTTCTTATTGGTTAAAATTAGTGCTGTCAAACGATTAATCGCGATTAAACGCATCCAAAATAAAGGTTTATGTTTACATACTATATATTTGTGTACTGTGTATATTTATTATGTATGTATAAATACAAACACATGCATGTATATATTAAGGAAAAATATTTTAGATTTATATATAAAATATTTATATTTATTTATAATATAAAGTGTATACAGATATATATATATATATATATATTTCGTTTTAATATATACATGTTTGTGTATGTATTTATATGTACATAATAAATATACAAAGTAAACACATATTGTATGTAAGCATAAACTTTTATTTTTTTTATTTTTAGTCATGTGGATCTTTTTTTATGGTGCTTTTGCATCCCTTTTGATGCATGAAAGCTTCAGTCTTCATTCATTGCAACTGCATGGAATAGTGACTAGAAAATAACTATGAGCAAGACGAAAACGTACCTCTGAGAACTTTTTTGCAAGACGTAAAAGACATTCCAATAAGTACATATCACTGCAGTTACCAACAGAAATGAACACTAGAGCAGTAAAACAGCAAGCACTTGTAATCATTTTCATATAGTTATGATTACAGCTCCATATGTTTCGCTTTCCGGTAGCTCAGCCGGCACAGAACTGAACTTAGGATGTGAAGTCCTTGAGTATAATGACCGATTTTGAACTATCCCCTTAGAGCCTCAAATCCTCAAATCTGTGCCATGAGATCCACTTACCTGCAGAGTTTAGCTCTAACCCTAATGAAACACACCTAAGCATGCTAATCAGTGTCTTCAGGATCATTAGAAAATCACAGGTAGGTGGTTAATGCTAAATAGGGGTACAGTTGTGCTTACTGGGCATGCATACATTAATATTGTGTCATTTTTGTCACACTGAACAACAATAATGATTGTATTTGCATTGTTGGGATAGGGTATTATAAGGGGTAGGTTTAGGCTTGGTATTGGTGTAGACATTAATAAAACACAATCTAATAGGTAGCAAGTGTAACTTATTGTTTTTTCCGGCCACAGATGCATCACTTATAGCCACAACCGAGGTAGGTGAGTTTGATCAGGGCTGGAGCTAAACTCTGCAGCGCAATAACCCCGCTTTGGGGTATGATTTGATACTGTTTTCTCCCAGTCTAATTTATGCCAAGGTATGAGAATTTGTCCCACTTTGAAATGGTGTAGACACATTAATTCAAAAGGCAAAAAGGAAAATATAATCTGAATGTAAATGTGTTATAAATGTATGCGCTTACATTGTGGATCCCACTTTGTCATGCAGCGGTTTGGATGATGTTTGTGTGCGCCAAGGAACAAACTAAAAATATACCCTTCTTTAATAATTTAACCCACTGCATCTCTGGTGCACATACAGACCAGCTTCTGCTAGACACCCCTAGTCTTATCAAATACACGTTCAATACAAATGTCTACATGTAAAGAGCACATTAGTCTAATAAATGGACACCGGGCACAGAAAATGCATCCTCGTCTGTGTGATGTATAAGTGCTAAATCAATACCTACATCAGTATCTGTGCTTCAGAGGTAATGTATCTGCCCTGCTGTTTATACAATGCACTACACGTACACAGTAATAACAAAGTGTGATTCACAGCATGTACTATTTAAATCAGCGAGGCAGCGTGTAATATTGTGACTGTGCTGGTGAGGCTTACTAATTCTTACTTCATTAATCCTTAAACAATCAGAGACTAATTTCAGGTAATGTGACAAATGTAAGCATGTTTTCATGTTTATGTTACGTTCGAAATAATTGGATGAGATTCGCTGTAAGCCGAATTTAATCTTTTTGTCCTGAGTCCACAAATTTGAGGTCCTCACAGTATCATGCTCTCACAGGCCTCTGAGGATATCTTCAAAGTGCTCCTCTCCACTGACAAGAGTCTGGGGATGTTAAGGAAGGGGGAGCGGGGGATGAAAGGGGACTGGGGTTGGAGGGAGGGAACAAGGAGAAGAAAGTTGCAAGGGAGCACAGCTGCTGTAGTGTGACAGACTGCAGTTCTGACGAAGCTATTATTAGCTCCAGACTTATGCCAAGAGTTATTTATAAAGCCAGCAGCCAAAACACTGAAGCACAAGGTGACTGGGAAACGCCAAGGAGGAAACGCTAGCGGGATGCTTGATGGAGCTGACATGAATAAACAGCAAAAAACCTTGTCCAGTCTTGACATATTTACAGCATGTTAGAAAACGTAAAAAACATAAAAATTCAAATTCTGCACATGGACATGCATTTTGATGCAGAGAGCACTCAAACGGCGCAGATGTCATTGGATCAGTTTTTATTAATTGGGCGAGTTTCATTATCCTCAAACGTGATTACATGGAAGCTCATAGGAATAAAAAAGGATATCAATTCAGACAACTCTTTGCAAGTATTAATCTAGAGTCTAAATTATATGTTAAACAGCTCTGGATATTGCATAGTCTAACTGAAAATGAAAATGATGTCATCATTTATTCATCCTTATGCCATTCCAAAACTGAAAAACTTTTTTTTTTGTTTTGAGCTCATTTGAAAGACGTCTTAAGACTTATTTTGTCGATACAATGAAAGCCAGTGGGCTCTAGTGTTGTTGTGGACCCCACTGACTTTCACGGTGGACAAAAACATTTAAAATGTTCTTCTAAACAGCTCATACAGAGTGGAACTTTTGAAGTAGACATCTTGACACAGAGTTAAAGGTGACATATCATGAAAATCTGACTTTTCTGTATTTAAGCTATAATCGGGTCCCCAGGGCATCTACCAACCCGGAAAATGTGAAAAGGGACAACCCAGTAACTTTTGCTCCCCCGGTGATGTGGTGAAGGGATCTTACCCTCCTTTAATCTGCAGGTTTCCACCCATGGCACCGCCATTTTGTTTTTGCAAGCAACAACGGTGTACCAGTTCTAAGAAAGTTTGAGTAAAGCACGCTAACTGCTCTGTGGTTGGCTGCACAGACGAGCACAGGGCACTATTTAGAGTCCCAGCCTCAGAGGAGACAAGAGAGCAGTGGATTTATTGATTTATGTACTGTATATTATGGTGCTGCCACACTACGATGGCCTTTTAGTGCCACGTTAAAAAATAATAAAATCTAAGATTCCTAGATTAAATTCGTAATATTTTGAGAATAAAGTCAAAATTACAAGAATAAAGTTTCAATATTTTGAGAATAAAGTCGAAATCACGAGAATAAAGTTTCAATATTTCAATATCATTTTGACTTTATTCTCAAAATATCTCGCGAATAAAATCACAATTACGAGAATAAAGTTTTATAATAAAGCATTTCGAGAATAAAGTCGAAATGTTTCGAGAATATTTCGAGAATAATTCGTAGCAATTACGAGATAAAATTTTATATATTTTGAGAGTATATTCTAGCCTATTACTGGCCGGATTGGGAGCACCGGGAGATATTCCAAAATCTCAGCTTGCAAAATTTCGCTTTCATAGTGAAATACAAATAATGTCTCTTACAATAATGTGAATAATTTCTACTTTATTCTCAAAACATTTCGACTTCATTCCTGAAACATATCAACTTCATTCTCATATTTTTGACATTATTCTCAAAACATTTCGACTTTATTCTCTTAATTTCAACTTTATTCTAGAAATATTTAGACTTTATTCTCAAAACATTACTTTAATCTCGTAATTTTATATTTGTCATTTTTTTAACGTGGCACTGAAACATTGTCAAAGCCACACAAATCTAATATAAACATGCGATTTCTTTCCCAGCTGTTTACCTTCACAGACATAATGACTCCTGTGTTTTTAACATAAACATGTGTATATATGA
Organism: Cirrhinus molitorella; assembly: GCA_033026305.1. Classification (NCBI taxonomy): domain Eukaryota; kingdom Metazoa; phylum Chordata; class Actinopteri; order Cypriniformes; family Cyprinidae; genus Cirrhinus; species Cirrhinus molitorella. Next base: position 31,464,315 of record CM065119.1, read on the forward strand.
CACTTTAAGCACAATAAGACATGAAAGCGAACATTAGTACTCACATGCCATGTGACAGCCGTTTTCTGTGTGCATGTTTCAGATGTGCTTGGTCAGAAAAACGTGTATCATAGGTTTAAACTAATATGGTTTAAAACGCATGATTTCAGAGCAATGGACATTATAATCAAAACCAAACAGATGTTTTTTGGCAGAGTACCTGAGGTACGAGCTGTAAAGGAACAGCCCTATTCTGGAAAAGGGGGCTGAGAGCAGTAACTCCTTTGCATTTACATGCACAAAAAAAAAAAAAAAAAAAAAAGTGATTCTGCTTCTACTCAAAACAGGCATTTTCAAAATGATATAATAAATGATCTGGTGGGTATTTTGAGCTGAAACTTCACAGACAAGTTCAAGAGTAATGAAAAAATAAAAAATACCTGCCTACTTTGCTATGACATTAAAACTACTGTCAAGGATGGTTTTATAAATTCATAATGTATAAACAATATATGCATAAACAAGCAACAGACCTCCAATATATCTAATTTTAGGTATGGCGACTTTAATCACTAATGAAAGTGTTGTGATCTTGAAGGCTTTCGGAAAAATGCATTTTTAGCAAGTAAAACAGACTTTGACCAACATATGGCTTTGTCTGAACTGGCAGTCAAATTTTCAGTAAACTGTAAAATGATTAAACTGAAATTCTGAGTTGTCAGTTAAACCCAGGTTTCCAGATCTTGATCTGCATGTGGCTCCTTGTTTGTTCTTTGGCACTTTGTTGTACTTGGTATCGGGACCTGGGAGTTTGGTTTAGTCCAAGTGTTTGTGCCAAAAGGCCCATGTTGGGAATGGTTTTCTTTCTGGTTGTGAGTGTTCCCCTCTTTAAAGCTTGTTCTTTTGTAGAAAACTGGTTTTGGGATCTTTGAAGGCTTTCGGTCTGACCTGTGGTCACGTCTGGGTCGCACACAGGGTCTAAGTTTTAGCTTGAAGATGGATGGCACTCTTTCTGGCTTCCTTAAGGATCTCCTTTGTTTGAATGAAGAACTCCTCTGCTTTTTTACATGTTCAGTTCCTAAACTTGATACTTTTCCATGAGGAATTTTGGACTCAGCATTAGAGTCGTCAAATGGCACTTTCACAAGTTCAGCAGTCTCCTTTGAATCCATACTGGATCCCAGTGAGGACCAAGAACTGGTCATACAAGGTTTAGAGACCCTAAGGTGATGTGCAGTGATGGAGTCTTCCTCCACCTTCCCTCTGAGACCCTGAAGAGTGTTCACCCACTTCTCAACTGACACCTTCTCCAGCTTCCTTTGGCCACCAGAAAGTTCAGCAATGACTGCATCAAAAGCCCTGTTTCCACTGTTGGGTGTTGCCCGATCAAGACTTGCCGACCTTTTAGAGCTTTTAAACTGGTCAGATGGGATCTCTCTAGAATTCTTAGGATTCTCATGGTTCTTCTCATCAGAGCTAGTGCTAGTTTCTGAGTCAACACTTAGCTGCTGTAGATTGGACAATATTTCCTCTTCTAGGCTCTTATAGAGGATGGCTTCCTGAGCAGAGCTGATGGGAGGAGGAGTGAAAAGATAACTTCTTTCAATTCCTCCCTCTTCACTTCCTAAATCTCCTTGAGACTTCTGAGAATCAAAGAAGCTTTTGGAAGATTTACTTGAGCTGTTAATGTGAGGAGACTGCATAATGTTTAGCACTGGTAGGGACAAGTGCTGTACCTTCTTGCTGACGGAGCTATATGCTTTTTGTTCACTAACATCCAGAATATGTTTAATTTTATCTGGGGACTCTTCTCGAGAGATCTTAGCTGGAGTTCTTGGTCTGGTGTGTTTTGTTTCTGAATTGGCCCCCATTAGCCCTTTAAGAGGAGAGTAGGTACAGACGAAATGTGGACTCTTTTCGGGACCCCCACTGTCCTCTGGCTCATGAACAGTGATGTTTGGAGGTTTGGAACATGAATGTGTATTCCTAGGACGACTCTGGAATGTCCTTCCTGGACCTTCTTTTGAGCCCGAGACAAGGTGTGTTTGCTCCTGGTTCTCTCTCCCTTTTAATCCAAGTGTGGAATTTTGTCTCAGTTTGGAAACAAGCTGTGATTTTGTCCATGTATGTCCCAGATTCTTCTCAGACACTTGCTGTGGTTGGATCTGATTGGCATTCCTCTGAAGGACTAGAGGAGTATGAGGACGCTGTATCTCAGGTTGTGGTGTGGTAGGATCATGGGTGGCCCGTGGAAGACTACTCGTGAGACGAGGTGCTTGTGACGTCCTTGTTGCATCTCTGCCTTTTCTACTGGAGGAGTTTGTTCTCAAGCTGTCTTTACTGTCAGCACAAGTGTACACACAAGATGGAGTACTCGGTCGCTCTCTTAATCTGGAAAAACACCCACACAGAGTCTTGTCAGTGTCAGTGAGTCTGTGCTTCCTCAACAGCTGTTAATAGTATCATGTATTTAGAGACACAAATATTTATTATTAAGTATGGTAGTTTCCAAACTCCATTTTATTGAATTGGAAGGGATTCGATGAAATGGACATTTCATGGAAGAACATTAAAACAACCTATTTGCAGACACACTCCTAGTAGTATTTCATGGCCCCATTTAGACCTGGCATTAGCATGAGGTTTCTGCGTTTTCACATTTTAAGGTGGACAAGGACTGATTTTGACAACATTTAATGTAAATGCAAATGCATTCTTGTTATTGCCATTCAGATGTTATTGGCTTTAGCTTTATATTCTACTTGCACTATTTAAAAGAGACCAGACACTGCACTCTCGCAATTTGCTCACCTGATATATTCAACAATATTCACTTATTTTCTAATTTTACCTATTGAAATTTCTCATACTGCTCATTTTTACTTCCAAAGAGAGAACTTTTTTATTTCTTTACTTATAATTACTATTAAAATTGTTGGGTTTATAAAGAAGGGAATTTTGTGAAACTGAGATTTATACATATCTGAATAAATAAGCTTTCCATTAATATATGGTTGGTTAGGATAGGATAATATTTGGCTGAGATACAACTATTTGAAAATCTGGAATCTGGGTGCAAAAAATAAAATAAATAAATATTGAGAAAATCGCCTTTAAAGTTGTCCAAATTAAGTTCTTAGCAATGCATATTACTAATCAAAAATTAAGTTTTGATATATTCACAATAGCAAATGTACAAAATATCTTCTTGGAACATGATCTTTACTCAATATGCTAATGATTTTTGGCATTAAAGAAAATTTTGACCCATACATTGTATTATTGGCTAATTGCTACAAATGTGTGCTGCTTATGACTGATTTTGTTGTTCAGGGTCACATTTCAAGTTATCTATTAATGTTTTAAAATGCAGAAAATGACAGCAATTAATGCAAACTCTCATATAATACATATGTGGTGATTTGCATTTTGCGTAGGTAAGTGAAATTGCATCTTTATTCAATCACACTGGCAGTTCATTGGAATGAAAGTGTAAATGCAATCTGTATAATGTATATAATTTCAGATAATGATTTCAGTGATAACAGTCATTTATGACCATGGTTGCAAACTACTGATGAAAACAGCAGTCTAAAACCCTCATGTTAAGAGTTACTTAACATTACTGCACAAATCAATGCACAACATTAACGGTTAATTTCTTGAATGAAGCATGAATGTTAATTCTTACTTTTGTTATTCTAATAATTGTAATACAACAATTTAGTAGCCAACATTAAATGGTGGTCATTAAAGTGTGTATGATAGAGACTATGGTAATAATAATACAAATTAATAGCCCCTATAATTACATGCTTGAAAAGCGTGACATTGCTAATGAGATGTCATGATGAAGTGGAACAAGTTTGCTTCTTAGTGACTGTTTAATTGCAGAAGGGGCATGCTCAGTTGTAAATTAGATTTAAAAAAAAAAATCAGTCCCTGTCTCTTCCTTTGTCTCACACACAAAACTCTCTCTTGCTATGCTAATGCTTTAGACTCTGGGTGTTGTTATTGTGAGGGTTTTCAAACCTCAGATGACAAGTAATGTGTCTGTGAGAATCCAAGGGATTCAAGTGGGTTTAAGTGGATTTTTATCATCCTGTTAGCAAGCTCTATGCCTGGGGAAGATTTTTTATTAGACCAATCACAAAAAGTTCTCACTGTATGGGCCATTTAACAGAATTGGTTCAAAGTCAGAGTTGGAAACATCATGAAAAAAAAGTCTCTTTCCATAAATTTTGTATGCATGCAAATTGTATAATATATTAACAATTTTATAGGATAACACTCAAAAAAACAAACATGTCACTACCAAACTTCACCAAATGTTTTGGTTGTGACTATTTCGGGAGTGACCATTTTAAATACCTTTGAACCTAGCTCAAAGATGCTAATCAGCACATGGTTAGCTAGCACAGTTCTAAACAGCGGTACACATATAAAAACTAAATGTTATGGAATAATTCCCAAGAAAGTGTGTTTAATTAAAGAAAAGTAGTGTTCGGTAGTGACATTCTTTAAAGTTACACACAGATTTTTAATAATTTTGAAAACATTTACCTCAAAACCTACTCACCATGTATGAGAGAGACTGACAAATACTTCCCGATCATAAATGTAGCAGTGTAGTTAAAATCAGTTTCAGCCAATGGACTAAAACATACACTGTTTCGGCAGTGACATGAAAATTTGGGACACATTTTTTCATAAGTTTCATAATTTACAAAGATAATATAAAATAAATATTTTTTAACTTCACTTTTTTAAAAAATTAAACAATTAAAACAATGGAATAAAATGCTAAATTATTTCAATGTCATTTTCATAAATTGAAATGTAGGGGGGGTAAGGGTTCGGGACAGCCACCTACTAATTAAAAAAATACCCAATAAATTGTGATTTTATATAGATTTTAAGATTACTGATATTTTAAATATCATTGTGGATTTCAATAGATAATAAAATAATCTTAATAAACATCTATGATTTGAAAACTCAAATGCTTTTTAAATGTGTTTTTTGATTGTGGGACAGCAGTTTGCACCAATTCTGTAAAATGGCCCATATACAAGAAAATGTTCATTTAAAGTGTAACTGAAGTAGAGACAGAAGTCTAATGGAAGTTTCCATCCATATTGTGTTGTATTTAAGAGATTAAATGGATTATTGGGAAAAAAAAAAAATCAGAGCAGAGACTTAGTTCTATGAATCATCTGTTGATTGGAGGGTGGCAGATCTGAATGTGAGTTTACAAGATAGAAATTGGACTCAAAGATTGGAGAAGTCCTAAATATGTCAAAATAGAAAAGTTGTTTTGCGGAAGATCCAGTTATTACATTCTGATTAAAAAATACAAGGTCAAATTTTGCATATGCATGAATGAATCATTCACAGTCAATGAATTTTCATTTCATGCCAACTTTAAAACTGTTGACACGAAATCAAAATTATATTTATTTGCATAATATTAAACATTTAACAGCTATTTTGGTACTGGTATGAGTGTATTGTAGTCTGAAATGGCAACATTTCTGTGCTTCATATCAGTGTTAGCTAAGAAGCTTTGACCTTATTCCCATTGGGAACTTACTTGTTAGGAGAAGGGCTGTTTCTCCGGCGGGTGTGCTGATGTTCAGGGTCAGGGGAACAGGAGGAGCGTGGGGGACAGGGCCTTCCTCTCTGGGCTCTGTGGGTGGCTAAAGGAGTCCAGACAACTGCCTGTAGTGGGGACTGACTTCGGCTCAGCACAAGAGTGGTTTGAGACAAACACTGGCCATCAGTTTGTGTTGCCGTTAACCGCTCTTTGATTTCATGAAGCGGAGTAACTGGACGTGTGGTCAGCTTATGTACTGATGTACATATGCACATGTGAAAGAGAAAAAAAAGAGAGGAAATACTGATTCAATTCCTCAAAGCTCTTTTAATATGCTCCAAATGTTGAGATGTAATGAAATATTAATGAAGATTATACAAACACTATGCCACTAGGCATGATCCAACTACAGTGTCTCATAATGTACTTCATAATGCCAAACCGATCTTAAAGGGGAGAGTTCACCCAGAAATGTTTGGAGCAACATGATAAAAAACTACAAAGCTTTCATTGTTTATATAATTTCTGATGCTAATAGTTGTTGTAGGTGTGTGTTTGTGTGCATATCCACGTACTGAGAGAAGTGCAGCGGCAGGGATCGTGTTTGTCGAGATAGTGCTCCAGGGTGTCCCATCCTCCGCCCACTCGCACCATAACATGATTCCTCAAAATCTACACACACACACACACACACCTTTATGAGCAAATGTCATCTGCAGTTGAGTGTGCGTTTGTTTTCAAGCCATTTATCTCCTGTTATCGCATCCACAAAACAAATACTCTTGCATTTCTTTTCAACAACGCTTCTGAGACAGTAAAATATTGTTTTACTGACCATGATGGATAAATACATATTTCCTCTTGTCTATGCTGGAACCATAGTAGTGTTTAGAAAAATGATAAGTTGACAGAAAGAGCTTTTATATACAGTACCCGAATGAATATGAGAGTGTTGGAGTCTCCAACCCTGTATTTGCCCTCTGATACCTTCACCATGGGGAACTGGGTTGGGCAAGTGCATCGGCTTATCAGAAGCTGGACCTGCACACACACACACACACACACACACACACACACACACATTCAGAAATGTTATTGGCATGACCCATACACCTCTGACAGAGTATTCTAAGCAGATGTAACCTGCCAGTTTGAAAGCATCCATTAATCAGTGAGGAGAGCCACAAATCAAAATGGCAGTCTAATTCAAAGTTCATCTCCTTTTCCCTATCCCTGCAAATCATTTTGAATGGTAAAAAGAGGCATGCATCTTATAGGTATAGATAGATGGATGTTCCGGTTTGACCCTTTGGGTGTCCTTGTTTCCAAGGCATCCTCTTGCATGCCATATCTGTTGAACAACAGTGGGGTTTGTATTATAGGCGGTAGTGGTTAAACCACTGGAAGGAGCAGGTGATGAGCTGCCATCATTGTGCCTTTGAGCATAGCACTTAATTACAGGTGGCTTGTGCCTGTAATAAGTGTACTTACCGGCAAGTCATTTTGAATTAAAGTATCTGCTAAATGACTAATTACTAACAACAAACATCAACTGTGACAGAGAAACTGTTCATTAGACTTCAAGAGCGAAAAAAAATACATTCTATTTTAAATGGCAAAAAATATATATTTTTCTTTACAATTCTTTTTACAATCAAAGGGTTAGTTCACCCAGAAATGAAAATTCTCAGTTCACGTTCATGGCTCAGAAAGGTAGTAATGAAATCATTTAAGTAGTCCATGTGACATCAGTAGTTTAACCATAATTTTATGAAGCTATGAGAATACTTTTTATGTGCAAAAAAAAAGACTTAATCCTTAATCCTGTTGTAATTTTCAGACAAATTTACGAAAACTGTTTTATGTACTGTATGCGTCTTCTGCTTGTAAACAAGGCACATCACACACATGGTGTTGTGGTACTCTTGTGAATGCGATGACTGATACGGAAGAGAAGCAATTGTTTAATAAAGTCATTATTTTTGTTTTCTTTGCACACAAAAAGTATTCTCAAAGCTTCATAAAATTACGGTTGAACCACTGATGTCACATGGACTACTTTAATGATGTCCTTACTATCTTTCTGGGCATTGAACTTGTCAGTTTTGTTGCTGTCTTTGCAGGGTCAGAAAGTCTCAGATTTCATCAAAATATCTTAATTTGTGTTCTGAAGATGAACGTAGGTCTTACAGGTTTGGAACAGAATTAAATTTTTTTTTGGTGAACTGTCCCTTTAAGCATATTTCCCCTGCAAAAATCCTATTCATTATTTTAAATACAGTTATGAAAATCAAACTGTCATGATAGATCAATAGATTATAACTGTAATATATATATATATATATATATATATATATATATTTATTAATATCTTAATTATATATATATATATATATATATATATAACATTTAAATATTATACATATAATATTTTATTGATAAATCATATTACTGAAAACAAGAGGGCGGATATTCTCAATTGTTGTCAAACAAGTTACAATGCAAAATCATAATCATACTAAAGTTAGCCAAAGATTACTCCTTGGCTAACTGTTGGTTGATTAGGCTAGATCTTGAAGGGATAATTCACCCAAAAATGAAAATTCTGTCATTAATTACTCACCCTCATGTGTACTTAGGAACACAAATGAAGATATTTTTGATGAAATCAGAGAGCTTTCTGACCCTGCGTAGACAGTAAAACAACTACCATGTTCAAGGCCAAGAAAGTCAGTAAGGACATCATTAAAATAGTCCATGTGACATCAGTGGTTCAACTGTAATTTTATGAAGCTACGAGAATACTTTGTGTGCTAAGAAAACAAACAAAAAAATACTTTATTTAACAATTTCTTCTCTTCCATTTTCACGAGAGTACCACGGCGAAAAATTAAGATTGAACCACAGATGTCACATGCGTTGCTGACTGTGCAGGATCAGAAAGCTCTCGAATTTCAGCAAAAATATCTTAATTTGTCTTACAAAGATGAACGAAGGTCTTACGGGTTTGGAACAACATGAGGTTGAGTAATTAATGACATTTCATTTTTGGGTTAACTAACCCTTTAAGACACAGTAGACACATAATAGCTTTGTTTGTGCAACTGGCCCCTCCATTAAACCAAATTTTAATCTATAATTTTGATAGAATCTAATTATTTAATGCAAAAATTGCTTAATTTAGACTGAATTCTTAATTAAAATGCAATGCCCTGAGCACATCAGTAAAAGTTATGTGAATTTAATCTTTGATGCAGCACCATCTCATCCAGATTCTGGATGTTTATCAAGCTCCTCTGTGATTTGGGCTGAGCAGACAAGTCCTCCATCTCTTCACGGATCTCCTCCTCTATCTCCTGCTCCAGCTGAATGAGGACTGGTGAAGCCATGCCGAAACGAGAGGCCCGTCTGGCCACCTCAAGAAGGCACAGCACAAAATTCTTCTCATTCTTACGCAGGACAAGGTCATCTGTCTCGAACATCAGTACATCTGCAAAGAGGGCAGAGTTTAAGATGGTTACAGAAAACAGAATCAGTATACAACAGAATCAGTTATGTTTGTACCAATAGCCAAAAAATACATTGTATGGGTCAAAATTAATATTTTTCTTTTATGCCAAAATCATTAGGATATTAAGATCATGTTCCATGTAGATATCTTGTAAATTTACTGTAAATATATCAAAACTTAAATTTTGATTAGTAATATGCATTGCTAAGAACTTAATTTTGACAACTTTATAGGTTTTCTCAATATTTTGATGTTTTTCCCTCCAGATATTCAAATAGTCGTATCTCTGCCAAATATTAGCCTATTCTAACAAACCATATATCAGTGGAAAGCTTATTTATTCATCTAATTTATTTCGGATGATGTATAAATCTCAATTTGAAAAAAAAAGACCCTTATGACTGGTTTTGTGGTCGATGATGGTTACATATATCAGTCATATTAGGCTGTGCAGCATAAAGTAAAATTTTCAGTTAATGGTGTCAACACGGAAATGTGCTATTCAATATTAATTTATTCCATTAGCAAAACGTCTGTTAAGATATAGCATGAAATAGAAGAACGGTATTCAACTGGTCATGAGATTTCAATATGGTGGTCTCCATGTAAAGCTTTTATTAGGCTACTGCTGTGACTGGCGTCTTCTCATGTGAGTGAACATGACATATTTATCACATTTAATATTCACATTTTTATGTATAAAACGTTCTTTAATGATGAAAAACTCGTTTCAATGTGAACAAACAGCCCAACCCATGACAAGCTTCTTTTTCTTTGACAAGCTCACAGCGCTATCTAGTGGTAAGTGTCAGAATTGCAAGTGATTTTCTATCAAACTAATTTTGCTCTTTTGAGTGATAATTCTATATTAAACAAATAACCGTCTATTTGCAATTAAAAATAATAAAATATACCTGGAATGCTCATCTCTTTTCGACACCAGTTGATGAAATTCGTCACATTATCCCGAGCCAGAAATGTTGTTGGATGGGCAGAGCTGACGAAAGTGACTCCAGAAGCAGGCAGCAGGATCTCCGTGGGTCCGGTCCTCTTCAGAAAGTCGTCCGCCACGCGTGTCACGTTATTTGCATGAGCACACAGCAACGCACCTGTCTCCAACACCTCCAAAATATTATTTACGTCAATGTCAATGTGGTATAAATCTCCCAGCCATTCTGCCAAGTCTTCTTTCATGGCATAGAGATACTCTTCACTCGATTTAAAAGGCTTGATGCTTTGATTTGATGCATGCTGAATTCCAGACATGGTTTGGATTGTATCAAATCAATTTAATCTACTCAAAACCACATCTAGGATGACCCTATATTGCAAGGGGGATAAGACACTCGTAAGAATTACGTTAGCAGCCTACTAACAACAAACCAGTATCACTCAGTCTAGCATTAAGTTTAAAATGTACGTTTAAACAACTCCAAAGGAAATAAAAATATTTTGCCGTCCTAAAATTTAGTGTAAATATAATTTCATAAAATGCATCGGTTGTGCAGTGCTGTGTTGCAAAGTTTCATCGCTTTTTCAATATGTTGTCAGGGTGTGTGAGCGCGGAATCGTCCTTGGTTACCAGATAGCGTCTTAATCCAAACACTCCAGTTAACCATTTACTGCCCATAAGTTCACCTCTTCACGGCAAACATAACAATAAACACTAAAGTATTAAGGAATGTTATAACAGTAAGATAAATATTTATACAAACTCTACCTAAGTGTTATCATCTTAGATTGTATTTTCAAAAAGTTTTGGAATATTTGTCCTCTCCCCAAATTTGGCACTACTGAAATACAGTAATATATCATTTAATAGACTATTTCAAGTGTGATTTATAAGATTTATTGTATTTTGAATAAATATTTTGTCTGTAAAAAGTAAAAAGTTGATCATACTGATTTTAAACTTAAGGATTCATCAGTTTCAATATACAGTGAACCAAACACTATCATAACATCTTAGTTGATAATTCAGTATACTTTATTTTTGACAAAACATCTTATGTTTTCGTTGTGACAGCACATTTTCAGTAGTGACTAATGTTTTTGGCAGCAACACATTAAAGAATTTGGCAATGATGACATGTTGCGGTAGTGACAATTTCATTGGATAACAGTGATGTCACCAGAGCTGGGTAGATTACTAACAAATTGTAATCCGTTATTGATTCCAGATTACATGACAAAAATTGTAGTCAGTAACGTAATCCGTTACATTACACATTTTAGGTAATATAATCAGATTGGATTACTTTTAGTTTAATGAAAAGCTAACAATTAAATCATAAAAAAGTAAATTAAAATAAATAACATGCTAAAAAATATGAAATATTTTTATTTACCTACATCAACGTCAAAGAAACCATGAACATGCAAATGTGATACTTAATTATTGAAATATTTATGACGATTTATGATGATTATATGTATATTAACCCTTTAACTGTCACTCTCTATTTTGAACATAGACGTGAAAATGCACTATCCAAAGTTACATTTTTTTTAATTCATGAACAAAAACATTTTGTAATATGATTTTCATGCACAATTTACATGGTAATGCAATGTCTGATTTAAAAATGGGTTTTCAAAGGAATTCAAAAGAATTTTGAGAATTAAGTTTTCAAGTGATATATATATTTCTTATGAGTTCTAAAGCGTGTCTGAACCTCTTATGATGTTGATTTTTGAGGTGCACTCATCACAAATTAATCTATTACTTTTCCTACATAATTTGTAACACAAAAAAGTGGTAAAATATCTATATAGGAGTCTTAGCTCTTCCCAACAATATGTAGTTAGTCATGATTAGATTGGGATTTATTTGTAATACGGTGAAGTAAACATTTAAGGGTTAAGCTTACTGACATTTTAAATATTATTGTGGGTTTCAATAGATAATAAAATGATCTTAGTAAACATCTAAGATTTTAAAATTAAATGCTTTTTAAATGTTTTTTTTTTGGTTGTGGAATAGCAGTTTGCACCAGTTCTATAGAATGGCCCATATATGAATATATAAAATGTATAAACGACTGTGTGTTTAAAAGCATTCTATAACTGTCTGTTCCACAACAAAACAAATGTCATTTGCAAACGCAAATGAGGTCATAAAACATGTATTTTAAGATCTAGAAGAATTTTAAAGAAGTTTTTAATTAAATATTGCATGTTACGCTTAATAACATTGCTACCACTGCGTGAACTACCATGTCGACAACTACAGTGGCATGCAAAAGTTTGGGAACCCCTTGCAGAATCTGCAAGCAGTGCCTGTATCATACAGTCAACCCAAACTTTTGCATGCCACTGTACTTAAAAAAGTATGTTTACAAAAGGCATCATAATAATGCATATTATTAGGGAAAATGTAATAAGGAGAAGAGAGTTAAAAGAGAAAATGTTGTTTCAAAGAAACATAATTGACTTTAATAATATCATCATAGATCTTGGATGTTCAAATTAAATACAGCTTGTAGCCATTCATATTATACATTTCATTGAAATGAATGTATCACATTTTTCTTCATCAAATGAAATAGTGCATTAAGTAATTTGAAATGTTAAATAAGAATTCATTTTTTTAAACATATTCCATGATCATTAATGTCTTATTTGATCATTTTAAAGGTAAATATTTAACATAAAGCTCTTTTGTTCTGTTGTGTTAGTTACCAAACTAGCACAAAAAAAAAAATCTAATTCTGTTTGTTTTTCTTTTTCTTTCCTGAAAATTCTCGTCTTCTCTTCCTATACTGTTGACTACCTCCTCCCTCACGGCGACTGGTGAACATGGGCATCGGTGGCTCAATCTCTCCTGGACGTCCCCCTCTGTCTGGCACACTGCCCATCAGTACCTTCAGAAACAAATGTTGTGTTTAAACTGTTTTTAAATCTTCTTATGCAAATTGGCAAATGCACTCAACCCTGGGGAAAAGTAAATTCAAGTTACAAAACTTTGGTGAAGAGCACCTTGTGAACAGCTGTCGAAGGCCCTGCTTTAACTGGCCTGATGCGAGATTCATCCTCTCTGGCCGCCAACAGCGTAGCAATGGACACGGAGGACTCAAGTGAAGGTGTGAAATGTTTTATGGAAGAAAGCAAAGCACTGCGTTCCTTAAGAGATAACAGGGAGAATTGGCTCAGTGAAACACATTACTATGCATGCTTGAAGATTTGCAAAAGAGACAATCTTAGTACCTTTCCCCTCTCTCCCCAAGTAAAGGATTGTAGAGTGACAAGGAAACGCTTGATCATCATTTGGCGCCGACATTCATAATCCTTGCAGAGAGCTCTGTTGACGTCATTAATCTTTTTCTAAAGTAAGAAAAATAAATGTGAAAATATTTTTTTTGTAATAGAGCTCTGAAAAAAGGTCAATGTGACTGTTTTTCAACAGTAAGATTAGTAATGTTTTTAAAGAAGTCTCTTCTGCTCTCCAAACCTGCATTTATTTGATCTGAAGTACAGCAAAAATAGTAACATTTGTTTACTATTTAAAATAATTGCTTTCAATTTGAATATATTTTAAAATGTAATTTATTCCTTCAAAAATCATTCTAATATGCCGATTTGTTGACTACAACATTTTTTCAGGATTCTTTGATGAATAGAAAGATCCAAAGATTTCCATTTATCTGAAATAAAAAGCATTTTTGGCAAGGAAATTATAGAAATTAATAGTTTTATTTAGCAAGGATGCTTTAAATTGATCAAAAATGGAGATAAAGACATTTATAATGTTACAAAAGATTTCTATTTCAGATAAATGCTGTTCTTCTGAACTTTCTATTCATCAAAGAAACTTGAAAAAGTCATATTATGAAAAGTATCATAATAATAACTATTTTTTTGCAAATCAGAATAATAGAAGGATTTCTGAAGGATCATGTGACTGGAGTAATGATGCTAAAAATTCAGCTTTGAAATCACAGGAATAAATGAAATTTTAAAATATATTCAAATAGAAAAATATTTATTTTATATAGCAAAAATATTTCAAAATGTTACTGTTTTTGCTGTACTTTGGATCAGGCTTGGTGAGCAGAAGAGACTTATTTAAAAAACATTAAAAATTTGACTGGTAGTCTAAAAAAATAAACAATTACAGCACACTGCTACAATGCTCTCAAACAATATTTACTTAGTAGACATATAAGTTTTGTATATTTTGGCCTTTTTGGTCTTCATGAAGTAGTCAAAAAAAAATTTAACTTGAAAATCTTTTGAGGAATATTTCACACACACACACACACACACACACACACACACACACACACACACACACACAAAAACTCACCCTTAAGCAATCCAAAAAGTAAATGAGTTTGTTTCATTATCAGATTTGGAAAAAAATATCACTTGCTCACCAATGGATCTCTGCAGTGAATGGGTGCCATCAGAATGAGAGAGTTTAAACAGTTGATGAAAACATCACAATAATCCACAAGTAATCCACACCACTCCAGTCCATGAACTATGAACTTTTTAGCCAGTAGCAATGGTTTAAAGTTAAACGTTTCTTTCAAACATGCAGCTTTTCATTTCACAAGATGTTAACTGAAGGACTGGAGTGGTGTGGAGTACTTGTGGATTGTTGTGATGCTTTTGTCAGCTGTTTGGACTTTATCTGACGGCACCTATTCACTGCAGCGGATCCACTGGTGAGCAAGTGATGTAATGCTACATTTCAAACCTGTTCCAATGAAAAAAACAAACTCATCTACATCTTGAATGGCATGAGTGTGAGTACATTTTTTGCAAATTTAGCAAATATACCTAAGCAGGCATAAACAACAAACAATACAGCAACTCTACATAAAAATAATGAATCAATATAAATCAACAATTTTTGGTTATCCTTCTGCTCTTTATTTTATTTTGTGCACATACTATTGCACTTTAATACATACCCATTGCTCAGAGTTCAGACTGAACTTCAATAATGCTTCTGGCACTTCACCATCTGGAAGTGATGACATCCGGGACTCCACCTGAAAGAATGATGCATATGTTAGACATCACCAAAAAATGTAAAATCTCTACTACTAATATACTAGACTTTCACTGGAAATGTTTCTCACCTCTGCACAGGCATCACTGATTTGAGAGGATGTTTCTAGGCCAAGAGTCTGAAACAGTTCTGCAAGATCTTTATTTACTTCTTTCCAATTAGTTTGATCCTCTTGTGCTGGACTAATTTCCTGATGCTCATCTTTATTAAGACTTTCCAAATTTCTTTGCTCTTTGCCCTTTGACTCACAACTCTGTTCTCCATCTTCTGGATAACTGTCTTTGTACTTCAGCATTCTTGTTGCCGCCAACTCTGACACCAAATACTCTGTAAATTGAATGAAAATATGCACAGTAGCTTTTCATATAAAATCCTAAAAATGCACCGACTGAGAACATCTATCACCTCCCTACCTTACCGGTCACTCTGAACAGCAGAAGCGGACTAAGGTGCTCTGATGTAAGCGCATTTTGTGGACAGGACATCTCCTTTAGTACTTCCCTCAGCTCCCCGACCAGAACTGCACCACCAACATGCCGTGCTGAAGCACAGATACATTTTATCCATAATGCCAGCAAAAAATGGATGGTTCAACCAAAGCTGTGCAAAATATAATCTTGCAGGCAGGAACTTAAAGTTTTAATTTTTGTATCACAGGCCTAGAATTAAGGTTACATTTAAATCATTATTATTACATTTAAACGTCTAATAACTTTTATTAAATAATTTATTAATAATAACTTAAAAATGATCCACTGAAATGCTTTATTCACTCATCACAAACGATTAAAAAGAGAGTGTCTCTGTTGGGTTACCTGGAATATCGGGACAACTTGTTCTTAGCTCTGAGACCAACCAGGTGAGCAGAGGGCAAGGTAATTCGTCACATTTACATTTCTTCAAGCACTCTTTGCTCTTATACCTATTAAAACATAAATATTAAAACTGTGCGTGTAATTATCTTGACATAAACAAAAGAAAGTTTTCAAATCTCTGTGTATTTCAGCATTACTCACCCAAGAGCTTTAATTAAAGTGACTGTTCCAGTATCTCTCTCCATTGCAAAAATTACACAGCTTATGTCGTCAGTTCTATACTTCCTCATTCACTATCCATTGCTGTTGTAAACAAGCCAGTAGTAGTCAAGCTCTGACGATAACCGATTGCAAGACAAGATTAGTCGATCGCTATTGACCGAAACATTCCTTCGGCTCTACCAAAACACTTTAAGACGGATTGATCCATCAGTGCCTTGACTGTTTTTTTTTTGTTTGCAAATGAATACCTACTACTAAAATAAAACGTAAAAAAATATACGATAGATGTAATAAGGAGGCTAATTAAAAATGAAAAGATATGTGTGATAAATAAATAAATAAATATATATATATATATATATATATATTAATGCTTCTGCATTAATATTGGCATTTATATTCCAGTTTATAATTGAAAATACAGTTGTGTTATCGAGAGTGGAGAGTAATACTAATTATTAATCATTTTGTTTATTTGGGAAGAAAGTGTGGCATGGTTATTTTAACTGGGACAAAAAACAAAGCGTGTTTTATTTTGGTTTTATTTATTTATATACACTTCCAGTCAACGGTTTTTGCACAGTTTTTTTGATCCAAAATACAGCAAAAGCAGTAAAATTTTGAAATATTTGTACTATTTAAAATAAATGCTTTCTATTTGAATATATTTTAAAATGTAATTTATTCCTTTGATCAAAGCTTAATTTTCAGCATTATTACTCCTGTCTTCAGTATCAATGATCGTTCAGAAATTATTCAAGTATGCTGATTTGCTGTTCAAGAAACATTTTTTTTTATTATTATTTTTATTATCAATATTTAGGAATAAAAATTATATTCAGGAATAAATTACATTTTAAAATATATTCAGATAGAAAACAGTTATTATAAGTAGTAAAAAAATATTTCATAATTGTAACTTACTGTTTTTCTGTACTTTGGATTAAATAAATGTAGGCTTGGTGAGCAGAAGAGACTTTTTTAAAAACATAAAACATCTAATTACTGCTCAGAAACTTTTGACTGGTAGTGTACCTTTTCCAACTTTTATTTTTGAATAACAAAGCTTGTTTTGACACGTTTGCATTGTTTTTATATGAACATTAACAAGGCTGCGTATGGCGAATATGATTGGCTAACAGCGGGTTAGACAGACAACAGCTTTAACCAATCAGCTGCCGGGACCGAGAGCGCGCAGATCGTCGCGAGGCGGAGGAAGTGGGCAACTACGTTCACCCTCCATCTTCGAAAGCATCGTAACGACAATTTGCTTGAGGGGGAAACTGACAGATAAAGGTAAATATTTTGTATTATGCGCACACGAGTTCGTATGTATGTTCAGTTAATGATTTAAACTTACATCTGATTATTTTAGAGTGTGCATGTGAGACAGGGGTGTTTTGCGCGCAAATTACTTGACTCCATAGTTCGCTCGAATGCTAAGTGTGCAGACAGTGGATACAATGAAACATACCAATACATTGTTTTGATACGTAAACGAATGGATTTTGCTCTATGCATGTTGTTGTATTTAATGTACTAAAGCTTAAATACCCTTCCAAATTAAGTTAAATGGTCTTTTAGCTGCAAAGACCTCTGCCTCAGTCAGCCAGTTAGCTTGCAGGCTAATATTTTAGCGAGTGTAAAGATGATCCGCCGAGCGCGTACAGTAACCAATCAATGACTCGCTTGTGTTTACTTTGACTGTACAGGCGCACAGTTTGGAAAAAAGCTGCTGTAGGGGTGCATGAATCATGAGCGGGCTTAATGTCAAAAAGCTCAAAGTCAATGAGCTGAAAGAAGAGCTCCAGCGGCGAGGCCTGGACACTCGCGGGCTGAAGGCGGATCTGGCGGACAGATTGCAGGCGGCACTGGAGGCCGAGGCGGCTGGGTCTGCGCCATCGGACGAGCAGGAACAAGAGTTTGAGGCTGGCGGGGAAACGGGAGAGGGCAATGATTATCAGGAGGAAGGTAATACGTCTTTTGATTGTATATGTTTTGACTTGGTTATATTCTGAAGCTACCATCCAGGCTGTGTTGTTGCAAATGGAGATGTGCTTTACAGAGATTAGGAGAGATTATTTATTAGGGTCGCCTGGCAACGTGTCAGACCTCCATAGGGTGACCACCCTCTTAATGCAGGACATTTATCTTGGAAATACAAGAAACACTTTTATTATTTACATTTGTGAACCTGGACCACAAAACCAGTCATTTCATTTTCAATTAAGAATTACAGTAATTACACTGTAATAAGACCACCATAAAGTAAAGTCTAACCATTGCAACATTGACATTAATGCAAAAAAGGCATTTGTAAATTCCTGGGATGGAAATGCACTTCCAGTCAAAAATTAAAACATTTAAGATTTGTAATGCTTTTTAAAGAAATCTGTTGTGCTCACCAAGCCTGCATTTATTTGATCCAAAGTAGTGCAAAAGCAGTACAATCTTGAAATATTTTTACTATATAAAATAACGGTTTTCTATTTGAATTTATTTGAAAATGTAATTTATTTCTGTGATTTCAGAGCTCCAGTCACATGATCCATCAGAAATCATTATAATATTCTAATTTGCTTCTCAAAACATTTACTATTATTATTATTATTATTATGTTGAAAACAGCTGAGTAGAATTGTGTCGGTTTCTTTGATGAATAAAAAGTTCAGAAGAACATCATTTATCTGAAATAGAAATATTTTGTAACATTATGAATGTCTTTAGCATCACTTGTGATCAATTTA
Source organism: Cirrhinus molitorella (assembly GCA_033026305.1). Lineage (NCBI taxonomy): Eukaryota > Metazoa > Chordata > Actinopteri > Cypriniformes > Cyprinidae > Cirrhinus > Cirrhinus molitorella. The sequence goes on from CM065119.1 coordinate 31,483,204, forward strand.
AAGCTTCTTGCTAAATAAAAGTGTTCATCTATATGAATACCCCCCCCCCCCCCATATATGATGGTATAATGTTACAAAAGCTTTTTATTTCAGATAAATTGCTGTTAAAAATATATAAATTACTGTTTAAAATATATTAAAATAGAAAGCAGCTATTTTAAAATAGTAAAAATATATTTCACAGTATTACTTTTTTTTTTCTGTATTTTGGATCAAATAAATACAGGCTTGGTGAGCAGAAGAGACTTCTTTAAAAAACATTAAAATCTTACTGTCCAAAAACTTTTGACTGGTGGTGTATATTTAAATAAAAAGAAAGAAATTAAAATAAAATAAAATCTTCGATAAACTATGGATATGTTGTGTAAATTTCTTCAAAAAATACATGACTTTTCTAGTTATACTCTTCTTCAAACGGTTTGTTGTTGTTTTGGAATTGATCGTTGTGACTATTTTATTTTTAAAAAAATATATATTTAAACTGCAGTAATCACAAATGACTGGAAAAGTGGAAATTTGTTATAGACATTAATGCAACAAAATATATTTGCTTAATTTCTTTGCAGAATTTGCAGCCAGAGAGCAAGATTTTGGAGAAGAGGCCAAGGCACAGTTTGACGATGGAAACAGCACAGACCTCTACCAGGGTGGATTTGATGATCAGGGAACCGAGAGTAACGAAGGCAATGAGGACAGCACTGAGACCCCCATACCTGGTTTTGGAACAAGTGATTATTCATCAGATGCACCAGGACAGATGACAGAGCAATACTCCGATGACCAGGAGCCTGAGGCTAAGCAGAATTACCCCAAGGAACCAGCCAGGCAGCAGTATAATCAGGATGAGGTGAAGCAGGAGTATGAGGAGACTCCTTCACATGCAGAGCCACAGGGGGAGCAGAAGTTTGACGAGCCAGCGTCACGGCAGACCCCAGAGGGAGACTCAAGTCAACGCAGCCAGCAGGGAGAGTCTGGTAAGTCTGGTCAGGTGTTTAAAGGGATAGTTCACCCTAAAATAAAAATTCTGTCATTAATTATTCACACTCATGGTTGTTCCAAACCCATAAGACCTATGTTTATCTTTGGAGTGCAAATTTTTGATGAAATCCAAGAGCTTTCTAACCATCCATAGCAAGGGTCCTACCACATGCAAAGTCCAATAAAACTATTCTCATAGCTTCATAAAATTATGGTTGAACCACTGATGGACCACATGGACTATTTTGTTGATGTTCTTGGTACCATTCTGGACCTTGTATGTGGTAGGACCCTTGTGGTTTATGGAGGGTCATATTTAATATTTTTATAAGTATATATATATTTAATATAAGTGTTTGGTGAGCATAGGTAGACCAGCTCAATTTGGTTATTCGAGGTGGTTCATAGGAATGGGCAAAGCTAAAGAACTTGTTTGGTGGGCTTTGCTTACTCCAGCTCTTTGATTGGTGGGAATTTTTTTTTTCAGAAGTGTCATGGGTAATGTAGTATTCCACTATTAATGCAAAATGATTGTAAGATGTAAGTTGAATAAATGGATGGCTTTGACAAAAGCATATACAATCAATTAACAACCCGGTTATCCTAAGTTTGAGTTTTTACTTCCAGAGCTTTTGACTTTTGCCCTTTATTACCACATAAATGTATTTGATGTAGCTTAATACATATTTATGCAAATCTTTTCAGAGAGTTTTGAGGTGAAGACTGAGTATAAGGGCGATGAGGATGTCCCACAGCAGGCTGAGCAGGCCAGTGACTGGGATGCACAGGCGAAATCAGAAGATGATAGATACTCATCATACAGTCGCAAGAGGTCATATGACGAGAGTCGAGGATACGGTTACTATGAACATCGTGAGGAAAGGAGGTACGTTATGTCTCTTTGAATTTACTTTATCCAAGTTAAACTAATTAAAAGTGTTAGTTTAAACTGGTCAATTTTAGTTTTTTTTTTTTTTTTTTTTTTTTGCTCAATCTGTTTTGTTTTGCTATGGTTTTTATAGGGGAAGATCACCACAGCCCCCAGCTGAAGAAGAAGAGGAAGACATTGATGATAAACTTGTGGTCATCGACACCTGTGAGTATAATTATGAAGTGCTGTTCTTGTGATGAGGTTGTTTGTATTTGCAGTAGGGGTGTAATGGGTATGCCAAAATTATGGTTAGGTACATGCTAGGTTTGTGACGGTGAGGAAATTTTCCCACCGGTTAATCGACATGTGACAACACCAGTAATACCGTGGGGAGTTGGGGGGTCGTTTGAGATTTCCTTTTACTTTCTAACTGGCAGGAATTCAGGGTATAGCAACTGTTTGTTTTTAGTTCCTATGAGTTTTCCCTCTTTTCTCGCTTAGCTTCGGTAAAAGCACCGTGCGCATTTTGCTTTCACTTTTAAATTAGCGGCAGTTCGGCATCAAGAAGTTGTTTGTTTTTAGTTTGTTTGTGCTTTCCCTCTTTTCCTCTCTTTCATTTGCTTTTAAATAGCCTGTAAAAGCGCCATGGCATTTTACTTTCACTTTTAAATTACGTTACGCATTAACGTAACGTAACGAACTTTTATTAACAAAATGAATAAAATTACACCACGTTACATGCCTAATATAAAATAACAAATAACTTACACAAAGTTTAAATGGGTATACAAAACCGAAAATCAGTAAACACTGTGGAACCAAATAAATAAGAACTGTAGAACGTCTATTAGCAAAAGAATAAAAAAGCTTAGAGGCACGGCATACACCTTGATTAATAAAACGGCAAACACTGTGGGACTAAATAAATATAAAAATTCCATCTAGATAAATGGCAAAAGTCAACAGGCTTTTCAAAATCCAAAATATTTTTTAAAACAGGCGCTTTTGCATTTCGTTATGAAACTATTCCGCCATCGTCTTGTTCTTCTCACCTCTCTCTTCTTGTCAGACATTCCCGGTTCTGTGGGGGTGCTAGAGGGTGCAAACGAAATCAATAGCACCCTCGTTAAAGCTGTAATAATGGCAAATCATTGCAGATTTAGCAAACTATCTGTGCACGTAATGGTTTGCGCTCTGGAGAACGGTTTCTGTTTCAACGTGTTTTTGTTGCGCTGAGCAATGTAGCAGTCAGACATATCTGTTGATTTCTTGAATCAGAGATGTTTAAGTTAGAAGGTAACGTTATTGTGTTCAGCACTAATCATCTCATTATAACAAAGTATATAGACGCGATGTAAAAATTGAGCAGCTGCGTTTAGGTTTAATTGTATTGTCTGTTCTCTAACTGAACTAAAGAATTTTTTTATTATAAAAAAAAATCAAAACGACGGTGGGGGGCGGTAAACAAGTGACTAAACCGGTGTTGTGGACTCACACCGGTATCACAGTTAACACCGTCTATCGCAGCAAGCCTAGTACATGCCCTGGTTTTGAATTCACAATTCGGGATTGAGTTTTTTGATACAGCAGTCGCGGGGAAAAAAATCATCAGTCATCTATCCAGATCATTTACTCACCCCCTTGTCATCCAAAATGTTCATGTCTTTCTGCAGTTGTAAGGAAATAGTTTTTTGAGGAAAACATTTCAGGATTTTTCTCCATATAGTGGACTTCTACGGCAGTTGAAATGCAGCTTCAAAATCCTCAAATGCTTGTTTTGTCTAGCTCTGCGATGCACATGCGTACTCTTTGCACTCCGGTTCAAGGCAGTTAAGTTATGTCGAAAAACTGCCATCTCATTCTCTCCTTCAACTTCATACAGAGTTCCCACGGGTCCCTGAAATCCTTGAAAGTTTGTGAATCTAAAAAAAAAAAAAAAAATTAAGGCCCTGGAAAGTTTTTGAAAATAAACATGCATAGAGACAGGTCCTTGAAAGTGCTTTAATTTATTTTGTGCAATAAGTTTTTTGGAAAAAAAAATCCATATTATGTGATATTTTGCCAACACTTTGTGGGCTATGCATACTAGCTTGCTTGATTGACGTTAATTACGTGCATTTACGTGTTATGTTAAGTGTTTTTCCTGCGTGAGGTACTTTGTGTACTTTGTACGTTGCCATGTTGTTCACGTGCACTCAAAACTACTACGATGGTACCTCAACATTTCAAAGAACATAAAACATTTGTGATAATCTGTTGGCCAAATATTTTATTTAATGTAATGTTGAATTGCTTTGCGTGTTAAGATGATGTAAACCCATGTAAACTTATGTAAAGCCAGAAAAACTTAAACGCATATTCATATATCTTAAAACTTCTGGTCACATGAGCCTACGTTTTTATTTTATTTATTTTTTTATAAAATTCATGCAAAAGTTAAAATCAGATCAGATCATTTTAGAATACAGTATAGGTGCCAAATATTCTTCAGTTTTATGCAAAACAGAAATGCGGCAAATAAAATATCAGATCTCTGTCATATGGCCAAAAATTGTGTCTGACACATCAAAAATGCAACAACGTATCTTACAAGGAAACATGATGTAACCTTGCTCTCACTTGAAATGTGTCCCCACATTAAGTCCTTGAATTTGAGAGTATTGGACTTGGAAAGGCCTTGAAAGGTCCTTGAATTTGAACCAAAGTGTGGCAACCCTGTTCAAAATCACTGGTTTATCTTTTTTTTTTTTTTGTGTAAAGAGTGTTTGATCTTCTTTGCATGTTCACTTTGTAAACACTGGGTTGGTACTTCTGCAGCAATGTAGGATGATTTTGAAGTTGGAGGAGAAAATGAGATGGGAGTTTTTCGACCTACCTTAACTGTCTTGAACCAGAGTGCATGCTCGTTGCAGAGCTGGACAAGATGAGCATTTGTGGTTAAAAGGTGTAAAAATTTGTATTATTTTTGTAAGAAAATGAGCAATCGTTTCGCTAGATAAGACACTTCTTCCTCAGCTGGGATCGTTTAGAGCCCTTTAAACGGGGCCCTATGAAATTTTTTTTTTTGGACTAAAGGTTTAATAAAATCTTAGCAAAGAAAAAGCATGTCTAATTAATTAAAATCATTAAAAATTTAACATTTAACAATTTAACATCAATTTATTAAAGGTTTAACAAAAATGTCATGTTTAGGGCCCTATGAAATATAGTATTTTTTTCTCGCCTTATGTTTTATTGTTACCAAATTCTGGTTAAACCAAACTTTTAATTTGATGGGTTGCCGTGAATACCTGTAACTGACACTGGTTGTGACTAGGTTGGATACAGCTGCAGTTGGAAGATAACAATAAATTAAAATAAATGGTCAAATGCTAATGAAGTGACTCTCAGAGCAGTTCTGGAGATGTTGTTGTATGTGTAGTAAGCAAAACCTTGATGTATGTGTAGTAAGCAAAACCTTGCATCTGCGACCTTCATAAACACAAGAGACATGCGGAACATGCAGGATTCATATTTAAATAGTCGTTTTTCGACTTGATATTTACACCTACTAGTCCATATCACGATTTGATTTAATATGATAACAGACAACCTAAAACAGAAAGACCTGTGAATCTTGGATGGCAAGGGGGTTAGTATATTATCTGTAATCTTTTGTTCTGAAAGTGAACTAATCATTGGATTGTGCACATATTTGGCAGCTACCGTTATTTTTCAGATGTGTTCACAACATCAAAGTATATCAACATAAACAATGTTATTCCATCCTAGGCATGAACTTAAGAGTTTGAAATTGCATTCTTCCACACAGGCAGAGGTTATGCATATGTGGCGAAACCAAAAGTCCTGTACCAAAATATTTTAATTACACCCCAATTTGGATTGCTGTATTTTCATTACGGATGCACCAACATTGATAATGTGCTCATGTACACATACTCATTTTCTTTAAATGCTCTGATACCACGCAGTATGTTCACAGTGTTGTGTCCACACAAAGAAATGCTGAATAGAACAGACAGAGAGCAGAATGAATGAATTAATTTTTGAGATTAAGGATGTCTGTAATGTAATTGCATCTAATTATTCATATTACAAAATGGCTTCTTGTTTGTTTGTCTCTAGACAACTGTGACCTGCACTTCAAGGTGGCTCGTGACAGATACAGTGGTTACCCTCTGACCATTGAGGGTTTTGCCTATCTATGGGCAGGTGCTCGAGCCACTTATGGTGTTACCAAAGGACGTGTGTGCTTTGAAATGAAGGTAACAAAGATGCTTTTTAGTGTTTAAAGCCATACTTGATTGTCTAAGAGCACAGAGATCTTATTTTCCATTTCCTTGTTTAGATAAACGAGGAAATTTCAGTGAAGCACCTTCCTTCCTCTGAGCCTGATCCTCATGTGGTGAGAATTGGATGGTCCCTGGATACTTGCAACACTCAACTTGGTAAATCACCAGACTTACAATAACCATGCTGCAAAGCATTTCTGACACTTGAAGTGCTTTTCTTTGGGAAGATTGTTCAAAAAGCTGGGTAGATTTATCAGCTCCTACCTTCATATTACAGGTGAAGAACCCTTCTCTTTTGGCTATGGAGGAACTGGCAAGAAATCCTCCAACTGTAAATTTGAGGACTATGGGGAAAAGTTCAGTGAAAACGATATCATCGGCTGCTATATTGTAATTATGTTTTTCTCTCATACTTCTAGATTAGATTGCACATAATGCATCTTGGTATGGGCTCAGAGACTATTATTAACCATATCTCTTTCCTTTTTTCTACTCTGATTGATTCCATAGGACTTTGAAGGCACTGAGGAAGTAGAAATGGGATTCTCCAAGAATGGCAAGTCACTGGGCCCATGTTTCCATGTATCTCGAGAAGAACTGGCTGGGCGTGCTCTTTACCCACATGTGCTGGTGAAGAACTGTGCTGTGGAATTCAACTTCGGACAGAGAGAGGAGCCCTTTTTCCCTCAGCCGGAGGGCTTCACATTCATTCAGGATATTCACCTGGAGGAGAGAGTCAGAGGGACAGTGGGACCCGCCAATAAAACTGAATGCGAGGTGCAAATTAACCTTTAAGAAAAAGAATCATGTATTGCAGTCTCATCAAAAAGGTTTTTGTAATGAAAAAGAATTGTTTTCAAATTTTCATCTGTAGCTGAAATTTTTGCATCTATGTTTAATTTTCTAAGAGTATAAAAAACATTATCATTATCAGTGATCAGTGGACAGATGATGTTGGTGATACCTAGCTTGTAAAATGTTGACTCCATGTTTTCTTCTCAGATCTTGATGATGGTTGGTCTGCCTGGTAGTGGAAAAACCACCTGGGCCATAAAACATGCTCAAGAGAACCCTGACAAGAAGTACAACATCCTGGGCACAAATGCTATCATGGAAAAGATGAAGGTATGGCTGCTAAATATAACCTGTGTTATTATGGCAGCTACAGTCATATACATCCAGTCAGACATCTTTGGTAACGGATGGGCAATTCTGGCCCTCAGTGCCTGCTGTCCTTTAAAATTTAATTTCTACTTAAACACACCGAGGGTTATTTTCTAATAATCCTCAAGACCTTGATTAGCTGGTTTTATCATGATTAGAGCAGTAGGGGTGTGCGATTAATGACAAAAAATGATATCTCAGTATTTTCTGTAATTTTGTCAATAACGATAATTAGAGCATGTTGTGTTGGTATTTTGTCAGGTTTAGGACTGCCATGGACCGCTGACTCCTAAAGCTTTTGATATTCTTCAGTTTTAAGTTTAAATTGATTTTTACTTTTCATGGGCATTTTAACCTTTTATGAGACCTTTTTTAACCTAATTATGCATAATGTATGCCTCATCTTTTGTGTCAAATTCTTACCTTTTATCAATCAATTTAAATAGTGAAACACTAAGGGTGCTACTAATCAAATGAAATCAGTATCAACAAAATTGGTTTGCAATGCAGATGTGGCACAAAATCTGCATCTGAAGTGGAATTTAGATGCATTCAGACAGACTGTTTAATGCAAGACATGAGTACAGTTAAAAATGCAGATTAACAAAACACCATTGTGTGTTACTCAGCGATGCAAAACAGTTCTGCTGTGGCTTTGTTTGGAACTATTTCTGTTGACAAAATAGAGCAAAAACGGGAACTTGTGTCTAAAATGTACGTCAATTAAAATTATAAAACCAAAATATGGACTTTTACAAAATCGATATCACATTATACATATTTTCCTTCTTATCCTGAATTTTGGGGGAATTCTAAATGTATTTTAATAGACAGGATTAGGCAGTGAAAGCATTAACTCAATGTGCTATCGCAGTAGTCTAACCTACATCTCACACAGTGTCCTAACTACACGCGTCGTGACACATCAACACGCAATCAAATTGATCTTTTCCATGTTTTTGTCCTAACTAGCTGCAACGGCAACAAGCTGAATTTTTCTTTTAGAAAGGTTTCTTTTCCGCAACGTCGGGTGGAACAACATACAAACTGACAATTGTAATCTCAGGTACTGATTATGTGCTTTATTCAGATTTAAAATGTCTAATGTGAGTTCGAATATTACACTGCGTGACATTTATAAATCATACTGAAATCAATACTAGATAATTTACCTCAGATCTTGAAAATAAATTTAATCAAACATACGTTAAAACTGCAAACTCAACGCAAACCAACAAGTGTTCTCCATGACAATGATGTTAAAAAGGTTTAATATTTATGAATTAGATTATAAACTTGTCCATTTCGTTGGAAGAACAGTCCATTTCTGCGCTTCTGAATGGTTGTGATATTTCAATGATTCTCTTGTGTCACGTTTGGTGTGGACAGCCAAATTGTTGTTGCTGGAATTTTGCTGCATCTTGTGTAGGTAGGACACATTGTTTTAGTTTGTGCACTCTGGGTGTGTTTTTGTTTGTTTTTTGAGATATACTCGATAATGTCACACAGGGCTGGGTATCGATTCAGATGTCTCGATTCGATTTTTCGATTACATTCAGTGAATGTAGTTTTAATATAAATGCCATTGATATTTATAGAAAAAATTAACAGTTAATATCAGTTTTTATTTTAATTAATCCTGATCAAATGAAAATTAAACCCTTTTATTCTGGGGCAAACAAAGTGCTGCGCAACGACGTTTACTGTAAAAATTAAAACGAAAACAAATGTGATTACTCATTTTAAAATAAAGATTTATTAATATTCAGTAGTAGTAGTGGCATTGTTGTTACATTAAGTCTTTAAGACTAAATAAATAGTATGTCATGACAGTTTTTTTTTTTTTTTTTTTTTTTTTTTTTTACATTAAACTAAACTTTTATTTTGACAAGTTGCTGTGAAGAACTTGCAGCTGCTGTGTAGGCCTGTGTGATATGATGGTAGTTTTCTCAAATTAAATGGTGAAATGCTAACAAAGTGACTCAGCTGAATATGATATTGCGTGTTCATATCGTTGTATAGACATAGAGAGACAGCAGAAACTGAAAACATTGTCTGCGGTTAAGCGCCACGCCATCCAACATTCATTTGTTCATTCATTCATTGCGGATATAGCGCCTTTATGCGTGATGTGAAATGCTTCTGTAGATTTGTAGTATTACTATAGCATTTCACCTGAGCATTGCAAATCATGCATATTCCTTTGTTCTTGGTTCTTGTCAATAGTCTAGTGGATAAGACCAATGATAAGATTCACATTAATCAGATCTTGTTTTACATGTTTGCTGAAATAAATATTGTAAAAGATCAATTCGGCGCTTTTGAGAATCGATATTGAATCTACGTCATTTAAAAAAAACTATTAATTGAAAAATCTGTTTTTTTGCCCAGCCCTAATGTCTAGTCACGTACAGTTTAAACAACAATTATATTATTGTAGACAATATATATCACACACCCCTACTCTGCAGGTCTGTGGAACTCGAAGGCTTGAGTTGCCCAGCCCTGGTTAAGACCAATAATTCTACTAGTTGTTTAGGCTTTCTGAAAACGTAAAATCGTTCCGTTTCAATCAGGTCATGGGACTTCGCCGCCAGCGCAACTATGCTGGACGCTGGGACATCCTTATTCAGCAGGCCACGCAGTGTCTCAACAGGCTCATCCAGATTGCTGCCCGCAAGAAGCGCAACTACATTCTGGATCAGGTACTGCCATACTTGCCTTCCTCTGCGCTGTCCTCACAGCTTAAGCCCTTCCCCTTCCTTCTCAACCCTCCCCCCAAAAAACACATCCACTGCTGCTCACTGATGCACATGTTCATTAATGCACTTCTGCTCTCTCTGTAGCCTAGTCCAAAGTATTGGTTAGCCTATTGTGCTCCTGAAGACTTGTTTTTTTTTCAGTCCTTATTTCTTTGTCCTGAACATGTTGCTGACTTATGATTTGTTTTGTTTTGCTTAAACGTAAAAAAAAAAAAAAACGAGCAGAGAAAGAATGCAGTATAGTATGTTGCAATGAATATTTTTGACTTTATGCATTGCCTTGTTGTAAAGAGATCTTTGCCACACTGTACAAGTAGTCCGTTAGTAAGATGTTGAAAAACAAGTAATCACTGCCTGGTGAGTAAGAAAACACCTTCTGTTGCTATGGTAACTGTAAAGAAAACAAGAGAACTTTTCATTAGATAAACTTGGAACTTTACTTGAATGTTGTGTTTAAAAATGAATGGCAGGTAAGTGGAAAAACTAACCTGCTTGAAGTTTACAGGTGGACAGTTCCAGAGGTTGTAAGGTAGGTAAGGTCAAAGGACATGCTAAGGGTTCCAAAGGAGTCTGTGAGTATTAAGGGGTAGGTGCTAAATGTTTGTCCGTGTCGGGCACGCTGGTCTTTCGAACAACGGGTAAGTGAAGGTAAGGAAGGGGACCCAGGCAGTGCATGACATTGAAATACAGAAGTGAGGGTTATTTACTTGCAGTTAATATGTTAAAATCACAGTCATTGATGTTTGGAAGTAAGTGATGTAGTTACATTTTGAGCTTGACCAACAGTTTGATTGTTTTAAGAGAAGACACTAGAATTTAATGTCATGTAATTTCTTGTAACTTGGATCTTTATTGTACTGTGAGACACTATAACACACCAGTTCTCTGTAATGTACGTCTCATAAGAGAACGGTTTCTGTTAAAACTGCTAGTTGAGGGAAACAGGAAGGGTCCCCTGTACAATGTCAGTCATAAACTCCCATGTGTTGGCCTCGTCCCAATTCACGGTAAGTCAGTTGGGGTTGTGAGAGACAACCGCTAGTCATTCCAGAGCAGTAACTATAGACATGAAAAAAAAACTCTCTCACTTTCATCGTTGCAGGAATCCAATTCCCCTCCTACGGAACGCAAAGCCGTAACAAAAGCAAATAATGAACAGCTTCTACTTCTTTCTTGTCACCATTGCTAGACAAATGTATATGGATCAGCCCAGAGACGAAAAATGCGTCCTTTTGAAGGTTTTCAACGCAAGGCTATTGTAATTTGTCCCACGGATGAGGATTTAAAAGAGCGAACGTTAAAGCGAACTGATGAGGAAGGGAAGGATGTTCCCGATCATGCTGTGTTAGAAATGAAAGGTAGGAATGCCACGGATAACCAAAACAAATGTTCAAAACTACACACCAGATCTGCTTTTGCTGTTTTTTTTATTTTGTTTGTTTGTTTGTTTCTTTATTTTACGACTTGGAAGAACCCACCCGTCCCTCCTTCTGTTAAACCTTTTTGCCAGATAAAAGAGCTCCTCTCACCTTTTTTTTTTCATCTCTCCCTGCCCTGTTAACCACATTTTCTTGCATTGTCTCTCATGCCATTCCTCACCACTGCAAACCAGCTCAGATAAACAGGATTGAGGATAAGGATTGCTGCAATTGGCTCTGGCTCTCCAATTCACCTCAGCAAGCGAGCAGTTTGTATTGGCTATATTATTAAATGTTGAACAAATTATTGGATGGCTGTCTTCAGCTAGGAACTTATTAATTTGCAGGGACACCTTTTATCATAATACTCTTTTTCTGGCAACTGTTTTTAGTTTAATTTTCATTCCCTACGACCGCCCCTCCCCCACATTGTCCTCATATTCCTACTCTGGGACAAGTGTTTTCTTACACAGCTAAGGCAACGTTTGTCCTAGAGCATGTTAACTTTATCACCACATGCTCTAGTTCTCTCTCTTTTACTCTCTCTGTCTCTCCTTGTTCTGTCCCCTCCCCTGTATTTGTGCTGTCACCATTGTATGGTGCTGATAATGATTCTCTTTGTCTTTTCGCCGGCGCGGCTGTTCTGTCCCTCATTGCGTGCCTCTGCTCCCGCAGCAAACTTTGTGCTGCCCGAAGCCGGCGAGTTCCTGGACGATGTGACGTTCGTAGAGCTTCAGCGGGAAGAAGCCGACGCTCTCATCAAGCAGTACAACGAAGAAGGCCGTAAAGCCGGCCCTCCCCCAGAGAAGCGATTCGATAACCGCCAGGGTGGTTTCCGCGGCCGTAGTAACTTCCAGCGCTATGACAATCGTGGTGGACTTCAGAGCGGTAGAGGCGGCTACCAGAACCGGGGCGGCTCTGGAGGTGGAGGCTACCGAGGAGGTGAGGGTCCTGAATTTGCTAGTTTTGTTTTTTTAAGTTCACATTATTTTATTTATTAATTTATTTAGCTAGAATCAAAGCTGGGTAGATTACTTACAATAATGCAAGTTACCATTACTGATTCCAAATTAGATGACAAAAATTTTAGTTAGTAACGTAATCATTACATTACACATTTTAGGTAAAATAATCAGACTAGTTTTAGATTACTTTTGACCAAAAGTATTTATCACTTTGGACATATGGAAATGGGATCATATGGAAATCTTAAGTACCACATTGACATAAAAAGACATTCCATTTGTTGATATTAACATGAACTGCATTAAACATTACATCATGATTTCCATGAATTAGGGTTTGTGAAGAAACTGCAGGGGGTTTATGAGTTAATAATTTTAAGCTAATAATTATCCTTAAAATTAAACTTATCTTTTAATAATCATAAAAAATGTAAAATTAAAAATAAATGATTGTAAAGTCAATCAAAATAAAACTTACTAAATGAAATGTGACCTGCATGTAATGTGACCATAACCAATGGTAAAGAACCAATGAACATGGAAATGTGATACTTCATTATTAAAATATTAATTTTAAAATCTCAGCTCTTACCGCAAAATGCAGATAAGTGGGCGTGGTTAACTCACGTGCAGCACGCAAGAAAACGGAGATGCTGCTTTTTGTCAAAGAAACGTTGATGAAGAAAGATGAACTAGCAGATCAGAAGTATCCAGAAATGATTACATTTTCTAGGTTGTGATATTGTCAGATATTGAAAGGTGCAGCAGTCAACCGCAATATAGCAGTGCAGTACCCGGACAGGCTCACAATGGAGGAAGCATTAGGAATCAAACTGACTACAACAGTTCATAAATCAAAGTCGTATGAATAGAAATAACCTTTAATAATGTAAAGTGATTGACGCCTCTTATGTGTATTCTTTACACATGAGAAACGTGTATTCAGCGTGGACGCGCAAGCTGTAATGAACAAACAGCTTGTTAAAGCGAATCTATTCTGAATCTGAGGCAAAAATGGTAATTATTGAGAGTGGAGCAGTGCGTATAATATTTTCATTTTAAGTCCAAACGATCGAACACTGATCAATGTGATTCGATACGTCTGTCAAAGTGACGCTCAAATGATGCAGAAGAGGTGCGGGCGCAAACGCAGTGAGAGGCGAATATGAAAGGATGAGCTGCGTCGTGTGAGTAGTGGTGTGGTTATTAGGTTTGTATAATTTAAACTACTTATTACTAACAAACAGTAGCTGTTCTGTGATGTTTAGTTTGCATACTGCTGCTCTCTGTCTTGTCACTACTGAACTCTTCCCTCTCTTGAATAAAGCTCCAGGTGAAGGGTTGCCAGTTATCCTAAAAAGAGCTAAACAGACCCCTTTAAAACGCAGTACAAGTAGACATGGCAAAAATGCATCAGGAAACAAATGTAAACAATATAACCAATATTAATAATATCCTTCAAAATAATAAGGAAGTAAGAATTTATGAATAAATATTTCAATATTATAAAGTAAAACAATAACATGCCATTTAAAAATAATTCAGAAACATCTTACTTAGTTTAATTGCAAAGCTATCTAAAAGTGACTGTGTTTTTACATGAATAGCCTAAATAATTTATCAAATAAAAGAAAAATAGGTGAAGTACTTTTCATTTCTAAAGTATTTCAAGTATTTCTAAAGTTTATTATATAAAGCACTTTTTATTGATTTTCAGAAAAACTACATATAAAATTAGCTATATCATGAAATATATTGTTACTGTGAAATAAAATTAGTCATACCGTGAAATAGAAATTTGGTCATACCGCCCACACCTAATAAAAGCCATTCACTGCCATTATAAAATTTGAAAGAGCCAGGCCATTTTGTAATATAACTCTTATTAGGGCTGCATGATTAATCGAAGTGAAATCGCAATCGGGATTAATCGAAAGCTGCGATTGTCATGCGTATCTTTTAGAAAAGCAGTGTTCTGTGTTTAGTAAATCTTCATCCGAAGGCCAGAGGGCGCTCTCATTCTCGCGCGAAAACTCAAAATACGCCAGAAGAAGAGAAATAGAAATGCATCTTTGCTATCGCTGCAGCTGAATAAACAAGATTTAACTGCTGTCATTGATTCAACGTGACTAATAAACCCACGACTACAACAATATATGGTTTATCTGACATTTTCTCATTATAATTTTCCTTATAATGCAGTATATAATAATGCAATGCCTTTATCACTGCTTAGAATACTATTCGTGCTTTATTCTGTGTAAATAGCTATACTATCTCACAGAAAGATTTATTTCAAACACTCGACTGATATAAATAGTATATTATGAAAGTGAGTTTGGAGTAAAAACGTTATTAAATGTGATATTTTCACATGATTTCAGGTGTAGCAACATGTCTAAACAGAGCCGTAGTTCACTGAGAAGCTACGCAAACAGCTGTCATTATCGCAAATGATTTCTTTCGATTTCATAATCGCCCGATTAAATCGTTTGCGATAATGAACGCGATTCAGCGTATCTTTTTTTGTGGAGTACGGCTCTGTGTAGTACATGCTGCTCCACCTGAACACAGGTGCTGGAGATTTACTGCTGATTACGCAACAGGCTTCACCGACAACATGCGCATGCCAATCGCCTTCGATTAATCGTGCAGCCCTAACTCTTATTGTATTTATCTGAAATCAGTGTTTCATGTTGACATATTTGTTTATGGTGAGTAGCCGTGTAAAAATCAGGATAATGCATAGTTAGCCAGCTTCATCGCAAAGAAACCGTGTCAGGTTGTTAACATACTTTGATCACCTTGCCTGGGTTTATTTGGCAATTAATGATAATAATTAGTGTATTTTATCCCACAGAACGCCATCAGGCTAGTTTTGGGCTTGTTTTGAGTAGCAATTGGGCGGGTTTTGTTGTGAAAACCTGGTAACCCTGTTCCACACGCTCCACACATGTAAATGATAACAGTTTGTGTGGAGCAGCATACTAAGGGTTTGCACTTAACCATTTGAGCACGATTTGGTCAGTTACCCAGACGTACAGCTATATTGGCGACACTCAAATGTAAACAACAGCATGGATTGCGCAGTTATTGTACTACTGAATACTTTGTTCTGCTAAGTTATGCTGTCTAAACAATGGAAAATATGTGTGGAAGCTGCTAAATCATATAGAAAAGGATTAGTAAGCAGGTAAGGGTGCATTATTTTGACAAACTAAAGTTATCAGGTGGTAAAGATGCATACATTAGTATTAATTAAGATATTAGCCTAATATTTCACCTACTATACATTTATTATTTATTGGTTAGATTCTACCTACAAGTTGTTGATAATCACTCAACTAATTCATTAGGATACAACCGTGGAGGCTACAACCAGAATCGCTGGGGAAATAACTACAGGGACGGAGGCTCAGGAGGCCGTGGTGGATACAACCGCAGCCAGCAGTCTGGGGGCAATTACAACCATAACCGCCAGGGCTCCTACAACAAGAGTGGCTCTGGATCATCTGGAGGCTACAGCCAATCACAGGTATTAAGACAGGGATGGCTTACATTATCCAACAGTCAGCTTTTGAATCCAACAGGACTTGTAGTCATTGCTTGCATCTCTTTTTTTTTTGTAGCCTCAGTCTTACAATCAAGGCTACAACCAGGGCTACAGCCAGAGCAACTACAACCAAGGGTACAACTATGGCAACTACAGTCAATACCCAGGATACAACCAGAGCTACAGTCAAACTCCAGCGCCCACAGGACAGACGTACAACCAGCAGCAGCAGCAGCAGAGCTACAATCAACAGTACCAGCAGGTGAGATGTTTAAATGTTTGCACTTTGGCTTGTATTGGAGAGATTTAGTTTTGTTTTTTTGCATGTGCATGTATTTTTATACATTGTACCTTGCTTCCCCCCAGTATGCTCAGCAGTGGCAGCAGTACTACCAGAACCAGAGCCAGTGGAACCAGTACTATAACCAATACGGCAATTATGGCAGCTACAACCAGCAGGGCACCCAAGGCAGCCAGGGCGCCCAGGGAACACAGTAGTAGCATCGCAGCCGATTCAGACGGCCTATTCCCTAAGCAGCATTCCTCATGCCTTTTTTGTGCTCCTTCTCTTACCCAGTCTTACCCTTTTTTGCCTGCTCTCTGTAAACGTTTATTCTCTCCCTATTTATGCCAACCTTAAAGGTAACCACGTTTGTGTGGCCCTCCATTGCTCTGTTTGAGTTTTGGGGACAAGTATCCCTTTTTTGCTCTTCTGCTAAATATTTGTTTACATACAGCTTGATCTTTTTTCCCCTCTGTGTTCTTGTAGATGAGAGGTTCGACATTTGAATTTAGTAATGTGTGGTTTAGTCTGCTGCAAACAGCTCACACAGTATGATGTGCTTGAATGTTTCATAATTGAGCAGGAGAAATTTATTGAGAGCTTTGCGCGCTTCGATTTACATCTGATGTATAGAGCGAGAGAGAGAGGCAAGGTGTTTCTGTGTTCCAATAGTTTTACCACTGATTTTATTTTTTTTATCTTGTAAGATTGAAGAACCACATTTTGCGGTAGATGGTTATGGGTATTGTTCTGCATATGATCATATGCCTGTATGTACACATCAATGTAGGACCATGTAACACTTTTGTCTAGGTACATCATATTGGAAATTTTAATAACCTAATTCTTGAATAACACTTTTCTGATGTCTCAAGCCTGTGAAGGTTATCATTTTTTCCTTTTTATATAGCATTTTTAAAATGACTCTGATTGGTCTGATGCACATCTATTCCCATGTTGCAGATTAGTAATGATCCAAAATAGTTCCTTGTGTGGATATGTTTTTATCTTGTGTCTTGTCTGTAAAGCAGTATCTACATTTGGTTTTGTGTCAAATCAAAACACATTATTTTGTATTTGAGAATATAATCAGAAGAACGATCCTGTGTTGTGTTCTTTTTTTTTTAATTAGGATTATCAGAAAGATGAATCAACCTTTATGATGTCTTTGAATGTGGAATTAATAAGTTTTACAAAACGGTTGTCATTTTAATCAAAACAATAACACACTAGCAGTACTCAAACAAAGAGCAATACCAACCCTCGCTGTGCATATGTGGATTTTAAAACATTTCTAGCGTCAAGAAGCAGAGGATCCACAAATGCGTGGACTCCACCCACCGTTCACTCAAGCCAATCAGGTAACAGCCTCACTTCGCTGACCAATCATAGCACGTTCTCGCTACAACCAATCACGTTTCGCTTTAAAAACAGGGCGGTTTCGTTTTGTTCTGAAATAACTTCATTCATCAGCATTGGCTCAAATAGGAAATCTAAGGTCCATAAAAATGGGTACAGTAAAAGATGTTTAAAATTATATTATAATATATTTTTGTGTGCCTTTGAAAATGCCAGAGAAACAACACTTTATGGAAGTGTCATGTCATTCAAAATCGAAAGAAAAGCATCAATAAGTAACTGACTAATAAATAAATGGATTCAACCTCATGATAAACATTTGTATAATACTTAAAACTGCCGTCACACAACAGCCATAAGCGTTTCCCAGTTTTTCAGGGAAGCTGTTTAACACTTAAACCGCTAGAGGTCGCTGTATACCTAAAAACGCCAGTGGGTAAAATTGACCATGTTCATAACTACTGTTTTGAATATAGCTAAAAACGTCACTGTATTATGCCACTGTCTTCACAAAGTTATGTCTAGACTCATAAAATGATTACCTTTAGTCATCAGCTATGTTTTTTTTCTGTTGTTTTAAGTTCACATTTTAACTGCCATGGTGTAAAATTTACCCATGGCTGTTTTACAAATGTAGCCTTCATAGCCTAATAAATTTTCAATAAAATTTCCAAGTCTCCCAGTCATTAGCTTTTACTAAAATTGTTTTATTTACAATCCCCCGTTGTTAAAATATTAAATTAAATAGCAAAAATTATTATTTTTATAATTTATTATTCACTAATGTGTTTCTATTTATTCTAGTCTGCCCATTTCCTGAAAGAAAAAATGTATACAACATGCTGTTGTTCTGTTATTCAAATTATAAATCATATAACTTAAACAAATTAATTAGGTGAATCTGCGCTTTAATTTGTCGTTGTATCATACATACTATGCAGTGCGTGTGGTGAATTAATTATTATAGTCTATTTTGGGCACTTTAGTAATTTAAATAACATTGGTTATCTTAAAATATTTTATTATAACATGCAAAGCACGCAACTGCTTTACGAGATTTGCTTTGGGCCCCTCATAATGTACACACGCCTCTGGTCGCTTGTAGTGTAACCGGGGCATAACTGAATTAGAGAGCCCTGCAATTACATTCTTACTAATAAGAATTAAATTAGAGAGCTGTACAATTCAGTTTTTACTAGTAACAATGCCAACTAGAGAGCTCTCCTACCGCATCTCTTTTCAGAGGTTGCGGCCCTCGGAGGTCGCATTTGAAGGCTGCACATGCAGTGGCGCTTCCATGCCTGCAGTGGCCTGCATTATAAGCTGTTTTGGGAGAAGGGGGAAAAAAGACGGGCTAGGGCCTATACCTATTTGATGCCCGCGCAGGGCTTTACACAAGACAACAACAACAAATACTTTTACATGCAAAGGTCACGCTGTCACTGAACTGCTCCTCTTGATTCGTGGGAGTCGCCACAATGCACGTAAAGAGGGGAAGGGGTTGAGAGCATACTGTACAGTACACATCATACAAGTGTATTATAGTTATATTTAATATAGTTTTTTTCAATGTCCATGTTCATTTATAAAATTAAATTGTTATTTTGAAAAACTCCACTCTTTCTGGTTGGAGGGGCCAGTGGCCAGTGTCATTTTACGTTTGTTTTCTTTGGTAATGGAACAATGATTGCAGACTTCAAGCACTTGGGGACTTTTGCCTGTGATAGAGACAAGTTAAATATGCTTGCGAATACCCCTTCTAACTCTCCAGCACATTCTTTAAGTACCCGTCCTGAAACTCCATCTGAACCTGTGGCTTTCCGTGGATTCAGCCTCCTCAGTGCACACTGCACCTCACGTGTACTTAATACAAGTGCTTGTTGATTCTCTACTGCTGTAATTATTGAACCAGTTAAGGTATTGCCCGCCTCAAATCGAGTGAAGAAATTATTAAGCTTGTTGGACAGTGCTACATCATCATTGGGACAAACTGAGTTGCTCTTATAATCAGTGATACTATATATATATATATATATATATATATATATAAACACCTGTCAGCAGAGTTTTGTCTGATATCTGGACATTATGCCCAATTGGCCCACGAGTTCCCACGTGAATGTTTTGCTGCTTATATTGCTTTCAATTTGAGTAACTAAATAAAAATTATAGATATTACTGAATTCACAGCAAATGCAAACTTAATAATGCATTTTTGTAAATGCACTTGACAGTAAAGTATTGATTTTGAGCTTTTATGTTACACAAACAAAAAAGAAAAGAAAAGAAATTCAAACAGGTTTGTAATGACTTGATGTTGAGTAAATTGTGAGGGTTTTCGTTTTAGGGTGAACTATCCCTTTAAGAACTTTAATATTTTTAAATAGTAAACATCTAATTTATATGAGATATTTTATCTTTAATCAAGCTCTTGTTACTGAATCAACATTTTACTTCAATTAATATTAACTAGAAACATCTGAGGAATAAGAAGTTCTTGCTATAGAATTCAGAGTTTAACGAGTCCTATTAGTAAGATTGTGGTCACAAGAAGCAAAAACATGGCTCTCATTACCATGGTTATATGGTTTTTGAAATAAATAAGTAATAGTAAATAAAATTAAAAAAAATTAAGCATGCAGAAAGTCCAAAAAAAAAAAAAATCTATAATATTCTAAAGCAGAGGTCTTTAACCCTTGTTCTTGGGGACCCACTATCCTGAAGATTTTAGCTACAACCCTAATCAAACACACCTGAAGTGGCCAATCAAGCTCCTCAAGACAGCTTGAAAATTGGAGGCAGGTGTGCTGAAGCATGTTGGAAATAAACTTTCCAGGAGAGTGGGTCCCCAGGTGCAGGATTGAAGACCTAAAGTATTGCCAAATATATTAGAATAAAAATATTTAATAATAAATACTTTTTTGCCAAAACACCAGGGGCCGTATGTATAAAGCCGCTCAGTGTAGAATTTTACTCTTAAGTATGTGAAAATTCTAAGAATGACGTAATTATACTTTTATTTCTAGACTTAAGATTAAGTGTGATTTATAAAGGTTCTTAAGTGTTAAGACTTGGTCTCAGCTCCTAAATTATTTAGGAGTGTTCGGGAGGTATCTTAACCTAGTTAGGAGTAACAAGATGGCAGCCGAGAGGAGGAGACCACGCACCTTTCAAGAACGAAAGAACGTGTTGCAATTATATTATGACAGGGAACTGCTAAAATGATACAGATTTGATCGTGAAGGTATTCTTTTTGTGACTAATCTAGTCAGAAATGCTATAACTTCACACACTCTACGCAACAATGCTTTAACTGCAGAAATGAAGGTGGTAATGACTCTGCTTTTTTGGCGACTGGAAAGATGCCACAGTGCACCAGTGATGACTTAGGGCCATCCCAGTCCACAGTCAGCAGAGTCATAAACAGCACTATAGCAGCACTAACAACACCAAACATAAGACAGTTCATTGACTTTCCAAGTGACCTCCAAACTATACAGCAAAAGCAAGCGGCTTTTATGAGGATTGCAGGATTCCCTGGAGTTGTTGGAGCCATTGATGGCACTCATGTTCGCATCATTGCTCCGACTGTAAATGAGGAGGCATATGTCAATAGAAAAGGATTTCACAGCATCAATGTTCAAGTTGTGTTTGATGCCAATTACATTATCCTGGATCTTGTGCCAAAATGGCCAGGATCAACACATGATGCTCGGGTTCTTTCAGAGAGTGGCCTCACTGGGTTATTTGAACAAAATTATGTTCCCCCTGGATGTCATCTGCTGGGTGATTCAGGATACCCTTTAAAACACTGGCTTTTCACCCCTTACAGAAGGCCACAAGGAGAACAGCAGCTCAATTTTAACAGGTACTATACTGCTTTCAACTGCAGGCATACAAATTTTGTTCCATAACTGCATTATTCAATTATGTCAGCTATGTTCTTTTATGCCATGAAGAGCACACAAAGCAACAAGAGCTGTGGTGGAGAGAGGAATTGGACAGCTGAAAAGGAGATTCCATGTCCTTCATGGAGAGATTAGATACTCCCCTGAGCGTGCTAGTCGCATCATTATGGCTTGTGGCATTTTGCACAACATTTGCAAAGCTCGTAACCTCCCACTGCTTGATGAGGATGATGATAATGTTCACGATGACAGTGATGATGACAATGAAGACAATACCATCAACCACACATTACAAAGCACTTCAGGGAGAGCATCAATAAGGGACTGCTTTGCTAACTTACATTTTGGGTAAGAAAGACATGTAGACAATAGGTAACAATGCACACATTTTAATGTCAGAAAAAAACATATACAATTATTGGGATTTTTTAATTTTTTCCAGTTTTAGTTTGTAATATTCAATTTGAATTTCCAACAACTTTATTTGTAATTTTCTTTTTTTCTTTTTAAGACACTCAATGTCATCCTCAGGACCTACTGCCTGTGCAAACACTTGTGAGGCTGAAGGCTCATCTTCAGGACACAGGGAGACATCTTGAGATGATACAGCAGAAGACGGACCGGCTCCGGCATCATCCAAATGACGTTTACTTAAAAATATTAAACAGTGCAAAGACGTTTATTCATTCTGGTGTGGTGTGTTTTTCCCCTTTGTCTATGATTAAAGTTACTATTGTCAATTTATTAAAAAAGGCAAACACAGTCTTACCAACTTTGTAACTCCTTTAATTTAAGCAGTGCAGGGTCTGGGGCATCTGCAATACCACAAATGGAAGGGTTGGCTGTTCCCAGTATTCCCTCCACCATTTCAGCAATCTCAGACGAAGGATTACATGGAGGCCCTCCACCTATTTCAGAACAACTCAGTTGCTGACCACACAGACAAGATCATTTCATAAAAAAAAATATATACTATATATATATATAATAATATAATAATAATAATAATATATATATATATAGTAAGACTAAAATTTAACGTACCAGTGGCTCGCATGCTTTCCTTGTATGCTGCAATTTCCTTGCGTGCTGATGCCAAAACATTGTACCACCTTTTCTCACAGTCTTCTGCTGAACGTTTTGTCCTGGGAAATGCAGCATTTATAGTGACTGCAATTTTTTTTGTCCTTGATCGTTAAAGTAGGACTGAATTTTCCTCTAATGACTTCCTTCCATTTACTCACTGACTCCACTAGAAAAACACTTTCCTCCTTAGACCAGTTTGGCTTTCTTTTTGAATCCATTTTTTAAGGGTTTTAAACTTTGGTCTTTCATTTATATACAGCTGAGAGTGCAATTTACAATTATGGGATTTATCAGCTTATTTACTTAAGTAGCATCACATTTATCCATGCAATTAATCAATTTGTGCAAGATTGTGTAAAATGCATGTATTTATTTGTCTTTCTTCCACATAATGCAAAACTACTTTTTAATGATATTTTAAATTATTGAATAATTGTATTGTATTAATTCATCATTGAATGGTGTCATGCTGCTGTGACTTCATCCTTCCAGGTTCACTATTGGCTGATTAAGAGGTTAAGGGCGGGCATTTTGAGTTGACATCGTAGTCCTTAGTTCACAACACTTAAGTGCCACCTCAGTTAACACTTAAGAATCAGCCTTACACTTTGCTGAAAGTTGCTTTTAGCTGTTTTATAAAAGTCTCTTACTCTTAGACAAGTCCTACTTGTAACTGAGAAATTTTTGACACCTAAGTCAAAGTTTAGGACTACTTTTAAAAGCATTTCTGAGAAGTTTTATACATACGGCCCCAGGGGATTTCAAAGCATCTGTAATAATTTGTGATAATTTTGCACAATGCAAAGCATTTTTTAAAAATACATTTAAATAGTGTCTTAATCAAATTATTTTATCGTAGTTGCATCAAATAATTGGTGTTGTGCTGCAGTGACTTCACATGAGCAGGCTCACTATTGGCTGTTTCAGAGGTCAAGGGCGGCCATTTTAGGTTGACATCATTGTAGTCCTTAGCTCACCAAGTGTCCCCTCAGTCAATAAGAATCAGTCTTAGACTTACTGAAAGTTGCTTTTAGCTTCTTTATAAAAGTCTCCTACTCTTAGAAAAGTCCTGCTTTTGACTTAGAATTTTTTGACAAGTCAAAGATTAAGACTATTCTTAAGAGCATTTCTGAGAAGTTTTATACATACGGGCCCAGGCTATTTGTACAATGTTAATAACTGCAAGTTAAATTACTATGGTGCTAAATTGACACGCTGATATATTGGTATTTTTCAATTTACCTCGTCATGCTACAGAACCTTTAATGTTATCAAAACACACAGCTGTATCTGAATGGATCAAGCGACTTGCGCTGTTTATCACTTTGTGGCGCAGTGCACCTTCGTCAACGTTGCGCGCATGACTGATCTCTGCTTTTGCACGCAGCTGGCGGATGCATTGCGTAGCGCCACACTCTTTTGGAACATTGGATTTTTGCAGTTTCACATAATATTTGGGAGGTCTCTCTCACTTTGTCAACATTCTGGTACTCACGATGGCCAGTATATCACCGACATTATGTCATACTGTTTTAATCATAAAATTATGTAAAATAATTGTTGCAATTCTGCAAAACTTTTTACCACAACAAGAATAGCAATGTACAGTGAAAGAATTGCTAGATTTAGTCATTATACTTTTATAAATAATTTCAAACCGCATTATAAAAATATTTTAACACGAAAATCCAAATATTTCTCTATTACTCTATTAGTCTGCATTGCATGAACAAATGTTCTGAGAAATTATATTTTTCTCTCATTCTAAAATGAATCTTTTGGTCGTTAGCAGGACGAAAAACAAAACTCAAATTCTGAACGGATTATATGCCTACACTCTAAAAAGTGCTGGGTTAAAAAATAACCCAACCTTAACCCAGCTGCTGGGTAACTATGGGACAGAACACGCGCTGGGTTGTTTTGACCCAAGTGCTGGGTTTAACCATTTAACCCAGAAGGCTGGGTTGTTTTTTTGACCCAACCAGTGGGTCAGATTAACTGTGTTGCTGGGTTAAACATTACCTAAACATTGGGTTATTTGTTGTCTCATTGCCTTGCTACCTTTATTTTTTACCAATAATAATAAATAAATAAAAAAGGAATGTAAAATTACTTTTTTTTTTACTGTAATACAATCACACAGCACAGAACAAAACTGCAACTTGAAATGTCCATTTAATGAATTTGTCACACATTTTAACCCTTACATACAAACAGTTTCTGTAGATGAGTTTCTTTAAGACAATACTTTATAAACTCATTTTAACTCTTACAGACAAACAAACAGTTTCTGTAGATGAGTTATTTTAAGACAATACTTTATAAACTCATTTTAACTCTTACAGACAAACAGTTTCTGTAGATGAGTTACTTTAAGACAATACTTTGTAAACTCATTTTAACTCTTACAGACAAATAAACTGTTACAAGTGGCCAGAAAAAACTGATGCCCTTAACTTCACACATGAAGACTCGTGTCCATCAATATGATACACTGTGTGCTGGAGGAATTCCCAAACTACACTGCTTAGTGTAGTTTACATCCAGCACAAAAAAGGACTTGAAAAAAAGATCAACAGCCTCAAGCAACGATTCCGTTTCAACGGCATGGCACGAAATGATGACGAAGGTCTGGGATGTTGTGGTCTCATTCCCAAGGCAAATATTCCACCATGTTGGTCCCCACCTGTTAATTATATGACATTTAGTCTTGCAACATTACTAACATTTAAGCTATGTGTATTTTAGGAACATAAACAGGCCTGATAAAAATGCTCCTTTTAAAATATAATTTCAAACTACACTTTCAGTCTTTTATATATATATGGCTATTTTTAATGACAAGATCAAACTCTAAAACAAATCATGGTTATTGAATGTTAGATATAACTTACCTTTAAAGGTGTCAACCAGGGTGTCAAGCTGCCATTCCTTCGACTTCTCAATTACAAAACAGCAAGAATCCTGCATATCTAGAAGGAGGTTTCAAATCAAGAAAAATAGAATATTTAGATAAAATAGATAAATAGAATATACTTAAAGCGGCGCTGCGTGTGTATGACATCAAATTACCCATTCACTGATCGGTCTGCTGATTGCCGCTTTAAGTCGGATTTACGCAATACCGCCTGCTGGACTAAGCACGCTCATTTTTGCGTCCATATGTTTTATTTTCACTATCTACGACCTCACAAAGAGCTCATACAATGTACCTTCTCGTTGCTCTACGTTTGCCCTCTGCTCGTTTTGTTTTGGGTACCGCTTGTTCTATTTGTGAAATTATGTCGCACCAGAGTTCGTTTGGAAGCGGACCGAGAACTAGCCTATCTTTTTAGCGGTCTCGGTCCGCTTGTTTGGTGCGCACCAGGGTTCGGATGGCAGCGTTCACACTTACTCAGACGAACCGCACTATTAGAGCAATGCACCAGTGTTCGTTTTAATCGAACCAAACATGACAAGTGTCTAACTTTACATACTCTGGCTAAGGCTGCATTAAATTTAAGTAGCGAATAATAGTACATACTAGTAATATCGTGGTAAGGGGTATAGCTTTTTAGCTAATGCAGCTAACTTACCTGAGAAAAAAAAAAGCGCGAAAGTGCTCAACATAAAAATGATGGATCTAACGTTATTGTTGGTTGGATTTGGCAAGTCGCGGACATTTACTTGAAAAAATATACCCTTAAAAGATCAATATTAACACGAAATGATCTAATTCTGACAAAACATAGCCATACGCAGACCTAACTGAACTTAACGTTACTCCCGTATTCCTGACCTAAAGCTTAACGTGAGTTAATCATTCACAGAAAAAAACCGCTAACCCAGCACAGCGACAGATCAAATATTGAATTAAACAGTGAAATTAGTGTACTCTTACCACAACTTATTAAAAATAGAGGTAAATAATCATATTAACTTACCATATAATCCTGCTCACTGCGATGTGCGTGACCTATTGACGACGGGACGAGTGAAGAATCCAGAAAGTTCGATGAAGAGAAAAAAATAAATAAACCGGTCGGGTCAAAATAACCCAACCTAGGTGTTCAGTGGTGAACGGTCCATTTGACCCAGCATGATCAACCCAACTGTGTGTTTATAGTACCTCAAACAACCCAGAATTATGACCCAGCACAATTAACCCAACGTGTTTACAGAAATAACCCAGCACTTTTTAGAGTGTAGAAGTGCACTAAAAAGGTGTCAGTTATTTCAGTTTATCGCAGTCTCACAAAGTTCCTTTATAATCAATGAACTTCATATTTACAGTGAGAGGACTGGGGAAAAAATGTAGTGTTTAATGAATTCAGACTAATTTAACGCAATGGCCAATCACAACCTCCTGCCCACACCCATTTTCCTGCGCTTTTCGGTCTATTTTTGCCTTTCCCCCATTATGAACAGCAAATTTTCATATGATAAAAGCTCCTTGTGGTTTCTCGGTTTGACCCTCCATAAAAAACGCAAAATATAGGCATTTTGAGTTCTGCTAGTGATTCCATGAAGAAAAATCACTTCCTACCCTCAGCTGTATTTCGCGACACAGCAATGACGTCATGTGCAAACAACCTGGATGTTTAAGAGCGGATGGGGTGGAGCACTTGCCGAGCCTCACTGTTCTCACCATAGACATCATATAGGTAGACGCCCTATCGAACGCTACTGCCTATTGGCACGGTCGAGCCATGGAGCCGCCATCTTGGACCGGTCGCCAGCTCCACTCAGTGTAATTTGTTTGCCAGGTGCAATGAGCTGTCAGCGCATTTAATTAATCATATCTCACTGAATACCTAACTGATTTTGACGCGGGTTTTTTTGCTGCAAAGGTCATTCATGTAGCTATGATATAGGACACATGGTTCAGCGTATTTTAATATTCATAGTAGGCTTAACAGTTATATAATATTCTGACATAAGATATAACCTGATCAGACGTCCAAAATCAAAATATGTGATGTAGGATATACGGTCATTTATAAATCACACACTATAAATGTAAGATTCTATAACATCCTGTGTCCCTTGTAATGTGTCTTTTTAATATAAGTTTTCATGTTATCTCTCATATTTGGAATCTAGACAATGATGTAATGTAAAGGTCATGAGACTGTCTGTATCTTTCCATATTTCTGCTGACAGTACAATATTTCACTTCCCTAAATAAGTATATATAATACATCACTTGCTCTAAATAAACTGCCTTTGAGTGAATTGCACTGCTGCTGTGTGGCTCATTCATTGGTCCAGGATCCTGTCTCTTGTGCTGTATCGTTTCATCCTAGCTCGAATTTCGGCGATAAGATATAGAATACACTCTTTATTCTAACAATAAATATGATAAAGAAGCAGAAACAGATAGTTGCAGTAAAATAAGATATTTTAATAAGTTGAAGAAACAATTTATAATGATTTGTGACATACTCTGACAATGAAAACTGAAGATTTGGGAGAGTCTACACAAAAACATTTCACAAAGGAGGTCAAGCTTATTTTCTTTCTTCACATTTCTTAGAACCTTTCTTCAACAAAACTCCTATTCTGAAACAGGACAACTGAAAACTTACTTGATTCAGTAAATAGTGAAGCTAACAACAAAATACTAAGTTCGCTGGCCAATGTTATACCAATAATAATTGTTTTATTTCTACATAGCATTCTTGTGTCAACTGTAATCTAAAGCCTTATTCGGGCGGGAGTAACTTTACATGGGTAGATGGAGTGATAATGTAATTTATACACAGACGTCTGTAATATTAATGTCCAATTCGCACGGGATAAGATATCTCAGTAACGTTACCTAACGCTAAAAGTAAGTTTCGTGCATCTAACAAGTGCTTTCGAACTTCTTTCTGATCTGAATAGTAAGTTATGTGAAAAACACTTGAGTTGAGGGAGGGAAATACATAGCCTAGCTAACGTTAGCTAGCTACGATTTCAGTACAGTAAGTTACTATCAAAGATCCTTGCTCCTTCTCAATTCTCTGGATTTAAAATACAACCAATAGTACGATAGTAATGTTAAATCTTAATTGTGAAAAGTAATCCCCCGAGCCCTACTTGTGATGGTCCGCCGATTACAACAAGAAAATGCTGCACAGTGCTCTGGCATCTTAACTGTTGCTATGCGACGAAACTAGGAGTACGACCGGTCTAAGATGGCGGCCGCAAATCTCATCGCCCAGCGGCCAATAGGGCGTCTACCTATATGATGTCTATGGTTCTCACCTACGCCTAGCGGCGGAGGTTAAATCATTCAACACTTCCTGTTGTGTGTACTGGTATAATCTCACTTGTCCAGAACTAAACATCAAATTTGTTTGATAACACTCCTCCAAAAGGCTCTGCTCCGTTTATATCTTCATGGTTGGATTCTTGAATGTGGGCACAAAATGAGGTGTGTTTGTTTATTTTGATGAGTGATTACACATGCTTATAACTTGTCTGCAGTCTTTACTTTCGAATTTTACTTTCGAATTTGAATTTGTATGTTGATTTGAAACGGTTACATTATATATATGATCGTGTCACACTGTGGGATCTCAGTTGTCATTAATGTCAGACTGCGTTAAAACGGATGCGCGCAAGAAAATGTTTATATTTTATATTATCAAGCCATACAATGTGAGCTGCATTGCACGCTTGGCTGAAAAGTTGCTACCAGGAAAAGTATATGGTGTCAATACCGACGTATTTGAAAAGAATAGTGTAAGCAGCACTACATTTTATTTAATAGCATTTTTATTGTGTCAGAGAATGGCACAGACAAATGTCATCTCATTTTGCTGTTTATTATGCACTTTCTTTCATAAAATGTTTTTGGTCAGACATTGGGAATGAAATAAAATAGCTATATTATGTTGGGGGATTTTTTTGTAAGCTTAGAAGATATTTTGCTGTGTGTGCATTTGTGCTGGAACTATGGCTGGGTTTTGCCTGTCTAAAACCACCAATAGATGTCAACCCAACTTTTTCTTAAAGGGAACCATGGGTATTAAGACTTGTATAGCTTAATATAGCATTAATGATGTATCTTACAGAAATATGCAGTAGAAAACCCATGAAAGTTTTACATTATTTAAAAAAATCTGCTGGCACTGAGCGAAAGGACACACAACAGTTCCGTTACAGCTTAGTATGGAAGTATTTGTGCTGCAGAGCAAACAGAGCAAAAAAAAAGACAATATTGTCCAAAATGTAACTCCTTAGGCTATATTCATTTCTAGTTTGTTGAGCTGTATAAAAGTAAGGGACTTACCGCCACCTACTGGTAGTTTAGTAAAAGAATGTGTTTCCCCCCAATATTTCTTACTTGTATATTCATAAATGAATTTAACATTAATCTCATAACATAATTTATTGCTGTTTTAATTATTTGCAGTGTAAATTATTTAATCTGACTGGGAACAGCCCTATAGCATTTATTGATAAATTGTAATAATTTGACATGAAAGATGATGCAGCATGCATTTCAAAAGTTTACAAAATAGGCCTTTATAAAGGTAAATAAAAATATGCAGATTTAAATATGTAAAAGTTGATAGAATACTGAAGAAAGTATTGCTTCAGAATAAATAGTTTACACCACCAAAAATCTTGGTGATGTGGTACTTTTATGGGGATATTTTGTGTGGAATATTGTCTGCTGATATGAAAAAAATAAATGTATATCATAGTAATAAATATAATTTATGACAGCAATGTCATAAATTATTAAATTTAGTTTTCTTTTTATGTTAAACACATTAACTACTACATATACGTATGCAATATAATGTGTATTTCCATTACAGGTTTAGTATTAAATTTCATATAAGGTGGTATTAAAAAGGTCTTAAAAAGTTTCACTTGTTCATATCTGCAGAAACCCTAATACCGGAAAAATACCGGTATATATTTTATGTCAAATAGTTCAATTCTATCATTTTGATCAATTCAGTATTTTATACGCTGCTGTTCTGAAGTGCTTCACAAATTGCTGTGAAACGGTTTAACGTGACACATACATAAGATGTAATACGGAGTAAATAGGATTGCTATTAAATGTGCCTGTGTGACACACTATCAGTTTAGCTTTGGTCACATAATATTTGCACTTGCATTTCAAGCACTTAAATAAAGCAAGAGTTTTGTTATATTCATTTTAGTATCAATAATACAAGGGAATGTTTCTTCTGCGCCATCAACTGCTAACATGAAGCAGCCAAGAGCATGACAGAGATTTAGGCTACATCCACACAAAAATGTCTGCTTAATTTTGCCCTATTTTTGTATCATTTTTCTAATCTAATCAATCTTAGCATGTTTTAATTTTCGCAAGATAACTAAAATTAACCAAATTAATAAAACTAAAATACAAAACTGAATTTTATAGTGAAAAAAAGCAACCAAAAAGCATTTTTAAGTGGTTAAGCAAATAAGGGATCCCCAGACCAATATAATTAGTGTTCCGACCATGATTAAGTGAGTGTATAATTGAAATTTATTCAGCTTGGAAACAGAATAAATGCTCTTCAAGTTTACAGCAAGCTAACTGTTTTTAGTGCTTTAGTACAACCGTGGCCAAAATATTTTCAATAACAAATTTTGTTTCACAATTTTATTTATTTATTTATTTATTTTCGCAATTTGGCTTTTGAGGGTTGACCACAGGTTCTCTAAGGGATTAGGATCCAGGGAGCTGACTGGCCACAGATCCAAAATCCAGAACTACTTCATTATCATTCTTGCCTTGTGACATGGTTCCTTATCATGATGGAAAATGCATGAAATTCACCAAATTGTTCCTGGGTCATTACAGGGCATTTCGATACTATTCATACCATGACATGTTTTAGGCAGAATTGTGAAAGAGTCCACTCCCTTGGATGAAGAGCAACCCCATCCATTGATGGTCTGTTAGCACCACATAAGACTTGTGGTGTTTACCATTTTTTGGACAATCAGACAACCCTATATCCTAAGTTGTTGGAAGGGGGCTAGAATGATAGAATCGTTGACACCTGACTAGATTAGTGAAATGGTGTTAGATGGTTATTTTTTGTGCCAGGGCCAAAAAAAAAAAAAAAATACATAAAAGATCCATCTGATCATTCTGTGCAATAATCTAGAAACACTGTGAATCAACACCACAACTGACGTAACAAACTTTGACATTTTGTGAAAAACAAAATTTATGTAGCTGCCAGTACTTTTGGCTGTGACTGCACAAGTGACAAAACTACAGTACATTACTCATAAATGGAATGTGTTTAAATTGTTTATCTTCTTTTTTTCTTTTGTTTGCAGTCTTGAAGGTGTCTTAACAACCAAACTGCTTTTGCATGAGTGCCATTTTACTTGGTCACTAAGAGAAGAAGACTTTGTCCTTTCTGATTTACTGAATCGTCTGGAGGAACAGATTGAGTTGGAATCTGATGAGCAGAGAGTAACACGAGCTTACAGCAGTCTTGGATTTGTTCAATTCCTCTATGGCAACCAGCAGGAAGCACTCTCAAATCTGCAGAAATCAGTGCAGCTCGCAAATGAATACTACAAAGACAGTGATGAAGTTCTTATTGTTACCTATGGAGACCTTGCCTGGTTGCACTATCATATGAATGAGTTCTCCAAATGTGAAGACTATTTGAGAGAGTTAGAGAGAATCCGCAGAAAATTTTCTGAAGGATTCACTTATTCTGTTGAGGTGCTCAGAGAAAAGGGTTGGACTTTTCTTAAATTTTCTTACAAATACTACAATGCTGCAAAGGAATGCTTTAGACAGGCCCTTGATATGAACCCAGATGACAGTGATTTAAATTCTGGATACGCTATTGTATTGTACCGCACAACGAAAAACACAGCTGACTCTTCAGACTCGCCAACAACAAAACAGCTTGAAAAAGCAATAAAGCTTGATCCAGATGATGCTGCTCTACTGGTGTTGCTAGCACTGAGAATGCAGCATAACAGAGATGATTTAAAAAATGCACAGCTGAAGGTGATTAAGGCACTGGTGATGTCCCCTGAAAACCCACATGTCATAAGATATGCAGCACAATTTCACCGCCAATTAAAAAAACAAAATGATGCCATTAATCTACTGAATGAAGCTTTGCAGGCTACACCAAACTCTGCCTTTATACACCATCAATTGGCTATGTGTTACAAAAGTAAAAAATTATCACTGGAAAAGACAAATGGTGAAGCAATGACTGATAAAAAGAAATATGAAATACAGAAATACCTGCATAAGTGCATCCATCATCTGCAAAAGGCAATTTCTTTAAAGCCCTCTTTCGTTATTGCTGTGGCAGATTTAGCACTGCACTATGGACAGCTTGGTAGCTTAAAAGCAGAGAGGCTTTTTGAAGAATCATTTAAAATGGCTAATAATGAAAAGCAACATCTGCAGATGGTTCATTGTTTATATGGCCAGTACAAACTCTACTACAAAAGATCTGAATCACTGGCCATCTTTCATTTCATGCAAGGTCTCAGACTGCAGCCAAAATCAGAGCGAGGAAAGATGTGTGAGGAGAACCTGAAAAAGATTATTAAATGTCGAATTAATAGGCTAAAAAACTTGAATGACCACAAGGTATGTGGTATACAAGGATTCATTCATGAAGTCAATGGTGAAAAAGTCAAGGCTGAAGAGTTTTATGAGAAAGCCCAAACAAATGCTCTCAATTTCGGTAAATACAATTTTCCAATTTTATTCTATTTAGTTTTGAGTTTCTTTTATTTATTTAATTACAATTTTTTTATTCCGGCGTTATGCATTATTTGAAATTTACACTGCCGTTCAAAATTTTTTTTAGAGGAGTTTCTTATTTATTTCAGGATGATTTGATAAAGAAAAAGTTAAAAAAAATAATGGTGTCTATTTAAAAAGAGATTTTGTTACGATATAAACCACTATTCAAAAGAAGTTAGGGGTCAGTAGATGTTTTTCTTTCTTTTTTTAAAGAAAATAATACTTTTATTCAACAAATTTGTTAAATGGATAAAAGGCTGATAGTAAAGACTTCTATTTTAAATAAATGCTGTTCTTTTTAACTTTTTTATTTAGCAAAAAATTGAAAAATAATGTATCACAGGTTCCAAAAATTATTAAGCAGAATAACAGTTTCAACACTGACAATAAATCAGCATATAACTTCTGAGGAATCGTGTGACACTAAAGACTGGAGTAAGTTTACATAAAAAAAAATCCTAAAAGTACTAGAACATACCCATATATGTTCATCTTTTCACAAAATTAAAGAACTGAGCAAATGTTTTTACCAAGTTTAGCCACCAGTAGGTGCATGAAACCGCTTCTGCAGGTCTTCCTACAATAGTGACAGTTTGATGGTTAACTGGGTTCAACATGTTTTTGAATGTTCTGGCACATCACAAAATTTTGATGTTTGATCTTTGACCTAAAATACAAGAACTCTTTTATATCCATTTCATGTTTATAGATATGTTGAATAGAAGATCTTTTTAGACCACTGATAGAGACTACACCTTCTTTTGCAGAATTTACAATGTGTAATACATTGGTTACTCAGTAAATAAGTTATTATTGTTGGTATGCAAAGACTTTTTCAAACAAAATGCTGCATACATTTTAAAAAAAGAAGCATTGTCCAGGTCAAACCAAAATAAATTACCCATCACCTCTTAACAATCTCCAACAATTTCCTCCAAATATTCTTCAGTAATATCAGAATCCTACTCAGGCATCTCTCCAGCGATCTCCACAATATTCACCATCTGTAGGAGACAAGACAGTACTGGTTATTCATACTGATACTTAGTGATTAATGCTAATTTAAGTAGTCCAATGCATGATGAATAGTCTCAGCAAGGATCCCTCTAGCCAGAGCGACCCAGACCTCCAGAACCAAACACCAAGTCTATGCAAGTAGGCAGCACTCATCTTTCTCTGAATGAATGGCTCCCTTGGCTGTGCAGCCATTTCGAAATGGCTGCACCAGTCTGTGTTATTTTTGTAAACATGGTGAAGTAAACATGGTCATGATGTTTTCATTTTTGTGTCAAATGTTTACATTTGTGCAGCTGCTTTTGACCCAGAGACATTGTATTAGATGACTTCAAACTGAACCAATTAACTATCCACCTTTTTCCTGAATGCGGAAGTCTCGCCTGACTGGAATGATGCTTTACAGTGTCACAATGACCATCATTTTTGCAACAACAACAACAACAACAACAAAAAAACCTCACAACCTCCAAAAAAATAACCGGAAAACCACTGTGTCTGGGTTATATCTGCTTATAGTGTGGGTCCCATAATTCTCAAGATTGGCTGCCTACATGTTGTATGCTTCTCCCTTCTGATTCTGGAGAATTCAACCATTGGTGTCATCATTTTGTGCCCGTGACTCATTCAACGTAACCCTAGTGCTGTCATAGAGCAATAGAGATGTATTGAACTGGGTGATCACTCCTCATCCACAACGCTTCCATTTTCCAAGATTTCATTCAGTCCAGTCCTGGCCAACACCCACCTCTGTGAATGAACTCCAGCGCTTTTTAGGATTTGTTAACTTCAGCACAGGGTGCTTCTCAATATTCCTCCTCGTCTCCTCGATCCTCCATCCTATGACCTGAAAACCGATTGAGCTCAGCCATCTTGTAGAACATCTCAATTCTTTAATTGCACCTTGAGGAGGTGAGGATCCAGGAGTGAGGAGGCTTCCTGAGGAGCCTTGAGCGAGGATACACAGGTGTATCCTATGTGGAAGTCTTTTTCAGTGAAAAATAATCATAACTCATTCAACATAACCCTAGTGCTGTCATAGAGCAATAGAGACGTATTGAACTGGGGTGATCACTCCTCATCCA
This sequence comes from Cirrhinus molitorella, assembly GCA_033026305.1. Lineage (NCBI taxonomy): Eukaryota > Metazoa > Chordata > Actinopteri > Cypriniformes > Cyprinidae > Cirrhinus > Cirrhinus molitorella. Next base: position 31,518,680 of record CM065119.1, read on the forward strand.
TGCCTCTTCCATGTTCCAAGATTTCATAAATGAGGTTCCCCAGGGGTTCCTCCACAGATTTTTGCTGGCTTACATCGGCATCTTAATCTACGCCTGGAGCCTTTCCAAACATTGCCAACACATTTTGGAGGTCCTGTCCAAGCTTTGTGAGTACTAGCTCTTCCTTAAAGAATACAAGTGCAATTTTCATCAGAGCTCCATACAATATCTGGGCTACCACGTCAGCAAGGAAGGGATCAAGATGGACGAGGTGAAGGGCTCTGCAGTTCAGTCCTGGCCAACACCCACCTCTGTGAATGAACTCCAGCACTTTTTAGGATTTGTTAACTTCTATTAGCAATTTATGCAAAACTACAGTATCATCACCTCTCCACTCACCTCTGTTGAAAGGCAGGCACAAGTCTCTGTCCTGGTCACCTGAAGCTGAGCAGGCTATGCATTAACTTAAAACCATTTTTATCACTGCGCCACTTCTCAATCATCCTGACCCCAAGAAGCCCTTTGTACTGGCTGTTAATGCTCCAATGACAGTAGTTGGCATGCTCCTGTCACAGCAGCTGGGCAAGTCTGCAGGGCTCCTTAAAGGATTAGTTCACTCAAAAATGAAATTTAGCCCATTATTTACTCACCCTCCATGCATCCTAGGTGTATATGACTGACTTCCTTTTAGACAAATCCAATCTGAGTTATATTAAAAATTATCCTGGCATTTCCAAGCTTTAGAACTGCAAGGGCAGGTGTTTCTCTGCATCAGTCCAAAACATGTCCAATAAAGCACATCCATCCATAATAAAAAGTGCCTTGCATGGCTCTGGGGGGTGAATAAAGGCCTCCTGTAGTGAATTAATGCATTTTGTTAGAAAAATATCCACATTTAAAATGTAATAATCACTGTAATCTAACTTGCGCTAACAGTCTTACATTGAAGCAGCTCCAGGCAGATGACGTAGTATGTTGGTGTTGCGCATGCGCTGGAGGGTTACAGGAGCAAAGGAAGCAAAGTTTCCTTACTTTAGCAAAGAAAAAACAGTCTCCTCTAGGCTTATATTGAAATCATCCGACTTGCGTTTTAAATAGGGATATTGTTCTTACAAATGCATCAATTCACTAACAATAAAAATCCAAATGGATTCATCTGAAAGAAGGAAGCCATACACAACCAGGATGCCTGAAGGGTGAGTAAATAATGGGCTAATTTTCATTTTTGGGTGAACTAACCCTTTAATGTGCCTTCTATCTAAGATATTAAACCTGGTGGAGGAAAATTATTCAGTCAAACTTTTCACCATCAAGTTAGCACTTGAGGAATTGGTTGGAGGGAGCATGTCACCCATTCACATTTCTCATTGATCATAAAAATCTCTCTTTGATGACAAGAGATTATATTTACATTATAAATTATTTATTTTACAGACATGTTATCCACAGCTATTTAGAGTGCAGGAAATAAAAAAAACATAGGATGGGCAATAAACACGAGAAGTGCCAGTTACACAAGGTTTCCATCTCCGTTCAAAATAGTAAAAGCTAGGACAGGAAGGAAATAAGAGATAGTAAGAGCATAGAAAGTTAGATGCTCATGAAAGAGATGAGTTTTCAGTTGTTTCTTGAAAATTGAGAGGGATTCGGCTGTCCTGATTAAACCCCCAACAAGCATGTTGGGCCTTGTTCTTTACCCAATTTGACTTTACTACCTCTAAGAACACAGCCAATCAGACTCTCTTGCTGCTACAAGATAGATTCTGCTGCCTGTTCCGCAATGAATCTGCATCCTTGTAATAACAATACAATACAATACTCATCACCTGTTCCTCTGTTGTCTGGCCTCTCACCTGAACTACGGCTTTTGTGTGTTTCCCAGTTTAACTCCTGCAACATTTGTTATATCCTAATGATCTCCAAATTCCTCCAAGTTTTCACCGGTCATATACTAGACATTCCTGGTTATTCTTCTAGATACTTACTATTCTCTGTTTAGCTTTGGCGTGTGCTGTTCCGGTCTTTATGCATTAATCTATCCTGACAATCCCCTCTGCACCTGTGAGAAAGACAGTCTTCAGCTCCAGTCATCATTTATGTTATGGCTTGCCTACAGTACCCACATATTATCTGATTCATTCATTTTAGAAGTAATTCATGCAAAATCCAAATGTGTTTTCAAACACTCAGATCAACATTGTCATGTTTTATGACCCCATCTGAAGTCATTTTTCAATGGTCATATCAATGGTCATATCTCCCCTCCCCTCATATATTTTACATGTCTATCTTAGTTAATGCACCTGATTTAGATAACCAGCTTGTCAGTACAGAGCTGTGTGCATGTTCTGATTGACATGATCCCTACACAGTGTTTATTGCTTGCTACTCCCAGAGCAGGGGAAATCCAGTTCACTTCACTTTGAAACATTCATTCATGAATTTGCGCTGCATCAGTATCTTCACAAGGGGCACAAGGACTGGAGCTAAGAAACACTGTTCTAGATCAGGGGTGGCCAACATCAGTCCTGGAGAGACACAGTCCTGCAGACTTCAGTTCCAACCCTAATCAAATACACCTGAAGCTAATAATGGTCTAATCAAGGCAGGTAAGTTTTTATCAAGGATGGAACAAAACTCTGTAGGACTGTGACTCTCCAGAACTGATATTGGCCACCCCTGTTGATGAACAATGTGGAATTAAGAGTGATTTTATTTTCCTATTAAACAATGAAAGCTAAACAAGTCTCTATTTTTTAAATAGGAGAAAGCCTTCTAACAGAGATGAGGATTTGGCTCATGAGTTTCAGTGAACCTGAAAAATACGTTCTAAACCTGATTTTTGACAGAGGAAGTTATGATGAAGTTGGCAGTGGGAGGCTTAAGATTTTCAAAGGTTCAATGACCAAGAAGATTGTGCACCTGGTTGATATTGATATCTGCAATGCCAAGAGGATTCTTAAATGGGAAAAACTGACTCCTGGGCCTCACGCAATTCTACTTACATTTTCTCTGCATGTTGGTGGATTCACAGACCAGACAAAACGGTTTCTTGAAGATTTAGCATTTCTTGGAGAGAAATTCTGGAATCATGTCATTGTAGTATTTACAGAGGGAGACTGTAGTTTAAATGCATATACTGGAGCTCAGAGAAGCGTATTGGAGTGGCTTCTTGAAAAATGTGGACACAAATCCTACATCTGTGGCTCTGCACCAGAAACTACAGAAAGGATAGAGCTTTCAGAGAGGATACAGATGATGATCAGGAAAAATAATTCAATGCATCTGGTATTACCAAATATTTCAGATGGAGATTCTCAGTCTTCTTCAGATATTTTAAGGGTAAGTCAAGATGACCTCGTTGCAAATGCAAATTAATTTAACATAACAATTACAATGAACTTTTTATTTTCTCAGAAGCTAGATGTAAAAGATCATTTGTTCACTCCTGAGGTCACTATTCAGGATGGGCAAAGTAAATACAGGTATTGTGCCAACAAACAGGTCTAATGAAAAAAGCTAACAAAGTATGTGTATCATTTTTCATTCATACTTGATGTCTCTTTGAAATCCAACAGGTTACAGTGCAGCCATGCAGGCTGGTACCATTGTGACTTCACACAGATTGGCTTTTACATGGAGAAGGAAGGAGAGGTGCTGTACCGCACTGTTCTTCAGGACAGCGACTGTCCATTCCCTGCCAACTATTACCAAGCAGGACCCGTGTATGATATCAAATGTGTTCAGGGTGAGCTGTCTCAACTCAGACTACCTCACTGTGAGACCTCCATTGGTGAGTTGGCAATCTTTACTGAACTGACCTTTTACTGAATTTTGTTTGTGAATAATATAAAGTGCAAATGTTAAAATATAAAAATACTTTATATATTTTCCAAATGTAAGGGAATTTAGAAAATATATGTTTGTTTGTTTGTTTTTTTTTCTTAGAGGATGCCTGCCACTTCATGTCAGTTATACATTACTCCAGTCAGATTGTTGATATTCTAAAACCTCACAATATCACAAGCACACATGTTACATTGAGCATCACAGGAACATCAAAATTTGTTCTTTCCAAAAAATTTAACTTTTTTAAGGATCATTGGTCTAGGATACTTGGCCAGGTGATGCTTTTCTACATAGAGCGAACACATAGGCTGCATGTATTTCTAGAGGCATGCAATGTGGACCCCAGAGAAGTACATTTTAAATAATTTTGTTAATGCAGTTTCATCATATTTTGGCTGACCTTTATAAACAACCTTACCTTTTTTCTTTTCTTCCAGGTGAAAAAAGATAGAAAAGAGTATACATTAATCCAAACCTCTTGTCAATGCATACTCAAAAATAAATGCCAGTACAGCATGTCCTGTGATTCTGTTGAGAAGCATGAATGTTCAGAGAGGCTACTATCAGAGATAGAACCGGCGGTCAGTATGGATTAGAATAAGAAAAAAACATGACCAAGATTTCACTTTTGTTTATCTACCTTTGTGTCTATTTGGTTGTTTAATTATTATTTATGATTATATATGAATATTTTTCTTTTCACAAAGGTCTAGAAAATCTCCATAACCATCTTAAACTTTTTTTTTCATGTACTCATGATTTTAAAAATATTAATAAGTGTGTCTGTGATGTGTTAACTAACAAATACAGGCAAAACTATTTAAATCAAGTTATCAAAACAAAGAAATACAAGAAAGAATAAAAACACTATAAGCAAACAAGAACTTGAACTGAGAACGCCAACTAAACACTAGGGATGACAACTAATTAATGAAACCACAATCTGACTACAAAACTAAAACGGGGAAACTAACAGATCAAAATTTCAATATGAATGCAAGGACAAGTCAAAAGTTTAGTCATACTTACTGATTCTTTATTATTAGCTTTATTAAAACCTCATTTTCAGTCTGCTAAATGTGTGTAAATGTTAAGACAGTATAGCCTATTGTAAGTTGTAAAAAAAATCAATATTTTATCAATAATATTATTTTTCAATAATACAACTAGTGAAAACTAATAGTTTTTCCAACATATAGTCAGATAGATTTGTTACAGTTGTGCATCATTTTAATCAGACTTATCATATCTCTCTTTTCTTTGTAAGGACACAACATTACAACTGAGTGATCAGTGGAAACATCACTTTCCAACATTTGATATAAAGTTGCCAGATGATGTGATGAAAGTGAATTTACAGCTCAAAAAGAAAAACCTCAAAAAAGGAGCATTTGAAGCTGTATGGAGCCGTAACATAACACTGACAGGTCAGACTTACTGTTTGTGGAAGTAAATAACTGACATAACAATTCACATTTTATGCGTGCTGATTTACCTGAGCATATGAGCTCTGCACAATGTATAATATGCATGAATTGTTTAAGTATTTTACCAGTCATTTAAATCAAGTGATTTAAAGACATTAACCAACTTTACATCTTACAGACTATACAGCAGAAAACAGAAGATCAAACCTGTCAACCGAAGAGCAGTGTAAGCACATAAACCTTAGCCTATCCATTTTAATTAAACTTGATCAGTTAGTAGCCTGTAGCATCAAATTATTAGCTGCTCACAAACATTTGAATATACTGTACAAATGAAATCTTTTGATGTCTACATTCTAGGTGTATCCTTTCTGAATAACCACAGACCTGAGCTTATCCAAAGGGTGAGAAATGTTCATGCCATCTTAGATCACTGCAATGACATCTTTAAGGATGAACAGATAAGTAAAATCACAGCAGTGCCAACATCTCAGGACAAAATGAGGAGCATCTTTGATATCATAAAATCACAAGGACAGCCATCAGAATTGAAACTTTTCAAATATCTTTGCAAGGAAGAAAAAGTTCTTATGAAAAACATGACAAAAGGGGTTATCAACAATATCGACCACTTTTTTGATGACGAATAGTCTTGATCTAAAATGACCTAATGTAAGAACCTGCAATAATGTGGTTTGACCAGTGTGGCGCTGTAGCACAAGGCTTTAATTCAGTAACAGAGGAACTGAACAACTGAGAAAAGGAGCGGAAAAATGGTTGTGGCTAGAAGGGAAACTAACAATGAAAATAAATGTTCTACCTATTAGATTGTTTTATTAATGTCTACAGCTACCCTAACCCTAAACCAACCTAGTAATTATTGTTGTACAGTGTGATACTGATGTGCACATGCAACATGCCCAGTATCTACATCTGTATACCATCTAGCCCTCACCCAGAAAGAATTATTAATTTATGTTCACACTCCTGCTGTTAAATTTTCGCTGTACTGCTTTTTAGTGAAATCACTGAAATGTAACAATGTTTAGATTGTGATAATTATGAATTATTGGGTTTGTCTAATTTATGATCAACTCTAAATTACCTGTAAATTATATATTTTCAGAGGTAAAAATGAGATTTAAAATATATCTTTTATTTCCTATTCCACTTCAATATGGAACAATGATGTGTAAACTGCTGAGAATTTGTTTTTATAGCAATTTGGTTTGTTTGTTATGCATTAGACTAATATTTGTAACTTGTACACAACTGTTGTGGGAATTTTATCAAATGTGTCAAATGTTCTTACTGACATTTTGCTCATCTTTATAAAAATGATAATTATCCAAAATGTTTGATAACTGTCCAGTAACAACTCAGATTATGCATTTTTAAATGGGTTTTAACCCTTCAACTTTTATGTTTGTGTGGTAAATTGCATCTGTACGCCAGAGGCGTTTTCTCCTAGGAGGCTAAGGAGGCAGTTTCTCCTCAATATTGGATTAGAATAAAATAATCTGTAGTACAAAAATAAAGCGACGCCAATTTGACAAAATATAACATTCAAAAGTGTATAAATCACTTGTTTTTCTAGAAACATTGCCCAACAGCAACACCACCAACTGGGGAAAGTCACTTAAGAAGAGGCAATGTGAGTGTGAGTGAGAATACTGTGATATGATTGGATATGACAGATTATGTTCAGCTGTGATTGGTTCATGAGATTAATCCCGCCTTGTGCGTTTGAGCACATTCCACGTTTGTGAATCAGTCTGCTTAAACAATATAATGGCATTTACAGTACTCACACTTAGATTTAACCACTTTGTTATGTCAAAACAAGATTTAAAATGGCATGAAAACATGATCTGTGGGAGTTTTTAGTGTGTAATCATCTGTGCCCAAAGAGTTTTGATGACTGACAGTCTGCAAAAAGTTCCAAAATAAGCCTAGTTAAATGTTAACTAAAAGAATAGCTTGAACATAGGTTCACAAATAAAATATATTGTTTAAATTGTTACATCCTTGAGTTACTTTAATAAATGTAAAATGCTTAAAAACACTAACTTCATGAGATTCATACACGGCTTTAATAAATAGAATTTTGATTGCATTGTTCAAGTAAAATAAAAAGAAAAGAATTGTTTCTTTCTTTCTTTCTTGGGACATGAATTTACATTTGATATATTAAAAAAAAAAAAAAAAAACACACATTGAGGAATTTGCCTTCTTATTTCAGAACACTACTGCACATGCCTATGTGCATGTTGCAACATGCACAACAACAGCTCAATTTCCAATAAATTATTACCCAACTCAATTATTTCCAAAACTCAGTTGCCCGTAAACCACACATTCACGCTCAACTCCGCAAAGAGACTGTTCTCCTCTAGCATGGCTCAAATTAATACTAGTATGAGTAAATGCTAGTACTGGTGAATTTGTAACTAAACTCATTAAAGAAACAGAAGTTAAGTATTTCTATTTTCTTAGAAATATTGATAAATGTAAAAAGATAATAAATGTATGGCTACAAAGGGACGTAACAATATTTGTCAGGGTTTTACTGTCCAGAATGCCAACCTTATGGGAATACTGGTAAATCACATTTGATGCATTTTGTTGTGCTCCTTCTATTTTTTTTTCCTGCTGTCTGTAAACATTTAGTCTCTCCCTATTTATGCCAACCTTAAAGGTAACCACATTTGTCATATTAAAAAACTGCATTAAGGCTGTATAAGGTAAGGGTTCAACAACAATACGAAGATCCTGCACACAGCTATATGTTTGCAATTAATGTAGCTGTTACATACAGTATTTGAATTATAATAATTTTTTCCAGGTGAGACTTGCATTAATCATGCCATATGAGGCCAATATTGCACACATACTAAGAGATGTATTAACATCCTCCAAATGAGCAATGTTTTTTCCCCACCCCAATATAGAGGATAATGAAATAAGCACATGATGATCAATATTATGCATGCTTATTCTACTTTATCGCTGTCATGTTTAAATCTGCCCAGTGTCACAGAATATTTTAAATTGTTAGGAGGATAATTTTGACTGAGCAAATACTCTAACCTTTTCGTGGCTCATTTTACGCTATGGCCTATTTTAGCTGGCATTATATATATATATATATATATATATATATATATATGGAAAATAGCACTTGTTAAGGTTGCCGAGCCCCACTATATATGTTGTCAGCTCCACCCAAGCAGTGGAGGCTATAACTTAGCCAATCCCTCCTGCTTTTTTAACGTACAGGTTATAACTTGTCTTACTTTGACTGAGCTAAAGGCGCTTCAAACTTGATTGATAACACTGCTCCTAAACGTCCTGCTATATTTTCCTGATAGTGTCTGCTTTTTGAAGATGCACAAAATGAGGTGGGTTTGCTTGTCAAATTAAAGGTAGGATAGTCAGGTTTTTTCATTAATAATTATATACATTACCAGTCAAAAGTTTTCAGCCAGTAAGATTTTTCATTCTTTTTAAATAAGTCTCTTCTGCTCACTAAGTCTGCATTTATTTGATCCAAAATACAGCAAAAGCAGCAATATTGTGAAATATGTTTACTGTTTAAAATAACTGCTTTCTCTTTGAATATATTTAAAAATGTAATTTATTCCTGTGATCAAAGCTACATTTTCAGCATCATTAATCCAGTCTACAGTGTCACATGATCCTTCAGAAATCATTCTAATATTATGATTTTCTGTTCAAGAAACATTTATTATTATTATTATTATTATTATAAATATTTAAAACAGTTGAGTACATTTTTTTCAGGATTCTTTGATGAATAGAAAGATCCAAATATCAGCTTTTATCTGAAATAAAAAGCTTTTGTAACATTATACAATATACCATTGAAAAGCTTTGAGTCAGTATAATGTTATTTAGCAAGGATGCTTTTAAATTAATCAAAAGTGATGATGAAGATATTTATAATGTTGCAAAAGATAAATGCTGTTCTTCTGAACTTTCTATTCATCAAAGAAACAAAAAAAAAATCTATTCAGCTGTTTTCAACATAATGAAAATAATAAAGTGTTTTGAGCAGCAAATATTAGCAGAATATTAGAATAATTTCTGAAGGATCATGTGACTGGAGTAATGATGCTAAAAAAATCAGCTTTGAAATCACAGGAATAAACGAAATTTTAAAATATATTCAAAAAGGAAATGGTTATTTTAAATAGTAAAAACATTTAAGTGCATTTTTAATTTTTGACAGAAATAAAAATGAGGATGCGAGGGAAGCGTATTTCAAAAAAAGAAAGTAGACAAAAACACCCTGAAACAAAAGTGAAAGTTTTGTTTCAGGAATTACGTGATCTGCAACCTTTCTACAGTGTGTCCAAAGACTAAAAACGGTATCCACCTTACTTTTACAATAAGAGTGGGCACGACCATATGTACATTTTCTAGATTTTATTTCCTGTGTCATCTGCATCCAGCTATATTTTTAGCTATACAACAACAGCTTGTTTTGCTCCTTGATATTGCAAATTGGTGTGTCTTACCATATCGTTTTATTATATTATCTTAAGAATTATATCTTATCTTACTAAACGTGGTTGTTCTTCCATATTAGTTCCATATAGCTCCTAATGAACCGCAAGTCTATATGTTCGTCCAGTCATTGCATGTGGTCCATATGCAACTATATGCAACTAAAAAATCAGCATGCAAAATCACAGCACAGCTATTGTATTTATCTTAGGTGGATTTAATTTAAATTATAATTAATCATTTAAAATTAGGATTTTAATGCAGATTAACATCTTGGAAGCAGGTTATGGGCTGCATTTCAGTCAGTCTTTTATATTAATTCCATTTTCTGACAACAGAAATAGAAAAAAAAATATATGAATAAAATCAGTTTTATTGAGAATGTGGCTGTAACCCTTTAACTGTCGCTCTCTTTTTTTAAACATACGTGAAAATGCACTATCCAAACTTACATTTTTATGATTCATGAATGAAAATATTTTGTAATATGATTCTGATGTACATTTTCCATGGTAATGCAATGTCTGATTTTAAAATGGTTTTTAAAGGATGAATTCTGAGATTTTAAGGTTTCTACTGATATATAATTTCTTATGATTTCTAAAGTATGATAGGCAAAAAGGCAACGAAGAAAGTCTTATTGTGACAAAGGTCAGAACTCCTGTTATGTAGATTTTTTGAGTTCCACTCTTGCTATAAATTAATCTATTGCTTTCCTACATAATTTGTAAGACAAAACAGTGTAGAAATATCTATTTAGGAGTGTTAGACCATTCCAACGATATATAGATGGTCATGATTAGATTAGGATTTATTTGTAATATGGTGAAGTAAATTTAGGCTTCCCGCTGATGAGACGGTGATGAGTTCAAATACAGTAGACCTAGGATTACAAACAAATGTAGAAGGCCGACACTAGGCAGAATGCAAATACAATGACATCATGAATATGCAAATTAGTTTATGACACTATCCAGTGACATTTATTAGCTTTTTGAGCTATTTTGCATTTAAAGAAGTTGGCAACAGTGTGCTATGCAGAGCAAAATAAATCCTGCACAAACAGGTTGCTAGCCAAAAAAAAAGAGGTTCACTTTCCATTATATTGTAATATTATGTGCTTTCTAGATGGAATTGTTAATGAATGAACTACCTTTATGAATGATTGAATAAATTATTTAATGTCTCACCTTGCTGCCACCTACTGATAGGTTTCGTTTCATATTTAAAAGTAGACAAAACACCCTGAAACAAAAGTGAAAGTTGTGAGAATTATGTGATCTGAAACCTTTCTACAGTGCATGCAAAGACTTGTAAAAACTATATCTACTTTATTTTTGCTGTAAGAGCAGGCACCATTTGTAAATTTTATGGGTCTGGCTCATCTGCATCCAGCTATTTTGAGCTGTACAAAACAGTTCTTTTGTAGCCGTTTATAGTGCATCTTATGCACATATTTTCATAAAAACAAATTTTGCAAGCAGCAATAAATGGGCCAAGCACTACAGAAGAAAACTTCTGGGCATTAAAATTAACATTAAATATTTAACATTATATCTTTTTTTTTTTTCTAGCTTTTGTTTTCAGGGTCCATGGCATGCTGTTATTAAGGTATTGTTCGAATCTGCATGCCATTCTGAATCTAATGAGACCAATTTTATGGGAAATGTCAATATTTTATATCTGTTATAACTAGGTTTGTCAGTCGATTTTAAAATTTTTATCTAATTAATTACATGATGTTTCGATTAATTGATCTAAATAATCTAAAAAAAAATTGACTGATTAAAAACTTTTTGTGCAAGCTTTTTGTGTTAAATGAAAAATTATCAAGTAGAGATTACAAATTGGAGTGAAAGAAATATTTGATTTGATTCAACATAAAATTAATTGCACAAACATTTAGGCTATAATGGCCTAACTATGGAACATTAAAGAAGATTATTTGAGAAACATCTCAGTATTTTTTGTTCATACAATAAAAGTAATTGGTAACCAAAACGGCTTTGTTAACAACAATCTTCAAAAACCTTTTTATGTTTCACAAAAGAAAACTTGTGACATGCGAGTAAATGATGACAGAATTTATTATTTGGGGTAAACTATTCCTTTTAATTTTTTTATTATTATTATTATTATTATTATTATATGAAATGATACTCTAAATAAAAAACTACATCTGCCAGCAGATGATAATATGAGTCAAAAACACATACAATGACTTTTTTTTTTGCACCAATATCTTGAATTTTAGGGCACAACTGCATTTATGAAGTTGTTGCCCTGCATCGTATTTTTTCAACAGTCAACTGATATATAAGATGACGTAGCCTATACAGATCTGGGGGCAGGGACAGCGTTAACTGCATTAAAATATTTTAATCGCGTTATTTTTAAAATAACTTAATAAAATAAGTTAATACGTTAAACTGACAGCCCTAGTTATAAAACATACCAAGTTTGCTGAGATATGGCCTCATGTCCTGTTTTTGCACAAATTTTGTCTTTGCAATTTTGGCCGGTTAGTGCCGCTAGAGAGTTTGAGTAAGAGATTAATCATGTGTCTGTCCTCTAACCATGTGCCAAATTTCATAGCTTTCTCAAAAGAGATTCTATAAGATTCATTACAATATGTTAAAGCATTTGAAGAATACAGCATTTCACTACAAATTTCTCAAATGGTCTACACTCAAAATGGCTGACATAGGAAAATTTGGTATCATTTGATTTGGTATGCTATGATTTTTGGTCAAACTGTTCAGAAAATATAAACAAAAATGTCAAAGTTCTGTATCTTTTGACCAGTAGATGGCACTGTGCAGAAACTACTCATGTGCGCTCAGGTCATGCTAGGTATAACACGTACCAAGTTTGGTCTGAATCTGCTAAAGTGTTTCAAAGATACAGCCTCACGTAAATGTTTGCGTAAATTTTGTCAAATTCGTTAACATGCTTTATGAAACTGGTTTGGTATATCACAAGGAATCAGAGGGAAAAAGACCTTCTAGACCTCTCAGTTCAAAACTTATTAGCTGAAATATTAGTACAAATTTGACCTACTGGTGGCGCTAGAGAGTTTAAGTTAGAGACACCAAATTTGCTATGGTTAATATTTAGACTGTTCTCTCTCTGTGTGCCAAATTTTAATACATTTCCAGAAAGCAGTTATATGGGCTGCCATAGACTCCCAGAGCAGCAGAAGAAGAAAACCAACAATGCTTGGCCCCTAAAAATGATCCCAAACGGTGAAGCTCTTGCATAATTTCAGCAGAGATGTCACTTGGTTTGATTGATTGATTAATTGATTGATTGACTGGTTGATATAAATGCAATGAGAACCATGTTCTCTATTACACCCACAATGGTTTTGCAACATAAATTTGTTTAAATCATTTGTTTCTGTTTTGTTCTTTTCCATTTTTTTTTTAGTCTTGAAGGGGCCTTAAAAACTAAACTGCTTCTGCAAGAGTGCCATTTTACTTGGTCTCTAAGAGAAGAACAAGACTTTGTTCTCTGTGATTTACTGAATCGTCTGGAGGAACAGATTCAGCTGGAATGCAAAGAGGCGAGAGTAACACGAGCTTACAGCAGCCTTGGATTCATTCAGTATCTCTATGGAAACCAGCAGGAAGCACTTGCAAATCTGCAGAAATCAGTGGAGATTGCAAAAGAACACTACAAAGACAATGATGAAGTTCTTATTGTTACCTATGGAGACCTTGCCTGGTTGCACTATCATATGAATGCGTTCTCCAAATGTGAAGACTATTTGAGAGAGTTAGAGAGGATCCACAAAAATTCTGATGGCTTCGGTTATACTGTTGAGGTGCTCAGAGAAAAGGGTTGGACTTTTCTTAAATTCTCTTACAAATACTCACATGCTGCAAAAGCATGCTTTAGACAGGCCCTTGAAATTAACCCGGATGATGGTGATTTAAATGCAGGCTATGCTATTGCACTGTACCGAACAACGAAAAACATCCCTGACTCTTCAGACTCACCAACAATAAAACAGCTTGAAAGAGCTATTGAGCTTAATAAAGATGATGCTGTTCTTTTACTGTTGCTGGCTTTGATGCTGCAGCATAACAAAGATGACAGGACAATATCTGAAACTGCACAGAAGAAGGTGACTATGGCACTGAAGATGTCCCCTGAAAACCCACATGTCATAAGATACACAGCAAAATTTTTCCGACAGTTAGGAAATATGGACATTGCCATTAATCTACTAGAAGATGCCTTGCAGGCCACCCCAAACTCTGCCTTTATACACCATCAATTGGCTCTGTGCTACAAAAACAAAAAAACATTCCTGGAAAGGAAACATAGGATGTATGGCAAAGCAAAGTTTAATGTTCAAGAGTCTGATGAAATACATCAATACCTGGATCAGTGCATCTATCATCTAGATAGGGCGCTTTTCCTAAAGCCGTCTTTTGTTATTGCCACGGCAGATTTAGCACTACATTACGGACAACTGGGTAGCTTCAAAGCTGAGAGTCTTTTTGGAGAAGCATTTAAAATGGCTAATAATGAAAAGAATTATCTGCAGGCAGTTCATTGTATATATGGCCAGTACCAGCTCTACTACCAAAGATCTGAACCACTGGCCTTCCATCATTTCATGCAAGGTCTGAGGCTGCAACCGGAAACAGAGCTAGGAATGGTGTGTGAAAAAAAACTGAAAATCATGATGCAATATCGTATTAAATGGCAGAATATCCTGGATGACGGCGTGGTGTGTGGCATACAAGGATTCATTCATGAAGTGAAGGGTGAAAAACTCAAGGCTGAAGAGCTTTATGAGAGAGCCCTAAAAAATGGGCTTGAGTTTGGTAAATAGAATCTCAAGTTTTTAAGCAATTTATTTTTAATAGTTTTATTATATTTAATCTGGTTTTCAACATTTTATTTTAAGATGCATTAATGGTTTTAGTAAGCATTGTAATAATTTTAGCTAAAGACATGCTTAACAGTATGGAGCCCCTAAAATTGGGGGAAAAAAATTGGGGTGGGAGGAAAAAATATTGTACAATTTTTTTTAACGTTCTGTTGCAAAACTTTTGCATTCCCTCGCAAAACTTTTGTGTTGTCTCACAACGCTACTTGCATTTTCTCACAAAAAATTTGTGTTCCCTTGCAAAAAAATTTTTTCACATTTGATTTAGGCAAACACTTTGTTGTTTACAGCTTGCAGTGGTTCATACAGCTCTGTACAGTCACAGTAGTTTTTTATTTTGAACTGGACTCA
Organism: Cirrhinus molitorella; assembly: GCA_033026305.1. Classification (NCBI taxonomy): domain Eukaryota; kingdom Metazoa; phylum Chordata; class Actinopteri; order Cypriniformes; family Cyprinidae; genus Cirrhinus; species Cirrhinus molitorella. Next base: position 31,533,719 of record CM065119.1, read on the forward strand.
AGTACAAAGAAATAGTCAGTACTCATAATTCAAAGCATGGTTTTGGGACATTCTAAAATGCTTTATGTGGCTTCATATACTCCAACAGTGACATTGGGGCCCAATTCAGTATTAATAAATACTATTAATACTACTAATAATTTTAATATTAACCCTTTAAAACCGCACGTATCATATTTGATACACGAGTTTCTAAGACATATATTGAATCGGTGAGAGCGATACTTTCTGTGAAAACCGGTTGTATCTATTGTGATACATGTATTCTGCCATCTAGAGGACTTTCACTGCACTGCAGGCAGTAGAGGGGTGGTTTTCAAGCTTTTCAAAATGACGGCTGCGATTGGATCACGCCAGATGCGTTAGTCAAGAAAATAAAGGCTAATTTCAAATTGTTAAGGTAAAAATAACATGTGTATTGCACCTAATATAATTAATTAAATACTTTCTGAATTAAAACAATGCATAATTACTTAATAATTTAATCGTTAAATTACAATTAAAATGTGTTAGATTTTGTGTATCAAATTTGATACTGCAGGTATTAAAGGTGCTTTATGTCTAAATAGTCATGTCACATTGTTGTAATGTAATCTACTTTATGACTACCAAAATACAAACACACACACTACTGGGGTGATTCAATTAATCTAATTAATGACTGAAATGTCATATTAAAATATATATTGTGTTAAAAATGCACATATTACATTTGAAACTGCAGGTATATAAGGTTTTTTTTTATCCCTGAACAGTCATGTCACATTTTTGTAATGTACCTACCACAATGTTATCTTACAATACATTTAGATTATTTTGACAGTAATAATTTATCTAAAATCATAATCAATATGCTGGATTCATCATTTTGTTATGTGTATTTTAGATGTCAAACACATTAGAGGAGGAAGAGAGAAAAAGAAAGGGTAACACTTTCTATGAAGCCTGAATTTATAATACATTATAAGGGTATTCTTAAGGCATTATAATGAATGCATAATGCATTATAAAAAACATTATAATATGTTATACCATCTCATGAATAATCAAAACAACAATTATAATACATAATAATACTTACGTATTTGAGGTTAACCTTTTATAGTATGATTATTTATAACGCACAATGAACATCATATTAAATCTACATTTATAATGGACTATATCATATTCCTTTTTTTTTTTTTTCTTCATTTTATTTTGTTGGTCCCCTTGGTCTGTTGACTATAAGCAACTTTGCAGCTGCATGTCAACTAACACTCCTTAGAGTATTAGTAGACTTAGGCTAAGGTTAGGGTAGGTCAAAGTTACATATAATCAGTTTGTCTTTTGGGCAACTATCAAAATAAAGTGTGTAAATAATATAAACCATACATTTAGCATACTACTAATTATAAACACTGCTAGCTGACATGTAGTTGCAGAGCTACTTATCAACAGCTTTCAAAATGGTACCATCAAATAATAAAAAAAAAAAAGTTGAAAGAAAATGTGTCATTTTACACATTCATCTGTTTTGATACCTGATCTTATGGATGTTTGAGGAAAAAAATATTATTATTATTGTTATTAATACTACTTATAAGTGGTCTTTGTTTGCTTTAAGTAAAGTAACATAAGTAAAATGGCAAGAAATTAGACTTATAATACATTATAACTATGAGAAGTATAATTCATGGTTACTTAAGTGGATGTGTTCATTGTGTGTTATAAATCATCATATGCTTAATAGCTATAACTACAAATAAGTAAATATTATAATGCATTACAACTGTTCTTATGAATACTCATGAGATGATGTAACATATTATAAGGTTATTTATAATGCATTATGCATTCATTATAATGCCTTATAATGTGACAAGACAGGTCACAATCAAAAAGCAGTCAGTGAAGGATAATGCATAAAAGAAAGAATACAGATGGAGAAAACAACAATTTCAACCTCCATCTGTTGATTTCATTTCATCTGATGAGGAAGGGACCAAAGACAGGTTCTAAGCAAATCTTCCCCAAAAGCCTAATGTATCAAATGTGCTACAAAAAATATATCATAAACAAAATGAGTTGGCAAAAAAAATTTTTTTGATTTTGTTTCAGAGCCTAACAAACATCTAATTTCCAAAAATATAGAATTTTCTGCCTATTTTTTAATGGTTCAGGCTTTATAGGGTTAATAACCTTATTAATAAAATGACTATAATAAAGCAGAAAGCCATGAACGCAATGCTAATGCTCATTAAGCTTTTTCTCCCCCATAGAAAACCATTATAGAAAATCCTTAATGTAGGCTAATGGACGAAGACAATAATATAAAAAGACCAAATCTGGTAAACACTCGTAAACTTCTATGGGGAAGAAAACACTTATCACGCAATTCAGCTCATATTCTAGGCCCATCTGCTTGCATATACACTATATAGCTGTAATAATTTATTCATAGAAGGAAAACGCTTAACATGCAATATTCTGTGCTTATCTGCTTTCCTGTATGTATAATGTATTAATAAACTGTATACTGAATTTTGCCTTTTTATACCATTGTCTTACACTCTTAAAAATTAAGGTTTTTGCAGCGATGCCATAAAGCAACCATTTTTGGTTCCCCAAAGAACCTTTTAGAGAAAAGTTCCTAAAAGAACCATTTTGAAGAACATTTTAAAAATTTAAAGAACCTTTTTCAACTATCAACCTTTTTCCTGAGTAACCGATGAGCAGCGGCATGATGGATTCTAACTTCCATTTGGGTGCTTTCGTGTCCTGGTCTTCATAGAAATCCATGTTAAAACGGAGTAAAAAAGATTGAAACTTTTTCAATATAAGCAAGGTTTAACGTTATATTATCGGCTCAGAAAATAATTTTTATACTTTTTTTTTTTTTATAAATTTGACTAGAGACACCAGAGACCGGAAATGTACAGCACCATTTCAGTCGGGCGAGACTTCCATGTTCAGAAAAAGTTGGATAAAGAAACTTTTCTGCATTTGAAAGGTTCCATGGATGTTCAAGGGTCTTCCTAGAACCATTGATGCCAATATAGAACCTTAACGTGCAATTTAGGGGGTTGTGTTTTTATTCTGGGCTATTCTGCTTACTGCTTAAGTATACTATTCTGTATACTTTAATAATAAGGTGTGTACTGAATATGGTCCTCCAGTATTTCACATTAAGCATTTTATAATGTCCCAAAACTATGTCTGGAATTAAGCACTGACTGTATTGACTGACTGTATTAAACTTGAATCCAAGTTCAAAATAAAACAAACATTGTGAACGTACAGAGCTGTATGAACCACTGCAAGCTGAAAAGTAAACGGGAAGTGTTTGTCCGAACTCAACTGGTTTTGCGAGAGAACACAAATATCTTTTCGTGAGAACGCACAAGTTTTGCGAGAGAAAGCAAAAAAAAATAAATATATTTTTTCCAACCACCCCAATTTTTTCCACTGACCCTTATTTTTTCCACCACCGTGTCATTTTAGAGGCTCCATATTACGATGCCATTATGTTGTAAGAAATAATTCTTAAGACTGACTTATTACTGTTACTTACTATTACTGATCTATTAATTTATTTAAAGATTACACTATAGGAGACAAAAATTTAAAGAAGAAATGTTTTTAACTACTTGTCACTTTTAGGAAAGCATGGACCAGTGTATGTAAATTTAGGCATTTGGGAATTGACATTAGCATTGTCAAGTTTTATGACACCGTCTGTAGTCATTTGTCAATTGTTCATATCTCCTAGACCTGGATTAACAATTTTGAATTAAAAGATATTTAATCAGTAACAGTCTCCATCTCAGTCAGCTGTTTTTGATTGATCTTGTATTTCTTACGTAGGTGAAATTTTCACAGAGATGAGGATTTGGCTCATGCGTTACAGCGAAACAGAAAAATCTGTTCTAAACCTGATTTTTGATGGAGGACACTACGAAGTTGACGATGGTAGGATTAAAACCTTCAAAGGTGCAATGAACAAGGAGCCTGTGCACTTGGTTGATATTAATATCTGCAATGCCAGGAGGATTCTTAGATTGGAAAAACTGACTCCTGGGCCTCATGTCATTCTGCTTGCATTTACTCTACATGATAGCGAATTCACAGACCAGACCAAAGAGATTCTTGAAAATTTGGCATTTCTTGGAGAGAAATTCTGGAATCATGTTGTTGTAGTATTTACAGAGGGAAACTGCAGTCTAAATGAGTATACTGGAGCTCAGAGAAGCGTATTGGAGTGGCTTCTTGAAAAATGTGGGGGCAAATACTACATCTGTGGTTCCAAACCAGAAATTACAAAGAGGAGGGAACTTTTAGACAGGATAGAGGAGATGATCTGCACAAATAATTCAATGCATCTGGTCTTACCAGCCATTTCAGATGGAGATTCTCAACCCCCTTCAGACATTTTAAGGGTAAGTCAAAATGATCTCTTTGCAAATGCAAATCTGTCTAATTTGAATATTCACTTAAGCACTTGTTATTTTTCACAGAGGCTAGATCTGAAAGATTATATGTTCACTCCCGAGGTCATCCGTCAAGAGGGGCAAAGGAAATACAGGTACTGTGTCAAACAAACAGGTGAAGTAAGCTTATTAAGTATATCAGTTTGCATGCATATTTGATATCTCTTTCAAATCAAATAGGTTACAATGCAGCCATGCAGGCTGGTTCCATTGTGAGTTTACACAGATTGGTTTTAACATGGAGGGGGAAGGAGAGGTGCTGTACAGCACTGATCTTCAGGACAGCAACTGTCCGGTCCCTGCCAACTATTACCAAGCAGGACCCGTGTATGATATCAAATGTGTTCAGGGTGAGCTGTCTCAACTCAGACTACCTCACTGTGAGACCTCCATTGGTGAGTTGGCAATCTTATGAATAATATATTGCTGAATGTAATACAAAAGTGCCATATTGCACTATATTATATATTTTATATTTACTAACTGTAGAGGACAGCAAAAAAAAGTGATTTATTTTTTCCTCAGAGGATGCCAGCGATTTCATGTCAATTACACATTACTCGAATCAGATGGTTGATATTCTGAAACCTCACAATATCACAAGCACACATGTTACAGTGAGCATCACAGGAGCATCAAAGTTTTTTATTACCAAAAAGGAAAACTGGTTCACAGGTCATTGGTCTAAGACACTTGGACAGGTGATGCTATTCTACCTACAGCCTGCACACAGGCTGCATGTGTTCCTACAACCACGCAGTGTGGATCCCAGAGAAGTACATTTTAAATGTTTTTTGTCCCCCTCCATTTTTACCTCATTCATTATCATTTTATAATCAACCTTTAATGTTTCTTTATTCTTTCAGGTGGAAGAATGTAATGAAGATTATACATTAATCCAAACAACATCTTGTGAATGCATGCTCAAATATGAATGTGTCTACAGCATGTCCTGTGATCCTGTTGAGAAACATGGACTTTCAGAGATGCCAGAGATACAACCAGTGGTCAGTATATGCATTTTCTTAAAGCATGAGGGTGTTTTTCTTCTATTTTAAGTGTTGTGTTCATAATTTAAATTTTAAAAATTATGTTTGTTTGTATGTGTTTAAATTCCAATCACTGCATTGATCATGGTTAAGACTGAGTATCAAAACATCTGCCCTTTCTAATGAATACAAGAACACCTAGTCCAGAAATCTTAGTCCTGCCAACCTGCAAATATCTCTGATGAAACAAATATTATCATGATTAGAATATCTTGTATAATCTCAAATGTACAGTATATCAACAGTGTACAAAGAATGTTCATTTTGCCTGTCATGAAGTATTTAAGAGTTTGATGGACCCTGGAAAAAAATGTGCTTTTTAAACTTTACTGTGTGAATTTGTGCATACAGTACTTATTTTTTTTTACTATCCAGCCAGATTCAAGTTACATTGGTTTTTGAAACTATTTATTTTATTTTTTGAAATCCAATATATTTTTAATTATTAATAATTTCATTTAGCTAAATATCTTTACATTATATAGGTATTTAGGATCATAAGAAACATTCTGACTGATGTTATGTCCTAGACTTAATCACCTGCTCCTTTAACACCTAATGTGAAAATTAAAGAATTCAGTTATAAATGAGAAAGAACAAACATTTTTCCAACATTTATTGATTCAGATATGTTTCAGTGGTGCCTTTTGATCAAACCTTTTGATCTCTTTAGGACACAAAACTTCATTGCACAAAGCAGTGGAACCATTACTATCCAACATTTGATATAAAGTTGCCAGATGGTGTGATGAATGTGGGTTTACACCTCAAAAAGGAAAACCCCAAAGAAGGAGAGGTTGAAGTTGTATGGAGCCAAAAGATAACACTGACAGGTAAAATACATTACTGTTTGTGTTAATGGAATTTTACAAAGGTTTAGGAAGTAGATTACTGACAACTGATTATCATCAGAGATGCAGATAATATAGATGCAGATAATAACAACATTTTTTATCTTACAGAATACAGCAGAAAACAGCAGACTGATGTGAGCAGAGCCTATGAACAGATAAGCGGTGTAAACACCTTAACCCAATCTTAGCTTAGCTTTTTTATTTACTTGTGAATATGCTAGTAGCCTGCTTTAGAATTGTAGTGGAACAAATGATTAGACTCTATTTTCTCTCAGAAACATTTAAATATACTCTATAAATTAAATGTGTTGATGACTACATTCTACAGGTGTATCCTTTCTAAAGCTGAACTTATCCAAAGAGTAAGAAATGAGGATGTCATTTTAGATCACCTTGGTGACATTATTGCAAACATCTCAGGAAAAAATGAGGAGTATCTTTGAGATCATAGAGGTCTTTTGTTAGAATGTTTTTTTTACAAGGCAGAACCAGATCTTATGAAAGATATGATAACAGACAACAACTAAGGCCACTAATGCATGTGAGATAAACAATAGAGAAACTTTCATTTGTTATTTTCAAACTCTTGCTATAATACTGTATGTCAAAGCATGTGATATTGACCAGTGTATCTGACGGTCTTTTAATATTTTTTTTAGCTGTACTGCTACTGCTTTATAGTGAAATGTTTTAGATTGTGATTCAATGGGTTTGTCCAATTTACCTGTAAGGTAAATAATACATTTTCAGGAGAAGTGACATTTAGAATGTAATATCTTTTATTTTCTATTTCACTTCAATATAAAGAGGTGCTGTAGTTTGGACTAATAATGTGTAAACTGTTGACTTTTTTTTTCTTTATTGCAGTCTGGTTCAGTTCTTAATAGCATTAATATTTGTCAATAAAACAAACACAACTGTTATATGTGGGATTTTTAAAAATGTGGTTATTAAAAATAAAATGCATTACTATTAAAATATCTGATGTTGTAAGAAAATTGCTGATGCTTATGATACAATGTTTAATTCATAAATGCAAATGTATGATGACTGTCCCTGTCACGTCTCAACTCAATCCTGCACTTTCACCCCGGTCCCTGAGCACCAGCACCCGTGAACCATCCCCCGAATACTAATCCGGAACACCTGTGCTGCCCTGATTACCCAGTGTATTTATACCCACCTCTCTCTCATACTCACCACTCGGGATCGAAGTAACATGCCTGGTTGTTGCTCTTCTTCTTTGGATACTCTCCTTTCGGATTCCTTCGGACTTGTGAATTGTGGACTTCTACACTGTGGATGGAAACAAGAGGATTTGAGGGAAGTGACTTTGTGAACCGTAATTCTAATGTCTATGGATGGACTTACATTCCTGTGCTCGTCTCACAGTTCGGGACTCCAGCAGTTTGTATGGCTATAAATTAAGTTGTTCATGTTTCTTGGAAGCACTGTAAATAAACATTCACAAACTTACCTTCTGCCTTTCGCCCCTTCTCTGACCAAGCGTTACAGTCCCATTGTACACAAACCGATTTTTAAACAAATATGGTTTACCCCTTTAACCTGTTTTTTGTTGTTGTTGTTATTATGTGTATAAATATGTGCATATTGTAGAGTTTGTTCTCAGTCTGTAATATTGTTGCAAGGTTTGAATGCGAATAACAGCAACTAAATGTTAATAACAACAACTCTAACAAAATTATGCATTAAAACTTTAAAATTCATTTGTTCCAAATGTTTGCATGTCCGTTTGGTTTCATAAAAACTAGAAAAATAAAATTCTTAAAGTTGTGGCTTGTGGTCAGTGGTGGTATTTTTCAACTTTTGATTTTATATCTAGTAAGAAATTAGTATTATAGTAATTAAATTTATTTTGCATTAATTAAATTTATGATGCATAAATAAAAAAATAATATATAGTTCTTGTCTACCGTCTTAACATAATATACAGTACATAAAATCTTATAGAATTTATTCTTAATCATATGGTTAGTTTCTATTAATATCAAATGCTTATTATGTAGCTCTGCTTGACACATTTTGTATCAGTTAGTCCCTGTTCCATTTCTCTATTGAAATGGAACAGGGACTAACTGAAAAATGTTAATCTAAAAAATTATCTAAATGCTTCTGATCTTGATGTAGTGCTACAGTCAACACTCTTTACATTTTAACTTTAATCATGGCAGCTGTAGATTTAGTTGCAGTAGTAACTAAATCTTTTTTATTGTAGTAAAATTGTAGTAGTGATAATGCAGAGGCACTTTTTGCCCCCATATCTTTAATGCATGTGCATGTATTTTTATACATTGTACCTTATTTTCCCCAGTATGCTCAGCAGTGACAGCAGTGCTACCACAACCAGAGCCAGTGGAACTAGTACAATGACCAATATGGCAACTACCTGCAGGGCACCCAAGGCAGCCAGGGCGCCCAGGGAACACAGTAGTAGCATTGCAACCATTTCAGATGTCTTCCTCATGCCTTTTTGTGCTCCTTCTCTTACTCAGTCTTACCTTTTTTTTTTTTTTAAACCTTTTATTCTCTCTATATTTACACCCTCCATTGCTCTGTTTGAGTTTTGGTGACAAGTATACCTTTTTTGCTCTTCTTCTAAATATTTGTTTACATTCCCCTGTGTGTTCTTGTAGATGAGAGGTTCGACCCAGATCCAGTTTTCGCATCACATACATACATACATATATATATATATATATATATATATATATATATATAAAGCATTTTTAAAATGATTCAGATTGGTCTGATGCACATCTCTTCCCATTTTGCAGATTAGTAATGTTCACAGATTTGTGAATGCAGCATTTCAGAACACCTGTAATGGCAATGGGTCAAATCATTTGAAACTGCTAGGAGGGGAATTATGACTGAGCAAATATTCTATAACTTTTTTTTTTTTTTTTGGACCCACTTGGTTAAAAGAAGGACGAGCCCCATTATGGATGTTGTCAACTCCACCCCATCTTTCTTACTTTGGTAATGTGTGCTGGTTCTTGAAATAAGGAAGTCTCAACATCAATTGATAACACTCAGAAATGTCCTGCTTTTTGTTTATTTCATGATAAATTGCTGCGTTCTGAAGATGGGCACAAAATGAGGTGGGTTTGTTTGTTGTATTAATGTTGAGTTAAAAGTTCGAATCAAAACGAAAGCACGTAAGGTTAATTTTTTTTCAAATATTTGTCATTTAAACGCTATTTATCATTCCTGGTGTGACTAAGAGATGTTTTTTTATTTTAAAATCTCATCCACCTTATTTTGCAAAGTACAAGTTATCTTTGCAGTGAAAGCGCGAGACATCCGCTTAATTACAGCAGCGGTAAATAACTGAAAGAAAAACAAAGTGCAGTAAACGGTACAAGTATTTGCACTACAAACAGTGTGTTTACAAATACGATGATGCATTCAAATAATATGAAAAGAATTATCTATTCATATTATTATATTATTTTTCTGCCGTTAAAAAATAACAGGAAGCAGACAACACCGGAAGCTTCGCAAAATGTTTAAGGTTTAAGGTGAAAATGATGTGGACAAGTGGTTATGCAAGCTGTTAAGCGTCTGCATGTTAAAGTAAATTTATCCAAGTAGTTAAAATGTATTCGAAATTTGGCGTTAAAGTGTAAATCACACGTTTTTTGTGACACTGTCATACAGGGACAGACAGCCCTGCTGAAAAAAAACAGCATATGCTGGTTAGGTAGGTTTTGATGCTGGTATGCTGGTTTTTGCTGGTTTTAGCTGGTCCTTTGCTGGTTTATGCTGGTGCAGGACCAGCATAAACCAGCTAAAGACCATCTTGAACCAGCTAAAGACCAGCATAAACCGGCAAAGGACCAGCTTAAACCAGCATACCAGCATCAAAACCTACCTAACCAGCATATGCTGTTTTTTCAGCAGGGAGAATGTATTTATGACAAAGGGTTTTAAAATTTGGCTTCTTATTTAAATAAAAAATGTGTCCCCATGGCTCAGTTTGCTCCAGGTTAGGGGTAAATTGACCTGAGTCGAGTCATTGGATGTGCATCATCTGGGTGTTAAATGGCAGACTGAATCTGATTCAAACCCATGTGAAATAAACAATAATTTCCTTTTACAACTTTTCATAAACTTAACATTAACAAATTTCAATATTTAATTGTTTGCATTTCTGAAACAATACACCAAAGTTGTAACCTTCCTAAAAACAGACTAAACAGAGAGTTTGTTGTGCCATTAGCAACTACAGGTGGAAAGATACATCTGATTACAATGTAATGAAAAGCATTTTCTGGTTCTTATCAGAAAAGGATTTGGTGCACTTGTACACTGTCCCTATCAAATAAACTACAAATAATATGTATATATGATAAACTTTAACTTAACTACAGTGCCTTACGGTGGGGTAAGTTAAAATGCTGACTCAATGTATCCCACAGCATTTGGCTCACTTTGGCCCATTGCTGCCATTTTGGATATCATAAATATCTATTAACCATTATAACCATTACATCTGTGATGCTAAATTTTTACTTTGACAAGCCAAACAGAGTTTTTAAAATAAATTCTATTCCTCCCATGTGGTTCCAAAATACATGGTCAAATGATAGTAAAAGTGTACAGTTGACCAATTTACCCACTGGCTCAATTTATCCCACTCTCCCATACTTCCATTGAAGATGAGTCAGTGCAGAAATACACTTGTGTAGTTGCGAACTGCAAGTCAAGCGGGAATAGACAATATATTGCTAGGATAAGCACCTCTTTGAGTTTTGAAACTAGCGGAAATGGCAGCACAGAATAAAATCCCACATTCCAGCTTCCTGCATTTCTGCTGCTGCTTCAGAAGACGAATAATCCAGCACAATGGCAACATTGTCATGTCATAAGACAACATTTATATTGCAAACTGTATTGCTGTTTTTGGAGTAGGCATAACAACGCAATGGCATTTACATTGAAACCAAGACACATTCTGTAAAACAAAAGAGCGCTTATGGACACACAAATTAGATATGAACAGTTGCAATACACTGTGTGGACAGTCAGTTATTCAAATCAGATTTCATCGGGATATGCACAGAATCGGATTTGGGCTAACAGTCTAAACTAAACTATACTCTTTCTCTCTTTTCGAAATCACCCCAATACGTAATGAATGAAATGGGGAGCAGTTGTGGCCTAATGTTTTAGAGAGTCTGACTTGTAACCCGAAGGTTGCGGTTTTGAGTCTCAGGTCCGGCAGGGATTGTCAGTGGGGGAAGTGAATAATCCGCGCTCTCTCCACCCTCAATAATACGACTTGGGTGAGATCCTTGAGCAAGGCACCACAGCATTGGCTGCTCAGTGCTCCGGGTGTGTTCATGGTGTGTGTGTTCACTACTGTGTGTGTGCACTTGGTTAAATGCAGAACACAAATTCTGAGTATGGGTCGCCATACTTGGCCACAATTCATGTCCTTTTCTTTCACTTCCTTTCCTTTCCTTTGAAAACGAGTGAGCAAATTCGGACGAGGGAGCCGGGAGGGCTGTCGCTTTTGCATAATTTGTGCCTGCTGTTTGATGGGGCTTTCACAGCACTTTTGGTGTGCACCTGGGATTGTCTGACATCAGAGTTAGGTTCGTTTGGATAATGTGAACTACATTGCGAGAATCGCTGTGGGAACCCTTCTTTTTTGCCCTTTTTTTCTGAAACCTTATATGAGAATGCCAGTTCAGTAATATGGCAATTGCATGCAAAAACTGAGAAGCTCGTGAGCAGTATAAATGCAGCGAGAGTGACAGTTGCGTCAGAATCTTCTCCTTCAGGCTGCTGTCTTTGAAGATGCACCGAAACACACTACAGTTTCTTTACCTCATCCGATGGCACCTTCTGTCTACTTTGCATGGGCTCCATCGACCCGCAGGAACCACAATAGACCTTGCCCCGTTTCAACAGCGTAACTCTGTTACTAACATTGCCCCCCCTGTTTTGAGACAAGGGGCCCTATTTTAACGGTCTAAACGCAAAGTGTAATGCTCATGGCGCAGGTGCGCTCAGGGCGTGTCCAAATCCACTTTTGCTAATTTAACGACGGGAAAACGGTCCGTGCACCCGGGCGCATAGTCGAAATGGGTTGTACCTATTCTCTAATAAGTAAGGGGTGTCTCATCTCCCATTCCCTTTAAGAGCGAGTTGCGCTCGCGCCATGGCGAACCGCTATTTACAGGGACAGGGACAGATATGTGGACTTCGGCCGGTAGATCCTATGCCTCCTCCGTCTTTCAATACATTGGCCGAGCAGGTACTCCATTTGGCTGAAAAATTCGAAAATACGTAACAATAAAAAATACACTGACTTATTAAATACACCGATTAAACTGAGGAGTTCAACCAGTGATGTTTTGCTGAAATTACCTGTTAAGTGGCCAGTAGGGTGACCACCCGTCCCGCTTTGCGTTGTACCGCACAGCATTTTTACCCCTTGTCCCGCACGTCGCATATTGAGAAAATGTCCCGCTGTTGGTTTTTAGTTATCATATTAAGAAAACGTGCATGCGTTCTTTTGCCTTTTAGAAAGATTTTTATTTATTCTTTTTGCGGCGTAGTTTCCACGCAAAGGATGTGCGGACCTCATCGAATGATCTAGCCACCGACGGAAATGGTCGAGGGCCCACGGAAAAACACGATATTCTCCATTCATTATAACCAATTAATTAAAATCGACGCAGCTTTCAGACGTGACTTTCTTCTTATTTTAATAGTTTGTTTGAGGCGGTTTTTTGTGGCGTTATTTTAACGACGAATGTCTAGATGCGCGAACACAAATCTATTCTCTCGCAGGCGTATTTTTTTACACACACATATAACGGACGCGCTTTCTCTCGCTTATATGTGCGCGCTGAGAAACATAAATAACTGCATATGACAACGGATGTATCTACATAGCATATCTGTGGAAAATGTATCTTTCTCACGCTCACATGTGTCCCACATTGTCCCGCAAAATCGTATCTGTGTCCCGCAACAGATCTATTGCCAGGTGGTCACCCTAGTGGCCAGTCAATATTTCATTCGTCTGCGTTGGATGCAGGCTTTCAGATAGCTCCGTGCGAGGAGTCAGTTAATATAAATGTGTGTGTATTGGCACGATTATTCAATTAATTAGCCAATTTCATTCATCATTATAAGTACTGATAGGCTGAACTGCAAATAGGTAGCCTAATTCTACGACACGCAGTGGCTATCCACAATAATATTATTTTACACTGTAATCCTTTTGTTTTTAATATTTGGCATGTTTGTGTGATGCGCATCCCTGTGTGTAATAAGCAAAGTGAATGCACGTTGTGGACCTGCCCAGAGGCGCATTATTTACCAGTGCGCTCTTTAAATAACAAAAATAAATAAATAAATAAATAAATAAAATATTGACTTTACTTTAGTTTTACTTTCGGTTTCGTTTTAACTGCTGCAGGAAATTCTCTGCGGTGCTGAGCTTGCATTCTACAATACAAGACATTAATTTAAAAGTGGGGGGACATGTCACTCCTGTCCCAATGGAAATTACGCCCCTGTGTATGGGCATCATGTCTTTTGCCATGCAGTGTGTTATGGCGTGAGGCTCACAAACACATCTGTAATTATGCTTTGTTTTGTTTTGATATAAATTTGTTGTAATGCCACATGATGTAGCAACTTTAATTTTGCAAATCTTGCACAATACATCTCTCTGCTCTGTGTCGGTAATCTCAAATCCAAAATATCATATAACAGAGGCAGAGTTTTTTTGGCTACCAGATCAGTCTCCTCAGCACCCATCTTCGTTCAGGTCTCTCAGCACTGCACACACAAGTTTTGGTTGTACACTCGTTATTGTGGTGCATTATGGAAGAACACTCGATAACATCGGCTATGAGGCTTCTCCAAATGCATGTGTTTACAGAGTTTAATTTTGATTTTCAATACTTTGCCTAAATGTCTGTTTAGTTGTCCTATGTAAAATAATAATAATAATAATAATAATAATAATAATTGTGGTGCTTCTAATAAGTCATAAACATTTCCAAATGTAGAACATAATACACATACTCATCTTTGCAGAAAATTAAATGTGCAATACTTTGTTTTAATAACTAATTATTATGTAATATCTTACTAACTTACAGTGGAATTTTCACTGTAAGTTTCAGGGCATGTGAGTTCCTGTACATGATGCATTGTGGTGAAGAATACTCACATCACTGATGACGTTGTAATTTTTGGTAAAATGATGATGCTGCTTTTGCAAAATAACTGTTTAAATACTTAGTCTCTGCCTTTCCTTTTTGTTTCAGTCTTGAAGGTGCCTTAAAAACCAAACTGATTCTGCAGGAGTGCCATTTTACTTGGTCTCTAAGAGAAGAAGAAGACTTTGTTCTCTGTGATTTACTGAATCGTCTGGAAGAACAGATTCAGCTGGAATGTAAAGAAGCGAGAGTAACACGAGCTTACAGCAGCCTTGGATTCGTTCAGTATCTCTATGGAAACCAGCAGGAAGCACTCGCAAATCTGCAGAAATCAGTGGCACTCGCAAAGGAACACTACAAAGACAGTGATGAAGTTCTTATTGCTACCTATGGAGACCTTGCCTGGTTGCACTATCATATGAATGAGTTCTCCAAATGTGAAGACTACTTGAAGGAGTTAGAGAGAATCCGCAGAAAATTTTCAGAAGGATTCACTTATTCTGTTGAGGTGCTCAGAGAAAAGGGTTGGACTTTTCTTAAATTTTCTCAGAAATACTACAATGCTGCAAAGGAATGCTTTAGACGGGCCCTTGAAATGAACCCAGATGACAGTGATTTAAATGCAGCCTATGCTATTGCGCTGTACCGCACAACAAATGATACCTCTGACTCTTCAGACTCATCAACAATAAAACAGCTCAAAAGAGCAATAAAGCTTGATCCAGATGATGCTGTTCTACTAGTTTTGCTAGCCTTGAGAATGCTACATAACAGAGATGATAGGAAGACATATGAAACTGCGCTGAGTAAAGTGATTATGGCACTGAAGATGTCACCTGAAAACCCACATGTCATAAGATATGCAGCAAAATTTTGCCGCCAGTTAGGAAATATGGATGCTGCCATTAGTCTACTGATAGAAGCCCTGCAGGCTACACCAAACTCTGCCTTTATACACCATCAATTGGCTATTTGTTACAAAAGCAAAAAAAAAATCCTGGAAAGTAAATGTGCTAAAGCAGAGTCTGATAAAATACAGCAATACCTGCATAAGTGCATCTATCACCTAAAAAGGGCGATTTGCCTAAAGCCCTTATTTGTTGTTGCTGTGGCAGATTTAGCACTGCAATATGGACAAATTAATAATGCAGAAGCAGAGAGACTTTTTGAAGAAGCATTTAAAATGGTTAATAAGGAAAAGCAACATCTGAAGATAATTCATTATTTATATGGTCAATACCAGCTCTACTACAAAAGATCTGAACAACTGGCCATCTATCATTTCATGCAAGGTCTGAGGCTGCAGCCAAAATCAGATGAAGGCAAGGAGTGTGAGAAAAATCTGAAAAAGATTATTGAACGTCGTATTAATAGGCTGAAAAACCCAGATGACAGCATGGTCTGTGTCATAGAAGGATTCATTCATGAAGTAAAGGGTGAAAAGTTCAAGGCTAGAGAGTTTTATGAGAAAGCCCTAAAAAATGGGTATAATTTAGGTAAATACAATTTTATTTTTGAACGTTGTCGAAAGTAGCATGAATATTTTATTTACCTTGACTGAAATCACATTTAAAAATAAGCATGCTTTTTGTGCTTGATTGGTTTATAGCTTCCTGAATGAATGACTGAAATCTGCATGACACGCTCAAATTGTATGGTGTTATTTATTAAAAAATAAATGGTTTAGACAAATAGTTTTGAATGTCCTGCATGGAACATCACAACATTTTTGTTTTTACAGTGTGAAATTCGTGAATTAGGTTTAGTTGTTACTATGCACTGCATACAATTTACAAAATAGTTTTTTACTATTTTTTTGTATTTCCTCTTAAACTTAAACATTGTCCAGGTCAAACCCAAATAAACGACCCTCTTTTAAAAAGTATCAGTTCAGCTATTGTCCTGAACCCTTTTGTTCAGTATTTATGATTGCTAAATAAATGTGTTCAAGATTAGAACGTGATTAGACTGTACCATATATAGTTTATTAAGATTTAACTTATTTATTATTGTTTTATTTACTAATCTGACAATTATATTTTAGGAATCATTCATGAAAAAATTTACTAAAAATGTTCACTGTTTTAGGAACACGTGCACCAGTGTATGCAAAGTAAATGTTTTAAAGTTTACATTGAGTTAATGTAGAAGTTTTTTTCATTAACATTGTCATGTTTTATAAACATTTGTAGGCAACTGTCATATCTCCAAGATGAACAAGGTGTACTAAGAGATGCCAGGAGTCTCCTTATACAAATGTTTGTTTGTTTGTTTTTAAATAGGTGAGAGCCCTCTTCTCACAGAGACAAGAATTTGGCTCATGAGTTTCAGTGAAACAGAAAAATCTGTTCTAAACCTGGTTTTTGACCATGGAGTTTACGATGAAGCTGGTAGTGGGAGGCTTAAGACTTTCAAAGGTTCAATGAACAAGAAGATTGTGCACTTGGTTGATATTGATATCTGCAATGCCAAGAGGATTCTTAGGTGGGAAAAACATACTCTTGGGCCTCATGCCATTCTACTTGCATTTTCTTTACATGATGGCATATTTACAGATCAGACCAAAGAGATTCTTGAACAGTTAGTGTTTCTTGGAGAGAAATTCTGGAATCATGTCGTTGTAGTATTTACAGAAGGAAACTGTGGTATACATGAATATACTGGAGCTCAGAGAAGCGTATTGGATTGGCTTCTTGAAAAATGTGGGAACAAATTCTACATCTGTGGATCCAAACCAGAAACAACAAAGAAGAGAAAGCTTTCAGAGAGGGTACAGATGATGATCAGGAGAAATAATTCAATGCATCTGGTATTACCAGACATTTCAGATGAAGATTCTCAATCCCCTTTGGACATGTTAAAGGTAAGTCACTGATTTATTTCTTTTTAAATTATATTTTTGCATAATTGCCTAATTTGTCTATACAATTACAACTTTTTATGTACTTTTATGTACTTTTTATTTTTCACAGAAGCTAGATCTGAAAGATTACTTGTTCACTCCCGAGGTTATCCTTCAAGAGGGGCAAAGGAAATACAGGTTTGTGTCAACAGACAGGTGAAGTAAGCTAATTGAACGTATCAGTTTGCAATTATATCCGGTATTTCTTTGAAATCAAACAGGTTACAATGCAGCCATGCAGGCTGGTTCCATTGTGAGTTTACACAGCTTGGATTTAACATGGAGCAGGAAGGAGAGGTGCTGTACAGCACTGATCTTCAGGACAGCAACTGTCCGGTCCCTGCCAACTATTTCCAGGCAGGACCTGTGTATGATATCAAATGTGTTCAGGGTGAGCTGTCTCAACTCAGACTACCTCACTGTGAGACCTCCATTGGTGAGTTGGCAATCTTATGAATAATATAAGAGATACTAAAAATACAAAGTGCACACTTGAAAAGCCTACAATATAAAGAATGTAATAAATAACAGTACATTATATATTCCAAATGTGCTAAATACATAGGCCATGGTAAACATTTTAAATGCATATGTTTTTTTGTTTTGTTTTGTTTTTTTGTTTGAATCTCAGAGGATGCCTACCACTTTATGTCAGTTATACATTACTCTAAACAGATTGTTGATATTCTGAAACCTCAGAATATCACAAGCACACATGTTACAGTGAGCATCACAGGAACGTCAAAATTTTTTATTTCCAAAAAAGAAAACTGGTTTATGGATCATTGGTCCAAAATACTTGGCCAGGTGATGCTATTCTACTTACAGCAAGCACATAGGCTGCATGTGTTTCTGCAACCACGCAGTGTGGACCCCAGAGAAGTACATTTGAAATATTTAGTGTTAATGTAGTTTCACCTTATTTTGGCTCACCTTAATGAACAAGTTTTTCTTTTCTCTCTTCTTTTAGGTGGAAAAGTGCAATAAAGATTACACATTAATCCAAACAGCATGTGAATGCATGCTCAAATATAAATGTGTGTACAGCATGTCCTGTGATCCTGTTGAGGAACATGGAGTTTCAGAGAGGCCAATAACAAAGATACAACCAACGGTCAGTATTTGCATTTAAAGCATGAAATTCTCCATAGCTATAAAAATTATTGTTTTGTTTTTTTTCCAGTTTTAAAAGGAGAGTTCATCCAAAAATGAAAATTCTGTTATCATTTACTCACCCTGGAGTTGTTCCAAATATTGCCTCTAAGTACTTACAAGCTTCTCACTGCCACAGTTTCCTTTTAATTCCCTGAAATATTTTTATTGAGATTTAAATCTGGAGACAGAACAGGCTCCTCAAGAACATTCAGCAACCAATCTCTGAACCAAGCTTCAGCTGATTTGGATGTATGGGCTGGGCTGGTTGCCCTGCTGGAACGTCCAGTGATCATCAGCTTAAGTCTATTTACTAAAAGCACTACAATTTTTGCCATTTTTTTTTTTATTATTTCTTCTTCCTGCAACTGCAAACACCCCTTTAACAGGACTGGTCCACCTCTCTGTTTGACCATAGAGATGGTGTTATTGTACTCATTATTCTTGTTTTTTTTGGACCTTGTTTTTTTTGTGTCCAGAAAGTTCCAGTACATTACTCCATACATAAACATTCTTCCAGAACTCCACAGGTTTATTCAAATTAATTTTAGCATATTCAAGTGACCTTATATGTTGTTCTTGGTCAAGTGTTGCATTTAGCAAGGTGCCCCAACATGAAGGTTATCATTTTCTTCTCCTTTCATCAGCTCATCTCAGTCTTTGGCAGTAAATTGAGTTTTTTTCTCAGTTGCTCTGAGTAAACATTTTATTATTTTTAATGATTATTTGTGCTTGTTCTTCAACATCCTCAAAGGTTTCCTGGAAAAAAAAAACATATTATAAACTAAGGAATACTCTATCTTTAGCATCTTTTAGTGCCTTGGGAAACTTCTTGTAGCCATAGTCAGACCTATACGTTCGAGTCTCAGTACCATCAGAAATTGTTGTGAGTGAACAGCGCTCTCTTCCACCTTGAACCCCCCCCCCCCCCCCCCCCAAAGATATTTAGTCTTTCAGATTATGTTGCAGTGCTTCCTTTGAATCAAATGTATTATTCCTCTCTTTCCTTTGCAAGGACACAAAACTTCGTTGCACAAAGCAGTGGAAACATTACTATCCAACATTTGATATAAAGTTGCCAGATGGTGTTATGAATGTGGGTTTACACCTCAAAAAGGAAAACAAAAAAGGAGAGGTTAAAGTTGTGTGGAGCCGTGACATAACACTCACAGGTAAGGTATTTTTTACTGTTTGTGATACTGGATCTGTAGAAAAGTATACAAATGGAAAAAGGAAATGCCAGGCTGCAACAACTGGGGCCCTTATGGTGGCTTACCTGAGCACTGCACAATGTTAAATATGCAATAAGAATTTTACTGTTCAAGTAAATGAAGTGATTAATACGGTTACTCTCAAAATTTGAAAATTAAGAAGACATTAACCAAGTTTCATTAACCATCTTACAGACTATACAACAGAAAACAGAAGACCAAGCCTATCAACCGATGAGCAGCGTAAGCATGTGATTTTAACTCTTAGCCTAGACATTTTATTTAATTTTGAATCAGCTAGTAACATTTTAGAAATGTTGTGAAACAAATTATCAGCTTCTTCAAACATTTCAGTGTACTGTATAAATTAAATGTGTTGAACTCATTTTACAGGTGTATCCTTTTTAAGAACAAAAAAAGTTGAACTTATTCAAAGAGTAAGAAATGTGGATGTAATTTTAGATCACCTTGGTGACATTATTGCAAGTGAACAGATAAATGAAATCCGAGAAATGACAACATCTCAGAGAAAAATGAGGAGCATCTTTGATATCATAGAAACACAAGGGTTTTCGTCGGAACAGAAATTTTTTGAAGTGCTTAATGAGGTAGAACAAGCTCTTATGAAAGATATGACAACAGCATGTGTTCACTAATGCGCGTGAGACGAATAACAGATAAACTGAACAGAAAAAAATACTGATGTTACTTTCAAACTCCTGCTATAACATGTCAAAGCATGTGACATTGTCACTTGATATTGTCGTTGTGACAGTCTTTAAAATGTTTGGATTATACTACTTTATAGTGAAATATGACTTTGTTTAGATTTTGATGATTATGAGTCAATGGATTTGTTCAATTTATGATTACACAAGTTACCTGTGAATAATACATTTTGAGAAGTAGAAGTCAAATTTAGAATGCAATATCTTCCATTTTCTATTTCTCTTCAACATAAAGGGGTGCTGTTAATTATCTTCAAATGATAAATGTTGTTGTTTCAAATATATGTAGAGTTTTTTTTTCTTTTAAAATGGCACTTTGGTTCAGTTCAGTTGCATTAATATTTGTAAATGAAGCATACAACTGTTATTTGTGGGATACTGTGAAATGTATTTTATTAATGAAAAAATAATATAAAAATGCTGATGCTTGTAACACAATTGTTATTTTATAAAATGCAAATGAAGAGTTTATATGCAAAAACAGACTCCATTTTGAACAATTTTCTCAAATAATGTTATTTCATTGTGCATTCCAATTAATCTCAATTAAAATGCAGTTATTTTAATATAAAGTTAAAATAACTACAAAATAAAGCTAACTAACACAATAAAACACAATCAAAACATGATAACATAATAAAAAAAATGATTTTTGACCAATTAAAAAAAACAGTTTTTGCAAATAAACTCTTCAAATGTTTGATTACTGTCCCGTTGTACTAACGTTTCTCAAACCAATAATATGTTTACTCCTTATGTTTTTTTTTTTTTTATTCAAATATGGTTTACCCCTTGAAATTGGTTTTGTTGTTGTTATACTTGTATGCCAATGTGCAAGTTGATTAAATTTGTTCTCAGTATTGTTGCATTGTTTTATTAAAACAACAACAACAACAACTGATTTCCAGTAAATTATTACCGGTATGTTCAAGAAGATAAAAACAAAAAAACTCGATGTCCCATGAACCTCACGTTTACGCTCAACCCCGGAAGTAGATTCTTCTCCTCTTAGCATGGCGCAAATCAGTACTTTGCAAAAGTAACTGCTAGTATTGGTGATTTTTTTTATCAAAATGAATTATATGGATATGTAATTACCACGTGAGAAGTTATCACAAGAAAGGCTGAGTAAGGTAAAATACGTTTTGTGCTTTCTAATTTTTTTGGTGTTTAAATGATTGCTTATTAGCGTCAATGCTAACTCACAGGTTTTATTCATATTAGTCTTTATTTCCCCACATTTTCTAGAATTTGAATTTGTTAATTGAGTTAAGTGTGATAATCATAATTTACTAAAGTTTTTATTACAGCCAGAAAGCCTGTATTATAAGATGAACTAATAGTAGCTACTGTTAGCTCAATTATGTAAGAGAAATTAACGAGCTACTATTTCAGTAAGTAAGATAAGTCGTAAAAAATATTTCAACACTTTTATCTGCATCATAGACAGTGTTTCTCACTTTTACAGTTTTAGTCGTCTAGTTTCGTCCACGGTCTAGTCCCACTTATAACAACTCATTCATAAATCCATTCAAAACCTGATATTGTGTTTTCATTTGGTTTGAACATGTTTCTTTTCACACAAGCACACATTTCAAAACATACGTCTATTCTGATATATAATGTCAAATTTTAAATGGACGTATAATTAAGTAATTTTAACTAGCATGCGAAACGTCTCAGTTTGCCTTTGGAGATGCTGAATGATGTAGTGCAAGTGTACTGTCTTATGTGTAAGTGTATGTAAACTGTTTAATTACAATACTTTACCTCATTAAGTCTGCCAAGAATCCCTAATGTTGTAGTATCTGTTATCAGAGGGTGTGATCAAAAAAGACAAGACACTGCAATAATGTATTTTCTGTCAGTTTGCAACTGAACTGAATGGTCCTGATATTTAAGTCATATTTAAAATGTTAAGTACATGCTGTATTACTATATCACTATATGTTGTAATAATCCTGTTTGGTGTGTATTTCTGTAATGTAAAGTAGTGAGCATCTTGCAGAAATACTATTTTTGCCTAAATAACCTTGTGGTTGAACTAGCAGTTGACCTTTGTAGATTAGGGTAAACTTATTGGCAGTCACCTCCATGACAAATGTCTTGTTTTGCCTTGTATTAAGTCAAGGCACCACAGGTTAAACATTTTAACTAATAGATCTCACTATACTTCCTCTTTATTACTGTACATTAGTAAAGTAGTACATTAAGACAATTATTTTGTATTACAGGTTTTCAAAGTGAGGCATTATTTAATGAAATATACGGTATTTTGCATGTATTTTGGATAAAACCCGGTTTCTAAATTCAAGTTTTTTAATGAGGGTTTTAGATATCTCTTTTCATTCTTCTGAAAATACTGTAATAAAAAGTGCTACTGAAATTGAGATGCCTTGCTCATTTTGAGAAAACTGGCTTTAAAAATATGTATTGTAATTTAAATCTACAGACACAAATAAGTAAAGTGAAGTTAAATTAACACTTAAAATGTATTTAGGATGTTTTGTTTCCACTAGTCTAAAATAAGATGGTATGGGAAAAATGATCAGTGCAAAAACAATAGTTGCCTTTAATTTATTGCCTTAGATAAAACTACTGAGGAGGTAAGTGCATTGAATTGTGAGAAGATATTGCTTTAAATGACAGGTATATTTGCCAGAGATTTCTGCAAGGTGATAATCTTTGAGCATATTCCTTGATGTGATATGGGTTAACCCACTTTTTTTGTTTTTGTTTTTAAGTTTGCATCGTGATGGCGTCAGGCATGGGAGAACAAGCACATGGTAGTGTGTCCTCCCAGTTCTACAGCAATGAGAATGACACAACCATTGACATGACCACCAGCGAGAAGGTAACACACTGGCCATTATTACAAATAAGTAACTGCACTAGTTATTGCTGTTTTTGTGTTTTGTGACAAATGTGACATTTGGCGTTGATTGCATTTCTCCATCAGGTGGTGGAATTGCTAAACCAGGCAGCCCTCATCTCTACAGAGGAAAAGCTTATTGTTCTCAAACAGGTTTAAATACTATTCATATTGTTATCAACACAAAAATCAGATGTTTTATTGTTCATGATAATGTAGTTTTGTTCTCTATCTTTTTATTATTAGGTGCAGGAGTTGATTATCAACAAGGACCCTTCATTGCTCGATAATTTTCTGGATGTAAGTGCAATCTGTACAATCTTTACCAGCTTGTCTAAGTACGTAGATTAACCAACACAGAAGTTAAATTCACACTTTCTGCTTTCATCCATTCTCAACAGGAAATCATTGCATTTCAGACTGATAAATCAATTGAGGTACGAAAGTTTGTCATCGGATTCATTGAGGAGGCATGGTGAGTACTGGCTGACCTTTTATTCTTTGAATAAAATGTTAAAAAGAACAGCAATTATATAAAATAAAAATCTTTTCTAACAATATACACTAACGTTCAAAAGTTTGAGGTCAGTACATTTTTTTTTTAATGTTTATTCTTTCTTTTTTTCTTTCTTTCTTTCTTTTTTTTTAAAGGAATTTATACTTTTATTCAGCAAGGATGTGTTAAATTGATAAAAAGTGATAGCGATGACTTGGATTCTTAGAAAAAGATTTCTATTTTGAATAAATGCTGTTCATTTGAACCTTTTATTAATCAAATCCTGAAAAATGTATCACATGTTCCATAAAAACATATAACTGTTGCCAACATGAAGAAAAAAATTCTAGTAATAAATCAGCATATTAGAGTAATTTCTGAAGGATCATGTGACACTTAAGACTAGAGTAATGATGCTGAAAATTCAGCTTTGCACCACAGGAATAAATTATATTTGAAGTATATTAAAATAGAGACCATTATTTTGGTCAAACTTTTGAACGGCAGTGTATATTTGAAAATTCTAGCTTGCTTTCTGGAACTCCATTAGAGATAATCAATCCGAAATGTAAAAAAAATGTACTTTCTTGCACCCATAAAAAAAATCTGGAAATGTTGGCAAAAAAAAAAATGTTTTGGTAAAGCAAAAAGAAAAAAACCTTTGGTTTTGCAATACAAAACACAGAGATAATCACTCAAAACTAAACTATGAACATTAAAAATGGTCAAGTAACCTCCATCAGACCACTTGAGAGAGACTGACCCATGTTGCAACAAATACAAAATTCTTTGAGTCTAATATTTCATCTACCTATCATGACCAGTTCCTAAATAGTCGTTTCTTGTTCATTCAGTAAAAGAGACAATGAGCTTCTGCTGAGGCTGATTGCCAACCTGAACATGCTGATGAGAGATGAGAGTGTGAATGTGGTGAAAAAGGCCATTCTGACGCTCACTCAGCTATATAAAGTGGCTTTGCAGGTATCATTCATTTTCACTTATATATACAGTATTCGTTGTTTGCCTGGGCTGATATTTTTAAGTCTGACATGTTCTGAATTTGTTCTATTAGTGGCTGGTGCGCACTAAGAGTGTCTCAGACATGCAGGAGGCATGCTGGGATATGGTGACCCAGATGAAAGAGGATGTTTTGGGATTGCTGGATTCAGATAACGATGGAGTTCGCACTCACGCCATCAAATTCACAGAGACCCTCATTATCACTCTGTCACCACGAACACCTGACTCTGACACACCCAAGAAACAGGAGGGAGACATCAGTCTGGACAAAATTCCCAGAGACCACACATATATTCGATATGGTAAAAGCAGAATCACTTTTCCAAAACACATTTTTTTGGCTTTTAATGCAGTCATCAATTTAATAAATAAATATTGTTTGCTTTTTATTATGTAAAAAAATATATACAGTATATATGCATGCGTGTGTGTGTAGGTTCATCTGAAAAAGTAAAACAGGTCAAACCTTTTTGTCTTAATTTTGATGATTAGACCTTACAGCTCATAAAAGTAAAAAGAATCCAGTATCTCAAAATATAAGAATAATAATTTATTTGATTTATTTAGATTATTTTTTTTATTTTACACTGAAATATTGCATTCATATTTCTCCATATTTAGTTTAATATATTTTTTAGTGTTGATGATGATAATAATAATAATAATAATAATAAAAATAATTACTGTTATTTTTAAGGTGAGGTCAAAAGTTTACATACACCTTGCAGAATCAATTTTCTTTATTTAGTACTGACCTGAGTAAGATATTTCACATAAAAGATGTTTACATATAGTCCACAAAAGAAAATAATAGTTGAATTTATAAAAATGACCTCATATAAAAGTTTACATACGTTTGTTTCTTAATACTGTGCTGTTACCTAGTTTTTTTTATTTTATTTTTTTGATAGTTGTTCATGAGTCTCTTATGTTTGTCCTGAACAGTTAAACAGCATTTTAACTTATTTAAACCCTTTCCAACAATGACTGATTTTTGAGATCCATCTTTTCATGCTGAGGACAACTGAGGCACTCATATGCAAATATTACAGAAGATTCAAATGGTCACTGATGCTCCAGAAGGAAAACAATGCATTAAGAGCCAGGGGTGTAAACTTTTGAACAGAATGAAGATGTGTACGTTTTTCTTATTTTGCCTAAATATGATTTTTCTTTTTTCGTTTAATACTGCACTGAAGCTACAGAAGATATTTACATGTTTCACAAAATACAAAATAACTTAAATTAATATTCAAATTCAAAAAAGTTTTCACCCCCAGTCTGTTAATGCATTGTTTTTCCTTTTGAAACATCAGTAAGCGCTTGAACCTTCTGTAATATTTTTTTTATGTGAAATATTCAGGTCAGTACTAAATAAAAAATAATATGCATTTTGTATAATTCCCCTTATTTTGGTAAAATAATTAATATTTTGCAGATTCTGCAAGGTGTATGTAAACTTTTGACCTCAACTGTATAATCACAAAAAATTGGCCAATTGTCCAGCCAAGCACAGCAAACTTGCAACTTATTTCTCCTGCAATCATTATTTTTATCAGAATACACCCCCAAAGTGTAATGCCCTAATGTCTAATCTTGTAGAAGTTTTACAGAAACATTTTCCTTCTTTATTTTTTGCTTCAATTTCTTCTCTCCTCATCTTCCTCGCTTCCTCTTGTCTGCTTTAAGACACATTATGCGAGGAGGGAAAGTCAGCTCTGGAGCAGCTATTAAAGTTCATGGTGCATCCTGCCATTACCAGCATTAATCTCACCACTGCACTGGGATCACTGGCAACGTTGGCCAAACAGCGGCCCATGTTCATGTCTGAGGTGGTGCAGGCCTATGAGACGCTACATGGTGAGTTTCATCTGCTCACATTATTCAAAGCTTATCACAAATCTACCAATTTGTTTTGTTCTTAATCTGTTTTGTTGTGCTCCCCAGCTAACCTGCCCCCAACTCTGGCTAAGTCTCAAGTGAGCAGTGTGCGTAAGAACCTGAAGCTGCACCTGGTCGCGGTGCTGAAGCACCCCAGCAGTGTGGACTTTCAGGGCCAGATTTCCACTCTGCTGCTGGACCTCGGAATGTCTCAGAGTGAGATCACCCGCTGCACGCCAGCCACCGTACAGCCCCGTAAGAGACTCCACCATGAGCCCTATGTTGAGGGCAAGAGGATCAAGATGGGTGAGTTGCTGTTTTAATGAGCTTGTTGGGTCATTGTTGTGGGTCAGTTGTTAACACTGATTGATTGAAAGGATGATGAATAATGCCTTGTTTGTGCTTGCAGAGGCTCCTCTAGTGGAGGATGATGAGGATAAGGAGGAACCAGCTCCAGTTGTCACACCAAAACCATCTTCCTCCGTTCCTTCCTCAGCCATTGATCTCACAGCTGAGTTCCTGTTGCCTCTGCTGAACCCAGAAAATGTGGCCAACCTGGTGCGTACTATGGCTATAATAAGAATTTTTTTTATTTTTATTTTTTTATTATTATCATCATTAAAAAAACAATAATAATAATTAATTTTAAACTAATTGTAAAGACAAAAAATATTAATACCAATAAAACAAAGTACTTTAAAATTCAAAATTTAATATTAAATAATGAGAGTATTGTATTTTACATTACAACTTAATGCTAATGTCTCAAATTTTTCACCTACATGAAAAAAACCTCAAGCCTTATTTTTGGGGAAAACTGGAAAGATCTTAAGAATTGAATGGTTTAATATAACATAAATTATGTCACTTACTGAAATAAGTAGTAGAAAACCCGTGAAAGATTTACATTATTTTTAAAAAATCCACTTTGTTTTATACATATTTTGGACTATGGGGAGGGGCGCAATTATTTCGATGACGTGAAATGGTTGAACTTGATGAGCTACTGGCCCTACCTGTTGCTATTTTTACCACAACACAACTGGCAAAATTAAATACTGATACAATTGTGCGGCTTTTAGGGATGCATGATATGGGATTTTTGCCGATATCCGATATGTCGATATTTTTAAACTATTTTTGGCCGATACCGATATATTTCCTTTTGTTTGGAAACAACACCAAGTCTCCTGTGTGGAAATTATAAGCAAATTATTTTTAATTTTGTTTTTTAGCAAGAACTTATTTGTAAGAAATAAATAAACAATAATGAGGTTCTTTTATAATGACAGTACATTGAAGCTTTGTAAATAACTATAAATAAACTAAATATCACTTGCTGCATTTTTTTTTTTTTTCCAGAAAAATTCAATGGTAACCTTTAAGTTTTAACATTTGTCGATGGTTTAAATCAGGGATAGGCAGCTTTGGTCCTGGAGTGCCGATGTTCTGCAGAGTTTAGCTCCAACCCTGAAAAAAATAAAAACCTTACCTGCCTATAGCCCTAGTAATTCTGAAGCCCTTGATTAGCCTTTTCAGGTGTGTTTCATTAGGGTTAAAGCTAAACTCTGTAGGACATCGGCACTTCAGGACTGACGTTGCCTGTCCCTGGTCTAGAGCAAAAGGTGTAAAAATTCTGAAATTTATAACTTGTTTAAAGCTCATAATTTGTTTAAAAATATAACACATTTTACAAAGTGTCATGTTTGTGCTTTTTATTTATTCATGACCTTTAAATCAAAACATACTCATGATTTTATCTACCTCAATTACTGCTTTATTTAATCAGAAACAGTCTAAATGATATTTGTGTATTTTACTTTCATTTTATTGGAAAGTAGCGCCCCCTACAGAATTAGAACTCTTTACCGAATGGGCATTAGAACCCGACGGATGCACCTGCTGTTACTATTTACTCTATCACACACTGAACGCGTCATTCTGTGTGTGTATTAGCACCCCCATAGTCCAAAATATGCATAAAACAATGTGGGTTTTTTCTTTAAAAAAAAAAAGAAAATTTTAATGGGTTTTCTAATACATATTTCAGTAAGGGTAAGTTGTCCTCCAGTGTGAAAAGGTGGATCTTAAAATCCTAGTCATTGTTAGAAAGGATTCAAATACACAAAAATGCTGAAAAACCAAAGAATTTGTGGGACCTGAAGTATTTTTCTGAAAAACAGCAGGCAGTTTAACTGTTCAGGACAAACAAGGGACTCATTTCACTAAAAAAACAAAACAAAACAGCTGTGGAAAATTCAGGTAACAACACAGTATTACAAATCAAGCTTATGTCAACTTTTGAACAGGGTTTTATAAATTCAACACTTATTTTCTTTTGTGGACTGTATGTAAACGTATTTTATGTGACATCTTATTCAGGTCAGTACTAAATTAAAAATGCATTTTGTATGATCCCTTTTATTTTAGTAAAATAATTAACGTTTTGCAGATTCTAAATGTAAACTTTTGATTTTAACTGGATGTATGTTAACTTAGACATTTTCTATATTTTGTTCAAATGCAGGTGCTCATCAGTATGGTTTACCTGCCTGAAGTAATGCCTGCCTCTTTCCAAGCCACATACACACCTGTAGAATCAGCCGGCACTGATGCACAGATCAAACATTTGGCCAGGCTGATGGCCACACAGATGACTTCAGCTGGACTGGGACCAGGTGAGGAGATCGTTTTTTAAATGCAAAGAGAGATAAACTTCTTTAGTTCCTGTGCTGGAAAGGCTTTTTTGGACATCATCTCCTCTTTTTCTCCTGCACAGGGCTGGAGCTGTGTAAGGCTCGAGATGAAGAGGTGAAGGAGGAAGATGGTGGAGCGGGTGAGTCCAGTTCTAAAGACCCTCTCATCATCCGCAAGCTGTCTGCAGTGTCCCTGGGTCAAGCCATCTCAGTGGTGGGGGCACCAGCAGCCTACAAGAGCCCTGTCACTGAAGAGGCACCTCAGATTAAGAAGCTTCCAGAGCCCATACTGCCCACTACACAGCCCAAGTAAGAGTACAACATAGACACAGAGTTAAAAACAGGGCTTGACATTAACTTTTTTTGTTCACCAACCACTGTGGCTAGTGGTTATCCAAAATTACTGGCCACGATTTTGTTGTTGGGATTTTACATCATGGTTTCCACTGGGCCTTAAAAAGTCTTAAATTGTACAAGAAAGTCTTAATTATGATTTCAAAAGGGCTTAAATTTAGATACGGAAATACCAGAATTGCTATATGGCTAAATGTGGTGCTGCAGTGCATTGTTTACTGCCGGGAAAAACCTGCTGACAGTGAATGAATGTGCAAGCCTGTTGTTTTTGTTGAGAATTCAGACCAAATGCGAAAATCCGACTCATGTTTTTACCCTGCACACACACGCGGCTTTAAATGTGAACTGGTGTATCAATAAGAAGATAATGCATTATAAAAATGTAAACAGTAGGGTGTGCGATTTGACATTATGGAGTGTATTGTGAAAAGCAAACAAAACACACCTAAAGAGTGCATGCATGATTACGTGATGAAGTGTAGTAGTTAGGTTAAAGTTAGTGTGTGTAAGTTACTGCAAACTAAAATGAATTTAAATTGACCCCCCCCCCCCCCCCCCCCTTAAAGATCATTTTCCCTAACCGTATTAAATCCATGTGTCATCTTTTATTTCAAATTCTTATATTTTTACTAATTTCACTTGATTTAATAAGAGACTATAAGGCTGTTACCATTCAAATGAAATTGGTATTAACAAATCTTTCCTTTCTTTTCTGCAGAAAAAACAGTAGCAGCTGAAGTGGCGTTTAGATGCATTAATGGTTAGCATGTACATTGCAAAATTGCAACAGTATAAATAATGTTATGAGCATGGTGTTTAAAATAATTTATATATATGAAATGTTGAAAAAAGAGGCAAAGATTAGCTACTTTTAAATATAAAATTAAACCGCCAATAAGTGGCAGCAAGTGACTCGATGAGTCATTGAGTCATGCCTTCAAACGATTCGTTTCAAAAATGAAGTAAGTGCCTGTCTTTTATAAATGGACCACTGAATCATTGACTCAAATGATTAATTCAGAAACGCGGAATCATTTAGTAATGAAACATCGCTGTATGTTGCTCAGAAATGCGTAACTGTTCTGCTGTGATATTTGTTTTGAACTATTTTCGTTCCATTTTTATTTGTGTGTTGTTTCTAGTTTTAATCATCTAGTTTGATTCTCTTTTTTTTTTCTCCCCCATTAACCCTCATTCAGAGCTCCTGGTGCCAGTGGCAGAAAAAAAGTATTCAAATTGGCAGACGTGGTGCAGCCGTTTTCAGAGGATCAAATCGCTAAACTCACCGACATGGCTATCAGGCGGATCCTCCAATCAGAAAAGACCATTGCACAGAGTGGGATGTCCCACGTGAGTCTGCTTCTGGGTGTTTGCTACCTCAGCCACTATATCCATTCTACTAAGTTCACATCTCTGTGTTTTTATCTTTACCTAGGTCCGTGTGAAGCTGCTTGCACGGTTGGTCACCCAGTTTGAGGGTGGGAAGAAAAATGACTTGCTGCATTTTATTTTGGAGGATATGCGGGGCAGAAGTGAGCTGGCCTTTTCTCTGCTGTACCACGAGTACAATGAATACCTGAGTCAGCAGCCCTCCGGCTCTCTGGACAGCTATGAGCACTGTCTGTTCACACTGCTGTCCGGCCTGCAGGAGAAACCTGAGCAGAGGGATGGGTGAGAATCACCTCATAACATCCCAGATGACACATTCATGATACAATCAGTGAATGTTTTTGTCATCTGAATTCCTTAATCCCTGAATATATTTTATATGTAATTTATCACAGGCTTTTCACCAAGTTAGTGTTGGAGGCTCCGGTTATTACAGACTCAGCGCTGGAGGTGATTCAACGCTACTGTGAGGATGAGGTCAGTCACACTACTATGCTTAACTCCAGTTTCTGATGCCATCATTAATACAGTTTTTTTTTTCTTCTCGACGAGTGGTGTGTCATCATCTACACATACATAGAGGTTGACCGATATAATGGTTTTGCCGATAGTTGATTGGCGGAATTAACGGTTATCAGCAAAAATCCATGCCAAGGACTGCACGCTGAACAGAGCGGGACACTTCAAATGTGAATTTAAAACATCGGAAATTAACTATAGTGCATGTTTTCATATCATTACTTAGTAAGCACGTTGTTGGATAGATTCTGCATTAGTAGAGAAAGCACAGCAGTATGTTTACTATCAACATTAACTGCACCTCAAGAGGTTAAAACAATGTGACCAAAACAGTAACGTAACGTCAGGGCTGTAGAGTGCAACCAATTTGGTTGTGCATGCGACCTAATTTCTCAATGGTGCGACAAAAAAATCTGAGGTCGCACCTGTGTGACCAGCCGTTCGACAGGAAAAAAATCTCCGCTAATCTGCAGGTCTCCCAGTGGTTCAACGACATTAGGCCCATATCGTGGTCTAAACCAGTGGTTTTCAAACCCTGGGTCGCGACCCTCGAGTGGGGTCGCCAGGATGATTTAAGGAAGATTTGTATGTAACAAAGTTCCAAGACTCAGGGCGAAGGATGTGGAATGCTGCAAACATAACTTTAATAACAAAATAAACATTAACAATAAAATTAAAGTAAGCAGCAGCCACCTTACTCCAGTGCATATCCGTGTTTGCGTTTATCAGTTAGAATCCACTCACCGCAAAAAATGCCAGACTTTTTGTTGAGTCCTGAGTTCTGCAAGCTATTTAATACTCTTATTATAACAAAGCCTGTAGATGCACCTGTAGAATGCATGTTCAGTTCCGCCGAGAGTTTCAAGCAATTGTTAAAATGAAACCACAAGTAAAACACGCACATGCATTCAAAAGCAATTTGAATACCCCGCGTTTAGAGAGAGACTCCCAAGTGCGTGCAAATTAGGCTATATAACATATCTAGGCTTTATAACAGGTGTCTAGCTCTATGTTATTCTTGAAAATTTGGTCTCTATATGCACTTTGAATACTGAGAGAGTATAGCTTACTTTGATTATGGCTGCATTTAATACGACTAGGAAAAAAACTGTGTTATTATTTATTTATTATACTGTTTTTATTTATATGTTCAGTGCGTGTGTATATATAATTTATTTATTAAATACGATGTGGTCGAAAATGTGGGTGCACCTAAAAAAAAAAAAGTTAGTCTAGAGCCCTGAAAGTTCAACCCAAATGTATAATGTCATGATTTTTACAATCTATTTGCATTAGTTTAGATCCAGTAAATTGTTCATTCAGCCAACAGAAATCCTGCCGCCTCACAGAGCGCTATCACAGTGTTTTACATTAAATACATCATATCTGTCCCAAATCAATGTAAATGTATATAAACACTTCACCATGGGCTGGAATATTGTGTGTATTGTGCTTTTTTTTTTTTTTTTTTTTAGCTGAACATTTTTTTTTTCTGTGGCTCTAATAAAGTCTATATATAGTCTATATATAAAAGTCTGTATGTTTCATTTAGAGAGCTATAATTTAGATCACACTTTTTCTTTCCATTTGCTCTGTTGTTTTAAACACTGAACTTCAAACACATCTAGGCCGCTTTTTAATAATTCTTGAAGTAAACTTATGTCCGTTTGGTTACATAAACAGTTTTAGACTGCCGTTTAAACTGAACGCAACGTGTCCGGTGTCTGATAACTGATATGAGATCTCCTGGACGTGGCGCTAGGCTTTTGCTCGGTTTGTCACTAAAATATTTTGTTATTATGATTGGATATCCATCAGGTGTTTTAGAATAGAAGCAGTTGAACTGTGAGACTAGCCATACAATATCCATATGATGTAATTTCAATACTATGGCTTTTGTTGTAGTTTAAACACTGTTGATATGAAATGGTAACACATTTACGCTTTAGCATTAACTAGGATTAATAAAAGCAATGTAAGTATTGTTCCTTGTTAATTTTGTCCATTTCAATATTTACTGATATTTTTAAATATATAATTAATATTAATACATTTATTCTTTCACAAAGTATGGTCCGCCCCTTTTATTAAGTAGTAAACCACTGTTTTAGTTTCCATTCAGTATCCATTTTAAAAACTATCGGTTGATTAATCGGTATCGGCCAGTGTGGTCCAACCTTGCTATTGGTATCAGTAAAATCCAATATCGGTCGTCCTCTAACACCTATGTTTACATATAAAATCATTTTAAAAGAAACTCTAATGTTCCTTATTTGTCTTTCAGTCACGTGTTTACCTAGGCATGTCCACATTAAAGGAGCTCATCCTCAAACGTCCCTCCAGACAGTACCAGTACCTCAATGTCCTTCTCAACCTCAGCTCTCACGAAAAAGAAAAGGTTAACACCTAATCATCTGTCATTCATTGTTTTATTAAATAATTTCATAGCATAATAACAATCCCTACTGA
This sequence comes from Cirrhinus molitorella, assembly GCA_033026305.1. Taxonomy (NCBI): domain Eukaryota; kingdom Metazoa; phylum Chordata; class Actinopteri; order Cypriniformes; family Cyprinidae; genus Cirrhinus; species Cirrhinus molitorella. Next base: position 31,567,990 of record CM065119.1, read on the forward strand.
TGTTCAGGTGCGGTCCACTGCACTCAGCTTTATCAAGCGCATGTATGAGAAGGAACATCTGAAGGACTGTATTGAGAAGTTCGCTCTCACCTACATGCAGTTTCTGGTTCACCCAAACCCACCTTCTCTTCTGTTTGGAGCAGGAGAGGATACAGGTTCAAAGACCTTTTCAGATTTATTCCAATTTATGATATAATCCTGTAGGTTTGGTGGATTGGTCTGTGTGCTCATATTTGTGTATTAAGTTACTGTGATAAAGTAGTGGGAAAAGAACTCTGTGGTGTACTTGGTGTACTGTGCTCTAAAATATTATTGACTTTGGCCAATCTTGCTCTGTCCTCAGAGGTGGCTTCTCCCTGGACAGAGGAGACAGTGCGGCAGTGCCTTTACCTCTATCTTTCCCTCCTGCCCCTCAACCATCGTCTAGTGCATGAGCTGGCTGCTGTCTACACCGAGGCCATCGCCGACATCAAACGCAGTGTGCTCAGGGTCATCGAACAGCCTGTAAGTCCTTCTTGTCCACTAATGCCTCTTATACAAACCTGGATTTCTCTAAAGTTTATTAACTTTTCTTCTGTGTTCAATCTCATTATCTTGCTCTCTTTCCTATTTTCTTTTGTTAGTGTACACTTCCTGTTTACTAAAATAGTAGGCAACTGAACTATATCTTAATTTGCATGATTGTAGGTGGTGTTGGCAATGGGACATTCTCATTCTTTTTTAATGCATACAGTGAGGGGAAAAAAAAATTTGATCCCCTGCTGATTTTGGACATTTGCCCACAAATAAATTATCATCTATAATTTTAATGGTAGGTTTATTTGAACAGTGAGAGACAGAATTAAAAAAATCCAGAAAAACACATTTCAAAATGATAAATTGATTTCCATTTTAATCAGTGAAATAAGTATTTGATCCACTATCAATCAGCAAGATTTCTTGCTCCCAGGTGCCTTTTATACAGGTAAAAAGCTGAAATTAGAAGCACTCTCTTAAAGGGAGTGCTCCTAATCTCAGTTTGATACCTGTATAAAAGACACCTGTCCACAGAAGCAATCAATCAATCAGATTCCAAACTCTCCACCATGGCCAAGACCAGAAAGCTGTCCAAGGATGTCAGGGACAAGATTGTAGACCTACACAAGGCTGGAATGGGCTACAAGACCATCAGCAAGCAGCTTGGAGAGAAGATGACAGCAGAATGCGATTATTCGCAAATGTAATTGGCCTGGGGCTCCACGCAAGATCTCATCTTGTGGAGTTTTAATGATCATGTGAACTGTGAGGAATCAACCCAGAACTACACAGGAGGATCTTGTCAATAATCTTAAGGCAGCTGGGACCATAGTCACCAAGAAAACAATTGGTAACACACTATGCCGTGAAGGACTGAAACCCTGCAGCGCCCGCAAGGTCCCCCTACCCAAGAAAGCACATGTACAGGCCCGTCTGAAGTTTGCCATTGAACATTTGAATGATTCAGTGGAGAACTGGGTGAAAGTGTTGTGGTCAGATAAGACCAAAATCGAGCTCTTTGGCATCAACTCAACTCTGTGTGTTTGGAGGTGAAAACATTATGCTTTGGGGGTGTTTTTCTGCTAAGGGGACGGACAACTGCACCGCATCAAAGGGACGATGGACGGGGCAATGTACCATCAAATCTTGGGTGAGAACCTCAGCCAGGGCATTGAAAATGGGTCGTGGATGGGTATTCCATCATGACAGTGACCCAAAACACACGGCCAAGGCAACAAAGGACTGGCTCAAGAAGAAGCACATTAAGGTCCTGGAGTGGACTAGCCAGTCTCCAGACCTTAATCTCATAGAAAATCTGTGGAGGGAGCTGAAGGTTTTTTTTGGAATGCATTTTTATGGATTTTTTTGTTATTCTGTCTCTCACTGTTAAAATAAGTGGGCAAACGTATACCAAATCAGCAGGGGATTAAATAAATTTTTCCTTACTGTATGCGTTGAAAGTTTATGTTGTTAACATTTAGGAGTACACTACATTTGTAATTTTAGAAATATCTATACTATTGTACTAGTTATTCATATTTTTATTTTACTTTTTTATAATAAAATCTGCATTTTAAATTTTGATTTGAATTTTAGTTAGCGTTTGTCCTTTTTAATATTTTTTTTTATTTAGCTTTCATTTTATTTTAGTTTTACATATTGCATTTTTTTTTTTAACCTGTTTTTTAGCATATAACTGGCTTCACATCTAACAGAGATGGACTAAAAGGAAAAAAATAGCATTGCATGGTTGATTAAAACAGTTAATTTAGGATAATTATAATAGTTTTGTTTCATCAATATTTTTTCATAGATAAGAGGAATGGGAATGAGCTCTCCTGACCTGCTGCTCCTGGTGGAGAACTGTCCTAAAGGAGCAGAGACGCTGGTCACTCGCTGTCTGCACATACTCACTGATAAAGGTGTGTGTGTATGTTAAAGAAAGAAAGAGTAAATATGCCTGTATATGCAACTCTATGATTAGTATAGATGCAAAAGCCTCTGAATCCATCTGATGTCTTTCTTTAAAAAATGCATTTTAATCATGCTCAGATGTATAGGTTTCTACTTAAGTACCAGTATTTCTGACTGGGCTGAGGCTGGGATTTATCGAGTTTGAAGTAAAAGTATTTGATGGACATATAATATGTGTCGAGAGCATTCACTCAGTATCATTATCTATTTTTTTGACCGAGATGGCTTTTAGGAGGTTTTGCATCTGAACTCTTCATATACTAAATGTTGATCTTTGTGGATTGTATTATGTTCACAGTCCCGCCATCTCCTGAGTTGGTGGAGAGGGTGAGGGATCTTTATCATAAGCGAGTGCCAGATGTTCGTTTCCTCATACCAGTCATCAATGGCCTGGAGAAGGTTTGTCTCATGGCATCTCTCCTCCGCGTTCTTGTCTCATTTCATCCTCAGTTTGTTATTGTTATGTTGTTAGACAAGTGAAATGCTTTACATATGATACAAACAATAACACATGGCCTTGAGTAGAGTTTCAAATAGCTCTGAACTAGGCTTGAAATTTGTAACAAGTTTATAATGGTATCTTGATTGTGTTGAACAGAACGAGGTGATCCAGGCTCTACCCAAACTCATCAAACTTAATCCCATTGTGGTGAAGGAGGTGTTCAACAGACTGCTGGGCACTCAACACAGTAATACCTCCGTATTTTCTTGTGCATGTGTGGTGCTACTGATTCAAAAATTCCGTGGCTTTCAGCTTATATTATGTATTACAGTTTTGGTGAAAGTTCTTTCCAGAATGATGTCATTTAAATCTCAAGTTTTGCTCTAGATCACTAGAATTCTAGTGAACTTGACGGTTTGTGTGTTCTGTTGTAGGTGAGGGCAGTTCCTCCATGTCTCCACTCACTCCTGGAGAGCTCCTCATTGCCTTACACAACATTGACTCCTCCAAGTGTGACATGAAGTCAATCATCAAAGGTATCATCTCACATTCATTGAATCCCTGCACATAAATCCAGCCTTTTGCATCTTTTTCTTTCAGCAAAATTAGTTAATGGATTAGTTCACTTTCAGAATAAAAATATCCTGATAATTTACTCACCCCCATGTCATCCAAGATGTTCATGTCTGTATTTCTTCACTCAAAAAGAAATTAAAGAAAACATTCTAGAATGTTAGTCCATACAGTGGACTTTAATGGTGGCCAATGGGTTGAAGGTCAAAATACCAGTTTCAGTGCAGCTTCAAAAGGCTCTAAACAATCCCAGCTGAGAAATAAGGGTCTTATCTAGCTGAAACTGCAATTTAGACCTACAACCTGTTGGCCACCATTGAAGAAAAATATTTTCCTCTAGTTTAATTAGTTTAATTTATTTAAGGTTATATGGCATTTAATATATTAATAATCAGAGCTCGCAAAATCGCTAGCCCGACGTCCCGGGGCTATTGTGTTTTTCAGTCCGGCTACCAAAATGTTTCACCGCCTTAAAGTCTCTTAAAGTAGACGGCTCCTGCAGGTCCTGAAATACTCCTAAATTTAGTTGGCCATACAAATTTTCAATACGTTAAATAGTATAAGAAAAGTCTTAATTATAATTTTAAGGGGTCTTACAGTTGGGGACAAGAATCGCGATAGGGCTGATTGAACTTCAAAAGGCAATTATGTCACTGAATAAATATGCGCGCTGCCCGTTTCAAAGTCAAAACGCGGCGCGAATGTCTTTATATGAATGTATCTGAAGGGAACCGACTGTCCTCAGAAATGTGTCGTTGGCATTGTCATTTTACCTATAATGCCTGATAAAACAGCTTTAATGAGCGCGGTGCTGCTTTGTGTACAGCCGTTTCTAGAGAAACCGTAATATTTCAGCACTCCTAAAGCGCCACCTCGTGGCAGAGAATGACTGCATTTCCAATTAATTTTTCAGCTGTTTATCAGATTAGTGCAAATATCGACCCATGTGTTTATGCAGCAAACAGAGTTGTAAATGTGAAAGAAGTTAATGTGCCTTCTAAAAATCTAAACAATTAAGACAGTAATATGTATGTTTTAAATAAATATAATAAATTACATACTTTATTTATTCCTTTCAATGGTATAAAGGCTAAAATGCTGTTGTATAACATATTTGGTTTTTGTGAAAACCTGTATCTGAACTATAAATCATAATTTAAGGGTTTAATATGCTACCGTACATTGTCCGACCCCACTCATATTGTTCATTTTACTTGTGCAGCTCTTAAAAAGGGTCATAAATTGCCTTAAATTGATATTTAAAAATTCTGCAGATACCCTGTAAATAGTGAAATGAAATTCCTTCTTTGATATTTGTGGATTGAAAATATTTTTGATTGACATTTAGACTCCAATCTGATTTTCTAAAAAAAAAAAAAGGTATTTTTTTATTTGGGCTAGTTAAATTATTTTCTGGGCTACCAAAATCTAAAGAGTGCCTGCCCGAAGATTACCAGAGATTTTGAAATTTTGCGAGCCCTGATAATCCAAATTTAAATGGCTACAATGTATTGCGAATTTCCATTGCTGCTGTTTTTCTTGTTGTTCTTTTTAAAGTTCTTTTTTTTCTCACTTTCCATCTTGTTCTCTTTTTAGCCACTAACTTGTGTTTTGGGGAGAAGAATGTGTACACGTCTGAGGTGCTGGCTGTGGTAATGCAGCAGTTGATGGAGCAGACCCCTCTCCCCATACTGCTGATGCGTACGGTCATCCAGTCCCTCACCATGTATCCTCGCCTGGCTGGTTTCGTCATGAACATCCTGGCCCGACTCATCCTCAAACAGGTCAATGCACTGAACCCTTTATGCTCATTATTCACTCATTAGCCACAGTTCTCGTACATAATCATCTCATCATACTCTGCTCTCATTGTAATCTTTCGCTGTTTGACTGATTGGCTGTTGATTGATTGTACAGGTGTGGAAGTATCCTAAAGTGTGGGAGGGCTTTGTAAAGTGCTGCCAGCGCACCAAACCCCAGTCCTACAATGTTCTTCTCCAGCTGCCTCCACCACAACTGGCTAGTGTGTTTGAGCGCTGCCCGGAGATGAGAGAGCCCCTTCTACAGCACGTTCACTCCTTCACCCCTCACCAAGTGCGTATCACAGTGTTGCAGGTTTTATCCTAAGTAGGTGTTATCTGGAAAATTAATGGTTAGTGAGACCTGTCATCTGTGTATATTGAGTACACAGGTGTTTCAGATTTCTAAAAGACAGATACAGCTTTACGCTTCTCTCCGAAATCAGTCGAGTTCCTGGAGGCGTGTTGTGGGTGGAGCTAAACAGTCAAGAGCATGCGCAGCTTTTGCATAGCGATCGTCTGCAAGCTGTGACATCGACACAAAAAAACTGAAACAAAGACTTTACTGAAATCCTTCTTGACCAAGTCATGTGCGGTGCTCCCGGTGACTTCCGTAACACGAATGAAGCATATTGATGGGTTCGATGCGTGCACTCTTCCTGGAGAAGTGCCCTCACAAGGAATACCACCCTTTATGATGTCATTCAGGGCCATACTTGAAAATTTTTTTACGAAACTTATACAAACCCTGTTATACATTTGATTTATGTTTTTAAACATTGGCCATCATTAGACCTCCCCTTTAACTAAAATTATTGAAAAGAATGTGAATTCATTCAAATGAAGCTGAAATAAAATGAGAATAACATGACGTAAAATAACAACTGAAATAAAGTTAAATAGAAATATAAAAAACAATGAAAAAATAAAAATGCCAAAAGCACATGTAATGACTAAAACATCAACTAAAATTAAATAGAAAACTGAAATACAAAAAAAGCTGTTTCACATTATTATGTATTAATATTATAGCATATAATATCCATTTCTAAATGTTAATATGTTATCAAAAACATAAAATGACTAAAACTTCAACTAAAATTAAATAATATATATATATATATATATATATATATAATTTACTTATAAATAATAAACTTTTTTTCTCAGAATTGCATAAAATAAACTCATAATTGCATGTTAAAAAGTCACAGTTGGAGTCAAACTCACAATTTCGAGATATAAATTGACAATTCTGACTTTTTTCAATGGAATTGTGAGTATATATCTTGCAATTGTGACTTTATAACACTCAATTTTGAAAACAACAGTCATTTTCCCCCATCAAAATTGGACTTTATAACTTGCAATTGTGAGTTTATATCTCACAATTCTGACTTAATTTCTCAAAATTGAGTTTATAGCTCATAATTTACATTTTTTTTCTCGCAATTGCGATTTATATCACAAAATTATGAGGAAAGAGTTAGAATTGAGAGTTATATCTTGAAATTCTGACTTTATAAATTGCAAGTTTATGTAACACAATTGAGAAAAAAGTTATTTCTTGCAATTGTGATTTTTATATCACACAAATCTAAAACTAAATTTAGAATTGCGATTTTCTAAAATATACCCAGAAGCTGATGAGGTGTGTGATCGATTTAAAAGTGACAGAGCAGACTTTTTCTATGTGTTTTGGGCTTGTCAAAAGCTGAGTGACTATTGGATACAAATATTTAAAATACTAAATCATGCCTTTAATTTAGAAGTAAAACCCAGTGTTGAAATTGCTATTTTTGGTGAACCAGAACTATGGAAGAAAATTAATGACATATGTATTTGAAAGAAAAAAGCATGTTGAACTGCACTAACTGAAAAAATAATGCATTGCATTAACAGTGCTTGCATTTTAATGCCTTGTATTTTCAGGACTTGCATTTTTAGGGGCTGAAATTTAATATAGTTGTTTATTTAAGCTGTGAATATTTCAATTCAAAATATTTCACAGATATTTTCAGAATTAAAAATTCAATAATTCATATTCACCTTCCAGAGTTCACTTCCGCAGTATTCAATCGGTTTAAAAATACGATGTATAATTTTCGACCGGCAATTTTTGGTCCATTTTATTTCACTTTATAAATTCGCTTCCACAAATTCACTGGTTCAAATTCGCCTGAATATTCAACATTGCACATCCGGGAGCTGCAGGAAAAGCAGTAGAGCACCGATGCGTCATCTCAAGCTAATGTTAGTCGCTCACCAGCAGGTGGCGCAATCGGGTGTTTGACGAGAGAGGTAGTACTCTCAGAATGTCATTTGCCGAGATGGCCCAATCACAAAAGTAGCGTTTACTTTTATAGGCTAATCAATGTCTCAGACATTTATATTTGCCCTCCTGTACACGTAAGCTGTCTTTCCAACTTGACAACGAGGGTCGAATCTTAGCATGGCAGCTGCCACAAAAACCTGCCACTCGACCGCTATGGCAAAACGTCACCAAATTGGGCTCAATCATTTGTGCTTCGTTTGTGCCAGTAATATTTTCGTTTGTGCTGCTTCGGCTTTTAAAATATTAGACATTACATTATAGGCGATGACGTCACCAGCCCCCTTACACGCTCCAAACTGACCCCAAATAGGCTCAATCGTTTGTGCTTTGTTTGTGCCGTTAAAAGAAATCCTGCAATTATAAAACGCTGCTTAAATATAAGGAAAACAAAACTTTGTACAAAAAGTGTCCTCACTCTACACTCCGTGCTATCGAAATCATTCCAAACCGGTGTCATTCGTTTGTGCTGGATTTGTGCCGGTTTGTGCAATTAAAGGAAACCATGTAACCACGATCTCATAACGAAAACTTCACTCTCCTCCGCCGGTTTAGCGTGGCCGCAGAGTTTTAAAAATAGGTCAGTTTTCGTGCTGCCTTAAAATTTTAGATTAGTCAGCCCGTTCTTTTTCCCTTCTCCCAAAACAGCTTATAGGCTACTTTTCAGCTATTAAAAGAGTTCAGTTTTTTTTTTTTTTTTTTTTTTATTTTAAAAAACGTTTTTTGTTCGTGAAATGTAGCCTAAGTTTTTTTTTTTTTAAGTAAAGACCAAGCGGTCAGCGGCAGACAGTGAGTTGATCGTATCATATGATAAATTAATCATTGACCAATTTAGCCTTCTTAAATCATCACGACTTAAAATAAAATCTATAGATATAAAACAGCTCAAGCATATCACGTTAGTTTAAAGCTTAACCTGTGCGCTGTTAGATGCATATCCAATCCTTTGTGCGGAGAGAGGAAGCTGAAGCGCGCTTTACTCGACATGGCACCAGCGCTATCACTTGCATTGGAAACATATTTATGCCATCATTTTTGCTAGGTAGGTAAAAGTAATACAGCATTCAGAACTGTAAAGGGTCTATTTTTATTTGTGTGTACTCACACTCGCGTGCCCGGATCAAAGGGAGTTTCATTGAACTTGAAATTGTGACAAACATATTACCATGCTTCTCGAAGTAGTAGTATATTATATAACAACAACAATAGTCTAATAATAATCCTATAATTATGAAAAATTAATTTTTAAAGGAATAACTTAAATGTTAAATTTTTACAGTAAACCTCTGCTGTACAGCACTTTGTTTATGAAAATTAAAAGGAATTGGTACATTTTCTTTTGATTAGGCTACATTTTGAAATGTAATTAAATTTTTGATATTTCATTTTTTTAATGATTGTGTAATAAATTAACAACACAGAAAAATGAAAACAAACAACATATGGATATATTGTTGTAAAAATTTTAATAAAATATTAGGATGTTAAAGTTTCATAAATTCAATTTATCAGACGTGTTAAGATGACTAAAATTGAATTAACCCATTGAATTTGAATCCAGGAAATTTAAAAATGGAAATTCCAATACCAGTACAAATTACTATAGCTATGCTTAATCACTGTTATAATTATGAAGGAATTATGAATTATACAGATAATGGCATATTAATTGTTTTTGGATTTTTCACCTTTTAAATAGGCTATTTAAGAAGAATTTTAGTTGCAACCAGAATTTCTTCGTTTCATGGAACAAATCCAGCACAAATAAACGCGGCATTTCGTGTGAACAGCGTCTCCAGGCTATAGCCTAACCTAATTAATATTAATATAAATATATATCAATATTATGTTTTCGTTATATTTAAGCAGCGTTCATAATTACAGGAGTTCTTTTAACGGCACAAATCGAGCACAAACGAATGACACCGGTTTGGAATGATTTCGATAGCACGGAGTGTAGAGTGAGGACACTTTTTGTACAAAGTTTTGTTTTCCTTATATTTAAGCAGCGTTTTATAATTGCAGGATTTCTTTTAACGGCACAAACAAAGCACAAACGATTGAGCCTATTTGGGGTCAGTTTGGAGCGTGTAAGGGGGCTGGTGACGTCATCGCCTATAATGTAATGTCTAATATTTTAAAAGCCGAAGCAGCACAAACGAAAATATTACTGGCACAAACGAAGCACAAATGATTGAGCCCAATTTGGTGACGTTTTGCCATAGCGGTCGAGTGGCAGGTTTTTGTGGCAGCTGCCATGCTAAGATTCGACCCTCGTTGTCAAGTTGGAAAGACAGCTTACGTGTACAGGAGGGCAAATATAAATGTCTGAGACATTGATTAGCCTATAAAAGTAAACGCTACTTTTGTGATTGGGCCATCTCGGCAAATGACATTCTGAGAGTACTACCTCTCTCGTCAAACACCCGATTGCGCCACCTGCTGGTGAGCGACTAACATTAGCTTGAGATGACGCATCGGTGCTCTACTGCTTTTCCTGCAGCTCCCGGATGTGCAATGTTGAATATTCAGGCGAATTTGAACCAGTGAATTTGTGGAAGCGAATTTATAAAGTGAAATAAAATGGACCAAAAATTGCCGGTCGAAAATTATACATCGTATTTTTAAACCGATTGAATACTGCGGAAGTGAACTCTGGAAGGTGAATATGAATTATTGAATTTTTAATTCTGAAAATATCTGTGAAATATTTTGAATTGAAATATTCACAGCTTAAATAAACAACTATATTAAATTTCAGCCCCTAAAAATGCAAGTCCTGAAAATACAAGGCATTAAAATGCAAGCACTGTTAATGCAATGCATTATTTTTTCAGTTAGTGCAGTTCAACATGCTTTTTTCTTTCAAATACATATGTCATTAATTTTCTTCCATACAGAACACACAATATTATTGACAAACAAGGTAAAAAATGTAATTGCCTTTGCTTTATTAGGAGAATTTATTATAAGGAGAATATTATATTGGTTTTATATTTGAAATGAGAGAAAATTCTTACAGTTTCTGACTTTATTTCTCGCAATTGTGAGTTAATATAAATTCTGAGAAAAAAGTCAGAATTGTGAGATCTTTTTTTTTTCATTCAGTGGTGGAAATAGTCTTCCATACCAAACCATGGATATGAATAGTAGGAAATAGTTTGTGTGTGAACTGTTTTAAAGGAGAAAACTTATTAAACCTGTTATACATTTTCACTTGTATTGTTTTATTGTTTCTGTAGCAAGCCCACATTCCAGCATCTATAATGGCCGTTCTGGAGGCCAACACCAGGAAGCCAGAACCAGAACCACAACCTGAACTACTTCATCCAGAAATAATAGAAGAGAGAGAGGTATGTTGCAATGAAATGGAAGTAGTGACAGATCTTTTTTGTTTGGTGATCAGGCCTGGATTAAGAACACATAGGGCAAGGACCCCCTTCGTACTGCCATATCTTGGTGCCACAATGTTATTTTTACCCCTTAAATCTCATACACAGAGATATTCTAGGCTACAACATATTAAAAGCATACATTCATTAACACCAGTTATTCCATGAAATGTCTGGATACTGGATTCTGATTGGCTGGCAGGTATGCAGTAAAAACCGCACAGGTAGTTCCAAGTCAGTTTAATCACCATTCTGTATTAATGCGTTGCCTTAATTGATGCACACTAACGCACACAGAAAGAGAGAGATCGCATACGTAAACTTGTTGTCAGCACTTACCTGCGATTCTAGTTAATAGAATAGCCTAGATACTAGATTGCTACATTATATTCCTCAGCAAGGAGGTGCTAAATCCGCAGTTTTTTCAATTAATTAGCTGTTTGTAGAGAGAGACGCACAGACACGCAGTATTCAGGTAACACACACTCATCTCTCTCTTTCTCTTTTTCTTGCCTTCTCCCTCTCTTTCGCGATAGAATGTTAATTTATTGAAATAAACGCTGTAGTTCATGCATAAAATCCTTTAATCTACAGCAAACAGTTGATTTTCTGTTACATTTTCTGTTCTGTTTCTCCATAAATGTCTTCAATTTTGAATAAATTAATTAAGAAATAGAGGACAGACATCCACATTCTTCCTCAGTCTCTACAAAATACCATGAATATTAGAAAAATGTTTAATGTCCATACCATTGTATAATCCACCATTTAAATGCTGTCTTTTTTGCCCACTAATGTTCATTAAGGTGCCAGTACCAAAGCATATATCAATGCCTGTACCAGTATCACAACCAGAACCTCTAGCCCCGACACCCGTAGTGTTTGCTGAACCGCTACCACCACCACCACTACTACAACAACAACAACAACAACAACAACAACAACAACAACAACAACAACAACAGATCCCACCCAGGAGGGAAGAAGTAGAAGAACCTATGGAGCAGGAAGAGACAGACCAAGCTTCTCTGGAGATCACGCCTGAAGCTCCATTGCAGGTAAAAGATTTTAATCATCATCATTCATGTCACCCATGTAGACAAATACAGGAGTGAACTGCACTGGTTGACCAATGACTTTAACCTTCAGCAGATGGAGGTATCTGAGGAGGCACCACAGTCCAACTCCATTTCAGAGAAGACAGATGAACCCATGGAAGAGACAGCTGCGATGCCTGTGGATGTGGCTGATGAGCCCAAAGATGAGTCCGAGGATGTGGTTTCAGAAGCAGGAGAAAGCAGTGTGGACTGAAGCCATGTGATATATGACTGAATGGATGGCACTGACATTTAGATGTTGTCTCTTTCTATACTGATTTGTTCAGTGTACTGTGTGTCTGTAAGTTAGAAGTCAAAATGAAATGGAATATTTTGGTTAATTTCTTTAGAGCTTATGGTAAAAAAATTGATTTTGTATGTGCCACAGTGTTTTTCATTTCTAGAATAAAATGGCATCTCCAACCAGTAAAAATGATTGGTCTCTGTTCTTCAATCTCTCATGACTGATCATTTTGATCAGTGTTGGGAAAAGTTACTTTTAAAAGTAATGCATTAAAATATTGTGTTACTCTCTAAAAAAGTAACTAATTACTTTCTATGGAAAGTAATGTTACTTTTGCATTACTTTTTAAAATCTGGGCAGGGCTTGTTTGTTTTTAATATAATTTTTTTTTTTTGTCAAATGTCAAAGCCCTTTCACACCAAAAGCCTCAGGCTGAAGGAAAAATAAATTCACGTCTGTACAGTAGAACGCAGAAGAATGTTCAACACTCTTCAGCAATAAAAAAAGAACAAATGTTAGTTTATCTTAAGTCATTTTTGCTTATTAATATGGTTGAATTGGATCATCGAAGGTCAGCAGCAAGCAAAATGTTTGGGATTGGGATTTAATACAAAAAGGGTATTTGTATTATTTAACATTTAATTATTGCAGGTTGGCCTCATTCTGAGTTGCATTTCACTGTTTTTATTCATTTTAATGAATACTGAATCTGTTTTTTGTGAGATCAATAAATGGGGAAGAAATTTGTATATATATTATATTTATATTTGTAGCAATATTTTTTTGTCAAAATCATTATATCATATCATTAGGATAGTAAGAATTATGTTCCATGAAGAAATTTTGTAAATTTCTTACTGCAAAAAAAAAAAAAAAAAAAAACAACTAACGTAAGTTTTGATTAGTAATATGTACTTTAGAACATAAGAACTTCATTTAGACAGCTTGTTGGCGATTTTCCCAATATTTCGTTTTTTGTTTTTTTTGTTTTTTCACCCTCAGATTCCAGATTTTGACAACCGAACATTGTCCTATCCTAACAAACCATAAATCAATGTCAAAGTTATTTATTCAGCTTTTAGATAATGTAGAAATCTCTATTTTTTAAAAAAAAACTGAAATGACTGGTTTTGTTGTTCAGGGTCACATATTTTCTTGCAAATAATTCGTTACTTTACCAGTTACTTGATAAAAGTAATCTGATAACGTAACTCGCGTTACCTTGTCAGCATTCGGCCTATCAGAATGCAGACGCTGCCAAGCGACAAGTTTGTTGTAGTTACATAGTCCATAGCAACGGAAGTGAGCTTCGGGAAATGCGCTGATGCCTAGCTGTGTAGCCGGTTTGATGTTAATGGATATTTGCCATTGGAATAAAGTCTAAAAAATATACAGTGTTCATTAGTCGACGACGAGTTTGTAAGTTTAGCTAAAATGGAGATGACTGAGGAAACGTTGAACAATGAGAGACTGCAGGCTGCGGCGCGTTTTAAAGCGTTCATGATGAAGAACAGCACTAAAACAAACCTCAACCTGTAAGTACATCATGACATTAGCTTTATACATTATTCTAGTCACTAGTTTACAAAAGCTGTTACAAAAATATTAGGATATTGCTTATGTTTGGTGGAAGAATGCAGTAAACGTGTCTCAAACATTGTGACAACTTTCCCCGAGCATCCTCTACTCGCATGCACAAACACAAATGTATACATTTGAAGTGATGTAAGTTACATGGAGTCCATCCAATAGCGGCAGTGTTTAGCAAAAAAATGGTTGTGATACTGATGCTCTTTAACTTCTTCGTCCAGCTATGACCACCTCGTACGACTGTTAACCAAAGTTATGGATGAGCGTCCAGAGAACGCAGTCGATGTGATAGAGGACATGAGTCGTGAGCTGAAAGGAAGTATTCTTCAGAATAAGCAGGACACCTTGCGGGACAGTCCGTCCTCATCTGCGGCTCTGTTACTGGCCGAGCTGCAGAAGGTGCTCTTTACTCGGGCGGCAGGTGATGAAGGTGATCATGAGGAAGATCTGGTAAGATTTTTTCTTTTGCAGTTAAAACCTAACAAACTTTGTGTGTGTGTGTGTGTGTGTGTGTGAGAGAGAGAGAGAGAGAGAGAGAGAGAGAGAGAAATACTTGCATTCTTATTTGTGCCATCTTTCTTTAAAATACACTACCAGTCAAAAGTTTTTAGATTTTTAATGTTTTTTTTTTAAAGACATCTCTTTTGCTCACCAAAAGAGGAATTATAGAAATTAATATTTTTATTTAGCAAGTATGCTTTAGATTGATCAGAAGTGAGTATAAAGACATTTATAATGTTACAAAGAATTTTTATTTCAGGTAAATGCTGTTCTTCTGAACTTTCTATTCATCAAAGAAACCTGAAAAAATCCACTCAGCTGTTTTCCACATAATAATACTAATACATGTTTGTTGATCAGCAAATGGACTGGAATCATGTGACTGGAGTAATGATGCTAAAATTCAGCTTCGAAATCACAGAAATAATTACATTTGAAAATATATTCAAATAGAAAAAAAAAATAAATAGTAAAAATATTTCAAAATGTAACTGTTTTTGCTGTACTTTGGATCAAATTAACTTCTTTAAATTGACTTCTTTAAAAAAAAAAAAAAAAAAAAAACATTAAAAACTTTTGCCTGTTAGTGTAAATGCAGCTTGATTTGATGTTTCATCTCATTCAGATATTTTGGAGTGACTTAAAGGGATAAGTTATCCAAAAAGGAAAATTCTGTCATCATTTACTCACCCTCATGTCGTTCCAAATCCATAAGACTTTAGTCACTTTTTGAAACACAAATTAAGATATTTAATTAAACCTGTGAGGTTTGTCCCTCTATTTTAAGTGTCCAGGTAACCAAAACTTGGAAAATCCAAAAAGGCCATAAAGTCATTAGTCCATATAAACTGAGTGGTTCAAGTATTCAAGTTTTGTGAATAGATATTTCTTTACATGATGAATAGATTTAATTCCAGCTTATTTACATATAAACACATGCATTAATTCATGTTTCAAAGAGTGACAAAATTCGTATGGGTTTGGAGCAACATGAGGGTGCTATGGGCAGTTCAATACAATGCATTTCTGTAATACATTCTGTATAATCTCCAGGTGGAGTCTCCTCTACCGAATGTTGCAGAACTTGCGTTCTTCTTTGAGCAAGCTGGTGTTGGTCTGGGGAGAGAAGAGATGCAGAGAATCTTTCTGGCTTTGAAACAGCTGGTGGACTCACAGTGTCTCCTGCGCTGTCGATTCTGGGGCAAAATCCTCGGAACGCAGAGCAACTACCTGGTGGCTGAGGGGGAATTCAGAGAGGGTGAAGGAGAGGAGGAAGAGGGGACAGAACAAACACATGAGGATGAGGAGAGGGAGGAAGAACCACAGGAGGACAAGGATGAAACTGAGCTTGCGGAAGCTGTACGTCAAAACATGGCAACTGAAATAAACAAGTATACTTTAAATACCATACTTTTTGGAGTAAAGATGGTTGCTCAACTAAATTCTGCTGTTGTAATTTCAATAGGGATCTGTGCGATCTGGAGTTTTGCTCACTTTCTTGTTCACAGGAGTTAAAGGGATAGTTCACCCCAAAAAAGTCACTAATTACTCTCCCTCATGTCATTCTAAATCTGTAAGACTTTGTTCATCTTTGGAACACAAATTAAGATATTTTTGAAGAAATCTGAGAGCTTTCTGACCCTACATAGACAGCAAGGTTCCTTCTAGGTGCCTAGGGTGACGCAGAAGAGTAGAATTGTTGAATAAAGTAGTTTTTTCTGTGCACAAAAAGTATTCTCGTAGCTTCATAAAATTATGGTTGAACCACTAATGCCACATGGACTATTTTGACAATGTTCTTAGTACCTTTCTGGGCCTTGAACGTGGAAGGAACTTTGCTGTCTAGCTCTCGGATTTAATAGAAAATATCTTAATTTGTGTTCTGAAGATGAATAAAGGTCTTACTGGTTTGGAACGACATGAGAGTGAGTAATTAATGACAGAATTTTCATTTTTGGCTGAACTATCATTTTTAACAAAAGAAAGCTGCTTGTTTTTTTGCCATCATGTGAAACTCCCTAACGCATGGATTCCTGTTGAAAAAAAATATGAATACAATGTACACTCAAACGTAACAAAAGTTATTGACCTTCACTTGCAGGCTGATCCACCCCCCAAATCGACATATAAGCCACCCCCACCAGTGCTAAAGGAAGAAAATCACACTGGTGTCAACAAATACACTTATTTTGTGTGTCAAGAGCCTGGCATGCCGTGGGTCAGACTGCCGATGGCCACCCCCGCTCAGATCACAGTGGCGCGGCAGATCCGCAGGTTCTTTACAGGCAGGCTTGATGCTCCTGTTGTAAGTTATCCTCCCTTTCCTGGCAATGAAGCCAACTACCTGCGTGCCCAGATCGCACGGATCTCAGCAGGCACGCATGTCAGTCCCATGGGATTCTACCAGTTTGGGGAGGATGAAGGCGAGGATGACGGACTGCGAGACAGCTTTGAGGAGAATCCAAGCTTTGAGGGCATCCATGTAAATGAGATGGCTGAGTCTCTGAATCTGTGGGTCCATCATGTACAGCATATACTTACACAGGTAAGAAACAAGCAGCCTGCTGGAAATTCATCCACCATAAAATGTTTGTGTGGATCATGCAAGTCTGTTGTGCATACAAAAATGTAACAGAATTATTACATTTAAAGTGATAGTCCACTGAAAAATTAAAGTTCCGTCATTATTTACTTACCCTCATGTCATTCCAAACCTGTATGACTTTCTTTCTGACGCAAAAAAATATATTTTGAAGAATGCTGGTAATCAAACAGTTTTGGTTCCCATTGACTTCCATTGTATTTTTTGTCTTATAATGAAAGCCAGTGGTAACCAAAGCTGTTTGGTTACCAACATAGCTAAAAATATCAACAAAGAAAAGCTGTACAGGTTTGAAATGGCATAAGTCTAAATAAAAAAATGACAAAATATTACTTTTTAGGTGGCTATTGCTTTTGGTTTTCTATTGCAAACTAAAGCAAAAAATATGAATAACCATATTTTTTGGTGAAAAATGTAACATGCTTTAGACATTTGTGCAGTACTCTCTATGCGTGAATGTTAGGGCCGCTGTGTGTGGGTAAACGTAACTAAAAAGTCTGTGGATGATGTGGATGAAGATGCTGAGGAGGAAGAGAGGGAGGAGGAGCCTGATGAGCCGGAGCCTGAAGTCGGGCCACCTCTTCTGACGCCTCTGTCTGAGGATGCAAGTCAGTCACACTACATCGCATTTACATTAAATACCCAAGGACAGTTTAAATGTTGAGCTGTAAAGAAGAACATGTTCTCTCCACAGAGATTAATGACACCACACCTTGGAGCTCCATGCTCTCCTCTAACCTCATTCCTCAGTTTTCCATTGCTGTGCTGCGCTCCAACCTCTGGCCTGGAGCTTATGCTTATGCTAGTGGAAGGTAAGAACCTTGATTTTCAAAATGTACAGTACTTTTTCAGCTGAGTAAAACTATTTCTCTGCTCCCTCTCAGGAAGTTTGGAAACATATACATTGGTTGGGGAATGAAATATATTGGAGAGGCTTTCACCCCAACCATTCTTCCACCACCCCAAAATGAGTACCCCAGCGGGCCTGAGATCACAGAGGCCCTGGACCCCAGTGTGGAGGAAGAGCAAGCTTTGAAAGCTGCTCTGGAGGAGCAGACAGCAGCCCTGGAAGAGACAGAGGATCTGGAAGATGAGGAGGAGGATGATTAAAACAGACAAAAATAAACCTGCTTCAGAAGGTGTGTTGATGGTTGATGCTTAAAATTTTATATGTACAGTTCCTAAAAAGGAAACTGTACATTTGGAAATAGGCTCATTTTCCAACTCCCCTAGAGTTAAACAAATGAGTTTTACCATTTTTGAATCCATTCAGCCGATTTAGCACTTTTAGCATAGCTTAGCATAAATCACTGATTTAGATTAGACCATTAGCATCTCGTTCAAAAATGACCAAAGATTTTTCCTATTTAAAACTAGAACTCTTCTGTAGTTACACTGTGTCGGTCTTAGTACACAATGTAACTACAGAAGAGTCAAGTTTTAAATAGGAAAAATATAGAAAATATTTGGTCATTTTTGAACGAAATGCTAATGGTAAAAAAATCTGTTCAACTCTAGGGGAGTTGGAAAATGAGCCTTTTTTCAAAAAAAGTGGTGTGTTCCTTTAAAGAATCCACATCTAAACGGGTATGTCCACATTGGTGAAATATAAATACTCAACAAAAATTGAGGGAATCAAATAATTTATTAGCTTTTTAAATCAGTTTTGATGAATTAATGCATGCTTCCATTGCTTGCCTCCAAACATTACACTTTGTTACACTTCATTTTTTTGTTATGTTAAGCTTATTCTGCCATGCTTTTTTCCATGCTGAAGTCACTGAATTAGTTCATGATTGGTTATAATCATCTGAACATGTGTAATTAGATGAAACAGTCAACATGAAAAGCATTGAACTGCAAAAATTAGTAACTTAATAAATAAGAAGCCTATTAATTCCTTATAGATAACAAACAGTATGATTTTGTAAATAGTATGTTTTCTAAATAGTTTAATATATCAATAAATTAAACTCAGCTTGATATTAGCTTCATTTCACACTGGTTCCTCAAGTACGACCTATTTCATTTACTATACATGATAAACAAATTGCAGTTAACCAGTCCACCTGAAAAGACGACTGATGCATCCTCACATCCTACAGTCCAACAACATGCAGATTCATTCTTCTGTGTGTTTTGGCACAAAACCAAAATTATTTAAAGGTATAGTTCACCCATATGTCATTCCAAACCCGTATCTTTGGAACACAAATTAAGATATTTTGAAAGTGATGTGACATCAAGTATAGTGACCCATACTTGGAATTTGTGCTCTGCATTTAACCCATCCAAGTGCACACACACAGTAGTGAACGAACACACACACACACACACACACACACCGTGAACATACACCCGGAGCAGTGGGCAGCCATATTGCTATCACTGTGGCGCCCGGGGAGCATTTGGGGGTTTGGTGCCTTGCTCAAGGGTCTCACCTCAGTCGTGGTATTGAGGGTGGAGAGAGCACTGATTAATCACTCACCCCACCGACAATCCCTGCCGGACCTGGGACTCAAACTCGCAACCTGTCGTTTCCAAGTCCGACTTCCTAACCATTAGGCCACGGCTGCCCCACTTTTTTCACTTTTTTCAAGATTTACCAAGTTCAAGGCCCAGAAAGGTAGTAAGGACATCATTAAAATAATCCATGTGTCATCAGTGGTTCAACCGCAATTTTATCAAGCTACGAGAATAGTTTTTGTACACGAAGAAAACAAAAATAACAACTTTATTCAATGATTTTTTCTCTATCAAGAGTACAAGACAAGTATAGCCAAGGACTGTCCCGAAGAGAAGAAATCATAAAATAAAGTATTTTTTTTCTTCACACACAAAAAGTATTCTCATAGCTTCATAAAATTATAGTTGAACCACTGATGTCACATTTACTATTTTATTACAACATCTTTACAATGTTTGTGTGCCTTGACCATGGTAGGACTCTGGCTGTCTATGGATCGTCAGAAAGCTCTCGAATTTCAGCAAAAATATCTTAATTAAAAGAGTTCCAAAGATGAACAAAGGTCTTACGGGTTTGGAATGACATGAGGGTGAGTAATTAATGACAGAATTTTAATTTTTGGGTGAACTATCCCTTTAAGCTCAATTTTTCTTATCCGTTTTTAAATTTAAGATCTAATGGAAGAAAATTAGTTCTTAATTATTTCCACCATAGAGAAAAACAAGAAGATGGCAATTAGTCCTTGATTCTAGCTGATCATCACAGTTATAGAATTTTGCATAAATCTACAATTATCATTACTAATAAATACTAATAATAAATAGTGACACATATAAGCTTTGCAACTTGTTGAGGAACAAATGAAAATTAAATGATCATCTACAACCATTAATTAAAGAATAATAAATAAAACAACTACTGAAGCTGCACAAGAATGAATGGAAAGGTAAAACATAAAATAAATAGAATAATGAGGAGTTACTTTTACAACAAAGGAATGTTGTGGTCAAAGCTTGTAACAAAGCTTGTAACTCAGTGTTCTTCTAGAATACTTCAGAGTGTTCTTTGGGATTAAAGTTACATTTCTTTGACAGTAGGGTTTGGGAGAAAAAGTGGACAATGTGCATGTAACCTTCATTTTGTGACTAAATAATAAACATGGTAAGAAAGGTATCACTGTTAAGTGAGAGGAAGGTACATGGAATCATGACTTCACATTAGCGAAGGTCATTCTCCTCGTCTTGAATAGTCTTCTTGATTCTTAGTAACATGGTGGTCTGCCACTGATCAAGCCTGGTGATGGAATCAAATTCTCTTACCTAATGAAATAAAGGAAATCCAGAACTCTGCATGGAGTAATTCATCAATTAACTACCACAGTTAAATTGTGTGCAATGAATTATTTAAAACAGCAAACAATATACTAAGTTCTCTACTTACTGCATCAGCATATGCATCAATATTCTGCTCTTCATGCGCATCAAGAAGTTTCTGTTTTGTGTGAAAAGCGGAAACTTAAATTGTGATTGATTACTTTGTATATGTACACTACTGTTCAAAAGTTTTTTTTTATGTTAAGTAATTAATACTTCTACTCAGCAAGGAACTATTAAATTGATCAAAAGTAAAGCTGTTGCAGTAATACTGCAACAAAAAAAATCTATTTCAACTTAAAATTGTTCTTTCCAACCTTCTATTTATTAAAGAATCTAAAAAAAACTATTATGGTTTCCAGAAAAATATTACATAGCACAATTGATTTTTATTCAAAATGTATTGGGAAGAAAGGCTCCAACCTTAAGAAGTTTGCACTCTCTAGCATCTGAGAAGGCTGGATACATCTCTTCATACTTCTGTACAGCCAGCTATTGAAGAGAACAAGGGTTAAATAATGAGTAATTGTAAAGTTATTCATTGTAAATATCTTCAGATTGTGAAGAGTGTTAATCAGTCACCTTGCAGTTGAGCATATCCACACAGAAGTGACACAGTGCTGCTTTAAAGAAATGGTCTTTAGCACCATACTTTAACAAGGTAGTGTCCATGGAGTAAGTCCCAATCTGAGCAGAGACAACATGCCAGTCAACATGTAGGATGAATGAGACAAATTAACACAGGGTTGCAACAGAAGACCAAGTCACACAGACCTGCTCAAATATGTCAATGGCTTTCTGGTACTGCTCCATCTGAGCCGCATACGTTGCCACTTTGAGAAGACACTTGTTGGCTGCACTAAAGAGAGAAAGATAATTTAGTTGAATAATACTAAATGAAATAATTTAATTACAACACTGTATTTGTGGTCAAACATAAATTGTTTCTGTTATGAAGACTGTTGTAGAGTACCTGGTGGACTCCTCCCCTTTGTAATAATCTGCTGCCTGTTCATAATGAGCAACGGCCTGTAAACAAATAAACGTGTTTAACATAAGCCATTTTTTTTCTTTCACATTTTTTTTCTTATTTTTGTCATTGTGGTATCATCTGGATGCGTTAAATTCAATACTTTTCAACTGTTTGGGGGCTGTAATATTTAAAAAATTATTACTGTTAAACATTACTACACTGTAAAATAACTGCTTACTATGGAAGCCCATTTCCTCCATGTGAAAAATGAATGCCCTAAAGTCGAAATTATGACATAGTTAGGTCATAATTTTGAGATAAAAAGTCAAAATTATGACTTGAGTCAAAATTATGACATGAGTCAAAATGATGAAAATTATGAGTTGCTAAATCGAAATTATGACTTCTAAAATCGAAATTATGAGTGTCATATTTATGATGAGTCGTAATTATGAGATAAAAAGTCAAAATTATGACTTTAAAAGTCAAAAGAGATAACTATGACTTGAGTCGAAATTCTGATTTACTAAATCGAAATTATGACTTCTAAAATATAAGTTATGAGATAAGTAGAAATTGACAGTCAAAATGATGACTCTAAAAGTCACAATTGCAAGATTAAAAAGTTGATATGACTTATAAAATTGAAATTATGACTTAAATCAAAATTACGAGATAAAAAGTCCAAATTTAGATAAATCGATGTTATGACTTATAAAGTTGAAATTATGACTTGAGTCAAAATTATGACAAAGTCGAAATTATAACAAAGTCGAAATTATGACGCTAAATCGAAATTAACTTCAAAAATCAAAATTATGAGATAAATAGAAATTATGACTAAAAGTCAAAATGATGACTTTAAAAGTCATACTTATGAGATTAAAAAGTTGATATGACTAACAAAGTCGAAATTATGACTTAAATCAAAATTACGAGAAAAAAGTCAAAATTGAGACTTAAGTCGAATTTGATTTAAGTGAAAATTACGATATAAGTCGAAATTTAGATAAAAGTTGATGACGACTTATAAAGTCTAAATTATGACTTGAGTCAAAATTATGACAAAAAGGCGAAATTATGATTTGCTAATCGAAATTATGACTTCTAAAATCTAAATTATGAGATAAGTAGAAATTATGACTAAAAGTCAAAATGATGACTTTAAAAGTCATTATTATGAGATTAAAAAGTTGATAGGACTTATACAATAAGATTTAAATCAAAATTACGAGATAAAAAGTCAAAATTATGACTTAAATTGAAATGACTAAGTGTCAAAATGATAAAAGTCGTAATTACAAGATTACAAAGTCGATATGACTTATACAATAAGATTTAAGTCAAAATTACGAGATAAAAAGTAAAAATTAAATTGTAATTTGCAAAGCTGAATTTTCAGTAGCCATTATTCCAGTCCTTAAGCATTACATGATCCTTCAGAAATCAATCTAATATGCAAAATTGCTGCTTAGGAAACATGCTTTATTATCAGTGTTGAAACACGTTGTGCTGCTTTCTGGAAACCCTAATTTTATCAGCATTCTGTGATGAACAGAAACAACAGCATTCATTTGAAACAGAAACCTTTTGTAACATAAACATCTTTACTTTCAAATTTGATCAATTTGATCAATCCTTTGCTGAACAGAAGTGTTCATTTTATATATCTTTGAACCCAAACGTTTGAAAGGTACTGTATTTTCATATTGATCTGAGCCATTTATTGATAAATGTACACCTTTACATAAATAGATCACTTCCCACTTACTTTATCTATATCCAGTAACTCAGATTCATAGATTTCAGCAATAGATATGTGGTGTTTCGCTGCAATGTTGAAGCGTCCCTATGAATATAGATTTGTAAGAAACAATCCCTAATCAGAAAAGAGCATTACCATAAAAAGGAAAAAAAAAACTTTTAAAAAACATTTGTGTTAAATTGTATTTAAATGCTTAAGACTTTTCTATAATCTTTCTCACCATGTCTGTGTAGATGTCAATGGCCTGACAGAAACAGCTTATCGCCTCTGTGTAGAAGAACCATAATATTTAATTACAGACACTACATGCTGAGAGATTTTTATTGCTCATAATGTAAAATTAACAATGTGAACTGTACCTTGGGGATCAGCCTTTTTAAATGCATTGCCAGCATCAAGAAAGTTTATGGCTGCATTGTGCTTGCTGTCCACCTGTAAATGCAGTTGTGCAGATTTGCAGAAGGCATCCCCTGCAGCTGAAAGAGAAACAGCACAGCAATACAAATGAAATGCATGCTTATTGAACACCCTCATATTGTGGTGCAGAAGTTGCATTGTGTCATACCACTCCAGTTCTTTGCCATCTTAAACATGTTGGCAGCTCTCACGTACAAGTCACAGGCCTCCTCCACCTTGGAGGAACTCCTACAATGAACAAAAGCGAAGAAGGGGAGGTTCATGCAGTTGACTGAAACCGATAGGAGGCGCTATTAGCAGCATTCGCCCGCAATCACACAACGTGTTTCCAGACCTGATATGGCCAACATGAAGGAAGAGGAGACAGAAATCAGTGTGAAAACACAGGCCCGATATTGTTCTGTAGCCTGGAAGTACTACATCAAAAATGAGAACAATGCCACTGTTTACTGCAAGTTGTGTAAGACGACCTTTAAGTTCTCTTCAAATACAGCCAACATGATAAAACACCTCAGAGTGAAACATCGACTCAACATCCCCGCTGTAGCCAACGGTGGCGAAAGACTATGCATGGAAGAGCCGAGCGAAGGCAGCATGGGTGAGTTTCAAAAGTGATAAATCAAAGCAAAAAGCGCTATGTGTCTCAGTGTGCTTTGGTTTTGAGTTGCGTATGAATGAAAGCAAAAGGGAAGCAATGCATTCAGCGCGCACAACTATGTTTTTGATGACGCTTTATACGTGCAATTCGATGCTACTTGGCTAACTGGCTGATTTCACTTTTGTGCAAAGTCTGCGGAGTGGAAAAACAAACTCTGGTAGATTTTTGACAGATATATGCGAACAACATTGTATTACAAAGAATGCAATTTCAAAAGTATTGCTTATCGGTTATACATGTTAATTCAATTTATATAAACATTGCATGTTGCAAACGAATTGTATTTGATACTTATTAATTTAGTTATATTTTAATGTCCAAGATTTGCACATTCAATATTGCAGAGGTGAAAAACATCATTAAAGGATTTACCCAAAAAACGACCCGAACAACGAATGCGACGTTTTCATTTTCTTGTCTGCCTCAGCCATGATGGCCATAGCTTCCTTCTCTTTTCCAGAATAATCCATTTTGTCGGATTAAATATGAGCCAGGATGTAGGGAATGATATCCAAGCAATATCCCATTCACATCGCCTGAATTGCAGTTATTTGTTTTATTGACACATCATGCGGAAATCGGAAGTAAATTCGCTAAGACTTTAGGGATTGTCGTACAATACATGTTTTTTAAATAAACGAACTATGGCGTTTACATTATTCCTTATTAGTTGTTATCAGTTAATACTTACATATTTACAATTCTGCATCAAGTTATATATCTCATCTACTCGAAACAGTGTCGAGCAGTTATAAATTTATATAAATGTGACTGATGTACATTATTCGCTTTTCGTGACAGTATATAACTTACCTTGGTACCCTAGTGGCCACTGAGCCAAGCACATCCAGTGTGTAGGTCGCAAACGCGCGGAGGATGTGCAGGAATTCAGAGATTTTATTTTATGTTATTATTAAGGTGTTGTTTAATTTTCGGCGCGAAAATAAATTAGTTATATTCGTCAGCATTGCGGAAGCGAGTGCTATTTAGTGGTTGGTAACACACGAGCTGGAAGAGAATGAAACCTCAATGGCCCTTGTGCTCGCCCGGAAGAACATCCAGTGACGTTTGATGTAAATAATAGCGGAATTGTTTCATTAGTATCATATTGCATGGCTATTGTTCTCTGGCTAAACGCTTTTGTAACGAGCAAGTGAGGGCTGTGTCTGATATAGAGTCACTGTCTCAATGCATATCTTATTATTAATTGTAAATGTTCCCGCGAAAAACTGTTTTGATTGTCTTCCTACGTTACATGCTATACTTTTTGTTTAACAATTACAAGTGTTCTAGTATAATTGCTCTATAAACCGTTTTATTAGCACATAATAATAAAAACAACAACATAATATTCTACATAGATGTTATATTTGCAGTTTTAAAAGTGAAATAATTTCACGCACCGCTGAAGCTTTTAATATAAATGGCAAAAAGGTGATAACCTTGTTAATTAGTTTACATAAACCTTGCAGAATCTGCAAAATGTTATTTTACCCAAATAAGAGAGATCATACAAAATATTTTTTATTTAGCATTGACCTGAATAAGATATTTCACACAAAAGATGTTTACGTATAGTTCACAAGAGGAAATAATAGTTGTTTATAAAAATTACCCTGTTCAAGAGTTAACATACACTTGAGTCTTAATACTGTATTGTTACCTGAATGATCCCTGAATGTTTTTTTTTTGTTTGTTTTTTAGTAATAGTTGTTCATGAGTCCCCTGCCTGCTGTTCCTCAGAAAAATCCTTTAGGTCACAAAAAAATTCTTTGGTTTTCCAGAATTATTGTGTATGTGAGCTCTTTCCCTTTGAGATCCATCTTTTCACACTGTGGACAACTGAAAGACTGCAGTAGTTGCATTTGAGTCTGTTGTCCTCAGTGTGAAAAGATCAAAAGATCTCCAAATCATACAGTCATTGTTGGAAAGGGTTCAAATACACAAACAATGCTGAAAAACCAAAGAATTTGTGGGACCTGAAGAATTTCTTCTGAAGAACAGCAGGCAGTTTAACTGTTTAGGACAAACAAGGGACTCATGAACAACTATCACTAAACAAACAAAAAAAATTATTCAGGTAACAACACAGTATTAAGAATCAAATGTACGTAAACTTTTTATTAAACTATTATTTTCTCTTATGGACTATTTGTAAATGTCTATGTAAAATATCTTATTCAAGTCAGTACTAAATAAAAAATAACATGCATTTTGTATGCTCCCTTGCCAGATCATTCCCATAATGACCAGCGCAATCTACGAAAAACAGTGCAACTTACCACCTGCTTTAAGACATGTTTTTTTGGGGGGGCATTACATTTGATGAGTGCAAACTTTGCAAAAGTTCCTATAACATACATTCAAAAAATTCATTTTTGTTTGATATATCTTTCACCACAGACATGGATCTCCCACCTCAAAGGCATCCAGGAAGTCTCAACGGTACAACTCTTCGTCGGAGAATGCAGCGTTTCTTGCCATTTTCTGATCGCCGCACATCAAAAGTGTGGAACCACTACACTCAGTTGAGTCTGCATCGTGTTGAGTGCAACCATTGTAAAAGACAGCTTTCCTTTCACAACAGCACTACTTCTATGAGAGAACACTTAGGACGCAAACACAGCATTCGGGAAGGAGCAGTACCTCCTCACAACACAGCAGGCATCCCCACTCCTGTGGCGTTGCATTCTCACATTCAGAACTCTTTACTTGTTAACAGGTGTAACACCACAGGCAATGTTTCATTTCAACCAGTGCTACCTGTTACTGTCAAAGAAGAGCAGGAAGAAGTACTGGCAGCTGAGCTGGCGGAGACCAAACCTGCTCGGACCACATATGCCCCCGACTGTGCAACGGGAAGCGGTACTTCTAGTTCAAATGCCATTGCGCACCAAGATACAGATATGGGCTGCCTAATGTATAATTTCCCTGCTGGGGAGATGAGCAGCACTGCTGGAGGCAGCAGCGTCCGTAGTGGCACAAAAGCCTGCAGCAACAAGCGCGCAGAGGTGTTGACCGATCTTATCTTGGAAATGGTCTTCAGAGACCTTCAGTCACTCTCTGTGGTGGAAGAGAGGGGGTTCAAGCTCTTATTAAGTTGCCTAGAGCCTAACTACCCCGTGCCTTCTCCATCTCTGCTCGGCAGTCTACTCTGGCATCGCTACCACATTCTCAAGCAATGCCTTCAGCAGCATCTACAGACAAGTCTAGCTTCTCATTGTCTGACGCTGTGCACTGAATACTGGCGATCCGTAGATGGATGCGGGGTTGATGGAGACGGTCAGTACTATCTTACAGTCAGTGCACACTTTGTCGACTCTCACTGGCGCCTGGCACGTTGCATGCTCGAGACCCGACCGATAGCAGAATTTAAAGGAAACCCCTCTGAGAGAGGGCCAGCGAGCTTTGCAGACACCTTGAGAGCAGTCCTCTCTGAGTTCCAGCTTCCGGAGAACTTTGTTTACTGTGTCGTGCATGACACCCCCAGTGGATCTGAGGCCAGGGGCCAGGAGAATATGATCATTGATCAGGAATATCAGCAAGAATTTGCTGGTCCCAGCCATCCTCCTCCTAGTAATCTCCCAGAGGGATGGGCACCGCTGCTTTGTGCAGGACAAGCCCTGAAACTCTGTGTCCAGGAAGGACTTTGTGTGGAAACTGTCAGACAAGCTCTGGCAGATGCCCGTGCCATCGTCCTACATTTCCAGCACGATGTGAATGCATCTACAGCACTGAGCCAGAAAGCAGAGGCAGTTAATAAAGAATCTGCATGCCTCGTCTTGAACGACCCAGGGCGTTGGACCACCGCCATCGATATGTGCGAGAGTCTGCTGGAGCTCAAGTGGGTAATAAGTTCTGTTCTAGAGGAACAAAAAGTAGCAGCAAACCTGGCTGATCACCAGTGGCGTCTTGTACATGAACTAGTTTCCGTGCTCAAAACGGTTCGCATTGCTGCATCATTTTTGAGCGAGGATATCAACGGACCAATTTCAGCCCTAATGCCGTGCTTGCAAGGAGTGTCTCGTCTCCTGGGACAGAAAATTGCAGAGTGTACCTGTCCAGTGGTGAGGGGAGTCATGGAGAGAATTCGTGCTGGTATGGACAAACGCTGGAGTTTGAGTGACGAAGATGCTCTTCTGGACTCCCCCGCCGTATTGTCCTCATTCCTGGACCCACGTTTTAAAGAGTTGAGGTTTCTCAGCCCACATGCCCGGAGCAAATTGCACGACAAGGTGAAAGAGCTGCTATCCGTTCAGGCTTTCACAAGCAACGAAGGAAGGAATGGAGAGAGAAGACGAACCATGCAAATGGAAGAGACTGTGGATGAACGTGGAGAACCTGCAGATTTTGGATTGGATGATTCCTTGCCAATTCCTGCAATGGCTTCTTTGGATTCTCCTGAATCATGCGGATCAGTGGAGGAAGGTGACAGTGTTGAGCTGCAGCCAAGCGAGCCTTCCGTTGCGATATCATCTCCAGAACAGGTCAACGAAAATACGCTTGAGGTTGGATCACCTTTCAAGAACACCAATGACCGTAAAAGACGTTCTAGTGGGACTAGTATGACCTCACCGCTAAGAGGAGATTTACAGGTCGCGCCTCGCATACGGATGAGTCCTCTCCCGCAGAGCATGTACGATATTCTTCTGGGCGAGGATCCTACTGAGCGCATGCCTGAGATTCACCAACAGCTGGAGAATTATATAGCAGAGCCACTTTGCAGGCGAAGCCTCTCGCCCCTGCAATGGTGGCGCAACAAGGAGCATCGCTTTCCTGCCGTGGCCAGACTGGCACGGAAATACTTGTCCATACCTGCAACTGCTGTTTCTGCCGATCGGGCATTTGCTCCTAGGGAGTCTCCAGTGACCCAAAGAAGGGCCACATTGGGGTCTAAACACCTTGATCACATTTTATTTCTCCATCAGAACACTGACTATGTGGATCAGCTGAAAGGTGGCTCGTCTGCTCGTGAAATTGAGTGGACCAGTGTCAGTGGAAACCAAAGCAGAGAAAGTCTTTACCAGACTCTAGTGTCCTATGAAAGTAAAGTTCGTGTGCCTGAGGAAGAGTCGTGATCACTGTTTATGTACGTGTGTACAAAGTCACGTTAAAGGGATAGTTCACCCAAAAATGTAAATTCTGTCACCGTCATTTCACTCACTCTCTGGAAAAATACTATGGAAGTCAATGTGTTTCTGTATTCAACAAAATAAATTAATTCATACAGTTTTGAAACAACTTGAGCATGAGCAAATGGTGACAAAATTGACATTTTTGGGGGAACTATCCCTTTAACAGTTTCTTTTTACTAAACGTTGCCTTTCAACCATTGTCACATCCCACAATAAGCTCCTTTAATATCCTAGTTATCTGATATCAACGGGTTTTAGACGCAAGGATTACGATAAAAGATAAATACCGTTATACTGCTATGTAAATAGGTTTTGAAATAACACATTCTTTTTGCAAGGAATTTGTGACACTATCGTTTAATAGTCTCTAAGAGGTCTGAGGATTTGTTTAGTCATTGTCTTGTGACTAATGTAGATACTGTTTTACTAAATCTGTTTTACTACGTTCTTAACTTGTCTCTAACGCATTACACATTTGAGCAATCATGCTGCTGTTCTGTATATCAGCATCAGACATCAGGCCAACTTTATCTCTGTACAGTTTGCATACTTTGTTCTGGAACACTGAGAAATCAAATTCGGTCAATCAAATTTCAGGCCATAAAGTAACTGTTTTATTATTGATTAAATCTGCATATACTGTTACTGTTATGATAGTATTGTCACTTTACACAGTGTTGTAGGCATTACATGGAATGCATTGTCAATCTCTTGCATGCATTTCAATGTTATCGCTTCCTCCTTTATATATATGGAGAATATGTACATTCAGATTAGGTGTTGTCTTTTTCACACTTGCAGCAGTAGAATTTACAATGTATTCTATCGGTAGCATGTTCAGATTAAAATGTTCTATGAAATCTTCTGGAGTCTGGGAATTACCAGTGGAAAATGGTGCTTTTCAGTTCTTGTTTATTTTGCGTAATAAGTTGAACAATACTAGTAAAACATTTGTTCTATTAGAACAGCAAAGGAATGCTTAGACAACGAACACCTTTTGGTAATAAACAGCAAACATGTTATGTGTTGACATTGTGTTATACATGGACATCAGCTGTTTTAATGTCATAAGATAGTAAAAGTGCAATTTACTAATCTTATTATAGGATTGTAGATTATACTGAATGGAAAATCAGCAGAACTGTAAAACTATGTAGATTTGTAATGATCAGTATGACGCATCTGAACTGAGAAAATGTTTTGAACCCAAACTTAGAAATGTCACAAACAGTTAAACATTGAAATTAAAAACCAAGGAACCCTTTTTTGAAACCGTGTCATACTAAATTCACCAGTCTGGTACTTCAGTGCACTTCTCAACAATTTGAACAACAAATAAACAGTTGGGAAAAAAATCACTTAAAGTTGGCTATTCTTTTAATGATAAGTTAATTTTGGTTTTCATTCATGCCTAATGTTGGACAATGAATTGAATATTTACTGTAGTCTAAAACACACTTCAGGACTTTAGAGAGGATTTTTATTTAGTTCACTTTAGTCTTCTGCTCTGACCTGTGTCCTTGGTTGCCCACTGCCATCTGGAGTTAGCTTCTATGCAGACTGAGGGGGAACTGTGGCTCTTCACATCTCTGTTGGATTTAAAAAGTAAAATTAATTTTAATGTGTCACTTTGAAATTTGCTAATATTTATTCATAGAATGAAAGTGGTTTGTTGATTGTTTCATGTCAGAGCTGGTTAAAACAAAAATACTCAAAATCTTAAAAATATTATTTTAAATTATTACTATGATGAAAAGACTAAAAGTGACAGGATACAATCATACATCTGTTATTTTGTAGCTTAATTTCACACAATGAAATATTTTGAGATTGTGTTACTCCATGTATTTGAAGGCATGTATATCACTCTGAGCAGCTGTTGTCTTCTGTCCTGTTCCCTCATGTATCTGCTCAGGCTGGTGCTCTTGTGAACATCTGAATGCCTTTAGGAAAATGGCAGTTCATAAAGACAAATTTCACCACTGATGTGTTTAGATGATGTACACTACCACTACCAAGATTTTTAATGTTTTTTAAAGAAGTATTTTCTACTCACCAAGCCTGTATTTATTTGATCCAAAGTACAGCAAAAGCAGCAATATTGTGAAGTATAATGACAGAATAATGACAGGAATTAATAATTTTATTGAGCAAGGATGCTTTAAATTGATCAAAAAGTGTGCTAAAGACATTTATAATGTTACAAAAGATTTCTATTTCAGATAAATGCTATTCTTCTGAACTTTCTATTACTATTAGTCTAGGAAACCTGAACAAATTCTACTCAGCTGTTTTCAAATTAAATATAATAAATGTTTTGTTGAGCAGCAAATCAGAATATTAGAATGATTACTGAAGGATCAACTGACTGGAGTAATGTTGCTAAAAATTCAGCTTTGAAATAACAGGAATAAATTACATTTTGAAGTATTCAAATAGAAATATTTTAATATTTCAAAATTTTACTGTTTTTGGTGTACTTTGAACAAATGCAAACTTGGTGAGCAAAATAGACTTCTTTAAAAACCTTACTATTCAAAACCTTGTAGTGTATATGCAAATGTAATAACTGATCTTGTGTACATGTACTGAAATGAAACTTACAGAGGTCTCTCCACCTTCATTCTTTTTATTTGTGGCTCGGACACATTGCTTAAACTTTTTCAGCTTCTTCATGTTATAATAATACTCCACACACTGGGCTACTGATTTTGTCTGCAACTACAAAACAAACATCAATTTAGCACATTTAGAAACTCAACTTTGTAGTCTTGTAATAGCCACACATAATTAATCAAAAACAAAGAAAAATACTAGAATTTGGGATTTATCAATATGTAATTCTTCCATTATAATTTCCATATGGATATGAATAATACATAAAATTTGTGCTATTATTATTCCACCCTATTAATTTTAAGAGTTCCACCAGAACATATGGTGGAAATTCTAAAGTCTTTTAGAATTAGCTTTTTTTCCCATGAACTTTCATACCACATTATGAATCAGTTGAAAATCCTTGTCGTGGTCAATCAGAGCTTTCTTGAACACTTTCATCTCCTGTGGTGTCCAGTGGTCTGACCCTGCCAATTACAATGAGCAAAGTCATGTTTATGCAGGACTTATGAATGTTTTATATATTTGGATATAAAATATACCTGTTTGTACCTGTGTAGTGGTAATCATTCAGAGGGTGCCAAGAGGTCCGAAAATCCCCTCTCATTAAGAGTAAATCCAGTGCTGCCTGACAGTTAAATAAATGAGCTGTATTAAACAAACCTCTATAAATAACATACTCAGTATGATGAATAAGCTCACCATTATGTTTCCTTGAACTTCATGAAGGCAGTGGAGAGCAAATTCTATGTTGGTGCCTCCTCCTGGTAGCACACTGGAACAGCACACGTCTAACAGCTCTGTGACTGAAGCACAAAAAGGGTTAGATTTTGCAAAACCTAGGTACATTCAGTGGTCTAAACCAGTGATTCACGATATTTTTTGACTCCATGGGCCCCAATTTTCCACAACAATATCAAGACCCCATGAGTTTTTCACTTGCTCATGATGTACTGAATGAGGATCTTAAAAAATATTTTTCCCTCAAAATTTCCCCCTTTATAATATTTTTTAAGAATAGCATAACTAGAAGAATGTATAATCACTACAGAAGATGCTTACTGAGATTTTAATATTTTACTTTTTCAAGTCTAGAAATCACTCTATTACAACTTAATAATGTGAGAGTGTGTTGGTGTGTTCACCCCTCTGTTGTGTTTCTGTGTTGGTAGAGAGATCTTTCCAAGGAGTCCAAACGAGTTGAGCGGGGTGTTCTTCATACAGCATGTACAGCGTATCCTGCACTGGGGGGATCTCTGCTTGAAACAGTGAACCCACATTAATCCTCCTAAATGACATGAGAATGACATGTCATTAACACAGAAGAAAATGTCAAGAAAAGCATGATGATCTGTATCCAGGTAATTAATTAAAATGATCTTTTTAAAAGAGCATACTTTTAAAGCAGTACTTTTTTTTTTACCTGTCAGTTCAATCAACTGTAGAGAATTCTGTATACAGGACATAACAATAATAATATAAAAGCACATACTGTGTTTATTTTCTTATATATTAAGAGCCAATGGAATTGTGCGAAACCCATCAACAAACAATATTGTATATAATTTCTGTATTGTTATATACAGCTGAGGTCAAAAGTTTACATACACCTTGCAAAATGTTAATAATTTTATTAAAATAAGAAGGATCATACAAAATGCATTTATTTTTTTATTTAGAATAACACATTTAACATAACTTAGACGTTTACATATAGTCCACAAGAGAAAATAATAGTTGAATTTATAAAAATGACCCCATTCAAAAGCTTATATACACTTGATTCTTAATACTGTTTTTACCTGAATGATCCACAGCTGTTTTTTTAATTAAACCTGCTGTTCCCTCAGGTCCAATTTTTTTTTTTGCGGTTTTGTGTATATTGTGCACTCTTTTCAACAATGACTGTATGATTTTGAGATGCATCTTTTCACACTGAGGACAACTAAATGACTAATATGCAATTATTACAGAAGGTTAAAATGCTCACTGATGCATCAGAAGGAAAAAAGATGCATTAAACTTTCAGGGTGAAAACTTTTGAACAGAATGAAGATGTGTACATTTTTCTTATTTTGCCTAAATATCATATTTTTTTCATTTATGTTATGTTATGTTACTTTATTTCTATAGCACAAATTAATACAACCATTGTTGCCCAAAGTGCTGTACAACAATAAAGAAACAAAACATTCAAAAACAACAACATCACACAACGACAACAACAATGCTCAGCACCCAGAGAGATTAAAAGCTTGAGTTAATAGATAGGTTTTTAACAAAGACTTAAAACTTGAGAGAGTCAGAGCTGATCTAATATTCAGTGGTAACAAATTCCACAGCTTCGGGGCAGCTACTGAGAAAGCACGATCACCCTTAAGTTTTAGTCTAGATCTGGGAATTGTTAAAAGTTGCTGATCAGCTAGCAGAAGATT
This sequence comes from Cirrhinus molitorella, assembly GCA_033026305.1. Taxonomy (NCBI): domain Eukaryota; kingdom Metazoa; phylum Chordata; class Actinopteri; order Cypriniformes; family Cyprinidae; genus Cirrhinus; species Cirrhinus molitorella. The sequence goes on from CM065119.1 coordinate 31,602,891, forward strand.
GATGTTTAAGTAAAGCACCAAGATATGTTGGGGCCAGACCATTTAAGCATTTAAAAACAAACACTAAAAGTTTATATTCTATTCGAAAATGAACTGGCAGCCATTTAAGGGAAAACAAAATCGGTGTAATATGCTCATGCCTACATATACCTGTCAGAAGCCTAGCTGCTTAATTTTGAACTGTCTGCAAACGCGCCAAAGCTGTCTGATTTACTCCTATATATATGGAATTACAATAATCAAGATGTGAAAAAATGAAGGCATGAATGAGTTTCTCAAGGTCATTGACAGAAAGAAAAGTCTTTACTTTTGTTAGAAGTCTCAAACTAAAAAAGCATGATTTAACAAAATTGTTAATCTGCTTATCAAATTTGAGTTCCTTGTCGAACCAGACAGCTACATTTTTCACAGCTACTTTATTGTGCACTACCAGAGGACTCAAATTTACATTCACAGAGGTCAGAATTTCAGCATGTCCGAATAAAGTAATCTCTGTTTTGTTATCATTAAGTTTCAAAAAGTTTGAGGTCATCCAGCTTTTTACGTCTCTTAGACAGTTAAAAAGCGAAGTTAAAGCATTCTTGTCATTCTTATGAAAAGGCATATAAATCTGTGTATCGTCAGCATAGCAATGAAAAGAAACACTATGTTTTCTAAAAATGGATCCCAAAGGAAGCATATACAATGAAAACTGAAGAGGAGCAAGAATGGACCCTTGAGGAACTCCACAAGTAAGTGGAGCCGAGGTCTGCCCTTGTACTGCCCTTCAGAAGCTACAGAAGAAACTTGCATGTTTTCCAAAAGACAAAATAAGTTTAATCTACCCTGACCTTCAAATTCAAAAAGTTTACAACCCTTAATGCATCATGTTTCCTTCTGGAACATCAGTGAGCACTTGAACCTTCTGTAATAGTTGCATATGAGTCCCTCAGTTGTCCTCAGTGTGAAAAGATGGATCTCAAAATCATAGTCATTGCTGGAAAGGGTTCAAATACACAAAAATGCTGAAAAACCAAAGAATTTGTGGGACCTAAAAGAATTTTCTGAAAAACAGCGGGCACTTTAAACAAGGAACTCATGAACAACTATTACTAAACACTATCTCTGTGGATCATTTAGATAACAACACAGTATTAAGAAACAAGTTTATGTAAACTTATTAAAAACTGATTCAGTTCAAATGAATGTATTACAGACTCACGGCTGTATGTTGATGGCTGTGTTGTCAATTGGGAAGGAGAAACAATCTGTGGGGTTTCAAAATTAAAATGATTTGGCAAGAATTTAAAGCTACAATAAAAAGCATTTACATTATTTTTTTCTCTATGCTGTACAAAAGTGAACTCTGCATCAATCAGGATATTAAAACTAAAATTATGGGTTTAGTGCTCACCAAAGGTGCTGGGTAGAGATTGGCATGACTGATGCTGTGGTACACATTTAGAGTAGAGGCCTGTCCCAGAACGAAGAGGGCTCAGCATGGGCTGAGGAGTGTAGGGTGGGGGATGTAAACTAGGGCTCAGCGGGTTGTCTACCAGATAGTTTGGTGAGCGCAGCTGGCTGGGCAAACCTCCTGTGCCACAGCTTCTCTGCAAACCCTGGGATTCCTTGTCATCGGTGCATTGTGGGGAAGACAGACGAGGCAGAGCTGGACTGGGGATGATGAGGCAGGTTAAAGGGTCAAGATGACAAGACCTCTTAGATGCACCTTTACGACCCTGTGACCTCATGGCCTAGGGAAGACAGAAACGTTTAACTTTGATCAATGATAGTCATCTTGGCATATCCACTGTATATTGGTATTATATTGTTATCTGCTACATTACTTGATGCATGGAAGTTTGGGGGCCTAAAACGTTTGCTGCAGAGACCGGGACAGACACAGGCATGATCAGTGGGGACAGATTTATCCCTTTGGACTTTGGTCCTGAAGAGCCCTTGTGTCCTACATCCTGTGACAAAAAATAAAAACAATGTCAGTATAAGTATTGTACCTATTTTTTTTTATATTTTTTGATTATGTCATAATAATACTTGAGTTAATGTCAGCACCAGTGTTGAGATGGATGCTTGTGAATCATGTTCTTCCTTTGTTTCACCAGAGGCAAGAGCTTCTTGAGAACATGACAGCTGTGTTTGAGCTCTGCATACAGATGAAGTTCTTTTATATGTTCTATAAGGAAACAAACCGGAGTAAAATCAACTTTGATTTTATCACAGGACTGTTCAGGCCCGGCACCATGACATCCTGAAGCCCCATCTGCAATGATTTGAAGGACCAACCCCTTCACCCCGGAATACATTCTTGCACAAAAAACTATACCAAATGCGATCTGATTTGTGCCACCTCCGATTCAATTTGACTCACTCCAACCCCCCCCAAAATCTATCTATTTTAACCATTCGATTCAAACGATCAACACCAGTGTATTTAAATTTTCACTGCTAAATTGAAACATGCTTTTTTGTGCCTTGTCTGGTGCTGAGCCAGATAGACACGCTCAGTGCTTGTGTTTTTAACCACATAAAAATCATGTTTTAGACATTTAAATTAATTACTAGCAAAAAGACATTTGTTAAATACACAATGATGTTTGTGAGTTTATTAAAATAACAGTAAACTATACAACTGTGATTTCAAGGTTGAAAAACGTCATTAAAGGCATAGTTTACCTGACCCAGAAATGAAAATTCTGTCATTTATTACTCACCCTCATGTTGTTCCAAACCCGTAAGACCTTCGTTCATCTTCGGGACACAAATTAAAATATTACTGATGAAATCTGAGAGCTTTCTGACCCTGCATAGATGTTCAAGGCCTAGAAAGGTAGCAAGGACATTGTTAAAATAGTCCATGTGACATCTGTGATTCAACTGTACAAAGAAAAGTTGCATTACTGTCTATGCAGGCTGAAAAAGCTAGGATTTCATCGAAATTATTTTAAGCTGTGTTCCGAAGATGAACAAAGGTCTTACAGGTTTGGAACGACACAAGGGTGAGTAATTGACAGAATTTTTGTTTTTGATTAAACTATCCGTTTAAAATCCAAAAGTAATACTTTTGATACACGTTTTTCTTTTTTCAGTGTTCTAAAATATTACATATCACTATTACGCAGATTAAAATTTGCATGATCATTTTCTAACCTGCAACCAGGATTTGGTTCCTCTTCTGTTGAATTCAAAATGGGCTCCTGGGTAATAAAATGAAAAACATTGGTTATCAAAACATTGATTATGATGGCACATGAAAAAGTGCAATGCTATGTACCTTTTGCAAAAACTGGTTGCTGAGGTAAGTGCTGAAGGATGCAAGTGCCACCTGACTAGGCGAGACAAGGTAGGAAGAGCATGAACGTTTATGACGAGCATGCTGATGAACAGGCAGTGGAGGAGTTGGAACATTAGACAGGATGTCCTTAGAGCAGGACTTCCTCTTCCTACTGCTGGGAAGTGTTGCAGGATGAGAAGCAAGTACAGGATCAGCAAGGTTACAGTTAAAATCACTCTTTGGTTCAGCGTATAATACAGTGGAATGATTAAAACCGGAAAAGGTGCTGCATCGCTTTAACTTGTTGGGATGTCTGGGCTCCTTCAAATTGTGTTTCAGCAGTATGGGGCAATGCTGCTTGAAGCAAATAGCGGTAGGTGCCTCTCTGTTAGGCTGAAATGACTGCATCTCTTTCAGTTCTTCAGGGTATGATTCAGGAAAATCAAGACAGGTTTCTAAATTATAGACATCAAAAGGATTCTGTGAAACCACTGGATTTTTTTCAACCGTGTCGATACCCAAAGCCCACTGGGTGGAGTTCATAATCTTATTGCTTTCTTTGACCTTGTAACATTCACTGGCAGATGCTGTAGTCCAGCTTTTTTGACGCATTGAATGTTTTACCTGAGAAGGATGGGTATCTTCTGAGTAGCGCACCATCCCAAACTCTCCCCAGTCATAAGAACCACAAAGTTTTCCAGAATAACTGGAATCCTTTAACACAGGAGCTGAAACTGCCTTTGGTTGAGAGGTAAAGGGGTAATTGGATACAGCAAGATTAACCTTTGGCTCCCACGCAGAGTTTGGCAGTTCATAGCTGGAAGCAAGGCTGGAGGAGGAAGGAGACGTGAGGTAGACTCCATGTCGAGAGGCACAGTGATGTTTTAAGGAGTTTTTGTCATCGTAGGTTTTGTGGCAACCAGATTGAGTGCAGTAATAGGTCTTCCTCTTGGGGTGGGTCATCATGTGGGAAGTGCTATGGAGAAAAAAGGAAACCATGACACTGACACTGTGATACAAATCTTATAAAAAAGCAGGACATTCTGATGATTTGTCACCAAGATAATGTTTTAGATAATACACAAGCTGTTTAGTCTAATTTTTTAGTTTAACCAGTCAATAACGTTTTGCATCATATGCTTTAATTTTCTAGTAATTATGAATTTATAGAGTTAAATTATAGCTTTATCCACCTTATTTTTCATTTCAGAATTAAGCAGTTTTCTGGTCATGTGTGAGACTTGAGGTTCTTATATCTTATAACGGTAAAACTCTTTCCATTACAAACTATTGTTTACATACATACATAATACATAATTAAGATAACACACTAAAATGATATGGTAAGACACAACAGTTCGCAATATCAAGCAGCAAAACAAGCTGTTTTGTACAGCTAAAAACTGCTGGACACGGATGAGACCGGATGCCAGACACATTACATTTACAATTGGCCACACCCACTCTTACAGCAAAAATAAGATGGATAACTTCCAGCTTGTTGCAAACTTTGTGAAAAAAAAGAAAAATATTTGTTGCAAATTTAAAAATACATTATTAAATTTAAAAACCAGCATGTGTGATACTTACAGCTGATGATGGTGTTTAAATGCTCTTTGACAGACGCCACAGATATGAGGCCCATCCTGTCTGTGGATCAAGAGGTGTGTTTTAAGTGCACTGCTGGTTTTAAACTCTTTTCTACAAACATGGCACTTATTCACAGTGGCTCTGGTTCTTTTTCTTGAGCCCACAGGTGTCAGACTCTCAGAGGTTGATGGGCAGGGTGTGGAGGTCATTCTGTGTTCTGTATTAAAGGGATAAATTCTTGTTTGGATATTCAGATGAACACAAAACAGAAACAGCACAGAGATTGAACTTGCTATTTTTCTTACTTGAATCAGACATGGTGTCTGGCCACAGTTCTGACTTTACGATTGGCACTGGCAGGTCTGATGGTGGCGGTATGTAGGTTGCATCACTGGACACATTGTAGGATGATGAGAGCAGAGACCGACTCAGATTTGAAGGGTCTTTTATCTCCATTAATGGCTTAGTTGGGTCCCTGTTGCTCACGGAGAAATGCAATTCTGAGAAATTAATAAATACAGTTGAATTCAAATGTTTACATACACCTTGCAGAATCTGCAAAATGTTAATTATTTTACCAGAATAAGGGGGATCATACAAATGCATATTATTCTTTATTTAGTACTGAATAATACCTGAATAAGATATTTAACATAAAAGACATTTGAGAAAGATGTCCACAAGAGAAAATACTAGTTGATCATTAAAAAACAGCTGTGGATCATTCAAGAAACAACACAGTATTAAGAATCAGGTGTATGTAAACTTTTGAACGGGGTCATTTTTATTTTCTCTTGGTCAGTATACGTAAACGTCTTTTATGTGAACGTCTTATTCAGGTAAGTACTAAATAAAAAAATAACATGCATTTTGTATGATCCCTCTTATATTGTAAGTCATAACTGCAAGTCATAACGTTACATGAAGAAATGGAACTAATTACCATTATATTAACGCTATTTAACTATAACCACTGTTTACTAACTACTAATTTAGATAACAACGTTTCACTAACGAAATTTCGCAAGCTAGCTTTAAAGTTTTTATAAAACAAAGCCAATGGAGGTGAAATAAGATTATTTTAACAGGTAACGTTAAAAGTACGTTTCCCTAAGAAATCAGCTCGCTCATCATTTCTTGTTGGAAAAGTAAGTTAGCTTACAGTTTTAAGTCACGTTAAATACAAAAACGTCGTAATGTATTACCCAAATCGTATTTGTAAAGTGAGTAAGCATGTTTAATCGTACAAAACCAATATTTACGTTTTTTTACCAAGCTCTGGAACAACTCAAAGAGTGAGTAACGATGACAGATGGGTGGAAAGGTAGCTAACGTCGTGAAAATAAACCAAAACATGCATGGAAACGTAGTACAGTATTAACGTTAAACAAATAGCATAAATTCTAAATGTAAAATAAAGAAGCATATTTAACTGTTTAAAAACATCAATATTTACGTCTTTACCAAGCAACTTGAGTGTCCCGTCAAAAGTTTGCTAATTACGCAGAAGCCATTGAAAAGCGCGGCTAGGGGTAATTTAGCAGTTTTCGACTCAATTACTGGATTCGAAGAACCGATTCATTCAACGTTTGTCAGTTGTGCTGTTTCATTTACAAGTGAATCAACAAACGAAAAATGTAATGAAATAGTTTGCACTTTTTTAATGTACTTCTCTTTTACACAGCCAAATAGAAATGATGATTAATTCTGCTTAGTCTTGAGACGATTCTTTACTTAATAAACAAGTATTGCTTAAAAATAATTAATTATTAAGTAATTAAGTGCATTTAAATATTTTAAAGGTTTGAGGTTCATTAATGACATGTTGTTTACCTGTTACATATGATGATTTTAACAAATCTGCTTTACGTACCATATGCATGTACAACATTCAAACTGATTTCCATGTTTTCCATTAATGTCACAACCATCTTACTGATGGAGGAAGTTATAACAAAACTTTGTACTTGATATTAATTGGCACAGTTTAAAGATAACTAGATAACTTGTAGCAGATAAATGTGGGGAAATTATATCAAAGTCTGCCGAACTGTTCATTCAGTGATCACTTTCCCAGATAATAACTAAGGATGATGAAGTTGGTATACGCCTTATGATTTAAAGGCTTACTCAGACCTCTCCCTTATAATGTCTCAGTAAATTATATAAGAAGACAGAACTAGAGGGAAGCACTGTTAGTGCTGAACAGGCGTGGAAAATGGTTGATGATGCTTTACAGCTTTACAGTTTCTGACTGGGGAGGAGGAGATTTGTCTTTATCCAGCATTGGATCTCTGCACACAATAGACCTCTGCACACCACCACCCTTTAAAACCTACAAATACAACTTTTAAAAAGTGCAGTTTGACCAAGAAGGGAAAAGAAATGTAATAAAGTAAACTACAACTGCTGTTGTGTCCATGAAGAAAATCCCACCTGGTTGTGAACGGGTAAGAGCTCCAGATATAGCTTCAGTGTTCATTTTAGGATTTGTTTAGGCATTTTTCTGCATTTTTAATATGACTAAGTTAAGTGTCTCTGTTTGTGTGATTACCTTTGTTGAGCAGTAACCATTATTGCAAAATAAATTCACTAATTGTACTTTTAAAATGATTACATTTGTGGTTTTAGCTTAAAACAGGATCTGCTCCCATTATTGTCTAAGTACTGTAATTATTGCTGTTTATAAAAGCTTACATAACCGTGTTTTGCAATTTTATGCATTACAAAATCTAGCACAAAACAATGCATGTATGTGTTCATGTCTCTATCATGAAGTAATATTAAATAATCCCCACAGTCTGGTTTCCACCCTCAGCGCTTTTGTCCTTTAAACCCATTCATGGGCTCTAGGTCCACATCCAGCATGTTAATGAGCGCTGAGGCTGAGCTCCAGACACCAGATGCCATGACACTATCATTTCTGAATGTCTCACTCCACCCACTTGGACCTCTACTTTTTTCCCCCATCAGGCAAATCTGAGAGAGTCCTGAGAAAGTGACTACTCCCCTCTGTTGTACAGATGTGTCTAGGGTAACCATTAACTTAAGAGCACATCTGTTAGCTCTAAAGTGCGGTCGAAGTGAGTCCAGCTACATTTTGATTGTTAAATGCGATCTTTGATAGCGTGCAGAATAAAATATTAAATGCCACAGTCAATTAATAGCTAATAGTTAAATAACGCATTGACTGAAATATGCTCAGATGGATTTGGGCCTTTCTTACACTATTACAGTATGTACTTTGGCCTTATGACTCATTTAAATCCAGCTGTGCGCTGTGTCTTGTGTTGGTCAACCGCAATATTTATAATCTTGGGGTTTCTTCCTCCTAACTTGCCAAGACAGCTGAACAAAATAAATGTCAACAAATGCTACATATCATCTTACATAAGTGAGATAAACTGGCATATTAAATTTATGTATTATTTTGTTTCTACTCATAGGAAGGAAAGCTCTACATAAACTCTCAGAGCACAGCAGCTCAATGGCTGGTAAAGAAATGAAGAAGAGGGGTGGCAAATGTCTGAAAGAAGTTCAAACTGTTACTGAAGCTTTAAAGATCCTCTACCGGCAAAAACTGCTCCCACTGGAGAAGTATTATGGCTTCTCTGATTTCCACTCATCAAGCCTTGAAGATGCAGACTTTGACAACAAGCCCATGATACTAGTGGTGGGTCAGTGCTCTACAGGCAAGACCACTTTTATCAGGTGAATGATAACACACACACACACACACACACACACACACAAAAGTGTATCCAGATGATCTGTAATTTCTGGGAAAATATCTGGGTCATCTTTCACTCCCATTATAATATATTGGAGTAGAGGTATACAATATTTATTGTTGTTTAAACACAAGGTGATTTAACATTATTGAGTATATCGCAAAAAACAAACAAAAACACACCTAGACGCATCATTAATCGACCATATTGTTAGCACTGATGTAAAACTGATGTAAACTTGGCCACATGTCACGTCACTTTCACCTACTAATTGGTCGGAACAGGAAAAACGAGTGCTGTGGTTGGCCAAACTGAACCAGGATTTCCAATGCAATGATCTTGACAACATTCGTGTTTGTTCTTATCATTTACTGCTCATACATATCTTTACCACCTATTAACTTTAGTTTGTCAAAATATTGTGGCCTTTTCTGCTTACTAAGTCCTTCACTATATGACTTGGCAGCTCCACACATTTTTTCTGTGGTTTAGACAGTATAAATTAGCAGAACAACATATTCAGTAGTAGAATAACTGTGCAATCCATGCTGTTGTTTATATATGAGTATCGGCAATATGGCCGCACATGTGGGTAACTGACCAAATCGTGATGTAAGTGCAAATCCTCGATACATGATTATACTACAGGTCATGCACATTTACAGTTCACGCTTTTACTGCATGATTTACTCTATTAAAATACAGTCAAAACCAAAATTTATTCAGACACCTTCAACATTTCTCATATTATAATCACTATAGTTTAGAAAATGGTATTAAATTATGACGAGAACTCAAAGTTAAACTGTGTCAGAACAAATTCATCTTGATAATGTCAGATAGCTTTGATAGAAAGGTATGTAACAAAAAAATGGTCAGGTCAAAGTTTTGGTCCCAAATTTTGTGTATTTTCATTGTATGAAGAATTTTTGGGTCTAATATGTCACAGTTTACTTTATTTTGCTATCCTCACTTACATAAATGAACAGTAGCGTTCTGCACACTAGTACAAAAATATAAATCTGGTGTCTGAATATTTTTTGGTTTGAGTGTACATTTAGAATTCCCCCAAAATTCAAGATAAGAGGGCAAAATGCTCCTGTATAACTTATATGTCTTTTACATTTTTATCATCTAATATTGGTAATATCACATGGAAAATGAAAATTTTCTACAAATATCAGCATGATTGCGAATGTGATATTGACAATAAGCATTAAGCAACTTACATTTCAGACACAACATTACTTTCTGTATTTCAACACCAAAAATAATTTTAAACTAAGCCACAGCAGAACTGTTTTGCATCTCGGAGTAAAACATAACAGTGTTTCGTTACTGAATCAATCAGCTGTTTGAAGAAATCGGTTGAATGAATGACTCAATGACTCATTCATGCACTGATTTGCCGCCACTTACTTTTAAGTAGATTTTCTTTTTTTCCAGCAAATTATTTCAAATATCAGTATTCAGTGTTTTTTTTTTTTTTTTTTTAAACATTAAAGCATTAATAATGCATTTGTAACTACAGGTTAAATGAATTTATGCCCTGCATTAAACAGTCTGTAAATAAATGCCACCTCAGATGCAGATTAGGCCTATGTGTCACCTAAAATGCCCAAAAAAGGTAAAAATTAATTTCATTTTATTTTATTCATTTTATTAAAAATGAATTTCTGTTACTCCTGGAAACTAACCACCACACAGAATATGAATAATAACAAAAGCTTTGGGAGTCAGCTGTCCATGGCAGTCCAAAACCTGTCAACGTATCAGCACAATAACAGGCTCTGCAAAATATTGTCTAATTATCGTTAGAAAATTCCAGAAAATAGAGATATCCATTTTGTCATTATTGCACACCCCTATTTTGGAGTGAAATATGACCTCAGATGTTCACACATCTTGTTCTTTAAGCAAATTGTGTGTTATGTGTGGCAGATATCTTCTTGAACAAGAGTATCCAGGAAGCCGAATAGGCCCAGAACCCACAACTGACAGTTTCACTGCCATAATGCATGGAGACACTGAGGGAATTATTCATGGCAATGCTTTAACTGTTGATCCCAATAAGCCTTTCCGTAAACTCAGCCCGTTTGGAACAACCTTTCTCAATCGGTGAGTGAGACAGAAGCAATAACGCAGTAAGAAGAAATAATAATCGCAGGGGGAGAAAGACTCTGTTGAACTTGGACTGAAAAACTCTTGTGAATGGGTGGACATAGCCAAGAGAGGAAGAGAGGAAAACATTAGCTTATGCATCATTATTTGGCTCAGCTGACTGCATCCCTTTGAATTTTCCCATGTTCTGTCACTTTGACCATTGAATTTGCATAAATCTTTCTCAGATTCCAGTGTGTACATCTACCTAACCAAGTCCTAGAGAGTATCAGCATCATTGACACACCAGGGATCCTGTCTGTGGCCAAACGCAAAATGAGCAGAGGTATGTTTTATAAAAACTGCTGTAAGCAACCAGTTAAGAAATAAAACTTTTAAAGTTTTTCTAGGCATCACTGCAAAACTCCCCCTTTGGAACCTTTATATTTACTTCAACTTCTTATTCTTTCAGGGTATGACTTTCCGGCGGTCATCCGCTGGTTTGCGGAGCACGTTGACCGTATCATCCTCTTGTGTGATGCACACAAACTAGAGATCTCAGATGAGTTTTCACACACTATAATGGCATTACGAGGCAATGAGGACAAGCTCAGAGTGGTGCTCAACAAGGCTGACATGGTGGACTCCCAGGAGCTGATGCGAGTCTATGGTGCCCTCATGTGGTCACTCGGGAAGGTGTTTTGCACTCCAGAAGTTCTGAGGGTCTACATTGGCTCCTTCTGGTCCTCTCCAATGCGTATGACAGAAAATCGGAAACTGTTTGAGAAAGAGGAGGAAGACCTTTTTGCAGATATTCAGAACCTGCCACGAAATTCTGCGCTGAGAAAACTCAATGATCTGGTTAAACGAGCACGACTTGTGAGGGTAAGGACACTTGTGCTTTTCTGTCTTGATTTGGTTTTTTGAAATCACAAGTGGAATTCAGTAACTATTAAACTGTGTTTATAAGCTTTGAGGTCATCTATATCTAAGACTATAGAGTTGTAAATATTCAGAAACATTGATAAAATTGCCATTGTGAAGTTTTTCTCTTCTAGATGTGTTTAGACACTTCAACATACCACCTACTTGGACTAGTCATAGAAAGTAGCAAATACAATCAATGTGTTGACTAATTTTTATTGACTCCTACTTTGGTTGGAAATACAACACTTGGGGAAAAATACATGGCTCCATTAAATATCACCTTTAAACTGGTATAACTATAAATTTGTCAGTTATTTTGACTGAAGACGTCACTATCTGTCAGCATTTATGCTACCAGTCAAAAGTTTTTGAACAGCAAGATTTTTTAGGTTTTTTAAAGACGTCTACTCTCCTCAACTAACCTGCATTTCAATTTGATCCAATCTACAGCAAAAATATTATATTGAAATATTTTTAGTATTTAAAATAACTGTTTTCTATTTGGACATATAATTTAAAATGTAATTTATTTTCTGTGATCAAAGCTAAATTTTCAGCATCATTACTCCAGTGTCTTCAGTGTCACAGGATCTTTCAGAAATTATTCTAATATGCTGATTTGCTGTTCAAGAAACATTTTTTGTTGTTATTATTATTATCAATATTTAAAACAGTTGAGTGCATTTTTTGAAGATTACTTTATACATTATACCATTCAAAGTCTAATTTCTAAGCTTTCCTCAAAAATATCTTCATTATGTTTAAAAGATAAATGAAAGTCTTGTAGGTTTGGAATGGCATGAGGGCGATCTAAACTATGTAATTATTAATTATGTTGTATCTCTGCTACACAACATGTGACATCCCGCTTTTGCTTGAGAATGCAGGTACAATTCTCTTGAAGATCAAAACATAAAGAATGTGTGAAAGGTTTCTTTTTGAGAAAACAAAATGCACTTTGAGACTAGTTGCTGTGATTGAAATTGATCTGCATCTACCTGCTTGTTTTGTTTTGGTAGTCCTACTAAAACATTAATCTGACTTCTCTTATTTGTTTTTTTCACCCGTAGGCCCATGCGTATATCATTAGCTCTCTAAAAGAAGACATGCCTTTAGTTTTCTGCAGAGAAAAGAAGAAGAGAGATCTAATCTATGACCTTCCCATCATCTATTCAAGGATCCAACAGAGATATCAGATTTCACCTGGAGATTTTCCAGATTGTACCAAGATGCAGGTGTTCAAATACTTTACAATCAAGCATACCTATTATGAAATGTATTTTCTACCACTACTATCCACCTTTTTAAATTGTATGGGTTTGGCTTCCAGTCTCATCCACGTTCAGGTATTTTTAGCTGTAAAAACAGCTTGTTTTGCTGCTAGATATTGCAAATTAGTGTGACTTGCCATGTTATTTTAATGTATTATCTTAATTATGAACACACTGGTTTGAGTGCTAACAGTTTTACTGTTTACTCCACGTTGTTATTCTTCTCGTTTTCTCTCTATAGCAGTTAATGAACTGGAAGTCTCACCCATAGGCTTATTTCTGCATTGAAGTAAAGGGTGGATAAGCATAAGAGTAGAAATTAAGCAAACATATATGATATCTGTCTGATCAGCATTTTAATTCTCACATTACACACAGGAGCGACTCATGAGTCACGACTTCAAGTTTAAAGGCCTCAAGCCTAAACTGTTAGTAGGATTGGATGAGCTCCTAAACACTGACATAGCCAAGCTGATGCCTCTTCTACGCAAAGAAGAAGATCAAGCTGAGCAACTTTTAGTGCAAGGAGGACTTTTTCTAGGGTCTCAAAGGGGACCCTTTATTGTGGGGAACCCATTTCATTACTCTGGATCCAATGGAGAAACTGAACATGTCTCAGATAAAGAATGGGTGGTATTAAAAGATAAACCAAAATATGATGAGATCTTTTACAACCTCTCACCTCATGAGGGAAAGCTGAGTGGGACTAAAGTGAAAGGCTGGATGATGAGCACTCATCTGCCCAGCTCAGTTCTGGGACGAATCTGGAGGCTCGCAGATGTGGACCGTGATGGCATGTTAGACGATGAAGAGTTTGCTTTGGCCGGACATCTCATTGAGGTAAAGTTGGAGGGCTTCGGGCTTCCTCATGAGCTACCTGCACAACTGGTGCCACCATCCAAAAGACGACGCAAAAACTCTGGCATAGAGAATAGAGACAATGATTAGTCTGCATGCTTTTATGATGGTGGTGTATATGATGGTGGTGTTTATATAAGGGATAATGCATGGCTAGCTGTGCATTAAACGATTTTAATGCATGATGTGGAGGCCAAGACAAAGTGCATTAAAATCATTTATTTCATCGTCTTTCTGAATACTGGATCCTACGACGGCGTTTTAGTGCCATGTAGAAAAAAAAAAATCTAAGATTCCGAGATTAAAGTCGAAATGTTCCGAGATTAAAGTCGAAATGTTCCGAGAATAAAGTCGAAATATTCCGAGAATAAAGTCGAAATGTTCCGAAATACTTCCGTGCGGGAAACAAAGGCCGTTGTGACGGTGACCTGCTTGATTTATATTAGCCTAATGTTTATTTGATGTCTGTTTTTAAAAGCACGGAAGATAATTTGTGCTGTTCTGTATGCATTTAGAGACAGAACATAACAAAACATAACGTTTAGATATTGTTTCAGCTATTAAAACTGTTCCGTTGTGTATGTATGGCAAAGTGATTTCGTTTCTGTTTTTAATAAGTTAAGTTGGAATGTTGTTGGGAGGATTTTTTGTCAAATATAAATGTTTTTTTTTTTTTAAGTAACGAACAGCTGCCAGCAGAAGACTGTTTGTTTGATCAGTTTGCCTTCTCAAATCATCACGAACTAATGACTAATGACTAAAATAAAGTCTATAGATATAAAACAGTTAAAGTATAAAACAATGTTGGTTTAAACGTTAAATATCTAGGCGATTATCCATTCGTTTGTGCGGAGAGTGGACGCTAAAGGCATGCAGGCGCCAGCGCCATCACTTGCACTTTTTTCCAGTAAAAAAAAAAAATTAAAATTATCCATCAAAACAATACATGCCTTACAGGCATGATAAAAACATATATGGAGAGCTTTAAATTATTACTTAACGAATTAAAACAAATCAAAACCAAAAACTCTTTCATAATGTAGCTAATCTGTAAAGATGCATTTCAAAGTGGAGATTTCTAGTCAGGATATTTGCGACACTGATTCAGAATACACTATTTATTCATAAATAATTCAAATGTCCCCTTACCCTCCGACACATTTGTTATTTACAAGGAATACACCTTGATGTAGACTAATATAATATAAAATAACGTATATCGTTTTAACAAATACAAATCAGTAAACACTGTGGAATCAAATAAATATGAAAATTCCGCTATCTTAAACATTTAACTGTGAGTTAAGTTTTTACAGATCAGAATAGTGATGTTAGTGACACAGGAAAGAGTTTACTGACAAAATTATACTTTAAAACCTTTATCAGAAAATAGAACTCAAGGACTTATGGAAAGCCTATAACAATCAAACTGTGGAAGTTCACAATCAAAATACAAATCGCGATAGTCACAATAGTCTATCAGTCTATCAGAGCTGGATATGATACATCAATGGCTTGGAAACCGTTATTCACTGGAATGGCAAACATTATGATACAAGAAAATGGGAGCAGTGCAAAGACAAGCGATAAAAACTTTTCACAATTCAGGTTTGACCTAAAAACAAGGTTTTTGTATTCGAGAAGCCTGCGTGTTTATTGATATAGAACACCTATCTTTCACATTCCTTCCTGGCGGACCTACAAGGGGTTTACGGACAAGAGCTTTGCTGCAAAAATTTCACAAATCAAGCTGATGAAAATGACAGTTTCAATCTTCTAAGTGTCCAACTTTCTGAGCGATAGGCATTATACAATTAAAAGTATCAATGATTAAAACATTATTTCGGCCAGGAGGACGCCGTCACCTGAATTCATAAATCATGGAAAATGGCATTCAGTTTTATTTTCGTGTCTATGACAGCGCACGGTGTAATTATAGACAAACGAAATCTGAATATCCTATCAAACCGCAAACTATCTTTACTGCGGTAACTTAAAACAGAAACGAAATGCCATACATACAAAACGGAACTGTTTTAATAGCTGAAACAATATCTAAACGTTATGTTTTGTTATGTTCCGTTTCTAAATGCATACAGAACAGCACAAATTATCTTCCGTGCTTTTAAAAACAGACATCAAATAAACATTAGGCTAATAAATCAAGCAGGTCACCGTCACAGCGGCCTTTGTTTCCGCACGGAAGTATTTCGGAACATTTCGACTTTATTCTCGGAACATTTCGACTTTATTCTCGAAGTATTTCGACTTTATTCTCGGAATATTTCGACTTTATTCTCGAAGTATTTCGACTTTATTCTCGAAACATTTCGACTTTAATCTCGGAGTTTCGACTTTAATCTCGAAACATTTCGACTTTAATCTCGGAGTTTCGACTTTAATCTCGGAATCTTAGATTTTTTTTTTTTTTTTACATGGCACTAAAACGCCGTCGTAGGATCCTGACTGGCTGGCAGGTATTCAGTAAAACCATTTAATGCACAGGTAGTTCCAAATCAGTTTAATCCCTGTTCTATATTAATGCATGATTTAACTGATCTGAGATCGAAGATAGCAGATTACACTGCGCACACACATAAACTTGTTGTTAATGCTTCCCCAAAATTTTTATTAATAAAATAGCCTAGATACTAGATCATTACATTATATTCCTCAGCAATGATGTGGTAAAATTAAAATTGTAGAGAGAGACACGCAGGCGCACTCTTTCTTTCTCTCGATAATAATTAAGTAACGTGCTGTAACTGAAGAAAATAACTGTCATTTTTACCCATTTGGTCAAATATTGCAATGGAAAGGGCAATACTAGCTTTACCTTGTATATAACTTGGCAAATGACCATGGAATAAGCGGATAATCAACGTCTTGTCGTGCATTAAAGAATTTTAAATGCACTTTGCGGAGGGTGGCTCTTTGCCTCCGCATTGTGCATTTAAAATCCTTTAATGCATGGCAAGCCGTTGATTATCCCTTACTTAATGCACAGCTAGTTGTGCATTATCCCGCTTATACCATGGTCTTTTGCCAGCAATGACAAGTCAAAGCTGTTACTAATGATTAAAGACAATATTTGACTGGATGTTTAAAAATGATGGTTATTTTAGTTAGTTCCTGCCTGATAGCTCTAGCATTCTGCCCACTTTAAATCAGACACAGAGAAGAAATAGTACAGTAAGATCACATTTAGTTGAATTTATTATAGCATTTATTTCATGTAATTATCAATCAATGGAGAGAGAGAGAGAGAGAGAGACAATGATGCTGTGTTACTTCAAAAACAGCAATTTTACCACTTCGTTGCTGAGGATATAGTGAACTATTATCTAGGATATTTTGTTAATAAAAGTCGTGGGGCAGCGTTGACAACAAGTTTGTGTGTGTGTGCAGCACAATCTGCGATCTTCGACCTCTCTCTCTTTTTGTGTGTGTGTGTGTGTGTGTGAGTGATGTGTGTTGGTTAGTGTGCATCAGCGCATTAATATAGAATGGTGATTGAACTGACTTGGAACTACCTGTGCATTAAACGGTTTTAATGCATACCTGCCAGCCAATCAGAGTCGAGTATATTTAGACAGATCATGGTATAATCAACATTTAAGTCATGAATAATATTAAACTAATGTATTTACTTGTATAATCTCAAATCATTTATAGCTTGCAAAGTTTGTATAAATCCTCCATAGACAAAAACAATCTCAGAAGACAAGTTGTTTTGATAGTTCAGGTTGCCTAAGAATTGAGACCAGTTTATCTTGTGAAACATGCTTGGAAAGTTGCAGAAATGCCCTTGAGCCTGTTGCTATGAAATACACAAATGTCAACACTTATAAAAGTACCTTATTGCATTTCAAATACTATTTGTGACTCTGGACCACAAAACCAGGTTAAGTAACATGGGAATTTGTAGCAATAGCCAAAAATTCATTGTATGGGTAAAAATTATTAATTGTTCTTTTATGCCAAAAATCATTAGGATATTAAGTAAAGATCATGTCCCATGAAGATATTTAAAAAAAATGTCTTACCATAAATATACCAAAACTTAGCTTTTGATTACTAATATGCATTGCTAAGAACTTTAAAGGCGATTTTCTAAATATATAGATTTTTTTGCACCTTCAGATTTTAGATTTTCTGTTTCAAATACTATTGTCCTAACAAACCATACATCAATTGAAAGCTTATTTAGCTTTCATATGATCTATGAAAAAAAAACCAAAAAAAACAAAACAAAATACAAACTGCCCCTTATGACTGGTCTTGTGGTCCAGGGTCACATTTGTCAAGTGAAATTTTACTGTTGGTCAATAAGTAACTAAACTAAAATGGTAGAGCTCTTTGTGTTTTCATGAACTGTTGCAAAATATTTTCTTTTATGTTTTTAATCATATTGTGAGTTTTGAGATGTTACTTTGTAGAGGCTGTATATTATTACATGTAGCCTAATAATGACCACTATCTACCTATTCAAAAACTGATACCAATAATTCAACTCAAGTTAATTTACTGCAGAATAAAATGTCGAGTCCAAACTGCCTGTTTATCTTAAGAAAATGCCCGGCTGACTGCAGATCACCTATCAAGTAACAAAATTGTGTAACTAGACTGCAAATTCCCTTGTTTGGTAAACACCCTTAGCTAAAGGGTGGTGTACCGGGAAGTAGATAAAGTCTCGCGATGGGAGAGGTGTGTTTTTTTCTGCTGGTGGTGCAGAATGATGCACCACAGGCTCCGCCTCAAATCTTTCATAACAATCCAGGAAACGGCATTACAATATTATCCAGAACCGAAAGTATTTCGCTTAGTTCAGCGTCTGCACACGCCACAGCACAACCACCTCTTGATCCAGTGAAGACCCGCAGCAACTGTCAGAATGACCGTCAAAGTTCATATCATTTACTGGTAGGTCACTGCACTATTTATTTCGCTACACAGGCGAGCTACATTACGATTTATTAAAAATGTTACTTTTTAAGAATTCAAAAGACAAACTACACGTTTAATTTAACTTGGAAAAATAACCTAAATGTAAATGGATTTAACAGATTGAAGCTTTTTTTTTCGTTATATGTCGTGCAATAATCACGACAATAATAGGTAGCGTTGCTGTTGTTGTTTCGCTCGGTTTGTTGTGGTTGCTCAGGAACACCCGTGCTTTTTTTGTTTATGGTTTAGCAGCATTGTTCAGTTAAATTGTTTGGATTCCAGCATAGATTAAATGTTTTCTCTTTACATTTTCACAAGCCATGTCTTGTAGCTCACAATAGTGAATCAGAAATGTTACTGTAAATAAATGCATTAGCTCATTCACTGGATCTCACTTCTCACGCAAGCCTCATATGTTAAAAAAAAAAACTATTACTATGCAAATTTCTGTTTGGCCAATGAGGCGAATGTCATTTAAATAATTGTGTGTGTGTGTGTGTTTGTCATCTCCTAGTGGTGGATGAGGGTACAGGCCCAAGGTAAGTTTTATTTACTCACATTATCAATGTAATGTAATATAAATCTTGTGGGAGAATCTTGTCCATCTACATGACATGTTTCTTCTGTTTTGCAAACAGTTTACCAGACTCAAGACACTGCTTGAGGATGAATTCCCAGGCGAACTTGAGATCGTATGTGATGTATATTATTGTCATTTGTTGTCATTTTGAAAATAAAACATATATTGTTAAATGTGCATGTGCAAAAGCTCATCCTGTTCTAATTTTACTATTATTTTCCATATTCAGACTGGTGAGGGCACACCCTCAACCACCGGCTGGTTTGAGGTGGAGGTAAACAACCAGTTGGTGCACTCAAAGAAGGTAAAAATTGATCTACTTTCACTGTGTTTGCTCTCAAAGATCACAGTTTTATATATGTGACCCTGGACCACAAAACCAGTCACAACGGTCATTTTTTATTGAGATTTGAGACTTTAATTGCTGAGTAAATAACCTTTCCATTAATGTATGGTTTGTTAGGATAGGACAATATTTGTCCAAGATAAAAAATATTATTAACAATAGTTGTCTGGATGAAACTTTAAAGTTGTCCAAATGAAGTTCTTAGCAATGCATATTGCTAAAAAAAAGGTAAGTTTTGATATATTTACAGTAGGAAATTTACAAAATATCTTCATGGAACATGATCTTTACTTAATATCCTAATGTTTTTAGCATAAAAGAAAAATCTATCATTTTGACCCATACAGTGTATTGTTTGTTGGCTATTGCTACAAATATACCTGTGCTACCTACGACTGGTTTTTGTGGTCCAGGGTCACATTTTGCATTTACCTTCATTGTACAGCTGCATGTCTTAACTATTGCACAGTACAGTATCATCTATAGTATTTTACATTTGGCCAATATTTCCTTTGACAGAATGGAGATGGCTTTGTTGACTCCGATATAAAACTCAAAGCAGTTGTGACTGCTATTGAGAAGGCCATGAGGAAATAAGCATAATCTAGAGGTGAGAATGATCTGACATAGAACCTTTTTATTGTGATATCAGCAAAATGCACATATTAAAAGGATAGCTCACCTAAACATCTAAATTTCTAAATTTCCAATCCATTATTTACTCACCCTCATGTCGTTCCAAACTTGTATGGCTTTCTTTCTGCTTTGGAACGTAAAAAAGAAGATATTTTGAAAAATGAACAGTATCAGTTCCCATTGATTGTTCCATGGACAAAAAATACAACGAAAATCTGTGGGAACTGTCTGATTACCAAAATTCTTCAAAATATCTTCTTTTGTGTTCCAGAGGAGATAGAAAGTCATGGGACAAAATGAGGGTAAGTAAATGATGACAGAATTTACATTTTTGGGTAGGCTATCACTTATATCACTTGTCTCTTTGTCTTTCTTCAAATTCTAATTTGTTTTGCATTTCTCAGCAGTTTTTCTTCTCTGTTTGTTGGACTCTCGGGCAGTGCAACAATGATGGCGACGTCCAAAGTGTTTTCAGCATGGATGTTGCTTGATGCTCTCTGCTCTTCCTGGGAAAACACACTCAGAGCAAGAAACTCCCTATGAATACTGCTTCAAATAACGGTTGAAAAATAATAAGGGAAAATAAAGGAAAATTATAAAATTAGACAGAATTTGGATAGAACATGTCAGACTGAGGTACCTTTTAATTTTTTTTTTCTGTTTGCCTCTGTTACAACGCACAAGTTTATGAACCATTTTGGCATTGTTCAAGATTTTCATGCAATAAAAGATGTTAATGGTGAAGTGTTTCGTCTTTCATTTATTGGTATTCTATCTAAAAGATGGCAGTACAGACTTTGTCTCTGTACATATAAGAAATAAAACAGTCTCAAAGTGTTATATACAATGCATAATCTGAATATAGGGATATGGTGAATATGGAAAGGGACATTTGATATGTTTACCAATTGATATTTTAATTCCATTTATGTGTTTGATTTTGTGTAATTTGCTATTATATAGCCTTGAAGAATTTTTTTTAAAAGTACAAATCTTCCACATAGTGTTAATAAGGTTATGGAAATCAATTTATATATACCATACATACATACCATCACCATTCATACTGTTTCAAAGCAAGAACATTGTGATTATAGCAAGGATACCAGATGCAAGTATGCCAGATGATTATGTGAAAAGGCAGAAAAAAACCTCGAGACAAACCAGACTCATCTGTCAAAGCACAAGTAAGTCACATAAATGTACATATACCAAATACCTACTAAATTACTTAAGTATGCTAGTATTAAGGCTTGTATGGCTTAATATAACGTAAATTATGTCTCTTACTGAAATATGAAGTAGAAAACCCATGGAAAACTTACCTTATGTAAAAAATCCAAATTGTTTTATACATATATTTTCGAAATTGGGGGGCGCCATTATTTCGATGACATGAAATAGTTGCACTCGGTGAGCTACTGACACAACTTGGAAAGTAATATACTGATACAATGGTTGTCATTTTCAGTTTAAGGACAGCAAAAGAAGCGATAACTGCTTTTCCTTGTGGACGAATAAAACTTCCTAAAAAGTAGCGTCTCTCTTTGTTCTCTCCACTTGAGCCCTGATGCCTTTGAGGCTTTTAGTAGACCACAGGCACTGAAAGAGCTTACAAACGGCAGAGACAAGAAATGCTAGATGCCATAAACATGCAACGCTTGTCATGACGTCCCAGCCACAGAAGGAGTCTCTTAGTGTGGATTTCACTCAATTTTCAGGGCAGTTTAGAAAAATCGATGGAACAGCATTTGGTTTAAGCCTACGCGTATATCCATCACAACCTGTAAGCTATCTCTTTCAGTAGCTGTGGTCATTGTATCAGTATTTTACTTAAGAGTTGTGTTGCGAAAAAATAGCGACAGCAGGTAGCCCCAGTTGCTCACCAATGGCGCCCCCTATAGTCTAATGTGCAAATCTTTTTGGGGTTTTCTAATACATATTTCAGTAAGAGACATCATCAGCAAGTCTTAATACCCGGGGTCCAATTTAAGATGCAAAAAAGACACTGATTCATTTGTAATGTCTATCCTACAACGGCTGGTGCAGGTAGAAATGTTTTTACTACAGTCAGAAAAATGTCACCTAGCTGCAGGACCCTGTCACTGCTTGAAATGTCCAGTCATTTGATAAAACACTATATTTTTATAGAGTATTAGAAATGAGTAATCTTATGTGGCATGTATAGGTATGAAGTCTTTTCATTTGTCAGGCCTTTTCCCATAATTCCAGCAGAAGCGCTGTGCCGCAGACACTCCGGAAGTGAGGCATTTATTGACAATATGGCGACCGGGCCAGCTGAGAGGGGACTGGACATTTTTCGTTTTTGTCAGTGACCGCAGATGTGGATGATCAAAGCGAAAGCTGTGGCGATAGAGTGTTATGAATGAAGGGACTCGGGAGCTGTCGGGATGTTGTCTCTGAGCTGAGCGAGCCTTCACAGCTTCAGATTCATTATGTCGTTCTTCAGGCGGAAAGGTAAGGAAGTGCTCCGCTCGATGATGATGGGATGGTCGCCGGATAGCATGGGCTTTTCTGAACCGATGCTGAGCTCATGTCCAGATTAATGTGACATTAATACTGTTTTACTCTTCGTAATAGCCATGAAATTCCTCGCATCCATCACTGTCTTCTGCACGCCATTTAACTTACATGAATTCTAGAGAGATTAGACGTTCCCGTTTCAAGTGCCTCTTTTAGGTTACCAAATGAGACTTTTAAGATTTTTTTGGTGAACTATGGATACATATTACTGTTAAAATTAGTGTTGCTAATTGAAAAAAATAAATCTCCTGTTGTATCCACGATGTTAGCTTAAACATTCAAGTAACGCGCATGTACTGTCAGTCGTATGACAGTTAGGCTAGCCATGTCAGAATATCCTCATGTTGGAATTTCATAATATGAAATGAAACAAGAATGATTTTAAGAATAATATAGAATCGTTTTGAATGAACTCAAGTTTTTTTATTGTTTGGTAACATTACAGTTGCTTTGACTTTGAATCTTTTGGGATGTCTTTCATTGACATCTTTTATCTAATGATAATGAACAAGCTATTTTTTATTTTTATTTATTTATTTATTTATTTATTTTTTTGTAAATGTTATATCTATTATGATTAATTTCATTGGATTTAGAAGAATGTTTTTTTAACTTTTTTGACTCCAGGAGACACTTTGTACAAGACAATATTTGAAGGCTGGCCTATTTAAGCTGATATGTACCTTTCGTACTTCTGTTGTAGTCAAATAAAAACATGATTTTAATCTTTTTCTTAGCAATTTCATTGTTACCATGTTAATATAATTGAATTTACATAATTTTAAGATTGAGGTGCCATTGGAAATTTGCCGAGGCCCCTAAATTTAGAACTTCTACAGGATTCCCATTGTCAGAGAAATAAAAAAAAAGTGATCTTCTCAAGAGTAAATAAAAATATTTATAAAATGTTTAATACCTTATCTAGAATCACATGAGTTCATTGGCCTAAATAGGTGGGAATGCTGCTGTCTTTGGTTGTTCATACATTATAAACTATAATAATTAATCTGCAGTTTTGTTTCTTTACTAAATAAAGAGACAAATTATTTCCAAATTCCTAGAATTCCTGTCCACATGACAAAGACCATATAGATGTATCCTGTGACTTCAGTCAGTGTGCATTAATCAATGTGGCTGCCCTAAGGGAAGGAAGGATGCCCTCTTAGTCCATGTCCTATTTTACAGGAACATCACTTCTCTTTGTTCTCAGTCTGTGTAGTCTTTTTAATATACTCTCTGTTTTCTTTATCCATCAGAGGTGTGTGGGTTAATGTATGTTATGATTACAGCAGAGGATTCTGAAATGTTTGAAATTATGTAATACATGCTGCTTACGGTATAGACAAACATCATTCCCCATTTTTGCTTGCACTCCTCCCAGTAATATTTGGGATGATGGAAATTCTTGTTTTGTATTCCATGATGTGAGTCTGTCTGTTTGCCACAAAGGCCTCACCCCATGCAAATAATTTAAAAAACGTAAAGTGGAAAGAGTCAAAAATGTAGTGAATATAGATTGACACTTTGCCTTTTTGTTTTATTGTTGGGTGGTGGCTACTATTCTGAAGTGCTGAATAATCAAGTGCATTAGGACAAGCGATGCTGTAAATTATAAATTATATTTCCTATGTTCTTTATCTTACAGCTAAAGGAAAGGAACCTGAGAGACCAGCAGATGCCAAAGCCAGCAAAGGTGAGAGTCCATGTTATGCTGTTTGTGTACTGTATTGTGTAAGCTGTATACTGAATATCGACCGCACAACATTCATCAGAGTGTGTTTTGTGTCCCCAGCCTCAATTGTTTTTATGATGGTCCATTTTCATCTTAGTCAGATTTGTGATGTTCTTGTAAGCTGTCATAGAACATGCTAGAATGAAGAACAATAGGCCAGGTTAATGTGTATCAAGTTATAGTGTTAGTTCCTTGTGACTCTACATGTGAAAGTGTCGTGTCTATAAAGGTGAGAGACTAATGGGCAGTTCAAACAATGCATTTTTACATTATGCTGTGCTGCTTTTCTATTATTTTTCTGTGTATACATTTGCTAGATGATTGTGTTTGATTGTTGAGCTCTTTTGCAGCATCTCACACATGACACAATGAAAATGAGTGCAGCTTTAAAAAAAAAAAAAAATTCATCAAGTTCTAGCATTTTTTTTTAATGGCCATTAGGACATTAAAAAAAGTGTTTTTTTTTTTTCTTTTTTAATCCTTTGCTTTTTGATTTGAGAATCTCTACAAAGTAATGCTTTTGAATTATATTATGTCCAAATCAATACTTTGGTTAATCTTAAAAACACTAATGAAGATGTTTTCTAATGAAACCTGAGCAGTTTCTGTCCCTCCTTTGAAACTCCAGGTAACCAAAACTTAGATGATACAAAAAGCATACATATAGCATATACATACATATGGTAAACACAGAAGCTCAAAAGTGTTTCCATGTTGTGATGTACAGTATGTGATGTGCTCTATGTAGGGCCTATGTTTATCATATATAGAGACAGTATCTCTTCCTAAGACTTGGATTAAACTGCTTGATTTGTGAAGATTCATATGGTTTTATGACGCCTTTATGCCACTTTTGGATCTTCAATGATTTGGCTATACCTTATCTTTCAATAGTGGTACAGAAACCTCAGTTTTCATTAAAAGTAAAAGTCTAATGGGTTTGGAATGACAACCAATGATGACAAATTTGTTTTTGTGTAAACTATTCTTTAAATAAATAACTAGCCAGTTGAAAACATGGTTAGGTTTATCAGCATGTGTTAAGCACTTAAGCAAAGTTTAGCAGTGCAGGTTTGTAGATTAGAATTGGAGGAAATGTGAAATTCTATTGTGCAGTAATGTTCCTTTTCTGTGTGCTCCTCTCCAGCCCCAGTGTCGCCCCACTCCCCCTCCCTTAGCGGCCGTAATCATCATGCTATCCTGGAGGCTGCGGGACCCAGCCATGTGGCCATCAATGCTATCTCAGCCAACATGGACTCCTTTGCCCGCGGCCGCACTGCTATCCTCAAAAAACAGCCTAGCCACATGGAGGCAGCACATTTTGGAGACTTAGGTACACCAACTATGAATTACATACACTGATTCAAAATGTAGCGCTAACATGTCCAAAAGGACATGTTATGTGTTAAATGGCTTTTTTCCCCATCAGTTGTTGAAGACTGTAACTGTTCTTCTTAATGAGAGATTGAGCCTGATCTTAAAGCTGCTCTACTTTAACCTAAGGTGGGCTTTTTTGACCTATGACTTACTATTTGTGCTGAGCATTTTAATCTAAAAGTGGTGTGTGTGTCTGTGGCCGAGGGAGAAGGAATTATCACATTAGAGGAGGGATTTTGTGAAGCTGTTACTGAAATGGCTTTTGCTGCACACTGGCTTGCTGGATTTGTGTGTGAAGTGCTGTAATCTCTTAACCTTTACATAGCTCTGTGATTGGTGAAAGCTCCTCCAATTTAACCCTGGTTTTAAATCAGACTGAATATGTCCATGCCTACTTGTCTGATTCTACTCTAATATTTGGTTCTAATATTTAGTATTTAAAAGGTACACATTGTCATACACAAAAAACGTTCATTTAATAACGCAAGATGCAACAAAGCCCTACTGTACATAATACTACAAGTAACACTAAATAGAAACATATTACTATTTACTATTTTCAGTATTTTACTGTAAAAATACATAAAATATCCCATTACGTGTACTACAGTTTTTCATGCAATCATTTTTAAAGCTTTAACCATTAAAATTACAATGATGTATTGAACTTCATTTATTTATTTTTAAACTTGGCCATGCTTAGAAGGTTTGGAAGTCATGCTTGTTGTAGAAGTCGTCTTCAGCGTTATCATCTGCCCTCAGTTAGAATGTCCTAACCCTTCCTTTATATTTCACAAATAGTTACATTACGTAACCGCCTGGTTGTTGTTATGATTATTATGTGTCATCATTAAATGCATATATTTTCTAAAAGCTGGTTTTATTTTATTTTTCATGGTCGAAATGTAATTTGTCACAAATTTAAGTGAGGCTCTGAAATATAGACAAGGAAATTTTACTTAGTTGATTATATAGGTAAAAAAAAAAAACTGAACATTTTTGTTCCCTATAGCCTCTGTGATCTTAAAAGATCCATTCACTTTCAGAGCAAAAATGTACAGATAATTTACCCACCCCCTTGTCATCCAAGATTTAAAAGACTCTGAATGATCCCAGCCAAAGAAGAAGGATTTTATTTAGCAAAACAATTGGTTATTTTCTAAAAAAATGTACAATTTAGAAGCTTCTTAACCTCAAAAACTGGAGTGCACCGAGTACGCATGCGCATCGCAGAGCTAGACAAGACAAGCATTTGATGTTAAAAAGTATATAAATTCAAACATTTTTATTGAAAATAACTGATTGTTTCGCTTCTTCTGATTGACCCTTCTTCCTCGGTTGGAGCCTTTTGAAGTTGCATTTAAACTGCACTTTGGAAGTTCAAACTCGTGGGTGCTATAGAAGTCAATTATATGGAGAAAATTCCTGAAATCTTTTCCTAAAGAAACATCATTTCTTTACAACTGAAGAAAGAAAGACATCTTGGATGAAAAGGGGTTGAGTAAATTATCTGTAAATTTGTTTGTGGAAGTGAACTAATCCTTTAAATCATGGACAAAAAACTATAAGCTTAAAATCACTACGCTGTTACAAATCTGTGAAGTTTACAGTAAAAAAAAAATGGCAGCTGTGGTTGCCAGATTACCATCTTGACAATCATACTGGAAACACAGATGGTAAAGAGAAAACCACATGAAGAATCATAGTTCATTCAAGTAGCTTTTCTACAAGCTGAGGTAAATACTAATATTTAGTATTTAAAAGGTGCATGGAGTAGTAAACCAAAAAAAAACCAACAACTTTATTTAATAACGCAAGATGTAACAAAACATAATGTACATAAGTAACACTAAAAAGAACAGTTATTTAATTTAAAAAAAACTATTTCTGGCAATGTCAATTTATAGTTTTTCATTGTAAATTATAACTTTTTTTCACTTCCAGAAACTGTACATTTAACAGTATTTTACTGTAAATTTGCATATGTCCCATTACATATATTACAGTTATTCATTAATTATTATTATTATTATTTTTTTTAAAGGAGATCTATTATGCCCCTTTTTATAATATGTAATATAAGGCTCAGGTGTCCACAGATTATGTCTGTGAAGTTCAAAATACCTCACAGATCATTTATTATATCATTTAGAAAATACTTATGTTGAGTGGAAGCAGAAACACGCTGTTTTCATGCATGTCTCTTTAAATGCAAATGAGCTGCTGCTCCCTGCCTCCTTTTCCCGAATAGGGCTGCGTTTTTACAACTCGTAACTCAGATACTCTGCCAAAAAACATCTGTTTGGTTTTAATGCTCATGTCTGTCGTGCTGAAATCATGCATTTTAAAGCCATATTATTTTAAACTTCTGATATAGGGTTTTCTGAGCGCACAAGTTCTGATTTTCATGTCTTATTGCACTTAAACAGTCAAATACACAGAAGTTTATATTAAAAACAGACAAGTGACAAAACAGTCTTTTATGTTTCTCAAGATAAACAGGTTCTGTGCTCGTCTGTGCAGCCAGAACAGTTAACATGCATTGCTACAACTTTTGCAATGGCGTTAGAACTGGTACACTGGTGATGTTTGTGAAAACTAAATGACAGTGCCGTGGGTGGAAACGTGCAGATTAAACGGCACTAAAATTATAATAAGATACCCTTCCCACATCACGGTATGAGCAAAATCTGAGTGTCTTAATTTTTTCACATGCTTGCAGAGAAAGGCTTACCAAAACAAACATTGTCCTTTTTCATATTTTGTGAGTTGGTATATGCACTGGGAGAAAAGTCAGATTTTTATGCTATGTCACCTGTTTTTAAAACTGTAATCATTAAAATTACGATGATGATGATGATGTATTGAATATTATTTATTATTATAATTTAGTTTTTTTAAACCATGCACAGAAGGTTTGGTTGTCATACTTGGTGTAGAAGTCATAGTCAGCGTTATCATCTGCCCTCGGATAGAATGTCTCGTCTTTTATTATAGTGTCCTAACCCCTCCTTTACATTTAAAGAAATGTAACATTGAAACGTCTGTGTTGACAAACCAGTGTTGCAAGGTAACTTTTGTAAAGACAGTGCTTCTAACGTCAAATCTTACTGTTTTGCCTCCTACACAAAGGAGGTTAGTATTTCCTTGCTCAAGTACCTTCCTTTTGCATTTTCTGATACTGAACTCATTGTGTGGATCCCTGAGTTCAGTTCACATCCCAGTAAATGTTTTAATCAAACCATCTTCTGGTGTCCTGTGGTGTTGAAAGAGGAAGGTGTGGCCTTTTAAAGAATTCAATGGAGGTCACAGCTCTATTATAAGATTTGTTTTGTGTGCATGTTTATTTATGGAACAAAGCCTGTGCCGCTGCTGTATATTAGAAATGGATGGCTGGGTGTGGTATGGAGATGCCATGGCTTTGAATTAGAGGCATTGAAGGTGCTCTGAGGTCAGTGTTGTGTAGCAGTTGCTAGTTAGAGGTGACGCTATTACTGTTGTTCATACTGCATGGAATTTGAACAAACATTTAATCTAAAGTATTAAACATTTAAACATATGCTGACTGACAATAGCAGAATATGGAGAATTGGGGTGGTCTCTTTTGACTTAAGACCGTTAAGCAACCGCCTGTAGCAACCATCTAGATCACCCTAGCAACCGTAAAACAATGCCATGGGATCATAGTAGGGAGTTTTGGACAGACAAGCACCACTTCATTTGTATTTTTTTATTTTCATGTCA
The DNA here is from genome assembly GCA_033026305.1 of Cirrhinus molitorella. Taxonomy (NCBI): domain Eukaryota; kingdom Metazoa; phylum Chordata; class Actinopteri; order Cypriniformes; family Cyprinidae; genus Cirrhinus; species Cirrhinus molitorella. The sequence goes on from CM065119.1 coordinate 31,632,545, forward strand.
TGTTGTGGAGTTTTTGTGTTGTTTTTGTTTGTTAGTTATTTTTATCTTGTTTATTTATTTTGGGGTTTTAAAATGTTTGTTTTGTTTTGTAGTTTTGTTTTAAGCTGTGGTGTTGTGGTATTTTTTTTATTTATTTGGGTTTTGTTTGGTTTGATTTTCATGAAAGCCCATTTCTTCCACAGAAAAAAAAAACATTATCGGAACTTTTTATCTTGCAATTCTGACCTTTTTTTTCTCAGAATGGCATGATATAAACACACGATTCTGAGTTGTCTAAATCGCAATTCTGACTTTTTGTATCTTGTGAGTTTGTATCTTGTAATTTCCAATTTTGAGGGGAAAAAAGACTGATATATTCTTACAATTGCATGATACTCGTAATTCTGACTTTTTCTCTCAGAATTAATATAAACTCGCAATTACGAATAATAAAGTCAGAGATATGAGATAAACTTGCAGTTGCGAGTTATAAACTCACGGTTCAGAATTGCGTGATATAAACTCACAATTGCGATTTATAATCAGAATTATGTGATAGAAATTTGTATTTCTTACTTTTTTCTCACAAATTGCGAGTTTATATCTCATAATTCTGACTTTTTTCACGCAATTCAGACTTTCTCAGAATTGTGTAATATAAACTAAACACTTTTTTCTCGAAAACGCGAATTGGATTTCGCAATTAATTTTTTTTCTCGCAATTGCACGTTTTATCATAATTTCACACAATTCTGACACCTTTTCTCAAATTTGTGAGATATAAACTCGCAATTGTGAGTTATAAAGTCCAATTTTTCAAATATTTCTGAATACTCTCAGAATTGTGAGTTTATATCTCACAAATCTGACATAACTCCCAACTTCGTGGTATCAGAATGTTTGTCTTGCTTGACTTTATAGCTCACAATTGCAAGCTTATATCACCCAATTCCAAGAAAAAATCAGAATTGCGATTTTATATCTTGCAATTCAGACTTCATAACTCACAACTGCAAATTTATATCATGCATTTATATCTTAGTTAATTTTTCAGATTTCAGTTTAAATCTCACAATTCTGAGAAAAAAGTTAGAATTGTGAAAATCTGACATGGGAAACAGGCTTCCATAGATTTTGGTTTGTTTTTTTCCCCTCCTGTTTATGAAAAATGGTCACACTTTTAATTCAGTCCAGATTACCAATTTTGAATTACCAGTCCAAATCATCAAGGAAATACGGATTGTAACTAGGGTTTAAAAAGTGTCTTTGCTTTTCAGGTCGCTCCAGTGTCAACTACCAGGTTCAAGAGACTCGCTCTCGGCTTTCTAAAACTGTAGATCAGATCTTGCGGGATAATGTGGCCTTGCCCTACTTCATACAGTTTATGGAGACCCGCTCAGCTGAGCACCTGGTCCGCTTTTGGCTTGAGGCTGAGAGCTTTCGATCCACCAGCTGGTCTAGGGTCAGAGCACACAGCCTTAACTCAGTCAAGCACAGCACCTTGGCTGAGCCTGCGGCAGCCCTGGAATCCCCTGACTCACCAGACTCCCCTAATGACCCCAGCAGACCCTCAACTCTGGACGAGGGAGATGAAGAGGACACTTTCTCCTCCCGGACTTCCTCCAGACCTCACACCCCCAGCCCCCAAGACACTAACTCACATACCGGGGCTTGGATTGGCCACAGGAACTCTGTTAGCTCAGAGGGAGTGGCCCGGCCTGGGACTCCCCACCTGCAGCCCAGCCTAAGATCAGAAACGCCCACCAGACAGTCCACCTCCAGGACAGGCACTCCAGTTAAAGGCCAGTCTACTAGTGGTCTGTCTGACAAACTTATGAAAAGTGAGTACCAGTTAGGGTTTGAAACTTGGTTTCATGGTTTGAAATATCTTACTTGTTTGTTTTGACTTTATTCCTGCAATTAGTCCTTTCAACTAGTATTTTTGAGTAAGCACTTGATGAGGTCTTCTCTATGTTGTATTTATGTATTGTCTTCCACATATAGTTGATCCTGAGTAATTTAAGGTTAATGGAGGATTGTCAGGTAAATGCTACTTAAGTAGCATGTTCTGTGGCATTCTGTTGATTACCGCAGTAAACAATCATGTTTACTGTATTGCATTTACAATGTAAAACAGTAATTTGAAGCTTAAAGTACTTTTAGTGCCCTATGATTTCAGTGATGAAAAAAAAATGCAAATGGCATCACGGAATCCTCATAAAAATTGGATTTACTGTTTAATGCGGAAAGTTATGGAATTTGCTAAATTTGGGATGAATAATTCAAAAGTAGGTCAGTAAGCTTGAATCGAAGCACGATGTGAACTTGTCTTCATGAATATTATGCTGCAAACAAGACTATTTAAATATGACTCCTGCATGTTAGCATCTGCCCCCTCCCTCTAACTGCTCTGAGAGTCACTTCATGAGTGTTCGATAATTTATTTTGAGAAAATGTATCATCATGTCATATACAAACAGAAACTTGTCTTCACAGCAACCTGTCAAAATAAGAGTTCGGTTTAACATAAAGACACTGACAGAAATATGACTTAATGTAATGATAGGAATGTTTACCAAATATTAATAATATATATAAATGATTTACCAGAAAAACATAATTACACAACACAGTATTTCTAAAAAAAAATTAACAAAAAATGTAAAAAAATAAATCAATAATAAAAAAGAAAAAGAAAAAATCAATTAGAGCTGCATTTGATTATTCAAATTTAATTAAACAATTCAATATAAATAGAAAAGTTGTAGTTTGAACCCTGACCTGCAAATTTGATGTTTGATCAGTAGAGCGTCTAAATGACCTTTTTTGCTGAATTAAAAAAAAAAAAACTTTAAAACTGCAGGGTTTGCAGTATTCCTTAGTAATTTCACAAAAACTGCACATTAAACTTGGTTTTTATGAGCATACCTTAATATCCATAGGCAATATTCTGTACTTAAGTTTTCATGGTTAGTGGCCTTTTACCATTACAACATATTCCTTTCGTATCAGACGATGACTTTTAATATGCATGCGGCATTGGTTTTATAGAGCAGGCTTGGTAAATGATCCCATTTAGCATCTTGGCAGTGGACTACAATGAACAGACGTCAGGAGCTGAGTATTCATTAATGGCTAATACAAAGAAGCTCCAGGCTGTAAAAGCAGTGAATGGAAAAAGTCAGTTGAGCCGAAAGACATCAAATCAGCTTAGAAGGGGAGTCAGATCCTATCAGCTCGTGGCTTCTGCAACGAGAGCCTTCAGTGTCTTAAAAGGGAACAAGTCTTTGTCCACTCCATTGCATTTTATAAGGCTGTCTCTGGCTTTTCTCAGCATCTCAAATGAATTTTATGAAAAGTGCTTCAACATTTAAACATGCTCTGATGAGATTCCTCATCTTACAGAGCCCCATTAAAGTCAAACACTTTCAACATGGCCTTTAAACACAGAGTCTTACTACTCATGGCTGATCGTCAGCTGTCTTTCAAATAAATAATTGGCCTTATTTCATATTAATATGTAGTGTCTCAAGAATACTACATACAAGCATACTGACATGCTCTTCAGTATGAAATATGTGCCCATCCTGTATTTGAGTTTGATATTAATGTTTAACAAGGTGTAAACGTAAGATTGGTCCCTAGGCCTTTGCTCTAACTATGCTAGTCATTTGTTTGATTAATAGTGACACTTAAGCATACATGAGGTTTTTGATGAATAGCCATGGCTGAAATCTAAATTATTACACCTCTGTAAGTCTCTGAAGTGGGATGTTGAATATGATAAAGGTGTTTGCTGTAGTTTGAGTTAGATTAGTCTTTCATCTTTATCCTCTGTATCCCAATTTCCATATATACTGATTTTTCTTATTTCTAGGTATAGAGAGGGATGCCGTTAACATTTTCACTAAGTACATATCTCCAGATGCTGCTAGGCCAATTCCCATCACTGAACAGATACGCAACGATATTGTGGGTAAGAGAATTCCTTATCTCAATGACCTCTCTGTTTAGACTGCTGCAGAAGTACTCCAATGTTTTTTTTTCTCTCTGTTTGAACAAGATAATTATATTTATAGAAGATACTGGGTGATTAGAAAATGAGGGCCTGGTTTTATGGATTTATCTTCAGGAAGCTTGTTGTCAACGTGCTCCTTATTTGACTTTTTAAGCACTTTTTTATGTTGAATATCTTAAAAATATATATATATTCTTTTGATTGGATGGAATAGAACAACTTTGCTCTTTAGGATGTGAGAGCACTTCTACATGTTTAATAAGACTTTCTATTAGGATAGAGTGAACAAAACTGTTTTTTTTCCCTCTTGGTAGCGAAAATCTGTGGGGAAGATGGACAGGTGGACCCAAACTGCTTTGTCATTGCACAATCTGTTGTGTTCTCCATCATTGAACAACAGTAAGTTTTACTCTCAGTGTTTGTCCTTCACAAGTAATTGCTCTCATATCTGTAAAAGTGTACATTTATTTATTTTTTTTATTCTTTGCATCCAATGTACTGAAGAAACAGACTGTATAAACATGCACACAGACGTCTTTGGCTGTTTATGAGCATTACGCATTTTTAAAACAATGTGTGAAGTATTATTTTAGCTAAAATAAAAAGCATCTTGGATGTATATAGTTAATTTATGAAACTAAATGGCACAAGCTGACAGGTCCTTTACATGCAACTAGGGCTGTCACTAACGATTATTTTGGTAATAGAGTAATTGGTCGATAATTCTGACGATTAATCGAGTAATCAAAATTATATATTTTTTTTGTAATAAAAATAGACCTGGACAATAAGCATTAAAATGGGAAAACCTGTCGGATGTCGCGCTGGGACGTTTTCAGGAAATTCGAAAAATAGGTCGGATGTCAATTAAGTTTTCAAAAATTCTAAATTTCATTAAATTATTATTCTATAACATCTTGTCTGTAATCTCTGAAAATATATTGGCAAAATTTACTTGTTTAGTGCAGAAAAATAGTGTTTTTTTGCAGCAAGCAGAAATGATGGTTCTCTAATGTTAAGAACGTGCTGCAGAGGTGCTTTCTCTTAACACCACAAAAACAGTTAACCTATCAAAGTAAACCAAGTAACATTTAATAAAGGAGTATCAATGCACATTTCCCGCCAGTCTTGTGTAAACTATGGCATGCAAAGTTGTATTTATTTATTTATTTATTTTTTAATACCGTGAGATGGCAGAGCGCAAGAGATCAACGCAGTCTGAAGAAGCTACTCACTCAAACGAACTAACTTGTCTTAATCTGCTCAATCCTGGTGATGTCAATGCCCTAAATGATGTTATAATGGACTACTTCACATCCAGAGATGAAGGATCGAATGATGAAGTTACTAAAAGAGGAGGAGTCAGATGACAGTCTGTTATATAAACAGTGCGCGAACAGTTGTGCTGTGCTCACGTTTCTACATGAACTACAACTACCAGCTACATTATTCGTGCTATTTAAACATACAAGAGGTGATCAAAAGTTCGGAGACTAAACCCATGATAAACAACTGAAAACAGACATTAGTCTGTTTGTGTAATAATGCAGAATAGCGCTCCTGACATCTCTCCTTAAACCTTTTTTTTTAGAATTTTTTTTTTTTAAATTTAAAGAAAAACACGTCTCACTTTAAACCCATTTTTCTCAAAATTCCATTCCTGAAAATCATAGCTATCAGTCAACTTCAGATAGCCATAACTTTTGTTACTTTCAAGCTATGGACAAAAATGGACAACAAGTTTTGGAAAGGGCTTGAACCCAGTTTTCATATAGTACCAAAACCTAAAAAAGGTATAACTTTACCATGTGTTGGGTTTTCCCAGATCGCATTGCATATAATGGCGATGAGGTATCATGAGAAATGAGAAAGTATCAAAAGCAAGTAATCATATGGTTTTGTAGAACAAAACTAAAATGCATAATACATATAAACAATAGAGCAAATGTACATTACACATTATAACATATGCCTTCAGAGAGCGCCAACGGCCTAAATATTGTTTTAACACTTTAATGTGTGATCTAATCCTTGTTTAATATTGACTAAACAACATTTAATTTAAATATCCACTTAATCTGTAATATTTGGCCATTTCTGTACAGAAACAGAAATGCTACAGCCACTGCATTTTGTTGAATATGTGGACATCAAAATGTGTAAACTCAGACTGAGGGTTTGAGCTTTTATTTTGAAATCATGATGAACTGTTAGCATATTGAGAAAGATATTGATGTATTTTCCTGTGTTGGCTTGAGTTTATAAATTATTTACCTTACAAATCTGATAAAATGGCGCATGTTGCATTCAATAATGCACGTTTTAATAAACTAAATATGAAAAGGTTGTACTTGAGATGCCCAACACATGTAAATGATAACTTTGTGTGGAGCAGCATTTACTGTGACCAGAGCCGCTCTGAAAAGCATGTACGTAACCTACACACATGTAAATAATTTAAGCGCATAGATTAAACCTGCAACACATATATTTATTTAATTCAATCGTAGAATTTGTAAATTTACAGTAATACGATAAGATCATACATCCTTGGAAAGCTAATAATGAATTAAATGGATTCTCGTCTGTGGAATGTGCCACTTCCAGTATTTGCCAGTTATTTGACGGGGACAAAATACAATCAAGGATTTTTTTAAATAGAGTACTCGAATTGAATCAAGGAATCATGACAGCCCTACATGCAACATGCTAGCACTCTCATCCTTTACTACATAGTGCAAGCTGATTGGCTGCTGCTGATTCTCCAGCCAGTTATATTGCTTGCTTAAAGTTTATAATTGTCTGGTTCAGTGGTTGCTGTAAGCTGGACCTACATTCTGAGTTTCGCTGAAACCCTCCTCCTCCCCCAGCTCCACCTGTGTAAATCTGCTACAGGATTTATATATATAACTATTCAGGCAGCAGCAGTGTATCTTACACACTCACAGCAGTGTGTGTTTGTGTGTGTGTGTGTATACACTGGCAGTAACAAGTCCATACTTGCTCTGCAGCATCGTGTGTAGTAGATCTAGTTTGCCAAGATCAAATAGATTAACAGTCATATGCATTAACATGCTATATAGCAAGCTGTCATGATTGAAATATATTTTGTTCCTAGCTGTTTTTGAACACAAAAACTGGTTTTGTGAGGTGTATAGTTGGGGCTACAAGGTTTCTCGTACTAGAGCTGGGGCTTTAAAAGCTTTAATTGCTTGTATTTACAGGTCAGAGGGCATGAATTATTATTTTGCATAATTGTCCTGTTATTGTATTTTATTTTTATCTTGTTGTTGTTGTTGTTTTTTTCATTAATCATACAAAATTGACACAATATATTGACAGGCCTAATCTTATTTGAAGTATTATGTATTTGTTTACCCAGCCTGTTTTCTTTCTGTTATTACATAGAAATGTCTGGCATCTGTTTTACAGGCACTTTAGTGAGTTTTTGCGCAGCCATTATTTCTGTAAGTACCAGATCGAGGTGCTGACCAGTGGCTCTGTGTTCCTGGCGGACATCCTGTTTTGCGAGTCAGCCCTCTTCTACTTCTCCGAGGTGAGGCACTCACTTCAGCCTCTGAATATGTTTAAAAGAAAATTACAGGATTAATACCATTTCAGATATGGCTGTACAGTAGATTTACAGCGTAACTTGTATTTAACCCAGATATTCCTGTAGATAGTCTTTCTTATATGGACTTTAAATTATATAAGCATAGGTGTTGAATTATATGTCATGTTCTTTACTTTTTAAATGTACTTTAAAATTGGATTTAAGTGTTTTATGAGTCCAGATATTACGTGTCCTGTCAGAACACACGTTCAAGTTGAATTTATGTTGAATTTATGCATAGAGCTGTATAAGCACATGAAATATGCTGAGCTCAACAATCTACCCAAAACTATTTCTAAATGGCAGAATGCACCAAAAGTGCAAGTGTGCGTATAAATTGATGGATTTCTGATCCAAGTACATTTGAAGTGGCAAGGGATTATAAAGTAGGATTGAAACCTAATTCAAAGTGTGTGCGTGTGTGTGTGTGTGTGTGTGTCAATATAGTACATGGAGAAGGAAGATGCAATGAATGTGCTGCAGTTCTGGCTGGCTGCTGAAAACTTTCAAGATCAGTTGGCTGCCAAGAAAGGCCAGTACGATGGACAGGAAGCCCAGAATGATGCCATGATTCTCTATGACAAGTATGTCCTAATTGAAGTTCAGTACAAGGTTTTAGCCATTTTGTGTTTGTTTTTTCCCAGTAAATATTGAAAAAGTATTTATATATATATAATATAAATGTCTAAAATATAGCCTTAAATTGCCCTGCTGTTTTCTTTTTTTTTTCTCGACATGATCTACACTACCAGTCAAATGGGGTTGGTCTCTTATGCTCACCAAGGAAGCAAAAACAAAAACAAATCAAAAACAGTAATATTGTAAAATATTATTACAAATTAATTCTAATTTAATGTAGGTTTAACATATTTTTAAATGTAATTTATTCCTGTTATGTCAAAGCTGAATTTTCAGCAGCTAGTACTTTAGTCTCAGTGTGACATGATCCTTCAGAAATCCTAATATGCCGATTTGTTGTTCAAGAAACATTCCTTATTGAGGAGAAAAACAAAAAACTTTGTTAATATTTTTGGGGGAACATTTTATTTCACAATTCTTTAATGAATAGACAGTTGAAAGAACAGCACTTATTTTAAATAATACTTTTTTTGTAATGTTTATAAATGTTTTTACTGACACTTTTGATCATTTTAATGCATTCTTGTTTTAAATCTTACTTACCCCAGACTTCCTTCCCTATGACTGACTAGTCATCCTGGCAACCCACAGGCCTGTTGATTTTTAACAACACTATGCAATTATGCACACGCCTCTCTAGTCGTTAAGATGTGGCAACAACATAACCATTACTTTCGAACAGAAGACAGAAGACATGACTGTTCGTGTGATCTTCTTAGGTATTTTTCACTCCAAGCCACAAATCCGTTGGGTTTTGGTGACTCTGTGCGGATGGAGATTGAATCCAATATCTGTCGAGAAGGCGGACCTCTACCAGACTGCTTCAACACTCCACTAAGACAGGCCTGGACCACCATGGAGAAGGTGGGTTATGTAGCTGAAACACATTTGTAAAGGCGAGCAAAAAGTTACGAAGGTCCTACAAAAGATTTCTTCTTTTCTGAACCTCAGGTTTACATGCCAGGCTTTTTGTCAAGCAACCTTTACTACAAGTATTTGAGCGACCTTATCAACTCCGTACGGGTGGATGAGTATATTGGAGGAAATGCCAACACTCCGAGCCAGGGCTGGACCTCAGAGGGCGACCGCAACTCAAGCGTCATGGAAGGGTCACATGCCCAGGTGATTCACTGGTTTGATGGTCTCCCAAAAAGCTACTTTGTACATGTTGTTCATAATAATAGAAGGATTCTTTAAAAGGGATGTAACTAAAAATATTATCAATGTTGTGATATCGCTATAGCAAAACTCTCTCAATATTATCGTGGATATGAAACTATAGGTTTTTAAAATATATTTGAAGTTCTTATTCTATATAAAAGGTCTTTAAAGTTGTGTTTACGCTTTGGCACAGTATCTGTCAAAAGAACACGTGTGCACAATATGACTCAATCCCTTCATCAAGTCTGTTTCCGCTGCACGTTTCAAAAACAGTTCATTTAGGCGATCAGCTCGATCACAGTAAATGCAGTGAACTTGTTCATGGCGTGCACTGTGAGTTTAGCACGCGTTTGGGAACGTAACGGCCACCAGTTTATGCTTTTTTTTTCGCGGCAGCTGATCACAGCATTTCACAAGATTTGTCGTGAGATGCTTAAAAGTGTAGTATGAATTGCTGACAGCTAGCGGTTTAAATGGGCAACGTTACTGCAGTACAAATGTAGTGTAAAGCAAGAGTAATACTCATTTATTTTGCAGTGCAGTTGTTTAACAATATATGGCTATTACTTTTTTCCAAAATTGTTGTTGTTGTTGTTTTTATTTATATTCACATTTGTTTGGCATCCTAAAACACTAGTGTGAATGTTATATACGCTGAGACTGTATATCACAGATAAAAATAGAATTGAGTCCCCTTTAAAGTTCAGGTGCAAGTCAATTCAGTTGACTTTTTTTCTGACTTCTTATTTAAGAACGTGTGTTGGCGGTCTTAATTTTGAACTCTGTAAGTGCATTAGAAAGATAAAATTAAACTTTAAAATGTACAAATGTACTTCATTTGTCTCTCTCTCTTTTTTTTTTTTAATAAATATCGCATCATGGACATCATATTGAGATATTATTGCATCATGAGATTTTTTTACATCTTTATTCTTTAAGAATATGGTTGCAAGTATGGGTCACTTTGTCCTGATGTTCTCAAAATATGTTCACCTTCAGATGCAGCAAGGTACTAAAAAAGCGGCAATCAAGATCCTGAAGAACTTTGATGAGGCGATAACAGTGGACATCGCCAGTCTGGATCCGGAGTCTCTCTACCAGAGACCATATGCTGGGTGAGTCAGGGTTTGAAACGTTCATATTACACTTCCATCCCATTATGAAACCTTAGATTGAAAGGATGGTCCGAAGCCATCAATCACTACATCAAGCATTTGTTGGTCATGAAGATGATATTTAGGCTTTGCAAAGTTTAACATTTTATACATCAAGTTATTGTTTTTTCACTGGCTGACATACACTACCAGCCAAAAGTTTTTAAATAGTAAGATTTTTAATGCTTTTTTTTTTTAAAGAAGTCTCTTCTGCTCACCATGCCTGCATTTATTTGATCCAAAGTGCAGCAAAAGCAATAATATTGTGAAATAGTTTTATTATTTAAAATAACTGCTTTCTATTTGAATATATTTGAAAATGTAATTTATTCCTGAGGTCAAATAACATTTTCAGCATCATTACTCTAGTTAAAAAATCAAAAGCTTTTGTAACATTATACACTATACTATTCAAAAGCTTGGAGTTAGTATAATTGTAGTTAGTTTTTTTTTTTTGGAAAGAAATTACAAAAATTAATACTTTTTTTTTTTTTTTTACTAAGGATGCTTTAAATCAGTGGTCTCAAACTCAATTCCTGGAGGGCCACAGCTCTGCAAAGTTTAGCTCCAACCAGCTCCAACTCACACCTGCTTGGAAGTTTCTAGTTACCCCGAAGAGCTTGATTAGCTGGATCAGGTGTGTTTGATTAGGGTTGGAGCTAAACTGTGCAGAGCTGTGGCCCTCCAGGAATTGAGTTTGAGACCAATGCTTTAAATTGATCAAAAGTGATGATACAGACATTTATAATGTTACAAAAGATTTCTATTTTAGATAAATACTGTTATGAACTTTCTATTCATCAAAGAAACCTGAAAAAATATATTCAGCTGTTTTCAACATAAGAATAATAATACATTTTTTTTCAAAGTTTTTTGAGCAGCAAATCAGAATATTAGAATGATTTCTGAAGGGTCATGTGATTGGAATAATTATGCTGAAAATTCAGCTTTGAAATCACAGGAATAAATGAGTTTTGACAGTTTTAAATGACACAAATAGAAAACAGTTATTTTAAATGGTATATTTGGTAAATATTTCAAAATGTTACTGTTTTTGCTGTACTTCGGAGCAAATAAATTCAGGCTTGGTGAGCAGAAGAGACATTTTAAAAAACAAACAAACTTTTAACTGGTAGTGTAAGTAAAAAATCTACTTTTTTCTGCCACATAAAAAGTCAGCTAATTTTTGTGGTCCACCTGGGCCAGCAGAAAAAGATCCTTACTGTTCAAACCTAGTATTATGCACACACACTGGATTCAGATCCAGATTCAGCAAGTCTTGCTTTCTTCTCAGAAGAATGACCTTTGGAAAGGTGAATGAGCTGGGACAGTTCATCAGAGAGGCCGAGCCAGAACCAGATGTGAAGAAATCCAAGGGTAGGACACACAGAAAGAAACACACACACACACACACACACACACGCATTTGCTCTTGAAGACTTTATTCTCCTCTCTCAGTGATACACACTTGCACAGGTTTTATATTGTGTGAGTTGGCTCTTAGTTATGGCTTACACTGAAGTGCTCTTGATTTCTTGAGTTTGAGTGCAAAGAGAGTGTTGCCATGGCAATAACTAGAAGGTGATGTGAGGTGACTGTGGCGAAGAGCAGTGAAAAGCAGGATTCACTGCTCTGTCCAGCTCACTCACTCTTCTTTCATTATTTCCTATGTATCAGGTTCCATGTTTTCTCAAGCAATGAAGAAATGGGTGCAGGGAAACTCAGATGAGGTGTGAACTTGCTTATTTCATTCAGATTGCATGCGTCATCTTCTTTAATGTCTTTTTATTAAATGGAAATTATATTAAGCTTGTTATAGTTAATGATATGTACTGTCTGTGGTTATGGTGTGTTAGGCACAAGAAGAGATGGCATGGAAGATTGCAAAGATGATCGTCAATGATGTCATGCAGCAGGGACACCAGGGAAGCCCTGAAGTGAAGGCAACAAAAGTACATATTATTTTGTCCTTCCATTCATAAAGATTTGTTTCTTGAGCATCACCCAAAAATGAAAAGTCTGTCATTTATTCAAGCCATTCCCAACGTAGACTTTCAATTTTTTCTATAGAAAGTTTTCTTCTAAAGAAAATTCCTTAATCTTTATTAGGGCTGCCCCCTAATAGTTGACTAGGTCGATGAGAAGAGGCTTGGTTAACCAAAATTTTATTAGTTGCAAAATAAAAATGTACAGGAAGTGGCAAAGTCTCGCAGTCCGTGACAGACATATCTTAAACGGCTGGTCTGTGTGGTAATACAGTACATTGGGCAGGAAATTCAAACATCGGTTCATCATTTATTGACCTCAAATATGGCTTATCAAATGAAACATGTAGTAGCAACTTTACATGGCCGCTCAATCTAATGTTAACCTAGAAAAATGTGCACTGTTCAAGTGTCTGTGAGGTGTGTGGAAGCTAAATAGTAGCGAGCTCACTGCATGACCGATGTATACTTGCCTTACAGACATAAAACAATATATCTATAGAGTGTGAAATGTCTACTTTCAAATTGACTAATGCAAATGGAAAACAGATATTCTCAGATTATGTAATTATGCATTTGTAAGAAGTGGTATGACTGTACAATACATTATCCCTTAGATTTTAGTTGGAACTTATTTTAGCCTTGTAATGAATCAGATAACGTACTGTATTGGTGGTTATCATCTGGCCGGGATTATTTTGCGATTAGCGATTGTTGGTAAATTATCCCTTACTTACCTCATCATTCCGTCTCCATTTAGAGTTCCTTAGAAGAAGGTTTTGCAAATTTTGAAATTGAGATTTATACATCATCTGAAAGCTGAATAAATTAGCTTTTCATTGATAGCAGGAATGTATATTAGAATAGGACAATATTTGGCTGAGATACAACTATTTAAAAATCTGGAATCTGAGGAAAATTTTGAGAAAATTGCCTTTTGAAGTTGTCCAAATGTGACAATTTATATACTCTTTAACCTCAAATGCTCGTCTCGTCTTGTCTAGTCTATGCGATGCACATGCGTAGTCTCTGTGATCTGGGTCAGTACAGTTAGAGTATGTCGAAAAACTCCCATCTCGTTTTCTTCCCCAACTTCAAAATCGTCCTACAATGCTGTTGTACGAGATGGGAGTTTTTCAACATACCCTAACTGTATTGACCCAGATCACACAGACTACACATGTGCATTGCAGAGATGAGACAAAACAAGCATTTGAGGTAAAAAAGTATATAAATTGTCAGTTTGTTTCAAAAATATTTTTTTAAACAAAATTTAAATCAATAAATAGAATTGCATATTTTCAAATATGTTTAGTACTTTAAAAAAATATATATATATTTTACTCAATAATAATACATCATAAATATATATATATATATATATATATATATATATATATATATTTATTTATTTATTTATTTTTACTGCTGACAATAATGTGAATAAGTAAAATCATGTGAAAGAGTGAGTAAAATTAAGGTTGAACCACTGATGTCACTTGGTCTATTTTAACAGTGTCATTACTACCTTTTTGGGCCTTGAACTTGTCAGTTGCATTGCTGTCTATGCAGGGTTAGAAAGCTCTCGGATTTCATCAAAAATATCTTAATTTGTGTTCTGAAGATGAAGGAAGGTCTTACGGGTTTGGAATGAGGGTGAGTAATCAATGACAGATTTTTCATTTTTGGGTGAACTATCCCTTGAAGCTTATTTTTGAATAACAAGACGACTACTGTAAGTGCAATAGCTGGTTTTATTAAATATTTAATTTTTCAGTTCTAAATTGTGCTATAATGGTGCGCAGAATCTGACCTATTCTGTCTTCATCAGCTATGACCCTCTCGTTCAGTGTGGAAGCAGCTCCTTCCCTCCCTCCTGTCGCCCTCTGCATAATGGCTGTAGAAGCAAACGACCTGAAGATGAACAGAGCTGAACTGCATTAACATATCAGTGAGGACCTGAAAGAGGCATTCCATGACTTCCTGCATGTGTTTGTGTGTGAGAGCGTGAGTGTTTAGATATGCACACTAATGGCCAAAATATGTTTTCTGTATGATCCACCCCATCATTTCTAGCGCTCAAAAGGAATTCTGTTTATTATTTGAAGAGGAGCGAAATTTGTTTAACCACAGACGTAAATAAACCCACAAACAAACAAAAGCTTTCGCACAGCAGACGAACAGAACAAAATTTCATAACAAGACTGAATGAACACTGATACAGAAATTTCAAAACGTACCTGCTGTCGCTGTCGCTGTTGCGTTTAGCTGTTATCATGTCAGCCAACAGGAAGTGCACGGGAATCTGAACAGGAACTACAAATTGGCTGTGACCTTAAATATTTCCTTCCTCATCTTAGTTCTTATCTCACACTTTTATCTTTCTTTATCATTCACTTTTTTAAAGAGTGGTTATGAAGTGGCTTAGGCCTTTTTAGTACAAATAAACAGAAAAACAGAAATGCATAAAAAAGGTGGCTATGTACAGTTTTATTTACAGATTTACGGTATGCCATAGTGGATGCAAGTCAGACAGTGTCTGAGACTGTTTTGTCCCTCTCTCATGGAGCTGAAGTGACTGATGTTACAGTGGAAACTGGAATGGGAACTATTGAACTCGGGCCTGGACTGCAGAACTCCCTCTAGAACCCTGTCCAGATCTGATTCTAGACCGTAGAGATATACAAACTGAACTGCTAGGGCAATGTTTATCCCCCGTTCTGTATAAATGTGGATTCCTGGTTTACCGCCATATATTAATGTTAGTTCTTTTTATGGTGATTGTCTTTTTTTTTTCTTTTTCTTTTTTTTGTATGATATGTCAAACTCTGTCTAAGCTGATCTCAATGATGACTGTTCCTTTTGAAACGTGTACTTGGACATGAAGTTATTGCTTTGGACCTCATTGAGATGTGGACGAGAAACAGGAAAAAGACTTTTGGTACTATGTACCACTAATATGTTTTCTGACATATATGTGTACTTAATCTATAATATATTTAAATGTGTTTGATTTAAATACATATATTGTTGGAACGTCTCTTGATGCAGTGTTTGTCTTTTGTTTTCGCTTATGGGTTCGATTGAACAAGCGTTTTACAGTTACCTGTGTGGGCAGGATATATTGATTTGCACTTTTAAAATTGGATTTGTGTCGTCGTATTGAGCATAACTCGAATAAAATGAATTGAAAGAAAACAAGAACTATAAAACAATAAAATTACGCCAAAGTCGACATGTTCGTCAAATAAAATGCATTCAAAAAAGGCACTTTTCCTACACTTTCCTCCTTAGCCAACTAATTTTAAGTAAAGGTTGCTGAAAGGCAGAACAACATAATATTGAATTATTGTACATTTACACATTTTTGAAGAGTTATATCTGATGTATTTTCTTGTTATCAAACGATAATGTCCTGGCAGAAAATGACCAATTCCTTATCCATTTTTCGTCATATTTTTCAACTGATCATCAAGTGCAGGTATAACAATGTGTTATCATATATAAACAATTATTATAGAACAGTAACAAGTAGCAACTTAATTCACGTGATGTGTGTTGCTAGAAAATGTGTTCCTTTTTATCACTTGAGTCAGTTGCTAAAAGTTGCCAAAAAAAAAAAAAAAAAATATATATATATATATATATATATATATATATATATATATATATTGCTAGGTGCTGCTTTTTTTTTTTTTTGAGAAAAAGTTGCTTGGGTAGTTCATTAACCAGTGTCTTTGCTGCTGGCCTTCGATGGTCCAATTCAATAAGCCATTAACCAATAGTTTGTAGTAGACACGGTTTTAAAATAGAATTTCCCATTCAGTTTTTACAACGATTCGTTTTTATGATTCGTTTTTATGAGTCTTTTTTTAAAGCTTTTTAAGGATTTTGAAGCATTTTCAAAAAATTGCATTCACAAAAAAGTATTGTGTTCACTCGCAAAAGCATTACAGTTTTGTGTGCCTTTTTTTATCACAGTCACAGTTGCTAAATAAATTTTTCAAAATAGCCAAATTTGTTGCTAGGTCCTTTTTGAAGAGAAAGGCGCTAAATCTAGCAACAAATGTGCTAAGTTGGTAGCGCAATTAAAGTTGTGTGGGCGGGTCTTACAAATAAAGGTTCTCATTGGTTAGTGAGTTTTGGAGTGATATTACCCATTACTTGTTTGTTTGTAGTAGGCACGTTTTTAAAAAATATAATTTCCCATTTAATTTTTAAAATTATTGTTTTAATGAATCTGTCATGCTTCACTTTTTAAGCATTTTAAAGCTTTTTAAAGGATTTGAAAGAAATTGCATTCATGGAAAATTATTGTTTGCTTGCGAAAGCATTGAAATATATTACTTTGTGAAATACACTACCGGTCAAAAGTTTTTATTTATTTATTTTTTTAATAATTCTCTTCTGCTCACCAAGCCTGCATTTATTTGATCCAAAATACAGCAAAAGCAGTAATACTGTGAAATATTTTTACTATTTAAAATAACTGCTTTCTATTTGAATATATTTTAAAATGTAATTTATTTCTGTGATCAAAGCAAATTTTTAAAAATTTTAAGAAATCATTCTAATATGCTGATTTGCTGTTCAAGAAGCATTTTTTATCATTCTTATTTTAAAGAGTACATTTTTTCAGGATTCTTTGATGACTTGAAAGATCCCATGATCAGCATTTATCTGAAATAAAAAGCTTTTGTAACATTAGACACTATACCATTCAAAAGAATTGGTAGAAATTAATAGTTTTATTTTGCAAGGATGCTTAAAATTGATCAAAGGTGATGATAAAGACATTTTACATTTTCAGATTTCAATTCCAAATAAACGATGTTCTTCTGAACTTTCTATTCATCAAAGAAACCTGAAAAAAAAAAAATCAAATAAACGCAGGTTTGTTGAGCAGAAGAGACTTCTTTAGAAAACATTAAATCTTACTGTTCAAAAACTTTTGACTGGTAGCGTATGTTGAGCATAACTAGAAAAATATAGTATAGAAATTTCCATGATGCTTGTGCTCTATTTGATGCTCAATATTTGTTCAATATTTGTTTCCATTCACATAGTGCACACTGCGTATTACAAGTGAACAGTCCACGGCACGGTAAATCAACCACCAGAGGGCAGTGTAAGACACGCTACTTACATACTTTTTGGAAATACCTCAGAATAAATAGGAGATAAATAGGCAAATATAAATATAAAGACTAATATAAGTTTTTTATTGTGTTTACGATAAAACGTGGGTTTTGCTGAAATATACTTGCCCATCTTGCTTTTATCAGTGGGAGTATGTTGAGGTTAGACAGGTGAACGAAACGCATAGCATAAAAACTATAATGACGGCGAGTTTATGACACGTTTGAGGTTTTGAATAACCCTTGTGATTCATATTTTTATGAATCAAAAACTCGTTTGAACACCTTCTCAGTGGCGGTGACGCCCACATCCATGTGACTGTGTCAGGCGTGCAGCGCAGTAAGTTTGTGCTCTCACTCCTGCAGCGCCCGAGCTGCGACTCAGTGCCGAGGAAGATGATGATGGTGGTATGTGGGCTGTGAGTAACGCAGACAGAACGGATTCAGACCTTACTCCATAGTGAGCACCTGCTGGTGGCAGTTCTGAGTGCTTGAGCTCTGGGTGTGACGGCTGTCTTTTGTCCTCCACCTGCTTCGTCTCAAATGAATTAACTGGAATATCATCTCTGTTAAACTGGATCGTGTTGGAATTATATTTAACTGAAAAGTTACGCGTTCTTATGTTCCATAGTTCACTGGTGCATCTGTGTGTCAGCGGCACTCTGAACGTATCGGTAACTCATGTGTTTCTGTGATTATTGGTGCTCATCTAATGTCACCCAGTGAGTGAGCGCGCTCCAGATGCACACTCTGTTTGATCGGAATTGGAAAGGGCTGGGAATCGATCTGTCTCCGGTCTCGTTGCCCCACGTTGCCGTGAGGATGTTCAGCTGTGTCGGGTGTTTTTGGGTGCTCCTGTCCTCCGCCCTGGTCGCGATTTGCAGTTTCAGTTTCATCTCTCCCGCATGGATAGTGAAGGACCACCTGAAAAACAAGGACTCAGTGAGTTTCGGGCTCCTGTGGCACTGCTCCGAGTCTCTGGATCATATGTACAGATGTTACACCTTTGGCGGGCTGGGCAAATTTCAAGAGATTCCTTCAAGCTCTTGGCAGGTAGGTTGGATATGGATGTCTATGTTAAAAATAGACTTAAGTCAAAACTATATGAAATGCATTAGCTGTAAAAATAATGAAGATATCGCAACTTATGAATAAAACGTACCCTGACCTGCAGAATTACAGCATCAGTCTGTATGGCTAAGTGCACAAGCATCAATAACAGAGGGGGAACTTTTCTGTCCCATGCTTTGATTCCAAAGAAAAATGCTTTTATTTTTAGCTTTACAGAATAGATTAAAAAAGTGATTTATTTATTTTTTTTGCATTTTTGTAAACTTTAAATTGTGATTTATTATTATTTTTTTTATCTTTTCACTAGAAGAAATTTAAAGTCAAAAGTTTACATACACCTTGAAAAATTTGCAAAATGTTAATTATTTTACCAAAATTGGAGAGACCATACAAAATGCATGTTATTTTTTATTTAGTACTGACCTGAAAAAGATATTTCACATTAAAGGCCTTTTTATAATAGTCCACATGAGAAAATAATAGTTGAATTTACAAAAATAACCCCGTTCAAAAGTTTACATACACTTGATTCCTAACACTATGTTGTTACCTGAATGATCCACAGCGTCTTTTAGTTTTTTTGTTTAGTGATAGTTGTTCATGAGTCCCTTGTTTATCCTGAACAGTTGAACTGCCTGCTATTCTTCAGAGAAGTCCTTCAGGTCCCACAGATTCTATGGTTTTTCAGCATTTTTGTGTATTTGAACCCTTTCTAACAATGACTGGTGCTGTATGATTTTGAGATCCATCTTTTCATGCTGAGTACAACTGAGGGACTCATATGCAACTATTACAGAAGGTTCAAACATTCACTGATGCTTCAGAAGGAAACATGATGCATTAAAAGCCAGGGGTGAAAACTTCTGAACGAATAAGTTAATGTGTGCATTTTTCTTATTTTGACTGAATATCATATTTATTCCATTTAGTACTGCCCTTCAGAAGCTACAGAAGATACTTATGTGTTCTCCAGAAGACAAAATAAATTATATTTACCCTGATCTTCAAATTCAAAAATGCAAATGAATGCATTGTGTTTCCGTCTGAAGCATCAGAGAGCATTTGAACCTTCTGTAATAGTTGCATATGAGTCCCTCAGTTGTCCTCAGTGTCAAAAGATGGATCTCAAAATCATACAGTCACAGTTGGAAAAGGTTTAAATACACAAAAATGCTTAAAAGCCAAAGAATTTGTGGCATCTGAAGGATTTGAATTGTTCAGGACAGACAAGGGACTCATGAACAACTATCACTTAAAAAAAAAAAGACAGCTGTGGATCATTCAGGTAACAACACAGTATTAAGAATCAAGTGTAAGTAAACTTTTGAATGGGGTCATTTTTATAAATTCAACTATTATTTTCTTGTGTGGACTATGTAAACGTATTTTATGTGAAATATCTTTTTCAGGTAAGTACTAAATAAAAAATAACATGCATTATGTATGATCCCTCTTATTTTGGTAAAATAACTAACATTTAGCAGATTCAGCAAAGTGCATGTAAACTTTTGACTTGTATTTTTTATTTATGTAAAATGACACAAGCATCTCTTTGTCAAGACAGAAGAGTGAAAGTTTGAACATCATAACAATGTCATTTAATTTTATTAAAGCCAAAATATTACATTTCAAAGATGTATATTTACTGGGTAATTTGCTATTTTCTAACTTTAGAAAGCTGGTAGCATCATTAATTTATTTTTACACAGAAATTGGTGTCTTTTCGGAAAATCTGTTGATGTTAACAATTTTTGTTTAATTATATGCCATTGGTGACAGTTAAAAAATGGCAAAAAGCAATTATTGTGTTTTTTTTGCCTCAGGTTTGCATGCCTGTAACTCAATGAGTATTAGAGATATCTCAATATCCTTTTAGATTCTGGTTCTTCACATACTTTCCTTTCGGTATCTTAATTTTAAAGGCCCTTGAAGAGATGTAGAGAGATTAATGTGGCTCCATGAGTGAACAGGACAATTGTATACATTTTCAGTGGTCAAAAACCAAATGTGGGCCACTTTGCACACAACTGATGCATTTTTGTTTCAAAAAGAAATATCTCAAATATATAGGATATCTATGAGACTGAACCTCTGGTTGAGTTGACACAGAATGACCCAGCAGCTTTGACCTGTCTGTATTTGAAAATCCAAATCAGAAAGAGTGGATATATTAAAATTTGTATACACTGGAAGTTATTTATAAGTTTCTTAGCACGTCCAACTTATATCTCTTGAAGGCAGTCTCAAGAAAGTGAAACAATTGTCATTTCCATCACATACAATATCAAGAATCCACATCATCATCATCACGCATTATACACTACCAGTCAAAGATTTTGAACAGTAAGATTTTTTGTTTTTTAATGTTTCTTCTGCTCACCAAGCCTGCATTTATTTGATTCAAAGTACAGTAAAAACAGAAATATTTTTACTATTTAAAATATTAATATATTTAAAATTGAATTTATTCCTGTGATTTCAAAGCTGAACTTTAGAAATCATTCTAATATTCTCATTTGCTGTTTACAAACATTTATTATTATTATTATGTTGAAAATAATTGAGCTGAATTATTTTCAGGTTTCTTCGATGAATAGAAAGGTCAGAAGTTCAGAAAGAGACTTCTTTAAAAAACATAAAAAATCATATTCTTCAAAAACATTTGACTGGTCAAATTGGTTGGTTGTTCGTATTCAAATTTTTATTCTAGGACATGTAGTAAATGTTTTAACAAAGACAAAACCATAGTGTGACAAAGTTTCTAATTTGCAAGATTTTCCATTTGTACTAATTGAATAATCATCCTTCATTGACTCTTGCTTTAAAAAAAACAAAACATGTATTGTGAAAGTAAAATATATAATCACATTGCTTGGCACATTCCTTGTTTATTATCTGAAAGAAGAGCAGACATTTCTTATCTCCGTGCAGGACATTGTAGTTTTATCATTTGACATACATAGGTCTATTCTTAGCAGCAAAGTGCATCAGTCGTTTTCAATAATTCAAAGCTCATAAAACAAGAGTCGACTTGGGACCATCCCAGTTAATGCTGATTAGTCCTACTGGTAAAAATAAAACCATAGTTTTACATAGCCTGTTGTTACAATTTCCTTTTACAACCTTGTAAAGGTAAAAAATTATCTGGTATCTTTAAACTGGGTCACCTGAAAAACGCCAACACCTAAGCAAAAAGGACAGGGTCAAATAAGGATCAAGATTTCTGGAGAGGTTAGTAAGAGATTGAGCATGTGTTTATCAGACTTTATCAGACAGTCCTGACTAATGTTTGTAAATTCAAAGCTGATTTGTCCTTGGAAAACATCTGCCTGTGGCAGCTTCATCACAGAGTCTTTTCACTGTGCACCTATATGATCATTATAATCGCAAACATATCATATTACTTTCACTTATATAAAATGCCCAAGAGGTTACATCTTTTATTTCACACTTTTATCTTTTCTGTTGTCTATGGTTCATTTTGACCTATTTTCAGGAAGAAATACAATATAAATACCACATTGTTTTTAAAATTGGAACCAGGCTTTGTCACACTGCCAGGATATTGAAGCAAACACATTTAACAAAAACCTTTTTAACAACTGCTTATAAAAAGAAATTACATTTCGCTTGTATTTGACCTTTTTCACTTCATGAATCAGATTGAAAATGCTTTAAATATTTAGCATTTAGCCCCTCACATGGTCTGTTTTTCTTGATAGGGATGATAAGGCTAAAGGTCACCTGGAGTAAAAGGCTCCTAGGATGTAATTTTCTCTCTAAATACTACCTGGCAACAAAAACACTACAGTTCTTTCTGAGACACCTGTAGAACTGAAACAGATTGTTTTGCAGTGTGGGAAATGTGGATTTATTGTGATGGATGTGCAAAGTGGGCTCATATTGACAGCTCCTGACATAATGGAGATTTATGTGTGAAATACATGTGAGCTAAAATTGTAGCTCTGTACAGTGTTCATTTTGTTAATTGAGCAGAAATTTGTCCAAAAATGTTTTTTGCACATAATAGAAGAACCATTTTGGGTTCACCAAAGAATCTTACAGTGAACAGTTCTCAAAACAAACTTTTTTTTAGTGTGAAGAACAATTTAATAATCTAGTTAAGAAGCTACACTACCAGTCAAAAGATTTTTAATGTTTTTAAAGATGTCTCTTCTGCTCATCAAGCCTGCATTTATTTGATCCAAATAAAACCAAAAACTTTACAGTTGTACAACTGTTTTCTATTTTAATATATTTTAAAATGTAATTTATTCCTGTGATTTTTAGCATAATTACTCCAGTCACATTATCCTTCAGAAATCATTCTAGTATCCTGATTTGCTGCTCCAAAACATTTGTTATTATTATTATTATGTAGAAAACATCTGAGTATAATTTGTTCAGGTTTCTTTGATGAATAGAAAGTTCAGAAGAACAGCATTTATCTGAAATAGAAATCTTTTGTAACATTATAAATGTCTTTATCATCACTTTTGATCAATTTAAAACATCCTTGCTAGATAAAAGTATTATCTTCTATCATTTCTCCCCCCCCAAAAAGATTACATTTCAAAATATATTCAAGTAGAATGCAGTTATTTTAAATAGTAAAAATATTTCACAGTATTTCTACTTTTGCTGTATTTTGGATTAAATAAATGCAGGCTTGGCAGAAGAGACTTCTTTAAAAAAAAAAAACATCCACGTTTAGCAAAATGTAAAGATTGCATGGTTGTAGAAGGTTCTTCAAGGAATCATAGATGCCTTTATTTTAAAGAGTTTAGGACAAAAGTTGTGTTGTTTGTAAATAACTCATAGAAAGGAAAATTCACAAATTTGATCTCTCTGTCTCAGTTGATGCTCCCAAACAGCTAAAAGATAAATGCAGGTAAAAAGAGATGTTTAACAGAGATCTCAACAAGGTAAAAGGAGATTTTAACATGAGCTCATAAGTTTCTTTTAAAAGCAAATTCATTTTATATCCTTACATACAAACTATATAATATTTTGAATGATTTGTGGAGGCTTTCTCCACAGTTGTTTTTAAATTAAGCCACATCCCTACTCTGCCTCTAAAAATACACCTTACACAAACCTCTTCATGGTATTACATTTTAATTAATACATTATTTTATTCAGCTGTCCCAGAAGGACATATATAAAGTCCATAGTAATGTAGTTTAGCATTTGTGTTGCCCTGTTTTCAACAGACCTTTTCCATTTGAGATAATGAAGAACACAGTAGTCGTCTTCTTGTTCCCTTAGTACCCTAAAGCTTTCTCTCTCTCTCTCTGTTTTATCTGAAGCACAAGCGACCTTGTCTTATGATTTATGTATGGTTAAAAAATTAGCATTTGAAAGGAGATATTAATAAATTGCATTTTCTTGGATTTTTTGAAGAATTTGAAGACGGAGGATAAAGATGTTCTGTCCATACTCAAGGCATTACAGAATGAAAAGAAAGAATGGATTTGGGAGTAACGTTTGGCAGTGATGTGTGCGCGGCTTCTGCTTAATGCTTGAGTGTACACAGCTCTGACTGCTGAATCATTTATTTATGAGCATTGTTAGCACTGCCATCTTTGTTGGTTTGGAGGTGAAGGGTTTGATAATGTTTCTGAGTAAGCTATAAAATGCGCATCTTTGAAGTTGATGTGCGTAATTATGTTTTCAGTGTTAAAATACTTTCTCCTCTCAGTTTAATGTGCTGAGACAACTGTAAGTAAGTTAAGAGCGTAAGCAGAGTTTATATGTGACCCTGGAGCACAAAAAGAGTCATAAGGGTAAATGTTTGAAAATTTAGATTTATATCTAGATTTATATTTTCAGATTATAGATCTGAAAGCTGAAAAAAAATGCTTTCCATTGATGTATAGTTTATTAGGACAATAGGACAGTATTTGGCCGAGATACAACTATTTGAAAATCTAGAATCTAAGGGTGCAAAAAATCTAAATAATGAGAAAATTGCTTTTAAATTTGTCCAAATGAAGTTCTTACTAATCAGAAATTTGATATTTACAAAATATCTTCATAAAACATAACTATTACTTAATATCTAATAGAAAAAAACTATTATTTTGACTCATACAATGTATTTTTGGCTATTGCTACAAATATACCTGTGTGACTTATGACTGGTTTTGTGGTCCAGGGTCACATATTAGTGTTTGGTCGACTGCTGAATTAACCAATGATGTGAGTTTGGGGTGGCACTGCTTGTTTGGTTACTCACAATCCCTTTATGGAAGTATTATTCTGTGCATTAAGAGAGACAAATAATATTGTCTGCAAACAAATATGTTTTTAATTTTGTTAGGATGTATACAACAGTTGTTTCTGGTTCTTGGATCTGATTGGCTGAGAGGAGTGTGATATTTTAGTGATTTCGGAACTCCAACTGTTTCACTATTTGTATCACTCTGCTTGTGGTATTTCTCACAGCGAGTGTCATGGCGAATGCCCAAATCCACTATGAATTTTATAAATAAGACTGTTTTTGTGTCACTTAATGTAGTTTTAAGAGTTTTTTTTAGGTCAGAATGTACTTGTATAGACTTCAAATATGCAGTTTTGTTAATAAAGATAACTTCTATTTATAAAATTTGCTTTGCTGTTTTCAGAGATGTGAGCTCCAGGGTATCAGCGGCCATTTAGCATTCACGAACCTGCCAAGAGCAGCCTTACCTCGGCCAGATCTAGTTTTGGCTGAGGAGAAAACCTCAGCCTTCAAGTGTCTTTCCCATTGATATACAGGTGCATCTCAATAAATTAGAATGTTGTGGAAAAGTTAATTAATTTCAGTAATTCAACTCATATTGTGATTTTAAATAAAATCATTGCACACAGACTGCAGTAGTTTGAGTCTTTGGTTCTTTTAATTGTGACGATTTTGTCTCACATTTAACAAAAACCCACCAATTCTCAGCAAATTAGAATATGGGGACATGCCAATCAGCTAATTAACTCAAAACATCTGCAAAGATTTCCTGAGCTTTCAAAATGGTATTTCAGTTTGGTTTACTAGGCAACACAATCATGGGGAAGACTACAGCCTTGAGAGGCTTGTCAAGCAAAATCAATTAAAGGATTTGGGTGAACTTCACAAGGAATGACTGAGGCTGGGGTGAAGGCATCAAGAGCCACCACACACAGGTGTGTCAAGAAATTTGGCTACAGTTGTCGTATTCCTCTTGTTAAGCCACTCCTGAACCACAGACAACGTCAGAGGTGTCTAACCTGGGCTAAAGAGAAGAACTGAACTGTTGCCCAGTGGTCCAAAGTCCTCTTTTCAGATGAGAGCAAGTTTTGTATTTCATTTGGAAACCAAGGTCCTAGAGTCTGGA
Source organism: Cirrhinus molitorella (assembly GCA_033026305.1). Taxonomy (NCBI): domain Eukaryota; kingdom Metazoa; phylum Chordata; class Actinopteri; order Cypriniformes; family Cyprinidae; genus Cirrhinus; species Cirrhinus molitorella. The sequence goes on from CM065119.1 coordinate 31,658,652, forward strand.
GGAAGGGTGGAGAAGCTCATAGCTCAAGTTGCTTGAAGTCCAATGTTAGGTTTCCACAGTCTGTAGTGATTTGGGGTGCAATGTCATCTGCTGGTGTTGGTCCACTGTGTTTTTTGAAAACCAAAGTCACTGCACCCATTTACCAAGAAATTTTAGAGTACATGCTTCCTTCTACTAATCAGCTTTTTAAAGATGCTGATTTCATTTTCCAGCAGGATTTGACACCTGCCCACACTGCCAAAAGCACCAGAAGTTGGTTAAATGACCATGGTGTTGGTTTGCTTGACTGGCCAGCAAACTCACCAGACCTGAACCCCATAGAGAATCTATGGGGGTATTGTCAAGAGGAAAATAAGAAACAAGAGACCAAAAAAATGCAGATGAGCTGAAGACCACTGTCAAAGAAACCTGGGCTTCCATACCACCTCAGCAGTGCCACAGACTGATCACCTCCATGCCACGCCGAATTAAGGCAGTAATTAAAGCAAAAGCCAAGGAGCCCCTACCAAGCATTGAGTACATAATACAGTAAATGAACATACTTTCCAGAAGGCCAACAATTCACTAAAAATGTTTTTTTATTGGTCTTATGAGGTATTCTAATTTGTTGAGATGAATTGGTGGGTTTTTGTTAAATGTGAACCAAAATCATCACAATTAAAAGAATCAAAGACTTAAACTACATCAGTCTGAGTGCATTGAATTTATTTAATACACAAGTTTCACAATTTGAGTTGAATTACTGAAATAAATGAACTTTTCCACGACATTCTAATTTATTGAGATGCACCTGTAGATGACGCATATTTTAGAAACCATTGGAAATTCTTGAAATTAGGCAGGTTTCTTCAGAATTTCCTGTTGTCCATGTGTACTAAGTTTTGAACTTTGCATTCAAAAGATACAGACCAGTTAGTCATTATGAGACACCCCCAAAAGTATATTGGCCTGTGTCTCTACGATTTCATTTATCAAATTGAATAACTTTTTTAATTTGGAAGCATTCCAAGTTTGAGATCTCTACGGTTTATGGTTTCTCATGCTCAGGCAATTTTAAAGCAAAAAAAAAAGTTGGCTAGATTGTACAAATATAATAGGGACTGAGCATGTTCTGTCCTTGGACCTCTAAAAATAAAGCAATAGCTTGCAAGTTTTCAGGTACATTGATATGAAATGTCATTCTGACATGCTTTACTGGCTCAATCATGCAATTAGTACTGCGCTATGATCACTCAAAGGGGAGATCTGTCTCTCTTTCTCTCACTTCACTCAGATTTGCTGACAGAGGCTGTTGTCATGCATGGGTGGCTGCCACTCTCAGGTTTGGGTGGTCTTGTGTTAAGTGTTGTGCCCACTCGGCCATCAAGCAATAAATACAGTATTTTTTCATCATGATGCTGTTCCTGCCTCGACTCATTGATGTGCAGATTATTCCATTTATTTTAAGACCCCCGTCACATATTTCCCATATACAGGCAAACACTCATGTTTCTCAGCATGCCCCATGCTCCTTTCTCTGTTGATGGCAAAGGCTCATGGGGCTTGTGTATAGGTTCACAGCATGACAATTTTAGTTGCGTAACTATTGGTACTGCAGTTTTTTTTAAAGAAGTGAGGTAAATGTTTTGTGGTTAAGCTATATCTGACAGTGCATTATATAGAGGTGTAGATGTTCTAAAACACAAAACATAGTTTTGTTTATAGCCTGACTTTAGCTTTTTACATTTGGCAACAAACGCGTAACCATGACTTGAACATTGGGACCAATTTGTAAAGTATAAAGAACTAGAACAGTAGAGGGAATTTTAGGTCTAATTCTAGTTGGTAAGTAGACATTTTGAGCTATTAGCAAATGATATTTTAAAATATGCACATTCAGAATATGCTAAATTATTTTACCAAAATAAGAGGAATTACACAAAATGCATGTTATTTTTCATTTAGTACTGACTTGAATAAAAAGACATAAAAGACATGTACATATAGTCCACATGAGAAAATAATAGTTGAATTCATAAAAATGACATACAAAATATACATACACTTGATTCTTAATACTGTGTTACCTGAAGCATCGACAACTGTGTGTGTGTGTGTTTTAAATAAGATTTCTATTAATGTATAGTTTGTAAGGATAGGATAATATTTGGCTGTGACAACTATTTGAAAATCTGGAATCTGAGGGTGCAAAAAAATCTAAATATTGAGAAAATTGCCTTTAAAGTTGTCCAGATGATGTTCTTAGTAATGCATATTACTAATCAAAAATTAAGTTTTGATATATTTATGGTAGAACAGTCAATTAACATTTCTTTGTATAATTGTCAAACATTAAATGTTTTGCCATTTTACTTGGCTCTCTTTCAACATTTTGCGATAGAGTTTGGACTCGAAACATAACTGTAAACCTGTCTACTTTAATTTAATTGGCCATCTCAATCATTTTGACTTTGAGTGCTGTAGGATCACTGAGGCAGATCAACCTAAAAATGGGGGTACTAGTCCCCCTTAATGTCTATAGTTGATACAGCCCTGTATTTTGGCTTGAAAATACATTAAAGTGGTGTTCATTTTTGAGCATTATCTTGATGAACAAAATGTGTAAGAATCATGAACATTTGTTGGTGATAGAGCTGCAAATACATAAAAAAAAGTCAATGTTTCTGGTCTTAGATCTTCTTTCAGTACATTTTTCATAACTGAATCAGCAAAACCTGACCTTTTTGCTTACTGCCCACATAGTTCATCTTGTGAAAACACCTTCTCTTTTTTTGTGTGTGCTGCATTATTGAGACATGTTCTTAGTTCCCAGTCAGGGTTTCTGTGTTTGTATCCCTTCTTTAGAACCTGTTGTTTTGTGGTGGATCTTTTGTGATTCTCTTTGCCTCCATCATCTCCATGTTTCAAAGCCCCCGTGGGCCAAAGAACACATGCAAGACTGTCTGGATGCTGTCAGGCAACAGTCGTGAGTGTGATTTTACTGCCAACTACTCCTGATAGACAAGATATTAAATGTACAGCCAAAGGTAAAAAATTTCTGTCCCTTTTAAAAGTGTATATTTATACAATGATGATGGTTGAATCTCAGTATTTGAGTTTGATATGTGAAAAGTAGTTTAAAGCAAACAAATACGTTTTGGTGGTTAAAAAAACCCATAAGGGTCACATCTGTCATCTAAAATGGATGATCTTTTGTGTTCATCTAAAATTTGGTCTTTTATTATCATGATTTGATGGCAGGCCATGTCCAGTTGCACTTTTTCATCATCATGTTTGGATGCCTTGATGCCTTAAAGTGAAAAGACCCATAATCACTAATAGAGCTTCTTTCCGTCAGTGTCCTAGTTCCCCATGGGCACGAGTGTGCTGTTGACAGGCTGAGTTATTAGTTCTTGTTGAGGAAGTCATTCTGCCCTGGGCTACAGCAGTTGGACAGCGATGAATGCGCTGGAAAAGCGGAGTGTGAGGGAAGTGATGCTTGCCAACCGGTCTTACTCAAGCTGTTAGATGTGACCGAGAAGTAATGAAGTTAACGGTGAATGTGGGACTGATATTAAAGCAATGCTGTCTTCACTAGGGCTGTTAGGGTTTAACTGAATCCTTGAACCATGAGTGTTACAATTAGTTGGGTAACCCATCCTGCATAGTTTGTGCTATACACTCAACACTCATTTTACATACTCCAGCACACAGTGAAAATTACAGTGCCAAGTATTTTTTCCCCTTTTTGTTATGTTGCTGCCTTACGTTTAAATTACTTTTTTCCCCACAACAGTCTACACTCCATACTCCATGCACCATATTGCTAATGCAAAAACAGAATTGTCACAACTTCATAAATGTGTTAAAAAAAAAATAGAAAAAAATGTAAAAGTACATTGCATAAGTATTATTTAACTCAGTAAAGCACCTTTACAGTCTTGAGTCTTTTGGCTATGATGCAGCAAGATTTGCACATCAACATTTGGCCATTCTTCTTCTCACCTCTTCACCTCTCAAGCTCTGTCAGCTTGGATGGGGTCTGGCAGACATTTTCAGGTTTCTCCAGAAAAGCCCAGGTTCTGGCTGGGCCACTCAAGGACATTCACAGAGTTGTCTATAAGCCACTCTTGCTGTGTGCATTGTCCTGTTGGAAGGTGAACCTTCTGCCCAGTCTGAGGTTCTAAATGCTCTGGATTGGGTTTTCATTAAGGCTATCTCAATATTTTGGTGCATTGAGCTTTTCTTGTACTGTAACGAATCCCTCAGTCCCTGCCACTGAAAAACATCCCCACAGCATGAGGCTGCTACCCCCACACTTTTAGGATGGTACTCTGCAGGTGATGAGCAGTGCCTGGTTTCCTTCAAACATGATGTATCAGACCACATAATCTTGTTTCTCACAGTCTGGGTGTCCTTTAGGTGTTTTTTTTTCTTTTTTGCAAATTCCAAGTGTGTTTTCATGTCATCACTGAGGAGAGTCTTGCCACACTGCCATGAAGCCCAGATCGCTGGAGTGTTGCAGTGATGTTAGTACTTCTGTAAGTTTCTCCCATCTGCATATATGATCATGGAGCGCAACTACAGTGACCATCAGGTTCTTGGTCACCACTCTAGCCAATGCTCTTCTCCATCAATTCCTCAGTTTGTCCAGGAGGTCAGCTCTAGGAACAGTTGTGGTTGTTTCAAACTTCTTCTATTAAGAGTAATGGAGGCTACATGCCTCTGTGAACCTTCAATGCAGCAGAATATTTTCTGAATTCTTCCTCAGATGTGTGGCTTGACGCAATCCTGTCTCTGAGCTCTACAGGCCGTTCTTTTTTCACCTCAGGGCTTGGTTTTTGCTCTAATATGCATTTTCAACTGTTAGATGTTTTATTGAGATGTGTATGCCTTTCCAGTTGAATTGAAATTGCCACAGGTTAACTTCCCTCGAAGTGTAGTAACATCTACAAACAATATGAATGCTCCTGAGCTAAATTTCAACTGTCCCAGATACGGGTAAGAATACTCATTTAAGAATCATTTAAATGACTCATTTAAGTTTTACATTTTTTATAGATTTGCAATTCTAGAAAAAATTCTAGAAAAAAGACTTTGCCATTATAGTGTATGGAGTGTAGAATGTAGAATGATGTCGGAAAAAAAAGTAATTTAAAGCAGTTTAACATAAAGCATCAATTACAAAATGTGAAAAAAACGAAGGGGTATGAATACTTTTGCAAGGCGCTGTATATGAATATGACAATGCTCAAATGGATAAAGCACAGCATAGTTTGAAATCATAAGCTTAAAGTTTGTCAATCATGCATCTCCAGCAAAGCTGTTGTACTCTCCTCCTATTGCACGGACCAACCATCACACAGAGTACACGTGATCATGAAAAGTTGTTTGAAGTCTGAAAAGTTTGTAAAATTAAATGTTTATTAGACATTCAAAGATTTGTAAAAATGAAATAAATGCGTATTTGTGGAATGATGATGGTACACGAGAAAGTATTATAATATTTGCCTTTCTGTTACTAATAATATAACAGCAATCATTATTATAATTTTTGTATGCCTTTTAATTAGTTTAACACTTCTATCTGTAGACCTGTATTAAAACGGCAACATCAAACAATGAAGTGGGGCAATGTGAGGGCTGTGTGTGCCGTCTAGACAGGTGGAGCTGGAGGAGGTAGAAGGTTTCACAAGAACTATGGTTCTTAAAGGGAACACTGAACTATTTAAACATTGAACAAGCAATCTCATTGGCTGCAGATTCAACAGAGGCCAATGTAGTAAATGATGTGATTGCTAGCAGATTGCATGTAAAGGACAATGCCACCCTATGCCATTTAGAGTGTCACAACTGAATTAGATCTTAATTATTATTATTGTTGTTGTTGTTGTTTATTTGTGTTTAATTTAGTTTAGTACATTGGGCCCCAGTTTAAAACCCTCTGGTCTAGGATGCTATATAAATTGAATGCATTAGTGGATGGGCTCACAGTAAACAGAACATTTCCTCACCTCTCTCTCACTTTCTATTCGCTCTCACAAGCACACATGCAGTCTCTCTTTTTTTTTTGGAGGTCCTTGTAGTCTGTATCTTGAGAAGGCAGCAGTAATTTCCTGCATCTGAACCTGTTAAGGGTTCTCAGCCCGCGGAACCAAACCACCGAAGCTGCGAGTTTTATCATGGCCGCCACATTGCTGTCTAATGAAATGATGGATGAGGCCTCGTTTCTCTCTCTCCCTCTTGTACTCTGCCTCTCTCTTTCTCTCCACGCAGGAATGAGAGAAAGAGTGTGCGCACAGAGCAGAGCAGAAGCATGGCGGTCCCAGCAGAGAGAACCCACATATTAAACTGGCACAGGGGCCAGCGGATCAGCTGTCAGGCTGAGAGATATACAACACCCTGGCTCCATGCATTTATACAGAGAGCAGAGCAGCATAAGGGGAGGAAGCCTTCAGATCGAAGTCACTCACTCAGTACATGACCCGAGGTTTTTCTCACTGCAGATTTACAGGATCATAGTTACAGATCTCCTTTCTCTATTCAGTTATGCACAGAAGTTTACATAGTCCTTGAAGAATCGGTAATGTGCATTCTATATTAAAATAAAAATGAGTTATTTAGTTTCTCTGTTTTAGAACTAAATTAAAAAATCTGAAGACAAAATATAAAACGATCTTTTTTTAAAAAAAAAAAATCCTTAAGGGATATGTATATTTATGGTTGTCTTGTTCCTGTCAGGACATTCAGTGAATCAACAAAGCCTCTGGCTAATGGAAATATCCTCCTTTTGTGCATGATGGTAGCTCGCAGTGATAAGGTACGAGATATATAAGAGTTGTGTTTATGGAACAAGACTCTGGGGAGAAGTTACCTCCAATCAGATCAAGCCCAGAGAGGATGGGGAAGTAAATTAGTGTCATTCCCATTTATTCACTTTTTTTCCCTTCAGCCCTGTTTACAACTTGTATTAACATCCGTCTCGGATGATTCAATCACCAGGGGTAAGAAAAGAAAGATCACTCTTCTTCTGTATCTCCTATATAAAGAGAGATTTTGCAAGAAGTCACTCACGTTTATGCTCACCAAGACTGCATTTATTTGATCAAAATACAGTCTTACAAGAATGAAGAAAGAGAAAGAAAACTACTGTGATTTCTCCAATTTTAGTTTCACAAGCATGGCAGACTTAAATAAACGTGTCAGTAATGAGAATTAAGGCCTTTGACCGCTTATCAGGTCAGAGCAGTTCTCTCCATGAGTGCCCTCCACACTGACCTTACCATCTCAAGGCTTTGTTCCCTCAGGAACTCAAAACAAGAAGCTCCAATTGTAGCGCAAGCATCTGAATGCAGTAAGGAGCAACAGAACAGTGACATTGTGAGTTCAGCGTTTGATGGGATTTAATCTGGCTGTGGTTTATTGATAATACATGGCACGTATTAAAATGGTTTTGGACTCCTTTGGGAACAGCAGAGAGAGGATTGTGGATGAGAGAGCTCAGCGTCAGCATCTGTGGCAGAGATATGGCGACAGTTTGGATTGGATGGCGTGCTGGCATGACAGATAACAGGATATAATAGAGACTGTGTTCCCACAATAGAGTTTAGAAACTGTGATCAGAGTCTTGGTTGCTGCATAAAAACATCATAAACAGGAATAAACTCTTCTTGAGTGCGAAAGTGTAGAAGTGTACTGCAGAATTGCAAATCCATCCATCCATCTGAATTATCAAATCCATTAATCCACTGCAAAATATCAAACTCATCCATCCATCCACTGCAGGATTCCAAATCCATCCATCAACTACAGAATTCCAAATCTGTCCATCCGTCCGTGAGTCCATCCACTGCAAATGATCAAATCATTCATCTATCCATCCACTGTAGAATTCCAAATCCATCAATCAATCCATTCATTCATCCATCCATTCACCACAGAATTGCAAATCCATCCATCATCCATCCATTCACTGCAGAATTCCACATCCACCCATCCAACCAATCGTCCACAGAAGAATTAAAAAACCATCCAAATCATCCATCCATCCACTGCAGAATTCCACATCCATCCATCTATACAGCCAGCCATCCACTGAAGAATTCCAAATCCATCTATCCATCCATCCATTCATCCATCCATCCACTGCAAATGGATCAAATTCATCCATCCACTGCAAAAGTCCAAATCCATTCATCAACTACAAAATTGCAAATCTGTCCAACCATCCATTCATCCATCCATCCATCTGCCCATCCACTGCAAATTATCAAATTCATCCATTCATTTATCCATCCAGTACAGAATTCCACATCTATCTATCCATCCATCCAATGCAGAATTGCAAATCCATCCATCCAACCATCCACCGAAGTATTCCAAATCCATCCATCCATCCATCCATCCATCACATAATGGCAAATCCCTCCATCATCCATCCATTGCAGAATTCCAAATCCATCTATCCATTCATTCGTTCATCTATCCATCAACTACAGGATTGCAAATCCATCCATCCATTCATTCAGCCATCCATGTGTCCATCCAATGCAAATTATCAAATCCATCCATCCATTGCAGAATTCCAAATCAATCCATTCATCCACTGAAGAATTCCATCCATCAACTACAGAATTGCAAATCCATTCGTCCATCCATCGGTTCACTGCAAATGATCAGATTCATCCATACACTGAAGAATTCATCCATCAACTACAGAATTCTAAATCCATCCATCCATCCATCCATACACTGAAGAATTCCAAATCTATCCATTTATCCATCACATAATTGCAAATCCATCCATCCATCTGTCCATTCATCACATAATTACAAATCCATCCATCCATGTGTCCATCCACTGCAAATGATCAAAATCATCCATTCACTGCAGAATTCCAAATCCATCAATCCATCCATTTATTCATCAATCTATCCATCCATCCATCCATCCATCCATCCATCCATCCAACCAACCAACCATCCACTGCAGAATTCCAAATCCATTCATCTATCCATATCAGAATTCCAAATCAAACCATCCATCCACTCCAGAATTCCACATCCATCTAGCTAGCCATCAACTGAAGAATTCCAAATCCATCTATCCATCCATTCGTCCATCCATAAACTACAGAATTGCAAATCCATTCGTCCATCCATCCACTGCAAATGGTCAAATCCATCCATCCACTTCAGAAATCCAAATTCCATCCATTCGTCCGTCCATCTGTCCGTCCATCCATCACATAATTGCACATCCATTCATCCATCCATCCGTCCATCCGTCACATAATTCCAAATACATCCATTTATCCATCCATCCATTACAGAATTCCAAATCAATCCATCCATCCATCCACTGCAGAATTCCACATCCATTCAGCAAGCCATCCACTGAAGAATTCCAAATTCATCCATTTATCCATCCATCCGTCCTCTGCAGAATTCCTTTACTACATTTCATAAAACATATTGTTACTCCTTATAATATATCACATGCTCTGAGACGCAGAAGCTGTGTCTGATTCATGATCAAACTGATTCTTTTCAGTGAAATTGTTTAATTGGTTCGCAAATCGCACCAACCGATTCATTCACTAATTGGAATGATCCGATTGCAGTTGTTCGAGTTGTCAACTTAGTGATTCAAATGATCCATTTAGAGTGAGTTTCCAGTGAATTGAATTCACAAGTAAGAACCAGGAAATCTTGTGAGCGCACACTCGCGACTGATGCTGTGAAAAATATGTTACTAATGTCAGATTTTAGGATTAATTATTGTAACTAAAAATCACATTTAGGTCAAATCTGTCAGTTGTTTGTAAATTAATCTGCTGTAAAGGGTGATCTATTTAAGCCCACTGAAATGCTTGAATGCAGACACATCAACATCATTGTCTCTATGTTTTAGGTAAAAAACCCCCGAAACATTAAAATGACACAGATTAAATAAAATAAAAATAACGTTACTACTGTAACGTTTTATTAAAATGCTACGCATTTAGCCCTATGTGTTTTTATATTGTTTATCAATGGTATACATTTTTTTATATTGTTTGGATCAACTAGCTGAGTAGACAGATATGAATGTTTATTCATAGCCATACTGAAAATAAGTAAATATTGTTAGCTGATGCTAACTGTCTAGCAAACAAGCTTGCCAGTGCTAAGTTGAGGTCATTTTTAGATATAAAGTCCAAATATTTGTATTTAACCACTTAGATAGATGGCATCTGAGGGAAAAGGAAATGATGTGATGTTCAGAACATGGTAACTACAGTAATTGTCAAAGTGGGAAGTGATGCCCTCTGGGGGCATTTGGCCAGGGAGAAATCATTATGAAAATATAGTTGTATTTTCCCTAAAATGTTCTTCCTAACTTCAGGCCTTATTCTCATGTCATATTACTGTAACATTACAACAAGCTTTAAAACACTTTTCTTACTGATGAAAATTAGATGGTCAAATCTGTTTTCTCTTAGGTACATCGCAGTGTAAGCTTCACAGTGAACATTACTACATCACTCTCTTCAACTTATCAGTCCATATCAACAACAAAAATATCTTGATTCCACATACTGGTTATTTTGGGAAAATCCCAGGTATTTTGAGCAGTAAAACTATGAAAAATATGTGCTAATATAAAATTTAATTAAGTAGCCTATATAAAATTGCAAAATAAAGGACTTTTTTACTTAAGGACATAGAAATTTGAGTACTTTTGTACTTTCACTCCAGTAAAATTGAAAAAGGAGTACTTTTACTTTACTGGAGTAATATTTTATTATACATATCTGTACTTTTACTCAAGTACTTGTGTACTTCATCCATCACTGTGCGTTTTATTTAAACTTCAAATACTTTCTTACGCTAACATTCAAAGTCTTGACTTTTCTAGTTAAAAAACAGTAACTTTTCTTTCCCCAATTTAATTATTTTTTTTTTTTTCAGTTTTTTTACATTTTGAATAGTGCACAACCCTGTTACATCTCTGATTAGTTAGGAATAATTCATGTCCAGCCCTAACCGCAAATGTTATGGGAGAAACCACAAAACTGTTAGAAACTGGTTTAAATTCAGACATTGATCAGAGCTCATCTGTCTGGGTTCTTCCCGGCTCAAGGCTAATCACAGCCCTGCCTGTCTGATTTAGTACATTCTAGCAGGCAGACCAGCCTGAAAGCAATTTGGCTTTTGCAAAATACAGAAGCTTCAGTATTTGTCACAGGGTCTGAATTCACTGGGCCTGGGATTTTAGATTTGTTTTATTTTGGTTTTAGGCAAATGTTACAAAATAATGTTTGTAGCCAAGATTCAGATGCGTTTGAACAAACAGCTGCTTGGACAGTAGAGTGAGCTGTGATGGATTGAGTTGCCAGTCTGGGATTGGATTAAAGGAGATTAACAACGTTAGCAGTGCATGGACTAAGAGGGAACTGTGGGTGATGTGATGCAGTTATAATGAAACAACATTCATAATCCATGTACTTCTGTGGAAAATGGATAGTCAATGAAAAACAAAAGTTGAAGACATTTTTTTCCCCATGCACTGACAGTTCATAGTGACAAGAGCTTCAAATATACCTAAAAAGTATCAAAAGACTGGGCATGGAAAAGAAGCAATTGTTAAATAAAGTCTTTGTTTGTTTGTTTTCTTTGCACACAAAAAGTATTCTCGTAGCTTCATAACATTACGGTTGAACCACTGATGTCACATGGACTTCATTACTGATGTCTTACTACCTTTCTGGGCCCTGAACGTGTCAGTTGCATTGCTGTCTATGCAATATCAGTAAGCTCTCAGACTTCATCAAAAATATCAAATATCCTACTTTGTGTTCCAAAGATGAACCAAGGTCTTACGGGTTTGGAACAACATGAGGGTGAGTAATTAATGACACAATTTTAATTTTTATATGAACTGACCCTTAAAGGGCACTGATCTTTGGAGATTTTAAGACCCAGGACAGTCTTGCACTGTAGTCTTTGTTACTATGTTAGATTACACATGTCTTCTAGCAAAGCATTTACTGCTTAGAAGGACAATTCAATCTTTGCGTTAATTGGTTCAACTAAAGTAATTACAGATAAACAAAGTGATGAATTTAGAGATGGTTGTCATGAAGCAAAAAATGCTTCTGAAAATCAATTCCAGTGAAGCAAATCATGCCCCTTAATAAAAAACTTTCATTTGTGAGACATTGAGAGACGTGCATTTATCATGTTATGGTTCACAGTGTTGAGCAGTATCTGCTCTTGATTGATTTTTCCCTGCCATTGTGACATTCAAGATCCTGTTAGAAGTGCCGCTCGCCTGTTTGGAAGGAAAATGAGTTCTGACTTATTAAAAATAGATTGTGAGGCATGGAAAAGAGGAAAGGAGGGACGAGAGAGAAAATGAATACAGATGGACAGAACTAAGAGGAACAGTCAGAGTAAAAGTGGAGGCTAAAAAAAGGAACGAAGTAACAACGTATGAAAGCCGAGGAAAATAGGTAGGAGATGAAATGATGAGAGACCAGGCAGAAAAAGAACAGGCGCCTGTTCTCTTTCTTCCTCTAGGTGGAGGACAGAACGCTGAGTCAGAGCTTTCACCTCACATGATGTCCATTACTTAAACAGCCTGTCCGCTTCAGCAGCTCCACAGGAGACCCTCTGGGTAGTTTATGTATTGATTTAACCGTGAGCCCAGGACCATTTTTTAGCGTAAATGATTGTTCGCTTGGCTTGATGCGTAGGGTACATGCTCTACTGTGGGCTTGTTTCCATCAGCGGTCCTTGCGCGCAAGCCATTTGTAACGCGCACGAGCAGATGGATCACTGACCGCACAACAGCCTGCAGAGCAGATGTGTTAAATCTTTTCAAATAAAGAGCTGAGCTGTTGATGTCGGGTCAGAAACCTTTATGAAGCCAGCTTCTCATAAATGTTTGTTCTTTCGTACAAACAATACACAGAGTTCTCATTTTTCTCCACCCTGGGGACACTTTAAAAGGGCTATATCATGGAAAACTGGATTTTCTTGGTCTTTTAAAGTAAAGTTTGTGCTTTGTAGATACTGTCTAGCTGTCTGTCTAACACTACAGGCACATTACCATATGACAGCCCACATTGACAAAGCAACAGGTGTAGAAGAAGATATACATTTTTCTGTCAGTAGTCATTTTTAGTTGACTATTGATTTTTGAACATATCAGTTGAAGAAAAGTTATGAGTTATCATAAAAAAAAATAAAAAAAACGCTAGCCAATCATAACTGAGGCCATTAACATAGAAGTCTTAAAGGGATAGTTCACCCAAAAATAAACTTACGCCATGATTTAATCACCCTCAAGCCATCCTAGGTGTATATGACTATTGGGGTGGCCAGTAAATGCTTGGAAATAATAATTAAAGTTTTCTAGTCCATTCATTATTTTTAGCACCCAATAATCACAATGAGCTTTGTAGTAAGGAGATATTTGAATTGTTTGTTAACTAGCGTTTAGTGTTTTCTGAGTCAGTGTCGCAAAGATGAAGTTGACGGTCCTGACTTGCCATCAGCCTCATTGGATGCGCCTTTAGAGAGAAATGCATGTTTACAGATTATATAGTAAAAGAGTTTTTGTTTTTGATTGGAATTGTTTTGTTTTAAAGTAATTTAAAGCTATTTATCATGTATGTGAGGCAAGTATTTGCTGAGTTTCAGTTCATTTTTATAAAGCTCTCCTGTTCAAGACAGCGACAGCAAAAGCACATTCTGTTTGTTTTCTTTATTTTACAAAAGCATCTATTCACGTTTTTGTTGATATTGTGAGTGTACACACATAAAAGTAGACCCTTTGCCATTCCAAATGTATTACTCTTACCTTCATGAGCAAAAATGATGGCTTATTTTAAGTGTCCACAGTTATTAAGAAAAAAAATGCAAGTGATCGTGTTGCCGCCTGACCGCTTCAGCTTCAGCTTCAGCTTCCATTCTCCACACAAATAAATGGATATGTGCCTGATATCACACATTTATCTAGAGTAAATGTTTAAATTAATATTGTAAAATGCATGAAGTGATATATGCCTGTAGATTTTATTTTAGGCAAGTCAGGTTGATTTGAGAAGGCTAAATTGATCAAACATATGCTTAGCTCACTGTCTGCTGCTGACCACTTGGTCGTCACCTGAAAAAACTAAATCTTGAGTTTAGCAAACATAGAATGTTTCAAACATATTTCAAAACTAACTTAATAAAAATGAAATAAGACACGAAAATAAATATTGCCACTTTGCCGTTAACACTAAAATTGAGCTATTTTAATGGCTGCAACAGTAGTTGTGTAAAAGACACCTGCATACCCAGACATTACACCCTGTGTCCTGACATACTCAAAACAGGCAATAATCAATTAGAGCAAAATTTGTATGGGCACAGCCCAACTTTTATCACACCCCTATAAAAAAAGAAAAAGAAAATAGGTGTTTAGTTTAGTTTTAGAGATAGGTAGAGAGGGTGGACAAACTATTGGAAAGTTTATATCAACACACATCATTTGACTGTCAAAAAATATATAAAAAGGGTCTTGTACACAACTTTCATCATGCTCTTCCGATGGGCTTTAACCAGCTCAGCCTATTATTTGTGAATCCTGTTCAACTGTCAGAGTGAATTTCCGTCTCATAGCCCACATATCCACATCTCTAGACCGGAACTGAGCATTTTTAATTAACGGTTGCGCACATTTTGTCAAATGTTTTTGATAAATTGTGAATTTGCTGTTTGTGTACTGTTGCATCACTTTTAACAAACCGCTGACTGCAAAGAGCTTAGCAGTGGTCAGGATGCAGGAGACGCACTTTTAAGTGAGTGAGTCCTTTTGAGGGAGTAAATTATTTTGCAATCAGGCTGATGCAACCTCTGCTTCTGGGTTTGTAATTCACTCCATCGCATCATTCGAAAAAGGCTGCCAACAAACTTGCAGTTTATTTGTCTTCTAGCCCTCAAAACCAATTTAGTTTTATTTTAAGCACATTTATGAAGTTTTATTGAGCAAATAAGAATAGGATTACTCAAGCACATTAAGTTTTTTTCCATAATATGAAGACTTAAAATACCATGTTTGTGACTGATGCTGAAGATCATTAATCGTTGCTGGTGGTTGTGTAGAATTGTGATGACTCTTCATATGGCAACATGACGACATCTTCTCCGTCAGTCTCTATACTGGCCTGTATAGTGAGCGCTGCAGTTACAGTAGTATTTCAGGCAGCACAGAAGAGCGCTGACAGGCTGAAGCGCTCATGCATAAATGCAGGAGAAAGTGCACAGAGTGGCTTTATGGAGAGTGGGTGAGGTGTACTCAAGGACAACTTCCACACTCCCTTTCCTCATCTTTTTAACTCTTAGATGAATGCTAAATGCCCTTGCTCTTTTATTCCAGTTGTGTGTGTGTGTGTGTGTGTGTGTGTACATTTATACATATGTAAGGTCTGTCTTGATTTGTTCATGTTTGGTGTTATTAGCTCATGTTATTAAGTTTCATGTTCTAGTTCATGTAATTTAGCTCTTTTATAGTTGTTGACAGTCAACTTTTATTCCATTTCACAGGTACAGAGTTTTGATTAATAAAGCAGAATTTTCACACAATCACAGAATAATATGTATACACATATACAGTTTCATATGCATGAGTTTTCTGATTCAGTAGGTTTGCTCGGTAGCTCACGCGATACAGTGTTGCACTTGAGTGATGAAGAGCTTCGAACCCTCCAAACCCTGTGAAACAGTGCATCAACAAATGCGTTTTTGCAAATGCAGTTCTGTTGAGTGGCACTCTAACCCTAATGCTCCGTGACGTTTTAAAATAACATACCATTTGCATTACACCTAAACTTACCTGATAGTATGAACAAAAGCAAATGTGATGTAAAAACGCAATTGCAAGCATGATGTTTTAGCTTGTTTTTCAGTTTATTTCATCGTTAGTCATGTTTTTCACAGGATTCGTACTCAAGGATTCCGCATCTTAAGTCCAGTTCAACATATGGAGCTGTAATCATAACTGTGTACAAAAATGATTACAAGTGCTTGTTGTTTTACCGCTTCTAGTGTTTATTTTTGTTGGAAACTTCAGTGATATGTACTTAATGGTACATATTTCGTGTCTTGTGATAAATTTCCCGCAGCTACGTTTTTTGTCATGAGATCAGGTAGCAAATGTAATAGGTTACAGATTACAAGTTGCATAGTTATTTTAAATGTAATAAGTATACTGTAAAAAACTATTTGTTGAGTCAACTTAAAATTATTTGTTACCTGGCTGCCTTAAAGCTTAAAGCTTAAAGTTCAGTCAACTAAAAAATAAAGTTTTGTCAACTTGAACTGTTACGTTTTACTAAGTTGTAACTCTCATAACATAATATGTAACACTCAGCCTAAATAAGGCAGGCTACACCAATAAAAATGTGTCTTTTTATCTCTCTAACAGCGTGTTTGAATGCATGCAGAGAGAATAAAAAGATGAATTTTTAATGGTGTAGCCTGCCTTATTTAGGCCGAGTGTTACAAAGTAATAACTTAGATGTTTGAGTTGATTCTACTTAAAAATTTGAAGGCAGCCAAGTAACAAGCACAGCGGTTAAGTTTAACAATTAAAAAACATTTTTTTTTTTGTTTAGTCAACTCGAATGTCTAAGTTGTCACTTAGTACAACTTAACATTTCAACTTGAATAAATTTATTAGAGTTGACCGAACTTAAAATTTTAAGTTGACTCAACATAATAGCTATGATACTGTTTTTAAAATCAAATCTTTGCATAGCTATTGCAGGAAACATTGGCATATAACAATGACTTGAGAAAAAAAATCAAGCATATACATTGACCTAATTAGAAAATAAAAACAGTTGTACGTTTTCTGTGTCTTAAACTCCTGAAATATTGGTGTCTCATATTTTAGAGCAGTCATTGCAATTTGGGAAATAACTTTCATTGTTCATCACTTTCATTTAGTACTTTAATTGTTGTGATACTGGCACATTGTTGTGATTTCATTGTTTTTGTACCCTAAGTTAATCTTGAACCAGCACTACATCATCATTAAGTGAATAGGAAAAATCTGTAGAATTAACACTTGATAGGGAAACCTATCCTGTGGACAGGAGGAAAAAGTTGTCAGAATAAAGTCAGTGACAGAAGTTCCATTAAACTATGAATGAATTGGTAGCACATAGCTTAATGCATGCTAAACAGAATATACTTTAAACTGCCTGCTATAGCTATGTGAAAAAGACTGCAATATGCAGTACATATTTCTAACTGTGACCAATGAGTTGCATCAAGTTATAATAACAAAATTCCATTTTGTGTTTTCTGTAACAAAAAAAAAAAGTCATTACAGGTAGAAATCCCTAACTCTGGCCTACTCCTAAGCCTAAATCTATTTCTAAAATCTGCTTGGGTGAATCACATTAAACCACAGACTGTCTCTACACATTCTTCTTAGTGAGGATAAGAAGCATTTCCTTCTTTCTCTACCAGCCCTTAATGTGCAGGAAAAAGCATTAATAACCCTGCATCATTATACAGCACTTGTAAACAGGTTTGCTAATGTGTGCTAGTGCTGATTTTCACACAGTGATGTGTTGTTTGTTTACTCTCACAGACGGATCTCATGATCGTTAAGCAAATGCTTTCTCCCTCATTTATTATATTTATTTGTATTTTGCTCCATTCATGTCATCTCTGGCAATATGTTTGGTACAAAATGAGAAAGTGGACGTGTTCATGCATATATCTCCATGTTTTGTCTGTGAGAAATATGAGATATCTGCTTGAAGGCCCATATTCTTTGTCTTTAAAGAGATGAAAAGATGAAAAACTCTTTCTCAGCTCTGAGGCTGCCATACCATCATTAGTATACCTAGGAAATGCCTCCACATCCACAAACCCTCTCATTTGCGCTTAGACCATCTACCATTTTGATGTATTATTTACGGCCGTGCCGATGGGGAGGAAGGCTGCGAAAGAGGAGCGCTGAAAAGTAAGAGTCTGAAAGTGGCGAGTGCGTAATAGGGAGGGGGTGCTGTTTTATCTTTTCTTCCTTGTTTTTGCCCCACGCTCTGCACGAACCCCCATGAGACATTAGCGTCCATTGAGCAGACATGGCTTTTGTGTCCAGTGAGCTGACATTGTGGACTAATGGGGTAGTTGCTCAGGGGCTTTGTGTCTTCATTACAAAACACCAGATTCAGGCCCTGCCCTGCATTCCTCAACTGCGTCCCATTGATCGATAGTTAGCTTGTTACTTATTGTAGCATCTGTTTTACAATATGCTCTGAATTATGGGCAATAACATTCCAGCACAAGGGTGGATAGTGTATCCGGTAATGTTTGATTGCATCAGGATGGTGTTTTCTTATTTTATAGGATACAACAGAGAACTTGGAGGCTTCACAGCAAGTACAGTGAGGAAATCTTAGAATTACTTAGACTTATATACAGACAATACAAACAATACCTGCTGTAGAAACACATAAAGGCTACATTCATAAAGAAATACTAACTTGATGCTTACTGTGCAGTATACTGCCTACACTCTTCAAAATAAAGGTGCTTTGAAAGGTTATTCATAGCAATGCCATAGAAGAACTATTTTTGGGTCACAAAGAATCATTCAATCAAAGGTTCTTTACAGAACCATATCTTTCTTACTTTTTTATAATCTGAAAAACCTTTCGCCACTAAGAACCTTTTGTGAAACAGAAAGGCTCTTCAGATGTTAAAGGTTCTTTATGGAACCATTTAGACAAAAAAGGTTCTTCTATGGCATCGTGAAGCACCTTTATTTTTAAAAGTGTACTATTTTTAGTATGCTATATTGTTGTCACAAGAACTTTTAACAATTCTTGAGCACTGCGTCTCGCATTTTAAGCTCAGGTCAGACTACATGATTTTTTTTTTCGGTTATGACATATTACTCTGTCAGATTAAGCGATTTGACTCCTAAAATCTTGTCATGTCATGAACAAGAAACATGTCAGACTACACGTTTCTACCCGACCATTCATTGCTTGACGTCTTTAACAACATGGTGCTGTCATCGATACGGTGGACTAAACAGAAGGTGAGTGTAAACAAACCTTGGCTAGCAAACTGCGTGTTTTGCCCCTTACTTATCGTCAGAAAACCTGTAAACACAAATCTGGATTGCATGAAGAGGACAGTATTGACTATCTAAGAGAACTGAGGTAAAATTTTTATTTGACATTGTTTCTCTCTGTCGTGGTAATCCCTCATCATAAATGGAGCAGTATTGTTGCCATAGGCCTACAAGCCTTTCCTCCGTTTTAAAATTCCACCTAGTAGGACCGATACCATTGTCTTTCTTTCATTTCGGCTTGTTTGAAAGCATATACAAGGATGTTTCTGTGCTCCTGTTTGCCAGTGTCACAGATTCGACAGAGAAAAATTAAACATGCTAGTCTTTCTGTGTTGACGTCCTGAAGCATCACAGACGTGGCATTGGTTGTCATGCACTATGATACAATTCACAACATGAAATGATTGAATCTTGCATCCCCACACCCATTATTGTTTACGAATCCCCACAACACCCTACGTCAAGCAGATCATGCCAAAATCTCTGAGAGGAAGATTACATCCAACAGTGATTATGAATAAGATTCACATCTATAACTATGAGGGCAAAAAAATACAAATAAATAAAATAATAGTTCATTAATTCTAATCAAGGTAAAACTTTAAATTAATTGAGATTTGAGAGTTGAGAATTGAGAATTAATTGAGAATTGAGAGTTGATTCACAAAATGCAAAATGCATACCAATAAGTACATATCGCTGCAGTTTCTGACAGAAATTAACACTAGAGGCGGTAAAACAGCGAGCACTTGTAAACATTTTTGTACACAGTTATGATTACAGCTCCATATGTTTTGCTTTCCGGACGTAACAAGCTTGCTCGGTAGCTAAGCTGGGATGGAATTGGACTCAGGATGCGGAATCCTTGGGTATGAATCCTGTGAAAAACTTGACTCACAGTAAAAAAGCTGAAAGATGAGAGATCGAAGAACAAGCTAAAACAGCATGTTTGTGATTGCGTTTTTATGTCACATTCACTTTTGTTCATACTATCGGCTACGTTTAGCTGTAGTGCAGATGGTACGTTACTTTAAAAATTTCACAGAACATTAGATATATAGTGCCACTCAAAAAACATTTCAAGTCAGAACTGCAGTGACACGTATAAAACCAACATCACATAAAATGTACCATATGTTCCGGGGGAAAAAACTAACACTTTTTTAGCGCCACTCAGAGAACATTTCACATTGAATATATGTTGTGAAAAAGTTCCCACAGGTAACATTTTCATCATGAGATCAGGTTGTAAAATAGTTTTTTATGGGTAAACTATCCCTTTAAACCTAATCTAAAGCTACGATGAGACATTTTGTTGGCCTAATTACAGCAATGAATTTAATAAACTGTATATTTCCCACAGGTACGTTTTTGTCATGAGATCAGGTTGTAAAATTGTTTTTTTTAATGGGTGAACTATCCCTTTAATTTGAATCTATGATAAGTCATTTTGTTGGCCTTATTACTGCAGTATATTTTAATAAACTGTACATTTTTAGTTAATAAATAAAAACAAACATTTCTGGCTTGTGTATTTTTCACCCAGGTGTTGTGACTGTGTTTGGCAGTGTTATTCCAGCTGGATTCCTTGCTGGTCACTTACTGTAAACATGTTTATTTTCTCACGAATGCTTAGATGCCAGAAATGGCTCTTTAGAACATCCATCCTGCTGCTTCTGCAGGCTGTGCTGACTTTCCTCTCTTAAGAGACTTACATAACAGTTTCCTTGAGTCCACCTCCATTGGTAGAGTGGGCATACTGTAAATCCCACACCCACCCACAGCAGCTCTGTGAATACCCAGCATACATTGAGGCTAGAGTGCTCTACAGCCCTATTCTGATTAAAACCCTCACAGGTAAAAGTTTTTCGTGCTGAAACACAATACAAAGACAAGAGTGCTTTTTATAAATAGCAGGAGCCTTTTATATTGAATAGCAGGAAAGACAGTGATGTGTTTGCTCACTGCAGCATTGTGTTTCTGTGTAACACTTTCTGTGAGCAAACTGATGGACAGAATTAATTGGAGAACAGAAGCGTTTTGATCAGTTCAGTGAAGCGTTGGGCACACCTTGAAATTTTATGTGCTGAATCATTTTGCCAGTGTGGTGTGGCATTGTGATTAACATAAAAACAAAATTGACCCTATTTACTTTCTTAAAGGAATAGCTGTCCCCAAAATGAAAAATCATTTACTCTCCCTCAAAGCTGTATGACTTTCTTTCACCTTCACAAATACAGATGGGATAGTTCACCCAAAAACAACATTTACGCCATGATTTACCTACCCTCAAGCCATCCTAGGTGTACACTGGAGATCAAAATTAGAGAACAATTCTGAAATAATGTCATCTTCACTGCTCAACAGTTGAAGGGAGTGTTTGTCCTGTCTATACCATGCTACCAGAACACCTTTTCCACAAAATAACTAAGGCATTTCAACAAAAAACATTATTTTGCAGAAAACACACTGATCAAAATTAGAGAACAACAATGACTGTAGCATGGAAAAAGATTACAACAAAATTTTCTGAAGGTTGCAACAGTCAGCAATTAGTAGGAAGTGTACAGGCCTCTGCTCTGAATGACTTCGTCACATCTGCGGCCACAGGACAGCACTAGTCTCTCACACTGCTCTGGTGTGATTTTGGTCCACTCTTCTTCCAGTCTCCTCCACAGTTCGGTGACTGTAGTGGGTTTCTTGGCCATAACTTTGTCGCCAAGGATTTTCCAGAGGTTCTCTATTGGGTTGAGATCAGGACCCTGGGCAGGCCATGTCATTATTTCAATGTTTTCAGTTTCAAGGAACTGCTTTACCCGTTTTGCTGTGTGACATGGAGTGTTGTCCTGCATGAACACTGCGTGCTGATTGGGTGATGAACGCAGGGAAGGAACCATATGTTGTTGAAGAAGGTTCTGATAAACATTTGCATTCACTCTGCCATGTAGCTGTATAAGAGGCCCAACTCCTGCTGCAGACAACATGCCCCAAACCATGACACTTCCTCCTCCACTTTTCACTGACTTCTTTACACACTTTGGGTTCAGTCTTTTTCTAGTTTGTCGCCGAACATAATGTTTCCCATCGGACCCAAATAAATTAAACTTGCTTTCATCACTGAAGTGAACTTTGGACCAGTTCTCCTCTGTCCACACAACATGCTCCTCAGCAAAGCTTAGTCTAGCCTTTTGATTCTTTCTGCTAATGAGAGGTTTGGTCACTGCAGAGTGGGCTTTCAGTCCAAATGCTCTTAAACGTCGAGACACTGTATGATGAGACAGATCCTTACCCTGTTCAGCACTGAACTGGTGAGCAATTCCAGCTGCAGTGTGGAAACGATTGCCCATTGAGATCCTGTCCTCTCTTGTATTTGTCTTCCGTGGATGACCAGCCTTCTTGGGGGACTTGAATGAGTTTGTGATGTTGTAAAGATTCAATATTCTTGAAATCACAGATTTGGAACGACCAACTTGTCTTGCTATGGCTGATAGGGTCATCCCTTTGGCCTTCATCTAGACAACCTGTTGCCAGAGGCTTTCAGTCACTTTAGAACGGCCCACCATCTTGCAAAGTCAGTGAAACTGGAAGTTAGGCTGCCAGTTAAATAGGGGTTGACAGATAATCAAGGAAATTAGCACCAGGTGCCAGATTAACACCAATAACTGGGAGGTATCTGAAAGTGTTCTCTAATTTTGATCAGTGTGTTTTCTGCAAAATAATGTTTTTTGTTGAAATGCCTTAGTTATTTTGTGGAAAAGGTGTTCTGGTAGCATGGTATAGACAGGACAAAAACTCCCAACTGTTGAGCAGTTAAGATGACATTATTTCAGAATTGTTCAATTGTTTATAAATTGTTCTCTAATTTTGATCTCCAGTGTATATGATTTTTTTGCTTTCAAGCGAATACAATCTGAGTTACATTAAAAATGTCTTGGCTCTTCCAAGCATTGGCAATAAATCGCTGTTAATAGTCTATTTTAACAGTAGTTAAAAAACACATCTGCTGGGGAAAACACATTTGAAAAATTGTGGATGATCACACAGTAAGCACCTGTGGGAAAAGTGCATGACCCAGGTTGTCAGAAACATGAGTTACTTTTATTAAACACATCAAAGACACTCATAACTCATGATTTTCCCTAGCGCATAACTTAAATTTCACAGTTATATTCTTATCTGTAAGTGTTATAAATTCATTCAAATGTTTGCATTTTTCAAAGGCTCATTTTGACAGCAAGCAAGTCTCCATTAAACTTCACAGACTTCACTGAAAATGCATATGCATGCTAAACGCAACAGAGAATGTCAGTGCAGAAATGTTGATTATTTGTTGCTAGATGTTAAAGGAACACTCCACTTTTTTTTGAAAATAGACTAATTTTATAACTCCCCTAGAGTTAAACAGATGAGTTTTACCGTTTTTGAATCCATTCAGCGGATCTCCGGGTCTGCTGGTAGCACTATTAGCATAGCTTAGCATAAATAATTGAATCTGATTAGGCCATTAGCATCTCGTTCAAAAATGACCAAATATTTTCAATATTTTTCCTATTTAAAACTTGACTCTTCTGTAGTTACATCGTGTACTAAGACCGACAGAAAATGAAAAATTGTGAATTTCCAGGCTGATATGGATAGGAACTATACTCTTATTCTGGCGTAATAATCAGGGAACTTTACTGCCGTACCATGGGTGCAGCAGGCGCAATGATATTACGCAGCGCCTGAAAATAGTCCCCAGCTAGGTAACTTCCAACTTGACCAGCACTAAGGTAATAGTAAAATAGCTGGGGACTATATTCAGGCGATGCGTAATATCGTTGCTTCTGCTGCACCAATAGTACAGCAGCAAAGTTCCTTGATTATTATGCCGGAATGAGAGTATAGTTACTATCCATATCAGCTTGGAAAATCGCAACTTTTCATTTTCTGTAGGTCTTTGTACACAATGTAACTACTCTTTGGTCATTTTTGAACGAGATGCTAATATTCTATCTGATTCAGTGATTTATGCTAAGCTATGCTAAAGGTGACCCGGAGATCAGCTGAATGGATTAAAAAACGGTAAAACTCATCTGTTTAACTCTAGAGGAGTTGGAAAATGAGACTATTTTCAAACCAAGTGGAGTGTTCCGTTAAATTTAGCTTTTAAATTGGCAATATTTAATTAAAATCCTATAACGCAAGTAATGATGTCTGTATGACATTAATAATTGTAATGGGATTGCAATGTGATATAAATGTAAGAAGCTCTTTACATTTTTAGACCTTAGTCAGGGCAGAGGCATATTTAATTTTTGGCATAAATTAAAACGAGTCTGTGAGGGACAAAACTACAATGTGTTTTGGCAGTGTGTGTACACAACTCCTTTTAATCCCCAAAAAACCTAAACAGTCTCAATTATCAAGCCATTTTAATGACATCATATTGCTCAAGCCCCACCCACAACTGCTGATGGACTGTCCTGTATTAGCATATTTCTGCCTCAACTAGTTGTACGCTGTCCGGCATTTTCTCCGCGCTCGAGCAGCTGTAGAGACAACAATGATTTGTAAGCAATACAGGTGTTTAGTTGGATGTAAAAGTGAACACAAGAGTCTTCATTTTCGCCTGTCAAGAGAGACACTGAGGACGCAGTGGATCTCTTTCGTTTTTGATGGTTACGCACCACCAAATACACAAAAACAGAAGAGAGGGGTGGAGTGAGCAGAGCTCATTATCATTTAAAGAGAAATGCACTGAAACAGGTCGCTGTGAACAGCTGTTTTTGACAAGGTAAAAAGGGTGTTTTACACAACCATTGAGGAATTTTGACCAAAGTATTTTCCAGATATTTCATGAAGACCCTAAAGAATCGTACCAACTTGTGGAAAATAAGCATCCGATGTCACCTTTAACAACTCGCCAGTTGTTCAATAGACAAAAGCTCCAAAACAACAAAGCTGTGAGTTGTGAAAACTGTGTAGGACCCCATACAATGCTTGTCATTGTAAAGGCTGTAAAGTCTGTCCTTCAGGCTAAATTTTCATCTGTGAAATGTTTTTTTTCTGTTCACATAAATGTATGAATATAAGATATGCTATAAATTATGTGTACGCTATACATTTCCTTAGCCTTCAATTTGTGCAGTGTTTGGAAGATAACATTGGCCAGGATGTGAAATAAACAAACTGAATTTAGATTTTTTTTATCTGCTTAATCGTTTATGGAAATAATTGTTAGTTACAGCCACAGTCAGATTATGGAAATAAAATGAGTTATGAATGCCATTTCATGCTGACTAAACCTCACGGGTAGTAATAAGAAGGTAACTGATTCGAACCCTACTAGCGGCGAGCAGTGAACCATCACCATTGTGCCCTTCACTTAACCCCAGGTTTCCCCAGGCAGATTGTTTCTGTAATAAGTGTACTGTAAATCACTTTGGATAAGAGCAGCTGCTAAATTAAGGAGGGACTAATTACTAATTAAGGAGCGAGAGTGAAGGGGGCGGCGGTGGTGGAAAGAGGGGGAGATACAATCCGAGTGGAAGGGCAAAAGGTTAAATGAGATGCCGCAAAGAAGATTTAGCTCTGCGTGACACCTCTACATGGCCAAAAATGTTCTTGTTTTAGTCAGTTCAAAGGACACATGGTAGGCTTCACGCTGCTGGAGGCAGGTGGGCTGATAGGCTGGTGAGGAGCCCAGACAGCCATGCATTTGGGTTGGAGTTTATATGAGGGATGGGTGCATCAGAGCTTGGCTGTTGACTTTCGGCTGGAGCTGACTCAAATCCATTTAACACCATCTCCACGGGACGCCCAGGGTTTGCCTGTGGCGCTCAGATGACTGTTTATACCCGTAAGAGAAGACAGGATGGGGAAAGTCACGGTGAAGTTGTGCTTTGCCCTGCCCTTGAGTTTTATCTTTAGTTGCAAATGTACTCACAAGGATGTTCACGCGCACTAACAATGCGTGAAAACAATACCAACCTCTTGTACATCACATTCTGACCCGGACAGCCATAAAACAAATCAGCCGAGACTTCCTCTAGCAGCGATTCTGTTAAGTGGAGCTATTTCATGCTGAGAGGTACAACAATAGCCTCTCTAGTGCTGGCGTCTCTTGTCGTCATGACATTTCCTTCGTGCTGGAGTTGTGTTTTGAACTTGACCTTTGGTTCTTCCTTCTTAGTCTCCAACCTCCCAAAGCATCAGTTGTGCTGGGTGAGAGGCAAGGGAAAACAGGGTTGAAAACAAACTGATGAATAAATAGAGGGAGAATATGAAATTCTAAAACGGCGTAAAAAAAAAAAAAAAAAAAAAAATCGATTATTATATTATAGAATTCTAAAAGTATATTCTAACCTATTGCATATGCAAATGGCCCAGATTCGGAGCACTGGGAGATATTCTGAGGTCTCTGCTTTTAAAATCTGTCAGTTTTATTGTGAAATACAATACAATGCTATTACAATAATGTGGTTTTCATGCTCTTTAAAGCACCGTGTGAATCAGTCATCTTTCTGATTACAATGAGACATTTGTTTCATTAAATTAGGCTATACTGTTTTTTTTTAATCCTTCTAATGTTTCTTCATGTTTATATCATGATTGATATTGATATAACTTGAAATAAAGAGGAAAAACACCTAATTTTTATTTTGTGATAAAACACAGAATTTAAAAGCTGAGCTGTGTTATATTAAAAGCAACAACGCACAAAATTGTTGCGATTACTGGGTGGCTGGCGCGCTACAAATAATGATTGGAAGACATTAAATATTATTTCCAATAATTTACTGTATTATACTATGAGTTGAAGTTCACTTCAACCTTTAGAATGTTTTATTGTTGTTTTTAATTAAATACATGTGAGGAATGAAAGACTGGGCACCACAGATGTTTTTGCGGAGTAGGTGATTGAATTTTCACAAAGAAAACAGAATAATTGAATGAAAAGAATGTCTTGTTGTAATCTAAAAGATGATTGAGTCACATGAATACAGCGATCTGTTCCACCACATTAAAGAGCATGAAAAACACATTATTGCAAGACATGTTGTTTGTATTTCACTGTAAAACTGACAGATTTTGAAAGGTGAAACTTTGTTTTATATTAAAAGCACAAAGCTTATTGCTGTTACTGGGTGGCTGGCGCACTACAAATAGGCCTAATAAATGCAATCAAAGACGTGAAATATTATTTCCAAGCATACTGTTTTTGCGAGTATAACACATGGTATGATTTCTGCTAATAATCTCACATATATTCAATAATATCTGGTGGCCTGGCAACTTCTCCTGGTGCTCCCAACCCGGGCCATTTTCATGCACAGGCTATACTTTAAAAATGTTGTAACTTTAATTGCTACGATTTGATTCTTGTAATTTTGACTTTGTTCTCTAAACATTTCAACTTTATTCTCAAAACATTTTGATTTTATTCTTGAAACATTTCAACTTTATTATTGAAATTTCACTTAATTCTCGTAATTTCGATTTTATTCCCGAAACATTTCGACTTTATTCTCATAATTTCTGATTTTATTATCATAATTTCGATTTCTCAAAACTAGGGTTGTCAAAAAGTACAGAGTTCTGTCCATTGTCCATTTCCTGCTTACATTTGAGCGCTGTTGAGCCAATTTTTAAACAAAAAATGTGCTCAAATGTGAGCTGGAAATGGCCATTTTTACAATTTCAGTACCGAAAGTATCGAACCCGGTACTTTTTGACAACTCTACTCGAGACATTTAGACTTTATTCTCAAAATTGCGACTTTATTCCCAAAACATTTCGACTTTATTCTTATATTTTTAAACTTTATTCTTGTAATTTTGACTTTTACATTTAGACTTTTTTCTCAAAATTTTGACTTAATTCCCCAAACATTTCGACTTTATTCTTGAAATTTTAACTTCATTCTCGTAATTTCGACTTTATTCTCAAAATATTTCAACTTCATTTTTGTAATTTTGACTTTATTCTCGAAATTTCAACTTCATTCCCAAAACATTTAGACTTTATTCTCATAATTTACATTTTATTCTCATAATTTCGACTTTATTATGACTTCAATCTCATAACTGTAGATTTTTTTATTTTTTAATGTGGCACTAAAACACTAAATTCTATTTAGCATAAAAGCTGTTCTTTTGAACTTTTTGTTCATCAAAGAATCCTGAAAAAAAGCAGTTTTAAACACTGATAGTAATAAGAAATGTTTCTTAAGCACAAACTCATCATGTTAGAATGTTTTCTGAAGGATCATGTGACACTGAAGATTTGAGTAATGATGCTGAAAATTCAGCTTTGCATCACAAATTTTCTAAAAAACAGGAAAAAAAATTTAATTGTAATAATATTTCACAATATTATTGTTTTTTTGTGTGTGTATTCTTGATCAAATAAATGTGGCCTTGATGAGCAAGAAAGACTTCTTTCAAAAACATTTTGCCCTTTTTTTTTTTTACCACATTTAAATCAATTAAATCTAGATATCTGCAGATTTTCCTTTATCAGTTAAAAAAATACAAACTGATCCCATCTGGGCCTGGCAGTGAGTATGGAGAATGAGCCTCTCTCTTTGTGTTGTTTGGATCAAACATGTCACCTTATATTTTCACTCACATTAAACGCAAAGGGAGTTTTCCAGCACATCCTCTTAGCATGACAAAACACTAGGATTTTTTTCCCAACAAAAGGTCAGTATAGTGTTACCTTTTGACTTTCACTGAATGGGACGAGACTCCCTAATCTGGAATGTTATGGGAAATTTCAGGCTACTGTGCTGCCTAACAAAAACATTGAAACCCAATTCCTTGATTTGCATTCCAATATGAAACAGTCCATGAGAGAAAAAACAAACAAAACAAAACTGTTATTTAGTCACACTATCAGTTATGGGAGAAAGGGATTCATTAATTATGGATCACAAATCTTCCTTTTCCTCACTTTTAATTGCAAAAGCATTTGGACTTTTCCAGTAATTATGTGGTAATTATCACGAATAGATTACAAACATTTGGTGCTGGATCTCATCAGGCTAATTTAAATAGATACTTGCTTTTGCTTTTTAAATTTTTTTAATTATTTAATGTTTAATGTCAGCACTAATGTCAAATACTAACTACTATATTGCTTACAGGTCAGATCTGCAATCCGCCCAGCATTTCAAACTTGTTCTTTTATATAAATGAAAATTCTGTCATTAATTTCAAATTTTCTTTGTTCTAAACCCGTAAGACCTTAATTTATCTTCGAAACAAAAATTAAGATATTTATGATGAAATCCGAGAGCTTTCTGACCCTGCAATTCAACTGGTACGTTCAAAGCCCAGAAAGGTAGTAAGGACATTGATAAAATACTGTGACATCAGTGGTTCAACCTTAATTTTATGAAGCTATGAGAATGATTTTTGTGTGGAAAGAATACATAAATAACGACTTTATTCTGCGATTGTTCTCTTCCATGTATTGTGAAAAAGAAGAAGATATATTTAGAGAGACTGAAGGACAAAATAAGAGAAAACCGAATGTTTTGGAGCTGTGCCATGGCCTCATGTGTGAAGTGATGTTTATGAAGGTCTGTTACGACACTAATGGGCTGTCTTTGATGAGACTCTACAGGGGGAGAAAGTGAGGGAGATGACATGCCAGGGACAGACACTTAGAGTGATTGGTGTGGCTATTACCCCTCCGAACAGGAGATGAGCGAGAGGTAAAACACAGTAGAGGGCTGCTAAGAACAGACGCTCATACATGTTACTCTGCATGTGTGAATTAATGGCAAAGACTAACCCATGCTGGTCAGGACACTAGTATTGCATGAAGTACTTTGCTAATGTGATGTCTATCAGTGGCCTACTTGAGATGCCTCCTGTTACAGCTAATTTCTATCATCTGCCATGTGTTAAAGAGGTTATATAGTTTTGAATCAAATCTTCCTTGATCTGAGGAGAGGAGTTGTGTGATTTTTCCCTCAAGCCACAGCATCTGTGTTTTCTTGGTAGCACAAGACTACAAGTGAATAGGGTAAACATTTGCACTAATAGATATCACCATTTCCCAGTTGATTAATCATAGTACACTTAAGACAATTGTTTTGTATTAAATGTTTTCTGAAAGGTTTAAGTATGCAAATTAGGCAATGTCTAATTAAATGTGCACTGATTTGCATACATTTCCAGATTTGAAATCTGATAAAGCCAGGTTTCCAAATTCTTGTTTCATTTTGTTGACATTAGAATTAAAGGTTTTACAGAGGGGATTTTGGAAATCAAAATTCTGTAACCAGCCAGAAAAAAAAAAGTCAGAGTTGGAAAGTTAAAAGTCAGAGTTGGAAATGTCTTCATGTATGCAAATTGTAAAATATTCAACGTACATAGTTATAGTAATTGTAGTTAATGCTCAGATTGTATTTTCAGAAAGTTTTAGAATATTTCTCCTCTCCCCCAAATTTTGTCACTAATGAAACACAGTAATATAATTTAATAAGAAGGGTTAAATTTTCCTTGTAAATATATGTATTTTTTTTCCATTTTATTAAAAAGGTTTCAAAGGTAAGTCTATAACAATTACAGTTTTAACAATATTTCAGTATGAAAGTATGATTTATGAGATTTGTTGTATTTTGAATGCAATTTTCCTTGGTTAAAGGCAAAAAGTTGATCATACTGATTTCAAACTTAAGGATTCATTAGTTTGAATATACATTGAACAAAACACTATCATAACATCTTATTGATAATTAACCAATTTAAAGTACCCACTAAATGATGATTTTATATATATTAAGCTTACTGATATTTTAACTAATATTTGTGAGTTTCAATAAATAAAAGGATTTTAGTAAACAACTAAGATTTGAATGAAAATGCTTTTTAACCCTTTAACTGTCATCACCATATTACAGATAAATCCTAATCCAATCATGGAAAACTATATTTCGTTGGAAAGGTCTATGACTCCTAAATAGATATTTGAACACTGTTACAAATTATGTAGGAAAAGTAATAGATTAATGTATGATAAGTGTGTACCTCAAAAAATCTACATCATCACAGGAGTTCTGACCTTTATCACAATAAGACTTTCTTCACTGAATTTTTCCTATCATGCTTTAGAAATCATAAGAAATTATATATCAGTAGAAATCTCAAAATTCATCCAGCATTTAAAATCAGACATTCCATTACCATTGTAAATATACATCAAAATCATATTACAAATGTTTATAATTAATAAATTATAAAATGGCTTTATTCATGAATTATACAAATTTAAGTTTGGATAGTGCATTTTCACATCCATGTTAAAAAAAGGGTGTGACAGTTAAAGGTTTAAATTAGGGCTGTCAAACGATTAATCACGATTAATCGCATCTAAAATAAAAGTTTATGTTTATGTACTATATGTGTGTTTACTTTGTATATTTATTATGTACATATAAATACACACACATACATGTATATATTAAAACTAAATATTTATATGTATATATATTTATAACTGTATACAATTTAGATTCTAAATAAATATAAATATTTTAGATATAAATTTAAAATATTTTTCCTTATTATATACATGCATGTGTGTGTATTTATATATACATAATAAATATACACAGTACACAAATATATAGTGTGTAAACATAAACTTTTATTTTGGATGCGATTAATCGTGATTCATCGTTTGACAGCCCTAGTTTAAATGTGTTTTTTGGCTGTGGAACAGCAGTTTTCACCAAATCTGACCCCTATATAAATCTAGTGAATGACACATGAACAAACCCCTCATCATAAACCTTCAGAACGTCAGTTTGATATATGTAAATGCCACTGAAATGGAAAATTCTGTTACACTAATGTAACATGGACTATTTTAATAAAATCCTTACTACCTTTCTGGGTCTTGAACGTGCCGGTTGCATTGCTGTCTATGCTGGGTCAGAAAGCTCTCTGATTTCATCAAAAATATCTTGTGTTCTGAAGATGACAACATGAGGGCGAGTAATTCATGACAGCATTTTCGTTTTTGGGTGAACTATCCCTATAATCTGCAGACACAAATAGATAAAGTGTATTAAAATGCATTTAAATGCTTTGGATGTTAGTCTGAAAGAAGACATGTTATGAAAGCAAAATCTTAAAATTAGCCTAATCTTAAAATTGACTAGTGCTTGAAAAAAAAAAAAGGTTTTGCCTGTAATATACTGATTTTTAAAAGGGTTCCTAGATGTTCTCCTGAGGCTTCCACCAGTGTGATCATCTGAACCTAAATGGTGCCCTAGTATTTGTACACTGGGACCTGAACTATAAAAACCTCAGACACTTTTTTTGTTTGTTTGTTTTCTGTGAAGGTTGCTCTGTGCCTCAAGGAAGAGGCCTGTGCAACGTAAGTGCATGCAGGAGTTGTCTGAATTCTTACAGCAAGGGCAGCAGGGAAAACGGATACATTTATAGAGTTCCAACAGAGGGCAGAATGACTAAATGCTGCTATAGATTTTTCTGCTTTGCCAAGAGGAGATTTGGTCAATATGAGTCTTGCTTTGACCTTTTTTAAAAAAGATGTTTTCTATCATTTTAGCTTAACAGATAACACAAATAATCATATGGGTCGAGCGTGTGTGGTCGAGCATGTATTGGAGCTTAATGTTCTTTAGGGCTGAAGGACTTTATTTCATTAGGTGAGAGTTGGAGCTCTAACACACCTCCCTTTTAATTGGCACTGCCCACTCTGCCTCTTAACTACAGCTAAGCCAGCTTTGGACCTCTTCCACACACACACACTTCAGATATATGAGAAAATACTTCACCATGGTAACAAGACAGCTTCGACCTTGATTTCCAGTCCGTATGTCTAGTAAATCAAGTGCAAATTCCACTGAATATAAAACCCTTACAGAATAATAACCCAGATCTTTTTGTTACTGCAGCAGGCCTCATTCACTGACAAGTGAAGATGATGTTGGTGACATTTGGGTCTTTGAAATGAATTTGACTGTTGGATGAACCATTTCAGTTATTTCACATCATTTTCCACCTCTTATAGGAATAGCTCACCTACATGAAGAGTCTGTCATCATTTACTCATCCTCATGCCATTTAAAAAATGTTTCCAGGTTTTTCAACCTGTTCTTTTTCTATAAAATCAAAAAGTGTAGTCCGTAAAACTCATACAAGACTGACTTACATTATTTTGTAAGTCTTTGTCTTTTTGTTGTTTGCTTTGAATAAAAGATTGGTTTGGTTCAAGGCATATATATATATATATATATATATATCAGTCATTCGTGAGAAGTGGGACAAAACATGTCCAGCAATTATAACTGCTATTAGTTTTAAAAATAAAAATATTTTCAAATTGTAAATGTTATGGGGATTAATAATAGAAAGTATTTAACACAATTATCCCCTTCGGTTTAATTTTATCATTATTACGTGAAATCTGACACTTCTTGTCTTTTCACTACATCTAAACCGTGTGTCCACAGAGAAGGGTTCATTCATTCATATGGTATAAAATGGATAAAAATGTTTTTTAATGATGAAAAAGAGCTTGTTTTATCAAAAACAACACTTAATAATATATCATATCAAAGCAAGGTTGTTTTTCAATAACACATGCATGTTTAATAAGGTTTCGAAATTGTGTCCTAACTTGTCAACACCGTCAGATATTAATTAAAATGTAATAAAATCAGGAAATATCATGGGCAGCTGTCACTCTAAAGTACCCCCTTGCCACAGTGCTCCTCTGCAGAGTACATCAGCATCAGTGCTAAGTTTTATAGTTTTAGAATATTTTAAATTCTAATGTTAATATTTCCTGTGTCGCAGCCATAATATGTCAACACCATCTTCCAATTTCTGAGGAAATTATTTGAAATATTTAGGTAATTTTATTCTCTTAAAGCAGGTTCCATTAGTCTCTAGCATCAACAGAAAAAAAACTAAATGGCTACTACATGAATTTCTTTCACAAAACAAATGGCAAATTTGTCAACCCCGTCAGATATCACCACCATAAGATTTTGTGTTCCAATGATATATCAAAATACTTAAATGTGACTCTTGAATAGAAGCTTTATAAACAATAACATACTCACTGTTTGTTGTGTTTGTTGTAATACAGTAATTGATTGATTCAGTGCATTTGATAGTTAAAATGACTACAAATTCAGGTTTTGGTGACCACCGTCAGATGTGGGTAATATTTCATTATGATATTTTATATTTGTTGTTGAATTGTTGGTCACATGTGAAAGTGTAATCTGTCTGCTAACTTGAGAATGTGTTTTGAAATGTTAAATACATCTAGAATGCTGTTAAAGATAAAGTTAAAATTATATTACACAGCCCAAGTTAAAAAGCACATTTTGTTAAAAAAGTTGGGAGGTTGTATCAAAGCACCCTGTTTTGTCCCACTTCTCAAGAATGACTGATTGAGATATATATATATATATATATATATATATATTTTTTTTTTTCCTTTTGGAGGAAAATTGGAATTGGAAAAATACTTACAGATTAGAGGTAGACCTTTGTTGGATTTTATCAATGCCGTTAGCTAGGTTGGACCACACTGGCCGATTAATTGATAGTTTTTAAAATGGCTACTGAATGGAGCATAAATAGTGCTTTACTCTTAAAATAAAACAGTAGCCTACTGAACCATATTTTGTAAATGTATACAAATATATATATATATACACTACCGTTCAAAAGTTTGGGGTCAGTAAGACTTGCAATTCTTTTTAATGAAGTCAAGGCTGCATTTATTTTATCAAAAATACAGAAAATAAACTGGTTTTTATTTTCATATACTTTAAAATATAATTTATTCCTGTGTTGCAATGCTGATTTTTCATCAGCTGTTACTCAGTTCCCCAGGCTTAAGTGTCACATGATCTCTCAAAAATCATTCTGATATTCTGAATTATTAGTAGAATTATCCGTTTTGGAAACTTGTGGCGCCAATGTTTTTTTTTTTTTTTTTTGAACCTGTATTTTTTTCTTTCTAGAACAACATTTATTCAAACTATAAATCTTTTCTAGCAATGTAAATATGTTATGTCACTTTTTATTAATGTAACAATTTATTCATTTCTTTCAAAAAAAAAAAAATGAATGAATAAACATTTACTGACCCCAAACTTTTGAACGATAGTGTGTGTGTGTATATATATATTCATCATTACAGTTAGTTCATAGTTCATTATTGTTAACAAAAGCAACACAATTTTTTTAAGAAATTAACACACTCTAACAAGAAACAATACTTCTGTTCACAGCTTCTTATAAATCTTACTGTTACAAATGGACTCATATTGTAAAGTGTTACCATTACATTAACAGTCAAGATAAAGATGGCCATCTTTAAATATCTACAAAAAGGCCACATGTATGATGATGAAGAAGGGCACTTCAAGAAACAGTTGTTTGGTCCCCTACACCCTTCAACCTTTCAAAGCTCTCACTCCAGAGGGTAAACCCTTTGAAGGTATTAGGGCATAGGGATGAGCCCTTCCGAATGGAACGCAGGTACCATGTTCGCTATCCGCCTCTGAGTGTCCTGCTCTGTGCAGTGTGCAGTGTCACATCTAAACAAACTGCACGTGCTGTCAGTGATTTTCACCATTAGAGGCCGCTCTTGTGCTGTATAACAAAGACTATAGGGACTTTGCTGTATAGTGAGGACCTTCTCAGTCGCTCTAGCAATGGACCCAACTCGAGCATCGGCATCGATTTTTGCAGAGAACGATAGTTTCGGCTAATCAACTATCGCTGCTGATTAATCGGCAAAAACGATACATCTGTTGACCTCACTTACAGATACAGGGCCACTGTAAAATGTGCCATAACTTTTGCACCCCTATTTTTCATTTCTTATTTTATTTTTGTTTTGCTGTGTGCTGAAAATCTTTTCAGTATTAAAGCGCATAACTTACTGCAGTTATACATACAGAATCTTATGTTATTTTCCTCTCTGTGCACTACAGAATTCACAGAGAACATCTATTATTTTCCTTGACTTGAATCAAATTAGCATGCAACTCTGAATGTTTTGTGAGGTTCATCATATAATGGATTTGACAGTATGTCTGATGTGTATTTTCTTATAATAATTTTCTCTATTTTGTTTTCTTTTCATCTAGTTACAGAAATTGGTTTCCATCATAGCGTGACCTCTCTCCTTCACAATGCACTTCCTCTGCAGTGCTGTTTACTGTTTGCTGTGTGTATGGAGGCAAATAATTAGCATCTATTTAGGAACCTTCTCCCTGAAAGAGACGGCGCTGTTAGGAGACATTTTTCTTATAAATGAACAGCAGCTGGAGTTTAGAGTTTGGAAAGTCTTGCATATACTATATGATGAGGTTTTATAAGTACAATGTAGGACACATTGTAATCATGGATTTTATATTCTAGCGTCAAACAGAAGCATAATCTTTAATTATTGCTCATAGGAGCTGTGGCAAAAGCCATGCCTGAAATGTCAAACTAATTAAGGACAATTGAATTCTGGGCAGTGTGTTGATACAGTAAGGTCTTTGAGGAATGAATAAAATTAGTCTGTGCAACACACCGCCAGATTTGCCAGAGCTGATTGTTCATGCATGCATGTGAAATTGTTTGCGCTTAATATTGTACAAATAACATTGGCTTGATTGGTGCATAACAAATGTAAAGCTGTTCCGCTAAAACAAAATGAGTAAAAATGTGAATGGTTAAGCTGTTTATTAACATTTCAATAGGTGAGGGCTTCTGGTTGCATCATCATCTCTTTTCTCTTTATTTCTTTTTGTCTAATTTTATCTTGGGTGCTTTGCACTTTATTTTTATACAGAAAATGAAAATATTGTAAGAAATTAGTGGGAGATACAAAGCCAGTGCAACAGGAGCATGTGGGTCAGATCTGAACTTGCCTCTCCTACATGAGAATGGGCTCACTGTGTTGGAGTCTATATCTATTTAAATTACCTGTATGACTTTACTTTTTTCTGCAGAGGAGAAAGGGTGATATTTTGAAGAATGTTCAGTTTTGGTTACCAATTTTGAGGAAAACATTTCAGGATTTTTCTCCATATAGTGGACTTATAGGTCATAGGATTTTTCTCCATATAGTGTGATCAGAGGGTTGAAGGACCACATTGCGGTTCAGTACAGCTTCAAAGGGCTCTACAAGATCACAGCTGAGAATGTTGGACGATTTTGAAGTTGGAGGAGAAAATGAGATACCTACCTTTTTAAACTGGAGTACTCAGATGAAGAGCTAATCATGTGTGACCTTTCCAACCTGATTACATAATGTGTGAAGTTGTCAACCTGGACAATGTCATGACAAAAACATACCTGTGGGAACGCTTTTGTGAGATGCGAAATACGTACCAAATAAGTACATACAGTTGAAGACAAAATGATTAGCCCCCCTGTGAAATTTTACATTTAGAATATTTCCTATTATTTTTTTCTTCTAGAGAAAGTATGATTTCTTATAGTTGCTTGAATAAAAGAATTAAAAAATAAATAAATAAAAAACTGCTAAGGTCAGTATTATTAGCCCCCTTAAGAAATTATTAGTTTAAATAACTATAGAACAAACCACTGTTGTCCAATGACTTGCCAAATTAACCTAATTTGCCTGATTAACATAATTAATCTAGTTAAACCTATAAATTGCTTTTTAAGCTGAGGATTAGTATCTTGCGAAACAACTTGTAAAATAATATGCACTGTCATCATGGCAAAGACAAAAGAAATTAGTTTGGACTTGAGAAAAACAATTGTTAATGCTAATAAAGATGGAGAAGGATACACACGTTTATCAAAGCATTTTCAAGTGTCAAGAACTGCAGTGAGATGCATTATCAAGAAGTTTAAAGAAACCAACACAGTGTAGAACAAGACGGCCAGAGGCAGGAAGCGAAAGATTTCAAAAACTTTGGAAAGAAAACTAGTGAGAGAGGTTTCTAAAGACCCAAGAACAACTGCCAAGACACTAGTGAATGACCTAGCCAAGTCTGAAATTGATGTCTCAATGAAGACAGTCACTAGAGCCCTGCACAGGAATGAACTGTGAGGTTGCCAATCAAAAAAAGACTCCACTTCTGAAGAAGAGACACCTCCAAGCTAGAATGAAGTTTGCTAAGGACAACCTGTGGGAATGTGATGCATACTGGAAACATGTTCTTTGGTCAGATGAGACAAAACTATAGCTTTTTGGCCATAGAGATGTTGCCTGTGTTTGGAGAAAGAAGGGAGAGGCATTCGACCCCAAGAACACCGTTCCCACAGTGAAACATGGTGGTGGGAGTATAATGCTGTGGGGATGTTTCAGTGCATTTGGAACTGGGAATCTCGTCAGGGTTGAAGGAAACATGAAAAAGGAAGACTATAAGAAGATTTTGAGAGACAACCTCAGACAGTCTGCAAGAAAACTTGGTTTGGGTCGACAGTTTGTCTTCCAGCATGATAACGACCCAAAGCATACCTCACTTCTGGTAAAGAAATACCTCCAAATGAGCAAAGTGAGTGTACTTGACTGGCCTGCACAAAGCCCAGACTTGAATCCAATAGAAAATCTGTGGGGCACACTAAAGTCCAGAGTTTGTGCCAGAAGACCAACAAATCTGGAGGAGCTTGAGAGATTTGTTAAGGAAGAATGGGCTGTCATTCCTCAGGAGACATGCTTGAAACATGTTGAGAACTACAGCAAACGACTAAAGGCTGTTATCAAGCAAAAGGTATACACTATTGACTATTAACATTAGAGGGCCTAATAATTTTGACCAGTAGACTTTTTAAAATTCTTGGTTATACATTTATTTCTATTTGTATTACAAACCCTAAAAGTTTCCTGAATAAAGTATTATGTTTAAAAATGCTGTGTTGATAAAATCGTCTTTCTGTTAAACAACACTTGGGAGTTTGAAAAATAATTAAATATTTTCTAAGGGGCTAATAATTTTGTCTTCAACTATATCACTGCAGTTTCCAACATAAATGAACATTGAGTGGTGCTAAAAGACAGTTTTTTTCCCCCCGGAATAGAGGAACATACATATGGTACATTTTATGTGACGTTGGTTTTGTACGTGTCACTGCAGTTCTGACTTGAAATGTGCGTTGAGCAGCGCTATAACTCTAATGCTCTGCCGTTTTAAAATAACGTACCATCTGCACTACACCTAAACCTACCCAATAGTATGAACAAAAGCGAATGTGATGTAAAAATGCAGTCACAATCATGCCGTTTTAGCTTGTTTTTCACAGGATTCGTACCAAGGATTCTGCATCCTTAGTCAATTCTGTGCCGGCTGAGCTACCCAGCAAGCTTGTTACATCTGGAGCTGTAATCATAACTTGGTACGGAAACAATTACAAGCACTCGCTGTTTTACTGCCTCTAGTGGACATTTATGTTGGAAACTGCAGTGATATGTACCTATTGGTACTCATTTCACATTCAGTAAATGTTCTCACAGGCACGTTTTCGTTATGGGATCAGGTAGCATTACAGAGCTTGTGCAAGACAAGCAATTGTGGTTAGAAAATATCTACATTTGAAGCTGTATTGAAACTGTAGTTTGGACCTTCAAGCTGCTGGTCCCCATTGAAGTCCACTATACAGAGAAAACTCTTTGGTATGTTTTCCTCAAAAACCTTAATTTAATCTGTCAGAATGTCTGTTTTTGTTTGTGTGATTCTGCCCACTTATATTTTACCTAATAGTATTTCAAGCCTGGGATGCCAGTTTGCAGAAAACACAGCATACTATAGCCGTGGAAACGAACAAATGAACTGGGACAAAGAGTGCAGATTCTAATCCGACCTGGATTTTGTCCATGTTGTGTATTGTCAATCTGGCAACCCGGGTGAATGTGAGTCTGAGGAAGAGGGGGCGGGACTAGGGCTGTGCTGATAAACAATGTCATATCGAATCGCTATAAAATATATGTCGATAACGTTGATAAGCTCTAGGCATTTTTACTCAATATGGATTAATATAAGAGCACAGCAGAAATATGCAACAACAGCCAATCAGTGTGCAGCTTTTAACGTTCAGGTCAAAGAATAAAGTCCATATTCTTCAACTCCACACAAGGACGACAAAAATGAGTGGAAGCAGCGACGAAAGTGAAACTAACCTCAAGTTATTTTTCAAAAATGAAGTTGTTGACAAAAAAGGTAGCACAAATTCAGTTATATGGAACTGGTTTGGCAATTTGAAAAGCGCGCTCATAATGGAAGTGACACGCATGCGGTGTGACACGCTTGTTTTTTCCAGGCGCGTCCGAACCACATCGACATCTCTACTTTTCAGAATGCTGCAAGCGCACTGCGGGTCATGTGACAAGAACCAACCAATCAATCCGCTTCATCCTTTCCCGTAATAACCATTTTAAATACATTTAGTAGCCGAGCGACTGCCAAGAGATTTTTAGTCCTAGAAATTCATTTATTCCTTTGCCTAAACTTCCACGTCTTCATAGAGAGCGCAGGTCCTGGTTGCTTAGCAACGGCAGACACCACAGGAGCAGAAGCTACAGAGCGCTTTGGAAAGGAGGAGAAAGCGGTGCGCATAGTGCTTTCCATGCATTTTAGGCGCAACATGTGAATGGCCCCTTAATCTACCTCTTAAAGTCAGACACTGTAGTCTTCATGACAAAAAAAAAATTAAATGTTTGACAAATTATGTGCAATTTCTAGTTGTATAGTTTTATGTTTACATTTTACACATTTAATCTACCTTTTAAAGCCAGACAGTGTAGACAGACTTGTCTACTGTAATTGTGTTACTTACAAATTATGTTTACAACTGTTTTATGTTTATATTTAGCACATACTCAAATTGTTGTGGCTTCAGTCATATT
Source organism: Cirrhinus molitorella (assembly GCA_033026305.1). Lineage (NCBI taxonomy): Eukaryota > Metazoa > Chordata > Actinopteri > Cypriniformes > Cyprinidae > Cirrhinus > Cirrhinus molitorella. The sequence goes on from CM065119.1 coordinate 31,699,621, forward strand.
TGGGATACTCTTTTAAAACTGGCAGCATTAACAGTACATATATATCGAAATATGTATCGTTATCGATCAATATGGGAAAAAACATTTTTTGCCATATCGCCCAGCCCTAGGCGGGACCATTCCATCCACAAGCTGCTTTTACCGCTATACCGCACTTTCGAACAGATTGCACAAAAGCTTACAAATGCATACAAACAAATACTTACAACATACATATTCATACAAATTTGCCACAGATTTGCAAAAAATTTACCACTGATTTGCCATGAATTTGGCAAAGCATACAAATGTTACAAATTGCCATAAAAGGACTTTTGATATTGTGGCTGGTTGTCAGGGTTTTGCCATGCAGTTTGTGTGGTGGTTGCCCTAATATTTATCACCTTTCTTTCTTTTTTTTTTTGTAAGAGTGGCACAGCCATTTGCAAATTTTATGGGTTAGGCTTCTGGTCTCATCTGTGTCCAGCTGTTTTTAGCTGTACAAAACAGCTAATTTTGCTGCTTGATATTGCAAATTTGTCTCACCATAATATTTTATTTTTTATTTTTTTATTTTTAATGTTTTATCTTTATTATAAACACACTGGTTTGTAGTGCAAACAATTTACCGGTTACTGCACGTTATTATTCCTCTCGTTATTTTTCTACAGTGGATAATGAAGCGGAAGTCTAACAAATTCATAGAAAACAGCTTACTTCCGCATTGAAAAATAAGGCGGATAGAGATATTCTGGTCTCTAGGAATAACCCTTGATCTTCTTTTAGCCTCAGTGTATAGAATTTTTTGGCTAGTTCATCCACTAGATGAAAAATCATAAGTCTAATCAGAAGTACAAAAGTAACAGCCGACTTGGCAAGCACCACTAATTAGTATTGACCTCAAGAAAGTACATTTCCGTTTCCTATCCATACGTACACTATATACATTAGGAAATGAAATATGCAAACTGCTTGTTTAACTTATGCGCATCATCAACATTCCTGTCATAGACCGCCTATTTATAATTTTCCAGGATACCATTTAATTCTGGATCTGATCTGTTGCAGCCCTAATATGTCTCTATTAGTTGTAATGAAACACGGTAATGTTTGACAGCACACTGGGCAAAAGCTCATTTCATCTAAAGGCTTCAAAGATGGCAAGATCAAGAGATAGTGCTGAGAAAACTAGACGTTTCTATGAATATATGAATACCATTTAAAGGGGAATGAGTTCTGTTTGAAGGAAATATGTTTCTGCCGAGTGTCTGCGACGTTCCGCTTCTTCGTTTTTTGTGTTATTAGATTTTTTTCTATTTCCAGTGCAGACATGTCATTATTGTAAGGGATGTTGTAATGTTGTCATCAGCACAAACATCATAATTACTACAAATATTATCATTACAATCCGAAGTACTGTGGTTTCAGATGTCACCTATGAATCTGCCATCTAGTCTTTATTAGCGTTCCTCTCTTGCTGTTAATGTCTACGCTATTAGGACTGCAAAGTAATGAAGTCACTGGCAATTGTATTGTTATTATGATTCCTTTCTGATATGCACTGTTAATGTGACAATGGTTGTAAGAACTGCCTTCTGTTGTGTATGTGTATTGTTTATTCGGATAGCTTTTTAACAGATGTTTTGTTTACTTTGTTGTTGATTTGGTCTAGTAAGTTTAATACTGCAGTTCTGTGTGCGAAAGCAGCATTTGAAAGCTCCAGCTGATCTAATGAAGAGGCAGTGAGATCAAACTGTCAGAATAAAAATCTCAGTTTGAAGTCTCTGAATGTTTCTCACTGAAAAGCAGCCACCTGTGACCCACCTTTACAGAAAGACAGCTACTGTTTCCTACAGAAAACCATTGTCTGAACAAAGATTTTAAAAGCTACATGGTCATTCCCAACAATAGTTTTCACCGGAATACTTAAATAGTGTATTGATTCAGAAAAATTGTTATTGCCACTGGTACCAAAAAGAGTTTAAACATAAAATATAAGAGAAGATCCTATATACATTAATTTTGCTTTAGTATCTTGGCAGGAAATATTGTTACCATGATGTTTGTTTGGATTTTAGGGTTCCCCCTCCTCTCAAAATTACAATTTAACTATTGTGTTATTATTGTATTCAGTTACAGTTACTGCCCAAATCTGTGTGTGCACACATCAATAATTCATGATGCCAGTGTGTCCTGCCTCACAGGCTTATATGGATGACATCAGAGTAAGATCAATTGCCTGTCTCTGATATGCACTCTCCATGTTTTTGCTTTAGGATTGTACCACAAACTCTTTAGGTAGCTATTGATCTTTCTGCCATAATCTAACAAAGACATGCCAGCACCTGTGGCCTGTTCTAGCAAACATCTGATTTTTAAAAATCCAGATGAGGGAGATTTATCCATACTTTAGACATCCCTGTTTGGGATGGCCTTTATTTTTGTTTTTGGACCATGCATGTGGTTGTTGTGTAGTGCTAGAGTGAGCCTTTTGACTGATGAAGCGTTTGATTTGATGAGGGTGGTAGATTAGAGGATCAGTACTCGCCGTTTCACTAAATTGATTCCACTGAGTAAGCACTTAGGAAACATTGATTAATTTCACACCTTATATTTCTGTCTACACTGTTTGAATGTTTTTTCTATGACTGCTTGGTGTTGTATAGTAGTGTATAGTTCATCTAAAAAATATAATGTTGTCATTATTTAGTCATTTGTGCCAAACACATATGATTTTCTTTCTTGTGGAGAAAACAAAATATATTAAAGGGTTAGGTCAAACAAAAATGAAAATTCTGTTATTAATTACTCACCCACATGTCGTTCCAAACCCGTAAGACCTTCATTCATCTTTGAAACACAAATAGTTCATCTTCGAAACAATGCAACTGACACGTTCAAGGCCCAGGAAGGTAATAAGGACATCGATAAAATTGTCCATGTGACATCAGTGGTACAACCATCATTTTTTGAAGCTACCAGAATACCTTTTGTGCACAAAGAAAACAAAATTAATGAATTTATTTGACAATTTCTTCTCTTCTGTATCTTCGCCACCCTTTCATGACAGTACCATGCATGCATGATAGTTGCATTGCTGTCTATGCAAGATCAGAAAGCTCTCAGATTTCATCAAAAATATCTTATTTTTATTTAGGTCTTATGGGTTTGGAACGTCATGAGGATGAATAAGTAAGGACAGAATTTTCAATTTTGGGTGAACTATCCCTTCAAGTAGAATGGCCAAGCTGCTTTTTGTCCATACAGTGAAAGTGGATGGAGAGCAGGGACAGTCATCATTCACTTTCACAGTACTAAAAATTACTGTAGATATTTACATGTTTTTTTATTTGATTTTATTTGATTTTAACATTATCATTGCTTTTCACTGTAACTGTGTTCTTGGTACCATATTTTTTTTAATCCATAATAATATAACTGATGTATTTAATATAGATTCATACATTTAAAATATATTTATATTGTTTATTTATAGCTTTATTTATAGCATCCTTCGTTCTGACTACCCCAAAGTAAAATAAAGAGCCCTTTATGAAGGAAAAAATCAATAGGAATGCTTTAATGGTAATGCAATGAGAAATGTATTTTGTTGTGGTTGCTAAATTACTATAAAAGCATAATAGTACCATAAATAACCTAAATAGTGCCATAGTACTAGAAATTACATAAAAAACTTGACTGATATATTATGTTGTATTGACTTGGGCAACAATTAATCGTGATTAATCACATCCAAAATAAAAGTTTTTGTTGATATAATATATGTGTGTGTACTGTGTATTTTTTATATATTTATATTTATTATATTTATATATTTTGAAAATATTTACTTACGTATATATATTTCTATTCATATAATTTATTATATAGAAATATATTTAAAATATAAACATACATTTTTTTTAATACATACATTCATGTGTGTATTTATACACACACACACACACACACACACACACACACACATATATATATATATATATATATATATATATATATATTATGTGCACAAAAACTTATTTTGAATGTTATGTTATGTTATGTTATGCTTTAATTAGTTAGCCATGTGAAGTTTTTGTTCAACATTTAGTGCTGTTTTGATTTAAAATCTGTGGTTTTACCTTGACCCATTAAAACCAATCTTGGCTAGATTAACTCATTTATAGGAACATAATTAAATTTGGATTGCTTGAGTAGTAAAAATCAATCAAGCCCCAGAGAGAGTCTGAACTCTTCTAAAAAGCAGCAGCATCTCTAAGTGTTGTGCATTGTGTGTGTTGCAGACGAGTGCGGTGCTGTGTTCAGGTGGATGTGCTCTGCTGGCAGTCAGCTCCCTGCTGGCCATCATCACCATCTTCCTGCCCAGTGGAGCCTGTGAGAGGAGGATCTGCACATTGGCAGGATACATGCAGATGGCTGCAGGTTAGTGTCTGGCTTACTATCTGACCTCTGATCAGCTCTTAAACACCAATCCTTAGATGAACCATGCTGAGCAGCATTATATGATTGATCCTAGTGAGTAAAACGATAATCTGAGATTTAGACAGGACCCCCTTAGACTATCTGAGGCATAAAATCTATGCAAGACTAGTAAAACCTCAACGTATCTTTCTCACACACTTCGCTTTGAAGAATGGCTTGACTTTTCTCTTGGATCTTCTCTGTGTGATTTTGAGTACATGCAACAGCAGGGATTTTCAGAGAGGAGCAGAGACCTCCTCCTCTCACCTCCGCCTCTGATTTCATGTGATACACGCTGGAGCTCTGCTAACTGCTTTGGGCGTCCCATCTGAATTCTGTTGTGTTGTCAAACATCACGTTTGAAGTGTATTGTTCATTTTTGGCAGAGCAGGGGAGGAATAATACAATTTGATATGATGTGGTATGAAACACTTGAGGCTGAATTTAGGTAGCACTTCATTTTAGAAATGCAGCGTCTCATGTTACACCTTCATTAAATTACATGAAAGAGTTTATTCAAACACCGTTTGCAATCCAGGTACAATATTTAGTGTGCGCAGATTCCTTCTGGGGGAAAATAACAGGTTAAGCTGTTTTTTGGAATATGGTTGCTGGCCCAAGGTAGTCTAGTTCTGACAACATAAAAAATGGAATAACACATTTTGCTGCTTGTACAATTTACTTAATGGGCTAAAGCAACACAACTGAACTTAATTTCTGTCATGACAACGTACAACAGGGCCGTGCACAGACATTTTGAGGGGCAGTGGCCCAAAACAACAAAAAAAAGGGCACTAAGGGGTGGATTAATACAAATGATCCAGTTGTTACAAATATATAATTAAAAGAGAATACAGCACACTCTGTAATAACTTCAGACTTTATTGTAGATGTTTTGTTAGACGTTTTATTAGAGTAGAAGTGTAGTAATCGTGTTTTTATGATGCATTGATTTCCATTTAAGTAACCAACGTTTTACTACAAATACCATGGTTAAACTATGGTTATTGTAGCAAGACCATGGTTAATTTGTGGTTACCACGGTTTAACTATAGTAACCATGTTTTTTTTTTATTTTATTTGTAGTAAAACCATGGTTAATTTTGTAAGGGCTCACTCTCTGAACCTGCTTCTGCCTCATTTTCAATGAAAGTAGGGGAGAGTGGGGTAAGTTGAGCCAGTGGGTAAGTTGACCCACCCCCTTATATCTTGGCAACTGTACACTTTTACTGTCATGTGACCATGTATTTTGGAACCACTCATCTTTTCTGACAAAATGTGAAAATGAGAAACACATGGAGGGAATTGAAGGCACCCATTTATTTTAAAAACTTTTTTTGGCTTGTCAAAGTAAAATTTTAGCATGACAGATTTAGCATCAAAGCAAATGTATCCAGGTCTACAATTATTTCTGATACATATAGGTGATTTAGCAACATATAAAACCATGCATATCATTTAGCTAAATATTAACCTGAATTGGTAAGCTAGAAGCTAGAAAATGCTTTTCATGACATTATAATCAGATATATCTTTCCACCTGTAGTCGCTAATGGCCAACAAACTCTCTGTTTATCTGTTCATTCTCCCCTATAAGTATTAATGTAATGTAAATGTAAGTAGCTATTAGACATGTAATTTAATATTTTACAGCATAAATCTATATTATATACTAATAAACAACTAATCTAAAACATTGATATTATTTTTTGTAACTATTTATAGGCCTACTATTAATATGGTTTTAATAAAATATTATAAATATGATGTGTTATAGATTACTAATATCAAGACAAGTGATTATAATGGAAAATACACTTAAGTACAAGAATTAAAGTGTGAAACACTGCTAAATAATCTATATGATGATATACCTGCTGGCTTGCTGCAGCTTTGAATTAATGTTTACAATGTTGAATTGCCTTTAGCAGTCTCCCTTCACTCTTTCTCTGTCTTTTTTGTGAAGACGTTGTTGTTTTGTCTACAAAGTGTGCTACTTACGTTATTTATATTAGATCTGATCGGTACAATAATTTGATTAGGCATTCTAATTCTAAGAGCGTAGATATTTTGTTGTTAGCACTTTTAGAAGGCAAATCATTATCGACAGAAATTCAAAAACAAACTACCAAATTACTAATTCAGTGAATTATCCAATGACTGTACCTGTTAATGCAACAACCTTCGGGAACTACTGTTTCCACAGATTGTGAGCGATACTGCAAAGAGGGTGGGAAAACATGGAGAGGATTAGCAAAATCAGCGGATCTTTAATGACGCGCTCCAAATGAGTTGCGCTGTTTCATTTCTTTTTTGGTGCGTGAACATTATATTGAACATTTATCAAGCACTTGTTATCGTATTATCGAGGAAGGTTATATCACAATAATAATTATTGCTATCGTTTTATTACCCAGCCCTAGTAACAACGTGCCTCAAATGGTTAGTTCACCCAAAAATGAAAATCAGCCCATGATTTACTCACACTTCTCAGCGGCGCATGCATAACACATACATCCTATGTCCTCCACCCAAAACGGCTTCCATGTACGACAGTTAGCACAAGCTAGAGAAAAGCTGATCACGTTTTAGATATTTTTCTTACAAAAACACATCAATTCCTACAGAGGAGGCCTTTATTTTGCCTCTTGAAGCCATGTGGAGCATTTTTATTATGGATGGATACACTTTGTTGGACTTCTTTTGGACTGTTGAACAGAAACACCCGCCCACTGCCATTATAAAGCTTGGAAGAGCCGAGAAAATTTTTAATGTAACTCTGATTGCATTTGTCTGAAAGAAGAAAGTCATATACACCTAGGATGCCTTGAGGGAGAGTAAATCATTTGACCTTTTTGGGTGAACTAACACTTTTAAAAAAGGAATAAAATGAAAAAGCAATTTTTTCACCAGTGACTCAACATGCTTGTCCTTGACCCTACCAGCTGGTAGTCTGTGTAGAACAGCTTTGGCTAACTATTGACTAAATAACCAGTTTACATCAGCTTGAGACCATCAGAATCTGGAATTTCTTGCAGGGTTGGCTTGTTATTCCACATGGCAGGGGAATGCAGTACACTATTTCGGTTGCTATTTCCCAGACCTTTCCTTTATACACACTCTCTCCACCATGATTATGCAGATATTTTCTGAACATAGAGAATTTCGAAACTAAGCAGCCCATTCATCTGAAGCACTTTGTTGTAAAGCGCATCAATCACAAAAGCTAAATTAATAAATAAAGAAAGAAGTGTTTGCTCTCGATGCCGGTTGCTAGGCGACGATCGTCGGCAGAGCGTTGTGATGGCACGGTGAGGGCACTCGCAGATTTAGTGGCCGCAGTAAAAAGACAATTACAGCCCTTTAACACAGGTCAGCGGTTCAGGGGTGGCCACATGCCTTGTGTAACACTGGCCTTCATTCAACAGGCGGACACTTTTATAAACAAAACCATTCTACACATCTACTTGCCCAAAAGCAATCACAAGCACTCGTGCTAAATAAACATTATGTTTATATAATCCAAGGATCTGTACATTTGGAGCACTGATTTCCAGTATGTTCTTGGTATTCTTGAGGTTTTATTGGTTGTGGGAATACAGTACATTTAAATGCTTGTTTTAATTGAACCTTTGGGCTCTACATTGATCATTACAGAGAAACCTTAAATAATTTTAACAGCAGAGAGTAAGTGCCTCACGCTGATATATTTCCCTGTTCTAATTAGAAAGTAATGATATTTCCATAAAACTACTGTAATAATGGAGAAAGTAAAAGGGCACTGACTATAACGGACCGCATTTGTATTCTCCGAGCATTGACTGAAGCATCTTTTCAAGGGTAAGACACCAGTAATCAACTTCAGCACCGAACAGCTTCCAAACAGACAGCCCTGCAAACAAAGCAAGTCTTTCAGCAAGTTTCACACTAAAATATTTGCCGAATAACCCTTCTGAAGAAAGTTTTCTCTCTTTTTTTGCTGTAGTTGGAGAAAGCTTGGAAATTAATAAGCCTGTAAAGTTTCTGCGTGTTTGCTTCAAGGCAAAAGACATATAGCTGATTATTTTTAATATTTTATGCACTGTTTTGCTTACTGAAACATTGTGTCATCATTGCTTTTAGAGTATGAGCAGATATCACTTTCTGCCAGTCAGACTAACAAACTGTAATAAAATACAAAACAGATGCAATTAGGCTATAATGCTCCAGCTCAGTGATTCTCATCCAACAGCTTGCAGGGGGTTTTGAATTTGAAGTGTTTTTAAAGGAAAGAGAATTCAATTAGTTTTCAATTCATTGGCCATTTTTGAAAGAAAAATGATACAAGTGATATAAAATATACTGGATAGTGACTTATTACATTTGTGACCCTGGACCACAAAACCAGTCATGAATAGTATATATTTCAAATAGTTGTATCTCAGCCAAAAATGGCCCTATCCTAACATACCATACATTAGTGGAAAACTTTATATTTTCAACCAGGTTTGTATTGTTGCAGTGTTGGTGGTGGAAGTAATTTAAAGCTGCACTCCGTAACTTTTTGTTGGTTAAAAATGATCCAAAATCAATTATTGAGCAGTACATCCAACCAACCAGTGTTCAAAACCTTACCTAAGCCCGATTCACAATGGTAAGCTTGTAATAATGTTTCAGTTTGAATGATTCAGGTTGTTCGTCTTTGCATCTTTGCATCATTACGTCATGTCTGTATACATGAAAAAGGAGTCCAGGCTAGTAGGCTGGAAGTCGTGTGTAGATGCTGCAGGTGAAGAATCATTTGTAGCCTCTTCTTACAGCAACTGGAATAATTAAACTTGTTGTTTTGAGAATAGAGTCTTAAACGGTGCATGATGGTAATAAAACGCATGTAATGACTGAAATTAGATTATGTTCCAGTTAGGGCTGGGCGATATGGCAAAAATGTAATCTCGATAATTTTTTCCCATATTGATCGATAACGATATATATTTAGATAAATAAACTGTTAATTTTGCCAGCTTTAAAAGAGTATCCCAACTATGACTGAAGCCACAAAAATGGGTTCATTAATTACATTTTAAAGTATAGTTTAACAAAAACTATCAAAAATATTTAATATTCTAAAAAAATATTTAGAAGCCACTTTAATGTCTTTCACATTTACAACTCTAAACAACTATGTGTTTGCTGCATAAAACAGGGCTCTACGCTTACTTTTCTTTTTAGAAGTACTTGTGCTACTAAACTTGAAACACTTAGGAGCACAGTCAAAAATTTAGGAGCACCATCTAATCAACAATAAAAAAAAATCTGATGAAAAATTTGTCTTCTAATTAAAGATTTTCCGGGGCATTTTGTTTTTACCTTTTATAATGGCATTTTTTTTTATTAAAATTATGTATTATCTTTTATGTTATATTTAAAAATATATACATTTATAATCTTTATATGTCTAACTAAAACAGCAGAATCAGAACAAGTGGAATAAGCATAAGTTATCAATCAAATTAAATCACTATTAACAATTTATTTGTACTACAGAGGTGGCACAGAAGAACACAAAAGTGGCTTGTAGGTGTTTTCATATGCTTCATGTGGCTCAGAAGTGGCATGAGGGCAATCAAATTCATAAATTAATGTTGAGATTATTGTTTTTAATATACCATTTTGAATACAGAAATATTAAATGATTTAAATAACTGAAAAGATACTTTAAAAATGAAACTACAACTGCCGGTAGGGGGCGGTAAGTCGTTGATTTTAATTACTGAATCATGTTCATTTGATTCGTTCGAACAGCCGATTCATTCAGAAATGACGCAAGTGACTGTCTTTATGAATGGAAATAATCTCTGGATAATTTTGACGACGAAATAAAGCCAAATCGGGCAATGGTGTTAGACAATAGTCAATGTAAGTCACTTAATATTAACTTCTTGTTTCGTTTCTGATGTATTAAATAATATTTAACTTATAAACTCGCTTAAAAATCATTAAAAGCTGTCACTCATCTTAGTTCATAATAATCAACGAATTTCTCTACACTGCATAATGAATCTCTTATTTACACTCTCTCTATATTTTGTTTATGAAAGGATTCGTCAGATATATCCGTGATAAAACATTTTGGTAGCCCGACTGGAAAACACAATTGCCCTGGGACGCTTTTTAAATAGCCAAACCACTTTCATATAACTGAATTCGTGCTATCATTTTTACAATTTCATATTTTTGGATAATAACTCGAGGTTAGTTTCACTTTTGTCGGTGCCTCCACTCATTTTTTTAGTCCTTGTGTCGAGTTTGCTCTGCAAAGTGCCGTAGGAAATTGACTTTGTTCTTGGACGTGAACGTTAAAAGCTGCACGCTGCTTGGCTGTTGTCGCATATTTCTGCTGTGTGATTGGCTCTTATATTATTCCATTATCGAGTAAAAATGCTTTGAGCTTATCATTGTTATCGACATATATTTTATCGCGATTCGATATGATATTGTTTATCGGCACAGCCCTAGTTCCAGTTTTAAATGCGCATCTGATTACACTGTACTTACAAAAGATTTAAAGAGAACCAGTTCTAAGGCACATTAAATAGCTTTTTGAGGTTAAAAGAATAATTTCTTTCGATGAAATTTGAATGGTATGACAATTAAAGATTAGACTACAGAAATGAAATCTACAGATAACGCTAATACACACTAAATAGCCTACACAAAAATACAAATAAAATAATTTGCATGGTTTGACGTGATCTGAGATAACTCTGCGATCGCTAGATTTAATCACCTTTGGTAGCGTTATTTACCAATTGTGATTACCAATGGTGATATATTGGCTGAATAGACAGACAATGTATTTCAAAACCCCTTTGAGGTGAATTACCACTTGAAGACATGACTTGGCCTTGATGGACTTGAAACTTGACTTAAATTCTGTGTCAGAAACTTGTAAACAAGTGTCTTCTGTGTTGATCCAGTTTAGTTGTTGGGTTAGCTGCTGATGTATCAGATTTTGTCCTTGTCTTTTATCCATGCCTGTGTTTTTTGTATCCAGATGAATAAATCACACAAAATCTGCTTCATATTAAATCCGCCATGCACTGATGCAATATAAACCATCTCATAAGCATTGAAGAGTCTGCTGCTTTGTCTATATTATATATACCCACAGACGGGTAAGAAAAACAACTCAGTCTGGTTCGCAAACTCAGTGCAATTTTAGAGCAGTGCACATAATAAGAAATTTTACACTCTGGTGTGTTCACTTTGTTCTCTGTGTCTTCATAAACAGGGGTTATTTTATAGCTAAAATATGGATGCGAAGATCACAGGAGAGAGAGTGTTTGTTTGCTGATGTGAAATGAGGGAACTGAAGTATAATGGCCCTGTGAAAACAATGAAGGTATTATGCAGAGGAAATGATAGCAGAGCTGCATTTAATGTGATGATGGCAACTTCACAGTTATTCACAACAAACAAGAGCCTCTTATGGCAGTCAATGACTCCTGTGTGTGTGTGTGTGTGTGTGTGTGTGTGTGTGTGTGTGTGTGTGTGATTGTTAGTGTGATGATATATACATGCTGCACATGCAACTCGCAGAGGTCATTTTCTTTGAAGCAAACTGGAGTAAACTGAAAGTAAAAGTGGTGGAGAAAATATTGAATCAATCAGTGACCTTTCTCTCACTTTTTTGTTGAGCCCCTGATAAATAATGCCCTTCTTCAATGCCAGGCTTGAAAAAGATCTGAGAGAATTTGCCTTGACTGAAAACTGAAAGGGGAAAAAAGAAACTAAGAGAAAAATGATAAATGATTTAAGATGTTTACAGGAAAGTCTTGATGGAAATATTGAGTTGCGTGATCTGCTTTCCTCAGGTTGTTATTTATGGTTGAGCCGTCTGCTGGATGTCTGTCTGCCCTCCTGTGTGAAATGAAATGGATGGTCATAGAACGCAGTGTCCAGTGTGTGTGAACCTGACCAGGAAGGTCTCTCTTCTCTCTCTCTCTCTCTCTGTGTGTGTGTGTGTGTGTGTGCTACTCTGGGTGAGGTTGTGTGAACTAGGCACACTAAAGCTTTAACCCATTTGCAGTCTCTCTGAAGATATAGAGACTGAGTTAAAGAGAGTGAGTTGCTAATAAATAATGATTTCTTTGAGTCAGTCTAATGGAAGTGTATCATGACCATCGTATCATGTGTTTTAAAGCCATATCAGTTTAAACTTTTGATATAGGGTTTTCTGAGCACCCACACATATGAATCACGCACACAGAAAGCGTCTGTCACACGGCATGTGAGTAATACAAAGTTCTCTTTCATGTCTTATTGCACTTAAACTGTCAAATACACACAAGTTTATGTTAAAAACACACAAAAACACAGTCGGTTATGTCTGTGAAATTAAACAGCTGGGAAAGAAATCACGTTTATATTAGATTTGTGTATTAAGCGACAGTAACGTAATATACAGTGACACAATCACATTTTACAGATTGTACAAACAACTTGTTCTGAGACACTGCCAACACTCATTTATGTTCAAAAACCTGTAAAGATGAAATTTGCATAGTAGGTGCCCTTTAAACAAATGACCTGAGAATATATGACAGCATGGATAAACGAAATGTAAAAGTTAAATGTAGAAATTATCAGAATTAATTTTCTGATATCAGCCAATACCAGTATCCGGTACTGATATATTGTGCATCCTTATAGAATGGTAATAATAAAGAATGAGTAGTTGAATGCTGTTGTATTCGTTTATTCAACTTAACTGGACATATCCTCAGACAACAGAGAAATAAAACAGAAAGCATTTATTGGACAGGTTGTTTAGCACTGTAAATTATGTATATCTATGATACTATCAGGGTACATCCTCTCTGTTGGGTACAGAAGAGGCACTCTGTGATTCTGCTTCTGTCTGCAGGGTCTCCTGGGATGTATTTAGCTGGAGATGGAAGTGCATTGAAGTCAGGCAAAATGTTCACAATCCCTTTTCACATTGGGCTGGTTGCCCTGACAATCTGATGCTAGTGGTACCAAAGAAAATCTTTCCATCTTTTCTCTCTTTAACAGTAGACAGCTGCAGTAAAACTGAAGTGTTTGTGTTAATGTTAAAATACTTTCTCCAGTCACAAAGAAATGCTTCACTCAAAACTAAAAAATAAATATTCTCACCTCATAATGTGCAACATAACATGAAGATGTTTTGAAGAATGTTTGAGCTGCTCTTTACCATAGTAAACAGTGGTTGTATTGTTGTCAGACACCTAACTGCATTGAATGGAATGTATTATAGTTTATATTTACATTAAATATATTTAGCTGAAATTTAGAGTGCTTTTTGGAGCCACTTATATGGAATATTATAATTTGAAATATGCTTAAAATATATTGCCAGTTGTACTGGGTTAAGTGTTTACGATAAACTGAAATATACTTAATTGTAACTTCTACTGAAACTTTAATGTCAAGTGCACATTCAAAACAATTAACGTGTTTGGCAAAATTGAGTGATTATTTATACAATTCAGTTTAGTAATGCTAAAATAACATACAGCAGGTTTAAAAAAATTAAAGCTGTTGTTTTTGACCATAGCAATCACAATAAATTGTTTTCTATAACTAAGTGTACTAACTGTAATTCTGTACTAAAACATTTTATTAACTTCATATTATGCTTATTAGTGGTGATTGTAGGATTCACTGCTTTAATAATTTCCAATTTCAGTGCAAAAACTCATCTCTTATTCTCTCTTTTGTTATCTCTCTCGTAAAATATTTCTCTCTCACTATGTGAGTTGTTCTTCCCACTCTTTTTTTCCAATTTAGTTGGCCTTCCTCTTTTGATTCATCTCTCTAGAAATAAAGAGTAAAAAAGACACTGATCTTTTTGCCTCTGCTCCCAACCCATTGCTCTTAAAAGAGTGTTGTTACACTGAGGAGATCGTGGGCCGCTGTGTCAGCTCTCCCCAGGGCCAACGGAAACGCACAGCTACATGAATATACGACTAGTTCAGTCTTTCATCAGCATCACTGCAGGACTGAGGCTGGTACTTGAGGACTGATTTGATCATATTTTAAGTTCAGAACAAGTTGTTTTTCTGCAAACACACCAGTATGTACTGTATCAGTCCTGTAAGTGTCATCCAATCAGACAGTGGTGACATCACAGTCAGACATTAAAGAGGCTCTGGCAGCCAGACTGATTGGTGGAAATGCAGCTTTTTTGAATATCTCAGACAAAGGTAACGAGGGCCATGGGATATTCGTAATGAGACAGGGGAGTTATTCATTGAGTTTGCTCCCGCTGTGCATGGTGGAACTCACATACAGAGGAGAAAAGTAATAGTGTGTGTGTGTGTGTGTGTGTGTGTGTGTGTGTGTGTGTATGAGACGATGTGTGTGACAAGGTCTGTATTAAATGGATAGATCTGTCCATTAGCATTCCCATTTATATCAATGCCAAGTATTTACATGCATTTATTCCGGTAGTAACCTGAAAGTTGTAATATTTTGAAAATAAAGTAATAATATTTTGAGAATAAAATCAAAATGCAAAATAAAGTCTAAATGTTTCATGAATAAAGTCGAAACTATGAGAATAAAGTTGAAATTGCGAGAATAAATTCAAAACGAATAAAGTTGAAATGTTTTGAGAATAAAAAAGTTCTAATGTTTTGAAAATAAAGTCGTAATGTTTTGAGAATAAAGTCATAATTATGAGAGTAAAGTCGAAATGTTTTGAGAATAAAGACATCCCGGTAAATATTACTCAGCAAAGTCGTTTTATTGTTAGTGATTTACTATAAAGCTGTAATTTTGTTGAAAAATATAAAAAAGTGAAATTATTATTTAATTGGTTGTATTTAGATGAAATGCAAGCTACTGTATGAAATTTGTCTGTGAAGTGTGTATGTGCACTGATGAACAATGTTACAGATTCAATTCAATTAAAATATTCAATTATTAATTCAATTTTGTGTTTAAGACAATGTGTTTATTTTTCAAAGTCCAAATGGCAAATCAAATAATTAGAATCAAAATACAAACTAATGCTATAATTTCATTGTATTAAATGCTATTCCATTGTATTGAACTAGTTTACTGTAAAAAAATGGCTATTGTTTAATTTGTTTGATTTTGATTCCAGTTTTGTGTAGGGATGTGCAAATAATAGAATGCGATTATCCAGCCTTATGTCACGGCAATTTGTACGTATTTTACAAGGTGGCTAATTCGTACGAATTCATATAAATTCATGTGTTTTTGGCTAATCGTACATATTTAACAAGTTCTCAATTCGTATGGATTTGTACGAATCCCATTCACCTAAAGCCGCTCCTAAACCTACTCCTCACTGGGGTCTAGGCAAATGTGAAAAAGTGAGGTTGTATGAATTCGTACAAATTAGCCACTTCATAAAATCCGTACAAATTGTCATGAGATAGCATGGATTATCATGCACGTCTCGTCAGTAATGCCGGTTCTGTGATTAATAGTAAATCTCAATCAGATAGAGTGGCATTTACTACACAGAGCCATAGTTCACTGACAAGCTACACAATATCACATGCATTATCTAAGATGTATCCTGTCTGATAATCGCATCAGATTATTTGCACAGCCATAGTTTTGTGTAAAATATCTAAACGATCTTAACTTTTGACAATCCAATCAAAAAATATGTTTAGAAAGACATGTTAATAACCATAGAATCTACATGATATAGATACGATAACACATACACTATCTGTGCTGTCACATGATCAGTAAGTGTTTTGTAGAGAAGCTATTTTCAGTGGTCATTTTATTCTACTGCTGTCTTTGCAGTTTTGAAGAGAGTTCACCCTAAAATTGTAAATTATTGTAAACTTTTGCAGGTAAAATTCCTAAAAAAGTGAGTTATGCATACGATTTGCTACAGTTCCATTTTAAATGAACACAGATGATCGATTAATAAAAACTTATTTTTAACAGGATTTCTTGCATAATACTAAGTTGTCACCTCACACTTTTATCACATTATGCATGATTTACAAACTAATACATTTTAACTTTTGCATTACATAACCAGTTCCATATGTGCTGATGTTCTAACATAGTAAACTTGCTCAGTAGCTCACCTGATGAGCACTTGGGTATGAGTCCTGTGTAACAAAAAAAAAGCTCAAAAACAAGTAGAAGCAGGCATGGCATCGTTGCTTTAGTAAATGTGTTTTTATTTCATATTTGCTTGTTAACACTATTGGTTAGGTTTAGGTTGGGGGTAGTGTAGGAGTATTACAGTGTTTTAAAGCATTAACCTTGTAGCACCACTCACCAACATTTAATTTCTGAACTGTCATGATACTGCACGTGGATGAACAATGAAAATGTTGGCACATTCATGTTCATCTGCTTCAGAGATAACTGAATGTGCTTTTTAGCACAACTCACTGGACATTTTCACTTTTATATTGCCACGAAATGTGCAAAAAGCAGCATACTATAATTTTTGCAGAAATGTTGCCACAGGCACATATTTTTCATGTTTCTGGGCTGGGAAATTATCATACTGTGCACAGTAACATACTATATGCTGAAATGTATTTGAGAGGGACAGAGAGAGTGAATGTGTGTGATAGCTGGCTTCCTTTTTTCTTTCTTATCTTAACTCACTTTCTTTGAATGTGTTGAGTTATGGTTGTCATTGGTTTCTTGTTTGCGGTTCAGGTTGTTGCAGGTTTGTTTCGTCATGCGTGCAACTGGAGCCACAGTCCAGACTCCACAGCATAACACACAAACACATTCACAGCAAAATGATGAGCGACTGTCCTGTGGTGACACGGTTGTATAAGCGTGTGTGAATTAAAGCTGTTTGCATCCATTTGTTTGGCTAGCTTAGCTTGTGTTTCATACTATGGATGACTAATTGGCTTGCACGAATGTGTGCAGAGAAAGACTGAGAGGCAGATGAGAGCGCCAGTTGAGTTATGATATGCATTCCTCTTGTTTGACTGTAATGTATTCAGTCACATCTCACTTCTGGTGCCTGGAGCTCACTGCACTGGGAGCCTAGAGACCATCCCTATCACTTCCTGTCTATCCTTTGCTTCACCCTGTCTCTGTACATAATTCTTCTTGGCTTAAAATGATAATTTTCACAATCTGTCTAACACCATTTCTTTTGTTTCTGTGGAATCACTTTTAAACTTTTTTTTTCTCTCCAATGCAAATCATCAGTCATCTTGTGTTGTCTGTCTTTGTGTATCGTGCCTAGCGCCTTCTGCCTCTCATCTCTTTCAGCTCATCTTTTTTGCGTCTGTATGCATGACTTCTCTTTCAGTTTGAGATGTGTCCTCCTCTCCTGTCCCCAAAATCCCCGTCTTCCCTTTCACTTATCTTCAGGAAAGACAGCTGACGCTCTATAAGATGAGCATCGGCCTCTCATCTGTGGCTTAGCAGGACTGCGCGTACTGTTTGTTTATTCTGTTTGTGTACATGTTTGTGGATGAGAATATGGCAGACGTAATAGGATTGCTGATGTATGTGATGTTTGGTCTTTATTGATTGCGGCCAGAAAACAACTGTAAACAGAAGTGATATGTTAATAAACACTTCAACCAGTTAAAACAATAATGTAATGAAGTATCAGCCAATTGTTCATATTTATGTCAGTTTACAGAGGTCTCTCTCCAGTCCTTAGATCGTCCTAGATTTAAAGGCACAATATGTAATTTTTGCCGCTAGAGGGTGCATATTCAAAACAAACAACGAAACAAAGGTGTAGATTGATAATGCCATGATTGAGTGTGGAATCATGGGAGTTGTCGCTCTTTCCAGTCATGTGTATGTGGGGTAAAACAACGCTGTTTTATCATACTAGATACATCTGAGTGTGTTGGAAGTTCTATTATAATGCTAATCTGTGCGTTCGTCACCTGTCTAATACAATGCTTAACAAAATAAAGCATCTTTAGTGGAAGTGTAACAAAATCCACAGTTCGGTTCGATACGACACAGTGGTGTCACGGCATCATAAAGGTGAGAAAAACAAGAAGTTGGCAAAAGATTTAGTTTCAAAACTAAATACAAAGCGCCTGCTTTAGGGGCCATTCACACAGAATGCGTTTTTCCATTCCAGTGCACTACTTTTCTTTTGTTTTTTGTTGTCTTTTTTTGTAAACACGTGCTTGACGGATGTGCATGACCGTTGCGCTCACGTCTTGTGTCTTTTGCAGCGCCTCACACAGGAGCGCTGCATTTTTAAGACGCTGTGTCAAGTTAAACTAATTTTAACTTCTTGAAGCAGTGCCACTTATCAATGTCAATTCCAAAGCAGTTGACCAATCAGAAGAACTCGGAGGCGGAGCAAGCCTTGCGATCTTCTGTTTACATTAGCAAGTTGGCATGACAACTTTTTTATTTGACGGCATCATAGTGGAAGAGGTGCTCATAGTGGCTGTGTCCGGATACGCTAAATTATATAACATTTCTTCGAGCGATTGTCACAACGTGTTCCTTAAAAAGGAGCTTGGAGAGAAATATCTCTGTCACTGAATATATATATATATATATATATATATATATACTGAAATTGCCCCTTATTGTCATTATTGCATCACATCTCAAAAGCGCGTCTCGAGACTCGTGTTCTATGCTGCACTTTTTTTAAAACCATTCCTGAGTGCTGCATCTTGCGTTTTTAGACACAAAGACGCGTTCAGTGTAAATGGCCCCTTAAAAATATTTTCGACTTCAGAAGGCCTTTGACATTTATCTAGGATGATTTTGGAAGCTTTTTTAACATTTGTTTCTTATTTATTTGATTCTACCGTGTTTTGCCAATTTTCAGTGTTTTATATTTACACTTTGTGTAAGTTATTTGTTATTTTATATTAGGGCTATAGAATGGTGTATTTGTATTTGTTTTAGTAATAAATTAAACATTCTATGTTTAATATAAGAATTTGTCGTATTATTTTGTTGTCCATTCAATCAATTGCTACCTGGTCTCATGACAAAAACGTACCTGGGGACACTTTTTTGCGGGACGCGAAATACGTACCAATAAGTACATATCACTGCAGTTTTCAAAAAAATGAACACTAGGGGCAGTAAAACTCTGACACCTTTTATTCCTTTTCACACAAAGTATGATTTACAAAGTTTGATAAACATAATTTTCACACTATTACTTGAAGAATATTATATTATGACTTAAAAACAATATTAATATGTGTTTTATAATGTGTTTTTATAATGTGTTTTGCATTTGTTAACACTATCAGGTAGGTTTAGGGTTGGGTTTGGTGTAGGGCATATTTCCAACACGACAGTGTATTAATTTTAGCAACAGTCTCCGGATATTTGAACTTTGAACTGCCGCAATACATACCTGAAGCAACGTAATACAAACACAGCAATATGTACCTATATCAATGTAATAAATACGTGCCAGGGTTCACGTATTGAACCTGTGTTTTAGCACCACTCAGTGGACATTTATTTTTGAAACTGCTGTGAAACATGCAGTAAGGTATGTAAAAAGGGCGCTGCTAAAAAGTACCCAGAGGTATGTATTTTTATGAGACTGGGTTGATCAATTGACACTGAATTGCCGCTAATTTGAAAGTGAAAGTAAAATGTGCACAGACATTTACGAGTGAGGGAAAAGAGGAGACCTCTAACAAACTACTTCACTTTAAGCTCTTTTATTTTCTAAATGTAATGGAATTAGTCCAATGAATTGTTCAGTTTGTAATGCGTACCGAACCGAAAGCCTTGTACCAAACAGTTCAATACATATAAGTGTATCGGTACACCCCTAGTCTTTAGTGTTTCCATGTTTTCTACAAAATAATCAAAGGTGTTTGACGTCATTGGCAGGTGATGCAATGACATGGTCCGTTACACTACTTAAATTCTTATTTCTCTGGATTTAAACATTCTTTTACATTTGGGTGTAATCTAAGTACACAAGTCAACAAAATATATTACACTATTCTCGTGGTTTTTGGATATTTTAATCAAAAATTGTGCTTTTAAGTCTAACAATGGTTTGTAATGTTTTAATAAGACATTATATTGACATGATAGCATCTTTTCAGACAATTCCTTGTAAACCTTAGAGATGGTTGTGTATGAAAATCCTAGTAAATCAGCAGTTTCTAAAATATTATAAGTCACTTAAAGCGATAGTTCTTTCAGGCAAATACAGTCAAAGTCAAATTAAAAAATGTCCTAGTTCTTCCAAGCCTTATAATGATAGTGAATGGGTGTTGTTGATATTTTGAAGCACAATAAAGTGCATCCATCCATTATAAATAATACTCCACATGGCTCTGGATGGTTAATATAAGGTCTTTCAAAGCAACACAATGTGTTTGTGTAGGAAAAATATCCATATTTAGAACTTTATAAACCGTAATCACTAGCTTTCGATAACTGTTGTCTGTGCATTTATGAGAGGTAGGCGTTTCAGCGGATGACGTAGTACATAGGCGTATTGTAAGCTCCAGAAAAAAGTGACAAGCGCGGAAGCGCAAAGAGCAAAACATAACACAAGTCACGAATTAGAAGTACAAAACGAGGATTTGTAAAGAAAAATGTTAGAGGATTTTGATATAAGCCAACAGGAGACTGGTTTTCCTTTGTTCTTGTAAACAAAATTTGCACACCTAGGATGGCTTGAGTGTAGTAAACTATGGGGTAATTTTGATTTTTGGGTGAACTATCCCTTTAAATTACATTCATTCCCCATTCTGATGCTTAAATTGAACTTCAGCAGATTGTTCGATCATCTCTACATGCCTAAATGCAATGAGCTGCTGCACTGTGATATGGCTGATTATATATTTGCATTAACAAGCAGTTGATCAAGTTTACCTAATAAAGTGGCACAATATATTCCAGCAACAACAGTGTGTTTATGATTTACATCCCAATTCCCATGCTCTCTGTTCTACATAGTGTACAAAATTAGATTTGGCCCATCATTGGCCCATCCCAAATCACAGTAGGTTGAAAATAGTATGTGAAAGCTGCCCAGATGGCATTCTGGCATACAGATGTGCATTTGTGCATTTGCTAATATTGCACACAACCCTTACTACAAGTGTGCAGAAGTTTGTGACTGTTCTCATTTGACCTTTTTGTTGATTTAACACTAGAAACAAGCAGGCAGTATACAACAAAGAGGTCTGCAGTAATACTCAAAGTCTCGGCTGCTCTCCTCTTTCCTGATTAGAAATGTTGTAGGTTTGCAGTATGTTGTGCTGTTAGACCCATCACTGTTGCTTTACCTCCACAATGAATCTGTTGAGCTGGTGCAGCAGCTATGTTAGCAGTGTTAACTCTTGATGGCAGTGCTGGGAGTGATATGATGGTGCAGGGGCTGACCGTGTTGTATCAGTACACAGCTCTATAAATAACAGACTGTCAGTCCTCCACCAGTGCGTTCCTCTAAATCTTTCATGCTCCGAGGGACTCAGCAGAAATTTCCGCACCTCGGATGCTGCACCTTGTCTTTTTTTTTCTCATTTCTGCACCGGTTATTTTATGGCTGCCACATGATGGGGAAGCATTTTGTGGAGAAGCCATTTTCAGTAGTCATGCTCGTCTACTGCACTCTTTGCAGTTTTAAAGAGAGAGTTCATCCTAAAAATTTGCCCCAATTT
Organism: Cirrhinus molitorella; assembly: GCA_033026305.1. Classification (NCBI taxonomy): domain Eukaryota; kingdom Metazoa; phylum Chordata; class Actinopteri; order Cypriniformes; family Cyprinidae; genus Cirrhinus; species Cirrhinus molitorella. Next base: position 31,721,721 of record CM065119.1, read on the forward strand.
TAATTCCATTACTTACGCACCCTCATATTTTTCCAAACTTAAATGACTTTTTCTTCTCTGGAGCAAAACGTTGTTCTGACACTTGCTAATGAGCATCAAAAATTACATAAATAAGCAAGCAAACAAATTCATGAGTTATGAATGTAACTATTCATATGGCTCAAATAGTAAACTTTGTGTGTAAGTTACTGTCTGTCGCTAATAGATTGCTGTTCCTCTTTGACAGCTCTGGTCATTATGACAGCAGAATAACATCTGGTCTCTAGTGTGCAGATGAGATGAGATGACAGTACTAGTACCAAACATGATGACTGACAGCGTGAGTTCACAGCTGCGGGTACACCAGAGAGGAGGTCCCGATATCTCATCCTTGAATTTTGAGTGACAGTGAGGTTTTCCAGTGACATTGTTTGCAGGACTGCCGTATGGGAGACCCCACAGCCTTATGTAAAGACCCTTCACAATGTATGAACCAATAGTAATCAAGTCTACTAGCATAGACTGTTACTAAATTATTAGCCATATCAGTAGTATACTGTTAACAAATTAGTGTCCTGGTCCAGGATACTGGTCACAATTTTGTTTGTTTTGTTTGGTCGTTGTCTAGCCAGAAGTTTTTGTTTTGTTTTGTTTAGTTTAGTTTTTTTTCTTCATATATATATATATATTAGCAGAACACAGAAATTGTGTTTTTTTTTCTCCTTCCCTATTGTGACATATGTTTGAGTTACACTCTTAAAATAAAGGTGCTTTAAAAGGTTCTTCAAAGCGATGTCATAGAAGAACCATTTTTTGGTTCCACAAAGAACCATTCAGTCAAAGGTTCTTTAAAGAACCATCTCTTCCTTACCTTTTTATACAACCCCTGGCAAAAATTATGGAATCGCTACACTTTACACTACAAGATATTCACCCAAATGTTTTACTTTATAACAAATAAACTAGTGCTGTCAAACGATTAATCGCGATTAATCGCATCCAAAATAAAAGTTTAGGTTTACATACTATATATTTGTGTACTGTGTATATTTATTATGTATATATAAATACAAACACATGCATGTATATATTAATGAAAATTATTTTAGATTTATATCTAAAATATTTATATTTATTTATTTATAATCTAAATTGTATAAAGGTATAAATATATATACATATAAATATTTTGTTTTAAAATACACATGTAAGTGTGTGCATTTATATGTATATAATAAATATACAAAGTAAACACACATATAGTATGTAAACATAAACTTTTATTTTGAATGCGATTAATCGCGATTAATCATTTGACAGCCCTAAAATAAACCAATCACAGATATGACACAAAACAATTTTTGTTTAATTATTCAACACTCTGGTTATGTGAAACATACCTCAAACAAAAGAAATTAAAATTGTTGAATTAATGGAAAATTATTTCCCCCAACAAGAAAGCTGTCAGTTGAAATGATGGAAAGTATTATAAAACTCCCTCAAGATGGAAATCCATCATGGAGTATAGCAAAAGAAGTTGGAACTTCCCAGTCAGCTGTTTCTAATATTTGGTGTAAGTATAAAAAAATGGAAAGATCATAAAACAAAAACATACAGGAAGATCAAGGAAGACATCAAAGCATCAAGATAGAAAACTCAAGCAATTTGCCTTGAAAATAGACAAACATTTGTGGTAAAAAAGTATATACAATTTTATTTATTTTATTTTTATTTTTATTTTTTCAGAAAATGATCGATCATTTTACTATAAGACCCATATTCTATAAAAAAAGACCTGAACGTCTTGGACGAGGAAGAAATTATCAAGAAATTTTAATTCAGGTGTAAACTAATCCTGGTTGGTTGATGGTGGTTGAAACAGATGTATTATAGTTACAACGTTACTATAGTTTTCGCATTGTGTTCTTCTTCTGAGGTAAATTCTGGCTTATTCCTCTCAGCGCGTCTTCCAGAAATGAAAAGTAGCCGAGATGAACTTGTTGAATGTTCATGTTTGTTTACAGAGGTGATGTGGGCATTTACCTACATGTCCGGGTGTCTCCTGTAGATGTTTAAAATGTGAAAAGTGGAGCTGCTTGTAAGTGATTACATTAGAGATGAGTTTAGATGGGAAAACTGGATCTCGCATTGGTATCATACAGATTACTTTGTCAAATAATATTTGTCAATGTGACTTACTTACTTTCTCATGTCTGTGAGGCAAGTATTCACGAAGATTAAGATTGTTTTATTTGCATGTCTGTGAAGAGAGGTGGTGGAGACAGCAACAGGCAGAGAGCACACCCTGTTTATTTAATTAATTTCACAAAAGCGCATTGTTTCCTTGTTATTATGACTCTACGGACATAAAAGTAGACCCTTTGCAGTTTCAAAACAACAGACTATTTTTTACTTCTTTTCATGGTCATCAAGAAAAACAAAACAGACTGCACCGGTGTGGTCTTTGACCCCAGAGGGTTAACAGTGTTGCCGCGGGATGTTTTTCATGTCCGCAGGTTGAAGCGACTCCAATAACCTGATATTTAGCCCCTGGAAGGTGTCTCTCACTATGTCTCCCACAGCAACATTAAAATAGTGTAGATTAGTGTGCAATGTTTTTTTTTTAATTTACAGTATTTAATATTGGGTGAATCAAGGTTATTTGACATAACATTTTATTTAAAAGTAACAATAGTTACTTTCCCTGGTAATTAGTTACTTTTATAATGATGTAACTCAGTTTGTGAGAAGTAACTATAACTAATTACTTTTTTAAAGTAACATGGCCAACACTGTTGAGAGGACAGCAGGGGATGGACTTTTTCACTGGAGAAAGTAATATTATGGATCATGGACTATTTTGGCCAGAGGCAACAGTTTAAAGGTAAAACACATTAAAGATGGATTTGGTTTTTTACAAACATGCACCCTTTCAATTCACAAGGTGCAACTGATGGACTTCTTGCTACTTGTGGACTTCAAATGTGAAGATATGGGGCTAACAGATTGCTAAATTCAGGGCAATGAATATAAAATAAGTTAAAAAATGCATCATAACCCCTTTACATCGATTGAATGCCCTAGTCTGAATCTTATGTGTTTTTCAGCAAGAATATACAGCATTTTGCACTCATCTTCACCAGGGATGACAGTGAACTTCTAAACTTGGTGCTCTTCTGCTGAACTCACTGTTGCCTTTGATCAAACAGTCTGATGATGTGCCTTGTGATATGTGATAGATTCAGACCGTTTGAAACAGGAATAGATAAAAAGAGTCTACTCTGAGAAGGCGAACCAGCATTCATTTTGTTTTTAGTGTCTGAACAGGAAAGACAGACTCTCTGGAGGCTGTATTATGCTGCAGAGGGAAGTCTGAGAGGTGGCTAATGGAGCTTACTGAGATGATAAGAGCATTTGTGTTGGTGTGTGTCTATATTTTGATATTATTGGTGTTAAAAGCTCTGCTACTGCTCCTCATTTGTATTTTCAGCGCTGAGTGCACCAACACAGCGTGGAGCCACAGAGGAAGTGTGCATCTCTGTAAAGTCTGATATTTAAAAGCCTGTACACAACACACACAGGTGAAGCAAGTGAGTGTGTGTGTGTCTGGAGCTGGCTGTGAGTTGGACCAGCAGGTGATTTGTAAACAGGGGAGATGATTTTATTAGAGCGTGCAACAAGGTGTGAAGTGATTCTCTCTCCCTCTCGCTCTCAAACACACACACACACACACACACACACACACAGGAAGGAAATGGCACGAATAGAGAAGTCTTAATCGACTGATACATGGGTCGCATCCTGTCTTTGTTGTAGGACTGTGGATGGACGGATTTTGATGGCACTTTACTCATGGTGAGATTGAAAATTGTGTATGGCTGGATCTTCTGGACCTCTTGCCATTTAATCATGTTTGGCCTTGGGATAAAGGGATTGTTTAGTCTGAGTTATTGTGGAAGCAGAGATTGATATTTTTGAGGTTCTTTTTGGCGCAGCTTGAGGAAAAGTGGCAGATTTTTTTGTCGTACACTCTTAGAAAAGTGCGAAAAAAATGTCTCAATAATGTATGTGTATTAATTGTGCAGTGCATGAATTACATATTGCATAATGTAGTGTTTTAGGTTCAGAGGAAGGTTTGAATGATAAAATTAGCAAAATAGGTAATTTCCTTCTGTAAAATTAATGAAATAGGCAGGTAATTTCCCTCTGTAAAATTGTCCAAATAGATAAAAATGTATTCAAAAATACATAAAAATGCAGTTCATACATAGAAAACATACATGCTGGAAAATACTTGTTGAATAAAATAAAAAATAAATAAATAAATGAAAATTGTATTTTTTGAAAATAATGACTTAAAATTGTATGTTTTATTTTTACTTGATGGTTATATTTTTAGTATTTTCAGACTTTTATTTTATTTTATTTTATAACAGAAATGTATTTTATATATAAAAAAAGACATACTTTTTTTTAAATAATAACTCAAGATTGTATGTTTTATTTTTACTTGATGGTTACATTTTTAGTATTTTCAGTTTTTTTTATAATAGAAATGTATTGTATGTCACGCCCCTGGACTGTGGTTGTTTTGTTTTCTTCCCCATGTGCTCTGTGACCTAGTTTCTGTTAACTGATTGTCATTTAGTTCAGGTGTGTCTCATTTTCTACCCTTTATAAGTTCCTTCCTGTTCTGTGGTTTTTGTCCGGTCTTCGACCTCACGTTATGTGTGTTGATGAAATCTCCTCCCGTGTTTGTACCTTTCGTTGTGTCTTATTAAAAGACTTCTTATTATCATCTTAGTGAGCCTGCGTGTTCCTAAACACACCCAAGTGTGACAGAAGACCGGACCCACAAAACAGTAAGCGTCGTGTTCCCCAGTCTTTTCTTTTCCGTTTTTGAACAGTTTTTATTTTCAGTTTTTGTCGTGTTATGGACCCCATATACAGCCCCGAATTTCTCCTCCTAATGCTGAAGCAGGGGGAGAGAACGCTCGAGGACCATACACGACAGTTCATTTTCATCGCGAACTATTCCAGCTATCCGGACGGCACGCTCTGCACATTTTATAACGCCAGCCTGAACCCCACGTGCAGAGCGTTGTCGTCCGAAGATGGTCCTCGAGCGGACTTCGCCGCCTATGTGGAGTGGACACTGGCGAGAAACGGGTCCTCCCTCACCATCCACCCTGAGGAAAATCGCGCCAGTGCCACTCCGGACCCAGAGCCCAGCCCACCATCTCCCCGCTGCGCGGAGCAACAGCCCGAGCCCACCGCTGACGGAGAGCCAGAGCCCAAAGCGACTGACGAGCCATCGCCTAGCAGCGCGACAGAGCTGAGGGTCGCCTCGGAGCCCGAGCCCAAAGAGTCAGACCAGGTGCGTGAGCCGGCTACAGAGCACGCCACGGTGGAGAACGCCAATGACAGCGAGAGCGCGGAGTGGAGCTCCGCCCACTGCACCAAGGCTGAGGGTGAGCTAATTATATATCTGGGGCTGCTTAATATGGAAAAGGAACTAATAGACTGGGAAACTGATCTGGAGTTGTATCCTGCCCCTTTATTCCCTCCTTCGTCTCCGCTGGTCCCGTCCAGCCCTCCTTCGTCTCCGCTGGTCCCGTCCAGCCCTCCTTTGTCTCCGCTGGTCTCGTCCAGCCCAGAAGTGGTTCCCAGAACTCCAGTGCCCGCTTCTCAAGAGCGCCCTCCTGAATTCAGCCCGGAGGACATTCACAAGGTCCCGCCCACCCACCCTTTCCTGTCTACTCCGCTGCTGGTTCCTGTCAGCCCCATGGCTCACCCTCAGCCCAACATCTGTGTGCTGGATGCGCCACGGGTCTGCCAGTCTCCATCGGCGTCATGGCTGGAGGATCCCTCACCTCTGCCTCCAGCCTCTGAGTCCCGAACTCCGCCTCGGCCCTTCGACCCGTCGGCTCCACCATGGCTCCTAGCTCCCTCCTCTCCACCGTGGCCCATCAGTCCACCAGCTCCGCCGGGCTCCCTCGTCCCTCCGGCTCCGCCTTGGTCTGTCGTCGACCATCCGCCGCTTTGGGACTCCGCTCCTCCGGCTACGCCTCGTCCCTCCATCCCTCCAGCTCTGTCAGGCTCCTCCTTTCCTCCGGCTCCTCCTCAGTCCTCGGTCGCTCCGGCTCCACCGCGGCCTTCTGGATCCCCGTCTCCGCATCGGTCGCCGGTGCCACCTGTTCCGCCTTGGCCCTCCGGATCCTCCTCGTCGCCCTGGCCCATCGGCTCTCCGTCTCCGCCTCGGGCTCCTCCTCCACCTGCTCCGCCGCCGTCGGTCGGCCCCCTGAAGTCGGTGGCCATTCCTCCACCATGGCTCCTCCCTCCGTCGGCTCCACCGTGGGCCGCCATCTTGGCTGTGGCCTGGGTCTCTCCTGGTTCCTCCTGCTTCAGATCCCTCCTGTCTTCTCCCTGGCTCCTCCCTCCATCATCTCCTCCCTGGACTCCCTTGGTTCTCCTCCTCCCGGTTGTCCGTCCTCCTCCTGAGCCTCCTCCCAAGTTTCCATCTTTCTGTTTGTGGCGCGAGGACGCGCCATCCGGGAGGGGGGGAGTACTGTCACGCCCCTGGACTGTGGTTGTTTTGTTTTCTTCCCCATGTGCTCTGTGACCTAGTTTCTGTTAATTGATTGTCATTTAGTTCAGGTGTGTCTCATTTTCTACCCTTTATAAGTTCCTTCCTGTTCTGTGGTTTTTGTCCGGTCTTCGACCTCACGTTATGTGTGTTGATGAAATCTCCTCCCGTGTTTGTACCTTTCGTTGTGTCTTATTAAAAGACTTCTTATTATCATCTTCGTGAGCCTGCGTGTTCCTAAACACACCCAAGTGTGACATTGTATTAAAAATGCATACTTTTTTGAAAATAATAACTCAAGATTGTTTTATTTTTACTTGATGGTTAAATTTTTAATATCATTTTATTTTATTTTAAAACTAATTTATTTATAATTTATAATTTATTTTATATTAAAAATGCAAACTTTTTAAAAATAATAACTCAAGACTTTTTTAGTATTTTCAGTAATTTTATTTTATTTTATAAAATAAATTTACTATTTTATATTAAAAATAGATTCTATTTAACATAGTATCTCAAGATTGTATGTTTTTTTTTCAGTCTTTAAAATCATATTAAAAATCAGTCTTAAAAAACATACATGCTTAAAAAGACTTATTTTTGATGTTTAAAAAAATTGTCCACCAAAATAACAACATAAATGTGCAAACAAACAAACAAGAAACACATAAAAAGGAAATTTTCTTTTATTTTCTTACTTTAATTTATAACAGAAATCTATTTAATATAAAAAAAATACTTACTTTTTGAAAAAAATAACTCAAAATTGTTTGTTTTATTTATTTATTTTTTATTGTGTTTGGCCCACATACTGTTTGATTGATGTGATCAATACTGAGAGTCATGAAGCTGATCAAACCCGCTCAACTGTGAACAAAGACCACAGTCAGGAATTCAACCGCTTCTCACTGTGAAATACATACATCCACTATACAGCTGACCTACATACAGCACAACACTTATCTGAGAGGGACACTGCCATGCATTTTTAACTGTTTTGTTGGATATGTTTGAAGGACACATCCCATAATCCACATGCCAGCTTTTATCAACTTCACCGCTGAAGGACCCAAAAACAGAGCGAGGGAGAGTGAGATCTATTCAATGAAAGTGATTCAGATAAAAGGTACTTCCTACGCACCATCCTTCCCTTTGGCCTCATTCCCTCTGCTCTCATACATTCTGTCAGTTTCAAGAGAAAGGATCAGCAAGGGTCAATGTGCGGCTACCGTTGGGACTGCTGTGATTGACAGTGATGCCATGGCAACAGCATCCTAGCATCATTTCCGCCTTTCCCTAAAATGTGCAGATATTTTCAGGGTTCATAGAGTTCAGACAAGGAGACACTCTGTATTCACATATTCACAAACAAAGATCACAAACTGAGCCAGACATTGATGTGGAACTAAATATTATTTTTATAATATTATTGCAGTTAGGAGGAGTCTAAATATATGAGGTCTGGCAAGATGGAGGAAAGGAGTGCGAGGAGATGATAACTATGGAAGCCCATTTCTGCCACTGAATAAAAATAAAAAAGGTTATTGCAATTTTTTAATTTCACAATTATATCAGAGTTGCGTGATTATAAACTCGCAATTGGGAGTTATAAAATCAGAAATGTGAGATATTGGGCTCTATTTTAACGATCTAAGCACATAGTCTAAAGCGTGTGGCGTAGGTGCACTTTTGTTAGTTTAAAGAACGGGGAAAAATGGTTGGCACACCAGGTGCATGGTCAAAAAAGGGTTGTCCCTATTCTCTTAATGAGTCATGGGTGTGTTTTGGCTGTAACGTGCATTAAACCAATCAGAGTCTCATCTCCCATTCCCTTTAAGAGCCAGTTGCGCTCGCGCCATGGCAGATTTGCTCTTTACACGTCAAAATTTTGTGAGAAGAAAGTGTTAATGCTTCTCCAGGGTGCAAGATGGCGCCAAAAAGGGGGATTTCCCCCTTTCTTCTTTAAATAACAAAAAAACATTGCACCATTGACTTTAGACTTTTTTGTCTAGTGCAATTCTGACTTTATACCTCGCAATTGCAAGTTTATATCCCACAATTCTGAGAAAAAAGTTAAAATTCTCAGAATTGTGAGTTTATCTCTTGAAATTCTGAATTTATAACTCAAAATTACAAGCTTATACCTCACAGTTCTGAGAAAAAAAGACAAAATTGCAACTATTTCTCAGAATTGCGACTTTATTTTTCAGAATTGCAACTTTATTTCTTAGCATCACAAGTTTGTCTCGTAATTCTGACTTTATAACTTCACAATTCTCACAAGTCTCACAATTCTGAAAAAAAAACAGTCAAAATTGTGACTATTTCTCAGAATTGCCCGCCCCCCCCCTCAGAATTGCGAGTTTACATATTGCAATTCTGACTTTATAATTCACAACTGGAAGTTTATATCTCACAATTCTGAGAAAAAAGTCAACATCGCGACTTTATTTCTCAGAACTGCGACTTTATTTCTCAGATTTGCAACTTTATTTCTCAGATTTGCATCTTTATCTCTAGTCATTCTGACTTTATAGCTCAAAATTGTGAGTTTATATCACAATTCTGATAACAGAAAAGTCAGAATTGGGAATTTATTTCTCAGCATAAATGAGAAATTCTAAAAAAGAAGTCAGAATTGCATTGCATAATGAGAAAAAGTCAGAATTGTCTAATAAAAAGTTTTTTTTTTGTTTTTTTTTTAGACAACTGTTTCACATATGTAGATCTCGTACCGCTAATTAATATGCTTCTATTTTTTTTTATATTTGGGTCAATAAGGTTTAGTTTTGTTTCGTTTTTTGTTCATTTTTAATAAGCAGCAATGCATTAAATAGATCAAATTGACGTTAAATAGATTAAATTGCTACAAACATATCTGCAAAACATAAATACAAACATAAATGCTGTTCTTTTGAACTTTCTATTCCTAAAATTGTCCTTCAAAAAATGTGAGAAATGTTTCCGCAAAAGTTTTAACCAGCATAACTGTTTTCAAAATGAATAGGCCTTATAATAATAAATGATACTTGTGCATTAAATCATCATATTAGAATTAATATGACAATTTGAAGGATCATGTGACACTGAATAGGAATAAATGACATTTTAAAATATTTCAAAATAGAGAATTATTTTGAACTGTAATAATTTTTCAAATTTTGGTATTGTGTATATATATATATAATATATATATATATATATATATATATATATATACACAATACCAGTTAAAAATTTACATAACTAAGATCTTTTCATGTTTTTGAAAGTACCTTACCGTCAACAAGGATGGATTTAAAAAAAAAAAAAATCAGAAATACAGTGAAAACCATAATTTTTTGAAATGTTAAAAAATGTAATTTATTGAAAGTAGAAATGTAGAAATGAAGTATATGATCTAGATAGATATGTAGTATATGTGTGTGTGTGTGTGTGTGTGAGTGTGTGTATACTATAGAAACATTACTCATATACCTGTACCTCATCTATGTATATGTTGTGTTGATCCTCTTCTGTTATCAGCCACCATAGCTCAGTGGTTAAGTGCCGCCATCCAAATATCACCTGGCCCCACTTCAGAGAGGGCTTTCATTAAACACTTCACACACACACGCGCGCGTGCACTAGCCATTACATCAGCTCTTAACACATACATACTCGTTGACGACACATACTCATCCTACACTCACCTCAGTTATCCAGCATGCTCAAATCATATGTTTGTGTGTCTGTAGACACGGTGAACTGTGTTCACAACCATTTTAAAGCTCTTTCATCATGTCTGGAAATCCCTTGATCAGCACTAACCCTCATGCACACACAAGTGTTCTGTCTGTCAGAGAAGAGCTACGGTGAGATTGAGTGTGTGCGCATTTGAGGTTCTGAAGGATTTGAGTCTGTAGGCTTAAAGAATAGTTCTCTTGTAGAAACGTTTAAGTTTTAAGAATTCAGAGATTTTAAAGTGGTAAAAAACACGCTGCTTGTTATTTACTTAATTAAATTGTTATATTGGTAATAGTTCTGTTGAGAAATGAGAAGTATCTGCCTAAAGCCAGTACTGAGATATTGAAGACTGATACGGAAAAGAAGAAATTGTTGAATAAAGTTGTTCTTTTTGTTTTCTTTGCCCACATAAATACATATTCCCACATATTCTCGTAGCTTCATAAAATTAAGGTTTGAACCACCGATGACACATGGAATATTTTACTAACCTTACTAACTTTCTAAGCCTTGAACATGTCAGTTGCATTGCTGTCTATGCAATGTCAGAAAGCTCTCATATTTCATAAAAAATATTTTAATTTGTCTTCTGAAGATGAACGAAGGTCTTACGAGTTTGGAATGACATGAGGGTGAGTAATTAATGATAGAATTTTCCAATTTGTGTGAACTATCACTTTAAGAAATAATATATTAGTTGCTATTTAAATGCTTTGAGAATAACAGTATGAAACCACTGATTTATCATTATATGACTGTTTTTATCCAGCTTCTCTTGCTTTCATTTGCAGTTTAATTCAACTCACTGTGTGAAAACCTCTCTAAGATTTAACTTTTTTTGCAGTGAGATGAAAGCATAACGATACATCCATTGTGCATGTGTGATATTTTTAAACTCCTCTCTTGTCTACTCTATCTGGTAGCCTGCGGCTGTTCTCATTGGCGCACTTTGATGATGAAATCAATCCTCCCACTCAGCCTGCGGACAGCAAGAAAGTCCAAAGCATCCCAACAACCCTTGAATGTCACAACAGACTTATTAGAGGAAACACATCTGTAGGCATTCTTCAAACACCCACATTTTCTATATTGTGTCATATGGATTTTGTGTCATGACAATATGACCCAAAATCCATATGACACAATATGGAAAATGTTATTAGGTTCATTAGAGACATTTGTACGAAAGAAGATATATTTACCTAAATATATTCATTCTAAATACATTTAGAGCTTTTTTGTATTCTTCATGTAATCACAGACACCTGTGATTGGTTCATCCTAACCTGGGAAAAGTAACAGGTTATGTGACAACAGTTCATATATAGTTATATATTTAAAACAAAATAAATATTTTTTGAGAATTTTATGCAGAGGATGCCTTATGTATCTGGCTGCCTGATTTGCTGCTAACTTTATTTTTAAAGGGTAGTTTAACGGAATTGAAAAGGTACCGTTTTTAGAAATATCTTCATTAATACTGTAGTTGTATGTGTTCAGTACAGGTACAGTAACACTAACTTCTCGTATGCCTGTCTTCAACAGCTGTGAGGGGTTTTAATTCTTCTGGCTCAGGCAGAACGACTAAAATCTGCTGCTTTAATCTTGACAAATCCTTGTTCGTCTAATCTGTGTTAGGAGCGGCAGGATGCTGGGTAATCCTCTGCTGTGATACTTGGCTGTACTGAGACTATAATTTAACTTGTGTCACTCACCACTTATACATGTCAGCCAATTAGTCTAAGGTTAAAGGTCCTTTAGGTTAAAAGAGACATCATCAGTTTTAAATGAGGGATTACTGTACCAACATAGAATGTTTTTTTCATTCAACCATTTTTTTTGTGTAAATGTTAGAATAGGGCTGGGTGATATATATTGATCGATAAATTCATGCACATCTCGTCAGTAAAGCCGTTTTTTTGATTAGCGATAAATCTCCATCACTTGTTTTCAAATGGAGCGCCAGTTAATACACAGAGCCGTAGATCACTGACAAGCTACCCCAATGAATCACCCGCGAAACTGAACTCGATATTGCGTAGCTTGTCAGTGATCTACGGCTCTGTGTATTAACTGGCGCTCCATTTGAAAACAGGTGATGGAGATTTACCGCTAATCAAAGAACTGCACTATTGTGCACTATTACTTAAGTGTCTGTGTGGAGTGTGGGAGCTAAACAGCAGTGCGCTTGCTGCATGACAGGTGGAGGCACCAGTACGGTACGGTCACTTTTTCTTAAAATACTCCATCATTTTTGGTCATAAAACATCTCTACGTTTATTTGTGTGCATTCACAATAACAACAAAACATTGCACTTTTGTAAAATAAATTATTTGTATAAATTACAAATTTATAGATATTTAAATTTCAAATGAACAAATTCAAATGGAAAACAAATATTCTCAGATTATGTAATCCACATGCATACAGATGCATCCACTACTGCAGGGGTAATGAGCCGTGTGGCCGAATTCATCTCTGAAGCAGAAAACAAAGAAAGCACCATTTTATCAATAAATTATTCAATTTAATGCCTTCTTACTGTTTTTCCCTGACACATTCATAATCATTACTTCTGCCGGTGTGCTGTGGCTAGCTTTTCATACAGTATATAATGCATATATGGTTACTGATACATTGTGAATCCCTAAACTAAAAAAGTGCCCTTTAAAGCAGAGGTCTTCAACCCTGTTCCTGGGGACCCACTATCCTGAAGAGTTTAGCTACAACCCTAATCAAACACACCTGAAGCGGGCAATCAAGCTCCTCAAGACTGCTTGAAAATTGCAGGCAGGTGTGCTGAAGCCGGTTGCAAATAAACTTTCCAGGCAAGTGGGTCCCCAGGAGCAGGGTTGAAGACCTCTGCTTTAAAGGAATAATTCACCCCAAAATGTCAATTTTCTGTTGAAAGGCCCCCCGAGAAGTAGGTGACATTTTTCCTCAAACATTGCGCTTTTGTAAAATAATGAAAGCAAACAGGATGCGCTTTCTGCTATCTAACTTGAGTGCAAAACTACAAAACTCAGTGTATACTTGCCTTACAGACATGAACAGTATAGAACAGTAAAGAAGATTTTTGGCTGAAATCGTAGTACATGGTTATTCAAAGCGCAAATCAAAGGGTATTGTCACTTTGTGAGTCAAAAAAAGGATATCAGACAACACAAAATTAATTTTTGTGTCTCCGGACAATATTTTAAGGTCTGATGAAGCAGAACGATCAGTCTATGCAAGAAACTGAAAATGATTTACATCATTACCTGTAATTAGATTGTGTTGCCTTTTTTGACTAAAAGTGTATCAAAGTGTGAATCACCAAGGACCATAGTTTCAGCTAAAAATAGGGTGAGTCAATTAATAGCAAATTTTAAAGTCCCCATGAAATCAAAGTTTTTTTTTTGCCATTTACTATTATCTATAAGCTCCAAAACAATGACAAAATTCACAAAATATAAGCTTTCAAGACTTGCAATCTCTAAGTTCTGCCAAAATGGGTCAATTCAAACTTTCTGTCCAATCAAATGCTCTCTAGAATCCAAAGCATCCCGCCCCTACACTATAAATAGATGCTGAAGCTGCGGTTTCTAACTGGACCAAATTTGTTAATACAAGTCATGTGTGAGTAAACTGTCCTCGTATTGGTCAAAGTTCCATGGTTTATTTCCGGGATTCCGCTGATAGCTGTCATCCGGCAGGGTGGAATGACACAGGTTCGCGGGCTTATTGTTGTTTTTTGTAGCTGTTGTTATATCAATTTATATAACCAAGAGGGACAATGAACTCTAGTGCGATTCAACCAATCTAAATAAGGCAGATGTGAAAGCACTCTTATTCACAGAATTAGTTTTTTTTCTGTACAGTGAATTCCTCATAGTGCACTATATAGGGCATAGGGAATGATTCAGAAAGTGTAAATATGCTTTCCACTGTGGTGAAAGAAGTCTGGTTGTGCGCTGTCATGTGGATCATATGCGCAAGTTGGCGCCAACCATAAAACTTATCGGAACCATTTAAATTCTACACAGATTGGTACATTTTATAGCGATATGGACTATGGATATGTGGTTATGGTTTTATTTTCAAGGGTTGCCTGAGCAACAGAAACTAATGTCTCAGTGAAGATCGTGCTGTTGGCAGGATGTGTTGACAACATGTCGCTTCCCTGTGTGTGACAAGCTCTCATTTATTTGACTTAGCCAGTGTTGGATAAACTCAAATCCTTTACAAACATGATACTGACCTGACCGGGGACACCGCAGTGGATTGTATTGAAAAAAAGAGAATATCTGGATATGAAAACGATACAGTAAATCTTAACGCTAGAAAGCATCTAGCACAGATCCAACCTCAGATCATTTACTGGGTAGCATGCTGACCATTCATCTTTTCCACACCCCTGCTCGATATAACTGTAAAATCATGTGTTTCACAACAGTAAATCGATGTGACCCAACTGGGCGAGTCTTTTTCCTGTAGTGTTTCACCTGTTTGGGTTTTGCCACACGCACAGCAGCTTTTGAGTTGTCAGCGCTGTGGGAGATTCTCTCACAATGGCGGGAAGGTTTTCAAGAGCCGGAGCTGTCACACTGGCCGTCTGTGTGAAAGTGGGAGGCCAGAAGGAGACGTTCTGTCTGAAAGCTCTGTAGCAGCAAGCCACCCTCTTACTTCACTGTCATGTCTGAGAAGAGACATGCCGCCGGCGCTGCAATTACCACCACAATCATATGTGCATGGCCGCTGAGGAGAGAGGTCAGTGGGGAAATTGCCACAAAGCGTTTTATTTTGTCCATCAGGCTACACTAATTCTCTTTTTATTTTATGTGTCTCTGGTTGTTTCTCTCAAGTTTCAAGTTCTTGGAGTAAAATATGCAGTTTGATTATAAAATGTGACAGCTTTCCCCAACCGAACATTTTGAAGAGACCTTTTGAAGGGATAGTTCACCAAAAATTTAAATTACCCCATAATTTACTCATCCTCAAGCCATCCTAGGTGTATATGACTTTCTTCTTTCAGACGAATGCAGTTGGAGTTATATAAAAATGTATTGGCTCTTCCAAGCTTTAATGGAAGTAAATGGGTGTTGAAATCCAATAAAGTGCATAAATCCATTATAAAAAGTACTCCAATATCTGTATTTACAACTTTATAAACCGTAATCTTTAGCTTCTGCTAATTGTCATACACGCGTTAATGAGAGAGTGGCAATCCAGCTGGATTATGTAGGACGTATACATGAGATATACATAGTTGAGAAGCTCAAATTTGATTGGCTAAAGAGTATGATGAATTTATATGTGAAACTGATTACTGATTAATTCGTAAATTTAATAAATTCATGTGTAGACTGTACATGTATGTCTTTGTAAATAGTGTTTTGCATCTGTAAAACATATTTTGTGAATTTTTATGCATGCAAATTTGTTTTTGGGAATGTGAATTTGGTTAAGCATGTAATATTGTGTGCAATAATGTTTAATAATAATCTCTTTACTATTATTCATATAGGGTTTATAAATATTTAGAATTAGCTTTATTTTTAGATTTTAGATTCATATTTTAATTTTAGTTCAAGTTTTAGTAATTATGTTAGTGATTGTTTTGTTATTTTTATTAGTGAGTTTTTTTTATTTTATATAAAAAAACTATTTATCTGTAATGTATTTTTTTTGCAGTCTTAGTTTTAGTCATTATAGCACTTCAACTTTCAACTTATTTTTATTTATATCTAATATATAATTTTTATTTTTTAATTTATGTTTTTAATCTGATATTTTATTTTAGTTCTAATATTTTATTTTATAGTGTTTTTCAATTTATTATATATATATATATATATATATATATAACAGAAATATTGACAAATTGTTATTTATCTTTAATGTATTTTTATTGCATTTAGAAATGTTAGCACTTCAACTTCAACCTTTGTTTATTTCAGTGCCAAAGCAATATATGTACTTTTTAGTATTTGTTTAGTTATATTTTCCATCTAATATTTTATTTCAGTTCTGGTATTTTATTTTATAGTGTTTTCATTTGTAAAACAATGAAATTAGTAGTATTATCCATGTAGTATTATTAACATTTTTAATTATCTTTAATTTTTAGATTGTATTTATTTTATATTTTATTTCAAGTTTTAGTAATTGTGTTATTTGATTTTTGTCATTTATATTTGTTTTGTTTTGTTAAATAGAAAAATAGTAAAATAGAAAAGTTTATTGAAGTTTTAGTAATTTTAGCACTTCAACTTATTATTTTATATAGATTTTTTCATCTAATATTTTATTCTCAAAGTATTATTCATGTGGTATTTATTATTATTTTGAATTCACTTTCATTTTTAGATTTTAAGTTTTTTTTTATTTTAGTTCAAGTTTGAACTGTTATGTGATTTTGTCATTTTTATGTTTTCTTATATTAAAAAGAAAAAATCAAAACAGAAAAATCTAATAGAAAAAAGCTATTTATCTCTAATGTATTTTTATTGTAGTCTGTAGTTTTAGTAATTTTAGCACTTCAATATAAATGTATTTTTATTTCAGTTAATTGGCAAAATATCTCATTTTTATTTTTCATTATTCATCTAATAATTGATTTCAGTTCCAATTTTTGTTTTTTATTTATTTATTTATTTGTTAACAACACTGTCCATAACTAAATAACATGCAGGTGAGTAGATAATGTGAATTTGTTATATTTAGTGCAATAATGGTTAATAATATTCTCTTTACTATTATTTATATAGGATATATTAATATTTTGAATTAGCTTTATTTTTAGATCTTAGATTTTCATTTATCATTTTAGTTCATTTTAGTAATTATTTACTATTAAAACTGTAAGCACGTGTCTGTTCTGAGGTGTGGAATGTCGCTCATTAACGACTGAATCCCCTGATAGAGAATCCTCAAGTTCTTTGCACTGTTTACATACCATCTAATTGTGCCAATTCATATCCCACTCTGTCATTAATCTCTTTGATACAGTGCTGCTTTACAATAATGAGCTTTGTAAAACCTCACAGACGTGTGAAAGTATCTTTAATTAGTGCCTCCACAGCACCAGATCGTCAGGGACCGTGAGAGCCTGTGCAAAATAACCATTTAGACCTTAATTGCTTAACAAGTGGCTATATCCTAGTTAATGCCAAAGCGCTTCTTCTAATGAGGAAATAATAAAAAAATGTTAAGTGTGTCCAGAAGAAAGTAAAGCCAATCCAGTTAGCAAAATGATCATTTTAATAAAACATCTGACATTAGCAAATTTTACGTATGTGGATGGTACTGATGTTAATACAGCTGAAATTAATTATTATCATAAAGTCATTGGACACTGACATTATTGTCACTATCCAGTCTTTCTCTCTGTGATAAATTGGCTTTTGTATCAGATATCCCGCATTGCTGCCGGGCAGATGGTGTGGGACGGTGTACCGAACGCCCCATAGAGGCTAATATTGGTCTCTCAAGGTCTCTGTGTGTGTGTCTCTCCACAAAAGCATATATCATTACCTCTCCATTGTCATCTCCTACAGTAAGCCCACTGATCTCATCGTATTTCTGAATCAGATCATGCCAGTGTGCTGGAAACTTAGACTGAGCCCGGGAGGCACAGAGACGGGCACTGCCACCCTCATCGAGTCATCCAGAGAGACACACTGGAAAGGGACATTTTGTACAAGATACTTTATATATTTACACTACTGTTCAAACTACCATTTGGAGTCCTATAAAGTTTATCAGGGGAGATTCCTCCGAGGAGGCAAGGGAGGCCGTGTCTCTTCAAGATACTAGATGAGAAAAAATAAAACTACACCAGTATTACAAATTATAACATTAGAAAGTGTATAAATCACTTGTTTTTGTACAGTAAAGCTGTTCAACAGTGACCCCAGCAGGTAAAGTTAAAGCAGTAGTCCGTGTCTCTCTCGCCTCCCCTGAGCCCATTGAGTTTTAACAGACTCTCTAAAGCATAAGGGTGAGTTTGGTAGACTTTCATTTGGAGAATGAATCGGGGAAAGTCACGTGAGAGGAGGCAATGCCTCTGTTGCAATATGATTGGATATGACTGGTTGTGTTCAGCTGGTAAGTAAGCAACCCACACATTTAAAAATCTACTTTGTTATGTCAAAATAAGACTTAAAATGGCCTGAAAACATGAACTTTAAGTTTTTAGTGAGTAATCAGTAAATTAAATCAGTAAATTTTGGTGTCTATGACCAATATTTATTGAGCTTTGATGACTGATGATTCAAATTATAATTGTTTTTTAAATTAACTATTACAAAGAATAAATGAACATAAGTTCCCAAAAAAAATATATTGTTTAAATTGTTACTGCCTTGAGTTATTTTGGAAAAAAAAAAACATTTTAAACACTAAATTGACGAGATTCATACTTCGCATTAATAAACAGAATTGATTACATTGTTAAAGTAAAAATATAAAATATAATTTATTTAATTTTCTGATAGAAAAAAGTAAGTAATGTTTATTTGTCCTAGAAAATGTGAGAAAGTTAGAAATTGTAATTTCTTTTATATAAACTTACTGACTCCAAACTTTTAAATGTCTATGTTTTTCTACCTTTTTATTTTTTATTTTAAATAGCTTTTTTTTTGTTGTTGTTTTTTTTGTTTTTGTTTTTTGTTTTTGACTTACACTGGCATTACACTATCAAAACTTTTTGAACAGTAGGATTTTGAATGCTTTTTAAAGAAGTCTCTTCTGCTTACCAAGACTGCATTTATTGCTACAAATTAGAGCAAAAA
Source organism: Cirrhinus molitorella (assembly GCA_033026305.1). Classification (NCBI taxonomy): domain Eukaryota; kingdom Metazoa; phylum Chordata; class Actinopteri; order Cypriniformes; family Cyprinidae; genus Cirrhinus; species Cirrhinus molitorella. The sequence continues at coordinate 31,740,790 of CM065119.1, forward strand.
CTGTAGGATTTTGAAATATTTGTACTATTTAAAATAACTGTTTTCTATTTAAAGATATTTTAAAATCTGATTTATTCCTGTGATTTCAAAGCTGGATTTTTAGCATCATTACTCCTGTCACATGATCCTTCAGAAATCATTCTAATATTCTGATTTGCTGCTCAAAAAAAAGTTATTATTATCGTTATGTTGAAAACAGCTAAGTAGAATTTTTTCAGGGTTTTTTGATGAATTGAAAGTTCAGAAGAACTGCTTTTATCTGAAATGGAAGTCTTTATAATATGCTGATCTTTGTATCTTTCTGTTGATCAAAGATTCCTGACAAAAGGTAATCAACTGTTTTAAATATTGATAATAATAATAATAATAATAATACATTTTCTCGAACAGCAAATCAACATATTAGAATGATTTCTGAAGGATCATGTGACACTAAAGACTGGAGTAATGATGCTGAAAATTTAGCTTCGATCACAGGAATAAATGACATTTTAAAATAGAAAACAAGTATTTCAAACTGTAAAAATATTTCATAATATTACTGCTTTTGCTGTATTTTGGATTGTATTTTGACATAATTGTATTTCTGCATATTTTATTTCATTTCATTTATTTATTTATTTAATCAGGGACAAAGCACATTAATAGGACATACAATATGTAAAATGCACCGGATTTAGCCAACACTGGCTAATTTTCATCCGTAGACCCTTTTGGCAGGTTGATGTTAAGGAGAAAAGTATGAACAAAGAATATTAATACACCAAATTAAGAACAAGAAATATCATACATAGAATTAATTAAAATGACAGAATACCATACCATATCCATAAATGACTATAAATGATCACAATTTTGACTGGTCAATAACCATATTTTCAACTTTTTTGAGAAACCAGTGTCCCGTTAAATGTTTTAATTCTTTCAGCTCTACTGGGAGTCTGTTCCACTCATGTGTTCCTCTAAAAGCAAAAGATAATTGACCAAAGACAGTTCTCCTTAATGGAACATAACAATCACCTCTAATACCGGCTCGTGTATATCTTCCTATTTTCTGACCTATATAATTTTTAGAAACAGGTGGAGCAAAACCATTTAAGATCTTAAAAATAAGTAGCAGGTCAGTAAATTGAATCAAATGTTCCCAACTTTAAATAGAAAAACATTATCTTTAAACCCATTTCAGAGGTCTCATTTTTATATTCATATTTACACATTCAGTGTTACATTTTTACCAATATGTCAATTTCCTGGATATTAAACCTTTGAAAGGCAAATCTGTGAGGAGTTCTATATTCCTATCCTCGTGCACATCATTAGATTCAGCATAGCAAATATTGATTTCTGTAGTGAATTTAAGATGTTGATTCATCACAAAATTACATTATATTGAGCCAAATATAAGCTTAGTAAAGTTAAACGAATAACATAATAACTGATGCCATAAAACACAGATTTTCCTATTGTGTGACGGCTATTTAACTCTGAATATTGCCAGTATATTTGATTTTAACATTGTCAGACAAGACCTGGAAGTTCAACATTCTCACAGGACCTCCTGTGTCTTTCTGTCTTTGTCTTTGTGCTGTTGTTTACACTCGCTGTAAAGTCCTCCACATCTCTTTTCTCTCTGGTTCTCCATTAGGACTGTATGTGAGGCTCTCATTGATCCCCACACATCCTCTGAGCTTACAGTGATGGGAGAGAGAGTCTGATGGCAAGAGTAGTGTAAAAAACGCTCTTAGGAGGCCCTTCAGTCTGGCAGTCGAGTGTGTATCAGTCTGCACTCGAGTAAACAAACACATGGAGGTCTAGACTACCTCATCCCCCCTCACGACAGAAACAGAGCCTGATTTTTATTCTTTTGTGGATATACTACTCCTCTCCATCATTGTCTTTCTAATGACAGTCGTGCTATTTTTATCACTCTCTGGATGGTACACCCTGACTTCAGAGTTTATTCTGCAATGACAAAGATTGGGGTGTGATATCGGATAGAAAAGAGCCGGAGGCAAACAAATAGGTATGAAAAGACTAAAGCGATCGGGAAAGGTGAGAAAGATAAGAAGATAGGCAACTTAAAACGGAATGAAAAAGTAAACCTAACAACATCGCCATGCATTGAGCGCTGACGTGCAATAAATCAATTCGAATGCACGCTGGTGCACATTGCATCCTTTTCCCCCACACATGCACAACTAACCCTGCAGTAAATCACACCATCCATTGCTGCTTCGCCAATTATAATGTGTGTTGCCTCGTGGGTTCGGTTTTGTGATATCAATAATTCATCAAGGAGAAGCATTTCAAAATGACTCAAATGGAAAAGCATGTGCTCTCGACATGCGCGTACTTGTGCGAGAGCTACACTCCAAACACACAGGCTCCACATAAACACACACGCTGTCAAAAACTCATTTATGCGGGTGTGTTTCTGTTTCACGCTAAAAATTGTAGGGCCACTTGTCTTTGTGTAATCTTGTGCCGTTTGTCTGAAATTGTGCGTGTGACAGGGACAGCGGAGGACGGCCGGACACAAACACATACAGCATTAAACACACAGGACTTTACTTAGATGAGCTGTTGTCAGTGGATTTCCTCTGAGACGTGGGATCAACTGGCATTTGCACTCTTTTTGTTCCATTTAATGTTTTTTTGGATAGAGATTTAAGTGCAGATTCATAACTCTCTCACAAAGAAACATGACTCTAGCAACAGTGATCTGTGTTAAACCATAAGCGTAGCATTTTTAACTTGATGGATTTCTTGTCTTTGTTAGCTGTGACTTGTCAGTAATGTTTTTGTCACATTTTATAAAATGCGCCATATACAACATGAGATTATAAGCAGTGCTGTATCCCATAATGCAGTGTCCTTGAGCTGTGATTTTTTAGCATCTCATTTTTTACTGCTTATTTCAAGAGATTACATCATTTGAGATGTTTTTATAGAACATAATAAAAAATATTCAAAACCAAAAAATGCTTATAGCTACTTATAATATTTTTAAATAATAGGGAATAATCATTGTAACATTTTTGTCAAATAAAAAAATAATGTGTTATTAGAAATGTTTTGTTTCTATCCATTTCTGAATTTTGTAAAGTGCTTTTCAAGTGCAGGATAAAAATGAAATGAAATGAAATTAAAAATTAATTAAAAATACCTGTGAAAAATGTTTGAAACTATATATAATCTTTGTTTACAATATGTATGTATGTGTGAGTGTGTATATATATATATATATATATATATACATACATAAAAAACCCTACTAATTCAGTCCTTCTATTTCAAAATTTCATGTTTAAATAAATATTGCTTGCCATTTCTCAAATTTCACAAATAATTACAGAGTGAAAGCCAAGTGTGTGTGTGTGTGTGAATCATAATATAGCAAAAGTCTTTCTACATATAAACTATCGATGTACTATTATTTTACCCATATAAAACGTGTTATAACCATTTGTGATTGCTGATAACTACACAGCCTGGACCTTATTATTTCTTATTACAAATATAAATTAAAATACCTGTGAACAATGTTTGTAATTTTTACACACACACACACACACACACACAAAAAAACGGGTACTATAAAATGTAAGATGGCTTACAAAACAGTAAAAAAAAAAAGTTTTTATTATATAAAGTATTTATTTACTTTAAATTCTATTAAGTTTTTATTTATTTATTTATTTATTTTTAGTTTAAACTATAAATTATCATATAATTTACAGTGGACATTCCCCTAAAGTCCCTGCGCTGTAAAAAAAAAAAAAAAAAAAAAGGGTTCAAGCCCTTTTTTATTTTGTCCATAGCTGAAGTTGGCTGATAGCTATGATTTTCGGGAATGGAATTTTGAGAAAAATGGGTTTAAAGTGAGACCTGTTTTACTTTCACTTTACGGGTTTAAGGAGAGCTGTCAGGAGCACTATACTGCATTAGTACACAAACAGATGTCTGTTTTCCATTGTTTATCATGGGTATAGTATAAAAACTTTTGATCACCCCTTGTATGTTTAAATAGCATGAATAATGTAGTTGTAATTTACATGTAGAAGCGCGAACGCAGCACAACTGTTTGCGCACTGTTTATATAACAGACTGTCATCGGACTCCTCCTCTTTAGTAACTTCATCATCAGATCCTTCATCTCTGGATGTGAAATATGTGCATTGATACCCCTTTATTAAATTTTGATAGGTTAACTGTTGTGGTGTTTAGAGAAAGCACCTCCACAGCACGTTCTTAACATTAGAGAAAACACACTGCTTTCTGCAATAAATCACAATTTTACTGCACTAAACAAGTGAATTTTGCCAAGATATTTTCAGAGATGATAGACAAGATGTTATAGAAAAATAATGAAAACCTAATTTTGACCAAAAAAAAATAAAAAATTCAACCTATTTTTTGAATTTCCTGAAAACATCCCAGCGTGACATCCTATGGGTTTTCCCAGATCGCATCACATATACTACCAGTCAAAAGTTTGGACACACCCTCTCATTTAAAGTTTTTTATGCTTATCATGGCTGTTTTCACTTGATTAAAAATACAGAAAAAAAAATATTGTAAAATATCATTACAATATAAATCAGTGTTTTCTATATTAATATACATTAAAATTTTATTTATATCTATAATTAAAGTTGATTTTCCAGAATCATTACTCCAGTCTTCAGTGTCACATAATCCTTCAAAAATCATTCTAATATGCTGATTTATTATCAGTGCTGAAAACAGTTGTGCTGCTTAATTTTTTTTTTTTTTTTTTGGAACCTGTGATCAGGATTTTTCTATCAATAAAAGGTTAAAAAAGAACAGCATTTATTTAAAATAGAAAGGTTTTCTAACAATATACACTACTGTTCAAAAGTTTGGGGTCAGTACATTTTTATTCTTTCTTTTTTTGAAAGAAATTAATACTTTTATTCACCAAGGATGTGTTAAATTAATAAAGAGTGATAGCATAGATTTACATTGTTAGAAAAGATTTAGATTTTGAATAAATGCTGTTCTTTTTAACTTGTTATTCATCAAAGAATCCTGAAAAAAGAATCACAGGTTGCAAAAAAAATATTTTCCAACATTGATAATTCTAATAATAAATCAACATATTAGAATGATTTCTGAAGAATCACATCACACTTAAGACTGGGGTAACAGCTTATGAAAATTCAGCTTTGCATAACAGGAATAAATTATATTGCAAAGTATATTAAAATAAAAAACATTATTTTATATTGTAATAACATTTTGCAATATTACTGTTTTTTGTTTTTTTTTGTCTTTTTGATTAAATAAATGCAGCCTTGATGAGCATAAGATACTTTAAATGAGAGGGTGTGTCCAAACTTTTGACTGGTAGTGTGTATGTATATATAATATATATATATCTTAAAACATGAAGATTATTGGAGTATGTTTTTGAAAAAAAAAATACTAATTCGATATTTCATGTTTAATTAAATATTACTTGCCATTTCTTAGAAATTGCTAGTAAATTTCACAAATAATTACATAGTGAAATTTGTTTTGAAGCCATTTTTCAGTGTTTACAACATGATATAACATCTATATAAGTTATTCTACATATAAACTATCAGTGTACTATTATTTCATCCATTAAAAACTTGTCATAACCATTTAACCAGTGCTCTTTTCTCTATAAACATATGCTTGCTGATAACTACGCAGCATCCTTTTTCAACACAATTACTCCAAACAAGGGTTGAAATAACCCTACCAAAGAAAAATGACTTTAATGTTAGTGTGTCTGCTCAGGAGTGGTTTTAATACCGCAGTGTGTACAAGACATTTGATCACAGGTTACAGTAAGTAATGGGCTGATGCGGTACTGGGAGGCGCTGGTGTCCCATTCTGACTGTACTAATAATTCACGCTGGCTAACTACTGTGCTGCAGGCTTTATGGGATACTAAATCTACGTCTGTACCTCTGACCCCCTTTTGTTCCTGCCTGACCATAAAATGGACACATATGATTAGAGTATTATAAACCAGTGTACTTGTGTTCTCTCTCATTTTCTCTTTGCTAGTATTGTTTGCTGTTGCAAGAAAGAAGGGTATATACAAATACAGAAGGGTCTGAAGGATCTGAATAGAGGGGTCTGAAGATAAAGGAAAAGTGTATTTTAATGGAATATTTTTACACTGTTCAAAATTAAAATCTTTTGTAAGGTTAGGAAAATCAGTTAAAAGAGAGATTGGTTGCGGGTACAACAAACTGATATTGTTTCCTTTGTGTCTTTTATGTGTCTATGAATGCTTTGTTATGGTAAAACTTGTTTATCAAGCCAGTAAAGCTACTTTGAACATGAATATTAAAAAAAGAAAAAGATGTAATTGATTTCCATGCAACCAAACACCTGGCAATGTCTTACCTACAGTCTATGTGTGTGTGTTTCCTCTGATGTTCACCTCACAGACTCTGATGTTATCTTTGTGTCTGGGATTGGTACATCAGCTTTCTTTATATCACAGTGATAGTCTCAGAGTCTCAGAGTGCAAGAAAAAGATAAAGGGGTGAAAAAACAGCACCCTTTAATTTTTAATAACGGCATCGTTCTGCGAATTGATGGAAGCAGGTGTTGTTATATAGTGTTTGTGTGAGTGCGTCGGGCTAAACAAAGGGTCTGTGCAACATCTGGACTGTGGTGATAGCCTCAGTCACACGTGTTTCAAGCTGAATTAATCAAGCACCGGTTGTCCGTGTGTGTCTGTGAGATAGAGGGACGGAGACTGTTTGAATATTGCTGCACAGAAGATTGAGAAATGCAACATGCATTTCCTCTTATAAGCAGACTCAGAGAGAGAGAGAGAGAGAGGAGAGAAATGAGAGGGAGGAGAGAAGAGAGGAGTGAAGATTAGCAGGTACATCAATGTCTCATATGTCAATATTAACACTCGTGCGACCAGAAGAGAGATGAGAATGAAGCCATCAGTCATAAAGACCAGCTTCACAAGAGCCACATGCAGAGTACAGTATGTGTACCTTGTGCACTTTGCATTTTCTGTATTAAGGAATATGGATGACTTTCTGTATTCTGCAACTTGACCATTTAGTGTGAGCTATGTCTTATTCTTGACTAATTTAGATCAGAATTGATGAATATATAAAACGTTTGAGTGATATTTGTGTAGTATTTTACATAAAATACATAGTTTATACACTACCAGTCAAAAGTTACAGCAGTAAGAATGATCTCTTCTGCTAACCAAGCTTGCATTTATTTAATCCAAAGTACAGCAAAAACAATAAAATCTAGAAAAAAAATTCTATTTGAATATATTTTAAAATGTAATTTATTCCTGTATCAAAGTTAACATTTTCAGCATCATTACTCCAGTCTTCAGTGTCATATGATCCTTCAGAAATCTTGCTAATATGCTGATTTTCTGTTCAAGAAACATTTATTATTATTATTATTATTATTATTATTATATTATATAATATAGAATTATATAATATTTAAAACAGCTGAGTATGTTTTTTTTTTTACCCCAGAATGTTTTAATAAAAAAATATCCAAAGATCAGCATTTATCTAAAATACAAAGCTTTTATAACGTTATACACAAATGATAGATATTAATACTTTTATTTAGCAAGGCTGCTTTAAAAATGTATGGGAAAGACATTTATAATGTTACAAAAGATTTCTATTTCATACAAATGCTGTTCCTCTGAACTTTCTATTCATTAAAGAAACCTGTTTTCAATATACTACTACTACTACTACTACTACTACTACTACTAAAAATAATAATAATAAATGTTTTTTGAGCAGCAAATCAGAATATTAGAATGATTTTTGAAGGATCATGTGTCTGGAGTAATGATGCTAAAATTCAGCTGTGAAATCACAAAAATAAATTACATTTTAAAATATATTCAAATAGAAAACGTCTTGGTTACGTATGGTAACCCTCGTTCCCTGATGGAGGGAACGGAGACGTTGTGTCGAAGTGACGACTAGGGGTCGCTCTTGAGAGCCCGAATACCTCTGACAGCTTTGAGAAAAGGCCAATGAGAATTGGTATGCAGTATTTGCATAGCCCGCTCCGCCCCGGAGATCCGGGCATAAGAGGGGGGGGCTAGGCAACACTCATTGTTCTGATCTGAGGAGCCGAAGCACCCGGCTACACTCAGAGGCGGTCCGAGGTTGTGGCAAGGGGGACACAACGTCTCCGTTCCCTCCATCAGGGAACGAGGGTTACCATACGTAACCAAGACGTTCCCCGTCTGTCGTTCACGTTCGACGTTGTGTCGAAGTGACGACTAGGGGTCCCAGTTGAAAACGCCACAACCAGCGGACCGCGTCACGAGTGCATGGAGTGCAAATATTAACAGGTCTTGCGTGTTAGATAAATGTCACTCACCTCTACGTGACCTTCCAATGCCCAAGAGCTTCAGCCAGCCTTTCCTCACCTTTGGTTGAACATCTTGGAGAACATTGGGCCAGTGTCCGTCCTCCCCGGGGGGGGATGGGCACTACGGAGACCACACCCTGCCCGGAGGGAGGTATTTGTGTGGAGAATACACTTGAGGGCTCGCACTAGGGGAGCACAACAAGGGGACGATCCTGAGGCAGGCTCCGCATGAGGAGAGACTGCTGAGCTCAGGGTCGGAGACAAGTTTTGTCTTAAGGGAAACACCGCATCTCTGGGAGTATAGGTGGAGATACACACATGGGGCCGCATTAGGAGCCACTACATGTGGGGCACCAACCTAATATGAGAGTTCACAAGAGGCAACCTAACCTCATATTAGATTCTGATAGCTAGTTCCTCCGCTGAACATAGCTACGTTGCGGGTGCAACATGATGGAAATTGTCGTTCAGGGTTCACGCCAGGAAACTTACTGAACTGGGGAAGCGTCATCACCCGTGGGGAACGACGCTTCAGCAAGCTTCTACACCGTGTCAGCTTCAGGAGTTACTGGGCTTGCGTTCAGGACTCCCGAAGAGACTGGTTCTACACGCAGATTGTAGAACCTGGCAAACGTGTTAGGTGTAGCCCAACCTGCAGCTCTGCAAATGTCTGTTAAAGAGATCCCGTTCGCCAGCGCAACCGACGCTGCGACGCCCCTGGTGGAGTGGGCGTGCACCCCCAGCGGGCAGGGCACCCCTGTGGCCTGGTAGGCCAAACGAATCGCATCCACAATCCAGTGGGAAATTCTTTGTTTGGAGACAGCTTTCCCCTTCTGCTGTCCTCCAAAACAGACAAAGAGCTGACTCGACCGTCTGAAGCTTTCAGTACGTTCCAAGTAAATGCTCAGGGCACGGACTGGGCATAACAAGGAGAGGTTGGGGTCGCCTTCCTGAGAAGGGATAGCTTGCAGAGTGACCACCTGGTCCCTGAAGGGAGTGGTGGGCACTTTGGGCACATAACCGGGCCGGGGTCTCAGGATAACGTGAGAGTTAGCCGGCCCGAATTCGAGGCACGAGTCACTGACGGAGAGGGCTTGGAGGTCTCCCACTCTTTTGATCGATGTGAGCGCAGTCAGGAGAGCCGTCTTTTGGGAGAGAGCACTGAGTTCGACTGACTGGAGCGGCTCAAAGGGATCTGACTGTAGGCCCCGGAGGACCACAGACAGATCCCAAGAGGGGACAAGGCGCGGTCTGACGGGGTTCAGCCTGCGTGCACCTTTAAGGAATCGTATAACCAAATTGTGCTTCCCAACCGATCTACCTTCCACCAGATCGTGGTTAGCGGCAATAGCGGCTACCTGGACCTTAAGTGTTGAAGCAGAAAGGTGTCTATCCAGTCCTCCTTGGAGGAAGGAAAGCACCGTTCGGATGCCACATCTCCGTGGGTTCTCCCCCCGGGAGGAACACCAGTTTGTGAATTTGCGCCATCTGAGGTCGTACAGCCGCCTCGTGGAAGGAGCTCTCGACTGCAACAGAGTGTTTACCACTGCCAGTGGGAGATCTCTGAAATCCTCCTGGTCGCGTCCAGGGACCATACGTGGAGGTTCCAGAGATCTGGGCGCGGGTGCCATATCGTGCCCTTCCCCTGTGAAAGGAGGTCCTTCCTCAGGGGAATGCGTCAGGGAGGAACGGGGGAGAGGAGCACCAGCTCTGAGAACCAAACCCTGTTGGGCCAGTAGGGGGCCACCAGCAGGATCTGTTCTCTGTCCTCCCTGACTTTGCACAGGGTCTGTGCAATTAGGCTCACTGGTGGAAACGCATACTTGAGGAGGCCCTGAGGCCAGCTGTGTGCCAGTGCATCTGTGCCGAGGGGCGCCTCGGACAGACCGTACCACAACTGGCAGTGAGTGTTCTCTATCGAGGCAAACAGGTCGACCTGGGCCTGACCGAAAAGACTCCAGATCAGCTGAACCGTCTGAGGGTGAAGTCTCCACTCGCCCCGAAGCGAAGTCTGTCGGGAGAGCGCGTCCGCTACCCAATTGAGTTCGCCCGGTATGTGGGTGGCTCGTAGAGACTTGACATTGTTTCGACACCAAAGGAGGAGATGGCGGGCTAGCTGTGACATGCGAAAGGAGCGTACACCGCCCTGGTGATTGACGTAGGCTACAGTCGCAGTGCTGTCTGTGCGGACCAGCACGTGTTTGCCCTGAACCAAAGGTCGGAACCTCTTCAGGGCCAAAAACACTGTCAGCAGCTCGAGGCAATTGATATGCCAATGCAGCCGAGGGCCCGACCAGAGCCCTGCAGCTGCTTGCCCATTGCATACGGCGCCCCAGCCTGTGTTGGATGCATCTGTCGTAACCAAAATGCGCCTGGACACTTGTCCTAAGGGCACCCCGGCCCGTAGGAACGAAATGTCTTTCCAAGGACCGAGGGTTTTTAGACATACGGGTGTGACGTGCACCCGGTATGAACCCTGGCGCCATGGCCATCTCGGGACTCGGGAACGCAGCCAGTGTTGTAACGGTCTCATGTGCATCAGGCCCAGCGGCGTGACGGCGGCTGCGGATGCCATGTGACCCAGGAGCCTCTGAAATTGTTTGAGGGGGACCGTCGGGCTGCGTGAGAGCTTCTGGACGCAGCTCAGCACTGACTGTGCACGCTCCGGGGAGAGCCGTGCACTCATGGCAACCGAGTCTAGTTGTATACCGAGAAAAGAGATGCTCCGTACCGGGGCGAGCTTGCTCTTTTCCCAGTTGACCCGAAACCCCAGATGGGCCAGATGGTTGAGAACCACATCCCTGTGTTTGCATACCAACTCCTGAGAGTGTGCTATGACCAGCCAGTCGTCGAGGTAATTGAGAATGCGGATGCCCCTCTCCCGGAGAGGGGCAAGGGCTGCCTCTGCGACTTTCGTAAAGACGCGGGGAGACAGGGAGAGCCCAAATGGAAGGACTTTGTACTGAAATGCTCGACCTTCGAAGGCAAACCGCAGGAAGGGCCTGTGTCTTGGAAGAATCGAGACATGAAAGTACGCGTCTTTCAGGTCTATCGCCACAAACCAATCCTGGAATCTGATGCACGTGAGAATGCGTTTGAGCGTTAGCATTCTGAAGGGGAGCTTGTGAAGGGCCCGATTCAGAATCCTCAGATCCAGGATTGGTCTTAAACCGCCACCTTTCTTGGGTACAATGAAGTAGGGGCTGTAGAACCCTTTCTTCATGTCGGCCGAGGGGACCGGCTCTATCGCGTCCTTCACCAGAAGGGTCGCGATCTCCGCCCGAAGAACCGCAGCATTCTCGTCCCGAACCGCGGTAGAGAAGATGCCGCTGAACTTGGGCGGGTTGCGTGCGAATTGGATAGCATAGCCGAGTCGGATGGTTCTGAGAAGCCAGCGAGAGAGGTTGGGTATCTCGAGCCAAGCTGTAAAACTCTCTGCCAACGGTCTCAGGGGGACCACCGACGTACCTCGGGTGGGTACGGTGTGACTGAGTTGTGGTGAAAGCCCTTTGTTCGGGGGCGTGCTGTCCCGGAGGACACAAGGTGCTTTGATCGCCATAACCGACATACAAGGATCCGTGAGAAGATCGCCTGAGCTCAGGGGATCAACTGACGGATGCGCTTGTTTCTCTGTCAAAGTATGCAGAAGCGCAAGTTTTGCGGTTGAGCATGCTTTGATGTGTTTTGGTGGCTGGGTACCCCGGAGGGACCCAGCCATGGGAGGATCGACCATCGGAACCGACAGACAAGGATCCATCAGAAGATCGCCTGAGCTCAGGGGATCGACTGATGGATGCACTTGATTCGTCAAAGCATGCCGAAGCGCAGGCCCTGCGGTTGAGCATGCTTTGACATGTTTTAGTGGCTGGGTACCCCGGAGGGACGCAGTCACATAGATTTTTTCGCCCAGAGAAGAAAATTGCTCTTTTATTGACCATGTGGTGGCCGTCTGCCGAGAGGCAGACAGCCGGGGTGGAGCCGAAACCCACACTCGTCCCCTCGCCGAGTGTGGATCCAGACAGGTCAGCAGATCTCTCTCCTCCGGGCTGCTCGTTTCAGGAACGCTTCGAAGCCTGACGAGGGTTCTTAGCGGCCTGAGACTGAGCTAACGGCGCCACCTTCTTGCGAGAGCTCGACCGCAAGGCTGGTTTAGGTGCAGGACCAGCCTGTGGCGGGCCCTGAGCCGGTCTGGAAGGCGGTCGTCCTCGGCGTGAAACAGGCGGAGGCTGCTGCCTCGGGGGTGCGGGCCCGGGGGGCGGCGCCCGACGAGGCAAGATGTGTTTGATAGCCTCCGTCTGTTTCTTCACTGCGGAGAACTGCTGTGCAAATTCCTCGACAGTGTCGCCAAAGAGACCAGCCTGAGAAATGGGGGCGTCAAGAAAGCGAACCTTCTCAGCGTCCTTCATTTCCGCCAGATTCAGCCAAAGGTGGCGCTCCTGGACCACCATAGTGGACATCGCCCTCCCCAGAGCCTGCGCCGTGACCTTCGTAGCTCGTAGAGCATAGTCAGTCGCCGAGCGCAGATCCTGCAAAAGCTCTGGTTTGGGAACACCCTCGTGCAACTCGCTAAGAACCTTGGCCTGATAGACCTGCAGGACGGCCATAGCGTGAAGGGCGGACGCAGCTTGTCCAGAAGCAGCATAAGCCTTCCCCACGAGAGCGGAAGAAGCCTTACATGCCCTGGACGGGAGTTTTGGGCGGTCCCGCCAGGTGGCGGCGGTCTGCGGGCAAAGATGCACCGCGATCGCACGCTCCACGGCGGGAACCTCCGTATACCCCTTCGCTGGACCTCCATCGAGGGTGGTGAGAGAGGAAGAACCGCTAAGACGCGTTCTGGCTGAAAAAGGAGCCTTCCACGACTTAGTCAGTTCCTCATGCACTTCCGGGAAGAAAGGAACTGGGGTAGAACGTGGCCGAGAACCACGGTCGTTACCCAGATACCAATCATCCAGCCGTGAGCGCTCAGGATGGGGCGGAGACTTCCACTCAATCCCGATTGCTTTGGCCGCCCGTTCGAGCATGGCCGCCATTTCCGCGTCTGCTACTGACTGAGAACCCGCCCCCGCAGCGGGTGCCTCAGATAGCGCGTCTGCTTCAGATGGCTGCCCACTCTCCGATGCTGCAGACACTTCTTCCTCCCCCGCAGGAGCCCCGAATAACCAATCCAACCCGTACTGAGACGAGTTTTCAAAGTCATCCGAAAGCTCGACCGGCAGACACACAGAGCGCGAGGGACGCGGGGAATTACCCGGCGAAACGCTCGCGCTCTCTCGCTCTTCATCAACACGCGCCGCGGCAGCCTCGTACCCGGAAGTAGAAGGACGAGCCGCGGTAGCGGTTGATGCGAGCCGCGGTCTTTTAGTAAAGAACGCGACTCGCGAACGAAGTGTGCTGAGGGGCATGTCCTCGCAAGCAGGACATCCGCCCTCGCCGAACGCTGCTTCAGCATGGTCACGACCCAAACATTGAAGACAGAGCTCGTGCCGATCGTTTTGGGAGAGAAAGAAGCCGCAACCAGAAGGACACGGAAGGAAAGGCATAGTAAACACACAAACCCACCGTGTCTGCACTCTTTTAGAGAAATTTGCTCTTTAGATTTTATTAAGAGGAAATCTGCTCTTCAAGATTCGCCGTCGAAGCACCCAGGGGACTCTCACTGCTACTGCGTTCGAGAAGGAAGAGACCGCTGCCCGTGCCGTAGATCCAACGGCGAGAGAGGTGAGTAACGCTGCTTCTCAATGAAGAGACGCTGCATTCGGCTCCGAAGAAACAGAACAATGAGTGTTGCCTAGCCCCCCCCTCTTATGCCCGGATCTCCGGGGCGGAGCGGGCTATGCAAATACTGCATACCAATTCTCATTGGCCTTTTCTCAAAGCTGTCAGAGGTATTCGGGCTCTCAAGAGCGACCCCTAGTCGTCACTTCGACACAACGTCGAACGTGAACGACAGACGGGGAACTGTTATTTTAAATAGAACAAATATTTCTGTTTTTGCTGTACTTTGGATCATATAAATGCAGGCTTGGTGAGCAGAAGAGACTTCTTTAAAAAACATTAAAAATCTTACTGTTCAAAAACTTTTGACTTATAGCTTCACATACTTTTTTAAATATTTAAATATATGTTTAAATAGACAGAATAAAACGAAAAAAGTGAAAATGTAAAATAATTTAAGAACAGAGAAAACTATAAATAACAAACAAACCAAAAACAAATAAATAAGTAAATACATTTAATAAAAAAAAAACACATTTACACAATGACTAGAACCTAATTATTAATACTTAAGTGACTTTTTCAAAACTGTTCACACAGTGAGCACAACAGCAGGCTGTGTGGGCTAAACTGCGGATCATTTTCCATTGTTTAGGCACACAATGGATTCACTGACTACATCTTTTAGATTACAGGAATTCCTAGCTCACTCACACAGAACCACCATCAAAACTCAATATACCTACAAGCCAATTTGCACACTTATATACTTTGTTCAAAACGGTTAAACTTAAGTTCAAAACCTAACAATACATAACTGAGTAAGACAGCAATTTACCTTTATTTCCACACTAATGCCATATTGAAATACCAAATCTAGAAAATGAAGTGCCATCGAAACAATTAGATGTAGCCGAACACCCACACAGATGTTAGTCTTTCAGTTTCATTACCAAGCTTCCCATAGAAGATGGGAAGCTTACAAATAACAATGTACTGTAGTGTAAACATAGACCATGTAACATACAATACTGTAGTGAATTATATACACTAGAGAGCTGTCAATCTGGTTTTGTGAAAAAGTTTTACAAAAGAAAACACGGTATGATGCTATCTGTTGTTAGTGTTTTTTAATGAGTGACAAAGTGTGTTTGTTTGGTGACAATCTTTGCTAGTGTTATGGAAGAATGACTTGATTTGAGCCATGGTATGATTTGGTAGTTTTAATGCATTTTAAATGTGAAATTTAATGCCGGCTCCTGTGTCAGTGGCACCACACGCATACGTCGTACTGTCGTGAACATGCGTTTAAGACTGACATGGAAGAGAAGAAATTGTTGAATAAAGTCATTATTTTTGTTTTCTTTGTGCACAAAACATATTCTTTTTTAATGATGTCCTCACTTACTTTCTCTTAAATGTGGTAGCTGTGTAGCTGTCTATGCAGGGTCAGAAAGCTCTCAGATTTCATCAAAAATATCCTCATTTGTGTTCCGAAGATGAACAAAGGTCTTACGGTTTGGAACGACATGAGGATGAGAAATGAATGACAGAATTGTCATTTTGGGTAAACTATCACTTTAAATGCAATGCTGTGTTAAACATGTCTGAACTTGGCAGTCTAATCAGAGAACCAAGAAAAAATGCAACTGCCGTTGATATTGCTTTCGTCTCATTCGTCACGCTGTAACGGTTGAACGCTTTGAAGTGTGGTATACAATATCTGGTAGTACACTGCCAATTTTTAGTAGGCCGTTTGCATATTTCATGCATTTATGAAGTTAGCATACTGTAAACAGTATAAATACTGCAACAATGTGAGTAGTTGCAACTGTAAGCCATTCTGATGTCCACAAGACTGCAGGAGAGCGCTGTGTGCTGCAGAATGATGAATAATGAGTTAAAATAAAACTACCATTAGTAAATGAACTCTACTTCAACACACATTGTCATACACATGCACATTCATTCATGTTATATCTAGGTATTGAGTATTGATTTCACACATCCTCTGAGACAGACAGAGATGATTTAAAACATTATGTAAAGTGTTGAGGCGAGACCGCTCATCGATTCCCGAGGAGGTCAAGGCAGAGGTTGCAGGTGTCATCTTGAATAGAGGCCTGCTCATATCCATCTCTCCACTGCGCTGACATTAATGAATCATTTCATTTGATCAATTTAGAGGCTCAACGCTTTAATGCAGATGTTCTGTCATGTATGATGACAGGTATTATCAAGCACAGAAAGAAGAGCAGCCACATACGCAGTATTGATAGTAGGTGTAGAGAGCAAGCAGCCAGCACAGCAGAACTTGATTTAGTATACAGAGGAACATTTAATTTTTTTTCAAAGGTTGTTTTTCATTACTCAAGAAGACATAAAACTATAGTATACCAAAACGAAATATAGTATTTCGGATCTCAGTGTTTTTGTGTTGTTGTTTTTGTTTTGTTTTGTTTTGAGCATTATGCTTTGTTTTGTATTGTTTTATTTAGATTTCTTAAATGGATAGTTCACCCAAAAATAAAAATTACCTCATGATTTACTCATACTCAAGCCATCCTAGGTGTATATGTCTTTCTTCTTTCAGATGAATACAATCAGAGTTATATTTAAGAGAATGGCTGTTAATCCAATCAAGTGAATCCATAAAGATGTACAGTTGAAGACAAAATTATTAGCCCCTTATAAAATATTTCATTATTTTTCAAATAACTCCCAAGTGTTGTTTAACAGAAAGACGATTTTATCAACACAGCATTTTTAAACATAATACTTTATTCAGGAAGCTTTGAGGATTTGTAATAAAAATTGAAATAAATGTATAACCAAGAATTTTAAAAAGTCTTCTGGTCAAAATTATTAGCCCGCTGATGTTAATGGTCAATAGTGTATCCCTTTTGCTTGATAACAGCCTTTAGTCATTTGCTGTAGTTCTCAACAAGTTTCAAGCATGTCTCCTGAGGAATGACAGCCCATTCTTCCTTAGCAAATCTCTCAAGCTCCTCCAGATTTGTTGGTCTTCTGGCACAAACTCTGGACTTTAGTGTACCCCACAGATTTTCTATTGGATTCAAGTCTGGGCTTTGTGCAGGCCAGTCAAGTACACTCACTTTGCTCATTTGGAGGTATTTCTTCACCAAAAGTGAGGAATGCTTTGGGTCGTTATCATGCTGGAAGACAAAATGTCGACCCAAACCAAGTTTTCTTGCAGACTGTCTGAGGTTGGCTTTCAAAATCTTCTTATAGTCTTCCTTTTTCATGTTTGATTCAAACCTTACGAGATTCCCAGTTCCAAACGCACTGAAACATCCCCACAGTATTATACTCCCACCACCATGTTTCACTGTGGGAACGGTGTTCTTGGGGTCAAATGCCTCTCCCTTCTTTCTCCAAACATAGGCAACATCTCTATGGCCAGAGAGCTCTAGTTTTGTCTCATCTGACCAAAGGACATGTTTCCAGTATGCATCACATTCCCCCAGATTGTCCTTAGCAAACTTCATTCTGGCTTAGAGGTGTCTCTTCTTCAAAAGTGGAGTCAGCCTCCGCCCCGTCTTGTTGTCCACTGTGTTGGTTTCTTTAAACTTCTTGACAATGCATCTCACTGCAGTTCTTGACACTTGAAAACGCTTTGATAAACGTGTGTATCCTTCTCCATCTTTATGAGCATAAACAATTGTTTCTCTCAAGTCCAAACTAATTTCTTTTGTATTTGCCATGATGACAGTGCATATTATTTTACTAGTTGTTTCGCAAGATACTAATCCTCAGCTTAAAGAGCAATTTAAAGGCTTAACTAGGTTAATTAGGTTAATCAGGCAAATTAGGTTAATTTGGCAAGTCATTGGACAACAGTGGTTTGTTCTATAGCTAATTCAACTAATAATTTCTTAAAATTATTAGTTGAATTAGCTATAGAACTATTTTCTTTCTGTGTATGTGACTAGTGTGCTTGTTTCAGTATTATTGTTTGTGTATAATTGTTTTCCCTCAAAGATGATAAATGACAATACATCCATATAGTAATGAGACAGAATTACCTCCCCTCCCATGGTCATGAACTTGGCAGCCATCCAGATGGAGAGAGTACATAATTAAGAAGAATAAACGGATGGATAGAGCTTCATTCATCCACTGGAGAAAAAGAGTGATTGCATGAGAAGATGAAGGAGAGAGATGTTTAACTCTTTGCCTACAGGGCGTGAATTGATTTAGGTGATAAAGCATCCAAGCAAAAATTTTCCCAATGTAATTTAATTGACTTTCAAAATGGTGGACATCCTGAAGTCCTGCCCTTGAGACATGAAGATTGACTGCCATTAGCTTGCTGTTAACCCCCCCAAGCAAATGGAGATCCTCATCAGTGCACTTACGCATGTATCCAAATGTTCTTCAGAGCTTCTGCAGAGGTTCAATCAGTCAGGGAAGCTGCAGCGATCAGACGTAATTGGGACGACTGGCCACATTGCTCAGAGTGCCATTATGTTAATGAAGACCTTGTTAGAGCTGACAAGGGCTATGATGGATGAGTAGCTGTGAGGAACATTGATCACTGAACATCTTGTTGTCCAACACAGACCTTTCTGAGACACTCTATATTAAAAAACAATTATCTCATTGGCAAATCAATATTTTTATGAGGAAAGATTTTCTCACAGAGCTAGAATATGTGTAAATTGGTGCTGAAGTCAATGTTAGTTGTCATTTGCTTCCCATTTTGCTCTCTAATGTGACTTAATTTTGAGTGAAACAGGATATTCAACATTATTGACTACCATTAAGAGCCCTGAGGAACATTAGTTTGAAAGAATGATTAAATGTTAGAGAATTTTCATTTGGATAATTGACCAATTAATCCAGGAATTTAACAATAAACAAGCTTTATATAAGTAAATACACATCATTTTAATTTTGTTTTTGCTTTAACATTTACTCAAAAATTAAATGTTCTGTTGTAATTGATGCATGAAAGTGGCATATACATTTAAGTCAAAAGTTTACATACACTTTGAACCTTTTGTAATAGTTGCATATGAGTCCCTCAGTTCTCCTCAGTGTGAAAAGATAGATCTCAAAATCATACAGTCATTGTTGGAAAGGGTTCAAATGCACAAAAATGCTGAAAACCACAGAATTTGTGGGACATGAAGGATTTTTCTGAAGAACAGTAGGCAGTTCAACTGTTCAGGACAAACAAGGGATATATATATATATATATCAGGTCAGTACTAAATAAAAATTAAGGATTAGATTCCGTTTCAACTTTACTTCTGTTACATGGAAAAGCACAGCTTGGACACTCAAAATATTTCTGTTCGACAGATGAAAGAAATTACACATTTTTTGTGGACAACAGTATCTCTAAGTGTTTAAAATCCAACACCACAGTTTTATTCCATAAAAAACTTGATGAATAAAGAGCAGTAACACCAGATCCCCTCTCCAAAAATCTGCCCCCAGCAAGTCCTGGTAAGCAATTAACTAAGCCAATTAAACAGCTGGTTTCTCCATAGCTGTGCCTCTCTCCAGTCTCAGACACAGCTCATAACTCATTCGCATAGGAATTTCTAAAGTGCTTTCTGTCAGATTGTGTGACATTTTCAAATCGCTGCTTCAATCACTGCAACACAAATCATGTAAAGTCAAGTTTTCCGTACAGAGTGCTGTACATGAGCTGATGATGTTTAGAAGTTAATGACCTTATCCTGTAAGGACATGCTATGCACAGTAATTAGTGATGCTTGCTAGTTCAGTATTGCACATACTTAGTTATGAGTCAAACGATCCTGTAGTCTGCAAACTAAATTACTGCCAAATCTTTGAAATATTTATTGTAGTTTGTTGAAAGCACTTAGTAGCAAGTAAACTAGATCCACAAGAATATTCTGCTTTATTTTTTTTTCATTGAATAATGTCAGTGAAATAATCAGTACTTTTTACTCTGGACTAAAAGTCTAATTAGAAAGTGTTTATACACAATCTAATGCATCAGAAGGAAACTTGATGCATTAGCAAAAAACTTTTTGAATTGAAGATCGGGGTAAAATTAACTTATTTTGGTTTTCTGGGAAACATGTAAGTATCTTATGTAGCTTCTGAAGGGCAGTACTAAATGAAAAAATAAGAAAAATGGACACATCTTCATTCTGTTAAAACGTTTACTCACCTGGCTCTTAATGCATGTTTTTTTTTCTTCTGGATCATCAGTGAGCGTTTGAACCTTTCTTTAATAGTTGCATATGAGTCCCTCAGTTGTTCCCATTGTGAAAAGATGGATCTCAAAATCATCAGTCATTGTTGGAAAGGGTTCAAATACACAAAAATGCTAAAAACCCAAAGAATTTGTGGGACCTGAAGGATTTTTCTGAAGAACAGCGGGCAGGACAAACAAGAAACTCACGAACAACTATCACTAACAAAAAAGTACAGCTGTGGGTCATTCAGGTAACAACACAGTATTAAGAATCAAGTGTATGTCAACTTTTGAACGGGTCATTTTTATAAATTCAACTATTAATTTCTCTTGTGGACTATATGTAAACTGTTTATATGAAATATCCTATTCGGGTCAGTACAAAAAAAAAAAAAAAAAAAACATGCATTTTGTGTGATCCCTCTTATTTTGGTAAAATAATTAACATTTTGCAGATTCTGCAAGGTGTGTGTAAACTTTTGTCCTCAACTGAAATGCATCATGAGTAGAAAACAGAAGGATCACATGACATGGAGTAATGATGCTGAAAATTCAGCTTTACCATTTTACATTTTAAAACTCCTATCTAATGGTTCTTGGTCAGAATTGAGTATAATGTGGACCAGATTTTATGCTATAGTCAAACATCTAGCTGTGTAAAATTGAAAGAGTTCTGCTTGGGCAAGTCCAACTCTTATTTTTTCAGAAATTGTACAAATGTAGTATATAGTATTCTCTCTCTCTGCAGTTGGCCTGTTGGCTTTATGAAAGCATTTTGAGTGCTGTTGCTGCGTTTATTGTTAGCATCTGTCAACATGAGAGTCCTACAGCTGAAGAAATGAAGCCCCATGATATATCTGTGGGGGGAACAGCCCGTCGAGAGTTCACACAGTTCATCCTTTTTAAAGAGAGAGAGACTGCTTCCTGCATTCATCTTTGATGAGGAGATGAGGAAGCTGGAGTTTAATATTTTCTGTTCTCTTTCTTTCTGCGGTGAATTAACAAAAGTATGTTAGTGTACAGGATTGCAGCACTTTCACCTTCAGTCCAGGTAAAACCAGGTGGGAACATTCAAGGTTCTGATGTCATGATTTTGGATTTGTTTAGCCTGAATAATGAGAATTTTCAACAGCACTACTGTCTTAGTAAAGAACTTCAGATTGTGAAAGTCTGCTGTATCCTTTTGCAGCTGAAAACTCAGCACAATGTGAAAGGTGCAGTGTAAATTGCATTTAACATGAAGTTTGTGGTCACATTTGGACCGTTATCTGATTTACATAATGCCTTAACTGATACAGAAAAGGAAATGTACAGATAAATGACATTATCAGTGGCCACATGCAGAATGAATTCTATTTCCTTTATGTATTCTCTCTCTCTCTCTGGTGTCCCTTTCTTTGTCCTTTCAGATATGCAACATTAATTCCACAGCTGCTCCCCAATTTATGTTCACCGTCACAGTGTGTACACACACTTTCACTGACAGCGACGGGCGTGTGTTCATGTGCATATGGAGATGTGCTTGCTTTCTAGACCTCTTGCTCATTGTATGTGTAATATACAAACACATGTTCTTGTTGTTTAAGCATCTGTCTGTCTGGGGGTGAAAACATGTTTTGTGTCTCAGCACACACTGACAGTCCAGATGTTCTTCCAGTGCTAAAGGTGATGAGCTGTCAGGAATCTCTCTTACCTGATCTTGTCTTCAGTATTGTGTCATGGGATCTTTTTTCCCCCATCTGTCATTCCTCTGTTAACATGTTACACAACATAAGCTGAAAAGTTCTGGCCTTGCTATTATATTAACAAGCCCCTGTTAATTTCTGACTCTTATATGTGTATAGGATTGGATATAATACTTAAAGGGATAGTTCACCCAAATTACCCCATGATTTACTCATCCTCAAGCCATCTGAAGTTTATATGACCTTCTTTCAGACAAATACAGTCAAGAGTTATATAAAAAAAAAGCTTTATAATGGCAGTAAATAAGTGTTTATATTTAGAAGCAAAATAAAGTACATCCATCCATCATAAAAAGTACTCCACATGCCTCAGGGGGTTAATAAAGGCTTTCAATGAAATCAATGATTTCACCTATAATTACATGCTTTTTAAAATTGTTACAAGCAATGGTGAATTTCAAAAATGAATGGCTTTGATCTGTTTTTTTTTGTTAGTGAATCGCTTGAATTGAATGATCAAAGTCACTAGTTTGAATCAATCAGAGCGGTTCCAGCGTAAATGACTCAAATGATTTGGTCAAATGAAAAAAAAAACTTCTTCCCTTTCTAGCTTGTACTTATCTAATAGTGATGGGTCATTCTTGAACGATTTGTTAATTTTGAACAAATCTTTTATGTGACTCAGGGAGAACGAGTCATCTCGGGGAGTGATTCGTTCAGTCACACATGCGCAACATCCTATAGGTTCTGTTAGTTCACCTGTTAGTTCGGGTTTTTCGAGTCGTTCGTTCATCTTATGGGGCTGTCACATGATGAACGAACGACTCAAACCCGAACTCGAGAGACGAACTAATCAATTCTCTTTCCGGCTCGGACAGCATAGGTTAAGCTTATGGGGCTGTCATGTGATGAACGACCAGCTCAAAACCGAAAACTTGTCAGATAAGAGGTGAGGTGAGCCAAGCATAGACAAAAGAACCAGGTAAACAATTAATTAATCTTTTCTGTTTCTTATAGCATTATAGTTTTCTTGTTTGTAGTGTGATCAACGATTGTGTAAACAGTAGATGTGTTAGTAACATTAACACAGTAACATGTAACATTTTAATTACTTTTTGCTAAAATGAACAGAATGAACGAAATGATTCGAAAAAAGATTTGTTCATTTTGCTGAACGAGACTCAAAGGTCTGTGTCGGTAAAATGATCTGAACTTCCCATCACTATTATCTAAACAATGTCTAATATATGGTATTATGAGCACTTCCTGTGTCAGTTTGCCTCTTTAGGATGAATCGCTTGTTGTATTCCCCAATTGTAAGTCGTTTTGGATAAAAGCGGCTGCCAAATGAATAAATGTACATGTAAATGTTCATCTGCTCCTCTTTTTGTTTTAATGACACTGTCTACTTACTTAGCTCGGTTGCGTCGGACATGAACTCAAATAAGCAAAAAAGGTATGATGTTTTTTTTTTTTTTGTAAAAAGATGTGCTTATGTGCTTATTAACAAAATTAAACACTTATTTCATAGATAAATTTTCTTTCAATAATTCAAGCACTTTTCAAGTACCTCTTCAGGAATATTTTCAAGTGTTTTCCAGACCTTGAATTTCAAAAAGTCAAATTCAAGTACTACTAGAATTTTAAGCACCTTGTACAAACCCTGTTTTTATGATGGATGGATGCACTTTTTTGCTTTGAAATCTCTACAGCCATTTACTAGGGGTGTAACGAGACACTTATCCCACGAGACGAGACACGAGACTGGGTTCACGAGGACGAGAGACAATTTTTTTTTTAATTTTTTAAAGAAATCCTAATAATGACATATTTATAGGGAAAAATAGTATTTTATTCAACTGAAAAACAAAAAATAGGTGCATTTTGATGCACTTGTACTTTATGAAATTAAACTTCTATTTTAATGAATTATATGCAGTAATAAACATGTAAACTTATGCTACATGATTCTGGATAAATTAAAAATCAGTTTTTAAAAAAATCACCATTCTCTCATGATTCTGAAGAAAAAAAGATTAGATTAGAAATCTAATCAAAATAACATAATTTACTAGTTATTCTGACACAACATTCATTGCTTAAGTCTTTTTTTAAAATATATTCGATCAAATTAATTAATAAAGACTTAATTTACTATTGGAATCTCCTGAATGAATGATTAATTGATAAATGCATTTTTAAACGTGCAGTTGTCGCCACCTCCTGGTGGAAGAGGATAAACATTACACGTACATATACGTGTTAAGATACTTTCGTTTTGATAGACATTAAGTGTTTATCCCCAAACTACAAACTTTTATTCTAGTACTTCTGTTTTTTTAAATGTCTCTAACACAGAAATAATGATCATTATTTGATTGAAAGACAGGAATAAGATCGTGTTGGTGTTCAAACAGAGATCTAATCTCTAATGTAAACACTGCACCTACTATCACCTTCTGTCTGGTCTGATCTGGTCATTCCACGAGATCTTGTCACATCCCTACCATTTACTGCCATTATAAACCTTGGAAAAGCAAACACATTTTTTAATAACTCTGACTGTATTTGTCTCATAGAACATCATATACACCTTGGATGGCTTGATGGTGAGTAAATGGTGAGGGGGTGAATTTTCACTTTAAAGCTGCAAAAAAACATTTAAAAAGAAATATGATGAACAAAATATCAAACAAAATGCAAAAAAAAGTCCTAATATATTGGGGGTCACTGTATACCGTAGGGCCAGTTTTACTAAACAGGTAATTTCTGTAATAATCAACCCAATCTACTAAGAGAATAACTATCGCAGCCATGCAAGTGCAAAACAGGTTAAGACATGCCTTTTGGGCATTAAATAAAAACAGAAATACCAGTAAATTGAACACCACAACCCTTCGTAAATCACACTGCTTAAGATTTATTTAAATATTCTCCTCCCATAAATTTGGCATCTGAAAGGGAAACTCCTACAAACGCAATGCAATAAGGTCAGCTATGAAAATAACTGTGTCCATACCTTTC
The DNA here is from genome assembly GCA_033026305.1 of Cirrhinus molitorella. Lineage (NCBI taxonomy): Eukaryota > Metazoa > Chordata > Actinopteri > Cypriniformes > Cyprinidae > Cirrhinus > Cirrhinus molitorella. The sequence continues at coordinate 31,765,810 of CM065119.1, forward strand.
CATTGCTAATTTTTCATAACGTGTCTTTAGTCCTGACAGTAGTTTTTAATGCCAAAATTGCAATGGATTTTAATAGAGCTGACCTTATTTATTTTTATTTTTTTTATAAATATGTAATGTGTAATTTTATATATATGTAATAGTCATGTCATTTTATACATGTGTAATCTATACATATTGTGTGTGCAGTACATTAGGAAACCCTTGTACAACACTGATAATGTGTCTGTCTGTGCTGGTCCAAGAAAAAAAAAAAGTAGATGTTGTGTCAAACATCATTAACCTCCATCTGCACATACTGGGACACACTTAGGGTGGTAATTTCATTTTTTAAAGTGTATTTTGCAGTTGTTATTTCGGTGTGAACAGCGGTGGCAGTTTTGACATGTTTATCTTCAATAAGATTTAGTCATGGCTAATAGCAGTGTATGACTTAACTGATTATTAATTTTTTTTTAAATAACATGTAAGAGAAATCGTATTAATAAACACGATTACATGGGAATGTAAACCAAGTATCGTGCATAAGTAAGCTTAATTGTTTTTTACTTTAGTTTCCCTGCTTGTATTGATACAGTTCCATTTAATATATGTGATCATGTAAATGATATTTATACACTTCTCATTAACCAGCTGTTGAATATTTATATCCACTTTCCGTAATACCATTTGTGATTGGGGTGGGAGCGGTATATCATTGTGAAAGCTCTCTCTCTCTTTCTCTCTTTGGATTTCTCTGATGAAGTGTATGTGAAGGTCGTACTTCTGCGTTCAATGCTTAACTTAATGAAAACTGAGAAACAATCTGGCACAGGAGGTAAACAGTATCACATGTGACTGTGTGTGTGTGTGTGTGTGTGTGTGTGTGTGTGTGTGTGTGTGTGATAACTGAATTACCGCTGGCACTGCTTTCTGGGATGTTGTACAGGCCTGCTGCTGTATTAAGATGAATGAGCCAGAAGCACCACATGGTAGCTCATATCAATGACATGCATGTTTCAGCAATTACTCTAATTGATATGGAATAGAGAAATTAATCTAAAATATTAAAAAAAGATGATAAGGATTAAACAAGGATTAAAAGACAGGAGAGAAGCTTTAGGGAGCCATTTTTCTTGTCGGTTTCATGTGTATAAGAGTGTGGATAAACGCTTCTACTCAAAGAAAAGAAAAAGACATGCTGGCATAATGATAAATGAGACTGTGTGTGAGTTGAAACAGATTGGAAGTCATTAGAAAATTAAGGTTTTTGAGAAAATCATTCCAGGATTTTTCTCCATAGAGTGGACAGGTTGAAGGTCCAAATTGCAGTTTCACTGCAGCTTCAAAGGGCTCTACACAATCCCAGCCGAGGAATAAGGGTCTAGTGCAGTGGTTTTCAAACTTTTTTAAGCGCGACCCAATTTTTCTCTTTTTAAATTGACGCGACCCATATATATATATACATACATACACACAAGGGTGTAACTTTAATTTGAGAAGTGGGGGCATATATACTGAACAAAAAGTCCGGTGTTTTGAGCGGTGAGTGGATTAAGAACATCACATGAGCAAGACGGCCACACGCAACACAATATCACACAACACTGGCAAAAATAATTACAGTGAATGTGTCGGGGGAAACAGTAAGGAGATATTTGAATGATTCATTAATAAACTAGTGTATGCTGAAATAGTGTTGCAAAGACGTCGCAATCTCCTGTTTGGATGCACCGGACAGAAATGCATCTTTACAAATTACATAGGCTAATGAAAGGTTTTTTTCTCGATTTGTTTTATTTTGTTAAGCAATAATTTAAAGCTTTATATTTATGTATTATTCATGTTTGTGAGGCATGTAGGCGCTGAGTTTTGGTATTTTTTGTGAAGCGCTGCTATATACGAGAGTTCAGAAAGCACATCATGTTTGTTTTCTTTATTATAAAACCACTGTTTGTAGAGTTTTGTTGAAATTGCTAGTACACACAAATAAAAGTACACCCTTAACATTTCCGAATGATGTATACTCTTACCGTTGTAAGCAAAAATGACGGATAATTTTAAATTGTTTCTGCTGAAAAACATGCGAATGATTGCGCTGGCGCCTCCATGTCCTGCAAAGCGATTTCAGCTTCCCCTCTCCGCAAAAAAAGATTGGATATGTGCCTAACAGCACACATTTATCTTTTTAACATTTAAACTAAATTTGTTTTATAGCTACTTGAACTGCTTTATATTTATAGATTTTATTTTAGACAAGTTGTGATGATTTGAGAAGGTAAATTGATCAAACAGACTATGAACAGTCTTCCGCATGGCTGCTGTTCCAAACGTATATTTAGCAAATAAAATAAATGCTCCAAACGTTTTTCTAAATTAACTTAATAAAAAACAAAACGAAATATAATCACTTTGGCATTGCACTCAAACTTTAACTAGCTTAAACAGTAACTTAACTGAAACTGCCTTGCACTTGCTAATCATTTTTATATTAGTTGTTTTTGTCCAATAGATGAATAAAAATGTATTTGTTTTTCGATATTTAATGTTCAGATATTTCAATTTTTGCGGCAGTCCTGCGAATCATTTTATTTTCCCGCAACCCGCACACACACGAGTCTCTACCCGCCCGCACCCGCACTCCCCATCAAGTTTTGTCCCGCGCCGCACTCTGTAGTGTTGGTCCTGCGAGTCTCTACACTGAAGTCTGGCATGAGGCGGCTGCCGCTTACTTACTTTTTGTTGTTAATGTTTATTTTGTTATTATAGTTACATTTGCCGCTTCCCGCATCCTTCTCCCTCAGTTTTGAACTTTGTTACATACGTATATACATCTTCCTTAAATCATCCTGGCGACCCAATTTTTAAGTCCCGCGACCCAGGGTTTGAAAACCACTGGTCTAGTGAACCGATTTTATTTTCTTAAAAAAAAAAAATCTAATTTTATATACTTTTTAACAACAAATACTCAGCCAGAGAGCCAGAGTACTTGTCATTAAAAAGTATATAAAATTAGATTTCTTTTTTTTTTTTTTTGTACGACCAGAGCTGAAGCTTGGTCCGCATTGCTGGCAGTAAATCAGACCTGTTCCTGGTGCACGTTGGACTCCGGCAGGGCTGCCCTTTGTCACCGGTTCTGTTCATTATTTTCATGGACAGAATTTCTAGGTGCAGCCAGGGGCCGGAGGGGGTTTGGTTAGGGGACCACAGGATTTCGTCTCTGCTATTTGTGGATGATGTTGTCCTGTTGGCTTCGTCGGGCCTGGACCTTCGGCATGCACTGGGACGGTTTGCAGCCGAGTGTGAAACGGCGGGGATGAGAATCAGCACCTCCAAGTCCGAGGCCATGGTGCTCGACCGGAAAAGGGTGGTTTGCCTTCTCCGGGTTGGGGGAGAGTGTTTGCCCCAGGTGGATGAGTTTAAGTATCTTGGGGTCTTGTTCACGAGTGAGGGAAGGATGGAGCGTGAGATTGACAGATGGATTGGTGCAGCGGCAACAGCAATGTGGTCGATGTACCAGTCTGTTGTGGTGAAGGAGCTGAGCTTCACCTAAGGGCGAAGCTCTCGATTTTCCGGTCAATCTACGTTCCTACCCTCACCTATGGTCATAAGCTTTGGATTATGACAGAAAGAACAAGATCTCGGATACAAGCGGCCGAAATGAGCTTCCTTCGTAGGGTGGCAGGGTGCACCCTTATACATAGGGTGAGGAGCTCGAAGTAGAGCCATTGCTCCTCCACATCGAGAGGAACCAGTTGAGGTGGCTTGGACATCTGTTCCGGATGCCTCCTGGACGTCTACCTATGGAGGTATTCCGGGCTTGTCCCACCAGGAGGAGGCCCCGGGGAAGACCCAGGACACGCTGGAGGGACTATGTCTCCCAGCTTGCCTGGCAATGCCTTGGGGTTCCCCCGGAGGAGCTGGAGGACGTGTCTGGAGAGAGGGAAGTCTGGAGTTCTTTGTTGAGACTGCTGCCCCCGTGACCTGGCCTTGGATAAGCAGTTGTTGATGATGATGATGATGATGATGGCGACATCATCATCTCCCAATTCCCAAAATCATGATGACAAATACTCTTCTTGTACTAGCTCAACCTCACGCAATACGTAATGCATTACTTCAGTGTAGGCAGAAGTACCGACCCAGTGTATACAAAGCAAATGTGCAAAGAAAGTCAAATGCCCAAAAAAGTTTTTTTTGACCCTTATTACATCATGTAGAGCCTTTTGAAGCTGCAATAGAACTGCAATTTGGACCCTCAACCCGTTAAAGTCCACTATATGGAGAAAAATTCTGGAATATTTTTCTCAAAAACCTTAATTTCTTTTCAACTGAAGAAAGAAAGACATGAACATCTTGGATGATATAGGGGTTATAGAGTAAATTGTGAACTAATCCTTTCAAATCTATGCACCATGGTCAGTTGTAGGCAGTGTCTTTGTTATAAACTCTTTTTCCGGTATCGCCACAAAATAAATAAATAAATAAATAATTAATAAATTAATTAATAAACAGACAGACAGAAAATAAATAAATACATTTTAATTTAATTAAACTTTTTTATGCCAAAAAAAAATAATTTACTTCAACAATACATCCTGCACACACAGGTATTCAGTGCAGCAAGAACAAGCATGTTCAAGAAAAGAATTAATGCAAAACTTCCAAGGAATGCAGATATCCTGGGGGAAATAAAAATTGATGAATCTAGTTTATTATTCTGGAAAATATTTCCAAATAGGGCTTGTGAGACGACATTTTCTTTCTTTTTACATTTATATTTTATTTATTTGTTTGTAACAGGTTATTATGAATTATTACCAACACTCTCAAAAAGGATGTTAGATGTTAGATGTTAATTTTTAAAACATTTTTTTGTGTTGACTATTTTAACATGTCTTGTGTCATTTTGTGTACATAATTGACACAAATTGTGTTACTGTAACACATTAGTGAGTAGAAAATTAGCCGGAATAACACATGGCATGGTTGAGGTAAAAGTAACAAAATGTGTTGTCCTTAAGTAGACACAGAGTTGTGTTAAGAAACAACACAGGTTGTGTTGTTTTTAACACGTCCTTTTTAAGAGTGAAGTATTTTTTATCAGTGTGTACAGTAGTCAACATTTAAAGTGGATCAAAACCTTTCATCAGAGTTGTCCTAAAACCAAAACAATACTCGTTCTTGACTTAGGACAACTTTGATTAACTTTTTTGATGGCACTAAGAAAAAGAGTGCGTTTTAAGTAACAAGTCAAGGTAAAAAGGAATAAGCCATCTCTGCGTAAAAAAGTTAAAGATCACAGTGGATAATGGAGGTTGAAATTATGTATTGACATACAAATATGAGTCTCTGCAGCAACCATCAGGGATGCTGTGTGTGTGGTCATGCTTCTTTGTCTAATGGTTTAATACCTTACTTTGCCTTTGTGTCCTGGTTTTACCTTCATCAGCCACCCACCCTGACCTTTTGCATATTTATGCCCTCATGACCTCTGACTCCATGGCAACACGTTGGTGTTTACCAGCCAAGGTTAAGAGTATTTGCACATTCCCTCAAGAGCCTGAGAATCCCACACTGATCATGACTCATAAATATTACATTTTGTTCACTGTAATAGTTTAAAATAAACCTTCATTTTAACACCAGCAAAGCAATATCAGCCACAATGACTCTGTTCTTTGGTGCTGTTTTAAACACTTCCCAGAAACATTTTTGTCTGCTCTTTTTGACTCCAAAACAGTCAAAAAGACCATGCGTAGATTGTCAAGACATGTAAATTTGCCCCGATGTCCTGTTTACTTCTTTCTTCCTCCACCCGCATCTGCTGAACTCTCATTGTCTGCTCTATTCTCTCTCCACCCTTTGTTCTCATCCTGCATTTGACTGCCTTTAGAGAGCTGCTGTCACTGTCTCTGTTTCTCTCTCTCCCATTATTGTCGTCTGCTCTCCTATTTTATAAGAGGGCTAAAAATTTATTTATTCACCAGTTCTATATCAGATGAGTCTGCAAGGAGCATTGTAATTGGTGCTGAAGTAAACACACACACCCACACTTGCATGCACATACATACAAGGCAAGTTTATTTTACTGCGTCTCATTTACCAATGCAACCTCCCATGGGAGCCCTCAGTGCTTTGTTATAGTGAGGTGTAGATGCTTCGGCTCCAGTCAATGTTAATCATATAACTGTCAGCTCCTTTGTGTGTCACACTGTATTTTATATATCTCTCTGCGTCTTGTTGTTATTGATCTGTGCCCTTCTAAACTATTTTGAGACAAGGTTTGTGTCTTATGGGGATTTGACTTGTAATAAATTTGTAAGGTTGACATGTGACATGCTTTACTCCAGCTGAACTATTTTAAAAAGCATGTATTTATTACGTACATGCTGTATTTCCTAACCTCTTTCTCTAATTAAAGAGCTAATACATCCCGAAAATGAGTTTGTCATCATTTGCTTCGTCGTTCCAAGCCTGTATGACTTTAAGGTCTTCCAATCGAGTCAAGTCATTTTTATTTATATAGCACTTCATTAATTAGATTGCTTTGAAGCAAGCAGCTTTACAGTATAAATACGAAAGAAACGGTGTCAGTTGCTCCTAAAAAAGAATTACACCTTCAATTTATATACTGTAAAGCAGCTCTTAAGTGTGTTCATGTATTTACTCACATCTCAACAGACCGAACAGAAGAAATTAAACTGAGAACATTTCCATGTTTTAAAAATTTTGCTTAGTTTTGGGCTGGGTTTGTTTGATTCTGTTTGAAGTGTATCAGGGACTTATGGAAGCATGTTTCCACCACAGAATAAAAAATTAAAAAGGTATTGCAACTTTAACAGAGTTTATATCTTGCCATTCTGACTTTATAACACACAATTGAGAGTTATTAAGTCAGAATTGTGAGATATAATGCTTGCAATTCTGAGAACATATCCCTTTTTCCTCTCAAAACTACACTATATAACTCGCAATTACAAGTTTATATCTCACAATTTTGAAGAAAAAAGCACAATTTTGAGATAAACTCGCAATTCTTACAACATATCAGTCTTTTTCCCCCTCTAAATTGGACTTTGTAACTCACAAATGCAAATATATATCTCACAATTCTGAGAGAAAAAAAGCCAGAATAAGCCAGAGATATAATCTCACAATTGCGAGAAAAAAACACTGACTTATTTCTCACAATTGCAAGTTTATATCTCATAATTTTAAGGAAAAAGTCAGAATTGCAAGACATAAACTTGCAGTTGTGAGAAAAAAAGTCAGAATTGTGAAATACAAACTCGCATTTGCAAAAAAAAAAAAAAAAACAATTTCAAAATACAACAAGCGAGCAATTCTGAGAACATATCAGGACTTTGGCCTTTATAACTTGCAGTTGCAAGTTTATATCTCTCAGTTCTAAGAAAAAAAGTCAGAATTGGGAGATAAAATGCTCAATAACCTTGATTCCCTCTCGAGGGAACATCGAACTGCGTCCTCTAGGGGGCGCTAGGGGAACGCCGTCAGCGTGACTCGTGTCTGAAGCATACATACAAAAACTACAAGCAGTGGCCGGCGACAGCCTATGACGTCACTCGCGGTGCGACTCGTCGCGGCCGGTGCGTCACTACCGGAGCGGCTACAGTATAAAAGGACGCCGGTAGAACACAACAATCTCTTCTTCGTCTTCAGCGACTGTTTGTCTAAGCGTGCATTTTCTGGTAAGACTGATTTTGTTTCTTTCCTGTAATCATGGCGAGCACTAGTCAGGCGTTTAAGAGGTGCGTGCATCCGTGTCTAGCTCTCTTTTCGAGGAAAGAGCAGCAGCCGTCTGTTTCCCGCGACTCAGGACCCTCTGCTGCTGAGGCTCGGAGGAAAATGAGTTCGTGGGGATCACAGGCGGATCTGGCTGATGAGTTAAAAAAGGGGCTTTCCCTTTCGCGCTCATCTGCCAGAGATAAGAGTGAGCTCCTGGAGGATGACGTAGTTTCCTTGACGTCATCTGATCCAGGAGCTAGTGCTCTTTTGGGGTCCACCCAAGAAGAGCAGGAGATGTCTGAGGGCGAAGAAGCTGAGGCTGAGCCTTCTCAAACCTCCTGCCCTGCATATGAGGAGCTGTTGGAGGTTATGGACTGCGCCACGGTAAGGCTTGACTTATCGTGGAAGCGGGCTAGAAAGGTGGCGCCGCGGGGACGTCTCGACGAACGCTACCTTTCAGACCACAAACCCCCAGCCCTAGTGAGTCTTCCATTTCTTCCTGATCTCCATTCGGAGATCGAGAAGGTTTGGAAAAAGCCATTTTCTTCTCGTATCCATAATTTTCAACATGCTAATTATGCGAATATCGAGGGGATGTCTGACCATGGCTATGAGAAGATGCCCCCTGTAGAAGAGACGCTAGCTAGCTATCTCTCTACAGGTGAGACATTTTTTCTGAAGACTCCCTCCTTGCCATCAATCCCCCTTCAAATAACATCTCGATTGAATGGCAAGGCATATGCAGCAGCAGGCCAGGCTGTGGGCGCGTTGCACACCATGGCTGTGCTTCAAGCTTATCAGGCTGACCTGCTGAAGGATCTGGACAAAGGTCAGGGTCTGTCCCCTGATGAGGTCGCACCACAGATCTGGCTCTCCGTGCCACCAGGCAGGCTGCCACCTCCATGGGTAGATCTATGGGGGCCATGGTGGTCACGGAGAGACATCTGTGGGTAAACCTGGCTGACATTGGGAAGAAAGAAAGGGGCTTTCTTCTTGATGCGCCGGTTTCGCCTTCAGAGCTTTTCGGTGCCTCCGTTGAGACGGTGGTCGAGAAGTTTAGGGAGGCAAAGACGCGCTCAGCGGCCTTTAAAACCTTCATTCCTCGAAGGTCCAGATCTGAGCCCGAACAGCATGGTTCTGGCCCATCTCGTTCTGAGGAACAAAGACGGGCACAGAAGACTAGTGTCGCAACCCGCGCTCCTCCTCCACCCACGGGTGGGTCTAGGAAAGGGCGCGGGTCGAGGGGAGGTAGACCAGATCTGAGGGAAGTGATTCAGATGAGGCAACGTTCTCGTCTGGATCAGAGTAAATCTTAAAAACATCTACTCCCTTCCCTCAGAGGGGTTTTTAACATCTGCCCTTACCTTCCCTCTTTTACATGACACCACTTAACTGAGGTTAGGTGAGGGTTTCTTGCGCGCTTCATCGGACCTATGATGTTTTGATAGCTTCTATGGTTTAGAGGCTACCTTTACTGATGGTCTGAAATTAGACTTCTAACTGAAGTTGTGCGTAAGAATCACCTATGTGTATGTTGTATATGTATGGCTGTTGTCGTGTTTTTCTTATGTTTCAGGGATAGAACTTCGCCGGTGGCTGCAACTAACCTCGGGAGATGCCTCCATGGTTGCTAGCGCCCCGATACATGACTACAGCCTCTCTTGGATGAGTATATCTCTTTTTGTATATATCCAAGTGCTAATCCTATACTGTTCCTTTCAGAATAGGTCCTTTACGAGTGCCCCCCCCTCTGGTCTATTGACTAAGGTTTCGCTGTGCTTGTCTACTTGGATCCGCTCTTGCCGGCCATACTCCCCATGGACCTTCTGACTTTCAGGTCCCCTCCTGCAGTATGGTATCTTAGGGCTTGTAGTCCTTCCTCCAGGTAAGCGCTCTGTATATTTTCTTCACAGAATGCCTCCCTGATATCTCCCTGCTTTAGAGGCTCATCACTAGGCCTGCCCTGAGGGGCTTCCCGTTCTAGCTATCCCCCCTTTGCGGAGTGGGTCTGACTGTGAGGGGGGGTTTTCTGCGGATACCCCTTCTGAAGTATTTACTCCGAGGAGCAATATCTTCCCAGGTTTCTGCTTGCAGGGTTGTAGCTAATGTCCCTTGAATCTTATCCCCTACAGCCTGAGGGCAGGAGGAGCTGCCTCTATGCAGTCACATCAAGTAGGATGTTTGATCCGTTTCAGGCCTCTTTGGTAGGGCATGGCTTCACGCCCCTCTCTGCGGAGAGGTTTCTCAAGAGCCATCCTTGACGGTTCAGGTGTTCCCCCTGTCTCTCAGGAGTTAGGAACCTGTTCCTAACCATCTCCTCTTTCTCTGCCCTAGTATTAGCTCCTATTGCTTTCAGGTGACTGGCAGCTCGCGGGTTGCCTGTTCTCACTGAGCAGGAGCCTTATTGAGTGTGACCTCTCTGGCACACCACTTTTGAAACCCATGTTATGGTAAGTGCTCACGTTCATCTTTGGGCACTTTCTAAAATCCACTTGAGTGGTAAGTGCCCACGCAGGTCTATGGGCACTTTTCTAAAATCCACATAGTGGTAAGTGCACACGCAAGTCTTTGGGCACTTTTCTTAAATCCTGTATGGTATGGGTTACGCGCTCTCTTCGTTCCCATGTTTAGAGTCGGTTGCGCCCCGGTCACCTTGGGCCCCGCTCCGATTATGTATCCTCTTTGATACCTATTGGGCAGTTGCTACCTAGGACCTGTTGAGACACTCCTAGAACTAATCCACCTATGTTTCCTTGGACAGGATGCTGCTACGTGCTCTGTAGATCGGTTCCTGAGGGAACAGTCCCTTACAGAACCAGTAATAGCTCCTGCATGACGGGCAAACCTAGACTCCTGGGCACTTGCCGTATCCCCTTGAAGGAGTCTTCTTGATTCCAAGGCTGAGCTTTACCCTGGGTCCTTCCCTGACCCTTTACAGGTAAGTTGGGTAACAGCTCAGGCCTTTGGCCGAAGGGGATAATGTCACTGACAGCCGTCACTAAACGTCTGGGGAATTGGTACTTAGTGCTCGCCTTACTTAGCATGCACTCCCCTCAGCATGGCAGCGTGGGTATATCGTTCCCCTAGCGCCCCCTAGAGGACGCAGTTCGATGTTCCCTCGAGAGGGAACGTCTCAGGTTACGTATGTAACGTAACACTGCGTCCTCTAGGCTGGTTGCCATGCTTCAGACGTATGCTTCAGACGAAGAAGCGATTGTTGTGTTCTACCGGCGTCCTTTTATACTATAGCCGCTCCGGTAGTGACGCACTGGCCGCGACGAGTCGCGCCGCGAGTGACGTCATAGGCTGTCGCCGGCCACTGCTTGTAGTTTTTGTATGTATGCTTCAGACACGAGTCACACTGACGGCGTTCCCCTAGCGCCCCCTAGAGGACGCAGTGTCTCGTTCCCTATCTCAGGGAACCATGGTTACATACGTAACCTGAGACGTTTTTTTTATTCAGTGGCAGAGACAAGCTTTCATATGGACTTTATTCTGTTATACAGAAAGATATTTTATCTTTTTATTTCTCACAATTACGAGAAAAAAGTTAGAATTCTGAGCAAAAAAAATCAGACTTTATTTCTCGCAATTGCGAGTTTGTCACAATTTTGAGGAAAAAAGTCAGTATTGCAAGAAAAAAAGTCTAAACTCTCAATTGCGTGAAAGCAAAAGTCTGAATTGCGAGACATAACCTCTTTGTGAGAAAAAAGTCAGAACTGTGAAATACAAACATTTTCACAAGTTGAAAATGTGAAAAATTCACAATTTAAAAATAAACTTGCAATTCTAAGAACATATCAGTCTTTTTTCCACTTTAAAATGGGACTTTATAACTTGCAATTGTGAGTTTATTTCTCACAGTTCTGAGAAAAAAGTCAGAATTGGGAGATAAAATGTCTCAGTAACCTTGATTTTTTTATTCATTGGCAGAAATAAGCTTTCATATGGACTTTATTCTGTTATACAGAAAGATATTTTAGAATTTTATTTTACATAAAAGAAGAATTTTAGAATTCTTTTTGAATATTACTTTTTAAGAAATATCTTCTTTTGTGTTCCAGAGATTTAAGTGAAGGTGAAGGTAAGTTTTTCATTTTGTGTGAGCTAACTCTTAAATTGAGAGGCTACAAGAAACATTTGTGAACACTCTGTTACACTAAGCACTTGCCTTTCAGGCTGTGCACATGATACGTGTCAACTACCCTTCAGCATGATGTACATCACAATAGCACTAATGGGAATTGAAGGACATGTGTCCTCTTTAAGATCTAAGTGGCTGTTACCTCCTTTTCCACTTTAGATTGGATGGCCATCATAAAATGCTTCTCTGAATTATGTTTATCAGATAATTTGATATAAAACACAAGTTTGTTTGCATACTAAAGTTGCCCAACAGCATCTGTGGCATGTTGTGAATAACCAGAGAGAAGACTCGGTTTGTGAAAGCAAGCTCATATTTCAGTGACATTAATGGAAGTCAATGGGCCAAGACATTCTGGAGAAATGTGCAGCTATTTTTGTTCAAACTTGTGTTGAATTGATTATTTAAACTTTATTGAACCCAGGACATTCCTTTGGGATGTTTATATTCATATAAGGTGTATTATGTAAATCTTGGCTGTTAAAATACTTTCTTGTATCCCTGTAAGCCAACTGTAGGTGGATTCCAGAAAAGAGGTACTGTACAATATAAGAATAGAATTGATAGGAAAGTGTAGGTAATAGTAAGTCAGGGCAGTATTTCTTAAAGGGATAGCTCACTGAAAAATTAAAATTCTGTCGTTAATTACTCACCCTTGTGTCGTTCCAAACCCGTAAGACCTTAGTTCATCTTCAGAGCTCAAATGAAGATATTTTTGATTAAATCCAAGAGCTTTCCACCCTGCATAGACAGCAACACAACTGACACATTCAAGGCTCAGAAAGGTAGTAAGGACATCATTAAAAAAGTGACATGTCCATGTGACATCAGTGGTTCAACCGTAGTGTTATGAAGCTATGAGAATACTTTTCAAACCTGATCTCAACCTCTAAAGCTGTATTATATTTCTCTTTTATTCTTTATTTTTGTGTTTTCTACTTCTTCTTCTCCTCCTCCATCATTTTGTCCATTCAGAAATCCCATCACAAGGGCAGATTCCCAAAGAATTGTATTTACTCCAAATCTGGCTTGCACAAATTATACGCATTATTGGCCATCACACAATGATGGTCTGCTCAAAGCCTGCGTTAGACTGTTTCTTCCCCCTTCGGCTTTGGCATGGAGGCAAGTTTGCGAGAGGCATCTTCTGTTTTGCATTGCAATAGCTACTAGCGGTATCCAGGCTGGATGAAGTCATGGGTCTGGCGACCCATCAAACACAGCCTAAATGTAGGGAGGACAGACTCAAGCCCTCCATAGCTAATTGTGTTTGAAGGAGAATGCAGAAGCTGGGCTATTCTTTGCTATTCAAATCCAAAGACTGAACTCACAAGCCATTCACTGCAGGGTAGAGCGCTGTCTGAATGGAGGATTCAAAGACCAAGAGCGAGACGAAGAAAGAATGAAAGGAGGAGGGCCTTTTTTTCCCTCGTTCCCTTCTTAGAAGGGTGCTTTGCATTGCCAAACATTCGGTGAAAATACATCCATTGAGTCTTTTGTTCTGTGACCCTGTACAAATTAGGGTTCCCACAACGGGTCTTTATGCAACATCAGCCTCAGCAACAGGGGATGTTTGTAAACGTAGCTGTGTTGTTGTAAAAGTGTTAATAGACAATTATTTAGTTAATTAATAGTCTCAGAATCACTTTCTGTTATTCACATATAGCACACTCAATCTGACACTGTTAGAACAGAATAAACTACAGTTTAGAAGTTTAGGGACGGTAAGATTTTTAAATAGCTGCATTATTTAATCAAAAATATAGTAACAACAGTAGTACTGTGAAATCTTATTGCAATTTAAAAAGACTGCTTTCTATTTTAACATATTTTAAAATGCAATTTATTCCTGTTATGCAAAGCTGAATTTTCAGCATCATTACTCCAGTCTTCAGTGTCAATGATCCTTCAGATATCATTTAAGTATGCTTATTATTATTATTAATGTTAAACACAGTTTTCCTGCTTAATATTTTAAGAAATATTTTTTCAAAAGAACAGCATTTGAAAAATAAACAATATAATGTCTTTATGTCACTTTTGATAAATTTAATGTACTTTCTAAATAAAAAATACATTTGTTTAGTTTTTTTTCCAAAGTTTTATTCTTTATTTAGTTTTTTCTTTTTGAAAATTACTAAGCAGTGAAGTAGTTTTGTTTATAAGAAATAATAACAAAGTTTACGCCAGACTATATGGGTTTCTTTTTTCTTTTCGTATTTTTATATGAAATGCTTGATATGATGAAGCTTTTTTGTTTTTTTAAGATATCAGGACAGTTGTATGACCCTGACAGGGCTTTAATCCCTCAGAAAAATCAACATTAATTTTAGTTCAGAAATTCAGAGAAGTCATTGTGTGTATAATTGAATTTTTGAAATGTTTTTGAATAAATTAATAGACAAAATAAATTAGAACAGGACAAAAAATGAGAGTCACGTATGAGATTTAACTGCTACCGAATTTAAACTGAATTATCTGTTCACACAAAGCTAATAAAGATTTACTCCACCCCAAAATGAAAATTTTGTCATGAATCACTTACCCCATGTCATTCCAAACCCGTAAAAGCTTCTTTCATCTTTGGAACACAAATTAAGATATTTTTGATGCATTCTGACAGCTCTCTGACCCTCCCATAGACAGCAATGTAATTAACATGATCAACGTCTAGAAACCTAGCAAGGAGATCTGTAAAATAATCCATGTGACATCAGGGGTTCAACCATAATTTTATGAAGCTACGAGAATACTTTTTGTATATTTGCAAGCTGCGTCACGCGGATATGCTCTTTACATAGTATGTGCTTTGATTTGAATAAATACAGTGTATCCGCAGCAGACACAGAACAGCGTACACTGTTTGCGTTTAGTGGGTATGCTCCAAAATGATGCTCGGGTAACACGGAAAAGACAAATTGTTGAATAAAGTTGTTATTTTTGTTTTCTTTGCATACATAAAGAATTCTCGTAGCTTTGTAAAAAAATTATGGTTGAACCACTGAAAACTGCATTTGTTGATGCAGCAGTGCTATTTTAACTTCCTTATGTGGATTTGAGCCGTAAGTTGTTGAACCGTAGTTTCACACGGTCCATACCGGAGCTCTTCGTCACTCAAGTGCAACGCTGTATCGCGTGAGCTACTGAGCAAACCTACTGAATTAGAAAACTCATGTACATAAAGCTGTATACAGTCATGGCCAAAAATATCGGCGCCCTTGCAATTCTATCAGAAAATGCAACCCTTCTCTCCGAAAATTGTTGCAGTTGCAAATGTTTTGGTACTCACATGT
This sequence comes from Cirrhinus molitorella, assembly GCA_033026305.1. Lineage (NCBI taxonomy): Eukaryota > Metazoa > Chordata > Actinopteri > Cypriniformes > Cyprinidae > Cirrhinus > Cirrhinus molitorella. Next base: position 31,780,975 of record CM065119.1, read on the forward strand.
TTATTTCTTTCTTTTTTTTTTTTTTTTTGGATTGGAACAACACAAAAAAAAATGAAAAGAAAAGTCAAATCTGACCCAAAAAATGCACTGGACAAATTTATTGGCACCCTTTACTTAATATTTGGTAGCACCCCCTTTGGAAAAAAATAACTGTAATCAATCGTTAGTTTCTTACACCTCTCTAGTGGAATTTTGGACCACTGTTCTTTTGCAAACTACTCCAGGTCATTCAGATTTGAAGGATGCCTTCTCCCAACTGCTGTTTTGAGATCTCTCCACAGGTGTTCTATGGGATTCAGATTTGGACTCATTGCTGGCCATTTTAGAACTCTCCAGCCCTTTGTTTTTGTGTTTTCATTTCTTAGTGCTTTTTGAAGTGTGTTTTGGGTCATTGTCCTGCTGGAAAACCCATGACCTCTGGTGGAGATGCAGCTTTCTGACATGTTGCGCCCCAAAATTCTTTGGTAATCATCAAATTTCATGATACTTTTGACAGTCAAGGCATCCAGTGCCAGAAGCAACCCCAAATCATCTTTGAACCTCTGCCATGTTTGACTGTAGGGACTGTCTTTCTTTCTTTCTTTTCTTTTGAAGGCCTCATTTCTTTTTTCTTTTTTTTACCAAAAAGCTCTACTTTGTCTCATCTATCCACAGTACGTCCTCCCAGAAGCACTGTGTTTTTGTCCCATAAATTTTGGCAAACTCCAATCTTGCTTTTTTATGCCTTTGTGTCAGCAGTGATGTCCTACCATAGCGTTCCTTTTCATTCAGATGGCGACGAGCTGATAGTGTGAGCTGACACTGTTGTACCTTGTGTCTGCAGATCAGCTTGAATTTGTTTGGAAGTAAATCTGGGTTCTTTATCCAGCACTCAAGCAATCTTTCGTTGTAATTTTTCATTAATTTTCCAGGGAGGTTAGCTACATTTCCATGGGCTGTAAACCTCTTGATGATAATTTGCACAGTGGACACAGGAACATGAAGATCTCTGGAGATGGACTTGTAGCCTTGAGATTGTCCATGTTTTCCCACAATTTTTTTTCTCTCAAATCCACAACTCTTTACACTTCTTTCTTTTCTCCATGCTCAGCGTGACACACAACAGACACAACAACACTCAACACAAAGGTTCAGTCAACTTTTCTCCATTTTAACTGGTTGCAAGTGTGATTACTATATTGCCCACACCTGTTACTTGCCACAGGTGTGTCTAAATACAAATTACAGGAACATCACATGCTTGAAAAGCAGTTATTTCTTACAATTTTGACATGGTGCCAGTAATTTTGTCCAATTCATTTTTGAGTTCTGTGTAAAATTTTATCAAGTTTGACTTTTCTTCTCTGCTTTTTTTGTGTTGTTCCAGTGCAAACAAAAGCAATAAGCACTTGAATACCAAAACATTTGCAATTTAAACTATTTTCTGAGAGAAGCGTTGCATTTTCTGACAGAATTGCAAGTGTGTTGATATTTTTGGCCATGACTGTATGTGACAAAAATGTTCAAAAGTGTCAGTTTTCAAATCGCACAGGATGTTAAAATTGTTTCGAAGTCATCGCATAATATTCTGCAAGTAATTGTGTGAAATTTAGGCTTTATTAATCAAAACTCTGTACCTATAAATCATACTTTGTATGAAAACGAATAAAAGTTGTCAGTTTTACTGACTTTAGTGTTCATTTCAACTGGAAACTGCAGTGGGATAATTCAGTTGATAGTTTTATTCTCAACACTGCTTGACTGACCTCGGTAGGTTAGATTGATTTCATATTAGGATAAGATAGAGAATATGTATGCTGCGATTATGTACCAGAGTGGTTTTACTCTTCTACAAGTCCCTTCATGCATCTCTCAGTCTCTCATCTCTGACTTCTTGACCTCTGGTGTCAGGGTATAACAGCAGGGTGGTGTTCTTTATGTTATGACTTTGCTTTTAAACGCGTTTTTCCTCGACTAGAGTCTACTACCGCCATCCATCTCTGCCGCTCCCAGAATGCAGCAATAAAGGAATAATTGTATTTCAGAGGTATTAAACAGCCAAAAGCCCCCATCATTGGCGGAGCTGTGAGTAACAAGGTGAAGAATGCAGCCACACATTTATCAGCTGTCAGGCAGGACACTGGATATGTAGCTAGGGATGCAGTGGATCTCGCTCTTCCGTATATCAGAGAGGTGGACAGAATAATGTAGGTGATTTAGTTCTTCATGGATTCCTTTGATTTTTTTTTTTTTTTAGGTGAAATTTGCTGATACAGCCTCACATGAGAAACAATACTCTAGCAGCATTTATCTACGCACCAGCAAAACGGTGCTCAGGGAACGTTTTAACCTTTCATAGAATTTCTAAAGCCTTGATTATATTTAGTTATCATGTGTTTGACAAAGACAGAGAGTAAAATCAATATGACCGTATGTCAGTTATAGTATAAAGTAGTTTGTGTGATTGTTTTGTACACCACATTGAATAAAGCAAACATACATTATGTGTACATTTACTGTACAATTTTCCGGACAAATTTACTTACATTTGACAAAAAAATGAAAAAAATAAATAAATAAAAAATAGATAACATCGATAGAGTGACATTTCCTTGTAAGAGTGTGTTAGCTTAGAAGGTCTTAGCTGGTTTGGTTTCTGGTTTTACTTCGATTTTGTCTGTCACACAAAGGTTAATGAAAATGTCTTTAAAATCAAACATTGAAAATATTATTAGTACTTTATTGTCCATATTTGTGTCCAGATTTGGCTAGTTTTAGATTTATTTGTCTACATGCTGTAGAGTTTGATTGGACACTTGACCTTTGATGTCAACAGCAATAGGTATGGGGAGCATTTTCACCTCTCGTTTAAAAGTTGATTAGCCTATTTATAGTGCAGTTTTAATTATACACAGTGATATGGTTACTTGCATTTTATTATTTGTATTTTATTGCAGCTGACCACTGTGTAAGCTAATAAACTCAGTGGTGAGATGTGTTCTTCTGCTTCAGGTCTTAATTGCAGTTTCATGCGTCCACCATCTCAGCTGTGCTTAAAATAGCCTTTAATCCTAAAAAGAACAATCCTAAAAAGAACTTTTCTCTAGTAGTAAACTTGCTTGGTAGCTCACCTGGTACAGCATTGAACTTGTGATGTGAAGCAGTCATGTACAAGTCCTGTGAAACACGAGTCATGATAAAAGAGCTCAAAGACTTGTAGAAGCTAGCTTAAAGGGGACATCGGATGCCCGTTTTCCACAAGTTGGTATGATTCTTTAGGGTCTTCTGCCAATTTCTTTGGTTAAAATTCCTTAATGGCCATGTAAAACAACACCCTTTTTACCTTATCAAAAACAGCTCTGTTCACAGTGAAACATTTTGTTGCGTGTTTCTTTAAATGATAATGAGCTACTGCTCACCCCACCCCTCTCTTCTGTGTTTTTGTGTATTCGGTGGTGCGTTACCATCAAAAACAAAACAGTGACAGCGACTGAGGGTGGAAATATGCCAATACAGGACAGTCCGTCAGCAGTTGTGGGTGGGGCTTGAGCAGTATGATGTCATACTGCTCAGAAAATCAAAACAGCTTGATTGAGACTGTTTAGGTTTTTGGGGATTAAAAGAAAATGAGAGTCCACACACTGCTAAGACTGCTAAGACTTATACACAGTAAAAGTGAATTTTGCATCCAATGTCACCAAAGGTGTTTTTTTTTTTTTTTTCTCAAGCTTGCTTTTGTTAACACTGTCAGTCAGATTTAGGGTAGGGTTTAGTAGGAGTTACTTTGTTTTAAAACTTGCATGTATGTATATATTTATATACACAATGCTGGGGTCACTAAGGGTTCATAACAGACCATTACAAAACATCTCACCCTTCAGATCAAGATTTGTCCCTTTCTGCACACACACCCAAATAAAACCTCATATTCATTTCAGATGGCATGCTTTTTCTTGTCCTCAGAACGGGAAGTCAAGACAAATGTATCAAATGGCGGATGTGAGTGCATTCGTCACTGTCATTAGCAGGCAGAAGCTTCTCCCAGCTGAAGACAGATAAATCGGTCCCTACCATTGTCCCGCTCTGATTGTACCATCAGATGTGTGTATGCCGAACGCATGTCTCGTTCATCCCCCAGATAAAAGCTTGGCTCTGTAAATGAGTGCCCACCACTTGAGACACAAGTATCTGATGTTGAAGTAATGACAATTTTTCAAAATGTATCCCCCCTCTCCCTTCCTTTCCATGCCTGTGGTTTTGACACCAAATTCAGTCAGGCAAATTGGAGACCCAGAGAGCCAGAGAGCTGGAGAGGTGCTAGCCTCTGATTGTGATCGGTAATCATTTCATACAGGAAAATGAGTCGCCTCATCAATCAAACATTGTTCACCAAAGGTTACGTCTCTCGCTGAACACCAGCCGTGCATTTTTGTCTAAGCGAGAGAATAAAAAAAGTAATTATCCTATATCATCAGGCAAAGGAGATGTGGCATAATTACTTTTCTATTTCAAGATGATTGTCGGCTTCCTGTCCCAAAGGATTAAAAGTACTGAAGAATCGTTAAAGATGTCAGGGAAAAAACACCCCCATTTCATTTATAAACATCTTAGGACAGAGACAGAAGGGCAGAGTGAGATAAATAGAGCGAGAGAGACCACTGTAAGTTCCATACATTTATTGATGTGTTGAACATGGACACATCTGCCCAAGCTGCGTTAAAAGGCTTTGTTTTGATAGCAGACAGCCCATGAATTGAAATGGCGTGTCTGTACTTCATCAGTATTCAGCAGTGCGTTTGAGTGCCATCACAACCAAATACTCCAAACCTCCGTTAGACTGCTAAACACATCAAGCCTCACTCTATTTAACTCCAAACACAATAAACCTCTGTCATACTACCCAACACATCAAGTGTAATTCACTCAGATGACTGAACATGCCAAACCCTGCTCTATCAGCCTCCTAAATGCACTAAAATATTTCTCTGTTAGACTCCCAAAATAAGCAAAATAAGCACCATTCAACCAGTGTTAAAAAGGATCAATAAGCATTACTGGTTAACACTCACAAGATTCTCATAAAAGTCTAATATTTATGTGTCAGGTTGCTGAATGTTTAAGAGACATGCCACAATGTTTAAACCACAATACTGGCTCATTGGGAAAACATGCCTTTACTTACATTTTTGTAAATCTTGCATCAAAATTCACTGCAGTTTCCAGCTGCAATGAACACTAGTGGCAGTAAAACATCAATCAATCATTTGTTTTCCCAACAAATTGCAGATTACAAGGGAATGATTTGAAAAAAAAAAAATTGAAATTGCATCACATAACCAACACCGTATGTATGGCTTTCCTCTAGTAGTAAACTTGCTTGTTAGCTCACCTGGTACAGCATTGAACTTGCAATGTGAAGCAATCGGGTACCAGTCCTGTGAAACACAAGTCACTAAAAGAACTCAAGGATTTGTAGAAACAAGCTTAAATGGCATCAGCAAATGTGTTTTTAGCTCAAGTTTGCTTTTGGTAACACTGTCAGACAGGTTTATGGTAGGGTTTAGTATAGGTGTTACTTTATTTTCAAATATGAAAAAGCATTAACCTTTCAGGGCCACTCACCAGACATATTATTTCTGAATTGCTGCAATATGTACAACAGCCAACGTAATAAAATGTTCTCATATTCACATTAATTTGTTCCAGAGAAAACTAAACACACTTTTGATAAGAAGCAATCAAGAAGCAATGTAATATTATTTTGCAGGAATTTTTGCCACAGGTACATTTCGTCCAGTGAGCCTGGGTTGTTTTATATTATTTTATATAACAGCTCTTTATGATCCTCAAATCGAGGTGTGCAATATTCCAACCATTTCACGTTTCACCACTTATATTACTCCGCTTGCAGTATTTGTGTCATGGAATGTAGTTTTAAGAGGTTTTTGGGCGAGAACCTATTAGTTTAGACATCAAATATGCAGTTTGTTAATAAAGATACACTATATTGAAGTATTGAGATACCCCCCTTCTAATGCACAGGTTTGACTACTTTAGTAATTTCCATGAGTAATATCCTGAGTATCTTAATGTTTAAGCATAATGATATTCTAGGGAATTGTGTCCTTCTAATTTTATAGCAAAAGTTTGGACAGGATCGTTTTTTTATTCTAACATGACAATGTCTCTGTGTATAGGGCAAGGTTCATAGAGAAATTTGATTCAGTCAGTGTGGAAGAACTTGACTGGTCTGCATCAGCCATGTTCTAATCCCAGCTGAACACCTCTGGTGTGACTTTAAATGCAGACCTTGAGCCAAAAACTCATCACCAAACACCAATGTATATGCACTATATGGGCAAAAGTATTGGTCTGCATTTAAAGTCACACCAGAAGTGTTCAGCTGAGATTAGGACTTGGCTTTATGCAGACCAGTCAAGTTCTTCCACACTGACTGAATCAAACATTTCTCTATGAACCTTGTCTAATACACAGATGCATTGTCATGTTAGAATAAAAAAGGATCCTGTCCAAACTTTTGCTATAAAATGAGAAGGACACAATTGCCTACGATATCACTACATGATTAAACATTAAGATTAGTATTCATGGAAAGTAGTCAAACCTGTTCATTAGAAGCAATATTGCCAATACTTTTGGCAATATAGTGTACCATCTATTTGAAAATTCAATGTTTTCGGAAATGTGAGCTCCAGCGCGTCAGTGAGCGTTCAGCGCTTACGAACCCACCGAGAGCAGTCTTACCTCGGCCAGTTCTTCTTGGAATTTGCCACTGGCTCTGATGTCTCTATAGTGGTTAAACATGAGATATAAGTTGTTTTAGTTAAATCCAATAGGGCAGTCTTTGGTCTTGTTAATCTATTATTTGTTCCAGAGAAAATAGTTTTGGCTGAGGGCAAAATCTCATCATATTATTTTTAAAATAATAGTAGCATCTTTAATAATAGTAGTTCTTCAAAATTTGTTCTTGAAAAACTTGTTTGTGATGGTGATTTTAGTGATACTGTTTCGCTATTAGATGGCAACAAGAGACTGTTTTTATGAGTGAGTCAGCAGTAAAGACTTTTATATTGAAAGAGACTGAGATAGGGTTGTAAACAAGGGAGTTTTTTTTAACAACACCTTGTAAGTCGCAACCAACAAATGCACTGAGCAGCGCTGTCATTGGAAAAAGTCCTTCATTGTTGTTTCCTATGTATTTACTGCGCTGTCAAACGTTGAACATTTTTAGTACATTGTTGTGTAAACATAGCGTAAAATACCTGTAGACTTTTGTCACAGGTTAAAGCAGTGTTTGTGTATAACCGTAAAATGTTTCTGTAATTCTTACCCTTTTTCCCGTTCAGACATGTTACAAAGTGTTCGTTTCTATGTGTGTATGCATAAAAGAGCGCAAAAGCATTAGACATGTTCTATATTAGCATCTAAATGGACAGCCAGACAGATGTACTCTTATTTATGAGAACTGTGACTATAAAGAACCCACTGCTGAGTTGAATTTCTTAGCTTGCTGGATGATAAACAACAATTGTGTTTGTGTGTGTGTTGAAGATGAAGAGTCAGCGCTTTCAGATTGTTCAAATAAAGTACAAGCCTACGTCTTTATCATCAAAGTTGGTTCAGGCATAGTGTGTGAGTGTGTGTTTCTTTCTTGTGTAGAATATAAAAGGACAGATCAAGAATGTCAACCAACTCTTTAACTCTCATCACATCATCGTTTCTACATGCACATTTTGTGAAAAAACTGTGTTAGATATTATAGCAAAAAAAGCTGTTTTTGTTTAGTGACATTTGTGGAGTAATCCAAGTGGAATAATCTGTAGAGAACAGAAAAAAGCACATTGGATTGAGGCCTCTGGGAGAACTCACATGGGAGAAAAAGGTCAAACGGTGAGCGGGTCACAGAAGCCCTAGAGTGCTCTGAGCAGAAGATGCATGTCAGATTGAAGTACAACATTTAAGTCTGATTTTAACCTTCAGGAGTTTAAACTTAATCTGAGAGACTTCTGAAAGTGTTGCTGGATTTCTGGCGTCATATAACCTGGAGTATGTTATCTCCACTTCTCTGTAATTACTTTCAGACTGTTATAGTATGACTTAAAAGCGCTGTCTCTCTCTCACTGTCTCTTATTCTCTCAGTATAATTGAGTCTATTCTAGTATCTCTTGCCCTTTTTCTTCAACACTCTTTCTTGGGTTTAGAATGTCTATTTTCTTTATCTCTGGGTTTTGCTTTGCTGGTTTCTTCTGTTTTTTTTCTCTCACCCCTTTAATTCTTTTTTTTTCTTCTCCATATTTTCAGTAGATTTTTCCTTCTAAGCTCTGAAGCCAGAGGGTGAATCTAACGAAAACCTGTCAAGAACATGCCCAAGTAATATTTCACCCCAAAATCAGAAGAAGGAAATGAGAAATTAAATTTTGCTTAAAGAAAGTGAAGCCTATTTTAGGACCATTACAATTTGTTGCATTGAGGCGTTATTTTTTTGTGGCATTTCTTATTACTGTAAGGTAAGGCTAAATAAATAAATCTTATTCTCATTACTCTTGCGTCACTAAAATAATAAGGATACAGGCTATCATTTAAATTGTACTTAACATTTAAATGTCGGAGCCATAGCTTTGTAGGCTGCACCAGGCTGGCTTAAAGGGATAGTTCACTCAAAAATGAAACCTTTGTTCATCTTCGGAACACAAATTAAGATATTTTAGATTAAATCAGTCACAGAGGCCACCAAGTAAACAGAGATGCAATCAATTGTCAAATCTCTCAGAGTAAAGTGGGGACACCAGAGGTAGGGATCAGCCTAGAGAGGAGATGAGAGCAAAATAATGAGCGGCTAATGCTGCGCTGCACACACAAAAACATCTCCACTCATTGCTCTGTGCTAAACACAGCCAAATGATGTCTGTCACTTTAGCTGTGTCTCAGTGAGATGTTAACCGGTGTGATTAGTATCTCTGACCTTTAGCAGGATAGATGACGACAAGCCAGTGGGGCTTTTAGGTCTGATTAATGGATGTCAGCCCTCATATGACAAAAAAATGCTGATTAAATCTACTGCATGATGCATTACATTGTGCAATAAAAAGAAATTATCTATGCTTATTACACGGCTCTTTGGTATACTTGATACTTTAGGCAAATATTTTTGCATATAGACTGCTAAACTGTATGCTAGGGCTGGGCGATATGGCAAAAATGTAATCTTGATATTTTTTTCCCATATTGATCGATAACGATATATATTTCGATATATAAACTGGTAATGCTGCCAGCTTTAAAAGAGTATCCCAAATATGACTGAAGCCACAACAATTTGAGTTGTTAAAATTTAACAATTTTAAAGTGTAGTTTATTAACAAAAACAGATTACACATTTTGCCTCAAAAAATTAAGACAACTTATTAAAATAAATTAAAAACTAAAAGCTGTGACAAAAAAAGGTAAATGAGAGTAAATGTGCAAAATGTAAACATAAAACTGTTGTAAACATAATTTGTAAGTAGCACAATTACAGTTTTTTATTTTCCAAAATGGAAAATGGCTATAAGAGGTAGATTAAATGTGTAAAATGTAAACATAAAACTATACAACAACAAATTGCACACAATTTGTCAAACTTTACTTTTTTTGTCAGGAAGACTATCTGGCTTTAAGAGGTAGATTAAGGGGTCGTTCACATGTCGCTTTCTCCTTCTTTCCAAAGTGCTCTGTAGCTTCCGCTTTCGTGGGCTTCTGCCGTTGCTAAGCAGCCAGTATTTGCGCTCTCTATGAATACGTGGAAGTTCAGGCAAAGGATTAAATGAATTTCTAGCACTAAAGATCTCTTGCTATAGGTCTTCGACTAAATGCATTTAAAATGGTTGTTACGGAAAAGGATGATGCAGATTGATTGGTTGTTTCTTGTCACATGATCCGCTGTGCGCTTGCGGCATTCTAAAAAAGTTCAAATGTTTTTGTCTCAATGTAGTGCGGACACATCTGGAAAAAACGAGCATGACACACCACATGCGCTTCGCGACCGCACCGCTTCCATTATAAGTGCGCTTTTCAAATAGCCAAACCACTTCCATATAACTGAATTTGTGCTACCTTTTTTGGTGGCAACTTCATCATTTTTGAATAATAACTCGACTTTCATCGCTTCTTCTACTCATTTTTGTCATTCTTGTGTCGAGTTTGCTTTGCAGAGTGCTGTTTGAAATTGACTTTGTTCTTTGATGTGGACATTAAAAGCTGCACACTGATTGGCTGTTGTCACATATTTCTGCTGTGTGATTGGCTCTTATATTAATCCATATCGAGTAAAAATGCCAAGAGCTTATCATCGTTATCGATATATATTTTATTGCGATTTGATATTATATCGTCAGCACAGCCCTACTGTATGCTTGACTAGTATCTCTCTATTCAGCATTGTTTTTAGATGGTTTATCCAGTTAAAAATAGTGATTTTAAAGACATGTCTCGTGACCCTTTTGTTCAGGTTCATTCCATTGTACTGTTTCTGAATGTGAGAGCATGTCTTTTGTGAACGGCTCCTTATTCTCATTAACATCAAGAGCTCTTGGGTTCCTCATGTATGCTCCGTTAGTGTTGTTAGACTTGTCTGCCCTGTCGAATGTTCATTTCTTCAGCTCAGCGTCTTCAACCTCCAGGGCTTCCTGGCTCCTCCAGCAATAATGGATTCATTACATGCACAAATTACACCAAGATATTGTGCTGGTTTTGCCAATTACTTCTTAATTGTACAGATCTAGCAAGGTGCTGGCCTTTCTGCAGCAGGATCCCATGCTACATTCAAGCACCTTCTTTCAAGTGTGTGTGTGTACGCGTGTCTCTGTCTTACTGACCTGTTCAATGCTGTTTGAGGCTATTGTTGCTTTCATTTCAAGTGCAATAAACTCTTTTCTGAATTAGGCCATTCTTATTACCCTGTCACACATTTGAGTAAAATTAAAAATAAAGAATGGAAAACCTGGTGAGCTCTTGTAGCACCAAGGCAAGTTTTTGAAGACTTATTTGCCATTCAGTCAAATATAAATTTGTCATGCGTATGCATGTAATTCAAAATAGCAATATTTCCAACTCTACTTGAAAGCAGCTGATTTATGAATCATAAGCGAATCAGTCATATGAAGCAGCTAAATCAAACTGACTGATTTAGAGATATATTGCTCTCTATGTGTAACTGAATATTGAGGTGATGTAAAAAATTCCTGTATTAGCACTTTTTAGCATTGCATTTCCATGTTTTATGTAAAACATTTATCAGTTTTATGCTAACCTTGCTTTAAAACAATATATGTTTGTGTTGAGACCACTAAATAATCCAATATTGTCACAATGTGTTTAGGCCAATCTTATCTGCATCCTAAACGGACTATAGTATTGCTGTGCGCATGGAGGACCACATCAGAAAGGATAACAGGAAAAAAACTGTTTAGACTAAGGCCATTAGGCAAATTGAGCTGAGCGTGTGTGTGTGTGTGTGTGTGTGTGTTCACAAGGGGATGTGGACAGATGTGAAGGTTGAAATAATTCATGGCTTGTTAATGGGATTTGTGCTGAGGTTTTTGAGCTGTTGAGAAGCTGGTTACTGAATTATTAAAAAGCCTTCACCTAAAACCCTTAGTGACATTAAGGGGTACAAGACAGACAAAAGAGAGAATCACAAAGGCACACTTTCTACTTCAGATAAAAAAGAAATACTTTTTTTTAGTTCAACCCTCATTACACATTGTTTCAGTTTAATAGCAGAACATTAATGTAAATGTAAAGTTATGCAGTTGAGTCATTCCATGTCAACTCAACCAAAAGTCCCCGGCTCAGATTTTTGATTTTGTTTATACTTTTTTGAAGAAAGATAAGCATGTTGCCAAAAATTTGAGCTAGGGACATTTTTGAAATTTGGTTGATTTGACACGGAATGACCCAGTTATGTATGTGTTAGAAGATTTCATTTTTGAACTGCACATCGTTATCACCAGCCACTGTCACCATATTCATACAACTACTGTGGCAGACAGGGCTCAACATGCTGCAACTTAAAAAAACATATGCAAATAGAAAAAGCACCAGCAAATTAAGAAAACATCATTTTGATACCACGTGTGCTGCAAATACTCAAAACAACCAAATACAGAAACATGCTGCAAATTCACGCAAAATACTCGCAACACAACTAAAAATGCTGCAAAAACATAAATGCATGGCAAATACTCACAATACAACAAAATGGAAATCGCGATTAATCGCATCCAAAATAAAAGTTTATATTTACATACTATGTGTGTTTACTTTGTATGTTTATTATGTACATAAAAATACATACACATACATGTATATATTAAAGCAAAATATTTATACGTATATATATTTATACCTGCATACAATTTAGATTATAAATAAATATAAATATTTTAGATATAAATCTAAAATATTTTTCCTTAATATATACATGCATGTGTGTGTATTTATATATACATAATAAATATACACAGTACACAAATATACAGTATGTAAACATAAACTTTTATTTTGGATGCAATTAATCGCGATTAATTGTTTGACAGCACTACCAAATATAAAAACACGCTGCGAAAAACAGAAACACCCTGCAAATACTCACAACACGATCAAATATAGAAATGCGCTGCAAATATTCACAAAACAACCAAATACAGAAACATTTTGTAAGTATATTGCAACACGACTAAATACAGAAAAACGCTTGATTAAGAAGTTACTCGAAGTTGCCAGACGTTTAATGCCGTTAGAGACTGACAAAATGGTGCTATGAATTGTTGCTCTGAATATTAAAGGAATATAACCAAGTAGAAAAGACTGAATTTAAAAAAAAAATGAATTTTGGATTTTGGATTGTTGGTCCTTTGCCACCCCCAACCCATCACTCTCCAAAACCTACCTGTTTGCTGAAATCTCAGCTGGTTTTGATTTAATCTCCTGCTGTTACAAGATTAGAAGAAAACCCATTTGCATGTTTAGTCTCATTACTTTACAAGCTATTATTCACAGACCACACTGGGACAGGACAGTGTCTAGGAGAAGAGAAGAAGACAAATGGAGAGCTCAAGCAAGAAGACATCTGGAGAAAGAAAATCAATTCTGTGTGTTTTTCCGACAGCTGTAATGTCTGCTTATGTGTGCGCACTGTTATGTCTGGTATCATGTAGGGCAAGTACATGTGCTAGTAATGTGTATGTGTGTTTGAAGAGTGGTGTTAGTGGCACGCTGTCAGCTCTCTCCCTACTCTCTGTGATTGGCTGTACTGGTAAAATCAATGGGTCCTGCCCTTGGAAGTGGAATCTGTTAAATCTATTAGGAAAGCTACACGACGGCAATCAATCAAATACAAATAGTCGCCATCCATCAGATCAGTCCATGCTGCATTTTACATGAGTAATATGTCACCACAGTAGAGGAATAGAGACATTAAAACAGTTCATTAACTCAACATCACAGCTAAACCCAGATCTTGACAGGATAGTGAGAAGACGGACGCTTGAACTATTGTTGATGTACTGTGAAAGAACAGAAGATTGACTCCATTGTTCCAGCCACATGCAGAAACACCAAAGAACTTGAACTTGAACTGAGAATTTGCAGTTTCTGGAAGCTGAGCCGAGTTCAGACCAAAGTTATAGTTCATCCAAAATGGAAAATTTTGTCATTTACTCACCCTCCAAACTCCCATTCCAAAAGATACTTTAGTAACACTTTAGTTTAGGTATCAATTTTCACTATTAACTAGTTGCTTGTTAGTGCTTAAAGTATAAAGCACATGTTTTTCATTACCATATTTTACATCCAATAATCCTACCCAATAGCTACACTGTAAAAAAAAAAGAACATAAAAACAGCTGCCACACAAAAACCTTAAAATGACAGTAAAATATCTTAATTGAAATGAAGTGCAAAAACAATAATTTTACAAAATGTCAGCTGCCAGTCATTTGACCGTTTTTTTACAGTACTTTTTTATAGTGTAAAACCCTTATTTTACAGATTTTTCCTTGTTTCAATTATCATATTTTACTTTAATATTACGGTTTTTGTTTGGCAGCCGTAGCTGCCAGTCATTTGACCATTTTTTTTACGGGACCTATTTTACAATGTAAAACCCTTATTTTACAGATTTTTTCTAGATTACTACAATGAAAGCACTAAATGTTCTACAGAGAAACACTGTTATTTTACAAATGATTAAAATAAAAACCCTTCAGAAAAGTGTTAAAGCATGCTCAAGATGGAAAATTAACAGTTTTACTTAGAAGACAAAATAAACTTAAACAAAATACAACTTTATTCAACAATTCTTGCTTCCCTTGCTGTCTATGCAGGGTCAGAAAGCTCTCGGATTTCATAAAAAATCTCCTAATTTGTGTTTCCAAGATGAACAAAGTTCTTATGGGTTTGGAACGACATGAGGGTGAATAATTAATAACAGAATTTTTGGATGAACCCTTAATATTGAGAACTGGACCTCAAAATAAAATGTGATTGTTATATATTCTCTAATAATTTTGTCCATCTACTGAAAATAAAAAAAAAATGTGCACAAAAAAAAATGTAAAAAGTTATTAATGTGGATCAAGCTGTTTGTATCTTACTCTGAAGAGACATAAATGCTTTTTATAAACATTTAATTGTAGCCTTTATTTGCATTTAAACATTGATCAATAAACACAGAGAACATCAAATGTGGTAAACTGAGGTTCAGTTGTATTTGACTCACTAAAAACAATGAGATTTGTTAATACAGATATAGATAGATTTTCCTTTTTTTTCATTTTTAGTTAACTATACTTTTAAAGATGAGGTTGATAATTCTTAATATCAGACTTAATTTCAGAATAATTGATATTGGTAGTAATTGTGATTTAGTAAATGTACAATTTCACAAGCATTTTATCCACTGTTTATAAAAAAAACAAAAGCGTGTTGGAAAACAGTACTCATTAAGCTGATTAAGCTTATTAGGAAACAGGGTTGTGCGTCATTCTCTGTGACAAAATGTGAGTGATTAAATGATCAAATAATTAAACACATCAAACACACATCTTACGTGTGCCCTATTCAATTTGTCACTATGCCCTATTCAAAGTGAGAAAGAATTCAGAAGAAACGTATTTTTCTTACCAAAACCACTTGAAAGCACATCATGTGAGTTATGATTTCTGTACTCGTGTTTGACCTTTATCGGCGCGTTGATGTTTAAGGCCAAAAAAGGAAACAAAGCTGTCATGGGGGCTTTACCACAAGATACAAAAGCTAAAAGTACATCGTGGTACCTTATTTACTTCTAAATTGTACATATTAGTACCTTTGGAAGGGATACTGCCACACTTTGCTACCTTTTTTTTCTGAGAATGCATCCTGTTTTGAGGTGGTCAAGCAAACAAAAAGTCAATGTAAAGTCATTTTAAATTGATTAAATAATATATAGGCCTACTGTAGGTTTCTTTAATCATTTGTGTTGGAATAAATCTAATTTCTATATGAAGAGTTCGGATGCAAAAGCCGCTAAATCTGTGTGACATCTTTCTTTAAAAAATGCATATGTATAGGTTTCTACGTAAGTACTGGTACTTCTGACTGGGCTGAGGCTGGGATTTTAGCGAGTTTGAAGTAAAAGAATTTGATGGATGTATGATATGTCGAGAGCATTCACTCAGTATCATTATCTCATTTTTGACCGAGATGGCTTTTAGGGGGTTTTGCATCTGAACTCTTCATATCTAGACATTTAACATTAACTATGAGTGTAATGTTCTCACAGTCTGTTTATTGACATGTTTTTTGGCAGTCAGTGACATTGTTTCTCTGTTTGAGGTGATGGCGTAATGGATCAGTGGGATGTTTACTGATCATCTCTGTGCTTAATTCAAACACGAGTGTACAAACATCTGCACACATCTGTCAGGACAGCAGCAGTGACCTTACATACACCTTACATAGAGAGTTCTGCATTCAAGACATTCACTAAGTGTCCTCCGTTCAGAGGGGAATTTGATCCGTGAGCTCGGAGCGCTGGAGGTAATCTATAGCACAGATGCGCTGTGTCACACACACACAAACACACACTCGTGCATGGCTGCTACGTTTTAATTACTAATGCATTAGAGATGAGAGAGGCAGCGTGGGGTGGGCGACCGTGTAGGACAAGACATGTGTCTTTCTCTCCTCCAGGTCATTTAATGAGAGTGTTTTGTGATGCCCAGGATATGTGTGTGTATGAAGGCCTATCAATATGCTTAATGTCTTGATTTCATTTTAATGATGCCGAGTGACAGTTCAAACAGTGTAATCTAATCCCTTTACTGCAGACATAGATTATCATTATAGTCCACAGTGCTGTGGAAGTCTCTTTAGAGGGACTGTGGTGCTCAATAACCCTCTCAACACACACACACAAACCAGAGATCTGACCTCCTGTCTTTGTTCATCATCGCATTGTTCTGTTCTACCCACAAAGAAAGTCATTAAAAGCTACTTTCAAAACCTACCCCATTACAGGTCCATTAAAAGAATAATTTGTATAAAAATTTAATTTTTTGTTGCACGGTGTATTTTAATGGACAAAAGTAATCTGTTTAATGATGCTCTTTTCTGTCCTATCTATTAATTTTTTCAAAAATACATTAAAATGCAGTTAACGCATCCAGTCACTTGAAAACCCCTTTTCTATGAGGAACATTTTATTTCTGAATTAAAAACTGATTTTGATTTTATGGGCCATAAAGTAAGAAAGAAAAAAAAAGAGTCAGAGTAGGATTATTATCATTAACTAAAACTAAAACCATTAAGAAAAACTTTTTAAAAAAATTAAAGTTAACTGAAAAATATAAAAAACTTTGCCAAGGCCTAATTTCTCATTCACTTTTAAGTTCATCTGAAACACTAAAATAACTAAAACTATTAGTTTTTGCAAAATAATAATTATTACAAATTAAAATATAAATAAATAAATAACAATGTATAAATATCAAGACATATACACTTATCTAAAAAAATATGAAAGTACTAAATCTTTAATTAGAATTAAAATTCTAAAATATATATTTTTTAAATATTAAAAACTCTAATAGTATATCAGTGTTACTAAAATAACATTGGATACAACTGCCCTGATATCATTTTGAAAAATAATGAAATTAATAAAGTAAAACATTATTATTGGTAGTTTAATATAATCCTAAAAAAAATATTATAAAAAGCAGAAAACTGCTTCAAGGTCATTAATTACTCATCCTTATGTCGTTCCACACCCATAAGACCTTTGTTTATCTTCAGAACACAAATTAAGATATTTTTGATGAAATCCAAGAGCTTTCTGTCCCTGCATAGACAGTGATGCAACAGACACGTTCCAGACCCAGAAAGGTAGTAAGGACATCGTTAAAATAGTCCATGTGACATCAATGGTTCAACCGTAATTTTCTGAAGCTATACGAGAATACTTTTTGTGCACAAAGAAAACAAAAATAACAACTTTATTCAATAATTTTTTCTCTTTCGTGTTAGTCGTCGATGCACGTTCACAAAAGCACCAAGACTAATTATATGAATTTATGCTAATTAGGTTGAAAATGAGGACATAGAGGTTTCAAACATCATGAGGGTAAATAAACGACAGACGTTTCTGAAGTTTCAAGTGCACCAGACTTCTAGAATGCAGTCGAAGTTCAGAAAGTTCTTGCATGTTGTGAATTTATCAGGAACATATTGAGAGTGCATCAGGTGAACTTGGGGTGAACTATTTATTTTCTAAATGTTTGTTTGTGAAAGAGTGGGTTGCAGTGCTTGGAGATCATCCTCTGAAAGCTCAGGCCCTAGAGATAAACTAGTTGCGCAGGTAAATAAAATGCTGCTTTTATCTCACAGTGACTCAAAATAGACAGCTGCTCTTAGGTCAGGATAACAGATTTGAAGTGAACAGTGAGTCGTACTGAAAGACAGCAGTTGTTGTGTGTAAAGTCTGCTGAAGTGCTGTGTATTCTTGTTAATGAGTGTTTTGTGATGTTCACTTCTCACAGTGATTTTCCTCCGCTTTGCGGTTTGATGGGGTCCCACTTTTTAGTTTGACTGTACTCTTTATCTGTTCAGACAGACTGGTGGACATCGACGAGACCTGTGGATGTGCGTAGCATTAGGCTAAATAATTTTTTTTGTGAAAACATAAAAATATCTGCTATCATGTACTGTGGAACACATAAGGCAGAAGGAGAATAATTATGGATGGTAGGATGAAAACCGTAAACAAATATGGTATTTTTTAGATGTTTTTGTGACTATAATATTTACAATTAAGGGCAATTTTTTTGTTCATGAGTCCCTTGTTTGTCTGCCCACTGTTCTTCAGGTTCCACAAATTATTTGGTTTTTCAGCATTTCTGTGTATATGAGCTCTTTTCCAACAATGACTGTATGATTTTGAGATCCTGGACAACTAAGGGACTCATATGCAACTATTACAGAAGGTTCAAACGCTTACTGATGCTCCAGACAGAAACACAATGCATTAAGAGTCGGGAGGTGTGAATGTTTTTAGAAGATCATGGTAAATTTAACTTAGAGAAACATGTAAGTATCTTCTGTAGCTTCCGAGGGGCAGTAAAATGATGAAAATACGAAAAATGTACACATCTTTAATCTTCTGTTCAAAAGTTTACAGCCCTTGGCTTTTAATGCATTGAGTTTCCTTCTGAAATCAGTGAATGTTTGAACCTTATGTAATAATTGCAAATGAGTCCCTCAGTTGTCCTCAGTGTGAAAAGATGGATCAAAGATGGATCAAAATCATACAGTCATTGTTTAGAAGGGTTCAAATACACAAAAATACTGAAAAACCTGAAGGATTTTTCTGAAGAACAGCAGGCAGTTTAACTGTTCAGGACAAACAAGGGACTCATGAACAACTATCACTAAACAAAAAAACACAGCTGTGGATCTTTCAGGTAAAAACACAGTATTAAGAATCTTTCGAACGGGGGCATTTTTATAAATTTAGCTATTATTTTCTCTTGTGGACTATATGTAAACATCTTTCATGTGAAACTTTATATTTAGGTCAGTATTAAATAAAAATAACATGCGTTTTTTATGATCCATCTTAGTTTGGTAAAATAATTAACATTTTGCAGATTCTTCAAGGTGTATGTAAACTTTTGACCTCAACTGTATATAAAGTCTTCAAAATCCAATTTTAGTCATTATGTACTGAATTCTGCCACATTGACTTTGTACAGTCTTTCTTGTGTTTATATCATCAGTATGCCGGATTTGAGAACTAGAGCAATGTTCCATGCCTCCTTTACCTCCATACTTTGAGAAGCACTGATATAAGTCATTCTGTATGTGTTTTGTAATTTTCATCTGTGAGCACTATAATTTCTCCACTAGTGTCTCTCCCAAGAGCCCACTTTCCACACATACACCTGGCTGACAGATAACAGCTCCATTAGGTTTGCCCTGCCGCTCTGTGCTGATAGCTCCTAATGGCATTGGGCCACAGAGTGCGTGACTTCAATACAGGCCAGCAGGCACACAGCTGTCGCTTACACATGCACATACATACTAAATAAAGTCCTAATGAGGGTTGGAAAGATCATGTTAATGTAATCCTGATAATTTGGATGCTACAAGCCAGCACTTAATAAAACTGAAATCCTCCTGTCATTTCCCCCTAACTTTATGCCTTGGTACAGAAAATGTGCTTGCTTAAGAGTTTTCACAGAATGAGGGTTACCATCAAAACATTGGTACTGTCATGAACGCACATCGAAAACTGACACGAAAGAGAGGAAATCATTGAATAAAGTTGTTATTTTTATTTCTTTTATTTTCTTTTATTTCTTCAAAAGTATATTTGTAGCTTTATAACAATAAGGTTAAACCACTGATGTCACATGGACTGTTTTAATGATGTCCTTACTCGCCTTCTTGGCCTTGAACGTGTTAGTTGCTTTGCTGTCTATGCAGGGTCAGAAAGCTGTCAGATTTCATTTAAATATCTTAATTTGTTTCCGAAGATGAACGAAAGGTCATACGGGTATGGAACGACATGAGGGTGAGTAATTAATGACAGAAATTTCACTTTTGGTTAAAATAACCCTTGAAGTGATTTCATTATACAGAGTTCTGGCATGAAACTCTAGAATGCAGTCCGATGGTTTAACTCAATCTGACAACATGACATCATAATCACATGGCACAGCTGATTGGTTCTCTCCTGTGTCAGTAGCCAATGAGCTCACTACTCAACATTCAAATACATGACTAGTGCTAGGTGTAGCAGTTTGCAGCATGCTTCAGAAACCCTCCACCTTCCCCAGCTCCACCTGTATAGATCTGCTACCAGGCGATTCATATATGCTATATGGGGGTTAATTATACACGTTATATGTGCAGCAGCAGTGTTTCTTACATGCTTACAGCAGCATGTTGTGGATGTATTGGCAGTAGCAAGCCTTGGTACTTGCTCTATCGCAGCAGCAGCAGCGTAGCAGATCTGTTCCGCCAAAACCAAATACATTAACATTGTCATGTACATCACCATGCCAATCCCTCAGAGAGTTGTCATGACAGAAATGTATTTCTTTTTCACTGAGGGAGGCATTTCTATATTAAAAGTTGTTCTGGCCTGCTTCTGAATGCTGTATTGACTAATCAGCATCTTAGATTGTATTGTGTTTTTATTTACATAAGAAAGAATAATTATCCAGATAATCCAGGGCTCTAGACTCATTCTTCCTATTGGTTGTTCATTTGCGACCAACTTTCTCAGTTGGTCGCAGGAACACATAATTTGGTTGTTGTTTTATTTATTTATTGCTACAACATTAATCAATGCATGGTGATGAACTTATCATCGTTTATAGTTATATGGTAACAAAAGTAGTTAACCCTCAACCTGTTCTTTTTCATCAGTAGAATTTTTGGTTTGAATTTTTTGAACGGGAGTTCCTCATTTGCTATAAATCGGGCTTCGGACGCCTTCACTTTCGAATTCGCAATGTTGTCACACATTACAAGATAATTGTCTGTTTTGCTTATGTTTATACACCTTTCACTTTTTAAGACTAAAACTAAAGATGTATTATTCAAATCACAACAAAATTACAGAACGCTTAGCAAACGGAGGAATCAAATAAAAAAAATTCAAAGAAAGCCTCCATAATGTAAAATGAGGTAAATGACAAAGCTTTGCAAAATGAAAAAAGAAAAGTACAACTAAACTGGCTGTCAGAGACAGCGGTTGCATGTTTATTTTTTCACAAGAATACCAACATGTTCACCTTCTCTGGTTTAAGAAGCGGTCATTTACTTTACTTTAGCTTGAAGACCAAATCCTCCATCCGCCATTGTTTCCTCAATATTCGCTTCATTTTTGCCACGAGCTGAGCCTTTCGTGCTCAGACCATGCACTCGCACAAATGCGACCACGTCAATTTTAAACTCGGACATTCTCAAAAAACTGTTGCAAATGCCCTGAATCTCTTTGAAATGTATTCTACTATATTATCCACATTTTTGATCATGCATTTCCAGCAAGGTAAAAGGGGGATACAATCTGAACACCAGCATCCCAGCCTCTTGAATGGTTTTTGTCTGGATCAAGCCCGTAAATTGTGGCTTCTGGCCAAACCACAGCCACTCAGTGATTAAAGAGTGTGGCGTACATGTGTTAGAGCATGTTGTCACCTCTCCTCTGCCCCTGAAAACACCTTCATGACCCCTGTCTGCACACCCATCATTTCATGTCTCGTGTTTCTTCATGGGTGAAAATACCTCATCTTAGCATCATAGCGGTGGAATGACAGGAAATTACACCCTGTCGCCCTCTGATACACACACAGAATATCAGACACAATGGATTTAAAAAAAACTATTAACTGTGTTTAGAAAGGTGTATACCAAAGAGTTTCATTATTTGAATGGATTTGTGACCTGAAAGGAATAGTTCCTACTTGATCTCATGACGAAAACGTACCTGTGGGAACGTTTTCACAAGACGCAAAATACGTCTAAGTAAATATTACTGCAGTTTCCAACAGAAATGAACACTAGAGGCGGTAAAACAGTGAGTGCTTGTAATTGTTTTCGTACACAGGTTACAGCTCCATATGTTTTGCCGAATTCTGACCCCCTCCAGATTACTACCTAACTTGTTTTGGACTTAGGATGCTGAATCCTTGAGTACGAATCCTGTGAAAAATATGACTCACGTTGAAAGAGCTGAAAGACAAGAGATCAAAAAACTAGCTAAAACAGCATGCTTTCGATTGCATTTTTACATCACATTTGCTTTTGTTCATACTAACGGGCAGGTTTAGGTGTACTGCAGATGGTACGTTATTTTAAAACATCATGGAACATTAGAGATATAGCACCACTCAATGGACATTTCAAGTCAGAACTGCGGTTACACATAAAAACCAACTTCATAAAAAACATGGCATATGTATGTTCATCTGTTCATCTGCAAAAACTTCCCACTGGTAGGTTTTCATCATGAGATCAGGTTGCTTAGTTCACCCAAAATTTTTAATTGGCTGAAAAATTACTCACCCTCAGTCCATCCAAGATGCAGAGTTTGTTTCGTCACCAGAACAGCTTTAAAGAAATTTAGCATTACATTACTTGCTCACCAATGGATCTTCTACAGTGAATGGGTGCCATCAAATTGAGTGTCCAAACAGCTGATGAAACATCACAATGATCCACATATATTTCACACAACTCCAGTCCATCAAGTTTTGTGAAGTGCAATCCATCATTAGGGTGTTTCAACTTTAAAACACCAATCCATAAGCCATAATAATTGCTTCCTCCAATGATTTTTCTCTTGATTCAGACCCAACAACTTTTTCACTTGAGAACGCAATATTATGGGTAGAGGAGAAGAAGTTTAAAACCTCATAATGATGGATTAGTTTGTTTATTCACTCCAGAGGATCCATTGGTGAGCAAGTGATGCAGTGCAAAATTTCTTCAGATCTGTTTCGTTGAAGAAAAAAACTGATCTACATCTTAGATGGCCTAAGGCTGAGTACATTTTCAGCAAATGCTCATTGTTGGGTAAACTATTCCTTTAATAGGGAAGAAACTAGAAAAGAAATTAGGAAATATATAATCTTTTCAAAAAACAGAGAGGTTATTTTTGTTTCAGTTTGTCTTTGTGCTATAATTAAGTTTTTAAAGAAAGAAAGAAAA
Organism: Cirrhinus molitorella; assembly: GCA_033026305.1. Taxonomy (NCBI): domain Eukaryota; kingdom Metazoa; phylum Chordata; class Actinopteri; order Cypriniformes; family Cyprinidae; genus Cirrhinus; species Cirrhinus molitorella. The sequence goes on from CM065119.1 coordinate 31,804,213, forward strand.
ATCTTTTTGATCTACTGCATATGAGCTGATCATCTCATGTCTTTCTGTTACACTAGGGATGAATTCATGAGATTGAGAATTCTCAGGCTGTTCTTGTCGGTTGTGTGTGTTTGTGTGGAGAGTTGATGCCCTACTTAAAAGTTTGTTAGTATGAACACAAAGCGTGTCACAAGAGGTGATAAAGTGAATATTTAAGAATGGCCATAAGTGTATATCTGTCATGAACTGTGCCATTATGGCTCCCTCCTTCACCCCTTGAGGGAGCCTTCATTTCACTATGGACATTTAACTCACTACATTTCCCATAACCCCTCTGTTGTCACCTTTCACCTTTCACCTTAGTCGGCCATCTTAGTTCACCTACTCTCAGTATAAATAGACTGGTTCTCCCACTGTTTCCTCGCAAAGTTTTGAATAGTTAATTCTGTCAATTAATTCTTGCCCTCCCGTTGCCGAGCTCTTTTGTTCCTGGTTCCCGTGACTGTTCTCCGCCCGCCTATCGACCCCTTGCCTGATCCTTGCAATGTGATTTAAAGGGTTAGCTCATCCAAAAAAATAATAATTTTGTCATTAATCACTCCCATCATGTCATTCCAAACCCGTAAGACCTTTGTTCATCACAAATTAACATATTTTTGTTTAAATGTTGATGTACTGCCCTACAAAGGCAAATCTTTGGTCACTATATAAGTGTGCTTTGAGCTCAGCTGGGCCATATTGTCTCTCTAAAGTTCATTAGCATGAGAGGTTAACTGGGGAACACACCACAGACAGGAGCAGCCCAGGGATTTGGGGGTGTTGGCCGACAGGTGGGGAACAACAGGTGGTGTTACAATGAACAATGAGCTGTAAGACAAAGCACAAAGACACCCAGGATAATAACTTTAGTTGAATAATCCAAATTTATGGATTATTTATGTATATCAGCAATCTGGATGCATTTGTTTGCATTTTGTTTATGGATCTTACTAGCACGGATAGAGAGATGTGTGTGTGCATTGGAGAAAATCTAATATGCTAAATCTAATATTGCTGCTGTCGCTTTACACAAGTGATAACCACTTCAGCCACTCAGAAATGAAAAAGCAATTGCGCAAGGTGCATTCTTTGTATTACTAGATTCATAAATAGGAAAATGTTTTATGTGTGCCCTCATCGTACTGTACATAACGTTTAGCCTTTAAAAAAAACCTTTGGAGTTGAAGAATGATCATCTGTTGAATGACATGTTATGCCCTGTTGCTGATCTTTTCAGAAGAGTTTTGAGAACAGTGCATATAAATAAGTTTTTCTTTATTTCTTTGTTCAGCTTAAAAGAGGTGGTCACTACAGCATATGTGTGTGTTGTGTTCAGTGAACTGTGTTGATTAGATAGCACAGTGTCTGAACAGTTAAACTGCTCGATTAGAGGATCAGCACTGAACTGAATCTGTCTGCATGTTCTGGTTGGTTTTATAGGATGTGTTTGGTGTACTGTGATGGCTGAGTGAGTATGTTGCTTTGTGAACATTTTCTCTTCCAACACAGATACCATGGGGTCTAAACACCTGAGACCACAGTGACAATGCTTCCTTTTAGCATTTTTTAAAATTAATATAGTGTTTTGTTTTTTTTTTTATTTCAAATGATGCCGTTCAAAAGTTTGGGATCAGTGAGATTTGTAATGTTTTTTAAAGAAGTTTCTTATCCTCATTAAGGCTGCGTTTATTTGATCAAAAATACAGAAAACAATGGAATACGGTGAAATAATATTAAAATTGAATTTATTCCTGTGAGCAAAGATTCATTATTCCAATCTTCAGTGTCACATGATCCTTCAGAAATCACTCTAATATGCTGATTTTTAATCAATGTTGGAAACAGTTGTGCTGCTTAAATTTTCTTTGGAACCTATGATTGTTTTTTTCAGGATTCTTCTATAAATTTCTCTAAAAAATAGAACAGCATATATTTAAAATAGATTTTTTTATTATTCTAACAATATACAATACTGTTCAAAAGTTTGGGGTCAGTAAATTTTTATTCTTTTTTTTTTTTTTTTGAAAGAAATTAATACTTTTATTCAGCAAGGAAATGTTTAATTGATGACACTGCAAAAATGCTTTTCTTACTTAGAATTTCTTTTCTTGTTTCCAGTCAAAATATCTTAAAATAAATAAAAAATTATTGTTTTTTGTTTGTTTGTTTGTTTGTTTGTTTACAAGTCAAATTTAATTGAGTTTTTGCTTGAAACAAGCAAAATAATCTGCCAATGTGGTAAGCAAAATAATCTTGTTTCAGAAAATATTTATATTTTGAATAAAGGCTGTTCTTTATTACTTTTTGTTCTTTAAAGAATCCTGAAAAAGGTTCCAAAAATATTAAGCACACCAAAAGTTTCCAACACTGATAATAAACCAGCATATTAGAATGATTTCTGAAGGATCATGTGACAGTGAAATAGAAATTGATAAATTATGGAATTATGTATTAAGTAATATACACACACACACACACACACACACACACACACACACCCACACACACACAGTATATACATATAGGGGTGTGTGTGTGTGTGTGTGTGTGGTGTTTATGTTACCATCAAGTAAAAAGTGTACACATCTTAATTATATTGAAAACAATTTCAAAATATTGTTATTGTGCATCAAGGTCTTAAGTTTCTTAAAATAAATTTTTATGAAATGGTATGGTGAGTCCAAATTTCAAAATAACATGGAGTTCCACTGAATTTATCATATGTGACCAGCCATAAGGGTCAGTTTTTCGAAATTTGTATTTATACATCAATTGAAAGTTGAATAAATAAGCTCTCTATTGATGTGTGGTTTGTTAGGATAGGACAATATTTGGCCAAGATTAAAAAATCTGGAATCTGAGGGTGCAAAAATATCTAAATATTGATAAAATGCCCTTTAAAGTTGTCCAAATTAAGTTCTTAGCCATGCATATTACTAATCAAAAAGTTTTGATAAATTTACAATAGGAAATGTACAAAATATTTTCATGGAACATGATCTTTACTTAATATCCTAATGATTTTTGGCATAAAAGAAAAATCAATTATTTTGACCCATACAGTGAATTTTTGACTATTGCTACAAATATACCTGTGCTACTTAAGACTGTTTTTTTGGTTGAGGGTCACATATACACAACAATTCAAATCCATGATATTTGTAAAAAAAAAAAAAAAAAAAAAAAAAAAGGTTTTCTTGTAAATGGTTAAAGAATTTCTCAAAAACCAACATGAATACAAAACTGCAAGTTTTAAACTAGGTTTTTAGAAGATATTTCCTTGTCTATATCATAGACACTTTTATTTATCATTGACCCACATGCAAAATTCAGATGTTGACTTCACATGAATCACTGCAACATCGCACACACACACACACACACACACATTCTTTGAGCTCACACACTTGCGCTCAGATCTATCAGATATGACTTCTCATCCTCCTGTCTGACTCTTTTTTACCTCCCGCGTGTCTCTCTCATTCGGGCAGCTGTCAACCCTGTTGGCCCCCTGCTGGTCCTAAAGCGGGAGATGGGAATGGTTTTTATCTCATCTTAATTCCAGCGGGGCCACAGACACGACAGACCCCAGCTTTATCACCGCGGCTCTGCACGAACTCTGTCTACTCCTGAAGGAATTCATTACCATTCATACAATCTCACACACACATAGCTATATATATGTGTGTGTGTGTGTGTGTGGGTATAAGTATATATATGTATTACAGACATGGCCATGAGATTGAGTCTAGACTGAGATTGAGAAATATCTATGCAAGCACAGAGGCACCTCTGCAAAACTCAGGACAGCCTGACATATATTCATAGATATGCATTAAAAAAGCTAAGGATGTATATCAACACACACACACACACACACACACATATATGCAGACATACACACTCTCAGACAGATTAATGGTAGCTCAGTGCTCAAGTGTGTGTCCTTTGTCTTTCTGACAGACTATATTCTCTTGAGACGAACCAGCTACGCCCAAACACACATACACACACACTGAACGGCGTTCAAATACTAGGTTAAACAGGGCTTCACCAAGAGACTTGCTTGAGTTGAGTTAGTTAGTCATCTTAAAGCATGTGTTCATTCTCAGACAGACAGGCCTGGCTGTAGCTCTAATTCAATCATCACACCTGAGTAAATCCTCTTGTATTTACTGTAGTGTGTCCACCTGCATGAGCAACAGAGCATGACATGCGCACACACACACACAGACACACACACACACACACACACAGTCTGCCTCATTGTTTGGAAATCGATGTTCTGTTCACAGGTGATGAGGCTGCAGGAGTGTAACAAGCCATTTCAAAAGCTTTTAGAATTTAGTTGAGACTTAAGACTTTGTGGCCTTACGTTTAAGCTTAAGAACTCATGAAAGCATGTTCAGGTCACATTTCACTCCTAAATTAAAATAAATTAATTATATTTTGTTTAAAATATTTATATTGTTTTATTTGATTTTTTTATTTGTTTTTTATCACTTTTTATTAATTTGATCACTTATTAAATAAGTTCATAATCTTATTGTTTTTTTTTTTGTTTTGTGCATTGCTAGTATTTTTTCTTTTTCATTTAATTACATTTTATTACTTATTAAATAAGTTTATAATTTTGTTTTTTGCATTGCATTGTGAATTCGTGTCATTTCATTATCACTTGATGTATATATTTATTTTAAAATAACAAACATTTATTTTATTTATTATTACTTATTGCATAAATTGATTTAATATAACTAGCATAGCTTTTTTCTTTTTTCATTTCATTTTATTTAATTACATATTCAACTTTAAAAAAGTTTTTGTTGTTGTTTTTGCATTGCATAATTTCATTATCACTTACTGAAAAAAGATATTTTAAAATAACAACAATTTTTTATTTGATTATTTTGTTTTATGTATTATTACTTGCATAAGTTGATTTAAAAATAACTAGCATTTTTTCTTTTTGATTTCATTTGATTACTTTTTAAATTATTTCATAATCTTTGAAATAATCTGCATTCCATTGCACTGTGAATTTCGTGTCATTTCATTATCACTCATTGAATAAATTAACTGTAAAATAACCAACATTTTATTTCATTTTATTTAATCACCTATTACATAAATAGATTTTAAAATAACAAGCATTTTTTCTTTTTCATTTAATTTCATTTTATTACTTATTAAATATGTTTATAATCTTGTTTTTTTGTGTTGCATTGTGAATTCATGTCATTTCATTTTCACTTATTGAATAAATTCATTTTAAAATAACCAACATTATTTTAATATTTTATTTATGATTACTTGCATTTGCATAAATAGATTGAGAAATTGCATAAATATATTGTAAAATAACTAGCATTTTCTTTCTTTTTTATTTCATTTTATTACTTAATTTTATTACTTACTTATTAAATAAGTTCATAATCTTATTGTTTTTTGTTGTTGTTATTGTTTTTGTTGTTTTCCATTGCATAGCATTGTGAATTTCTTGTCATGTCATTATCACTTACTGAATAAATAAGTTTTAAAATAACCAACATTATTTTATTTTATTATTTTATTTATGATCATTTATTGCATAAATTGATTGTAATAAAATCAAAATGAATACATTTTTCATTTAATATAATTTTGTTTTATTACTTATTAAATGAATTGCATTGTGAATTGCATGTAGTAGTCATCTCTTATTAAATATCAATTCATTTGAAATTAACCAACATTATTTTTATTTTATTTTATTATTTCATCTTATTTTATTTTATTGTGTTTTGTTTTATTTTTTTTCTTATTTATTATCACTTATTGCGTAAATTGATTTGAAAATAACTAGCTTTTTTCTTCATCTATTTCATTTGATTGTATTACTTATTAAATAAGTTCATAATCTTATTTATTTTGATTTTTTTAATTTCATTTCATTTCATTTTCATTTCATTATCACTTATTGAATAAATTAATTCTAAAATAAGCAACATTATTTTGTATTTTATTGTATTTATTTTCACTTATCACATAAATTGTTCATTTTTAATTTCATTTTATTTTTTTTACTTATTAAATAAGTTCATAATCATGAATTTTTGCATTGCGAATTTCATTATCACTTTATGTATTTATTTATCTATTTTCCAATAAGACCCACACGTTCTTGGCATTTTTCACAAAATTCATCCTTGGCCCTTGACTGAGATGTTCGGCTTCTACGGAGTATATAGATTTAAAGATGAACACTTTGTTTGGCACGTAAATTGGCTATGTGTGTTCCGATGTGAATGGATACCTGCAAGTGAAAGCAATTAAGAAGATAGATGGCCTGTGACACAGAGACAAATGCCTAATGCCCGAATAGATCTTAAACTGAATTATCAATGCATAGAGTCCTCAGTCTTATTCAGATGACTGGTTAAACGCTTACATTGATGCATATGGCCAGTTTACAAAGGCTCCACAAATCACACATGAAACATGCATGAAGAGATACACTACCTCATAAATGCACTCGATTTTTAATGCCAGTGTACACAGAGTCGTGCGTTTAATCATTTTGTGTCGTAATCTAGCATATAGATTTGTAGTATATTTGTACTGGAGAATTTATAGTTCAGCAAGTAAGGTAGTCTGTCCGCCAACAGTGTTTTAGTAACCCTTATGAAAATGTACTTAATATGTACCAAAAATAGAATAGCACTATAGTTACTATAGACTTACAATAATACAGATTTTTTATTTTACATTTCATTATTTCCAATAAATATTTCAAACATTTTCAAATCATTTTAAAATTCAAGTTTCACTCAAACGTAGACTTGTTTTCACTTCTAGATTAGACTTGTATTGAGCATTTTAAAGAAGCCTTTCTCTTGCTGATAGCTTTTGTCAAGTGCTTCGCTTGATTCCCTTATTATTCCAGTTATCATTTGTCCTTTGCACTCAGGCGCTGTTTTTCAATCAGAGCATTTCGCTTCCACTCTCTTCTTTCTCTCTCCCTCCGTTCTTTCATTGAGCTTTTATAGCTTTTCATGTGTTGTGAAGTTGTTCCCTGTCGCTGTCTCTCTGAGATGACCCTCATAACGAATGACTCTGACAGACAGTAAACACTTCAGATGTAATTATGATTGGAGTGAGCACAGAAAATCAGACACCACTCGGCGGAATTTGACAAATGCAGTCATTACGAACGGTTTTTCACAGTCCCCAGACCTCCAGCTCTCTGCTTTATACAGAATAATGCATGCACCATGATTAGATTTGCTGTACTTCAGTGTCTGTTTTAGATAGAAACCTCCGATATTTTATTTTGTCAGCTTTTTTATATTGAAAAAGCGTGCGGTTTTTTAATCATATTCAGCCATACACACACACACACACACAGACGCAGCTCTGAAAATCAGCCAAGTCTGTAATGTAATGTAATATTGGACATTTGAAGGTGCTCCTCCTCTCGTCTCTTTCTCAGGCTGATTGAGCGACAGGCAGAGAGAGAGAGTGATGGAGAGAGAGAGAGTAGGGGAGCGGAGGGTCAGCTGGCCGCCTGCACAGGGAAATGGAAATAGCTCCCAGTCCACCTCCAATGAATAGCAATTTCCAAGAGATGTGTGCTTTCCCTCTGCCACATCTCCTCCTCTCATTATTGAGACTTACACTTGGAAATGACTTACAGGATGATGAAAGTGTTTGTGTGAGTACACTGGGGTCCAGAAGTCTGAGGCCGCTAGTAAAATTTAGCATTTTCCTGAAAATGTAAACATTGTGGCTCTACTGTGTTCTCAAAACATTGCTTTGTTTGTTAGCATCCCAACCCGCCCGACAACAGCAACATAGTCTCAACCAATGGCATGAGTTTGCAGCGAGGCTGTCTGTTTTTCCCAACCAATGGCAGATTGGGGGCGTGTTCAGGAAACCTGTTTGAAAACAGTCAGTCTTTCTAATTTTGTTTAGTGATACTTTGGCACAGAAATAGTAGAATCTTAAGGAAACTTTACCTAAAGGATTAGTTCACTTCCAGAATAAAAAATTCCTAAAATTTTCTCACCCACATGTCATCCAAGATGTTAATGTATTTCTTTCTTCAGTCGAAATTAAGAAATTGTGTTTTTTGAGGAAAACATTCAACAGGTTGAAGGTCCAAATTGCAGTTTCAGTGCCGCTTCAAAGGGCTCTATACGATCCAGGCAAGGAATAAAGGTCTTACCTAGCGAAACGATCTGTCATTTTCTACAAAAGTGTAAAATTGATACACATTTATACAAAAATGTACATCCCCCTTTCTGAATCTGCAAAATGTAAAATTATTTTTACCAAAACAAGAGGGATCATACAAAATGCATGTTATTGTTTGCTTAGTACTGACCTGAATAAGATATTTCACATAAAAGATGTTTACATATAGTCCACAAAAGAAAATAATAGTTGAATTTATAAAAATGACCCCGTTCAAAAGTTTACATCCCCTTGATTCTTAAGACTGTGTTTTTGCCTGAATGCTCCACAGCTGTTTTTTTGTTTGTTTGTTTGTTTAGTGTTATTTGTTCATGAGTCCCTTGTTTGTTCTGAACAGTTAAACTGCCCACTGTTCTTCAGAAAAGTCCTCCAGGTCCCACAAATTCTTTGGTTTTCCATAATTTTTGTGTACTTTCCAACAATGACTGTATGATTTTGAGATCTTTTCACTCTGAGGGCAACTGAGGGACTCATATGCAACTATTACAAAAGGTTCAAATGCTCATTGATGCTTCAGAAGGAAAAAACATGCATTAAGAAACGAGGGGTGAAAACTTTTTAAATTTGAAAATCTGGGTAAATTTAAATTATTTTTCCTTCTGGGAAACATGGAACTATCTTCTATACCCTCTGAAGAGCAGTACTAAATGGAAAAAAATGATATTTAGGCAAAATAAGAAAAATGTACTAGGGCTGTCAGTTTAATGCGTTAACCTATTAATTAGTTATGAAAAATAACGCAATTAAAATATTTTAACGCAGTTATTGCGCTGGCCCCATCCCCGCCCCCAAACCTGTACATCATTTTATATTTCATATAGTTGACTGTTGACAGATCTGACACAGAGCAACAAGTTCATAAATGCAGTTATACCCTAAAATTTAAGATATTGGTGCAAAAAAAAGCCCCATATATGTTTTGTCTCATATTTATATCACACGATATCACACTGGCATCAAGAGCAATACAACACCAGTGCTGATTTTGTCCTGATCTATCAGGATCTTAAATGTGATTTTATACAACAGTTCAGTAAATAAGAAGATGATATTGTGTTATATTTTAAACATTATATTATGTGTTTTTGCTCAATTTTGCAGAGAACATATTACCTTTGAAGCCATAGCAAAATTGGTGTTTAGTTTCTGAATGAATCCGCTTTTAGAACCAATCTTGTGAATGACTTATTATGACATTTACCGCCACCTGCTGGCAGATTTAGTTTCTTATTTAGATTATAATTTCATTAAAAAATAAATAAATAAAAACATTAGCGATAGTTCATCCTCAATTTGTTTTAATTCTGTCATCATTTACTAACCCTCATGTTGTTTCAACTCGTTTCAACAAAAAAACTGTAGTTTTTTTTTTTTGTTGAACATGTTGGTGACAAAGCTGTTTTGGTTACCATGAACAAAAAATAAAAAAGATGTTTCTCAAATGATCTTCTTTTATGTTCCATAGTTTACGTTAGGTCGTTGCAGCCTAAATGTTTATGTGTACAAATTTTTTATGCTGAGTCAAATTTAAATATTTATCATTTCACAAAAAAAGCTTTAAATAATCTTTTGTGGGTATTTTCACAAACAAATTTATTTTTAGATTAAAATGCGATAACACATCATGTAATTAATTAGATTAAAAATTTTAATCGACTGACAGCCCTAAAATGTACACATCGCTATTCTGTTCAAAAGTTTTCACCCCCTGCTCTTAATGCATCGTTTTAAGAATCAAGGGGATGTAAACTTTTGAACGGAGTCATTTTTTCAATTCAACTATTATTTTCTTTATATGTAAATATGGACTATTTTCTGAAATATCTTATTCAGGTCAGTACTAAATAAGCAATAACATGCATTTTGTGTGATCCTTCTTATTTTGGTAAAATAATTAGCATTTTGCAGATTCTAAAAAAGGGAGTAAAGTAAACTTAACGGTTCGTTGCCCCATGGAAGAGGGGGCGGGGTAAGCAGAGCTCATTGGCATTTAAAGGCAAAAAAAAGCTCACTGTGAAAAGGACTGATTTTGACAAGGTAAGAAGTATTTTTTCTTACAATACCACTGAGATATTTGAACCAAAATATGTTATAGACTTCTCGTTAAGACCCTAACGATCATATCAACTTGTGGAAAATGGGCATCCGATGGACTCTTTAAAGGAATAGTTCACCCTAAAATAAAAATTTGCTGACAATTTAGTCACCCTCACGCCATCCAAGATTGAAAAAAGTTTAGAAATAAATAGCATTTAGCACATTACTTGCTCACAGATGGATCTTCTGATTCATTATGAATTATGGACTAAGGCTATTTTGGCTAGAAGTGAGTTTAAGTTGAAATGCCTTAATGATGGATTTGTTTGTTACAAACATGCCGCTTTTCACTTCACAACACATTAATTGATGGTCTGGAGTTGTGTGGGAAAAAACAAACTCATCTACATGTATATGGTCAATATGGCTTACATCATTGTGCTTGTTTAGGGAGGTTAACCTATATTTGTGTTTACAAGACCTTCTTATTTAAAAGTACTTATTTATCTCTTCTGAGTTACTGCAGAAGCTTTTGATCAACAATAAGAGATCAAAAAAGCATTGAACAGGATTGTAATTGTAAATGCAGTGGTAGAGGTTGAGCACCTGTCTTTTTGTGTTGTTTTGTGCATTCTGCATCAATAAAAGGGAAAGAGAGATGCAACAAAGAATTTAAGCAAAAAGGCAAAAACAAAAGCAAGAACAGCTTTAGAAAAAGTGGTTTTGATATATTGCAGCGTCATGGAGGCGTAATTAAACAATATTTCTGTGCTTTGGTGGAGCCCCTCAGCATATGCCGTATGTCACCTCGCTTCATCATTGACAAGCACACCAGCCTCAGCAAATAAACCAGAGCAGGGCCGGCAAATAAAGATTTATTAGACTTTTATATATTTATACCTTTCTCGTGTTTTTATTCCACCCTTTTAAATATATTTACATGGAAAACAAAAACTAGATACTGTATATAAGGCAATATCTTTTGCATTCAGGATATTTCACTGTGGTAACTACAGAGCAAATACTGTACTTTAATTGATGTTTTTCAGTTGTTAAACTTGCAAGTATATTATATTGGCTATTATAGCAGAGCCAAAGTTTTGGGCTGATAACTTGGAATATTTGCTAAATCTGCAGGACAGATACTGTAGGCACACGCACCACCCTGAGGAAGAGAACAACAGACAGCTGATGAATATGAGGGCAATGACTCTTATAGAAACACACACACACAGAGGGAGACCCATTTCCCTCATGCCTGTTTAGTGTGTATATGTAAATGTGTGTGTGAGGCTCTGTCATGTGTGTGGGTGCGTATTGGCTTCAAAAGGTTCATAGTGTAGAAAAGATAAGCGCAGCAACATTTGTCCTTGTATTTAGACTGTCTTTTACTCTTTTATCCTCTTTTGTGTTGTCTATATCTGTTGTGTGTGTGCATGTGTGGCTTAGATGTAGTTTGCAAAGACAAACTAAATCTGACAAAAAACCTCCTTTGGGTGTTTAGAAAGTTCTCAATTGTAATTAAATGAAGTCTTAAATATTATATAATTTTTTGGAAATTATTATTACTATAAATATTATATATTTATTAAAGAAATTAATACTTTTATTCATCAAGAGGATAGATTAAGTTGATCTATAGAGACATTAAAGACATTGATAGTGACATTGTAATCTCTGTAAAAAAAAAAATTTAATAAAAAAAAAGCTGTCCTTTGAAATTTCTATTAATCAAAGAATCTTGACAACCTAAAGTATAAAATATTAAAGGGTTAGTTCACTTCCAGAATAAAAAATTCCTGAATTTACTCACCTCCATTTCATCCAAGATGTTAATGTCTTTCTTTATTCAGTCAAAAAGAAATTAAGGTTTTTGAGGAAAAGATTCCAGGAATTTTTTTCCGTGTAGTTGACTTAAATGGGAGCCAACTGGATGAGGGTCCAAATTGCAGTTTTAGTGCTTCACAGGATCCCAACCAATGATGAATTATTATTATATAGTGAAACGATTGCTTTTTTCCTTAAAAAAAAAATGTATATATATATATAATTTTTATTTTTACTATAATTATTATAGCTCTGCAATGAAGTCTATGACTTCACACATTATGTAATCGCGTTGGAAAGGTCACTCCAGTTCAAAAAGGTAGGGTAGGGCGAAAACTCCATCTCATTTTCTCTTCCAACTTCAAAATTGTCAGACATCATTGTTTTACCGTTTTTGTAAAGGGTGCTTTGTATACACTGGGTCGGTATGTGTGATTACATAATGCGTGGTTTAAAAAAAAGTGTATAAATTTGAATTTTTTTTTGATGACCAATGACCAATCGTTTCGAGAGATAATACCCTTATTCCTCGTCTGGGATCATGTAGAGCCCTATGAAGCTGCACTGAAACTGCAATTTGGACCTTCAACCCATTGGGTCCCATTGAAGTCCACTATATGGAGAAAAATCCGGGAATGTTTTCCTCAAAAACTTTAATTTCTTTTTAACTGACGAAAGAAAGACATACACATCTTGGATGACATAGGGGTGAGTGGTGGTAGCAGTAATCATGCAGAGATAGTAATCTTCAGCTGATTAAGCTTGTTACGACAAGCTAGACAGCCATCGTGAGCATATTTGTCTCTCTTTTCCTTCAAATGTAACTCAATCCAGTCCTGTGCTCCTCCCAGCACTAACCAAATCACAACATCTCACTACTGTTAATTCATTTTGACCAGAGACAGAAGTTGTGTGGTTTGCAAGGAGCAGAGATGAGCTGAGATGCAGAGCAGCTGTAATGAAGCCATCATGCAGGGACTGAGAGGACTCCTGGATGGCCTGACTCAATCTGGGTGGCGTTCACTGCTGTCTAATTAACTCTAAATGCATTAGGGAGCAGTTAGACTGCCTGCCAACAGCTCAGAGACAGGCCTCTAAATCAGCCCGTTGTTGGATATAGTGCAGAGTCACCAAGAGAATTATGGGTAATAAAGTTTGGCTAACCATTTATTTGTCTGGTCATAAGTTGTAGCTGTTCATGAATGCATAAGATGACAGTGGAGATTCATTTGGAAAGGTCTGATTCTAATCCACACACCTGTGAAGAATATTAAGACGCTTTAATGTTTCAGCAAACAAAGTCAAACAACTTTGAACAGAGAGCCACATTTAACTTTATTTATTTGATTCTGCTGTTACAGATTCATTAACGGCTCAAGTAAAATACAGTAACCCATTTGTACCTAAAGGTTAAACAATATCAGGTAACTGAGGGATCATACAAAATGCATGTTATTTTTATTTAGTACTGACCTGAATAAGATATTTCACATAAAATACATTAACATATAGTCCACAAGAGCAAATAACAGTTGAATTTATAAAAATGACCTGATTCTTAATACTTTTAATGTTACCTGAATGATTCACAGCTGTGTGTGGGGATTTTTTTTTGTTCATGAGTTCCTTGTTTGTCCTACACAATTAAACTGCCCACTGTTCTTTAGAAAAATCCCTCAGGTCCCACAAATTCTTTGGTTTTTCAGCATTTGTGTGTTTTTGAACCCTTTCCGACAATGTATATTTTGAGATCTCTTTTCATACTGAGGACAACTGAGACTCATATGCAACTATTACAGAAGGTTCAATTGCTCACTGATGCTTCAGAAGGAAAGATGATGCATTAAGAACCGGGGGTGTAAACTTTTGAGCAGAATGAAGATGTGTACGTTTTTCTTATTTTGCCTAAATATAATATATTTTTCATTTAGTATTGCCCTTCAGAAGCTAAAGAAGATAATTACATGTTTCCCAGAAGACAAAAATAGTTGAATTTACCCTGAGCTTTAAATTCAAAAAGTTTTTTACCTCCTGGCTCTTAATGCATTGCGTTTGCTTTTCAAGCATCGGTGAGCATTCAGTGAGTCCCTCAGTTGTCCTCTGTGTGAAATGATGGATCTCAAAATCTTACAGTCATTGTTGGAAAGGGTTTAAATATACAAAAATGCTGAAAAAAAAAAGAATTTGTGGGACCTGAAGGATTTTCTGAAGAACAGTAAGCAGTTTAAATGTTAAGGACAAACATGAACACCTATCACTAAACAAAACACACACACACAGCTCTGGATCAATCAGGTTAAAAACATTATTAAAAATCATTTTTATAAATTCAACTATGTGTCTATCTTTTATGTCTATCTTTTATGTGAAATATCTTATTCAGGTCAGTTCTAAATAAAAAAATAACATGCATTTTGTATGATCCCTCTTATTTTGGTAAAATAATGGACATTTTGCAGATTCTGCAAGGTGTATGTAAACGTTTGACCTCAACTGTAAATATTATAATGTTGGTTTGTTTAAATTTATTTTAATGCTTGTTTTGTCTCATTTTAGATTATTTTAAGTCCTCTTGAGGCTGAGAACACCTCCATATTTTAGATGGATTACGATGTGATGCATAGTGAAAGAGGAAATTTAATTAAATGAGAAAAAGGGGAAAAGGAAATGGCACGAGCCAGATTCAAACTTGCATCTCCCGCATCTCAAAAAGAGTGCAGTACCATCTCTCAGGCCTGCTCTCTGATGTACACTGCATATCTTAGCTGAATTTGCTCCTCATTTGAATGTTTAACAGTTTGCGCTATAATCTGTATAAGATTCAGAGGCTCAAAGAGAGCACAGCGCTGGCCGCAGTGTTGCTTGATAATTAAGTATCATTAGAGTCTCAGTCACTACGCTAGAGCTGTATTTACAGAGACAGGGCTGTGGGTGTGAAGACAGCCTGTTTCTGCTCGTCTGTTTACTTTATGTAAGTGTGAGTGTGTGTGTGAGAAATTGAGCTTCAGAAGGAGTTTGCACTGTTTGTACAGCCTCATTACTCATGAGGCTCTCAGATCATATGTGGTGAGAGTAAAGAGAGAGAAAGAGAGAAGTCTGTAGTTACCATAGTCTCAAGTGCACCTTTAAACTTAGAGCAAGTTTGAGATGTTGTTTAATGTTCAGCGCAGGGGTTTCACATAAAATTAGTTTTCATCTAATCGATCACACAAAACATAAAATATGTAAACTGAATTTCCAAATTTATTTGTTAACCACATAAATGTAGAAATGTGGCATAGACTAAAAGTATAGACTAATTTGTTTTAGTGTCTAAAATTCCAAAATTAAAGTAAAATGTTTTGAGAATAAAGTCGAAATTACGAGAATTAAATCATTGCAATTTTGAATTAGAATTTATTATTATATATTTTGAGAGTATAGCCTGCGCATGCCCAGATTAAGTGCACCAGAAGTAGTTGTCATGCCACCAGAATTTTTGTTAATATATGTGGGATTATTAGCAGAAATCATATCTGTGAGTTATACTCATAAGGACAGTATGCTTGGAAATAATATTTCACGTCTTTGATTGCATTCATTAGGCCTATTTGTAGTGTGCCAGCAATAATAGCCATAAGCTTTGTGCTTTTGGTACTTTTAATATAAAACAAAGTTTCAGCTTTCAAAATTGGTCACTTTTGTAGCGAAATACAAACATACAAAAATTAGTCTTCCAGTAATGTTTTTTACGCTCTTTAATGTGGTGGGACAGATCGCTGTATTCATGTGAATCAGTCATCTTTTCGATTACCATGAGACATTTGTTTCATTAAATTATACTGTTTTCTTTGTCAAAATTCCACCACCTACTCTGCAAAATCGCATGCGGCATCCAGTCTCAATAATTTTGTGCTGTGTTTCTGTCAGTTTTATATATATATATACATATATATAAAATACAAATTATAAATGTTTTTTCCTCTGTATTTAAAGTTTATAGCACAATATAAATGTAAAGGAACATCTGAAGGAATGTAAAAAAAAAAAAAAAAAAAACAGTATAGCCTAATTTAATGAAACAAATGCCTCATTGTAATTAGAAAGATGACTGATTCACATGCCATATTCACAAGACATACAGTTTGTATTTTGCTATAAAACTGTTTGATTTTGAAAGATGAGACATTGTAATATCTCCCGGTGCTCCCAATCCGGGTCATTTGCATGCGCAATAGGCTAGAACATACTCTCAAAATATTATAATTTTAATCTCGTAATTTTGACTTTATTCTCAAAATATTTAGATTTTATTCTCAAGACATTTTGACTATATTCTCAAAACACTTCGACTTTATTCTCATAATTTAGTCTTTATTCTCTAAAAATTTCGACTTTATTCTCAAAATATTATGACTTTAATCTTTTTTTTAATTTTCTGCTACCAGATAGGCTCCGCCCACAAAAACATAATCACTGTTTGCAAACACTGAATTGGTCTGTGTCAACAATATCTGGGGATAAAATTAGTAATTATCATTCAACATTAGAGTATAATTGAATCTCATATTGTTATTATAGCAATAGATTTTTGGAACATTAGCATAGCTACCTCAGGAAATTTAAAAAATAATGCTTTCTTTAATGTGTTAAACAGCAAATTCCAAATATTAATCGCATAAAACCTTTTTTCCAAGCTCTATTAAAGGGATAGTCCACCCAAAAATAAAAATTCTATTATTAATGACTAACCCTCATGTCAAACCCCTAAGGAACACAAATTAGGATATTTTAATTAAATCTGAGATCTTTCTGAGATTTTTGTGTGAACTATCCTTTTAAATATTTCTATAGAATAATATTATATTAATATATTATATAATAATATCTCTGTGACTGGCCGATCATGCTGTCAACCAAATAATATCCACTTAAAACATACTTATACTTATAATTCCCAGTTATTATAAAAATACAAATTGCCTATATCTACCAAACTGTTAAGGACTCAGGGCTGAGGTCTATTTTTAGCTGTTACTGATCTTTTTTGTTGTTGTTTTTCTGTTCCATGTAGCCTGATATTGCTCCAAAATCAACACTGCAAATGCAGACTTAAATAATGCTTTTTTTTAATACATGTAAGGGAATTTTAAACCATCTCTAAATTTCTCTAATAGTCCATGCATTTATTCCTTTTAATTACGCATTTTAATTGAATTCACAGTTAACATTTCCAACTTGTTCTCAGTTGCAATTCAATCACGAACAGCGGGTCCAAACACTTTTTGTGCAGTTCACCCTCAGTTCTCACGTATTTCCCATTGTCCCCAAAGAGATCCGTATAGTGCTATCATTCAAAGTGATGGTGACACTGACCTCATCACGTCCAATGAACATGTCATAATGAATGGCTGCGCTGGAAACACTCTGCTGTGGTCTGAGTGAGCAGATTCAGAATCAAGCCCTGTGAGACGTGTGCCACGAGAGGCGCAGGTTAGAATGTTATTACACTATTCACTGAATCTCATCATCAAATCATTTGTCACCAAAGCACATATTGCCAGTGGATTACAGCAGCGGCCGCAGGTCGCATGTATGTGTGGTTAGTCAACCCTGCCAAGCAAGAAATGAGCTTCTGTGGCTCTGTATTGCTTTAAGATTGAGGAAGGGAATAGGACAGATAACATATGCCATATAACCTCTAACCCTCCTCACACCAAACACAGCGCTCATATAGGAGACTAAGAAAATGTTTAAATTAGAGAGAAAATTGAATATAGTTGCATGATATATCCAGCTTTGAAGGTTGGAGGGGGACAGATGTTGGCTGCAAAGCCGATGTCATGTGTCGCACAGTGGCTACAACACTCACACTAGCAAAAATCAATCACTGGACCAAGATTAAAGGGATAGGGCATCCGAAAATGAAAATTCTGTTATGATTTACTCCCTCCAACTGTTCCAACCTGTATGCTGATTTTTGGCCACATTCGCACAGCAGCAGTCAAATGTGATAAGACTCTTTTATGCATGTTGCTGTCTTTGATATTACTTTAGTCACTGTTTCTATGGTTAAATCAGATGATAGTCACAAACAGAATACAGGCTTGACTTTGGTTACACATTCATTCAAGCCACTATTATAAGCTGCTGTTGTGAACAGGACATTTCGAGACTCACACCTGTAAGCAATTGTTGTTGTCAGTTCCAAAAACTGACGGTGTGAATGTAGCCAAAAGAGACTTTTTTTCCATTCCCAACACATGCAAGAGTCAACAGCATTTTGTTGTGCATTGTTGTGGACACAGATGAGATTCTGAGATAATTTCAAAGCCTTGCTGGAGAGTAAAAACATTATTCTTATGAATTCTTATGACTAAATTTCAGTCTGCTCCTCACACAAAGTTAACATAAAAATAGTCATTACAAGTAATCTGCAGGTTGATTGGATGATTAAAAAAATTACTACTGACAAAATAAACCAGGATTGGTTATTAATTGACCATTTCATCAACTGATTATTTATCAGAGTAAATTGAAACATTTTAAAATAAACTGAATAAAACTGAAATAAATGAAATAAAGCTTTTTTTTTATTTAAATATAGTATGACAAGATATAAAAATTGTAAATATGAAAACAATGTGTCTATATACAGTCTATGTGGCAACTGCAGCATTCTACATTTGCGCCGTAGACTTCCACTCTAAGTGCATTTTAATGTATTTTTTTACATTTCCATTTATTTATTCATTTAGCAGACACTTTTATCCAAAGCATCTTACAAATGAGAAATACAACATGCGATTCATTATATATAAAAAAAGTGCTCGTAATACAATTTCTAGCCATCATTCAGAATAGTACAAGCTAGACAGATAGGGATTAAAGAAACAAGAAAAAAAGAAGAAAGAAATGAGTTTTCAGCTGTTTCGTGAATATTGTCTGCATTCCGGATGGGGCTGGAAAGATCATTCCACCACCAAGGAACAGTGAACAAAAATGTTCTGGAAGGTGATGTTGTGCTCCCTGTGATCATAACCACAATGCATGCCGATCTCAGGCTTCTGGAGGGAAAAATTATTGCATTTTTCAAGTTTATAGATTAGTTTAAAAAGCAGTTTCACTTCAGTAAATGTCACGATTACCCTCATGTCGTTCTAAAACTCTAAGACCTTCAGAACACAAATTAAGATATTTTTGATGAAATCTGAGAGCTTTTTGACCCTGCATAGACAGCAACGAACTACCACATTCAAGGCCCAGAAAGGTGGTAAGGACATAGTTTAAAATAGTCCATGTGACATCAGTGGTTCAACCATAATTTTATAAAGCTATGAGAATACTTTTTATAAGCAAAGAAAACAAAAGTAATGATTTTACGTAGAACAACAAGGGGAACAAAAATTTACACACAGGACGAAAAAAATCCTCTTTTCTGGTGTGAATAGCTCTATAGGGATCTATTCTTTCGATTTCAAAGCACCATCAAGACAAATTTTCGTGTTCAAGGTTAAAATTACTTATTTGAACCAGAATATACAAACAAAGAACTAAGAGAGATGGACGTTCTACATCAGAGCGGCAGCACATTTTCTTTACGCACAAAAAGTATTCTCGTAGCTTCTTAAAATTATGGTTGACCAACTGATGTCACATGGACTATTTTATCATGTCCTTACTACCTTTCTGGGCCTTAAACATGTCAGTTGCATTGCTGTCTATGGAGGGTCAGAGAGCTCTTGGATTTCAACAAAAGTATCTTAATTTGTGTTCTGAAGATGAACAAAGCTCTAATGAGTTTTGAATGACATGAAGGTGAGTAATTAATGACAGAATTTTCAACTACTTTTTAAAGCAAACTGACTCTTTTAGCTTTATGTACTCGTTGACCCTGAGTCTAAATTTAGCGACTTTCAAGTGGCAACGTTATACGTAATTTGTGAATCAAAGCCACATGTGAAAACAAATGACCAAAATACCATCAAGTCCACTTTGTAACATGGTGCAATTTAAGAATCAAGTTGATGTGGACTTTGAAGTGTCACACAGCAGTGTGCCATTCTTTACTCTCTCACACACAAACACACACACACAGGCTCAAGCCTTTATCTGATCCAGACTGCAATTGGCCCTGAGCTTCGCAAGCTTCTGCAGCGAAGCCCTTGTTGATTTGACCCGCTTTAATTAAACTCCATACAGTTGTGCTATCTGTATGTGTCTTTCATTAAAGAATGCCTTCGAAATGAAATTTTATTGAATAGCTTGTTGAGTCTCATTGAATGCCCTGTCATCTGAGTGTAAACATCCACCGATAGCAGTTATTTCCCTCAGCCGGAGAAGCCGCGTTTGACTGCGTCTTTGTGCGGATACAGTCAAAGATAGCGAAGGACATTATGAAGTCATTAGCAGAGCAGCTTTGAGATGTCAGGCCTCCGCTGATAAACACAGGCCAATGTAGAGCACAGCTGGATCTGAGGCCATTAAACCAAAGGAAAACCACTGTTCTTAGTGTGGTAGCAGCGATGAGAGGGGCTTCGGGGTCTTTTTATGTGGAGAGGCTGAAGAGGGTAAATAGATAGATGAATTAAGATGTTCTGCGCCCTTGGGCAAAAATAGCCATTAAGCCATTAACCCGTTATGCAGTATTTCGATAGTACTGGGGGTTTCCATGTGATATTTGCAATGATTAAACTTACTCTTAGATGCTGATTGGTCAAAACAGCCATGCTAAAATATTCAATATAGAAACACCTGTTCACCACGTCACTGAACAGCACCAGTTGCATACTGAGAAAAACAACAGTATTTAGTAAGATTTTTTAAGAAGAAAGCCACTTTTACTGCATTTATTTGATCAAAAATACAGTAAAAAATGTAATATTGTGGAATATTATAATGTTTTATAGTTTAAAACAGCTTAATATTTTTATGGAAACTGTCGAACTATTCTTTAGGATTCTTTGATGAATAGAAAGCTCAAAAGAATAGACTTTTCGAAATGGAAATCTTTTGTAACATTATGTCTTTACTGTCACTTTTGGTCAATTTGGTGCACCCTTGTTTGATAAAATTATTCAATTTCTTAAAAAATAAATAAATAAAACATGATGTATGTTTATTATAATATTTAAATGGTCTTATAATAGTTTCTAATAGTTAGACATTGCTTTTATTTTTGTGACCATAATTCAATCAAATTAAAGACGCGTGTACTCTGCCAGCATAGTAATGGATACCAATTCAATAGATATTTGAAAGCTAATGATTTTAACACATCTGTTCTGCCATGGGCAGTGAGCACTGATACTGTCTGAGAAAATGGATCGCCCAGAAACTCTCCTAATGGTTTTTCCTCAGTCACCATACACCCCCCGACATTCAGGGACTGTCAGTCATCATTCAATGAATTTTGATTTCAGACATACATGGGCTGTTAGTTTTGTGTAAATTTGATATTTCCATGGCAAAATTGGAAACAGTATTGTGGGCCTTTATTCTAGTAATGCTCAGTTCAGCAGAGACACAGCTCTCTACTGCCACCCTGAGCATTGTTGTTGCTACTACAAGCATTAGTGACATATAAGACGTCTAAGAAGTGTTAGTCGTAGGTGGGGAAACTATAGTGATGAACAGAAACAATGATAACATTTTACAATAAGGTGTCTTTTGTTAACATTAATGCATTAACTAACATAAACACAATGAACAATACACTTATTACACTTTATTAATCTTGATTGATTTTAGTTAAAAAATATTGTTGTTCATTGTTTGTTCATGTTAGTTCACAGTGCATTAACTAATGTTAATAAACACAACTTGTGATTTTAATAATGCATTAGTAAATGCTGAAATTAATATTAACTAAGATTAATAAATGCATGTTAACTAATGAACCTTATTGTAAAGTGTTACCGAAACAACAATTATAATTTTTGTGTTTCCAGCTGCTCCAAAAGCGAAGGGAAAAAATGTTAACATTTCTAGTTTACAAAATGTCTTCTTTTCTGATTACAATCATCAGAAAACAGAAAGATGTCAAAATTGTAGTCACCCTCTCAGCTACTGTATTAAAAAAAATGAAAATATAAAACACTTTACTATATGGGTAATACATTTTTTTCTCCAGCATCATGTATGTTTTTGGTATTAAATCATTTAGTAAAGTATTTTCTGTGTTAATGTTTTTATGTCTCTTATGCTCATCAAGGCTGTATTTATTTGATCAATAATACAGAGAAAAACATTAATATTGTGAATTTTTATTATTGCAATTTCTAATATTGGTTTCTTATTTTAATAAACTTTAAAATACAATTTATTTCTGTGATTCAGCAATGTTAAACTATTGTGCTGCTTAATATTTTTTTGGAACCTACTTTTTTACTTTGATTTTTTGACTAATAAAAAAGTTAAAAAGAACAGCATTTATTCAAAATATAAATCATTTCTAACAATGCAAGTCTTTTTTATCACTTCTAATGCATTTAACACATCTTTGCGGAATACAAGTATTAATTTCTTTAAAAAATAATAAAAAATAATTTCTGAAAATTTACTGATTCTAAACTTTTGAATAGTAGTGTATATTGTAACACAAAATTTATATTTTGAAGAAACGCTGTTCTTTTAAACTATGTATTTCTCAAAGAATACTGATCACACTGTTTCCAACTGTTTCATAAAAAATCAGCATATTAGAATGATTTCTGAAGGATCATGTGACACTGAATGATGCTGAAAATGCAACTTTGTGTCAGAGGAATAAATTATATTTTAAAGTCTATTAAAATAGAAAACTGTTTTTTAAAATTGCAATAATGTTTTACAAAATAGTTTTTTTTTTTTCTATATTTTTGTTCAAATAGATACAGGCTTAATGAGTATAAGACACTTATTTAAAAAACATTAAAAATCTTACTGATCCCAAACTTTTGAACAGCAGTGTAATTCACTTATGTTCAAAATTGTGTTAAGATACCTTAAAAATTGTATTTTTACGTGTAATTCAAAATGACAAGTTTTGATTGAAAATTTTACATCTGTTCTAACATGGTCCTGTGGTATTTCCACCTAAATAGCATTGTACTTCTCTTCCACTCTGAAATGCTCCCATAATTAATTTGCTTTCTCTCTGTCTCTCTACTCTAGTGGTCATCATGGCATCTGGTTTACTGGTTTACCCCTTCGGTCTCAACTCCAGCCTGGTAAAGTCTTTCTGCGGAGACTCCGACATCTACTATGCCGGGGAGTGTCAGATAGGATGGGGCTACATGCTGGCTATCGTAGGTGTCATGCTCACCCTCTTCCTGCCCTTTTTCGCTAAGTATGCCCCCAAGGAGCACCTGTCACCCACCCCACTGCCCACTCTTTTATAAAGCACTAAAGACCACCACCACCTACAATATCCAATATCTGATCAAATGATCAGTTTGAGGTCAGACAGACTGTAAAGTCTCAGCATTATTAGCCGTGGATGCTAATAATGATGTCATGAAGATGCTACTGCTCTGGAGCAGAACTCAAGACCCTTCATCACCTTGATTCTCATTGCTTTTTTTTTTTTGGTTGTGCTAGTGTCTTCCTTAATTCGACAAAGTCTCTTTTTTTCATCACAGTCAACCTGCCAGGTGAAAAACTCATTTGAAAAGAATTACATGGATTTTGGTCTTTTTCTAATTTATTTTCAAGCTTTTTCTTGATTGTAGACGTCTAAGGACTAACTACTGAAAATAACGGATAACAGACCATGGTGCAAATTAGTATTTTTGAAATTTTGTTTGCAAGGATCAAAACCAAAAATAGCAAATTACAAGAAAATTGAGTAACATTTTCCAATATTTTACTTAGACTTGTCAGCATGCAAAGAATGGATAAAAAATAAGGCCCTTTTTAAACAGACTACTTCTAATGGATCCAACAAGTTAAAGGAAGAGTTTCATCTGGAGAAACTGAACTCAAACTCAATAAATCTGACAGTTTCTAGCACCTATTCAAGGACCAACACTGTGGCTTAAGTAAACTGAAACCTTCGTACCAGTTTTAAATTCACAGGAATCTGTCTGTATTTTCTTCGTTTTGTTTCTCATAACCCGTTAGGGCCGTCGAGGAACTGTATTTACAGCACGGACCAGGCCGTTGCTTCAAACTGCCATGGATGGACCACAAGCATGGACTTTATGTGAAAGTGAAATGATCCCACAAGTGAAACCATTTGTTTTCCCAAACTGAGTGAACAGGATATGTTGTGAAGTCTCCTTTTGCGTTCTTTACTGTAACACCTACTAGTACTGAATTATTCAGGATTACACAAATCAGGAGCAAGGCTGTTCTTAGTTAAAGTTGGGCTTAGTTAACACTGAGACACTATGTTCTGGAAAATACCAACTTCTAACCAACTTGTGCCTTTTGACCATTGCTAAGACTTAAGTACCTTTCATCAGGTAATCTACTTCTAAAACATTTTGTAAATGCTTTCTTGTTGGATTAACATTCTGTGATTATGTCTCCATCTTTATTAATGATTAGTTTAAGCTGATAAGTTTGTAATGTTGGCGCTTCTTGCCAAGCTAATGGTCCGTTTTGTTTTGAAGGGGTTGCAGAAATGAACAAAACGATGAAAGCTAAATTAACAAGTCATTGAACGAGACAGGACAACCGATTTGGTCCTGATTTGTCATGACAGATTTATGTATTTCTTTGGAAAATTTGCTGTAACGATCAAATTAAGCTAATGTGCTAATGCATTTACTCTTGGCACAGCAATACGGTGAAGCTAAAGCTTCTACTTGGATCATTCCATATTGCACTTGGCTCACTTTTGCTGTTGTGTTTATTCATTTGTGTGTTGTGTTCGAACCGGCTAAAAACATTGGCACTCAACTGCCTTCTTGCGTAGATTCAACACCAAATTCTATTACGATAAAGATGTGCTGAGAGCGAAACAAACCCATTCCTCCCTAAGATGCGTGTGCTTATAACTGTTAAGGGTCGCTAAAGCTCAAAGGATAGAGCACAACTGGCATGAGATGTCAAATATAACAGGCCCTTTAAATGTTTATGCAGGAATACACACTGGTGTCCTCTGATTGCCTTGATGGTGATGGCAACTTGCATTTTTGAGTTCTGTTAATGATCATGTATGTAAAGTCTGACCACTGGTAGATCTTAGATCTTGTAGATTAGTGCTGTGGGTTTCCCACTGTGATGTTTTGGTTGTAAATAATTCTGTAACATGGCATCCTGATGGTTGGTTCCCTTTTGAAAGCTATATTTTGAGATGTTACCTCATCATTGTGTTTGTTTAACCTTTGAAATCCTTAACAAATTGCTGTTATGTGTTTCTTCTTTGTAATAAAACATTTCATAAACTTAGCAAAGTGATGTCAAGTTGAATGAAGACACTAACATCTTTAAAAAAAAATCAAGTTTGGGAATGGAATACAATTTTATGCACCAAATAACAATATAAGAACTCAAATATGATGCATTGAATAAATAAATAAATATATTGTCACAAATTTAAATAAACTCTGTATGCATAGTTGCATAGGAAATACATTTTATGAATATAAATTATATCTTGAATATTTTAAATACATATAAATTATAATTAAATATCCCTGTAAAATAGAACTAAAATATTTTAAATGTATATCAATTAAATCAAATATTATAAATGCATCTGCAAAGTGAATCAAAATCTCCAGATATAGAGCTGATTTAAAACTGCTTTTCATTCGCTGACCATTATAGGTAATTTCTTATCTACTTCACAACTAAAACAAAACCAACCCTAACTTCAGTAAGTCTGTGCTAGTTTAATCTTTCCCCTGTTACTCACTGTTACTCGACCCACATCACATTTCACTGAAAGCCAGCACCACATTTCTCATCTCTGCATCTGACGCTTTCACAGCCTCCAGGGCATTCCTTTGCTCTGACAGTGAAGCAGCTCGGACTGACACACAAGTCATCGTGTCATTTTGCCTGTTGTAGTTTCCAACGCAGCGATGTACCTGACCTCTGATCAGTCTGGGCAGTGTCTGATCCTGAAGAACAAACACACAATGACTTGAACAAGGTTTATGGTGTCTCTATCACTGCCAATATCATCACATGACAGTGTGCAGTCATAATGGTTTATCTTCTTTGAAAAATAGAAAATGCACAATGGAAAATACGACTTAATAGGTGTAAGTCGTCCTAACCCAAAGACAGTATCTTGTTTCTTTAATTGTTTCTTCAGATTCATATCTGTAATGTCATCTTTCATACAAACTAACTACTTCCATATATTTATTGGGAAATTACTGCCACCTACAGTAAAACTGAGGTATGAGCACAAGTGGTACATACCAATTTTATGATTCCTTCCCCCCCCCCACAGCAATGTTTCTATTAATTATTTTATGGAAGAGAACAATGTGAAAATTCAGACTCTTAATTTCTTGATCATTTACTCACCCCCATGTCATCCAAGATGTTAATATCTTTCGTTCTTCAGTCGAAATTAAATTACGTTTTTTGATGAAAACATTCAATGGACTTCAATGGGGATCAACAGGTTGAAGGTCCAAATTGCAGTTTCAACGCAGCTTCAAAGGGCTCTACATGATCCCAGCTGAGGAATAAGGGTCTTATCTAGCGAAACTATTGTCATTTTCCAAAAAAAAAAAAAAAATTCTATACTTTTTAACCACAAATGCTCGTCGACACACGTTGAAAAGGTCACGCGTGGTTCATTCTTTGTCTGTGTACTCCAGTTCAGAAAGGTAGGGTAGGGTGAAAAAACTCCATCTCATTTTCTCCTGCAGCTTCAAAATCATCTGACATCGTTGTTCTATTTTTTTGTAAAGGGCGTTTGACTTTCTTTACATGTTGATTTGTAAACTGGGTCATCAGCATCACTTCCACTTACATCATGTGTAACTAACTATGTAATGCAGTCGAGATGTAGTCTTGCAAGACAAGCATTTGTGGTTAAAAAGTATATACATTTTTAATAAAAATAATAGAAAATGGAATGTTTTTTTAAGTAAATGACAGATCGTTTTGCTGGACAAAAGAACATTATTCCTCTACTGGGCTCGTGGAGAGTCCTTCGAAGCTGCATTGAAACTGCAATTTGGACCTTCAACCCGTTGGTTAACATTGAAGTCCACTATATGGAGAAAAATCCTGGAATGTTTTCCTCAAATCCTTCATTTCTTTTCAACTGAAGAAAGACAGACATGAACATCTTGGATGACATAGGGGTGAGTAAATTATCAGGAATTTTTTTATTCTTGAAGTGAACTAAACCTTTTAAGATTTTTTTAATGCTTGTGAAAGAAGTCTTATGCTCAACATTTATTTAATCAAAAATACAGTAAAATCTGTAATATTATATTAAAATACTATTGCAATTTAAAATAACCATTTTCTTTTTTTGTTATATCTTAAAATGTAACTTATTCCTGTGATGGAAAAGCTGTTTAGCACCCATTACTCCAGTCATTTGTGTCACAGAAATGATCAGAAATCATTCTAATATGTGACCCTGGACCACAAAACCAGTCATAAGAGTCAATTGTTTTGAAATTTATACATCATCGGAAAGCTGAATAAATATGTTTTTTATTGATTAATGGTTTGTTGGGATAGGACAATATTTGGTAGAAAATCCGGAATCTGAGGGTGCAAAAAATCTAAATATTGGGAAAATCACCTTTAAAGTTGTCCACAGGGTTCTCACTCTAAGCCAAATGTCAAATTCCCTGACTTTCATTGACTAAAAAGCTGAATTCCATGACCTTTAATAAACGGATCCATCCATTTGCAAGCTTTATTTACTTGTTCACAAAACACACATACACACTACTGTTTTTTTTTTTTCGTTTTTTTTTGGCTTTTACCCTATTTATTTCTACAGACATTACCCTGTGTAGTGAAAGTGAAGTTCTTAGTGATGCATATTACTAATCAAAAATTAAGTTTTGCTATATTTATGGTATGAAGTTTCCAAAATATCTTCATGTAGAATTATCTTTAATTAATATACTAATGATTTTTGGCATAAAAGAAAAATCAATAATGTATTTTTGACTATTGCTACAAATATACTTGTGCTACTTAAGACTGGTTTTGTGGTCCAGGGTCATATATGATGATTTGTTTTCTTTTTATTACGGCTTAATATTTTAGTGGAAACTGTAATATATTTATTTCAGGATTCATTGATGACTAGAAGTTTGAAGACTAAAAAATACAGCATTTATTTGAAAAAGATTTTTTTGTAACATCATAAATATTATTCACTTTTATTCAATTTATTCCTTACTGACCCCAAACTTTGAAACCAATATTCTCAGACTCACATTTTCATAGTAAAGGCACTGGACCACCTCTTTACCATCCCTCATGAGAAATTTCTTTGCTCCGTGTTCTCCAAGTGTAACTGCAGAGTCCAATGTAGCTGTACAGGGAGACAGAACTGTTAGACACACAGACTCAGATCAAGGGGACCACATGATGTGTGTGATGGTTTCCTCACCAAACACCTCAAACAGCATTGGTACTCTGTTTCTGTACTGGCTCCAGTGCTTCATGCCTTCAATAACAGCGGTAATAACAAGCAGTGATGTCTCGCGAGGAGGCTTCTATCCAGCAGGGGAGAGAGAGTAAATCAGAAATGTTAGCTGAACAAATAAAACAACATTTTATACTGAGAGTCAGAAAATATTTGAAAAATCCAGCAGGTTTGCAGCATTGCAGGAAAGTGGAATAGACTGTGTATTTTTACATTTAATTTTTTTTACATTTTTTTTGTATGTTGAACATGACTGCCACTTTATAATTGTAATACGCACCTGCTGCTGAGGGGTGGTCTGGACACATGAGGTGTCCATCTTTTCTTTTGCCCACATTCCACTGGCTGATTGTTCAACAGGTCTGAAGTTCCACTTGCCACTGTAATTTTGAGCACCAGGGCCCTGAGTGCTTCCTGCTGCAGGGGTACACTGCTGTGGGCGGTATGGCAGTCTGGGAGAATTTGTCGGCCTGTTAAATGACTGTTGATTCTGGATGCTGCTGGACCATCTGGGCTGGCTGACTGAAACTGAGCTCGTTCTTGGAAAACCACCATGAAGCTGGGACCCAACTGCTGGAATCGAATCCTGTCTCACTGGAGGCCTCTGTTGCCCTGTTTGTGACCTGAAGGTAAAATGGTGACGAATACAAAATATAATGTCACAAATGTTTTTCAGTATAAGTAAAAATGTGCGTAATGTAGTAATAACTTCTGAACAAGTTGTTTTTATTAAACTTCAAAATATTATTCAGTGTACGTTTGACTATTGAGATGCCTTACCTAACTTTAACTAACAATGAGCAATACATTTGTTACAGTATTTATTACTCTTTGTTAATGTTAGGTAATAAAAATACACCTGCTCATTGTTAGTTCATGTAAGCCCAAATCAAATAATATTAAGAGATATATTTCTTTAAATAATGTATTGGAGTATGTTGAAATTAAAATGAACTAAGATTAATAAATGATTTACATTTTTTTTTCATTGTTAGTTCATGTTAACTAAATGTAGATAGTTCAACTTTTTCTGAAATTCTCAAGCTCGGTTTCAAACATTATTTCTGACCAAAATACAAGTCCATAATTCATAATAATGCTTTCTACAGTGGAAAGGCCAAAAAAAACACCAACATTTTGTTTGGAACTGTTTTGAACTGTTCTCACTCCTAAACATGACTTGATCTGTGCATATTTCTTTCCTGGTTCAGATGTGACAACTTTTTCACTAGAGAATACAATATTATGGATAGAGTACTCATATTTTAGGCAGAAGCAACAGTTTGGAGTTAAAACCGCCTTAAAGATGTATTTGTTTCTTTCAAATATGCAGCTTTTCACTTTGCAAGGTGTTAACTGATGAACTGGAGTGGTGTGGATTACTTGAGAATTATTATGATGTTTTTATCAGCTGTTTTGACGGCACCCATTCACTACAGAGATCCACTGGTGAGCAAGTAATGTAATGCCAAACTCAAAATCATAGTTTTTTTTGGAAAGGGTTCAAATACACAAAAATGCTAAAGAACCACAGAATTTGTGGGACCTGAAGGATTTTTCTGAAGAACAGCAGGCAGTTCAACTGTTCAGGAAAAACAAGGGACTCATGAACAACTATCACTAAACAAAAAAACACAGCTGTGGATCATTCAGGTAACAACACAGTATTAAGAATTAAGCTTTCAAGGTCATTTTTATACATTGAACTATTTTTTTCTCTTGTGGACTATATGTAAATGCTTTTCCATGTCAAAAAGAAATAGTTCTTTTACAGTTTTTAACAAGGTACCAAACTTATTTGGATATTTTTGTCTATATGCTTGCTTTACAGTTTTAATTTGTTCTAAAATGCAATCCTGCATTTATGAATAAATTACGCACGGATTTGGATACAACAGCTTCAAGACCTTTCTGGTATGCAGTCATTATTTCTTAGCATCAGATGAGTACCAGACATGGGCAGGTTTTTTTGGGTGAGGTAAAGGTGCATATCCTCGTCCCACCACACCAGGTGAAGGAGCAGATCTCAGGCTGGCTTGCTGTGATGAAAGATAGGCTCGCTGGTTCCACTGACCACTCTGACCTAAAGCTAAAGAGAAACTTAAAAGTTATATTTGAAAAACACAATAAAAAAAGACAGCTTTGTCCGCATATATAGTATAATTAGCCATTGAAATTAGCATACATACCATTCAAACTTTGTAAAAAGTGCTATACAAATAAATTAGATGATCTGTAAATATAATCTATGATCTGTCTACTGGCTGTTTTCAGCATACTGCATTTAAAAAATATCTAAAAATATACGCCACCAGTCAAATGTTTTGGACAGTAAGATTATTTTTAAAGAAGTCTCTTCTGCTTACCAAGCTTGCATTTATTTGATCCAAAGTACAGCAATTTTGAAATATTTGTACTATTTAAAATAACAGTTTTCTATTTAAATATATTGTAAAATGTAATTTATTCCTGATTTCAAACCTGAATCTTTAGCATCATTACTCCAGTCACATGATCCTTCAGAAATCATTCTAATATTCTAAGATTTGCTGCTCAGATTTATTATTATTATTATGTCAAAAACAGCTGAGTAGAATTTTTCAGGTTTCTTTGATGAATAGAAAGCTCAGAAGAACAGCATTTATCTGAAATAGATACTTTTTGTAACTTAAATGTCGTTATCATCTTTGTCTTTTGATCAATTTAAAGCATCCTTGCTAAATAAAAGTATGAACTTTTATCATTCCTTTAAAAAATTATACTGACTCCAGTGAGTTTTTGAATGGTATAGTGCAGGGTTCCTCAAATCTTACCCAGGAGGGCCAATGCGCTTCAGAGTTTAGCTCCAACCCTGATCAAACTCACCTACCAGTGATTTTCTAATGATCCTGAATACACTGATTAGCATGCTCAGGTGTGTTTGATTAGGGTTAGATCTAAACTTTTCAGGAAAGTGGATCTCGTGGGCCAGATTTGAGGATCCCTGGTATAGTGTATAATGTTACAAATGCTTTTATTTCAGATACATGCTGATCTTTGGTTTATTTATCAAAGAATCCTGAAAATCTACTCAGCTGTTTTCAACATAATAATAATAATAAATATTTTCTGAGACAGAAAAGTGTTATGTGACACTAAAGACTGGACTAATGATGCTGAAAATGTTACCTTTACCTTTGATCACAGGAATAAATTATAACTGGTAGTGTACAAAAACAAAAAAAATAAATTACCAGACAACTAATTTCAGTGTGTTAACATAAGACAATGAATTAGAAAAGTGAATATCTGACATCTGAGCAGTGTAGCATAAAATGCAGTGAAAAAAACATACTGGGAAGAGCAGAGGAGGAGGAGGTTTGTGTCTCATTGTAGTGGCTGGTAGTGAAGAGCTCACTCTCTGAGGGATTAGACGTCAAAGGCAGCCTATTCCTCTTCCTTTGATTAAACAGAGGCACAGAGAGACAGCCTGCAGAAAGACAAAACTCTGCTTTGATTTCAGGCTCAAACAACCTGAATGACACTTTTAAGTGCAGCAAAGTGTTGTATTAGCACATGAACAGTTCAATTATTTTGACTGGTTAGGCAAATTTATGTATAAGGATCTCTCTGACAATAATAAATATACTAAATAGCAAGTAATTAGCTAGATTATTTTAATGGTATTTGGCAGACTTTGACAATCCTAAATTACCTGCGTTTGGTCTTTGGTTTTCATTCCTCCACATCTTGAAAAATCACTCCTCGCACTGCCCAAGAGGTTTAACAATATTATTGTGTAAAAGTGAAACAACAATTTATTGTAAATTTATGCATTTCCAATAATTCACTTTATGTATTTCAGTTGCATTCGGAGGTCTGGTTTCTCATAAAGATCCAACCTTATTATTCAGTGTTTGTCGACACACACAAAAAAATAATGCGCTTTTCTGTCTATTTTTTGTTCTCACTCTCTGAACTCAGCATAAAGGTCAAAAGTGTTGTTAAAATATTAAGTAAAACGTTTTTTATAATGATTTCGTATGTAATACGAAAGATTTGCTAAATTGATTTTGCTAATAGTAAAAGGTCATTCATGCAAGAATCAAACTGTGCTTACCAGTACGAAATGGCGTCAATTATGTGAAAAAGAAGCGCTTATTTTGTAGTTTGAGTCGTGTCTGTGGTTTAACTTTATATTAATTCTTTAGTGTCACAACATTTTTGTTTATTGCTACGAAATCGTTTTGGCGCGAGTCTCGATGTGGAGCGTTCGCTAGTGAACTCCGAGTCATACTCGCGAATCGGTTCTTTCGAACAGTTCGTTTTAAATAGCCCGAATTAAAAACTGATTTATTAGCAGTTCTTTTCGTACCATATGTGACCCTGGACCACAAAACCAGTCGCAAGGGTGAATTTCCTTTAAACTGAGATGTATACATCATCGTAAAGCTGAATTAATAAGCTTTTCATTGATGTATGGTTTGTTAGGATAGGACTACTGTGTATGTGGCTGAGAAACAACTAGGCCTATTTGAAAATATGGAATCTGAGGGTGCAAATAAATTTAAATATTGAGAAAATCGCCTTTAAAGTTGTCCAAATCAAGTTTTTAGCGATGCATATTACTAATCACAAATTAAGTTTTGATATATTTATGGTTGGAAATTTACAAAATATCTTCACAGAACATGATCTTTACTTAATATCCTGATGATTTTTGGCATAAAAGAAAAATCGATAATTTTGACCCATACAATGTATTTTTGGCTATGGCTACAAATATACCCATGCTACTTAAAACTGGTTTTGTGGTCCAGAGTCACATATGTCTCACTGCAAGCAAGATCTATAGAGATACTGTCGACTCCTTTGTAAAGAAGTACTAAAAAAAATAATAAATAAATAGGCCTACATACATAATATTAAAAAATATAGGCACAACTTGTCACAAAGGGCAAAACTGTAATCATGTACACGCAGTAAATCTTTTTCAGTATTTAAAATGTATTTTCATATTTTAGGGATGCAAGCCTGTGTTTGGTAAAAAAAAAACAAAAAAAAAAAGCATTTTAAAATAGTAAAAGAAAAGAGACTGTTGCTCTGAGATTTAAAATGTATCTAAACCTGTTCTATATTGATTAAATCTATTTACATTTTTGAATCATCTGATATTTATGGTTTTGAATTTCTTCTATTATGTGGTTGGAAACAGTAACCACCAAGTAGGCCCATAATACTGTCAGAAATTAGATTTCTCACGAGAATTCATATATACAAAATATGTCTGTCAGCACTGCCTGATCCACTGAATTATCAGTGTTGATTGCTAAAATCTGTGTGTGTGTGTGTGTGTGTGTGTGTGTGTGTGTGTGTGTGTGTGTGTGTGTGTGTGATTATGCAAATGACAAAAAAACGAACAGTTAATATACCTGGAGCTGTTTTAGTTAGCCTACCAAAGGTGGCATAGCCTAAATATGAACAACAAGACCGCAAAGTGTTTTGAGAAAGTTTTGCATGGATAATAAGTGCTGCTGGAATTGTGGTAAGTTCAAATGATATTTAGCAAATGTAGCAAATACAAAAGCAGAGTTTACATTGGAATTAAAGTACACATTTTAGTGTATAAGAAAATAAACTCTACCCTCTAAAGACATTATATCTCCAGAGCTTCATAATAAAGTTACGCTTACAGTGCTAAAAATATCCAAACACAAGTAAATGAAACCATTGTGAATATGTGAAAAAATTCAGATTTTGCATTATATGCTCACCTCAAGACATATCATACATTCAAGAAATGCAAAACTATTGCAAATTATTATTTAAATATCACATCTACTCATAGAACAGCTGCTATAAATAGAGTTTTTGCTGTATGTGGTAACTATCAGTGCTCATGAGCGCTTGAGTTGAACATCTTGGTAACTGACTGTGGGTGAACACGTAACCCTATTTACAAACTTCTGCTCACTTTCTAAATGTGTATGGTATTTCATGTTGATGTGCTTATTTCAGAGACTGGAGATGGATTTACAGAACAAAGTAGCTGTGGTGACTGGAGGTGCTCAGGGTTTGGGCAAAGCCTTTGTTGAAATACTGCTAAAAAAGGGGTCAAATGTAATCAGTCTTGTTGTTTGCTTGCATGTGTACCCAAAGTCGACCAGCTTCATAGCAACATTTTTCTTCTACTACTATGTAAAATACTACACTATAGGATACTAGACTACAGATTGATTTTGATTACAGGTGGCCTTCATTGATGTGAATGAACCACTGGGAAAAGAGTTGAAGGCTGCGCTTGCTGAAGAATACGGAGCAGACAGGGTTGAATTTTATGTTGCGGATGTCTCATCTAAGGAGGAATTTACAGGTATATATATTTTTATTATTATTATTATTATTATTATTATATGTGACCCTGGACAAAACCAGTCATAAGTGTCTGAAAACATCTAACACATCTAAAAGCTGGATAAATAAGCTTTACATTGATGTATGGTTTGTTAGGATAGGATCATATTTGGCCAAGATACAACTATTTGAAAATCTGCAATGTGAGAGTGTAAAAAATACTGAGAAAATTGTCTTAAAGGTTTTCAAATTAAGTTCTTTGCAATAAATATTACTAATCAAAAATTAAGTTTTGATACATTTACATTTGGAAATTTACAAAATAAATTAATGGAACATGATCGTTAGGCTACTTAATATCCTAATGATTTTTTCCATAAAAGAAAAATCAATAATTTTAACCCATACAGGTTATTGCTACAAATATATGTATGCTACTTAGAACTGGTTTTGTGGTCCAGGGTCACATATAGTCTTTTTCACTTGTCTGGAAAAGATGAAATAACCTCAGCATATTTTCTTTACAGGAGTTTTTCAGAAAATTGTGGACAAGTTTGGCCACATTGACATTATGTACAACAATGCAGGGGTTGTCAATGAAAATGACTGGGAGAAAACCATTGCCATAAACATGGTATGATTTTATTAAAGCATCGGTTCTTCTGCCTGTCTGTCTGTTCATCTGGCAACATGTTGTACTGTTTATGTGGCTGTTATAGGTGGGGCTGGTGAGGGGAACATATCTGGCTCTAAAGTACATGAAAAATAATCCTGATAGAAAAGGGGCAATTATCAACATATCATCTACTGCAGGTTTGGAACTTAATACACTTAATCAGTCAAATCAATGACATATATATACATATATATACACACTACCGTTCAAAAGTTTGGGGTCAGTAAATGTTTATTCATTCTTTTTTTTTTTTTAAAGAAATGAATAAATTGTTACATTAATAACAAAGTGACATAATAGATTTACATTGCTAGAAAAGATTTATAGTTTGAATAAATGTTGTTCTTGAAAGAAAAAAATACAGGTTCAAAAAAAAAAAAAAAAAAAAACATTGGCGGCACAACTGATAATTCTACTAATAATTCAGAATATCAGAATGATTTCTGAGAGATCATGTGACACTTAAGCCTGAGAAACTGAGTAACAGCTGATGAAAAATCAGCATTGCATCACTGGAATAAATTATATTTTAAAGTATATGAAAATAAAAACCATTATTTTCTATTGTAA
Source organism: Cirrhinus molitorella (assembly GCA_033026305.1). NCBI lineage: Eukaryota > Metazoa > Chordata > Actinopteri > Cypriniformes > Cyprinidae > Cirrhinus > Cirrhinus molitorella. Next base: position 31,840,461 of record CM065119.1, read on the forward strand.
TAACATTTTGTAATATTACAGTTTATTTTCTGTATTTTTGATAAAATAAATGCAGCCTTGACTTCATTAAAAAAAAATTGCAAGTCTTACTGACCCCAAACTGTTGAACGGTAGTGTATATATATGTATATATATACAGTGCAATTTATTTCTGTGATGGCAAAACTGAGTTTTCAGCAGTCATTACTCCTGTGTCACATGATTCTTCAGAAATCATTCTAATATACTGATTTTGGAGCTCAAGAATAATTCCTACACTTCCATTCAAAAGTTTGGGCTTATGAGGATTTAAAAAAATACATTCATACTTTTATTCAGCTAAAGAAGTGATTGTAAAGATGTATAAACTTCCAAGATTTCTATTTAACAAATAAATGCTGTTGAATTTTGATAAGCAGCAAAAACTCATTTCAACATTGATAAGAATAAGGACCATTATAAGAATAAGGACCATTATTAATAATATATAATTATAACATATAATAATTGAGCACTAAATCAACCAATTACAATGATTTTTGAAGAATCATGCAACAGAGGACTTAAAATTCAGAACGCTCACTGATGTTTCTGAAGGAAACACAATTGCATTAAGAGCAGAGGGGGTAAAAAACTTTTTGAAGATCAGGGTAAATTAACTAATTTAGTTTTCTGGGAAACATGTAAGTATCTTCTGTAGCTTCTGAAGGGCAGTACTAAATTTAAAAAAACATACATGATTTTTAGGCAAAATAAGAAAAATGTACATATCTTCACTCTGTTCAAATGTTTATACCCCTGCCTCTTAATGCAATGTTTTTCCTTCTGGAGCATCATTGAACATTTGAACCTTCTGTAATAGCTGCATATGGGTCCCTCAGTTGTCCGTGGTGTAAAAACATGGATCTCAAAATCATAGTCATTTTTGGAAAGGGTTCAAATACACACAATTTACAAAAAAAGAACAGCGGGAAGACTAACTGTTCAGGACCCATGAACAACTATCACTAAACCAAAAAAAAAAAAAAACAGCTGTGGATCATTTAGGTAAACAGTATTAAGAATCAAATGTAGCCTATGTAAACTTTTAAATCGGGTCATTTTTATAATTTTTTCTTGTGGACTATATGTAAACATATTTTATGTGAAATATCTTATTCAGGTCAGTAGTAAATAAAAAATAACATGCATTTTGTATTATCCCTTTTATTTTGGTAAAATAATTAATATTTTGCAGATTACACAAGGTGTATGTAAACTTTTGACTTCAACTGTGTATATATATAAATAAAACACACACACACACACACATAAATATACTCAAGTTTTTTTATATTGGCCACAGGTCTGTGGTTTGTGCCAACAGCGCCCATCTACACAGCGACTAAATATGCAGTGGTGGGATTCAGCCGTGCTATTGCAGTATGTTTAGTAACATTTAATGAATAATTTTTTTTTTACATTTGTAATATAATGATATGAATGTAATGACAGCGATAATTCATATAAACTTAAAGCCTTGAAAGATAATGGTAGTAAATCTTTTGCTAATAATAAGCCAATTTAATTATTTTTGTATGTTTCACAGGCTGTTGCTATGAACTCCAACCTTGAGCTGAGGATCAACATTCTCTGTCCAGGTATGGTGAAGACTAACCTGCTGTCCTCTAATAATATAGAGGACCATTTTGGGCAGTTTTCACACATAGCAGGACTGAAGGACATGGTTCTGGAGAGAAACAGCTTTGTGACGTGAGTTAATATGCCTTATACTTTTCATTAGAGATTTTGCAGGCAAAAGTAATTCATTTTTATACTTCAATGTCATTTCTATATTTATAGGGCTGATGATGTTGCTGAGGCTTCCCTTATTCTTTTGACAGATAAAAGCAAGAACGGAGAAATTTTGAAGATTGATAGTCATGGTATAGAGTTCATATCCCTTCCTGAACCATCAGCCATGCGAAAGTAGCTAATCAGCTTCTTTCTCTGCCAAAACCATAACTTTTAGTGCTGATTCCTAATGCCAGATTAGAATTGTAATGCTCCTTTAATTTTGCCTGGCTGAAAATGTACCAATCTTTCTCAGTTCTAATTGGCAGGAGACAATATGCACACTTGAGGCAGAGCTAATATGAGATCTTTACTAAATAAAAGATCAAATGAAAGGTCTTTTAAGTCTTTGACTTTTCATATACAGTTGAGGTCAAATGTTTTCATACACCTTGCAGAATCTGCAAAATGTTAATTATTTTTTACCAAAATAAGAGGGATCATATAAAATTATTTGTATTTTTTATTTAGTGCTGACCTGAATAAGATATTTCACATAAAACTGAATTTGATGAAAAATGAATTTATAAAAATGACCCTGTTCAAAATTTTACATACACTTGTTGATTCTTAATACTGTGTTGTTACCGGAAATATCCGCAGCTGTTTTTTTTGTTTTGTTTTGTTTTGTTTTTTTTGTTTAGTGATAGTTGTTCGTGAGTCCCTTGTTTGTCCTGAAAGGTTAAACTGCCCACTCTACTTAAAAAAAATCCTTCAGGTCCCACAAATTATTTGTTTTTTCAGCAATTATGTGTATCTGAACCCTTTCAACAATGTCTGGATCCATCTTTTGACACTGAGGACAACTGAGGAACTATATGCGACTATTACAGAAGGTTCAAACATTCACTGTGGACCAGAAGGAAAACCAATGCATTAAGAACTAGGGGTTGAAAACTTGAATTTGAAGATCAGGGTAAATGTAACTTATTTTGTCTACTGGGAAACATGTATTTTCTGTAGCTTTTGAAGGGCAGTACTAAATGGAAAAATAAGGAAAATTTACATATCTGCATTCTGTTCAAAAGTTTACACCCCTGGTTCTTAATGCATTATTTTTCCTTCTGGAGCATCAGTGAGCGTTATGTGAACATCTTTTATTTGAATTATCTTATTCAGGTCTGTACTAAATAAGAAATAACATGTATTTTGTATTAAGTTAGTAGTCAACAATCTGGAATGATTAAGTTTTTTAAATGTTTTTGAAAGAAAGTTCACAAATGTTGCATTTATTTGATCAACAATACAAGTAAAAAAGCAATATTGTTAAAAAGCATTACAGTTTGTTTTCTGTTTAGTTGAACAGTTTTCTATTTAAATCAAACTTTCAGCAGCCGTTATTGCAGTTTTAAGTGTCACATGATATTTCAGAAAAAGCTATCACAGTTATCAGAACTCAATCTGTTCACTAATAATGTTTTTATTAATAGGCTAATTTCCCTCTGAAATTAATGAAGAAAAAAGCTAAATGAAATTGCTTGACCATCAAACTTGACCACAAAATGCATAGATTTATCTAGAAATTGATTGCATTGTGAAAAGTGCTCAAATCCGTTAATACTTCAAATATTCATCTCAACTGTCAACAGTTCAATCTCGGCCAATACTGTGTGTCTCTGTGGGTCGGTCGATGCGGTAGATGCACTCAGCTGGCAAGAAGTATCCCAGGTACTCTACTGTGTCTGGGGTAGTGTCTATGTAGTAATGGCCACCCTCACCATGGTGACTGAAGCCATGTGTGTGCTCCACTCTCAGGTCAAGACCCTGTTAATTGGGAGCAACAGAAATTAGTTGATATAAAATATTTAGCAAAGATGTAAAATAATATTGTCAGTGAAATGGAGGTATTGCACATTTAGTACTCACTGGGTCTTTGGACACCATGACAGTTTGAAAGATCAGTGGAGCACTGACTTCAAAATGCTTGAGCCAGTTATTGACTTCCTCATTGGTGTTTAGAGGGCAGGCGGAGAATTCACGTGGCTTAAAGACAGAGCAGTGCAAAGATTATACCACCATTACATAATTTTTGCTCTACCATTTTTAAATGTATTTATAATTCAAGATGCTGTTTTAGTCTCCGATCAGACAGAACGCATTTTGTGCAGTGCGAGGCGCCTTTTTTAAATTGTTTTCCATTGGCAGTGAGCGTTCTGCGCGCTGTTTATGCGCCCCCGGTGCCTCATGTTTCAACCGCCTGCTGCAACTCTGTGCAGAAAAGCGCTCAACGTCATTGCGTTTTTTCCATTGTGCAATCGAATGTTTCGATGGTTTCATAGCAACATAAAAAAACGCTGCGCACTGCTCTTTTTTTTTTTTTTTTTTAAGTCACCAAAAAAAAGGCAGTGCTGTGCGCCTCGTGTTTTCAGGCATAAAAAGCGTGTTCGGTGTGATCGGGGCCTTATTGTAGGGCTGTTCGATTCTGAAAATTTTGAAATCGATTCTGATTCCTGGTTCTGGAATCAATGGGATTCGATTCCAAGAATCGATTCCTCACTGTTGTTTTCTATTCTTTTTCTATTCTTGTTTTTTAGATTAGAGGAACCTAATTTCGCAATGACTGCAGGAAATTAAGGTCATAGAAAGTAGCCATTTCATAATATGAAGCTTCATTTGTAAACATTTTGATACATTTCTGCTCTGACTGATTTTAAATCGTCATTTTGTCTGCATTGCCCATTAAATTAGTCATAGCCCACAGCTCAGCAGTGGACGTGTTTATTGCATGAATAAAACAAGACATGAAGTGTGTAAAATACATGTGCAAAGTTCAGCTGAATGATGTTTACTTTAACTTTATGCTTTGCACAAAATTAGACAAATATAATGTTACTGAAAAAAAATAACCATAACATTAACAACAACACTGATAAAAGAGCTTGTGGTTTATCTGTCAATCAGATGACCTCTCTGCCTCTGATCTGTGCTCTGTGTTTTCTTCAGAATTATTGTTGACTGATAGAAAGGTAAAAAAAAAAAATAGTATTTACAGGTCCTTCTCAAAAAATTAGCATATTGTGATAAAGTTCATTATTTTCTGTAATGTACTGATAAACATTAGACTTTCACATATTTTAGATTCATTGCACACAACTGAAGTAGTTCAAGCCTTTTTTTTGTTTTAATATTGATGATTTTGGCATACAGCTCATGAAAACCCAAAATTCCTATCTCAAAAAATTAGCATATCATGAAAAGGTTCTCTAAACGAGCTATTAACCTAATCATCTGAATCAACTAATTAACTCTAAATACCTGCAAAAGATTCCTGAGGCTTTTAAAAACTCCCAGCCTGGTTCATTACTCAAAACCGCAATCATGGGTAAGACTGCCGACCGGACTGCTGTCCAGAAGGCCATTATTGACACCCTCAAGCAAGAGGGTAAGACACAGAAAGAAATTTCTGAACGAATAGGCTGTTCCCAGAGTGCTGTATCAAGGCACCTCAGTGGGAAGTCTGTGGGAAGGAAAAAGTGTGGCAGAAAACGCTGCACAACGAGAGGGGGACCTGCGGAAGCAGTGGACTGAGTCTGGAGTAGAAACATCCAGAGCCACCGTGTACAGGCGTGTGCAGGAAATGGGCTACAGGTGCCGCATTCCCCAGGTCAAGCCACTTTTGAACCAGAAACAGCGGCAGAAGCGCCTGACCTGGGCTACAGAGAAGCAGCACTGGACTGTTGCTCAGTGGTCCAAAGTACTTTTTTCGGATGAAAGCAAATTTTGCATGTCATTCGGAAATCAAGGTGCCAGAGTCTGGAGGAAGACTGGGGAGAGGGAAATGCCAAAATGCCTGAAGTCCAGTGTCAAGTACCCACAGTCAGTGATGGTCTGGGGTGCCATGTCAGCTGCTGGTGTTGGTCCACTGTGTTTTATCAAGGGCAGGGTCAATGCAGCTAGCTATCAGGAGATTTTGGAGCACTTCATGCTTCCATCTGCTGAAAAGCTTTATGGAGATGAAGATTTCATTTTTCAGCACGACCTGGCACCTGCTCACAGTGCCAAAACCACTGGTAAATGGTTTACTGACCATGGTATTACTGTGCTCAATTGGCCTGCCAACTCTCCTGACCTGAACCCCATAGAGAATCTGTGGGATATTGTGAAGAGAAAGTTGAGAGACGCAAGACCCAACACTCTGGATGAGCTTAAGGCCGCTATCGAAGCATCCTGGGCCTCCATAACACCTCAGCAGTGCCACAGGCTGATTGCCTCCATGCCACGCCGCATTGAAGCAGTCATTTCTGCAAAAGGATTCCCGACCAAGTATTGAGTGCATAACTGAACATAATTATTTGAAGGTTGACTTTTTTTGTATTAAAAACACTTTTCTTTTATTGGTCGGATGAAATATGCTAATTTTTTGAGATAGGAATTTTGGGTTTTCATGAGCTGTATGCCAAAATCATCAATATTAAAACAAAAAAAAAAGGCTTGAACTACTTCAGTTGTGTGTAATGAATCTAAAATATATGAAAGTCTAATGTTTATCAGTACATTACAGAAAATAATGAACTTTATCACAATAGCTAATTTTTTGAGAAGGACCTGTATTTAAGATGGAAATTAGATCAAGACCCTCGATCACATCATGATCTATTCTGTCGTGCAACGCTCAAAACTATGGACAACATGCCAGTTCCAGTTTTTTGTGGAAACAAATCAGACTTCTAATCTACATTCTCAAACTCAGACGAGCTGAGTACCGACTCGTTTTCATTCAGTTAATTTTCGCGAATCGACGTTCAGCAATGTTTAATGACATAAGCAGATATATGCAGACTTTATAGGATGCAGCCTTCCATTTGAGAGGCATCCATAGATGAGCTCTGTTGAACTGAAAATGTCTCTGAATGAGGAGTCGATTCTCCTAGTGGAATCGATTCCAACCTTTGGAATCGACTCTCGATTCTCAATGCCTCGGAATCTATCCTTTTTGGAATCGATTCCCAGCCCTACCTTATTGTATAGAGTTTATTAACAAATTAATGTCATGTCATTAATGTTATGGTCCCCATAATGTAGTGAATACCAGTATAAAACCCAAAGAAACACAAGAATTTCAACTAAAACTGAAAAGCATAAAAAAAGACTGTACACTTCAGGGTCAGAAATGAACTTTTCCATTAAGTGGCAATATTTGTCCCCTGAAATTGATTTCCAGTCATTTTTTACATTTATAAGGAGAACTTTTATAATCACCTTATTATTATAGAAATCATGCTATGTTGTCTTTAAATGTCAAATACATAAATTTACACAATTACTTTAATATTTTAAACTGTTGTCAATAACAACAGACTGTTTAAAATTGGAGCTAAATTATACATGTAAAAAACATGAGCTCATATAGCTGCAATATGACAAATCCACACAGAACCCAAAAATGCACTTTTAATTATTGGCACGCTTAACTTAATATTTGGTAGCACCCCCTTTGGAAAAAATAACTAAAATCAACCATGAATGAGTTTCTTACACCTCTCTACTGGATTTTTGGACCACTCATCTTTTGCAAACTGCTCCAGGTCTGACACTGATGTACCCTGTGTCTGCAGATCAGCTTGAATTTGTTTGGAAGTTAATCTGGGTTCTTTATCCACCATTCAAACAATCCTTCATTGTAATTAATTCCACAGACAACTCCTTACACTTTGTTCTTTTCTCCATGCTCAGTGTGACACACAACACAAAGCCTGAGTCAACTTTTTTCTATTTTAACTGGTTGCAAGTGTGATTAATATATTGGTCACACCTGTTACTTGCCACAGGTGTGTCTAAATACAAATTACAGGAGCATCACATCCTTGAAAAGCAATTATTTCTTACAATTTTGACAAGGTGCCAATAATTTTGTCCAGTCCATTTTTGAGTTCTGTGTAAAATTGTGACTTTTCAACAATAAGCATGTGAATACCAAAACATTTGCAATTTGGAAAACATTTTTGAGAGAAGTCTTGCATTAATGCAATTATATGCATTAACTTGGACATTTTTTGACATTTTGACTTTTTACTTTCTGAACTCTTTATAACCCTACAAATGTTTTTCAATATTATTATTATTATTATTATTATTATTATTATGTTTTTGGCATTTTGTTACCATGATATGGATCTTTGCCTTCCCCTTTTGTAGGACAAAAGTTCCACCCAGGGCCACGCTCTTCTCCCCATAATGTTCTTCCATGGTCTTTCTCATGGAGCTCACAAGACTGTCCTCTCCAGTCCTTACACAGGCTCTCACCTCAATGACCTGCAATGGTAGTTTTTCAAACTTTGTTATTGTTTGATAATAATGATTTGGAGAATATTTGTTGTATGTGAAAGCTGATTAATGAATAGTAATAATACATACAGTACCATTGAAATGTTTGGGGTTAGTAGGATTTTCTTTTTAAAGATACTGATATTACTCATCACTTATTAAAAAATGACATTAAAGAAATTTTTTATGTTACAGTAGTTTTTATTTAAAATAAATGCTGTACTTTTGAACTTTTTATTTATCAAAGAATTGAGAAAAATGTATTTCAGTTTCTACAAAAATATTAAGCAGCACAACTGTTTTTAGAACTGATAATAATAAGAAATGTATCTTGAGCACCAAATCAGTATATTAGAATAATTACTCAATAAATCATTCAGTGATACTGAAGACTGGACTAACGGCTGTATATTAAAATTAATGTATTTTAAGTTATAATGATACTTTACAAAATAGTTTTTACTGTTTTTTTAATAAAACAAATGCATTTTTAAAAATCTTTTTAAAAACTTTTGAATGGTAGCGTAAATATTGGATAAATGCATTTCAGGTGGTTTTGGGTTCTGTAATAATTATCAGTAGCTCACGCCTGGTAATGGTTTCATCATTAACAGCCATTATCAAAGGAAATACTTCATGCAATAACTAAAAACACAGCAATGGCATGTATAGTGCCACAATTTTGTCAGTCTGATATGAAGAGCAAAGTCCCCATGGTTTTTACCTGTCCAGGATTGCCCTCACATGCATAAAGGTTTGCGAGAAGGCCAAAGTCACAGTCACTGAACCTGTCACTGTATTTCTCCAGCAGACATTTTTCGTCCACTGGGTTGATGGATGAAAAATAACTACCATTCACTGCAGGTCTTCCTTCAGCTTCAGTCAGCACCAGAGGCATTAACTACAAAAGAAAAAAAATGGGACAGAAACAATGTTACAAACTTCACATTAAACCAAAAAGGAGTGTATTTAAAATGAACAATGCGATTTGTAGTGATATGATTTTATGACTTTTGGACTTTATACAGAAACGTATTACCATATGTGACCATGGACCACAAAACTAGTCATAAGGGTAATTTTTTTTTTTTTAAAAATTGAGATTTCCATTGATGTATGGTTTGCTAGAAAAGGACAATATTTGGCCAAAATACAACTATTTGAAAATCGGGAATCTGAGGCTGCAAAAAAAATCTAAACATTGAGAAAATCACCTTTAAAGTTGTCCAAATGGAGTTCTTAGCAATGCAGATTACTTATTAAAAAAGTAATTTTTTAATAAGTTTACTGATCCCGCTGCTAATTCACATCAGTTTTATTTCTTTCATTGATTTATTTTTTACAATTTAATTTTTATTCCATTTCATTAGGTCCAAACATTTTAACGGGGAAAAACTTCATGTTTCTAGTTTTAGTGCAGCTATCCACCTTTTTTTCCTGTAAGAGTGGACATTTGTAAAGTTTATTGTGTCTAGTGTTGGAAACTCAGAAGCGAAGACCAAGAGACTTTTGTGTATCTTCAGCAGGCTTCTTTATTGAGAATGTGCTGTGTGGCGCTGCAGTCATCAAAAGTCTAACTAAGACAGTGATACATTGTAGTTTATATACATTTAGGGGGCAGTGCTTAGAAATGGAGACAGAGCACCTGGGTGACAACCTTAAACAAAGCATGCAAATGAAGCATTCAGATATAGCAACCTGCCCCATTTCACCAGTCCTAATCCAATAACTATCTTTGAGTATAACTTTGAGTCTTTGAGTATCTGGCTCATTTGACTTACAATAAGAGAACAGGAACTGGCAGGAACCTCTTGCTACAAACTTTGTTTGAGAGAATCATTTGTCTGATGTCTTCATATATACCTTAAATGCTAAATACAATGTACTTCACCTTAGTTTTTCATGTGATGCTATGTCATAACATAGGTTAATCATATCATAAAACACATTCTTAAATGTGTAATCCCACACTGGCAACCAGTCTCATTCCCTTCTAGCTATTTTTAGCTGTACAAAATAGCTTGTTTTTCTGCTTGACACTGCAAACTGTGACTAATTCTTCATGTTATTTCCCTATAATGGCTTATGAACCGGAAGTCTGACACATTACCAGAAATCAGCTTAATTCCGCACTGAAAAATAAGGTGGATACAGACCTCTCCATTCATCCCAGTTGTCTTGCGGGAAACAGCACCAGCACCAAGAAAAAATCCACCAGGCAGCTCCACCTCCTTGGACACAGTGTTCATGTTGTACACCTTAGAGGCAGAGGAGGACAAAGTACACAACTGCTGGTCAAATATTACTTAAGTTAAAGTTGTAAAGACAGATTTTTATTTAATTAAATATTTAGTATGTAATACTTGCAATACCTTATGCCTCTGAAGCAATTTATAATACATTTCACCTACTGAATACATTTACTAGGTTGGAATAAAGAGCTTTTAGAATGTTAAAAACTTGTATAAATTGAGTAGACAAAAATAAATAAATAATTTGACACCCCTACCCACTATATAAAATATCACATAAATGCAACTAGTCAGTGTTCAAAAAATGCTGAGGAATCACTTCACGTAAACCTACAAGAGTGATTTCTGATAGACTGATACCCTACTTCGTTACTGTCCACCTCTGCTTACAGGGGAAAGTTTGCATCTCTTAGGGTACAAATGTGCTTTTTATGACAGTTACATTTAGAGTGTATTAATTCACCTTATCCGGTTGGGCCACTGGAATCAGATATGGTACACCTCCCACATCAGTGATACGAGGTTGGCCACACAGACCTAATAAAAGAGCAAGTGTTGTTCAAAGAGCCTGTAACACTTTGACACATATGGAATAACATTTGTACTCACCCTTGACAGGAAACCCGAAAGGCTCTTGTGTAAGATCTGGACAGTCGGCAACAGACACTTTTACATCAGAAAAATTCTTATTCAGTCCTGATTGCAGCACTGTTACACACACATACACACACAGAGAGAGAGAGAGAGAGAGAGATCCACAGATATATTAGTTACGATGCAGAAATCTGTGCCCAGCTGCAACCAAATCCTTGTAAAGACATATTATTATTTAAAGCTCATTAGTACGTGTTTATGTTTACCTCGCTGTAGTTCGTTTCAATAATAGAAATTAATTATTTATGAATTAATGCGTTGATGTACGTACTATAGTACTATAGTCGGTAAAATTTGACCGAATAATTTTAATAATTTTAACAATTGACATTATATTAATTTCTTCTGTGAAAAACATTTTATTAGCAAAACAAAAAACACGCCTTTATTTTTGCCTGGTGTTTAGCGGGCATCAGTCAAAAGGTAAATAAACCAAAAATAAATAAGGGTAAAAAATAGTTTATTAAAATAGGAATTTATTTCGTTTATATTTCGTTTTAAGAGAATTCTTACTGGATGGCTTTACGACCTTTAATTTCTTTTAAACACTATTAAATACAATACTAATTCCGTTACTCATCTTTTAGAATATGTTTTTCTATTACGTATTAAATGTCGCTAGTCTGGTTTAAATGTACGTAAAAAAATATATATATATATATATAAACTGTTAAAAACAGCCTATTTAGTGTGTACTCTTATTACATGATCCGGGTTTCTCAAGAACAATGAATAAAAAAAGTCATGCTACATGCTATAACACGTTTAAAACAAAATGCGTCGATTACCCTGGCATAATTCCGCGAGATCTGGAACGTGCAGCTGGACTTTTTCGGTCTTGCCGGTGTTTGCCATCCTTCTCGGTGTGTATATCGATCTGTCAGGCTCATGAATGTAGATAGATCACATGACAACGGGCTTTTCTTTCCTCTCGAATCACTACACAGCTCTGAGCAGAGCGAAAGGGGGCCTGTAAACTCGTGAAAACGCTTTGATTGGCCATCCAGAAAACGTAAACACGCCTATGGAATGATATTTAGGACAATATTCAAAAGGAATTGTAAAGTGTATTTGTGGACACATACATGTGTGACAAAATCCAAACGCAATTGCAAATCGTGCATTTGTGTCACCATTTTCTTTTCCGTGTATGTCTGCCAAATTGCAAATGGAAACACAAAGTCCATTTGCAATTGCACTTGCAATGTCCTACGAGTTATGACCCTGTCATTTTAAAACAGCAATGGAAAATCACCCATTTGGTATTGCAGCTTCTCCTCGCCCTGCTCCAACCCTCACTAAGTAATATCAAACGGAATCGATGGGGGGTGGGGTTTATTGACATAGTCGGACTACGCCCACTACTGGTGAAAACGAAAGCATCATTATACAAAGTCGTGAATTTGGCTATTTTTTTATTTTACTAATATATTTATTTATTTATTTATTAGAACTGATTTTATGTTCACCTGTCAACCAGAAAAGAAGCTAGAAGAAAACTGCTGTGATTGCAGTTGGTAAAGAGTCATATATTAGATGCAAAGTAGTCATATACTGGGGGTGCTTGGGAAACATTGGACTGGATTCAAGAATATATCTAATAAATGTCATCATCACACCTCCAGCTGACAAAGCAGTGAATTATCTTGATTAAATCAAATAATCTCTAAAAACTTGACATGATGCGAGTAGTGTCATCCATGTGACTCACAATCCAAGCAATTACCGGGGTTGAAGTGCTTTAAGGCATTTTAGCACATATGAAAAAAGACATTATGTGGCAGACCTTTTTTTGCAAATACAGGTAATTTACCATAGAAATATGATGTTTCATAAACCTTATGACTGTCATAGTGCCAGCTGTGGTCTGATCTCCTTTACATGCTTGTTTAGAATCACGTGTTGCATGTAGGTCGCATGGGCTCACCAAGTTTCCTGAAGTTTTGTTTTCCTTTAGGCTTTATAGGATTTGGGGTAAATTAAGGGCCCATAAGACACTTGAGCCTGTGGCTGACAGTTTAGAAGTTATGAGCAATTTTGTACTTTTGATTGCTGTATCGTCCTGTTGTTTGCTGAAAAATGCACAATACACAGTCTTCCAGCCTAGGATTAGGTCATTACGTACATTAGGCTAGCAATAATTTGGGACAGTGTGCAATGGGCCCAGAGGATCAGACCACCACTGAATGTGATTTTGAAAGGGAATCCCTAGCGACCCCACTGTTTAGGAAAAATATCATGTGATTTAATGGAAAACTAGTAAGTGGTGCTCTGTGGTATGGACAGCCGCCAAGTGGTGTAACGTCAACTAAAACAGGAAGAGACGGCGTGTCATATAAAGCAGTCTCGCCCCCTTTTTAACTAACCAACAGCCAGGGATGGATTACTGACCGGGCCAATGGTGCCAGTACCAAGGGGCCCTTGACTACCAGGAGCCCAGGGGGGGCTCTGGGCTTAATTGGTTGCACCATCCAGTTTGGTACAAATGTTTATTTATGCTGGAATATATGGGTCCCATTGCCTATACAAGACCTTTTAGGATTTCTGTCTATGAGGGCTCCCTGGCACTCCTGTTATTATTGGGCCCTGTGAATATGAATGCCTCCAAACCTCTTATAGAACCATTTTTCTATCCTATATCCTATTTCAAATCATATTTATGATTTATAATATCTTAGTGTGATGGGTATAAGAAAAAAAAAAAATACAATTTAGCAGTATGAGAAAGAGATTTATTGCCATGTTTGCATACACAAGGAATTTGTTGGTGAGAGAAGAAGCTTCCAGTGTACAGATATAGACACATTTGCATATACTAATTTGCACGTATACATACAATTATTATACAATAATTATTCTTCCCTAGCTTGTAGTTAAAATATTGCATGAAAGAAAGAAAGTGCCCACCACTTTTTTTCTTTTGCCTAAATTGATTATTCTAAATGGGGAAAAATGGCATAGAGAGAGCAACAGAGTCAGGTTAAGATTTTTTTTAACTGTCAAAATTTAAACAATACAGTTAATTGAATGTCTACAAAAGACCTCCTTCAAATATAAAAGCAGGCTATAACCATTTAAATAATGTGTATACTTGAAATTACAAATATTCTTTTTTAAAACTTTTTTGGTGCTCTTTTCATGCACAAAAACTTTGACATTATTAAAGTTTTTTTTTTAATTCATGTGATGCATTAAATACACTATACAGTTGAAGACAAAATTATTAGCCCCTTATAAAATATTGCATTATTTTTCAAATAACTGCCAAGTGTTTATCAGAAAGACGATTTCATCAACACAGCATTTTTAAACAAAATACTTTATTCAGGAAGCTTTTAGAGTTTGTAATACAAATATAAATAAATGTATAACCAAGAATTTTAAAAAGTCTACTGGTCAAAATTATTAGCCCGCTGATGTTAATGGTCAATAGTGTATCACTTTTGCTTGATAACAGCCTTTAGTCATTTGCTGTAGTTCTCAACAAAGTTTCAAGCATGTCTCCTGAGGAATGACAGCCCATTCTTCCTTAGCAAATCTCTCAAGCTCCTCCAGATTTGTTGGTCTTCTGGCACAAACTCTGGACTTTAGCGTACCCCACAGATTTTCTATTGGATTCAAGTCTGGGCTTTGTGCAGGCCAGTCAAGTACACTCACTTTGCTCATTTGGAGGTATTTCTTCACCAGAAGTGAGGTATGCTTTGGGTCGTTATCATGCTGGAAGACAAAATGTCGACCCAAACTAAGTTTTCCTGCAGACTGTCTGAGGTTGTCTTTCAAAATCTTCGTATAGTCTTCCTTTTTTTATGTTTCCTTCAACCTTGACGAGATTCCCAGTTCCAAACGCACTGAAACATCCCCACAGCATTATACTCCCACCACCATGTTTCACTGTGGGAACAGTGTTCTTGGGGTTGAATGCCTCTCCCTTCTTTCTCCAAACACAGGCAACATCTCTATGGCCAAAAAGCTCTAGTTTTGTCTCATCTGACTAAAGGACACGTTTCCAGTATGCATCACATTCCCCCAGGTTGTCCTTAGCAAACTTCCTTTTAGCTTGGAGGTGTCTCTTCAGAAGTGGAGTCTTTCTTGGTCAGCAACCTCACAGGTCATTCCTGTGCAGGGCTCTAGTGACTGTCTTCGTTAAGAAAGCCAACCTTGGCTAGGTCATTCACTAGTGTCTTGGCAGTTGTTCTTGGGTCTTTAGAAACTTCTCTCACTAGTTTTCTTTCCAAAGTTTTTGAAATGTTTCGCTTCCTGCCTCTGCCTGTCTTGTTCTCCACTGTGTTGGTCTCTTTAAACTTCTTGATAATGCATCTCACTGCAGTTCTTGACACTTGAAAACGCTTTGATAAACGTGTGTATCCTTCTCCATCTTTATGAGCATTAACAATTCTTTCTCCAAAGTCCAAACTAATTTCTTTTGTCTTTGCCATGATGACAGTGCATATTATTTTACTAGTTGTTTTGCAAGATACTAATCCTTCTCTTAAAGAGCAATTTAAAGGCTTAACTAGGTTAATTAGGTTAATTTGGCATTTCTCATGCTCTGTTAAACATCACTTGATAAATATTCAAAAAAAAAATTACAATTTCACAAGGGGGGCTAATAAATTGTCTTCAACTGTATTGAGAAAAAATTTTGGGACACCCCTTCTAATGAACAGGTTTGACCACTTTAGTAATTTCTATGAATACAAATCTGTTAAAGCATATAACGATATTCTAGGGAATTGTGTGCTTCTAATTTTCTGACAACAGTTTGGACAGGACTATTCTCTATTCTAACATGACAATGTTTCTGTGTAAAAGGCAAGGTTAAAAAAGAAATGATTCAGTCAGTGTGGAAGGTGTGACTTAAAAGGTGTGACCTCTGGTGTGACTTTAAATACAGACCTTGAACCAAAAACTCCTCAGAAAACACCAATGACTTGTGCATACACATATGGACAAAAGTATTGGGACACCCTCTTCTTTAGAACAGAAAAGGCACTTTCAAAACTGTGGCAACAAAGATGGAAACATAATTCATGTATGTAAAAGTACTCTGTTGCAACAGTTTTGGAAGTGTCTAAAATGACTGTACCCATATGCACAAGTCATTGGTGTTTGGTGATGAGTTTTTGGTTCAAGGTCTGCATTTGAGGTGTTCAGCTGGGATTAGGACTTGGCTTCATGTAGACCAGTCAAGTTCTTTCACACTGACTGAATCAAACATTCCTTTTTGAACCTTGCCTTATACGTGGAGGCATTGTCCTGTTAGAAAGGGTTCTATCCAAAATTTCCTAGATTATCAAAATATGCTTAAACATTGGGATTTGTACTCATGGAAATGACTAAAGTAGGCTAGTCAAACCTGTTCATTAGATGGAGGTGTCCCAATACTTTTGCCAATATAGTGTACATGTATATTTGACAGTTAATTAAAGACGCGTGTTTCATACGCCTTAATTTTTACTAATTTTTTTCCCTTGTGTAGCTAATATTAGACTTGTAGCAAGAAAAATATATCAGAAACAAAATGCACTAGTCGTTAGTCCTAAAACAGTCTATAGATATAAAACACTTAAATCTAAATAACAACGTTAGTTTAAACATTTAACCTACATAAAATTGCGCTGTTATGCGTGTATCTAAGCATCTGTGCGGATAGTGGAAGCTAATCATGATAATCTCAACTTTCACTTTCTATTACTGTGAACGCGCAAATAAGGGAAATAACAGGAAAAGTGGCGGGGGGAAAGTGTGGGAGGGGGCCCATGGAGGTAACTGGCCCGGGGCCTTTTGAAGTCATAATCCATCCCTACCAATGGCCTTTTTTTTATTTTAGTTTGGGCCATTGAGCTCAGTAAAGCAGCATGTGTTAAGGTATGACAGGCAATCTCATGCATATCGCTATAAAATAAACCAGAATTTGAATGGATCCGATGCATTTTATGGTCTTGCGCATATGATCCACTCCTTGCTGTCGAGTGTCTAGACCGGAGCAGACTGTGTGTGCTGTAGCGGTTTGACACAGTGCGAAACCAGACTTCATTTGCCACAATGGAAAGCATATATGCACTGTCTGAATTGTTCCCTATCCCCTATATAGTGGACTAGCTGCCATTCACCAAACAGAAAATACTAATTCTGTGAAAAAGTGACTGATCTGCAGTGCAGCTTCAGCATGTATTTATAGTGTAGGGGCAGGATGCTTCGGATTCAGAGAGCATTTGATTGGACAGAAAATTTGATAAGAAGCTTAAGTGTAGGATGATGTCATCAAAATCCACACTGAAATCCACACTGACGAAAGTGAGAGACTGTAAGTTTTAATTGCTTTTATGTTCTCAATGCAAATTTTGTCATTGCTTTGGTGCACACTAGGTTATAGATAACCTTAAGGCTAACACATTCATACTAAAAAACTTGGTATGGTATGCTGTGACAAAGGACCAGAGGCAGTGGCGTGCACAGACCTTTGGAGGGGCAGGGGCAAAATGGCATTAAGAGAGCACAATTGCAGAGTCTTTTGGTTCTTTTGGTTTGTTTTGTTTGTTTTTAGGTGATCAATATTTGGTTTCAGGTTTTTGGCGTGAAAGAAGAAAGAGGAATTTTTTTTACAACTTTGTTGCAAAAATAGACACATTTATTAGCCAAGATATTTGCCCCCATTTTCCTCATAGGAATGAATGAAAATAAAAATGGTGCTTGGTTTTCCCCCTTAGTGGGCGAGGCATACTTTACAATTTTATCAATAAACTCCACCCTCAATTCACAGTTGACTTTGTTAGGCATTGGAAATGCAAGTGTAAAGTTTTGTTTGAATTTTATGAGGTTCCAACAGGACACAGTGAGGGTTTCACATTATTTGTGAATATTGTTGGGAATATTATTACATTAATATCATTCACGCCTCCTGAGTATCGTTCTTCCTTTCTCATGAACGTTTTTAGCAAATTTGCCAGAATAAAGATTAAAGATTTATTTAACGTTTTTTGTGTATATTTGCAGAGCAATATATTATATTATATTATATTATATTATAGATTTTTTTTCTGTTTTTCTAAACATCGTGTCAACACCGACACCATGTGTTTGATTAGAGGTATGACATAAAGCTGTGTACTTATACTGTATTTATATAAAAGAAAGAAAGAAAGAAAGTAGAATCAATCAAAACACTTTTGGATGTGTTTTTGCAGAGTCTCATTCAACATCTCGGTCCGATTATGCTTTTAAATGGATGACGTGCGCATTGTTTTAAACATTATGCAAAATTTAAACAGATGAAAAAAAAAAAAAAAAGACAGAACAGATAAAACTTTTACAGGAATAAAACTTATAAAAAGACAAAAGATCACATTTGGAAAGTTTGCACATACAAAAATAAATACATACAGACAAGTAATAATAACTTAAAATATATAAATAAAATCAAACAATAATAATAATGTCATAAACACATACAACATAAAAAAACACCTTATGCATCAGTGGTATTACCAAAACAATCCTCATAGTATTTAAACAAAATCTATTACTTTTCTTGATTTTAATCAACCTAATAGATTTAAGGAAAACATTGTTTTAAATTAAGAAATGTGAAAAAGAGAGCTGCGATTTAAAGAATGTTTGTTTATGAATAAAAAATTCCCAGACAAAACAAAAAAAATTAACTATGTAAATTCACTGACCTACACATTGCCTTTACACATTGAAAAATAAATGAATCAGTGTTTCATTCTCAATCCCACAAAATGAGCATGAGCTGTCAATATCCATATATTTTTGCCAAAATATCGTTTACAGGACATATTTTATGAAGGATCTTAAAATGAACGTTTTTATTTAATTGGAAACGCAGTACTTGTGAGGTGGATGACGTGCGCATGCGCACTATCAAACGCATTAGGTGACGTATTTCCGGGGTGGAACGGAATGGCGCCAGCTAAAAGAAAACAGAGCTATTCAACACGTGTAAATGTGTAGCGTAGAGACAATATATTGCTATATTATTTAGTTTATTTTTTGACGAGTACTTTTTGGGTTTATGCGTAATATGTTGCAGAAACAGCCTTTGCTCTCATAATCAGTTATATTCGACATCACGAAAGTCTCGCGTGGTAGGAATGCATGGTAATTCACCTGTCAGAATAATTTACTAGATTAAATAAGCATGGCTCTGAGTAACGAAGATGACACAACGCAGCTTGCGTCGCCGAGAAAGAAGAAGAAGGTACCGGTTGTAACGAACGTTAGAGATCTGATCGACATCGATCCGCAATCAGAGCTCGTCTTTGAAACTCCTCCACCTGATGTTGTTAACTCTATTAATGAGTGTTTTGAGCAATTTACCAGTACATTAGGGGATAAAAGTGATGCTTCAGTCCACCAGCCTTCTTCAGACAGGTAAAACAACACTTGTAATGGAATCTAGACGTGTGACTGTCTTGTTAATATTTTGCCTCATACAGGTCCTTCTCAAAAAATTAGTATATTGTGATAAAGTTCATTATTTTCTGTAATGTACTGATAAACATTAGACTTTCATATATTTTAGATTCATTACACACAACTGAAGTAGTTCAAGCTTTTTTTTTGTTTTAATATTGATGATTTTGGCATACAGCTCATGAAAACCCAAAATTCCTATCTCAAAAAATTAGCATATTTCATCCGACCAATAAAAGAAAAGTGTTTTTAATACAAAAAAAGTCAACCTTCAAATAATTATGTTCAGTTATGCACTCAATACTTGGTCGGGAATCCTTTTGCAGAAATGACTGCTTCAATGCGGCGTGGCATGGAGGCAATCAGCCTGTGGCACTGCTGAGGTGTTATGGAGGCCCAGGATGCTTCGATAGTGGCCTTAAGCTCATCCAGAGTGTTGGGTCTTGCGTCTCTTAACTTTCTCTTCACAATATCCCACAGATTCTCTATGGGGTTCAGGTCAGGAGAGTTGGCAGGCCAATTGAGCACAGTAATACCATGGTCAGTAAACCATTTACCAGTGGTTTTGGCACTGTGAGCAGGTGCCAGGTCGTGCTGAAAAATGAAATCTTCGTCTCCATAAAGCTTTTCAGCAGATGGAAGCATGAAGTGCTCCAAAATCTCCTGATAGCTAGCTGCATTGACCCTGCCCTTGATAAAACACAGTGGACCAACACCAGCAGCTGACATGGCACCCCAGACCATCACTGACTGTGGGTACTTGACACTGGACTTCAGGCATTTTGGCATTTCCCTCTCCCCAGTCTTCCTCCAGACTCTGGCACCTTGATTTCCGAATGACATGCAAAATTTGCTTTCATCCGAAAAAAGTACTTTGGACCACTGAGCAACAGTCCAGTGCTGCTTCTCTGTAGCCCAGGTCAGGCGCTTCTGCCGCTGTTTCTGGTTCAAAAGTGGCTTGACCTGGGGAATGCGGCACCTGTAGCCCATTTCCTGCACACGCCTGTACACGGTGGCTCTGGATGTTTCTACTCCAGACTCAGTCCACTGCTTCCGCAGGTCCCCCTCTCGTTGTGCAGCGTTTTCTGCCACACTTTTTCCTTCCCACAGACTTCCCACTGAGGTGCCTTGATGCAGCACTCTGGGAACAGCCTATTCGTTCAGAAATTTCTTTCTGTGTCTTACCCTCTTGCTTGAGGGTGTCAATGATGGCCTTCTGGACAGCAGTCAGGTCGGCAGTCTTACCCATGATTGCGGTTTTGAGTAATGAACCAGGCTGGGAGTTTTTAAAAGCCTCAGGAATCTTTTGCAGGTATTTAGAGTTAATTAGTTGATTCAGATGATTAGGTTAATAGCTCGTTTAGAGAACCTTTTCATGATATGCTAATTTTTTGAGATAGGAATTTTGGGTTTTCATGAGCTGTATGCCAAAATCATCAATATTAAAACAAAAAAAAGGCTTGAACTACTTCAGTTGTGTGTAATGAATCTAAAATATATGAAAGTCTAATGTTTATCAGTACATTACAGAAAATAATTAACTTTATCACAATATGCTAATTTTTTGAGAAGGACCTGTATACCTCAGGGAGGTTAAACATACAGCTGAAAGTATTTAATCCAAGTTCATGTTATTTATTAATTAATTAATTTTACTCCGCACCTATTTGTGAAATTACACTGTAATAGGGGCATCTTAAAGTATTTGTTGTAAAAATGTCTAAATATTTTATTTGAAAAATAAATAATTTGTGTAGGCCTATTATAAGTATTTTTCAAATATTCAGAAGCTAAATTATACAGTGCAACATCTGAAAGTCTTTCTTTGAACAAAGCCACATTTTTTAGCATCATTGCTCCAGACTTCAGTGTCACGTGTTCCTTCGGAAATCATTCTAATACTGATATGCTGTTTTAGAAACATTTTTGTTTAATTATTATTGTCATTATCAATATTTAAAACAGTTGAATCATTTTTTAAGGATTATTTGAATAGAAAGATCCAAAGATTTGCATTTATCTGAAATAATAATAATAATAAAAGAAATGGTATACACTATACCATTCAAAAGTTGTCCTAAAAATCAATAAGAATCTTAGAACTTTGATGGGACTTTTTTGATTCACTTGAAATGTTGACTACTGCGCAAGACTCTTCGCTTACTTTTCTTTTTAGGAGTACTTGTGCAGTCAAAAATTTAGGAGCACCATCTAATCAACAGTAAAAAAAAAAATTCTGATCTTTGAAATTTGTCTTCCCATTACAAGATTTACCGGGGAATTTTGTTTTTACCTTTATAATGGCATTTTTTTTTAATTAAAAGTATGTCATCTTTTTTATGTCAAAATGTAAAAAATATGTATTTATAAGCTTTTTTTAAATTTCAAGTCACTGATTTAATTACTGGATTATATCATTCATTTAGAAATAACAAGTGACTGTCTTTATGTATGGAAAATTTAATCATTGACTCACTAGATTATTTTCTAAAACGCGCGTTCATTCATAAACAAAACATTAATCAAAGTCCTCTAATTCATCGGAAAATAAATTTGACTGTGAAAATACCTACAAAAGATTATTTAATAACTGTCACCGTTCCCTCTGTGGGATGCCTAAGTTTACTTCACCATTTTACAAATAAATCCTAATCAAATCATTATCATATATCAACTATATATCATTGGAATAAATAATTTGTATTACAAATTATTTAGGAAAAGTAATAGATTAATATATGACAGGAGTGCACCTCAAAAATCTACTTCATAACAGGAGTTCTGACCTTTTTCCAAAAAACAAAACAAAACTTTGTTGCCTTTCACGCTTTAGAAATTATAAGAAAATATATATTGAAAACTTAAGATCTCAAAATTCATCCTTTGAAAACCATCTTAAAATCAGTCATTGCATTACCATGGAAAATGTACATCAAAATCATATTACTAAATGTTTTCGTTCATGAATTATAAAAATGTAAGTTTGAATACTGCATTTTCATGTCTGTTCAAAAATGGGAGTGACAGTTAAAGGGTTAAAGCTATTTTTGTGTTAAAGGAGTGTTTAAATGAGTATAGAGTATATATTACAAATTGTAGCTATAGAAGTAAATCTAAATATTTGATTTGATTTACAAAATGTATTACATAATCATTTAGGCTGCAACTGCCTAACATAAACTTTGGAACATAAAAAATAATTTAGAATGTCCTATTGCTCTTGCTACCCGTGTGATATCATGTGAAGGGGCCAGCGTGTTAACTGTATTAAAATATTTTAATCATGTTTTTTTTTCCTTAGCTAATTAATTAGATATATTTCAGATTTCTATTTCAGATAAATGCTGTTCTTTTGAACATACTATTCATCAAAGAAACCTGAAAAAATTCTACTCATCTGTTTTCAACATAATAATAATAAATGCTTTAAAATCACAGGACTAAATTACATTGTAAAATATATTTAAATAGAAAGCAGTTATTTTAAATTGTAAAAATATTTCAGAAAACAAGAAACATCTTACTGTTCAGAAACTTTTGTCTGGTACTGTGTGTTCTATTTTTACTGAAGACTTTCGCTTGAACATGTTTTCTCATGCTCTGCATCACATCTCTGCATTCCCCTGTATAGTGACTCTGGTGGAAGTCTGTTTATAACACAGTCTGTGACTAAAGCAATCCAAAGTGAAAGACGACATGCTTCAAAGTCCATCTCTGATGATTCTTGTGATGAGAGAGTCAATGGAGACACTGACAATGAGAACAAAAGAGGACGTCAGCATGCAGAGCACCCAGACAGAAGAAAATATCCCTCCCATATACCTCCTCGAAAACCTATTTTTCCATTTTTGCTGAAATCAGGACAGCACCTGCCTTCAGGGAAGCGCCGGATTCTAGAGGTGGCGTTTATTTATATGTATACATCTCATGTCATTTTATAAAATTGGTTTCTAGAACATTAAATGCTGCATATAAAATAGTACTTTACTATGTGCTTTCACTGCTTGTTTTGATCATAGAAGTATGTACATAGATGCCTCATTAGTGGCTGTTTCTTCTGCCTGCTATTCAATACAAAAGCTGTCCCTTCTGTTGGACCGGTCAAAGCCGGCCTGTGAACACTCAAGAGCTATTTGACTGTGCATCTGCAAACTTAATTATATGCATGTATAAATATCTATATCTGCAGTAGACTTCAGCAGATGATTTTGCTACTTATACAAATACAAACTTATACAACTTATACAAATACGAATACAACAAGACAAAGGTGTTAGCTAACACAACATTAAAATGTTTATATTGAGTTAATACATATTTGAAAACACAAGCAAACACATTCCCACCTGTGAAAATTTGTCCCTTTTTTTTATTATTTTTTTTTACTGTGAGTGACTGGGTATGTTGACCAATCTGGAGTGGGTCAAATGTGGAATCTGCGTATGGACCATTCTACAGAATTGGTGCAAAATGCTCTCCCACAACCAAAAAAAACATTTAAAAAGCATTTAAGTTTTCAAATTTCAGATGTTTACTAAGATCCTTCTATTTTCTATTGAAACCCACAATCATATTTAAAATATCAGTAAGCTTAATATATATAAAATAATCACTTGGTTAGTTTCAGTTGGGAGGTGGCTGTCCCGAACTCTAACCCCTAAATATTAACTTATGAAAATGACAATATTCAAAAATAGTTTGTATTTTATTCCATTATTATTTTTGAAAAGTTTTCAAAAGTTGTAATTTTTTTTTTGTTTTTTGAAAAAGTTATTTTTTTCTAAATGTTTCCAACTCTTACTTTGAACCAATTCTGTAGAATGGCCTTTGATAACACTGTTATTTTATGTTTTTAAATTTATTCATGTTTTTTTTGTCTTTTAGAACTCAGAAATGGGAGGGTTCTTAAAATGCCTAAAGAAAATTGAGGAGGGTAATGTGAACAAAGAAAGAGCAATCAGTCCATCAATGCTGGAGTCTGAGTAAGATCTAATTAAAAACAAACAAAACAAAAAAATATATATAGTTGTAAACCAAATATAATAGTTTTTCATGAAACTATACTTTGTTTCAGGCTAAGTGATAACTCTGAGGACGAAGGCCACAATAGTGATCATGAAGTCACAAAAGTGGTATGTAATTACTGCCGACCTTGCATAGTACAAAATATGTTTTGGTTTTACACATTTGAAATGTTAATTATTTTACCAAAACAAGAGTGATCATACAAAATGCATGTTATTTTTTTTTTTTTTAGTACTGACCTGTAATTTATAGAAATTACGACGGCGTTTTAGTGCCATGTAAAAAAAAAAAAAAAAATTCTAAGATTCCGAGAT